>OU906962.1:2500-2402500 GCA_918317495.1 Synanthedon vespiformis
TCCGTCGCGGCGAGTAAATGCTCGCACCCTCTAGCAGCTGAAACGAGAATAAATTTAACGAACATCAATAAACAAGACAGAATAATTAAACTATTCTGGATTAAAGCCCACGCTGGTCTAGAGGGGAACGAGAGGGCGGACTACCTCGCGAGGGAGGCCGCTCTGAAGAGTAAACGAAGGCCGGCGTACGACCTGTGTCCGGTCTCATTTGTCAAGCGGTGCATTCGAATGCGCTCGCTTGACGAATGGGACCAAAGATACAGGGACGGTGCGACGGCTGGAGTTACTAAGCTGTTCTTCCCTGGAGCCATTGACGCCTATAAGACCCTGAGGAAGGTGACACTTGAGGGTGTGATAACCCAGGTCTTGACGGGGCACGGTGGGTTCTCCGAGTACTTGCATCGGTTCAAGCGCAAGGAGAGCCCATCGTGCATTTGTTCCAGCAACAGCGAGGATGTCCGCACGTTCTGCTGGAGTGCCGGTCTTCGCCAGGGAAAGAATAGAACTGGAATATGAGATGGATATGGAAGTGTGCCCAGCCAACCTAAAATGCGCTAATAACAAGTAGCCAAAGCGATAAATTTATAAAATACTGTATAAAAATAGCAAGTAGGGTCATTGAAAGAAATAAAACACAGTGAATGATTTGTAGATAGTTGAATTTTATTGTTTTGAAATGTATATAGTTTTTAAATTAATTATTTTAAATTTTATGGAATGTTTTTAAATTTTATTGTGTTAAATTATTGTAAGAATTTGTAATGTTTTAAATTTTATTCTATTCAAATTATTTTATTGTTAATTATTTTATTTTATTCAATGTATGTCATAAATTTTTAATTTTATTCCTTTTTAGCAAGATACTACAAATTATAAGAACACTGTTCACAATTATTTTTACCCTACTGAAAACAATAAAGAACTAGAAATTAAGAATAGACAGATCAGATAAAGACGGGAATCCCACCCGTATAGAATGAATGAGGATGAATGTAAGAAAGAACAAGTATGCAGCATGAAAGTACGAGAAGCATAAGTGATAGAACTGGAATGAATGTGTAAATATAGGCTTTGACTTCGTGTCGGAGGGTTTCGCAATAATAAAAATAAAAAAAAAAAAAAAAAAAAAAAAAAAAAAAACCTAACCTAACCTAACCTAACCTAACCTAACCTAACCTAACCTAACCTAACCTAACCTAACCTAACCTAACCTAACCTAACCTAACCTAACCTAACCTAACCTAACCTAACCTAACCTAACCTAACCTAACCTAACCTAACCTAACCTAACCTAACCTAACCTAACCTAACCTAACCTAACCTAACCTAACCTAACCTAACCTAACCTAACCTAACCTAACCTAACCTAACCTAACCTAACCTAACCTAACCTAACCTAACCTAACCTAACCTAACCTAACCTAACCTAACCTAACCTAACCTAACCTAACCTAACCTAACCTAACCTAACCTAACCAGTCTCTGTTGAACGCTCGCAGTGAACGGACGCAAGCAAAAGCCCTGTAAAGAGCTCCGCGTGGCGAAAAATCGTTAAAAAATCACCGTGCGTGCATTTTAAGTGCAAAAAACAGTTTCAATACATCAAACGACGCAGGAAGACGCAACGAAGCCAACGCAGTTTTCCGCGTGGAAATCCGTTGGAAATTTAAGAAGATATAGAGGAAAAACCGGAAAAATTTTACCCCCAAAAACTTTGCGCGCTTACGCCGCGAGTTTTTGTGTGGGAAATTGTGTAACGGAAAGTGCCACGACGTAGCCGGTACCTTGCTCCTACTTGATCAAAAAATCCGGGATTTTTTCCGGCCCTGGAAGCGGAGATACAACCCGAATTCCCCGGGTCCCCACAGTTGGGTCCCCCTCGCGGGTACCGGAAGAATTCGCGACAGTGTTAGTAAGGAGCGGATAAACTTTGCGAGTGTGTCAGTGAAAAAATTGTGAAAATCGGCCCACTAAATCCGGAGAAAACGAAAAATTTGTTTTTCCGGAAAAGTTCAGTGATTTTGGAACTGTTTTCTTCCTAAACTAGGAAAAGCGCGAGGAAACGGTTTTTATTGTTCTGTGCAGTGTCTCACGCTCTATTTTTTAGTGAAAAAATCAGATTTTTAGGCCCATAAACAACAAAGTTACAGCATTAAATATAAGATACCTAAAAAGTGCTATTTTCCGAAATCGTAATTTCAAAATTAAGTCGATTATACCCAAAAATCAAAAATTCGATTGGGCAAATATACCGGTCGATGTGCAATCGTGAAAAAACGACAAATCTGAAAAAACCACGAAAATCGGGCTTACGGTTATAACGCCATAAGCCGTCAAAGTTTTTTCCAAACCGCACAACTGCCGTTCTTCATCCCGGTATCCAGGAGCGTCGGATCGAAGAAAGAAGCACACCATTGGATTCCTCGCAAAAAACTGGACTAAACAACACAAGCAACTCCAGGATCAGACTCAACGGGAGCCGGGAAAACCCAGAAAAACAAGTAGTTTGGTCGATCCGGGTCGATCAGCGGCATACTATTGCCTGCACACGGACGTGTCCGCCTGACCTAAATTTAACATCTTCAAACGCTTATATCTTCGGAACTAGTAGCGCTAAAATTCGGCGAGACACGTCAGTAGATTCGGAAAATTGCCACCTTTTTTCCCGACCTGGTGGACAATACTATTTCCTCACCTGGTTTTGCCTGTAAAAATTTAAAAATCCCAATAATTCCCTTGTTCCTTGTAGTAAGTGGTCGTGCGATACGTCGTTTGATAGGCCTTGACGGGGCCTGTCCTGGGACCTATCGCACTTGACTAGTGCTGCACCCGGCTGCGTTTGAAAATTTTTATTAATTTATTTTTGGCTATAATTATTTAATTCTTCAAAATTTCTTCTAAATTCTTTCCTTAGCCGATACCCCTCCCCCAAGACCCTCCCCCCACACTTATTTGGCTACCCCCTCCCTTCCTAGAAACCCCCTCTGGGGTGTCTCGGTGACCGGGAGTCTGATCTCAGGTACTGACAAACAAACAGAGGCTTAGGTTAAGATATTATAAGTTAGTTTAAGTTGGATTAAGTTTTATTAGGTCTGTTCAGTTAGTTATCTTAACTAATTGTAAACAGACCTATTTTAACAAATTGACAAGAGCCCATTTACAGCTCCAATTTTAACTTTGACATATTATTATTATTATTGATTTGATATCATCTCTGTGTATATTTAATTTGATTATTTTATTGTTATTGACTTGTATTTTAAAAATTATATTGTTGACTTTTAATAATAATTGTGACTGAGCCAATATACAGCTCACTCTGTGTATGTTTTTAGATATTATTAATTGTATATTATATTGTATTTTAATTGTGTAAAATTTTAAACTTGTTATTATTATCGATCTGACATCATTTATTTTAATTGAATATTATAGTTATTTTAAAATTTTATTTGTTGATTGTTATTTTTATTTAACTTATTTTAACCGTTAATTATTTGTAAATTGTTTTAATTATTTATTTATAATATTCAATTAATAATATTGCAAATTAGTATTGTAAGTTAGTATTGTAAGTTGATCAAACAGATAAAATTGACCTAATCGACCGGCCCCTATACAGCCTGTCGTATCTGTTAGTTCTTAAGAGCTGACCTACCCGACCGGCCTGTATACAGCTTGTGGTATCTGTTAGTTTTTAAGAATTGACCTAACCGTCCGGCCCATATACAGCCTGCGGTATCTGTTTGCTTTAGAAACTGACCTAGCCGACCGGCCCATATTACATCTTGTTTTCTCTGTTAATTTTAACTTTACTCCACATTATATTTTAACTTGGGAGTCTTAAACTTACAATTATTTTATTGTAAGTATTGGAATAAAAAATTTAAATCATTAAACAGTAGTCCAAGTCGGTAGCCGGTTTGGTTTCCGAATCTTTGGGTCCCACATTTTTGGGTCACCGGTGTTTGGTCCCCAACTTTTTGGGTCCCACAATTTTGTGGTCCGGGTTTTGGTCCACAACTTTTTGGGTCCCACATTTTTGTGGTCCGAGTTTTGGTCCCCAACTTTTTGGGTCCCACATTTTTGTGGTCCGAGTTTTGGTCCCCAATTTTTTGGGTCCCACATTTTTGTGGTCCAACTTTTGGTCCCCAATTTTTTGGGTCCCACATTTTTGTGGTCCAACTTTTGGTCCCCAATTTTTTGGGTCCCACATTTTTGTGGTCCAACTTTTGGTCCCTAATTTTTTGGGTCCCACATTTTTGTGGTCCAACTTTTGGTCCCCAATTTTTTGGGTCCCACATTTTTGTGGTCAAATTTTTGGTCCCCAACTTTTTGGGTCCCACATTTTTGGGACACCAACTTTTGGTCCCCAACTTTTTGGGTCCCACATTTTTGGGTCACTAGCTTTTGGTCCCCAACTTTTTGGGTCCCACATTTTTGTGGTCAAATTTTTGGTCCCCAATTTTTTGGGTCCCACATTTTTGGGTCACTAACTTTTGGTCCCCAACTTTTTGGGTCCCACATTTTTGGGTCACCAATTTTTGGTCCCCGACTTTTTGGGTCCCACATTTTTGTGGTCCGAGTTTTGGTCCCCAATTTTTTGGGTCCCACATTTTTGTGGTCCAACTTTTGGTCCCCAATTTTTTGGGTCCCACATTTTTGTGGTCCAACTTTTGGTCCCCAATTTTTTGGGTCCCACATTTTTGTGGTCCGACTTTTGGTCCCAAATTTTTTGGGTCCCACATTTTTGTGGTCCAACTTTTGGTCCCCAATTTTTTGGGTCCCACATTTTTGTGGTCAAATTTTTGGTCCCCAATTTTTTGGGTCCCACATTTTTGGGACACCAACTTTTGGTCCCCAACTTTTTGGGTCCCACATTTTTGGGTCACTAACTTTTGGTCCCCAACTTTTTGGGTCCCACATTTTTGGGTCACCAATTTTTGGTCCCCGACTTTTTGGGTCCCACATTTTTGGGTCACCTGCACTTGGTTACGGGCATCGCCGAGTCGGTTGGCTTACAGGTTATTAAGTTAAGTTATTAGTTATTAAGTTTTGACAAGCCACTATACAGCTTTAGTTTTAAGTTTGACAAGCCCCTTTACAGCTTAGCCAGTATAAATAGAACTAGGCCACTATACAGCCGATTTTAATTTTAATAGTACCGACAAAAAACCCTCCACAACATGCTGCGGTCTCCAGCGGCGGATCGAGCGAAACCTGCTCAGACCGAGAAGACCCAGAATTCTCCGCCTCCTCTCTCGAACGTCAGGAGGAGCATAGGGGAGTGGGAGACCGGTAGGGTCTCCATCTCTCCTCTGCCCCCGGCGGCGTGCACGGCGAGGGCCACGCAAAAAATAGACTACCCAGACCGAGTCACTGAGGCGAGGGCGTGCCTGAATAGGGCAAAGCTCAGCCTCAGTGCCTCCAGAAATACCAAAACGGAGATCAAAAACAATATACTCCAGGCCCTCGACCGGCTCTTTGCTTTAGTTAAAGAGGCGGGGGCGGAGGCTGAAGGGAAACGAACTAAAAAGGCAGGGTTGGGAAAGGAGGGGACCAAACCTCCCCCTTCCCCGGCCCACACCGCTCAAACAGACACAAATTTACTTGAGGCCTTAGAAAAGCATGCGGTCTTGCTGAAAGCTAACGAAACTGCATTAAGGGACCACACAAAAATGATCAAACAACTCGAGGAAAATATGAAGGCAGTAAAAACAGTTGGTCCCGTAAAATCCTATGCAGAGGCCGCAGCACGTAACGCACCGGAAAAACCAACCTTGCACTCGGTGGTCGTTACATCGGAGGATGTCACGGACACCGGGGAGCAGGTGTTGGATAAGATCAGGGAAGCGGTTAACGCAAAGGATGGCTGGGTAAGAGTGGAAAGAGTGCGGAAAGCGAAAGACCGAAAAATTGTTATGAGTTGTAGTACAGAGGAGGACAGGAGGAAGATAAAAGAAAAAATCGAAAAATCGGGAAAGCGACTCCTTTGCGGCGAGGTCGAGAACAGGGATCCTCTGCTGATCCTTTGGGACGTCCTGTTGTTGAACAACGACGAGGACGTCCTAAAGGCGATCAGAAACCAGAATAGGTCCCTGTTCGACGGCCTCGACGAAAAGAAGTCGAGAATGAGAGTAAAGTACAGAAGGAATGCCAGGAACCCGCTCACGGGACACATCGTCCTGAGCACCTCTCCGGAGGTGTGGAAAAGGGCGACAGAACTCGGGACCCTGCACATTGATCTGCAACGTGTTAGGGTCGCGGATCAGTCGCCCTTGGTGCAGTGTTCGAGGTGTCTGGGCTATGGCCACAGCAAACGGTTCTGTACGGGGGTGGAGGACCTGTGCAGCCATTGCGGGGGGCACCATCTGAAGATGGAGTGCCCCGAATGGAGGGCGGGAACTCCGCCGACCTGCCACAACTGTGCTGTGGCCAAGCTCGGAAATCGCGGGCACAACGCACTCAGTCCGGCGTGCCCCGTGAGATTGAAATGGGATGCCATCGCGCGCTCAGCCACTCAGTATTGCTAAGGGCACCCCTGGCGGAGGCCCCATCTATGGGCTCTTGCAGGTCAATTTGCAGCGAAGCCGACTAGCTACCTCCGAGCTCCTAGTGGAAGCAGGGAATAGGGGAACGGCCATAGCGCTCCTCCAGGAGCCCTATGTGGGGGCGGCTGGCACGGTTCGGGGTCGGAGGGGGATGCGGGTCTTTCAGAACCCCACTCCGGAAGAGGGTACTGTTAAGGCTGCTATAGTAGTCTTCGATAGCAGCCTTAAAGTCATACAGTACCCAGAACTCACCACAAACAACATCGTTGTGGTGGGGATACGGACGGGGCGCTGGATGACAACGCTTACCTCCTTCTATTTCGAGCCGGACCAGCCAATCGAACCCTACATTGGGCTCCTGAAGAGAGTGGAGGCCAAGCTGGGGGCTGGGAGGTGGCTGGTCGGTGGAGATGCAAATGCAAAGAGTCCATGGTGGGGCAGTGACAAGATCGACCAAAAGGGGGAAGAACTTTCAGGTAGTCTGGAGGAGCTTGGCCTCGAAATTCTGAACGTCGGAGACGCTCCGACCTTCGACACGGTCCGAGGGGGGCGGCGCTTCTGTAGTCATGTGGACATCACTGCATGTTCACATGACCTGTTGGACCTGGTGGAGGACTGGAGAGTTCTCAATGATTTGACGGGCTCCGACCACAACGGCATCGCATTTAGGCTGAACCTTGGACCCTCCCGAGGAATGGACGTGGTCAGATCGACCAGAAGGTACAACACCCGTAAAGCAGATTGGGAAAAATTTAGATCCAAAATTTTAGAACTTATTGGGAAATATGGGATAAAAGAGGATGTTGTACCAGATAGGGAACAAACAATTTCGGCTGTCCAAAATTATACTAAATTAGTAATTGAGGCGTCTGACCACGCCATCCCGAGGAAGGGGACAAGGGAAAAGCTAGCGCTGCCGTGGTGGTCGCAGGACCTGGAAATCTTGAAGAAGGAGGTCGCCACCAGGAAAAATAGAATCAGGAACGCCGCACCCGTCCGACGGTCGTGGGTCGTAGAGCAGTACGTTCAGAAGAAGGCGGAGTATGAGCAGGCCGTGAGGCAGGCTCAGACAGACTCCTGGAAGTCCTTCTGCGAGCGGCAGAGTGGCGAAAGCGTATGGGATGGCATTTACAGAGTGATTGGAAGAACGGCAGTCAGGGAGGAGGACCCGCCGCTGGTTCGAGATGGAAGGGCTCTCGATGCGAGGGAATCGGCGGAGTGGCTTGCGGAGGTGTTCTACCCGAAAGACCACGCAACTTCGGATGAAGGCATTCACCGCCAGATCAGAGCGGAAGCGGACGGGGTGAACGTGGGGGAGCAAGACTCACCCTGCGACCCTCCGTTCACGCTGACCGAGCTGGAGATGGCGGTGAAGTCCTTCAATCCGAAGAAGGCCCCCGGATCCGACGGGCTCACTGCCGACATCTGCGCCAGGGCCATCGGCTGTAACCCCAAAGCATTTTTGGGGTTACTTAACAGCTGTATGGCCCACCATATCTTTCCAAAGATATGGAAAGAAGCGGCAGTGATCGTTCTTCGGAAACCGGGGAGGGATAGTTACACCGTCCCCAAGTCGTTCCGACCAATTGGACTGCTGCCCGTGCTTGGAAAAGTATATGAGAAAATGCTGGTGGCTCGCCTCAAATACCATCTTTTGCCGGGGCTAAGCGACCGCCAGTATGGCTTTGTGCCCCAGAAGAGCACCGAAGACGCCCTCTATGACCTAGTGTCGCGAATTTACAAAAAGCTTGCTGACAAGAAAATAGTAACATTGGTGTCATTGGACATAGAGGGGGCCTTCGACAGCGTCTGGTGGCCCATGGTCAGAGTCAGGCTGGCGGAAGCGGGATGCCCGGTAAACTTGAGGCGAGTCTTCGATAGCTACCTCGCCGACAGGACGGTCAACGTCAGGTACTGCGGCGAGGTTCATAATGCTGAGCCAAGCAGGGGCTGCATCCAAGGGTCAATAGCCGGACCCTTGCTCTGGAACCTGACCCTCGATCCGTTGCTGCGGAGTCTTGGCGGTAGAGGCGTCTACTGCCAAGCCTTCGCGGACGACGTGGTCCTCGTCTTTGATGGAGACAGGGCGCTCCAGATAGAGCAGAATGCCAATGCCACTCTCGCGCATGTTCTGGAGTGGGGTGTCAGAAATAAGCTGAGGTTCGCACCAGGCAAAACCAATGCCATGGTGCTGACCAGAAAGCTTAAGTTTGACACGCCACGCCTTACCATGGGCGGGATTGACATTGCCATGAGGGACAAAATCAAATTGCTGGGACTGACCATAGACAGGGGTCTCACTTTCAAGGATCACGTTAAAAATGTGACCAAGAAGGCCCTCGGGGTCTATAAGCAGCTCGGGAGGGCAGCTAAAGTCAGTTGGGGTCTCCATCCCGAGGTCGTCCGCTCCATTTATATCGCCGCGGTGGAACCAATAATCACCTACTCTGCGAGTGCGTGGGCACCTGCGACCCGCAGAGTGGGGATTATGCGGTCCCTGAACGCTGTGCAACGGGGTTTCGCGCAGAAGATCTGCAGAGCCTACCGAACGGTGTCCCTGAACTCAGCTTTATTACTGGCTGGGATACTCCCCCTTGACTTGCGAGTCCGCGAGGCTGCCTCATTATACGAGGCCAAGAGGGGAGTACCACAGCCTGGGCTCGGGGACAGGGTCATCGAGCGGGGGGTTCTTGCGACCGAGGCTCCCCACCCCGCCGAACTGGCTAACCTTGAGTTCGGAAGCCTGGTGGACGAGAACCAGCTAAATGCTAATAGCGATTACCACCTTCGCATCTTTACGGACGGCAGCAAGATTGACGGTCGGGTTGGTGCCGCTCTATCCTTATGGAAGGGCGACGCCGAAACCAGGGCCGTCAAGCTTGGTCTGCCGTCGTATTGTACCGTTTACCAGGCAGAACTCTTGGCGCTATGTGAGGCGACGAGGGTTGCCCTCGGGCGCAGCGAAACATCCGTTGCAATATACAGCGATTCGAGGGCCGCATTGCAGTCCGTCGCGGCGAGTAAATGCTCGCACCCTCTAGCAGCTGAAACGAGAATAAATTTAACGAACATCAGTAAACAAGACAGAATAATTAAATTATTCTGGATTAAAGCCCACGCTGGTCTAGAGGGGAACGAGAGGGCGGACTACCTCGCGAGGGAGGCCGCTCTGAAGAGTAAGCGAAGGCCGGCGTACGACCTGTGTCCGGTCTCATTTGTCAAGCGGTGCATTCGAATGCGCTCGCTTGATGAATGGGACCAAAGATACAGGGACGGTGCGACGGCTGGAGTTACTAAGCTGTTCTTCCCTGGAGCCATAGACGCCTATAAGACCCTGAGGAAAGTGACACTTGAGGGTGTGATGACCCAGGTCTTGACGGGGCACGGTGGGTTCTCCGAGTACTTGCATCGGTTCAAGCGCAAGGAGAGCCCATCGTGCATTTGTTCCAGTGACAGCGAGGATGTCCCGCACGTTCTGCTGGAGTGCCCGGTCTTCGCCAGGGAAAGAATGCAGCTGGAATATGAGATGGACATGGAAGTGTGCCCAGCCAACCTAAACGCGTTAATTACTAGTAGCCTAAGGAATAAGTTTATAGAATATTGTATAAAAATAGTAAGTAGGGTTATTGAAAGAAATAAAACATAGTGAAAAATAGTTAGAAAATTGTAGTTAGTCTGAATTTAATATTGTTTTAAAATGTATATAGTCGTTAATTAATTATGTTGAATTTATTATGTAATGTTTTTAAAATTTTATTATGAATGTGTTATTGAATTATTGTAAATATTGTAATGTTTTTAAATTTTATTTTGTTTTAATTATTTATTGTTAATTTTAATTATTGAAATTTTAAATTAATGTATGTAAAATTCATTTTTATCCTTTCAGCAATTGACTACAATTATAACAACATTGTATAATTATTTACCCTACTGAAAACAATAAAGAATTAGAAATTAAGAATAGATATCAGATAAAGACGGGAATCCCACCCGTATAGAATGAATGTGGATGAATGCGAGAAAGAAAAAGTATGCAGCATGAAAGTACGAGAAGCATAAGTGATAGAACTGGAATGAATGTGTAAATATAGGCTTTGACTTCGTGTCGGAGGGTTTCGCAATTAAAAAAAAAAAAAAAAAAAAAAAAAAAAAAAAAAAAAAAAAAAAAAAACCTAACCTAACCTAACCTAACCTAACCTAACCTAACCTAACCTAACCTAACCTAACCTAACCTAACCTAACCTAACCTAACCTAACCTAACCTAACCTAACCTAACCTAACCTAACCTAACCTAACCTAACCTAACCTAACCTAACCTAACCTAACCTAACCTAACCTAACCTAACCAGTCTCTGTTGAACGCTCGCAGTGAACGGACGCAAGCAAAAGCCCTGTAAAGAGCTCCGCGTGGCGAAAAATCGTTAAAAAATCACCGTGCGTGCATTTTAAGTGCAAAAAACACTTTCAATACATCAAACGACGCAGGAAGACGCAAGGAAGCCAACGCTGTTTTCCGCGTGGAAATCCGTTGGAAATTGAAGAAGATATAGAGGAAAAACCGGAAAAATTTTACCCCCAAAAACTTTGCGCGCATACGCTGCGAGTTTTTGTGTGGGAAACTGTGTAACGGGAAGTGCCACGAGGTAGCCGGTACTTTGCTCTTATTTGATCAAAAAATCCCGGATTTTTTCCGGCCCTGGAAGCGGAGCTACAACCGGAATTCCGCGGGTCCCCACAGTCGGGTCCCTTTTGCGGGTCCCGGAAAAATTCGTAAAGGTGTCAGTTAGCAGCGGATAAACTTGACGAGTGTTTTAGTGAAAAAATTGTGAAAATCGGTCCACTAAATCCGGAGAAAACAAAAAATTTGTTTTTCCGGAAAAGTTCAGTGATTTTGGAACTCATTTTTTCCTAAACTAGGAAAAGCGCGAGGTAACGATTTTTATTGTTTTGTGCAGTGTCTCACGCTCTATTTTTTGGTGAAAAAATCAGATTTTTAGGCCCATAAACAACAAAGTTACAGCATAAATCAAAACATACTTAAAAAGTGCTATTTTTCGGAAACGTAATTTCAAAATTAAATTGACTATCTCAAAAATTCAAAAATTCAATTGGGCAAATATACCGGTCGATGTGCAAGTGCGAAAAAGCGGGAAATCTGAAAAAACCACAAAAATCGGGCTTATGGTTATAACGCCATAAGCCATCAAAGTTTTTTCCAAACCGCATAACTGCCGTTCTTCATCCCGGTATCCAGGAGCGTCGGATCGAAGAAAGAAGCACACCATTGGATTCCTCGCAAAAAACTGGACTAGACAACACAAGCAACTCCAGGATCGGACTCAACGGGAGCCGGGAAAACCCAGAAAAACAAGTAGTTTGGTCGATCCGGGTCGATCAGCGGCATACTATTGCCTGCATACGGACGTGTCCGCCCGATTTAAATTTAACATCTTTAAACGCTCATATCTTTGCAACCAGAAGCGCTAAAATCCGACGAGACACGTCAATAGATTCGGAAAATTGCCACCTTTTTTCCCGACCTGGTGGACAATACTATTTCCTCACCTGGTTTTGCCTGTAAAAATTTAAAAATCCCAATAATTCCCTTGTTCCTTGTAGTAAGTGGTCGTGCGATACGTCGTTTGATAGGCCTCGACGGGGCCTGTCCTGGGACCTATCGCGCTTGACTAGTGCTGCACCCGGCTGCGTTTGAAAATTTTTATAAATTTATTTTTGGCTATAATTATTTAATTCTTCAAAATTTCTTCTAAATTCTTTCCTTAGCCGATACCCCTCCCCCAAGACCCTCCCCCCACACTTATTTGGCTACCCCCTCCCTTCCTAGAAACCCCCTCTGGGGTGTCTCGGTGACCGGGAGTCTGATCTCAGGTACTGACAAACAAACAGAGGCTTAGGTTAAGATATTATAAGTTTGTTTAAGTTTTATTAGATCTGTTCAGTTAGTTATTTTAACTAATTGCAAGCAGATCTATTTTAACAAATTGACAAGAGCCCATTTACAGCTCCAATTTTAATTTTGACATTGTATTATTATTGATTTGATATCATTTTTGTGTATATTTAATTTGATTATTTTATTGTTATTGATTTTATTTTAAATGATTTTATTGTTGACTTGTAATAATAATTGTTGACTGAGCCAATATACAGCTCACTCTGTGTACGTTTTAGATATTATTAATTGTATATTACATTGTATTTTAATTGTTTATGACAGAGCCTAGCTACAGCTCTCAATTTTAAATTTATTGTTCTATTAACGATTTGACATCATTTGTGTATTTAATTGATTATTTATTATTTTAAAAACTTTTGTTTGTTTATTGTTATATTTTTAATTTTACTTGAATTATTTTAACCATTAATCTTTTGTAAATTGTTTTAACTATCCATTTGACATTTAATTAATAATATTTTAAATTAGTATTGTAAGTTAGTATTGTAAGTTGATCAAACAGATAAAATTGACCAAATTGACCTAATCGACTGGCCCCTATACAGCCTGTCGTATCTGTTAATTCTTAAGAGCTGACCTACCCGACCGGCCCGTATACAGCTTGTGGTATCTGTTAGTTTTTAAGAATTGACCTAACCGTCCGGCCTATATACAGCCTGCGGTATCTGTTTGTTTTAATAACTGACCTAGTCGACCGACTCATATACAACTTGTTTCTCTGTTTATTTAACTTTACATATCATTTCTAACTTGGGAGATTTAAACTGACAATTATTATATAGTAGGAATTGGAACAAATTAAAGTCTTATTATTAGTAGCCCCAGTTGGTAGTAGGTTTCGGTTTCCAAATCTTTGGGTCCCATATTTTTGGGTCCATCTTTTGGTCCCCAACTTTTTGGGTCCATCTTTTGGTCCCCAATTTTTTTGGGTCCCACATTTTTGGGTCGCCGACTTTTGGTCCGCGACTTTTTGGGTCCCACATTTTGGGTCCATCTTTTGGTCCCCAACTTTTTGGGTCCCGTATTTTTCCGTCCATCTTTTGGTCCCCAACTTTTTGGGTCCCACATTTTTGGGACACCAACTTTTGGTCCCCGACTTTTTGGGTCTCACATTTTTGGGTCCATCTTTTGGTCCCCAACTTTTTGGGTCCCACATTTTTGGGTCCATCTTTTGGCCCCCAATTTTCTGGGTCCCACATTTTTGGGTCGCCAACTTTTGGTCCCCGACTTTTTGGGTCCCACATTTTTGGGTCCATCTTTTGGTCCCCAACTTTTTGGGTCCCACATTTTTGGGTCCATCTTTTGGTCCCCGATTTTTTGGGTCCCACATTTTTGGGTCGCCAACTTTTGGTCCCCGACTTTTGGGTCCCACATTTTTGGGTCCAACTTTTGGTCCCCAGCTTTTTGGGTCCCACATTTTTGGGACACCGACTTTTGGTCCCCAACTTTTTGGGTCCCACATTTTTGTGGTCCGATTTTTGGTCCCCAACTTTTTGGGTCCCACATTTTTGTGGTCCGACTTTTGGTCCCCAACTTTTTGGGTCCCACATTTTTGGGACACCAACTTTTGGTCCCCAACTTTTTGGGTCCCACATTTTGGGTCCAACTTTTGGTCCCCAACTTTTTGGGTCCCACATTTTGGGTCCAACTTTTGGTCCCCAACTTTTTGGGTCCCACATTTTTGGGACACCGACTTTTGGTCCCCAACTTTTTGGGTCCCACATTTTGGGTCCAACTTTTGGTCCCCAACTTTTTGGGTCCCACATTTTTGGGACACCAACTTTTGGTCCCCAACTTTTTGGGTCCCACATTTTGGGTCCAACTTTTGGTCCCCAACTTTTTGGGTTCCACATTTTTGGGACACCGACTTTTGGTCCCCAACTTTTTGGGTCCCACATTTTGGGTCCAACTTTTGGTCCCCAACTTTTTGGGTCCCACATTTTTGGGACACCGACTTTTGGTCCCCAACTTTTTGGGTCCCACAATTTTGGGTCACCTGTACTTGGTTACGGGCATCGCCGAGTCGGTTGGCTTATAGGATATTAGTTATTAAATTAAGTTATTAGTTATTAAGTTTTGACAAGCCACTACAGCTTTAGTCTTAAGATTGTTAGCAAGTCCCTTTACAACTTAGCTAGCAAAACATAAAACGAGGCCACTATACAGCCGATTTTAATTTTAATTGTATTGACAATAAACCCTCCACAACATGCTGCGGTCTCCAGCGGCGGATCGAGCAAGACCGGCTCAGGCCGAGAAAACCCAGAAGTCTCCGCCTCCACTCTCGAACGTCAGGAGAAGCATAGGGGAGTGGGAGACCGGTAGAGTCTCCATCTCTCCCCTGCCCCCGGCGGCGAGCACGGCGAGGGCCACACAAAAGATCGACTACCCAGACCGAGTCACTGAGGCGAGGGCGTGCCTGAACAAGGCAAAGCTCAGCCTCAGTGCCTCCAGGAACACTAAAACGGAGATTAAGAACAATATACTCCAGGCCCTCGACCGTCTCTTCGTTTTAGTGAAAGAGGCGGAGGCGGAGGCCGAAGGGAAAAGAATTAAAAAAGCCGGGTCGGGAAAGGAGGAGGCCAAACCTGCCCCTTCCCCGAGTGCCTCGAGTGAGTTGTCAGATAATAACTTACTCGAGGCTTTAGAAAAGCACTCGGCCTTGCTAAAGGCAAACGAAACAGCATTAAGGAACCATACAAAACTGATAAAACAACTCGAAGAAGATATGAAGACAACAAAATCTGGTCCCGCGAGATCCTATGCGGAGGCCGCAGCACGACACGCACCGGAAAAACCAACCCTGCACTCGGTGGTCGTGACATCGGAGGATGTCACGGACACCGGGGAGCAGGTACTAGATAAAATCAGGGAAGCGGTCAACGCAAAGGATGGCTGGGTAAGGGTGGAAAGAGTGCGGAAAGCCAAAGACCGGAAAATAGTAATGAGCTGTAGCACAGAGGAGGACAGGAGGAAGATTAAAGATAAAATTGAAAAATCGGGAAAGCGACTCCTTTGCGGCGAGGTCGAGAACAGGGATCCTCTGCTGATCCTTTGGGACGTCCTATTGTTGAACAACGACGAGGACGTCCTAAAGGCGATCAGAAACCAGAATAGGTCCCTGTTCGACGGCCTCGACGAAAAGAAGTCGAGAATGAGAGTAAAGTACAGAAGGAATGCCAGGAACCCGCTCACGGGACACATCGTCCTGAGCACCTCTCCGGAGGTGTGGAAAAGGGCGACAGAACTCGGGACCCTGCACATTGATCTGCAACGTGTTAGGGTCGCGGATCAGTCGCCCTTGGTGCAGTGTTCGAGGTGTCTGGGCTATGGCCACAGCAAACGGTTCTGTACGGGGGTGGAGGACCTGTGCAGCCATTGCGGGGGGCACCATCTGAAGATGGAGTGCCCCGAATGGAGGACGGGAACTCCGCCGACCTGCCACAACTGTGCTGTGGCCAAGCTCGGAAATCGCGGGCACAACGCACTCAGTCCGGCGTGCCCCGTGAGATTGAAATGGGATGCCATCGCACGCTCAGCCACTCAGTATTGCTAAGGGCACCCCTGGCGGGGGCCCCATCTATGGGCTCTTGCAGGTCAATTTGCAGCGAAGCCGGCTAGCTACCTCCGAGCTCCTAGTGGAAGCAGGGAATAGGGGAACGGCCATAGCGCTCCTCCAGGAGCCCTATGTGGGGGCGGCCGGCACGGTTCGGGGTCGGAGGGGGATGCGGGTCTTTCAGAACCCCACTCCAGAAGAGGGTACTGTTAAGGCTGCTATAGTAGTCTTCGATAGCAGCCTTAAAGTTATACAGTACCCAGAACTCACCACAAACAATGTCGTTGTGGTGGGGATACGGACGGGGCGCTGGATGACAACGCTTACCTCCTTCTATTTCGAGCCGGACCAGCCAATCGAACCCTACATTGGGCTCCTGAAGAGAGTGGAGGCCAAGCTGGGGGCTGGGAGGTGGCTGGTCGGTGGAGATGCAAATGCAAAGAGTCCATGGTGGGGCAGTGACAAGATCGACCAAAAGGGGGAAGAACTTTCAGGTAGTCTGGAGGAACTTGGCCTCGAAATTCTGAACGTCGGAGACGCTCCGACCTTCGACACGGTCCGAGGGGGGCGGCGCTTCTGTAGTCATGTGGACATCACTGCATGTTCACATGACCTATTGGACCTGGTGGAGGACTGGAAAGTTCTCAATGATTTGACGGGTTCCGACCACAACGGTATCGCATTTAGGCTGAACCTTGGACCCTCCCGAGGAATGGACGTGGTCAGATCGACCAGAAGGTACAACACCCGTAAAGCAGATTGGGAAAAATTTAGATCCAAAATTTTAGAACTTATTGGGAAATATGGGATAAAAGAGGATGTTGTACCAGATAGGGAACAAACAATTTCGGCTGTCCAAAATTATACTAAATTAGTAATTGAGGCGTCTGACCACGCCATCCCGAGGAAGGGGACAAGGGAAAAGCTAGCGCTGCCGTGGTGGTCGCAGGACCTGGAAATCTTGAAGAAGGAGGTCGCCACCAGGAAAAATAGAATCAGGAACGCCGCACCCGTCCGACGGTCGTGGGTCGTAGAGCAGTACGTTCAGAAGAAGGCGGAGTATGAGCAGGCCGTGAGGCAGGCTCAGACAGACTCCTGGAAGTCCTTCTGCGAGCGGCAGAGTGGCGAAAGCGTATGGGATGGCATTTACAGAGTGATTGGAAGAACGGCAGTCAGGGAGGAGGACCCGCCGCTGGTTCGAGATGGAAGGGCTCTCGATGCGAGGGAATCGGCGGAGTGGCTTGCGGAGGTGTTCTACCCGAAAGACCACGCAACTTCGGATGAAGGCATTCACCGCCAGATCAGAGCGGAAGCGGACGGGGTGAACGTGGGGGAGCAAGACTCACCCTGCGACCCTCCGTTCACGCTGACCGAGCTGGAGATGGCGGTGAAGTCCTTCAATCCGAAGAAGGCCCCCGGATCCGACGGGCTCACTGCCGACATCTGCGCCAGGGCCATCGGCTGTAACCCCAAAGCATTTTTGGGGTTACTTAACAGCTGTATGGCCCACCATATCTTTCCAAAGATATGGAAAGAAGCGGCAGTGATCGTTCTTCGGAAACCGGGGAGGGATAGTTACACCGTCCCCAAGTCGTTCCGACCAATTGGACTGCTGCCCGTGCTTGGAAAAGTATATGAGAAAATGCTGGTGGCTCGCCTCAAATACCATCTTTTGCCGGGGTTAAGCGACCGCCAGTATGGCTTTGTGCCCCAGAAGAGCACCGAAGGCGCCCTCTATGACCTAATGTCGCGAATTTACGAAAAGCTTGATGAGAAGAAAATAGTAACATTGGTGTCATTGGACATAGAGGGGGCCTTCGACAGCGTCTGGTGGCCCATGGTCAGAGTCAGGCTGGCGGAAGCGGGATGCCCGGTAAACTTGAGGCGAGTCTTCGACAGCTACCTCGCCGACAGGACGGTCAACGTCAGGTACTGCGGCGAGGTTCATAATGCTGAGCCAAGCAGGGGCTGCATCCAAGGGTCAATAGCCGGACCCTTGCTCTGGAACCTGACCCTCGATCCGTTGCTGCGGAGTCTTGACGGTAGAGGCGTCTACTGCCAAGCCTTCGCGGACGACGTGGTCCTCGTCTTTGATGGAGACAGGGCGCTCCAGATAGAGCAGAATGCCAATGCCACTCTCGCGCATGTTCTGGAGTGGGGTGTCAGAAATAAGCTGAGGTTCGCACCAGGCAAAACCAATGCCATGGTGCTGACCAGAAAGCTTAAGTTTGACACGCCACGCCTTACCATGGGCGGGATTGACATTGCCATGAGGGACAAAATCAAATTGCTGGGACTGACCATAGACAGGGGTCTCACCTTCAGGGATCACGTTAAAAATGTGACCAAGAAGGCCCTCGGGGTCTATAAGCAGCTCGGGAGGGCAGCTAAAGTCAGTTGGGGTCTCCATCCCGAGGTCGTCCGCTCCATTTATATCGCCGCGGTGGAACCAATAATCACCTACTCTGCGAGTGCGTGGGCACCTGCGACCCGCAGAGTGGGGATTATGCGGTCCCTGAACGCTGTGCAACGGGGTTTCGCGCAGAAGATCTGCAGAGCCTACCGAACGGTGTCCCTGAACTCAGCTTTATTACTGGCTGGGATACTCCCCCTTGACTTGCGAGTCCGCGAGGCTGCCTCATTATACGAGGCCAAGAGGGGAGTACCACAGCCTGGGCTCGGGGACAGGGTCATCGAGCGGGGGGTTCTTGCGACCGAGGCTCCCCACCCCGCCGAACTGGCTAACCTTGAGTTCGGAAGCCTGGTGGACGAGAACGAGCTAAATGCTAATAGCGATTACCACCTTCGCATCTTTACGGACGGCAGCAAGATTGACGGTCGGGTCGGCGCCGCTCTATCCTTATGGAAGGGCGACGCCGAAACCAGGGCCGTCAAGCTTGGTCTGTCGTCGTATTGCACCGTCTACCAGGCAGAGCTCTTGGCGCTATGTGAGGCGACGAGGGTTGCCCTCGGGCGCAGCGAAACATCCGTTGCAATATACAGCGATTCGAGGGCCGCATTGCAGTCCGTCGCGGCGAGTAAATGCTCGCACCCTCTAGCAGCTGAAACGAGAATAAATTTAACGAACATCAATAAACAAGACAGAATAATTAAACTATTCTGGATTAAAGCCCACGCTGGTCTAGAGGGGAACGAGAGGGCGGACTGCCTCGCGAGGGAGGCCGCACTGAAGAGTAAACGAAGGCCGGCGTACGACCTGTGTCCGGTCTCATTTGTCAAACGGTGCATTCGAATGCGCTCGCTTGACGAATGGGACCAAAGATACAGGGACGGTGCGACGGCTGGAGTTACTAAGCTGTTCTTCCCTAGAGCCATAGATGCCTATAAGACCCTGAGGAAGGTGACACTTGAAGGTGTGATGACCCAGGTCTTGACGGGGCACGGTGGGTTCTCCGAGTACTTGCATCGGTTCAAGCGCAAGGAGAGCCCATCGTGCATTTGTTCCAGTGACAGCGAGGATGTCCCGCACGTTCTGCTGGAGTGCCCGGTCTTCGCCAGGGAAAGAATGCAGCTGGAATATGAGATGGATATGGAAGTGTGCCCAGCCAACCTAAACGCGTTAATTACTAGTAGCCTAAATGATAAATTCATAAAATATTGTATAAAAATAGTAAGTAGGGTCATTGAAAGAAATAAAACACAGTGAATAATTTGTAGATAGTTTTAATTTAATATTGTTTGTAATGTATAAAGTTTTCAAATTTATTATTTTAAATTTTATGGAATGTTTTTTAAAATTTTATTGTGGTAATTATTGTAAGAATTTGTGTGCTGTTTTAAATTATTTTATTGTGAATTATTTTATTGTTAATTATTTTTGTTGTTAATTATTTTATTGTTAATTATTTTATTGTTAATTTTATCTTAATGTATGTTAAAAATTTTTAATTTTATCATTTTCTTTTAGCAATTTACTACAAATTATAAGAACACTGTTCACAATTATTTTACCCTACAAATAATAAAGAAACTACTAGAAACCAAGTATAAATAATTAGCTAAAGACGGGAATCCCACCCGTATAGAATGAATGTGGATGAATATAAGAAAGAAAAAGTATGCAGCATGAAAGTACGAGAAGCATAAGTGATAGAACTGGAATGAATGTGTAAATATAGGCTTCGACTTCGTGTCGGAGGGTTTCGCAATTTAAAAAAAAAAAAAAAAAAAAAAAAAAAAAAAAAAAAAAAAAAAAAAAAAAAAACCTAACCTAACCTAACCTAACCTAACCTTTTTTTTTTTTTTTTTTTTTTTTGTTGAGGAGGGGAAATCACATTTACGGACTGACCTCCCCCGTCGGCATAGGACGCGCCGGCGGGGGAGAGTGTGGGACTCGACCGGCCGAGTGCCGGTAATACCCACTAAAACCCCCCCATGCTCCACCATCAGCGGTGATGTGCGGGGACCGAATAACAGCCAGGCCATGTCTGCGGCCCCCGCACACCGCTTCGTCCATCGGACTCATCTTCGTGGTAGCGGCCTAGGGAGCATCTCTAGGCCGCCACGCCGTCTCATCTGTGTAGGCCGGGCGCCAGTCGTCCTACCTGACGCCCGGTAGTCACAATTAGATCTGCGCCGCAGCGTAGGCGCGGCGCCTCCTTCCGACTCTTCGGCGCCTGAGTGGGTCTGCCTGGGGGTCCTCCTCGCGGGACCGCTCCCTAGCCTCTTTCCCACTCAGGGCCGCTTCACAAAAAGATCTGACGGCTTTCCAGCCGTCAGAGGACTCAACCATTGCTCTGACGACAGCCGGTAAGGACAGGTCGTGTCCTACGACTGCCGTCAGAGCCGCACGTTCAGGGTCCCAACCTGGGCATTCCTCTAACAGATGTTGCGCCGTGTCTTCGGCGGCTCCGCACTCGTGGCAGGCGGGGGTCGGCTCCCTCCGCGCGACGTTGCACAGGTACCGACCGAAGCAACCATGCCCCGTCAGCACCTGCACAAGCCGGAAGGAGAGCGAGCCGGTCCGCCTGCTCACCCACTCCTTCAGCACTGGCGCGATCGCAGACGTGGTGCGAGAACCCCACCCCGTCTGCATCAAATCGTCGCGCCAGCGCTCGAGTGCCTCCTCCTGGAGTTGCCGCCTCCAACGCCCCACTTCCTCTGGGAGTGGACTCGCGCCGCGGGCCCTCGCATCGGCGGTCCTGCGATAGACCGCTGCGAGGACCTCGGCATCCAGCTCCCAGGGGAGCGTGCCGGCGATCGCGCACGCCGCCCTCCACGAGGTGGTGCGATACGCTCGGATGACCCTGGACGCCATGACGCGCTGCGAGCGTCGCAGCACAGACAAATTCTGGGCCGACAGGGAGTCGACCCAGATTGGCGCCCCGTACAGGGCCATCGAGCGCACCACGCCCGCGAAGAGACGGCGGCACCCGACGTTCGGTCCGCCCAGGTTGGGCATTAGCCTACTTAAGGCAAAAGCCACGTTCGAGAGTTTAGGAGCCAGGCTCCTAAAATGCTCCGTAAAATTCCACCGGCTGTCGAGTACGACGCCGAGATATTTCAGCGTCGACCCGACGCCGATGGACACTCCGCTCACTATTATGTGGGCATCCGGCGGTGGCGCCTTGCGAGGTCCACGGAAGCAGATTGCTTCGGACTTCTCAAGGGCCACCGTCAGGCCCAAGCGCCGAATGCGCATCACGACCTGTGCGACTCCCGCCGTTGCCAGCAGGGCCGCGTCACGGTACGTGCGACCGCGGGCGGTCACCAAAGTGTCGTCCGCGTAACACGTGACGTCGACCCCGCGCAGGGTAGCGCCCCGCAGCACCCAGTCGTAGCCGATGTTCCACAGGAGCGGCCCGAGAACCGACCCCTGCGGGACACCGCACGACACTTGCCGCTGACGATCTCCAACGCGCGTGGGGTACACGACCGAGCGACCCGAGAGGTAGTCTCCGACAAGCCGTCGGAGGTACTCCGGGAAGCCGTGGTACCCCATAGCCTCCATGATCACTCTGTGAGGCAGAGTGTTAAACGCGTTGGAGATGTCGAGGGACACCGCCAAGACTACCCCGCCTTTCCCAACTTCCTCATCCGCTAAAGTCCTCACCCGCGCTATGGCGTCGACGGTGGACCTGCCCCGCCGGAAACCGAACTGGTTGTCTGCCAGGTTCGGCCCGGATTCCTCCAGGTGGTGAGTGAGGCGAGCGGCGACGACTCGCTCGAAGAGCTTGCCCGCCTCACTCAGCAGAACGATGGGGCGATACGCCGATGGAGAGTCCACCGGACGCCCGGACTTACGGATGAGGACCAGCCTGCCCTGCTTCCATTCGTTGGGAAAGTGGCCATCTCTCGCACAGGTCGTGAGAAGCGCACGGTATCTGTCCATGAGTCCGCCTTCCTTGAGAGCCAAAACCAAGGCCCTCCCCGGGATGCCGTCGGGACCGGGCGCCGTGTTCTTCGCACAGAGGCGAAGAACCGCCCTGTCCAACTCGCCCTCCGACACCTCGGGGGGATCCTCCGCCGGAATCTGAGGCCTCGCCCGTGCACACACGGGAGGAGCGTCTCCCTCCGCCCTGGCAGGGAACAGTTTCTCCACCACTCTCTCGAGCGTCTCCGTGTCCATGGTCGACGACAGCGGAGGGGCCCAGGGGCGAAGCTTGCTCATAACGAGCTTATACGGCCTGCCCCATGGGTCCTGCTCGAGAGAGTCCACCAACTCCTGCCAGGCGCGCTCCTTGGCCGCGGCGATCTCCGTCCTCAGCGATTTTTTGGCCCTCTGGAAGGCGGCAAAAAGTTCCTCCACGATGTTAGTGGGTCTGTGGCGTCGACGAGCGTGGGAGTACTGGCGTCGTGTCTTGACACACGTCGTCCGGAGGTGCTGAAGCTCCGGCGACCACCAGTACACCTGTCGACGGGGCTGCGGTTTGCCCACGCGGGGCATGGCGACGTCGCATGCGTGCGTCATCGCCTCGCGAAGCCACCGCGCCTCTGTCTCCGCGTCTGTCACATCCGGTTTGGGATTCCAGGATTCCACGAGGGACGCCGCAATGAAGGCGTCTCTCTCCAGCTGTTTTAGTGCCCACTTGGGCCCGATCTCCGACGGAGCACGACTCGGGCTGTTCGGGTTTGTCGAGTGGGGGGAGATGGAAAACCGAATGTATCGGTGATCCGAGAGCGTCTCGACCCCCTCCTCGACCACCCAGCCCCGAACGCGGCGTGCCAGGGCGGGAGACGCAAACGACACGTCCACGACTGATCCGCCCTGTTGCCGCACGCACGTGTTGGCCGTGCCCCTGTTCAGCACGAACAAGTTATTGCTGGAGAGCCACTCCTCCAGAGCTGCGCCCCTCGCGTCCGTGAGGGAAGAACCCCACACCGTCGACTTCGCATTCAGGTCTCCGGCAAGAAGCACCTGATGCGGACGACACCGCCCCAGAACGATGTCCATTTCCGCCAAGAATCGCTCGAACTCCTCGAGCGGGCGGTTTGGCGAGAAATAGACACCGACGAACACAATGTCTCCGCAAAAGGCGGCGACAAACCCTCGACCCTTATACGAACGATCGACGGTGTGGGCTCCCTCTCCCGAAGTCAAAACTATGGCGACGACACCGTCCCGGTCGCCGATCCAGTTGTCGCGATTAACAACCAGATACGGCTCCGAGACGATTGCCACGTTTATCCCCCACTGCGCCAGAGACTGGACCAGCAGGTCCTGAGCTCCGGCGCAGTGGTTGACATTCGCCTGGAGACACTGAATGGATGTACTAATTATGTGTCCATTGGTGATCCGTTTGCCCCGTTCGGTGGGCGGCCAGCGTCATCCTGGGACAGAACCTCAGGATTCACTGGCCTACGTCTAGTCCAAGTCCGCTTGGGGGCCGAACACTTAGCGCTCCCCAAGCGGTGGTTGTGCCGTTTCCCGGCTTCGGCACAGATAACGCAGCGTGCCTCGGAACGGCAGTCGGCCGCACGATGGCCGTCCTTGCCGCACCGGTAGCACTGCTGGCTACGATCGACGGCGGCGGTGCACTGCCCCCTGACGTGTCCGGTCTGCAGACACCTGAAGCAACGCAGTTCGCGGGGCTGCAGGGCTTTCACCCTCGCCGCCGTCCATCCCACCAGCAGCCTACCCTCAATCACCTTTTTAGCGGCAGTCACAGGACAGCCCGCCCACGCTGTGCCCATGCCGAAGCGCGGGAAACGAATTGCGCCCACCTTGACAGACTCGACGGCGCAGCCGCCGAGTTTGGCGATGGCCGCCGCCACTTCTGCGGGAGTTACGGAGTCGTCGAGCCCCGACACCAGCAACTCGGTCAACTTGACCGGTCTGGAGACTCTGACGTCCTCCGCACTCAGCCGCTCGCGAAGCTTGGCGGCCAACACGTCCGCCTTCTCGTCGAGGTCGGCACCATGGACCTCAAAGATCGCCGCACCCGTGATAGCCCGGCGAGGGCGGACATACGGGATGCCCACCTCCTCCAGGCTCACTTTAGCCTTCGCCTCCGCTACTATTCCGGCGTACGTGACCCCCCTTTTAATTGCCTCCGGCTGCAGGGTAAGGACCACGGCCGCGGTCCTCGGAGGCTTCGGCGTCCTCCTGGTGGGGGTGGGCTGTTGAGCCCGTCCCGCCTTTGCCTTTGGGGGAGCCGGAGGCGTCTCCCTGTGCTTTCCTGCCTTGGCCACCGTGCTCCACGGCCGATCCATAGAAGCCGGGGCGGGTGGGAGAGGGCGCGGTTCCGGGCGGGCCGCTCGTTTGGCGGCCGGCCCGCGTCCATTCGTCTTCTTCTTCTTCTTCCCGTCCTTCGCCGCCGCCTTTTGCCCGCTGGTGGAGGGTTTAGGCGGTCCGGTGAGAGGACGGGGTGTGTCCATCCGTGGGGCCGGTTTGGGAGGGAGTTCCCTCCGAGCGGCCAATGGAGGGCTCACTCTCGGCGCTGGATTCAAGCGCGGCTCCAGGTTTTCGAGCCGCGCGCTCAGCCGAGCGTGAACCCGGTCCATAATTGCCGTCTCTAGGGCCTCCAGGTGTTCCGTCGTGACGGTCGACCCAGAGGCGGCAACGGGAGCGGCTCTAAAAGCCGCGAACTCCCTCCGCAGATCGTCAAGTCCGGTCTGGAGCCGCTTGTTCTGCGCCCGAGCCTCTTTCAGCTCGCGACGCAGCGCGGCAGTCTCCTCGTTGGAGGAAAGGGCAGCCAGACTTTTGGCGTCCGCGACGATCGCCTCGGCGCTGTCGCGGAGCGCCTTCACAAACGTCCCTTTCAAGTTCTTACTGGTGTCGGCCACCTTGCGGATGGCCGCCACCCTCGTCATCATTCTCTCGAAGACGAGTGAGGACGACTCAACAGCGTCGTCCTCAGACTCGATCTCCGAGAGACGGGACCGTGTTACTCTCGCCTCAGCCATTGAAGCGAGCAGCTCCTGCTCGGCCTGGAGCTTGAGCTCCTCTTTCCGGGCTCGAGCAACCTCAGCCTTCGCCTCAGCGAGGCCGATGTATTCGCCGGTGGTGGGAGGGCGACCGCGACCGCGCTTCTGGAGCAATCCAGTAGCGATGCCGGGTCGCTCCTCTCCTGAGGACTCCGGGGAGACCTCTGGGGACGGCAAAGGAGGAGCCTTGCCCCTCTTCCTTGTTAGTCGGTCCCCCGACCGCCTAATGGACTCGTCACTGTCGCTGCCAGTAGACACTGACACGACAGTGTCCATGTCTGATGAAGAGGGCTCCGAAAGGTTGGGTTCCTCCCGGACCCTCGCCAGCCCTTGTAAACCGGGGCCAACATCTGCCCCGTAACCTAACCTAACCTAACCTAACCTAACCTAACCTAACCTAACCTAACCTAACCTAACCTAACCTAACCTAACCTAACCTAACCTTTTTTTTTTTTTTTTTTTTTTTTTTTTTTTTTTTTTTTTTTTTTTTTTTTTTTTTTTTTTTTTACGAGGAGAAATCCTTTTACAGATTTCCTACCGCTGGCTAGGCGGTAGGGGTATGTGGGGGTCGACCGGTGGTCCGCTATGCTATTCATAGCGGTACCGGCCCCTACCCACTAAAACTCCCCGGTGCCTCCTTGCCCATCGAGCGGGGTGAACCGGGTTCTGCCTAGGCACCGTACTCCGGTCCACCCCACGGGCTAGCCGTTAGGCTGTCATCAACGAGGGATTGCCCGGAGGCACCCGAGCAATCCCCAGACGGAGGGGACCCGTGCAGGCACACACAGCTAGCCAACTGTGTGCGCAGGTCCCCCAGGGCATTCGAAGATAGGCTGATGCCCACCTTCTCCTGCCCGGCCGTCTACGCGAATAAATTCTGTCACACCGTCAGACATGGCTATAGCCATGCCTGACAGTGCGACGTCTCCACTGCCCAGCATCATCCGACACTGGAGTCTCCAGGCCGAGCATACTGGAGCGTATACTCGGCTTTGTCGTCAAAATTCTTATTCCATGGGCTCCTCCCTGGTAGCACGGGCAGCTCCTGCTGCCCGTAAGTACTCCATAGGCCGGCCTTTGACAACCGGGGGGGAGCAATTGACCCCCCCCATGCGGTGTCCGGCCGAGAGTCCAGCATCTGTACAGACCCCACATTTAAATGCCGCCTCGCACGTGTTGGCGGTGTGCCCGTCCAAACCGCAGCGGAAGCAAAGACCACTTCGGTCTTTTCTGGACGGGCACCTGGCCATCGGATGGCCGAGCCCCATGCATCTATAACAACGCATGGGGCGCTGTTCTACAGGTTGGACAGAAGCCAAGCACCAGCCAACTATTATTTTTCCGCCTAATGCCAGTTTCCTGGCGGCACCGATTGGGCACGCGGCGAAGGCCGAACCCATCCCCCCGGCCCCAGGATGAACCTTGCCCACCCTGAATTGTTCAGGGGGACAACCTGTGCTGGCAGCCAGGGCCGCCTTCAGCTCTTCGGCTGACACTGAGTCATCTAATCCGCTGACCCGAATGTCAGCCGTTTTGACGGGGCGCGTCACCTTCGCCTCGTCACCCAGCACTGCGCTAATTTGGGCCGCCAATTGGTCTGCCTGTACGGGCGTTGTCTCCTTCGGGAGCTCCAGGATACGAGCTCCCGTGAAGCTCTCTCGAAACTGGGCCGGACCAATGCCCAGAGCCTCGAGCGATACAGCCTCCTTTGTCTTTTCGATCGCCTTTTTATAGGTGGCGCCCTGCTCAACCGCCTCTGGGTTGAGGGCCACCACCACGGCCAACTTCTTGGGTTCCCTAGGGAGCTTAGGGGCCTTGGTCTTGGCCGCTGTCGACGCAGGAGCGACGGGAGTGCGCTTCTTTCGTTTTACCACTTCCGTCCAGCTGGAGGTGGTTGTTCCATCAGGCTGAGCAGACCCAGACAGCGGCTCGGGAGCCTTGACTGCAGGAGGTTTAATCGCCTTCACAGCCCTCGCCTTTTTGGGCATATTTGCCCGGGGGGTGAGCGTCGTCACCGCATCTTGCGAGACCGAAGCGCGGTCCCCCGCAAGGCGATCCGCGTTTAGTGGCGGCCGAAATTGCTGGGACGGAAGAAGTCTCCCGTCGACTTCGAGGCCCTCCAGACGGGCGTTGACCATTCCTCCGACCTGTTCCATGAGCTCAGCCTGGAGCGAGCCGATGACTTCCAGGAACTCAGCCCGCGACAGCGTCTGAGATTCTGCCGCTATTCTGGGCGTGTCCTTCACCGGCTTGGCGGTGGTAGTGTCACGGACCACAGACTTCTTTAAGTCGGCCACCTCCGAGCGAACGGCCTCTAGCTGTTCATGGAGGCGCCTATTGTCGGCTTTCAGCTGACGCGCCTCATTAGACGATCTCCGCTCCGCCATTGCCTTGACCACTTCGACCATGGCGTTGGTGGCATCCTTAATTTGCTTGTGGCAAGAACCCTTCAAATTGGACGACTTGCGAATCACCTCAAGAATAACCGCGGCGCTCGACTCCGCTCTTCTCGCTAGGTTTTCGATCGAACCGTCAGGGGAATCGGAGCGCGTTGAGCGGAACTCGGCCTCCGACATATCGTCGAACTCAGAGTCCGACATGAGCTCCCGAAGTTCCCGACGAGCTTGAGCCAGACCGACATCGTGGCCGAAGGGTTTGCCCCGGCTTCCTCTGGCTCCCTTCGACACTTTGGGGGGGGGGATTACTGACTCCCCATGGCCATACTCTTCTAATATCTCGTCTACAGTCTGGACACGAGATTTGCCTGACCTAAGCTTGCCCGACACCGAAGCAGCCCGAGAGACCTCCGAGGAGCCATCTTCCGACAAAATGAGACGCTTGCGCGTCCTTAAGCGGGATTTGCCCGAAGGCTGGAAGCTTTCCGCGGAGTCCGACATGGGCCAATTAATGGCCCTGTCAGTCTCCGAGACGTTGGGAGAGTCC
This sequence comes from Synanthedon vespiformis, assembly GCA_918317495.1. Lineage (NCBI taxonomy): Eukaryota > Metazoa > Arthropoda > Insecta > Lepidoptera > Sesiidae > Synanthedon > Synanthedon vespiformis. Next base: position 30,919 of record OU906962.1, read on the forward strand.
ACCCCTACAAAAAAAGGGGGGACAGCGTTACAAGTCCGTCACCAAGCAATGTAACATCCAGTCGCACTTTTACTTAAAATAAACAACAAAAATAGAAATAACTATATAACTACAACAGATATCCAAATCTGGTTTGGACTGGCTGAAAGCGCTTCGAAAGAGGCTTCCTTCAAGTCAGCCCACGTCAGAATCCGGCAGTAAATAAAAAAGATATTTACAGAAAACTACAGAAAATGGCAATATGCCTTAAAACTACAATACAAAAACGCCAATAACAACTTGACGGTAGATGGTAACAGCAACCGGTTTGGACTGGCTGAAGGCGCTTCCGAGGACGCGTCTTCTAAACCAGTCCGCGATTGGATTGGCCCACAAACAACAAAGAAATTTACAGAAAACAACAAAATCCTTAAAAAACTAAAAACGAAAACAGCAATAAAAACTAAACAACAAAAGATGGAAAAGGCCGGTGTGGCCCAGCCGAAAGCGCCCCCTGAGGGGCCTCTTTCGTCCGAAGCCCGCGACAAGATCCGTTCACGGGAACAGAAGTTATCGCGTTTTCCGACCTTTTCTCAACTTAGCAAAAAACAACAAAAATAACAATAACTTATTAACAATCAACAATAGCAACAATTTGAGTTGGCAGGTCGATAGTACCTTGAAAAAGGCTTCTACCGATATGCGCAACACCAAAAAGCACCCAGAAACAACAGAGTTACCGCCAATGAAAAATCTCGAAATTTCGTCAAAATTCGGCATCAATCCAACCTAACCTAACCTAACCTAACCTAACCTAACCTAACCTAACCTAACCTAACCTAACCTAACCTAACCTAACCTAACCTAACCTAACCTAACCTAACCTAACCTAACCTAACCTAACCTAACCTAACCTAACCTAACCTAACCTAACCTAACCTAACCTAACCTAACCTAACCTAACCTAACCTAACCTAACCTAACCTAACCTAACCTAACCTAACCTAACCTAACCAGTCTCTGTTGAACGCTCGCAGTGAACGTACGCAAGCAAAAGCCCTGTAAAGAGCTCCGCGTGGCGAAAAATCTTTAAAAAATCACCGTGCGTGCGTTTTAAGTGCAAAAAACAGTTATTATATATCAAACGACGCAGAAGGACGCAAGGAAGCTAACGCTGTTTTCCGCGTGGAAATCCGTTGGAAATTGAAGAAGATATTGACGGAAAACCGGCAAAAATTTACCCCCAAAAACTTTGCGCGCATACGCTGCGAGTTTTTGTGTGGGAAATTGTGTAACGGAAAGTGCCACGACGTAGCCGGTACCTTGGTCCTATTTGACCAAAAAATCCCGGATTTTTTCCGGCCCTGGAAGCGGAGCTACAACCGGAATTCCGCGGGTCCCCACAGTCGGGTACCTTTCGCGGGTCCCGGAAAAGTTCGCGAAAGTGTCAGTTAGCAGCAGATGAACTTGACGAGTGTTTCAGTGAAAAAATAGTGAAAATCGGTCCACTAAATCCGGAGAAAACGATAAATTTGTTTTTCCGGAAAACTCCAGTGATTTTGGAACTTGTTTTTTCCTAAACTAGGAAAAGCGCGAGGTAACGATTTTTATTGTTCAGTGCAGTGTCTCACGCTCTATTTTTTAGTGAAAAAATCAGATTTTTAGGCCCATAAACAACAAAGTTACAGCATAAATCAAAACATACTTAAAAAGTGCTATTTTTCGGAAACGTAATTTCAAAATTAAATTGACTATCTCCAAAATTCAAAAATTCGATTAGGCAAATATACCGGTCGATGTGCAAGTGCGAAAAAGTGGGAAATCTGAAAAAACCACAAAAATCGGGCTTATGGTTATAACGCCATAAGCCATCAAAGTTTTTTCCAAACCGCATAACTGCCGTTCTTCATCCCGGTATCCAGGAGCGTCGGATCGAAGAAAGAAGCACACCGTTGGATTCCTCGCAAAAAACTGGACTAGACAACACAAGCAACTCCAGGATCAGACTCAACGGAAGCCGGGAAAACCCAGAAAAACAAGTAGTTTGGTCGATCCGGGTCGATCAGCGGCATACTATTGCCTGCACACGGACGTGTCCGTCCGACCAAATTTTAACATCTTCAAATGCTTATATCTTCGGAACTAGAAGCGCTAAAATTCGGCGAGACACGTCAATAGATTTGGAAAATTGCCACCTTTTTTCCCGACCTGGTGGACAACACTATTTCCTCACCTGGCTTTGCCTGCAAAAAATTATAAAACCTAATAATTCCCTTGTTCCTTGTAGTACGTGGTCGTGCGGTACGTCGTTTGATAGGCCTCGACGGGGCCTGTCCTGGGACCTATCGCGCTAGACTAGTGCTGCACCCGGCTGTGCTTGAAAATTATTATAAACTTATTTTTTGCTATAATTATTTAATTCTTTAAAATTTCTTCCAAATTCTTTCTTTAGCCGATCCCCCTCCTCCAAGACCCTCCCCCCCCACTTATTTGGCTACCCCCTCCCCTCCTAGAAACCTTTTCTGGGGTGTCTCGGTGACCGGGAGTCTGATCTCAGGTACTGACAAACAAACAGAGGCTTAGGTTAAGATATTATAAGTTAGTCTAAGTTAGATTAAGTTTTATTAGATCTGTTCAGTTAGTTATTTTAACTAAGTGCAAACAGACCTATTTTAACAAACTGACAAGAGCCCATTTACAGCTCCAATTTTAATTTTGACATATTATTTTAATTTTGACATATTATTATTACTATTATTATTGATTTGACATCATCTTTGTGTATATTTAAATTGATTATTTTATTGTTATTGACTTTTATTTTAATTTTATTGTTGACCTGTAATAATAATTGTGACTGAGCCAATATACAGCTCACTCTGTGTATGTTTTTAGATATTATTAATTGTATATTATATTGTATTTTAATTGTGTTCGACAGAGCCTAGTTACAGCTCTCAATTTTTAAACTTGTTATTTTATTATCGATTTGACATCATTTGTATATTTAATTGATCATTTATTGTTATTTTAAAATTTTTATTCGTTAATTGTTATTTTTAATTTAACTTATTTTAATCGTTAATTATTTGTAAATTGCTTTAATTATTTATTTATAATGTTCAATTAATAATATTGTAAATATTAACATATCAAACAGATAAAATCGACCTAATCGACCGGCCCCTATACAGCCTGTCGTATCTGTTAGTTCTTAGGAGCTGACCTACCCGACCGGCCCGTATACAGCTTGTGGTATCTGTTAGTTTTTAAGAATTGACCTAACCGTCCGGCCTATATACAGCCTGCGGTATCTGTTTGTTTTAATAACTGACCTAGTCGACCGGCCATATACACCTTGTTTTCTCTGTTCCTTTTAACTTTACTTTATATTAGATTTAAAATTGACAATTATTATATAATAGAAATTGGAACAAATTTAGTCTTATTAAATAGTAGCCCAAGTTAGTAGCAGGTTTCGGTTTCCGGATCTTTGGGTCCCACATTTTTGGGTCACCGGTTTTTGGTCCCCAACTTTTTGGGTCCCACATTTTTGTGGTCCGAGTTTTGGTCCCCATCTTTTTGGGTCCCACATTTTTGTGGTCCGAGTTTTGGTCCCCAACTTTTTGGGTCCCACATTTTTGTGGTCCGAGTTTTGGTCCCCAACTTTTTGGGTCCCACATTTTTGTGGTCCGAGTTTTGGTCCCCAACTTTTTGGGTCCCACATTTTTGTGGTCCAAATTTTGGTCCGCAACTTTTTGGGTCCCACATTTTTGGGACACCGACTTTTGGTCCCCAACTTTTTGGGTCCCACATTTTTGTGGTCCGATTTTTGGTCCGCAACTTTTTGGGTCCCACATTTTTGGGACACCAACTTTTGGTCCGCAACTTTTTGGGTCCCACATTTTGGGTCCAACTTTTGGTCCCCAACTTTTTGGGTCCCACATTTTTGGGACGCCAACTTTTGGTCCCCAACTTTTTGGGTCCCACATTTTGGGTCCAACTTTTGGTCCCCAACTTTTTGGGTCCCACATTTTTGGGACACCAACTTTTGGTCCCCAACTTTTTGGGTCCCACATTTTTGGGCCACCTACACTTGGTTGCGGGCATCGCTGGGTTGGTTGGCCTACAGGTCAACTATAAGTTTTAATAGCCTCTATACAGCTACTTAGTTTTAAAATTGTTAGCAAGTCCCTTTACAACTTAGCTAGCAAAACATAGAACGAGGCCACTATACAGCCGATTTTAATTTTATCGACAAGAAACCCTCCACAACATGCTGCGGTCTCCAGCGGCGGATCGAGCGAAACCTGCTCAGACCGAGAAGACCCAGAATTCTCCGCCTCCTCTCTCGAACGTCAGGAGGAGCATAGGGGAGTGGGAGACCGGTAGGGTCTCCATCTCTCCTCTGCCCCCGGCGGCGTGCACGGCGAGGGCCACGGAAAAAATAGACTACCCAGACCGAGTCACTGAGGCGAGGGCGTGCCTGAATAGGGCAAAGCTCAGCCTCAGTGCCTCCAGAAATACTAAAACGGAGATCAAAAACAATATACTCCAGGCCCTCGACCGGCTCTTTGCTTTAGTTAAAGAGGCGGGGGCGGAGGCTGAAGGGAAACGAACTAAAAAGGCAGGGTTGGGAAAGGAGGAGACCAAACCTCCCCCTTCCCCGGCCCACACCGCTCAAACAGACACAAATTTACTTGAGGCCTTAGAAAAGCATGCGGTCTTGCTGAAAGCTAACGAAACTGCATTAAGGGACCACACAAAAATGATCAAACAACTTGAGGAAAATATGAAGGCAGTAAAAACAGTTGGTCCCGTAAAATCCTATGCAGAGGCCGCAGCACGTAACGCACCGGAAAAACCAACCCTGCACTCGGTGGTCGTTACATCGGAGGATGTCACGGACACCGGGGAGCAGGTACTAGACAAAATCAGGGAAGCGGTCAACGCAAAGGATGGCTGGGTAAGGGTGGAAAGAGTGCGGAAAGCCAAAGATCGAAAAATAGTGATGAGCTGTAGCACAGAGGAGGACAGAAGAAAGATTAAAGACAAGATCGAAAAATCGGGGAAGCGACTCCTTTGCGGCGAGGTCGAGAACAGGGATCCTCTGCTGATCCTTTGGGACGTCCTGTTGTTGAATAACGACGAGGACGTCCTAAAGGCGATCAGAAACCAGAATAGGTCCCTGTTCGACGGCCTCGACGAGAAGAAGTCGAGAATGAGAGTAAAGTACAGAAGGAATGCCAGGAACCCGCTCACGGGACACATCGTCCTGAGCACCTCTCCGGAGGTGTGGAAAAGGGCGACAGAACTCGGGACCCTGCACATTGATCTGCAACGTGTTAGGGTCGCGGATCAGTCGCCCTTGGTGCAGTGTTCGAGGTGTCTGGGCTATGGCCACAGCAAACGGTTCTGTACGGGGGTGGAGGACCTGTGTAGCCATTGCGGGGGGCACCATCTGAAGATGGAGTGCCCCGAATGGAGGGCGGGAACTCCGCCGACCTGCCACAACTGTGCTGTGGCCGGGCTCGGAAATCGCGGGCACAACGCACTCAGTCCGGCGTGCCCCGTGAGATTGAAATGGGATGCCATCGCGCGCTCAGCCACTCAGTATTGCTAAGGGCACCCCTGGCGGGGGCCCCATCTATGGGCTCTTGCAGGTCAATTTGCAGCGAAGCCGGCTAGCTACCTCCGAGCTCCTAGTGGAAGCAGGGAATAGGGGAACGGCCATAGCGCTCCTCCAGGAGCCCTATGTGGGGGCGGCCGGCACGGTTCGGGGTCGGAGGGGGATGCGGGTCTTTCAGAACCCCACTCCAGAAGAGGGTACTGTTAAGGCTGCTATAGTAGTCTTCGATAGCAGCCTTAAAGTTATACAGTACCCAGAACTCACCACAAACAATGTTGTTGTGGTGGGGATACGGACGGGGCGCTGGATGACAACGCTTACCTCCTTCTATTTCGAGCCGGACCAGCCAATCGAACCCTACATTGGGCTCCTGAAGAGAGTGGAGGCCAAGCTGGGGGCTGGGAGGTGGCTGGTCGGTGGAGATGCAAATGCAAAGAGTCCATGGTGGGGCAGTGACAAGATCGACCAAAAGGGGGAAGAGCTTTCAGGTAGTTTGGAGGAGCTTGGCCTCGAAATTCTGAACGTCGGAGACGCTCCGACCTTCGACACGGTCCGAGGGGGGCGGCGCTTCTGTAGTCATGTGGACATCACTGCATGTTCACATGACCTATTGGACCTGGTGGAGGACTGGAAAGTTCTCAATGATTTGACGGGTTCCGACCACAACGGTATCGCATTTAGGCTGAACCTTGGACCCTCCCGAGGAATGGACGTGGTCAGATCGACCAGAAGGTACAACACCCGTAAAGCAGATTGGGAAAAATTTAGATCCAAAATTTTAGAACTTATTGGGAAATATGGGATAAAAGAGGATGTTGTACCAGATAGGGAACAAACAATTTCGGCTGTCCAAAATTATACTAAATTAGTAATTGAGGCGTCTGACCACGCCATCCCGAGGAAGGGGACAAGGGAAAAGCTAGCGCTGCCGTGGTGGTCGCAGGACCTGGAAATCTTGAAGAAGGAGGTCGCCACCAGGAAAAATAGAATCAGGAACGCCGCACCCGTCCGACGGTCGTGGGTCGTAGAGCAGTACGTTCAGAAGAAGGCGGAGTATGAGCAGGCCGTGAGGCAGGCTCAGACAGACTCCTGGAAGTCCTTCTGCGAGCGGCAGAGTGGCGAAAGCGTATGGGATGGCATTTACAGAGTGATTGGAAGAACGGCAGTCAGGGAGGAGGACCCGCCGCTGGTTCGAGATGGAAGGGCTCTCGATGCGAGGGAATCGGCGGAGTGGCTTGCGGAGGTGTTCTACCCGAAAGACCACGCAACTTCGGATGAAGGCATTCACCGCCAGATCAGAGCGGAAGCGGACGGGGTGAACGTGGGGGAGCAAGACTCGCCCTGCGACCCTCCGTTCACGCTGACCGAGCTGGAGATGGCGGTGAAGTCCTTCAATCCGAAGAAGGCCCCCGGATCCGACGGGCTCACTGCCGACATCTGCGCCAGGGCCATCGGCTGTAACCCCAAAGCATTTTTGGGGTTACTTAACAGCTGTATGGCCCACCATATGTTTCCAAAGATATGGAAAGAAGCGGCAGTGATCGTTCTTCGGAAACCGGGGAGGGATAGTTACACCGTCCCCAAGTCGTTCCGACCAATTGGACTGCTGCCCGTGCTTGGAAAAGTATATGAGAAAATGCTGGTGGCTCGCCTCAAATACCATCTTTTGCCGGGGTTAAGCGACCGCCAGTATGGCTTTGTGCCCCAGAAGAGCACCGAGGGCGCCCTCTATGACCTAATGTCGCGAATTTACGAAAAGCTTGATGAAAAGAAAATAGTAACATTGGTGTCATTGGACATAGAGGGGGCCTTCGACAGCGTCTGGTGGCCCATGGTCAGAGTCAGGCTGGCGGAAGCGGGATGCCCGGTAAACTTGAGGCGAGTCTTCGACAGCTACCTCGCCGACAGGACGGTCAACGTCAGGTACTGCGGCGAGGTTCATAATGCTGAGCCAAGCAGGGGCTGCATCCAAGGGTCAATAGCCGGACCCTTGCTCTGGAACTTGACCCTCGATCCGTTGCTGCGGAGTCTTGGCGGTAGAGGCGTCTACTGCCAAGCCTTCGCGGACGACGTGGTCCTCGTCTTTGATGGAGACAGGGCGCTCCAGATAGAGCAGAATGCCAATGCCACTCTCGCGCATGTTCTGGAGTGGGGTGTCAGAAATAAGCTGAGGTTCGCACCAGGCAAAACCAATGCCATGGTGCTGACCAGAAAGCTTAAGTTTGACACGCCACGCCTTACCATGGGCGGGATTGACATTGCCATGAGGGACAAAATCAAATTGCTGGGATTGACCATAGACAGGGGTCTCACCTTCAAGGATCACGTTAAAAATGTGACCAAGAAGGCCCTCGGGGTCTATAAGCAGCTCGGGAGGGCAGCTAAAGTCAGTTGGGGTCTCCATCCCGAGGTCGTTCGCTCCATTTATATCGCCGCGGTGGAACCAATAATCACCTACTCTGCGAGTGCGTGGGCACCTGCGACCCGCAGAGTGGGGATTATGCGGTCCCTGAACGCTGTGCAACGGGGTTTCGCGCAGAAGATCTGCAGAGCCTACCGAACGGTGTCCCTGAACTCAGCTTTATTACTGGCTGGGATACTCCCCCTTGACTTGCGAGTGCGCGAGGCTGCCTCATTATACGAGGCCAAGAGGGGAGTACCACAGCCTGGGCTCGGGGACAGGGTCATCGAGCGGGGGGTTCTTGCGACCGAGGCTCCCCACCCCGCCGAACTGGCTAACCTTGAGTTCGGAAGTCTGGTGGACGAGAACGAGCTAAATGCTAATAGCGATTACCACCTTCGCATCTTTACGGACGGCAGCAAGATTGACGGTCGGGTTGGCGCCGCTCTATCCTTATGGAAGGGCGACGCCGAAACCAGGGCCGTCAAGCTTGGTCTGCCGTCGTATTGCACCGTCTACCAGGCAGAGCTCTTGGCGCTATGTGAGGCGACGAGGGTTGCCCTCGGGCGCAGCGAAACATCCGTTGCAATATACAGCGATTCGAGGGCCGCATTGCAGTCCGTCGCGGCGAGTAAATGCTCGCACCCTCTAGCAGCTGAAACGAGAATTAATTTAACCAACATCAGTAAACAAGAAAGAATAATTAAACTATTCTGGATTAAAGCCCACGCTGGTCTAGAGGGGAACGAGAGGGCGGACTGCCTCGCGAGGGAGGCCGCACTGAAGAGTAAACGAAGGCCGGCGTACGACCTGTGTCCGGTCTCATTTGTCAAGCGGTGCATTCGAATGCGCTCGCTTGACGAATGGGACCAAAGATACAGGGACGGTGCGACGGCTGGAGTTACTAAGTTCTTCCCTAGAGCCATAGATGCCTATAAGACCCTGAGGAAGGTGACACTTGAAGGTGTGATGACCCAGGTCTTGACGGGGCACGGTGGGTTCTCCGAGTACTTGCATCGGTTCAAGCGCAAGGAGAGCCCATCGTGCATTTGTTCCAGTGACAGCGAGGATGTCCCGCACGTTCTGCTGGAGTGCCCGGTCTTCGCCAGGGAAAGAATGCAGCTGGAATATGAGATGGATATGGAAGTGTGCCCAGCCAACCTAAACGCGTTAATTACTAGTAGCCTAAATGATAAATTCATAAAATATTGTATTAAAATAGTAAGTAGGGTCATTGAAAGAAATAAAACACAGTGAATAATTTGTAGATAGTTTTAATTTAATATTGTTTGTAATGTATAAAGTTTTCAAATTTATTATTTTAAATTTTATGGAATGTTTTTAAAATTTTATTGTGGTAATTATTGTAAGAATTTGTGTGCTGTTTTAAATTATTTTATTGTGAATTATTTTATTGTTAATTATTTTTGTTGTCAATTATTTTATTGTTAATTATTTTATTGTTAATTTTATCTTAATGTATGTTAAAAATTTTTAATTTTATCATTTTCTTTTAGCAATTTACTACAAATTATAAGAACACTGTTCACAATTATTTTACCCTACAAATAATAAAGAAACTACTAGAAACTAAGTATAAATAATTAGCTAAAGACGGGAATCCCACCCGTATAGAATGAATGTGGATGAATATAAGAAAGAAAAAGTATGCAGCATGAAAGTACGAGAAGCATAAGTGATAGAACTGGAATGAATGTGTAAATATAGGCTTCGACTTCGTGTCGGAGGGTTTCGCATTAAAAAAAAAAAAAAAAAAAAAAAAAAAAAAAAAAAAAAAAAAAAAAACCTAACCTAACCTAACCTAACCTAACCTAACCTAACCTAACCTAACCTAACCTAACCTAACCTAACCTAACCGAGTCTCTGTTGAACGCTCGCAGTGAACGGACGCAAGCAAAAGCCCTGTAAAGAGCTCCGCGTGGCGAAAAATCGTTAAAAAATCACCGTGCGTGCATTTTAAGTGCAAAAAACACTTTCAATACATCAAACGACGCAGGAAGACGCAAGGAAGCCAACGCTGTTTTCCGCGTGGAAATCCGTTGGAAATTGAAGAAGATATAGAGGAAAAACCGGAAAAATTTTACCCCCAAAAACTTTGCGCGCATACGCTGCGAGTTTTTGTGTGGGAAACTGTGTAACGGGAAGTGCCACGAGGTAGCCGGTACTTTGCTCTTATTTGATCAAAAAATCCCGGATTTTTTCCGGCCCTGGAAGCGGAGCTACAACCGGAATTCCGCGGGTCCCCACAGTCGGGTCCCTTTTGCGGGTCCCGGAAAAATTCGTAAAGGTGTCAGTTAGCAGCGGATAAACTTGACGAGTGTTTTAGTGAAAAAATTGTGAAAATCGGTCCACTAAATCCGGAGAAAACAAAAAATTTGTTTTTCCGGAAAAGTTCAGTGATTTTGGAACTCATTTTTTCCTAAACTAGGAAAAGCGCGAGGTAACGATTTTTATTGTTTTGTGCAGTGTCTCACGCTCTATTTTTTGGTGAAAAAATCAGATTTTTAGGCCCATAAACAACAAAGTTACAGCATAAATCAAAACATACTTAAAAAGTGCTATTTTTCGGAAACGTAATTTCAAAATTAAATTGACTATCTCAAAAATTCAAAAATTCAATTGGGCAAATATACCGGTCGATGTGCAAGTGCGAAAAAGCGGGAAATCTGAAAAAACCACAAAAATCGGGCTTATGGTTATAACGCCATAAGCCATCAAAGTTTTTTCCAAACCGCATAACTGCCGTTCTTCATCCCGGTATCCAGGAGCGTCGGATCGAAGAAAGAAGCACACCATTGGATTCCTCGCAAAAAACTGGACTAGACAACACAAGCAACTCCAGGATCGGACTCAACGGGAGCCGGGAAAACCCAGAAAAACAAGTAGTTTGGTCGATCCGGGTCGATCAGCGGCATACTATTGCCTGCATACGGACGTGTCCGCCCGATTTAAATTTAACATCTTTAAACGCTCATATCTTTGCAACCAGAAGCGCTAAAATCCGACGAGACACGTCAATAGATTCGGAAAATTGCCACCTTTTTTCCCGACCTGGTGGACAATACTATTTCCTCACCTGGTTTTGCCTGTAAAAATTTAAAAATCCCAATAATTCCCTTGTTCCTTGTAGTAAGTGGTCGTGCGATACGTCGTTTGATAGGCCTCGACGGGGCCTGTCCTGGGACCTATCGCGCTTGACTAGTGCTGCACCCGGCTGCGTTTGAAAATTTTTATAAATTTATTTTTGGCTATAATTATTTAATTCTTCAAAATTTCTTCTAAATTCTTTCCTTAGCCGATACCCCTCCCCCAAGACCCTCCCCCCACACTTATTTGGCTACCCCCTCCCTTCCTAGAAACCCCCTCTGGGGTGTCTCGGTGACCGGGAGTCTGATCTCAGGTACTGACAAACAAACAGAGGCTTAGGTTAAGATATTATAAGTTTGTTTAAGTTTTATTAGATCTGTTCAGTTAGTTATTTTAACTAATTGCAAGCAGATCTATTTTAACAAATTGACAAGAGCCCATTTACAGCTCCAATTTTAATTTTGACATTGTATTATTATTGATTTGATATCATTTTTGTGTATATTTAATTTGATTATTTTATTGTTATTGATTTTATTTTAAATGATTTTATTGTTGACTTGTAATAATAATTGTTGACTGAGCCAATATACAGCTCACTCTGTGTACGTTTTAGATATTATTAATTGTATATTACATTGTATTTTAATTGTTTATGACAGAGCCTAGCTACAGCTCTCAATTTTAAATTTATTGTTCTATTAACGATTTGACATCATTTGTGTATTTAATTGATTATTTATTATTTTAAAAACTTTTGCTTGTTTATTGTTATATTTTTAATTTTACTTGAATTATTTTAACCATTAATCTTTTGTAAATTGTTTTAACTATCCATTTGACATTTAATTAATAATATTTTAAATTAGTATTGTAAGTTAGTATTGTAAGTTGATCAAACAGATAAAATTGACCAAATTGACCTAATCGACTGGCCCCTATACAGCCTGTCGTATCTGTTAATTCTTAAGAGCTGACCTACCCGACCGGCCCGTATACAGCTTGTGGTATCTGTTAGTTTTTAAGAATTGACCTAACCGTCCGGCCTATATACAGCCTGCGGTATCTGTTTGTTTTAATAACTGACCTAGTCGACCGACTCATATACAACTTGTTTCTCTGTTTATTTAACTTTACATATCATTTCTAACTTGGGAGATTTAAACTGACAATTATTATATAGTAGGAATTGGAACAAATTAAAGTCTTATTATTAGTAGCCCCAGTTGGTAGTAGGTTTCGGTTTCCAAATCTTTGGGTCCCATATTTTTGGGTCCATCTTTTGGTCCCCAACTTTTTGGGTCCCACATTTTTGGGTCCATCTTTTGGTCCCCAATTTTTTGGGTCCCACATTTTTGGGTCGCCGACTTTTGGTCCGCGACTTTTTGGGTCCCACATTTTGGGTCCATCTTTTGGTCCCCAACTTTTTGGGTCCCGTATTTTTCCGTCCATCTTTTGGTCCCCAACTTGTTGGGTCCCACATTTTTGGGACACCAACTTTTGGTCCCCGACTTTTTGGGTCTCACATTTTTGGGTCCATCTTTTGGTCCCCAACTTTTTGGGTCCCACATTTTTGGGTCCATCTTTTGGCCCCCAATTTTCTGGGTCCCACATTTTTGGGTCGCCAACTTTTGGTCCCCGACTTTTTGGGTCCCACATTTTTGGGTCCATCTTTTGGTCCCCAACTTTTTGGGTCCCACATTTTTGGGTCCATCTTTTGGTCCCCGATTTTTTGGGTCCCACATTTTTGGGTCGCCAACTTTTGGTCCCCGACTTTTGGGTCCCACATTTTTGGGTCCAACTTTTGGTCCCCAACTTTTTGGGTCCCACATTTTTGGGACACCGACTTTTGGTCCCCAACTTTTTGGGTCCCACATTTTTGTGGTCCGATTTTTGGTCCCCAACTTTTTGGGTCCCACATTTTTGTGGTCCGACTTTTGGTCCCCAACTTTTTGGGTCCCACATTTTTGGGACACCAACTTTTGGTCCCCAACTTTTTGGGTCCCACATTTTGGGTCCAACTTTTGGTCCCCAACTTTTTGGGTCCCACATTTTTGGGACACCAACTTTTGGTCCCCAACTTTTTGGGTCCCACATTTTGGGTCCAACTTTTGGTCCCCAACTTTTTGGGACACCGACTTTTGGTCCCCAACTTTTTGGGTCCCACATTTTGGGTCCAACTTTTGGTCCCCAACTTTTTGGGTCCCACATTTTTGGGACACCAACTTTTGGTCCCCAACTTTTTGGGTCCCACATTTTGGGTCCAACTTTTGGTCCCCAACTTTTTGGGTCCCACATTTTTGGGACACCGACTTTTGGTCCCCAACTTTTTGGGTCCCACATTTTTGGGTCACCTGTACTTGGTTACGGGCATCGCCGAGTCGGTTGGCTTATAGGATATTAGTTATTAAATTAAGTTATTAGTTATTAAGTTTTGACAAGCCACTACAGCTTTAGTCTTAAGATTGTTAGCAAGTCCCTTTACAACTTAGCTAGCAAAACATAAAACGAGGCCACTATACAGCCGATTTTAATTTTAATTGTATTGACAATAAACCCTCCACAACATGCTGCGGTCTCCAGCGGCGGATCGAGCAAGACCGGCTCAGGCCGAGAAAACCCAGAAGTCTCCGCCTCCACTCTCGAACGTCAGGAGAAGCATAGGGGAGTGGGAGACCGGTAGAGTCTCCATCTCTCCCCTGCCCCCGGCGGCGAGCACGGCGAGGGCCACACAAAAGATCGACTACCCAGACCGAGTCACTGAGGCGAGGGCGTGCCTGAACAAGGCAAAGCTCAGCCTCAGTGCCTCCAGGAACACTAAAACGGAGATTAAGAACAATATACTCCAGGCCCTCGACCGTCTCTTCGTTTTAGTGAAAGAGGCGGAGGCGGAGGCCGAAGGGAAAAGAATTAAAAAAGCCGGGTCGGGAAAGGAGGAGGCCAAACCTGCCCCTTCCCCGAGTGCCTCGAGTGAGTTGTCAGATAATAACTTACTCGAGGCTTTAGAAAAGCACTCGGCCTTGCTAAAGGCAAACGAAACAGCATTAAGGAACCATACAAAACTGATAAAACAACTCGAAGAAGATATGAAGACAACAAAATCTGGTCCCGCGAGATCCTATGCGGAGGCCGCAGCACGAAGCGCACCGGAAAAACCAACCCTGCACTCGGTGGTCGTGACATCAGAGGATGTCGCGGACACCGGGGAGCAGGTGTTGGATAAGATCAGAGAAGCGGTCAACGCAAAGGATGGCTGGGTAAGAGTGGAAAGAGTGCGGAAAGCGAAAGACCGGAAAATTGTTATGAGTTGTAGTACAGAGGAGGACAGGAGGAAGATAAAAGAAAAAATCGAAAAATCGGGAAAGCGACTCCTTTGCGGCGAGGTCGAGAACAGGGATCCTCTGCTGATCCTTTGGGACGTCCTGTTGTTGAACAACGACGAGGACGTCCTAAAGGCGATCAGAAACCAGAATAGGTCCCTGTTCGACGGCCTCGACGAAAAGAAGTCGAGAATGAGAGTAAAGTACAGAAGGAATGCCAGGAACCCGCTCACGGGACACATCGTCCTGAGCACCTCTCCGGAGGTGTGGAAAAGGGCGACAGAACTCGGGACCCTGCACATTGATCTGCAACGTGTTAGGGTCGCGGATCAGTCGCCCTTGGTGCAGTGTTCGAGGTGTCTGGGCTATGGCCACAGCAAACGGTTCTGTACGGGGGTGGAGGACCTGTGCAGCCATTGCGGGGGGCACCATCTGAAGATGGAGTGCCCCGAATGGAGGACGGGAACTCCGCCGACCTGCCACAACTGTGCTGTGGCCAAGCTCGGAAATCGCGGGCACAACGCACTCAGTCCGGCGTGCCCCGTGAGATTGAAATGGGATGCCATCGCACGCTCAGCCACTCAGTATTGCTAAGGGCACCCCTGGCGGGGGCCCCATCTATGGGCTCTTGCAGGTCAATTTGCAGCGAAGCCGGCTAGCTACCTCCGAGCTCCTAGTGGAAGCAGGGAATAGGGGAACGGCCATAGCGCTCCTCCAGGAGCCCTATGTGGGGGCGGCCGGCACGGTTCGGGGTCGGAGGGGGATGCGGGTCTTTCAGAACCCCACTCCAGAAGAGGGTACTGTCAAGGCTGCTATAGTAGTCTTCGATAGCAGCCTTAAAGTTATACAGTACCCAGAACTCACCACAAACAATGTCGTTGTGGTGGGGATACGGACGGGGCGCTGGATGACAACGCTTACCTCCTTCTATTTCGAGCCGGACCAGCCAATCGAACCCTACATTGGGCTCCTGAAGAGAGTGGAGGCCAAGCTGGGGGCTGGGAGGTGGCTGGTCGGTGGAGATGCAAATGCAAAGAGTCCATGGTGGGGCAGTGACAAGATCGACCAAAAGGGGGAAGAACTTTCAGGTAGTCTGGAGGAGCTTGGCCTCGAAATTCTGAACGTCGGAGACGCTCCGACCTTCGACACGGTCCGAGGGGGGCGGCGCTTCTGTAGTCATGTGGACATCACTGCATGTTCACATGACCTATTGGACCTGGTGGAGGACTGGAAAGTTCTCAACGATTTGACGGGCTCCGACCACAGCGGTATCGCATTTAGGCTGAACCTTGGACCCTCCCGAGGAATGGACGTGGTCAGATCGACCAGAAGGTACAACACCCGTAAAGCAGATTGGGAAAAATTTAGATCCAAAATTTTAGAACTTATTGGGAAATATGGGATAAAAGAGGATGTTGTACCAGATAGGGAACAAACAATTTCGGCTGTCCAAAATTATACTAAATTAGTAATTGAGGCGTCTGACCACGCCATCCCGAGGAAGGGGACAAGGGAAAAGCTAGCGCTGCCGTGGTGGTCGCAAGACCTGGAAATCTTGAAGAAGGAGGTCGCCACCAGGAAAAATAGAATCAGGAACGCCGCACCCGTCCGGCGGTCGTGGGTCGTAGAGCAGTACGTTCAGAAGAAGGCGGAGTATGAGCAGGCCGTGAGGCAGGCTCAGACAGACTCTTGGAAGTCCTTCTGCGAGCGGCAGAGTGGCGAAAGCGTATGGGATGGCATTTACAGAGTGATTGGAAGAACGGCAATCAGGGAGGAGGACCCGCCGCTGGTTCGAGATGGAAGGGCTCTCGATGCGAGGGAATCGGCGGAGTGGCTTGCGGAGGTGTTCTACCCGAAAGACCACGCAACTTCGGATGAAGGCATTCACCGCCAGATCAGAGCGGAAGCGGACGGGGTGAACGTGGGGGAGCAAGACTCACCCTGCGACCCTCCGTTCACGCTGACCGAGCTGGAGATGGCGGTGAAGTCCTTCAATCCGAAGAAGGCCCCCGGATCCGACGGGCTCACTGCCGACATCTGCGCCAGGGCCATCGGCTGTAACCCCAAAGCATTTTTGGGGTTACTTAACAGCTGTATGGCCCACCATATCTTTCCAAAGATATGGAAAGAAGCGGCAGTGATCGTTCTTCGGAAACCGGGGAGGGATAGTTACACCGTCCCCAAGTCGTTCCGACCAATTGGACTGCTGCCCGTGCTTGGAAAAGTATATGAGAAAATGCTGGTGGCTCGCCTCAAATACCATCTTTTGCCGGGGCTAAGCGACCGCCAGTATGGCTTTGTGCCCCAGAAGAGCACCGAGGACGCCCTCTATGACCTAGTGTCGCGAATTTACAAAAAGCTTGCTGACAAGAAAATAGTAACATTGGTGTCATTGGACATAGAGGGGGCCTTCGACAGCGTCTGGTGGCCCATGGTCAGAGTCAGGCTGGCGGAAGCGGGATGCCCGGTAAACTTGAGGCGAGTCTTCGACAGCTACCTCGCCGACAGGACGGTCAACGTCAGGTACTGCGGCGAGGTTCATAATGCTGAGCCAAGCAGGGGCTGCATCCAAGGGTCAATAGCCGGACCCTTGCTCTGGAACCTGACCCTCGATCCGTTGCTGCGGAGTCTTGACGGTAGAGGCGTCTACTGCCAAGCCTTCGCGGACGACGTGGTCCTCGTCTTTGATGGAGACAGGGCGCTCCAGATAGAGCAGAATGCCAATGCCACTCTCGCGCATGTTCTGGAGTGGGGTGTCAGAAATAAGCTGAGGTTCGCACCAGGCAAAACCAATGCCATGGTGCTGACCAGAAAGCTTAAGTTTGACACGCCACGCCTTACCATGGGCGGGATTGACATTGCCATGAGGGACAAAATCAAATTGCTGGGATTGACCATAGACAGGGGTCTCACCTTCAAGGATCACGTTAAAAATGTGACCAAGAAGGCCCTCGGGGTCTATAAGCAGCTCGGGAGGGCAGCTAAAGTCAGTTGGGGTCTCCATCCCGAGGTCGTTCGCTCCATTTATATCGCCGCGGTGGAACCAATAATCACCTACTCTGCGAGTGCGTGGGCACCTGCGACCCGCAGAGTGGGGATTATGCGGTCCCTGAACGCTGTGCAACGGGGTTTCGCGCAGAAGATCTGCAGAGCCTACCGAACGGTGTCCCTGAACTCAGCTTTATTACTGGCTGGGATACTCCCCCTTGACTTGCGAGTCCGCGAGGCTGCCTCATTATACGAGGCCAAGAGGGGAGTACCACAGCCTGGGCTCGGGGACAGGGTCATCGAGCGGGGGGTTCTTGCGACCGAGGCTCCCCACCCCGCCGAACTGGCTAACCTTGAGTTCGGAAGCCTGGTGGACGAGAACGAGCTAAATGCTAATAGCGACTACCACCTTCGCATCTTTACGGACGGCAGCAAGATTGACGGTCGGGTTGGCGCCGCTCTATCCTTATGGAAGGGCGACGCCGAAACCAGGGCCGTCAAGCTTGGTCTGCCGTCGTATTGCACCGTCTACCAGGCAGAGCTCTTGGCGCTATGTGAGGCGACGAGGGTTGCCCTCGGGCGCAGCGAAACATCCGTTGCAATATACAGCGATTCGAGGGCCGCACTGCAGTCCATCGCGGCGAGTAAATGCTCGCACCCTCTAGCAGCTGAAACGAGAATAAATTTAACGAACATCAACAAACAAGACAGAATAATTAAACTATTCTGGATAAAAGCCCACGCTGGTCTAGAGGGGAACGAGAGGGCGGACTGCCTCGCGAGGGAGGCCGCTCTGAAGAGTAAACGAAGGCCGGCGTACGACCTGTGTCCGGTCTCATTTGTCAAGCGGTGCATTCGAATGCGCTCGCTTGACGAATGGGACCAAAGATACAGGGACGGTGCGACGGCTGGAGTTACTAAGCTGTTCTTCCCTGGAGCCATAGACGCCTATAAGACCCTGAGGAAGGTGACACTTGAGGGTGTGATGACCCAGGTCTTGACGGGGCACGGTGGGTTCTCCGAGTACTTGCATCGGTTCAAGCGCAAGGAGAGCCCATCGTGCATTTGTTCCAGTGACAGCGAGGATGTCCCGCACGTTCTGCTGGAGTGCCCGGTCTTCGCCAGGGAAAGAATGCAGCTGGAATATGAGATGGATATGGAAGTGTGCCCAGCCAACCTAAATGCGTTAATAACAAGTAGCCAAAGGGATAAATTCATAAAATATTGTATAAAAATAGTAAGTAGGGTTATTGAAAGAAATAAAACACAGTGAATGATTTGTAGATAGTTTAATTTTATTGTTTTGAAGTGCATATAGTTTTTAAATTAATTATTTTAAATTTTATGGAATGTTTTTAAAATTTTATTGTGTTAAATTATTGTAAGAATTTGTAATGTTTTAATTTTATTCTATTCAAATTATTTTATTGTTAATTATTTTATTTTATTCAATGTATGTCATAAAAAAAATTTTTTTTTTTTAATTTTATTCCTTTTTTAGCAAGATACTACAAATTATAAGAACACTGTTCACAATTATTTTTACCCTACTGAAAACAATAAAGAACTAGAAATTAAGAATAGACAGATCAGATAAAGACGGGAATCCCACCCGTATAGAATGAATGTGGATGAATGCTAGAAAGAAAAAGTATGCAGCATGAAAGTACGAGAAGCATAAGTGATAGAACTGGAATGAATGTGTAAAAATAGGCTACGACTTCGTGTCGCAGGGTTTCGCATTTAAAGAAAAAAAAAAAAAAAAAAAAAAAAAAAAAAAAACCTAACCTAACCTAACCTAACCTAACCTAACCTTTTTTTTTTTTTTTTTTTTTTTTTGTCGAGGAGAAATCCTTTTATTGATCCCCTGCCGCTGGCTAAACGACAGGGGTATGTGGGGGTCGACCAGTATTTCCGCTTGCGCACGTGCAGGCGGAACTGGCCCCTACCCACTAAAACTCCCCGATGCCTCCTTTGCCCATTGAGTGGGGGGTGGACGGGCTCTGCCGAGGCAACTGCTCCGACCCACCCTCCTCGGGCGGCCTAACCATTGCTGGCTAGGCTGACGCCAACGGGGGGATTGCCCGGAGACACCCGAGCAATCCCCAGATGGAGGGGACCCGTGCAGGCACACACAGCCAGCCAGCCGTGTGCGCAGGTCCCCGAGGGCATTTGAAGGCGGGCTGATGCCCGCCTTCTCCTGCAACTCCTCCGAGCAGGGGACCAGGGGCCACCCCCCCAGGCCTCCCTGTTCCCCTGAACTCCAACAAAACACCCCGACGACAGCTGGCGAGAACTTGCATGGAGGGCTACAAGTCCTGCCCCAGCCGCCGGGGTGGCCTCCACAACGAGCAGGGGACCAGGGGCCACCCCCCCAGGCCTCCCTGTTCCCCTGAACTCCAACAAACACCCCGACGACAGCTGGCGAGAACATGCATGGAGGGCTACACGTCCCGCCCCAGCCGCCGGGGTGACTTCAACAAAGTGCGCTCCGCCACGAGCTCCGCTGAACGGAGCCCGCTCGGAGCACACGGGTGTGGGCCTTGTTGGTCCCCAACAACAATCCCATGGGACGAGGAAAGGCCGGTGAGAACCACCGGCCCCCCGCGACCCCATCGGATTGTTGAGGGTAAGCCCCCCCACCACGACAAGGTCATGGCCCACCTAGGGGGGGAACCTAACCTAACCTAACCTAACCTAACCTAACCTAACCTAACCTAACCTAACCTAACCTAACCTAACCTAACCTAACCTAACCTAACCTAACCTAACCTAACCTAACCACAACCTAACCACAACCTAACCACAACCTAACCTAACCACAACCTAACCACAACCTAACCACAACCTAACTACAACCTAACCACAACCTAACCACAACCTAACCACAACCTAACCACAACCTAACCACAACCTAACCACAACCTAACCACAACTTGTTAATAATAGTTAAATCCAACGTAAAAAAAAAAAAAAAAAAAAAAAAAAAAAAAAAGCTTACGCAACATATTCTGTATCAACCTTACTATACACTAGCCTAGCCTAATTTAACGTATCTCCGTGGCGACATGTGTGGCGACCGTCGCCAATATATTCCTTAGCGGTTTGGCGTTGACTTACTGGGGCTTATTGGTGCCTTCGAGCGCACCCTGTACAACCCCGTTGGAATTTTGTCGCTATCGTAAAAAAAAAGCGTGACCTTGACACAAAAAAAAAAAAAAAAAAAAAAAACTTATTACGACTTTTACTTCCTCTAACTGATCAAATTTGCTTAATTTGCCAACGACGCGCGACGTTAAGCCACCGCGTGTTGATATTAAGATCTTACTAAAACATTCATTCGGTTTGTACAATTACGCGTGTACGCGTGACACCACCGGTGGGACTGTCGCTAATAAAAACACAGTGATTTGACACCTGGTGACTGATCTCAATTTATTTAAACATTTCTTGTACATATTTGTAAAACACATAAAACATAATTATACCGAGCTCACAAAAGGCAACACGACATCTAGAAGCACTTTACGTTCTAGGCGGTTTCAACAAATTACTAGCGCCATCTAGCGATCATTAACATAATTAAAACATGTAATATGTTTTCGCTCTAATACCGTTCAACACGGTTTGTTTAACTTCGAAACTTCGACTTTTCACAGCACAGGGTTGAAATCAAACTTCTTATTCGTATAATCCAGACAAGACAATTTATTTATTTAAAAGATGGTTAACAGTTAAATTTGATGACAACTTTGTTAAGGGGCATTTATTCTATAAAGCGACATCTAGTTACAATACATTTTATATTAATGCCATTTCTATACACGGTTAATAGCGACGGCGGTGTCCGGGCCTGATGTCTTGTGTTGTGCCTCTTTGTGTGTGTATACTGGTAAATGTTTTAATAATACTATAATAAAGCCATGTTTAATGATCGCTGCGGCGGCAGCGGCGCGGGCGGTCTGAAACCGGAACTTTAGAGTGGAACCGAAATAATAGCGAACAATCGTTGTTCTTGCTTATCAAAAATCAGTGTCAGAAATCAGTATCAATATCAGAAATCAGTATCAGTGTACGCAACCGTAGGCCTCCCAGCAGGAAATGCAGTGGAAGCGAAGATGTTCCCTAATGGAGACCACGGTTACGACAATGTCTGCGTTACGCGGATCTGGGGGGGGGGGGGGGGGGGGAGTTTGGACGCCTGGCTATTAGTCTATGCCGACAGCCAAGAGTCCAGGAGAAAAGTAAATTACTTACCCTAGTCCTGGGTCCTCGCTCGTCAAACCTCGTCTGTCGCACAGACGGCCCACGGCAGGGAAATACTATATATATAAGTAGGTAGGGAGTCGGGAATACAGGTGGGGAAATACCGTGATCCTCCAGGCAGCAGCTGGGTTCCCGAAGCAAAACTCCCAGTCACAAACAAAGGCTCGCGTCACACGCGGTTCAACAAAGCACAGATGTATTTTCAAAGATATTTTCAAGAAGGTTAACCAAATTATTATTATCGAACTCAAACCCGCCGCGCGTCTCGATCGTTTTCAACTCTCAATCCAGACTACATACTACCCTACGGTTACGTATGTATTACACGAACATAATTTTAACCCTACCCACCATGTTCAAATCGTGTCAAAGAATAAAAATAATACCTAACGCCTACACAATAAAAATAGCAAAGATGAACCGATGTTCGAAGTATTGCATCGGTTTCAAACAATCAGTAACAGAAATCAGTATCAGAAATCAGTGTCAGAAATCAGTATCAGTATCAGAAATCAGTATCAGAAATCGGTGTCAGAAATCAGTAACAGAAATCAGTATCAGAAATCAGTGTCAGAAATCAGTATCAGAAATCAGTGTCAGAAATCAGTATCAGTATCAGAAATCAGTATCAGAAATCGGTGTCAGAAATCAGTAACAGAAATCAGTATCAGAAATCAGTGTCAGAAATCAGTATCAGAAATCAGTACCAGAAATCAGACCAAGTTGAGAGGACTGGGAAGGCTATAAAGGTATATAGGCTATAAAGGTATATAGGTATGAAGGCTATATAAAAGGTTGGAGGCCTTATTTTACAGGGTCGGTAGACCCGTCTATTAGCTTGTGTAAAGCGGTACTACCAGTAAATCAGCGAAGCAGATACGTGTGTACAATATGTACAGGTAAATAATCATATTAGTAATTCGCTACTGCTTGATTAAACTGTCCTAAAATCATGCAGTTCGCGACACTGGTGTTTCATTTAACTGCATTAAGGATAAATTTAATGCAATTTAAGTAATTCTGTGGGAGGAACTTCAGGTTCGTTGATCCATAAAATAAACGTCTTAATTAGCGGAGCGGAGCAAGAAAACTAAACGCTTTTTCAAAAAAATATTTTTATTGCAACAGATTTCCTCCTTACGAATCTTCTATCTATACGAACACATTTCGCGCGACATCTTCAATAATTCATACAAAAATACACTCTTTAACATTATTTACAAAAAATACATATTTACAGATCGGACGACATTACCTACACATCACAATAAATTATTACACTAGTGAGACAGCCTTGTTGCGGAGGAGCCGAGCACGGTGAGGCGCTCACACGAGCACGGTGAGGCGCTCTGGCGGGGGGTGACGCGCGGGCGGCGGCTCGGGCGGCGGAAGCGCGCGCTTGTTCAGCTCCTTGTCGCGCGGCGGCGTATTGTTGCGCGCGTCCGCGTTCTGCGCCTTGTACAGAGAGTGCGCGCGCGGCAGCTCGTCCGCCGGCGACGCCAGCGTCCCCTCCTCGCGCAGCGGATTCGCGTAGCGCCGCAGGTTCTCCTCGTTCTGCAGGTTGTTCGACTTCTCCTCATCGCAACGACGCGAACGCTCGGCGGCCGATGCCCGCCGCCGCCTCACGAACAGCGCCACCGCTGCGCCCGCCACCAGCGCCGACACCGCTGCCCCCACCGCGGCCAGAGCGGGCGCAGCCGGCGACGCGGGCGGCGCAGTGGTTGGGGCGTGCGGCACGCGCAGGCGCAGCGCTGCACCTAGCAGCGCGTGCTGCGACAGCCGCCGGCGCGACACAAGGTCGCCGAGCGCACGCACGGCCGCGGCCAGCGCGCGCTCGCCCTCCGCGCCCTCCTCGTCGCCCGCCCACAGCGCCAGGTCGAGCGCGTCGTCGTCGTCGCCAGCCAGATCACAGAGTAGCGCGAGCGCGGGCTGCGGGCGCGCGGTGGACGCAGCCAGAGCGGCGGCCAGCTCGCGACGCAGCGCAGCGCACGCGCGCTCCACGTGTGCGCCGCGCGCCAGACGCTCGCGAGCCAGCTGGAGCGAGACGCGCGCGCAGCCGGCGGGCGGTTCGGGCGAGCGCGCGCCTGGCCAGCAGGCGGGCGGTGCCGGCAGCGCGGGGGGCTCCACTCGCCTGCCCGCGACGCGCCGGCACTCGCCGAGCGGAGCGCACGGCGCCCGCAGACACAACGCCGGCGCCGAAGGTACGCACACCTGCAGTACATTAAATAATAATAATTGGATTGGAGTTATGGCTTGAAATTATGTGTGCCTCATTTGGTGCTGCTTCTCGCCACTCAAAAATTGAGTGAAAATTGAAGCGCCAAACAGTTGGTTCTTTTATACAAAGGCAAACGTAAAATAATTTTACTATATCCATAGTATGAGAAGAAGAGCAATGGATCGGTTGCCTTACTAATATGAGCATCAATTATTGTAACGAAGCGTTACATGGTTGAAATTGGGATTAATGAATTGATAAATAAATAAAGTTAAAAAATAAGGTAATTGAAAAACTAAAGTAAGTAGGTACACGCCCGGCGTGCAACAAATGCATCTGCGCCGGCGCGGGTGGTACCTACAACACGGATTTTGATCTTGATTCTGAAATTAAAAGCGGCAGTCGGCAAAGTAGCCGAGAGACGGACGGTCCGCGCCGCTCAGCGCATTAGTTGAGTGGTGCGGTCTAATTAGTGATTATGTAGTTTAATATTTCGTATAATTTGAATCTCCCGCGTTAGGGTAAGTTTTAAATGGCACACAATTTTGTAAGTTTCATTACATATTTAAATTGCTTATTTTTTTTGTAGTTTCATAGCTTCATCAAATATTTTAATATTTTTTTATCTACTTAATTATTATTTTTTTATTTCAAATTATATTTTATTTCTCACACATTTCATTTTTGCTTTCTCATTTAAATTGCTTTGTAAACTCCGTTCTGGTCATGCACCACTGCGGCAATGCTACTGCTACTATGCGGGTATTTTTATCCTGTTGCCGTCGTGGGGTATCCGGATCGGAAGGGTAGATGTGCCAGAGCGTAATCTTGTGGTGCTGTCGATTTCAGGAGCATTTTCCGGGGCAAGCATTCCCTGGGCCTACCATTCCCCGGGCCTAGTATCCCCCGAGTACATCGGAATTCATCGACCAGCTTCGGAGCGCATTAGTTTCGTTGCTGGTCTTAATGCAACTGCATTCGTCGGCCGGCGCCGGGTCGCATTAGATCCGTTGCCGGCTTTGCATCGCCGCCTTACCATCATCATCACATCAGCAGGACACGCACCGCCTGGCTCGCATCTACCACCTTCGACGGCCGGATCATACAGGGGAGTGCCTGCACGCTGCGTTGGGGAGACAGACAGGCCGACCACCCACGACCTACACTTTGTGTTGCCTACCTTTGAGCGCATTTAAAATATATATTTTTTATTGTTACTGATCACGCTTGTTTTACTTTCCTGGTAGGCTACACTGGCGCCCAACATATTTTTTAAAGATAGTTTTTCCATCACAATTTAGTCAGTGTCGCCGTGGGAAATTTCCCTAAGCGCGACATTATAAAATATTAAAAAAACTGCATATTAAATATTAAGTATGATTGAAGACACCCGTAAGGTGGAAGGAGAGAGTAGAGTGAGAAGTACCTCGTCCGTGCGACAGGGCTGCGCGTCGGGCGCTAGGCAGTCGGGCAGACCACACCAGAGGCGCGTGCACGCGCGAGCACCGCCGAAGCACCAGCACGCGTTGCAGCCCCACCACCACGTGCCGTTGTCCGCTCCGCACGCACCCTCCGCGCCCTCCGTGCCCCCCGCGCCTCCCTGCGCTGCGCTCCACTCACGCCCCTCCGGCTCCTCCTCCGACTCCGCGCCTGCGCCGATACCCGCTATCACTGCAACGGGCATTCCTCGCTAAACATTCAGACATCGCATGCGACCGCAGTGCCTATTAAATCGAACTTACTCTCTAAGCAGCGGCGAGACGCTCGCGCGGATTGCGGCGGACATACGCAGCGAGGCACTCGGTCCGAGTCGGGCGCACACACGGCGGGCGACGGACACGTCGGAGAGCAGTCGGCGGGGGCGGGTAGAGCGGGCGGTGCGCGCGTGCCGCAGTCGGCGCCGCCCCAGCCGGCCGGGCACTCGCACTGCCACCAGCCCGCGCCGCCCGCGCAGCGCCCGCCGTTGCGGCAAGGCGCCGACGCGCAACCGGCCAGCGCGCGGTCGCACCTTGGCCCGGCCCAGCCCTCGCGGCATGCGCACGTCCACTGCTGCGGTGGCGGCGCCGGCACGCACGTGGCGCCGTGTGCGCACGCGCAAGCCGTCACCGCCGAGTCGCAAGTGGCGCCTCCCCAGCCCGGCGCGCACACGCATTGCCAGCCGCCGTCAACGCTGTCTCGCACACACGTGCCACCGTTGTCGCAAAAGCCTTCCGCGCATCGACTCGCCTCCTCCACGATGCGCGTCGCGCACGTTTTCCCTGGTGGGGGAGAACATTTTACTGTTTAATCGTAGAAATATAATTCTATGAATTCATGCCGTGAGCTTAAATAAATAAATAATGAAAAAAAAAACGGATCGATTATAAAAGACCTACTATTTTTGACAGGTACTTATGTACTCTAATGTACCTAACGCTAATGCTAAGTTTTATAGTAACTCTTGGAGACCTCACCTCGAGAGGAGTTTTAGTACCGTAAGAGTCCCAAATAAAGAGTTTTATTTCAACTTCCTTCCCCTTCCTTCATTTCAACCTCCCCTTATATTATATCATAATTATCTCTTAATGTAACTTACCAGTCCAAGAGTCGCGGCACAAGCAGGTGAAGTCCGCTACGCCGTCGATGCAGGTTCCGTTGTTGTGACAGGGATTGGGCGAACAATCGTCGATGTCTGAAACAGTGAGGCCGTTACTGCAACTCGTCCACTTGTCAACTCGACGCGACATGATCGGAGTGACACGTACCGTGATCGCAACGCGCGCCCGTCCAACCCACGCGGCAGACGCAGCGCGCCCCCACACCTCCCGCGCCCCCCGCCGCCACGCACTCCCCTCCCGGTCCGCACCCGCTTCCCGCGCACTCCTCGCTCCCCCCACCTTTGACGAACAGACATAATACACGTCTTTAATGTCACGAATACACAAAAGTTTCATGATATCATTTAGTAAGTACACCTTACTTGCAGTGTGTGGAAATCACAATTACTACCACTAGACTCATAAGTCCGAGCGAGAAGTCCGATTATAATGACGTGGGTGACTATAGCGGAATTATGTAATGAAAGTGACTAACGTTCCCTGTTGGCGCGCTGCGTGCAGTTCTTGCCGGTCCAGCCGGGCGCGCAGTGGCAGTAGTAGTCGCTCTGCGCCGTATAACACTGCGCGCCATTCGCGCACGGCGCCCCCGCGCAGTGGTCTCGATCGTCCTGCAACAAGAGCACACTCACTCATAACGCGTCCCACGGCGCACTTTGTCGCACACTATTATCGTACACTCACCGCACAGTACCGTCCGACGCAGGAGGACAGCTAAAAAAGCAGAACACTGGTTAGTGTGTGTTAGTGCAAACGCGCCGGTCCTAAGTGAAGATAAATGATTAAGACAGTGTTAGGTTGAGAGCGAAACCGAGCGTTCGATCGTCGGCTCACCTCGCAGTCGACGCCGGAGAAGCCGACCGGACAGATGCAGCGGTACGCGTCGAGCAGGTCCACGCACTCGCCGCCATTGCGACACGGCCGCGGCGCGCAGTCGTCGACATCGCGGGCGCAAGTGCGGCCCGCGTAACCGGCGGCGCACGCGCAGTGGTAGTCGTCCACGAGGTCGATACACGTGGCGCCGTTCAGGCACTGGCCGGTGCAGTCGTCGACGTTGGTCTCGCAGTCGCGCCCCGTCCACCCAGCGAGGCACACGCACGCGTAGCTCCCGGGTGAGTTGTCGCAGGACGCCGCGTTGACGCACGGCCCGAGGGCGCCCTCCTTGGTCCCGCTCCGTTGGCTGCACTCGTCCACGTCGTCGGCGCACAGCGGCCCGCTCCAGCCGGGAGCGCAGTCGCACGCGAACGCGTCGACAAGATCGCGGCATAGCGCGCCGTGCAGGCAAGGCGCGCTGGCGCAATCGTCTACGTCGACGTCGCAGAGCGCGCCCGTCCAGCCCGGCTCGCAGGTGCAAGCGTAGCCCGGAGTTGCAGTCGACAGGGCGCAAGATCCGTGCGCGCACGGATGCGGCGCGCACGGGTTATCAACCCGCTCGCAGTCCACTCCGGAGAAACCTTCGGCGCACGTGCACAGGTATTGATCCGGCGCCGTGTTCTCACAGGTGCCGCCATGCTGGCACGGCTCGTGCGTGCCGCAGTAGTTCAGATCTTGATCGCAGAGTATCCCTCCCCAGTTGGTGTCGCAAGTGCAGTCCCACGACGACCCGTTGCAGTAACCGTGTTTGCATCCCGGGTACGGTTGACACTGGGAACACAGCTCGCCGCGCCATCCCGGTCGACAACTGCAGTTACAAAAAGATCAGGTTCACGAGTGTTTTACGCGAATAAAAGATACGAGTACAAAGCTTTCTACTTACTCGCAATCGCCGGGCCGATCGCAGCGACCGTGAGTTGGATGACAGCCCTCCTTGCAGACAGCTGAAACACGATAATTACTTATGAAGTGTGCATTAACTCTCCCAAGTGGCAGACGGCAGACGGGGTGTCTAAAGAATACGTACGCTTTTCGCAATTATCTCCCTGCCAGCCCGGCAAGCAGACCTTGTCGCCGTGATCGGAGCAGGCGTAGTGGCCGAATTTGTCATCCCTCGGCCTGCAGAAGGTGGTGCATGTGGTGTTGTAGTAGTTGGGCTGACAAAGCACTCGCACGCGGTAGGCCACGGCGGCGACGGCGCCGGCGTGGCGCAATGCGTGCCACGTGGCGCCGGGCTCCACGATGCCGCTCCACCACGCCTCTTCGATGAGGCCGCTCTCTTCCGCCGGTTCTGTGTAGTTGTACGCGTCGTACGCTTGAAGGATCAGCGTGAACGACCTCTGCGAACGGACAATGAGTACACTGCGTTAGATAAACTGTGAATAAAGCGGTTATAACACTATTAAATTTGAAAGTAACCTATTTAGGAACCTAAGTAGTGAACTCAGATGATCCAATTTAGACGCCGATATGCGGTACTTTAGAGCAGCTTTTAATCAATAGTAATAATAAATTTGTAAGTATCTGTACTTTGTTTTCAGAGATATCGTATTTATATTTATAGAATTTTTAGAATATGTATGTATGTAACATACATATTCTAAAAATTCTATAAAATCTAAAAATGCATGTATGTATGTATGTTCCTCCATGACACTTAAACGAATTAACTCATTTTCATGAAACTTGGTAGTGTTAGATCTCTGGGTTACTGTTTATTAATTAAATCCAGACTACAAGTGCGGCGGGCGAATGGTTACCCTCCCGCAGAGACACTACTCGACTCAATACATAAAATGCAACTTCAGCTACCTATTATAATTATTACTAACACACGTAACTATACGCTGCACATATAGATAGATACTAACACATATCTTACATATACATGTACACTAATTACCTATTACATAATTATGTCGTTACAATAGATAAACATTTAGACCTACAGGACACGTATTCTTTTCTTTTTCTACTTTTTCCCTCTTCAACACGGACGAAGTTGCGGGCGCCAGCTAGTTCTCAATAAGAACCAAATCAGGACCCCTTAACTTTAACACCGTGCACGGTACAATGGTGCGAACGATGAAACAACAAAGCGGCTAGATGCGTATATTAACCTTTATGTTTGCCAACATAGAAACTACGCGCTTACGTAAATAATGTGAGGTGTGCGAACTGACCGTCCAACGAAAAGAGAAGGGCAGCTGTAGCGTGTCGAGCGGCTCGGGCAAAGTGAAGGAGTCGGTGCCGAGCACGTGCGACGCCACGCGGCCGAAGGAGCAGGCGCCGGGCGCGGCCGCCGACTGGTACTCCTTGAGGCACAGCTCGAAGCGCGTGCGGCAGTGCGTCGCGCACGCACCGGCCCCCTTCGCCCCGCCCCCGCAGCACGCCCCCGACGACAGCTCCACTCGGTAGTTCGAGAACTCGAGGATCTGCAGCTGGAACACGCCCGCCCCCGCCGCACACTGCAAACCGGCAAACGCGCGCCATGAAGGGAATGTTCAAATATTGGAACAGGACTTACACCTCCGAGTGAGCTCCAATATGGGACTAGTAATTGAGACGGCCGTCTCGAGGGTCAAATCCTGTTCCTCCAAGGTCTTGGACCTCCACTGCTCTTATTTAAATAAATCCTGTATTTATTAGTTTATGATTTGTACACTTTATTAATAACTAAAACCAAATAACGGGTTTATGGTATACTAGCTGCTGCCCGCGACTTCGTCCGCGTTGAACGATGAAAGGTACCCCTATGTCCTTTCTGGTGTCCCAAGCAACGTGTAGGTATGCAAAAAGGTGATCGGTTCACTATCTAGTTTTTGCGTGAAAGAGTAACAAACAAACTTACATTCACATTTATAATATTAGTAGGGATTTATTTATGTTCATGGTAAAAACAATTAACTTAGACTTCCGTATAGATCTTTCCAATGGCTTCATGAACATGTGAAGGTACCTACTACTGCTTATACTGACTAATGAAGGAATCCGCGACATGCGCGTATTTTAAATTTTTCGTCTTTGAGAGCATAGTGGCTGCATTATCATTTAGTCTTCAAGGACTTCAAATATATAACCTGCGCCAATAAAGAAACTAATCTAAAACGGCATTCCCTCTCACTCGTAAATTATTCTCCTACCTATGTCCGTAAAAAAAATCGATACTTTTGTAAAATAATCGTTTGAATTGAATTTTGTTTTATTGGTGACATTGAAGTCGTTATTTTTTATTCATACTTATGCAGTTAAAATATCAAAGATGAATGTTTGGCCATCATTAAAAAGGGTTGTCGTGTCACATGAGGTATGGCCAGTGCAATATTTTCTTTTGTCTTAATAATCATAATTTATTATTGTTGATCATGTAAAATAGGTATTTTAATCAATATTTGATCTATATGACCTACAAAATCTCTATCTTAAATCTAATTTATCTAAGTATTTATGAAGTTATACGTAATATTTGATGTCAGTCAGTGTAAATTATCCAATGTGAAATAGGTACCTACATCATTTGCAGCACTAAATTTTGTCATTCAAAAGTATTGTTAAGAAGTCTTGTCTTGTCACTAATCCGTATGATTTCATAGTGATTGAAATTGGATGATATCTACAAATATTGAATACCTATGATATTTGAATCACATTAAATAAATATAGCGACTGTGGTCATTTGAGATGACGATGATGCTCATTTTTTAAGTAATTCTGGCATTTTTCGTCGTGTATGTGTATAAGTATTATGTTTTCGATGATCCCAAAAACTACAGGGCGGCTTTTTATGCTGTTTTCATCACTTTTTGAATTTTATGACTTTTAATAGCCTCAAAATATGAAGCATTCTTCCGATGCGGTATCCCGTATGCTACCAGAAAGATGGGAGAAAGTAGTTACAAGCGCTGGACAATATTTCGAATAAAACAATAATACAATCCTTTCACTACAAATTCTAAAATTTTTATTAAAAACAGCGGAAACTTTTTTAATTTGTCCATCTATATAAAATATTTGAAAATGCATTATGTAAAGTTTTGATCAACTTCAACCGTTATCTTCGCCAAAAAACCAAGGTAGGGATTTGGTTGCAATATTGGTACAAAAAGTTGTTATATTTGATAGATTTTGTTTTTAGAGTGGAGAGCGCTGCGCGTGCTGGACGGAGCTTTAAGGGCGGAGGCAGTGAGTGAGTTCCGCCCACCGCCCACCGCCCACCGCCCACCGCTCACTGCGCCGGCACGCCCACCTCACACGACCCAAGGCGCGTTAGAAAAACTTTGCTCTTGCACATTGGTAACTCATTACAAAAAATAGGCCAAACTTGTATTGTTTAAAAACAATCTATTAGAATTTGTTTTAAATTTTATATGCGACAAATGGCATTCCTATTCCTAGTATTCCTATTAGAAATTTGACAACACCAGGATAAAACACAAACCGGCTCTAACTCAGCATAAAGGTAAAAGTTTTACAAAACCGGCGCTGGTCTTTCATTAACTAGGGCCGATAGTAAGGCTTATCTATTAATTTCTGAGATTAGCTTACACAAACGCAAAAACAAATAAACAAAAATTATAAAAACTATGAAAAAATATTTAATGTACAGACCTACAGACTACAGACACGGCTCAATTAAGATTTTATTATATGTATAGATATTGTTGAATTTTTGAAACAATAAAACTAACTAATGACGATTGTTTGACTCATTATTTAATCAACTAATGATTAAATAAAGAGCCAGGAAAATTAAATAATAATGGCTTTACAAAACCATTATCCAAATATAACGTAGTATATAATATAATAATCCATTATCCGTTATCAAATAGGTTACGTTAGTTATATTTGGATAATGGTTTTGTCCTATAAGGGAACTTGTACGATAATAATACAGAATTTATTCTCACAAAAAATGTTTTAGATTACTTATATACCTACTTGACAAGCGTAGGGTATTAACTTTGTCTGTCTTTTGCATTTATTACTAAACAGAAATTCCAAAATTGCTCCACAATTGGTCTCTTTCTTTCTCAATTTTCAATGAGTAGGTATTACTTAAACAAATTGTAGATAATAATTAGTTATGTTCCTTTTTTTGAAGAAGCAATATGTATACAAGGCGGTCATTTTGACAATAAGTAGATACACGAACTTCCTAGTAGGTAATCGAAATTGATCAATTCAGTTTCTGTTTCTCTAGTTAGTTGTTCAAATTAAACGAACACAAAATATCACACAAACGAACAGATACACTGTCATTCACATAATTATTTTGGAAAATCAAATCAATGTCCGATCAACTCAAAAAGTACTTACCTAACTAATGAAGAAAACTTTCATTTATGAATTTTATTTTGTTTAGAAAATTATCTATTGTAACTTAAATACATTTTTAAAACTCTTTAAACTATCGACAAATATGAAATGATAACTCATTACAAACAGAATAAAAGCATTAATTATTTAAATTCACAAATACTTAAAAGAGCTAATTAAAAGAGCAAAACCTTTTTTAAAAGTTGTAAGAGAAAGAGAAATCTTATAAGAAATAATTATAAAAAGACAGGATCTAAATTTAATACGCCAAGCTATTTATAAACAAGAATTTACTAAAATGGATATTTTTAGATAAGATAAAGATTAAAGTGTTGTTATTTACATAATAACAACATTAAAAAAATATTGACAACATCCCAAACGCGTTAAATTATAGAAGCATCTTGCAATTTTTCTTTAAATTGATAAAAAAATAATTAAATAATAAACATGTAATACATGAATTTATTAAATTCTAAGTCACCATTATAAAATTATGTACGTAATTTGTTATGCACATAGGTTAAAATTATATTGAATGGCAAACGGTAACCATTTAGATGGTACATTCATCTGGATACTGTAAGGTATAGTTAATAATAATTGTACCAATTTTCAACTAAGGACACGAATTATTTTCCCTGATTGTCCATTTTGGCTGTAAAATATTGTAACTAATTGAATATGTTCTGAAATGTAATCATTACATATTATTATAAAACAAAGTCCTCCGCCACGTAAGTCTGTCTGTTCGCGATAAACTCAAAAGCTACTGTACCGATTTTCATGCTGTTTTCGCCAATGGATAGAGTGGTTCTCGGGGAAGGTTTTAGTTTATAATTTACAAAGATACACGGGCGAAGTCGCGGGCAGCAGCTAGTATAATTATAATAATGAAAAAGTTTAATTTTTCAGATAATGTACTAAACAATCCATTTTTTTAATAATTATTATGAGATTCGGTTATTCGCCTTTTATTATTTTTTTGAATTTGTAAGGGCAAGATGGATTTAAAATAAATAATATTCATTTCCAGATCATATAATTATAAAGTATTATAAAGTAAAGTACAAAAAATTGTCTAACTTGATGGTGAAAAGCGCATCAACATCCGTTGCGTGGTTTGAGGAGCTAGCGGCTATTAGCGGCCATGCGGATAACTAGATGCGGAGACCTAACTGCTTTAAAATAATTATGCTAACTATGTACAGAAGGGACCAATATGCTCAAGTTAGAAAATAAAATTCCTTTATTTGATCTTATGAATTAATTACGATTATAAGTTAACGATAACGAATCCTAGATATCCTCTTACGAGGGTATTTTCTTGTGACAAACTTGGGCAAGTTCTCCCCGGTCCATTCTCTCCAGACTGACTTGGAGTTGGATATTTTTCATGACAGCCTGAATCGTTTTAAAAGGAAACTCTCAAAGCTTGAAAGTGTAGATTGACTACTTTCATTTTGACATTTTGTTCAAATAATATTAATGATAATAATGTGATTGTCAATTTTTGATCTGGATTTATATTGAATTTTTATTGTTATTACTATGACTTGTATAAATAATTGCTTCTTGTCCTTGTATGCTATTGTGCTTGAATTTTTATTGTTTTGATTTAATTATTATCATTATTCTATTTCTTTTTCTAAATTGTTATTTAACAGAGACAATATTGTATAATTTGTATAGCTGTAGATACCTTTAATTGGCGCACAGATGTAAACGTGTAATGTGTGACTTGTGTATATGACCTGGATGATTCTGTGTGCTGTTGGTGTTTCAATATAATAAAATAAAATAAAATAAAATAAAAATAAATTAACGAAATAATATTAAATTAAAGTTATAACAAAAATAATATTTAAGTTGCTTTCTCTGTATTTCTAGTCGCTCACTTAGTAATTTAGTCGCACACCTATCTTTTTATAGTTAAGTTCATTTTGGTATTTATTATTAATCAATATTCGTCGTTAGTCTAGTTAAATTGTCGCTTTCTCAAATTCATACCGCTCAAGTTATTAAAACAGTATCTCTTCATCCGTCGCTAAGTTTTCTTTAGTCGATCGTTTTATAATTCCCCTAACTATTTATAATTACATAAAAACCCTTTTCAATTTACTTAGAATTATCATCAATACTAATAACTAATAACCCTGTAAGGGTTGGTCATGGAGTAAGTTACTTATTTTGTTTTCAGAGATAATTATCGCGTTTATAGGCTCTATAGGAAGTTACTGAAACCAAATTGACAACTTTTAGAATTTTTTTCTGTATGTAGGTATGTATGTATGTTCCTCCATAACTCTTAAACGAATCGACTAATTTTCAAAAAACTTGATAGATAAACATTTAGACGTACAGGACACAGGATAAGCTACTTTTTCTTTTTCAACGCGGACGAAGTCGCGGGCACCAGCTGATGCATGTAATACAATTATAATAATAATATGTAGAAACATTTTGTTGTTGCGTCTTTGTAGCATGCATATATGTACCTACATAATTAATTATATGTGTAGTGTATTATATATATACC
This sequence comes from Synanthedon vespiformis, assembly GCA_918317495.1. Taxonomy (NCBI): domain Eukaryota; kingdom Metazoa; phylum Arthropoda; class Insecta; order Lepidoptera; family Sesiidae; genus Synanthedon; species Synanthedon vespiformis. Next base: position 66,153 of record OU906962.1, read on the forward strand.
TACATTATATACAAAAGGCGCGACTGAAAAAGGCTAATTTTTGAATACAAGTAATTTTCCCACGTGAAACCAATCGCAATGTTGCTGCGCTTACAGCTTTAGCAGCTTTTTCAGCATAACTGCTTTTATATTGCAACTTGACTGCGCTTACAAATCAAATGTCAACCTCTGGTGAATTTGCCTAATTTTCTGTATGATGAAGAACTTTCTTTCAGTGAATTTATTCTTTTGTATAAAATTCCTTCAAACCGCGTCCATTCCAGTTCGTTAAGGTTCTATCGCTAAAGATCAGGTAAATGATAACTTCCTAAAAAGATGCGAGAAATTTATAAACAGTTAAATATAAGTATTTTTTGAAACTTTTTGGTTCAAAGTATAAACACCTTAATGTATTACTTAATATATTTGAAAAACTTTTTTTTAAGTGAAATGACTACACCTTGATGTCTTGCGTCTGCTTTCTGATGACCAACCCATGGGAATCTTTATACTAATATTATAAAGAGGAAAGATTTGATTGTTTGTTTGTATAGAATAGGCTAAGAAACTACTGGACCGATTTGAAAAAATCTTTTACCATTAGAAGCCGACATTATTTCTGATAAACATTGGCTACTTTTTACCGCGGGAAAATGCTTCATTTTCCCGCGGTAAAAAGTATTCTCTTAAGATTAAGGAATTCTCTTAAGATGTAGTTAAGTTGTGGCAAGCGATCCGCTGGAATGTAGGAAGTAGATGTCTCTGAAATAATATCCCAACGTAATCGCTCTAAGAATGGGTGTTTGGCCAAAGGCCGTGTGCGCCGGCATTGGAGTGGCGCCGCGTGGAATACTAATGGGAGTACGTACGTGTAGCAGGGCTAGCAGGCAGGCGAGGGCGAGCAGCAGCGGCGCGTGCCGCAGTAGACTCCTGAGGCGCATGAGGTCAGAGCGGGAGCGCCGGGCGCCGCCGGGGCGCGCGCGCTCGCCGCATCACTCCACTCTCCACCAGCGGCCACTCCACGCTCCACAGTCCACACTGCACCAATTTCGAACTCACTCGCGCTCTCTGGCGGACGGCGCCGACACGTTCACTGGTCGCGGTGCTCGAACGAACACTGGCCCGGCCGCGTCCGTCCCGCGTTTCGCCCCCTCACCCCCTCGCCCCCTCACCCCCACACTCGCTGCACCGCAGATAAACATGCTCGCCAACTCGGAGCTTTGACGCTTTTTCCACATCACCTAAAGCTCACATGTATTAGGTGCATAATCGCAAGTGCAACTATTACACGCGTAGCGAAAATTTTCATTATTTTAAAAAGCACCACATCGCGACTTAAGTAATAATAAAATAAGTAACACTACGTTACAGACTTTGTAAATTTAATAAAATTTAAAAAACTATATAAAAATAATTAAATACTAAATGATGCCCGCGACTACGTCCGCGTTGAAAAAGAAAATATTATACCTATAAGTAATAAATAATGCCTGACATCTCTATCGCACGATGACAGTGGCCTACCAATTTTTTTTTGTATTTTTAGAAAATCCTTCGAAAACTTAACCACGTAATCACTACATCCGCGTCTGTCTGTCTGTCTGTTCGCGATAAACTCAAAAACTACTTGCAAGCTGTTTTCACCAATGGATTAGAGTGGCTCTCGAGGAAGGTTTTGGTATATAATTTGCATCCGTGCGAAGCCGGGAACAGGCCGCTAGTTTCATATAAACACGTTCAGTATTTTTTACGTGAAAAGGTAACAAACATCCATCCATACAAACTTTCGCATTTGTGATATGAGTAGTAGGTATTTATTCAACATTTTTCTTTCTGAACCGGTTGGCTTGTTGCATGAGTTACACTACACAGATATATTTAACTTTTCAATAAATAAGTTAAATGTGAGATTTATTTGGAAATAAATATTGAGACCACCCAAGCACAAGTATAGGTTATCGAGCAACGGTTGGGGTTAGCATTAACCTATAAGTTAATCACCTAATTGAAGAGATGATTCAGTTATCTCTTTTTTATAAGTATGAATAAAGTTAATTTTGGGATGTTAAATTATTTTTGGGGTCAAGTGAACAACATTGAAGTTAAGAGTCATAACAATAGGCAAAGAACTATTACAGGGAATCACAGCTATCAGCATTTTTTTCTGTTATCGATTATTCTGATTAAAATATGAGTGATTAAAATATGTACTACCCAAGTAGTACGCAATACTTAGCTAAACAAAGAAAACCTCTCGAGACGGACTTCTAATAAGCACGTTTTTGTTAATGTCAGTAGGTATGTCCTAGGTCAGAATGAACCTATTTTGGAATAGGTCTTGCTTCATGAAATGCAACATGGCTTCTTTAAATAGTAGATATAGTTTTCAATGCTCGAGCGAAGAATGGATGAGCTGAGACATGAAAGGTTTGCCGCATTCGCACAAGTGCGGCCGCCGGCAATTACTAGTGTTATAAGTATTTGCAATGCTCTCGAGTGTTGTGACTGATAATGCAGTTGCATGATGAGTGTTTGTAAAGATAACCGGGGCCTATATATGGGGAGGGTCGATAGCGATCAGGTATAGAACAGTTCGCCATGTCTTCCCTGAGCCATCTGCTAGTGCTGCTGTTGATCGGCGTGTTGCTGACGGAGTTCGTCCACTGCGCTCCTCCAATGCTCGGTAATTGCTTACGTTTCTTTTGCCTTTACAAAATTTACTTGTCTATTCTTTTATTATATACTACTTAAGCGCGCTCGCGACTTCGTCCGCGTTGAAAAAGAAAAAGTAGCCTTATATGCTGTGTCCCGTACGTCTAAATGTTTATCTACCAAGTTTTATGAAAATCAGTTAATTCGTTTAAGAGTTAAGGAGGAACAGACATACATACAAAACCTACACTTACAGATTTATTATTTGTATACATTAACACTAGCAATTTTTTAAAACTGTCCAGTAGGTAGTTTTTGTCACTTGTAAATGATAAATATATAGGTACTTATACTTATCACTTGCCTAAGTATTTACTGTTTACATTTCATACAACAAGTAACTAAATAATTGATTACCTACCACATATTACCTACGATAAACAAATACTTTTGACAAGACTAAATGATGGCCGGCCTAGTGTTAAGTGAATGCTCTTTAAATGTTCCAAATACGGTACACAAAACGTCCACACCAACAGACGACTTATGGTTTATTCTGGTTAGAAGAACGTGTAAGTGTTTATCTCAAGGGCTCCTCTAACATTAAAGAAAGTACCAATTTTGACCACTAAATGCGATACTTTTTTAAAGATTCCAAGCTTGCGATGCATAGTCCAGATATCTGGTACTGCTAGTAGTACTTACATAGCTCTAGGTACTTGTCTATAAATATAATAAAATCGTAAACAAGCCGTGTCTGTACATTAAATATGTTTATTTTAAAAAAAAATTGTACACGTTGTATTATACATTGTTGCGAGGTAAAGAAAATAGTTTGATTTTTGTCTAATTGTTTAAGCTAACCTCAGAAACGGCTTAACAGTTTTCACTGATGTATTGATGATTACCTGGATTAAACTATAGGACACTGAAAAAATTATAGGTTCTGAACCACCACCAGCTATTTGAACATGAATATTTGAATATGTTACAGATGGCGCAGAGGTAGCGGAGGGTCTAGAGAGTGCGCCCGCGCTGGTGGTGCGCTCAGCTCGCGCGTGCACCAACGGCGCGTGCGCGCAGATCTGCGCATGGCTGGGCTGGCCCAACGGCGTCTGCCTTGACGCCGACAACTGCCTCTGCTACACGTGACTCGGTCACTTACACCACGGTCCCACTTGACTAACAACTGATACATTCCACATTGCAATTTATAAATAAATTCTTTAGCAATTTTTAAGTTCTTTCGCATTCACCCTGACTGTAAAAGATCACTGAACTGTTGAAGTTTGTCTATTGATGACGATTTTAACATAATTAACCCGAAATATGTACTGGATAAGCAGTGTCAAAAACCTAGCTGTGCCCCATGAGCTAATTAGAACTAGGAAAGAGAGTAGGTACCGTTCGCGAGTGGCAGATAAATGGACGGAAGCCACGAGATGTTATCCCAGAACACATCCGTCGCTACCGAAGCGATCAATGCGATAAAGCTGCGCCGCAGGTCTGCCACTTATCGCACTGCGATCCACTGATTCCTTTCAACAGCCAAAGATGCCTATATTGTGCAGGTTTCTTCTGGCCAGGTCATTTCACTAATAGACTGTGTTAAGAAGATGCAAATAAACAATTAGCAAAACCAAAAGCGCTACACATTAAGTAAACGATTAACAAGAGTAGTCAGTCCGATAATGCCTCGAGCAGACGATTCTCACATAAATTGCTCCCCCACATTAAAATCTCCAATTGAAAAGAATTGTCAAGTTTAAAATGTACTCAAAGTATTATTATTTTTCTCATTTCTCAAGTACTCATTTTTATCTCCTACTAGAGATTGGCTGCGAGTTAAAATTTTCAAAAATATTTTCAAAGAACTTACCTTATAAAATAAAGCTAGGTAAGTCCCAAAATTCAGTTGTCTACACTTACTTAGTAACTTTATGAGTATAAAATACTTAAATCAGAGAAACTGTACGTTCAAATTACAATAAAGTGAAAATATAAGGATTAGGTTGGGTAATGCAGAATGAAAAATGAAAAAAGTGACTGTCTTAATATAATCTTTCACCTGTTGAGGATTTAACTAGGGACGAGATTCGCTGCGAACGTTGGTTGCGGGCCAACAGGGCGAGGGCTGTGAACTGATTCATCCAAGGCCAATACTATTACTCGTTTCCTTCCATTTCGTTTTGACGTGTGGCTTCTCCGTCTGCGCCGAATGCGCCGATACGCAAACCAGTTTTCTTCTCATTTAATTCCCGAACGCGATCACCAATTAACATTCTAATAAGATCCGAAAGCTCTAAGCGAGTGGAACAGAGCTTCATGTGTGGTGCAATGGACGGAGGTGTACGCTTCAATTACCAATTTGCAATAGTCACGGCAACGGCCGTAGGTCGCGCAGGTAGGTAGGCTTCATCCACATTTTAATTAAAATGCCTTTGGCTACAGCATAACTTCGAGTTGCCATGAGTCGTGTGAGTTTGTGAACAGGTGCATCGGGTCGGCCTTCCCGCGGGCTGTGGCACACACTTCCACCGCGTGCACCATTGTTTTGCAAGTAAACATGTCGATGATCTCCACCGCGCCGTATGCGTCTGTTTAGTGTATGGATTGAGATCAATTGCTAATTACTGCACCCAGACGACGCATGAACTCCGCCTTGGCGACTAAGTAATTAATTTGGAGCATTTGCTTGCCTTACTTAATAATAACGACTCATAATAATATGTACAAACGATTTTCATAATAATATGTAACAAAATTTCATATACATATTTAGGAGTTGCCAAATGGATTTTTAATGTCAATTAATTAAATAATTAAATTTATAATTAAATATAGGGATAAAGGATAAGCAATAAGGGATGTATTTGTGCACTACATGTTTAGAATAGGTATGCACCTGCAAAAGGTTGCGGTGAAATACGCCGGAGGCTGCATCGAGCCCGGGGTTGTGGTCCTTTCCGGAGACCGGTTTAATGAGTTAGTGCCCCCCGCCCTCCGCCACCCCACCACCCCGCCACCTCACCCCCGCGCACCAACAATCACTGCACCCTGTTATTTTTAGCTTACTGGTTATGTCGAATCTACTTCATTTTATTACATACTTTTTAAACGCTGGCCGGCTGGAAACAAAACACAAAATACTACAAAAAAATGAGAAAGGCCTCAAAGATATTATTTATTTATTTACTTCCATAATATATTTTTTATAGCTTTAGGCTCATTAGGGTCTAGTTTCTGGACTAAGTTTGATGGAGCCGATAAAAATCTCTAATCTGGTCAAAGGATTATCGAAAAGTCTGTTGTAGAACTAAATAAAAAGTAATAGAAATATTCGTGGCCCATCGAAAATCTCTGGTCCGTAATTAGGGATTATCTTAATCGCGTTAGTGCACGACGGAGCTTATCTAATTACTGTGAAAGGATTCCGTCCGATTCCGAAAGACGTGAGGTGACAGTCGCGTGACGGTTCAGACCAAATAAACACATTAAAGTTAGACTGAGTGTGTCGCTCTCAGTAGTAATTCCCGCAGAATCGAGTGACCGACTTTAATTGGAGTCAAGTTGGGATTAACAGTGCATTACACTCTACAACTCGCACTCATACTACGGAGTAATAATTCAACTTGAAACTTCTTATTTTCATTTTATGGTTTTATGCACAATGGAATATTTTCATTTTATTCGAGAAAGCATTTTAGAAATATTTTTATTTTAAACAAATGTAATGTAAAAATGTAGAGACTTGTGAAACATTCTAAAAAATTAAATAAATCAAATATTGCTTACACGAAGAGATTGTTGGCATATTCTTATCATATTATGAAGTCATCGGTAGAACTCTAGTTGCATAATATTCTCTTGGCCCTTGTGTTCATTGGAGTCGGTAAAGTGTCGTCCTAAAGTAGATCATCAGCTAGTCTACCGCTCTATCTAAAAAAAGACAATCAGATAAAGGCGTTTTCTAATAAGCAATTGCTCCAATTTGAAAGTAATTAGCTATGATCAATCACTTGTTTGCTAATGAACACTGGAAGCCAACCGGTCATTGCTTCGAAATGTTTACAGCGTAATAACTAATAACTATAATAGGTGATGCATAGTTTTGTAATCCACAGACTTTATAAGCAATGACAGACAGACAAATCAAAATTGATCATTTTTTTTATTTGTGTGAATGTTAATAATGATTATTGTGTCTTTGTTAATTTTATATTTAACTGAAATATTATTAAAAAATGAGAGACAGACTATTGCATAGAAAGCTTAAAATGCATAATAATAATGAATACCTAAATTAATCTTAAAATATGTGCTTTCTTCTTTTTTTAACGTAAAAGTCATCAGACAAGCTTACAATCTACTTGAAGGCAGCAAAACACAAGCAACACCATAGGTGCTGCTGACCATAGGATTAGGGACGAGGGTAAGGAATACCTAATGAAATGGGCACAGCTTGCCTTGAATTTGTTTATTTATTACGCTTTCACGCAAAAACTACTGAACCGATCACTATGAACTTTTGTATACACGTTGTCTGGGACACCGGAAAGGACATTATAAAGAAGAAAGATTTGTTTGTTTGTTTGTTTGCTTGCATTGAGTAGTCCGAAATATCCGAATATACTGGAGTGATTTTAAAAATTCTTTCACCAATAGAAACCTATATTATCAGCCAGTAGATAACAGCTAGTGTATGTAATATAGTAATATAGTATAATTATGTAAAGTGATGTGAGAGAGCAATGAAATGAAATTAATCTGTCTCTGTTTGTGCAAGTGGTGTTATCGATTAAGAAGTCTGTGACTGGTCCTGTCTAGACGCAGCTCAGACTAATCCTTTATCGAACGCATTGCCAATCCTAACAGAAGCAATCAATCATAATTATTGGTGGAACCGAAATGATCGTGCGAAAGGCTTATACCGAATCTTTAATCGTCAAAAATAATTGCGCACAAATTGCTTCTCTGCAAGAGAACGATTTCGTTTCTCAATAAGTCCAATAGATACGGACATCACATCGAATTATTTTATATCTAATTGTACAATAATTAGAATGCACGTCATCTCAGTTACGCCGACTTTTATAAATGTATCTTTCTATACAATATTGCATATGCATATATGTGTATGTATATGACAGTAAGTTAGTAAATGATTATTTTCAAAGAATCCATTTGAGCACCTGTGACATTTCCCGTATTATACACGACAGTAGTCATCTACCATCAAGTGGGTTGTCATAAAAAAAGAGACGATCTGAACATAAAAAAGAGAAAATAAAATCTCATGTGTGTTACAAAAAGCCAATCCTTTTTCTGTTTGCATACTTGGGCCGAAACAGATTTGATGGGACTTCTAGTGAGTGGTATTCAAATAGAATAAATGTATACTGAACTATCCTACTTTTTAATTTCAAATTGATTTTTTTTTTAATCTTTAAATTGTAATCAAACTATATATATTATTATTAATTTTTGTATACTTTTAATAACAGAATTATACCTAGTTCAAGTATTCTTAAAAGTAAAGAAAATTCTATACACTTAATAGAAGATTTCAACCTTGTCCTTATTTTTGTAAGACTTTGTTCTGAATTGAAAAAAAGGTAAAAGCTTCAATTGTCTAGTAAGAAATGAAACGGAATGGATATCACTGGAAGGAAAGAATCCTCTTTGGTGACCGCTGTAGTGTTGACACAAGCCGCGTTTAGAAAAACGAGGCCCAAATTAACATCTTTGAACAGTTTGTTGTTTAAAAAGCTGGCGATTGTTAGAAAAACACGCGGCCCCGGGCAGGTGTGTTTGCCCGTTTGCCGAGCACTCGAGGCTCGACGCTCGCCACCAAATATTATTGGACGATGATATGCCATTACGCGGCCGCGGAGGTTCCCACAAGCGCATGCGTGCACTATCGTAACTCAAAGACGGAGGCAAAAAGCGCTCGCGAACAATCGGCCGACATCTAATAGCGGACGATAAAAACGCACATCCTCCTGCTTGATGTATTGCCAATTGGCATCGAGTGCCAACCTGGCAACTCTCTAAGAATCTCGTCACTTCCTGTCGCACACTCGCGATACAGTGCGAATGCGAAGCCACTGCCCTGCTGCTTTTGACCACACACCACACTTACAATGTGACCAATATCAATATCTAACATGTCATTTGTAATCTATACATTATAATAAAATCGTAAATGAGCCGTGTTTGTACATTGAATATGAAAAAAAAAGTCATAAATTGTACTTATGTTACCAACAAAGTCATAAAAAAAGTTTTTGGAACTTTTTTCAGTATGTGCGTTTGTGCACGATAATCTCAGAATTAGCAGGGCACACAGTGTTTTGTGCGTCAGTAATGTGAAAGCTCATTTCGTGCCTATCCTTGTCGATAGGAATAGGTATACGCGACAGTAGCCACCTAAGTCATCGAGGGAACTGTCAACCGGTCTATCTATCGAACTTAGTACTTTAACTTTTCAAACGCAGTTAAGTTGTAGACATACAACCTAGTTGCTTGCCAGTTCGTGAAACAATTTTATCAAGTCAACAATGAAGTGCATCTATTGGAAAAAGACAAAGATTACCAATAATATACCTACTAACATGCACATAAATTTAAATAAGCCCAGAGGATTTTTATTTTAATAATAGGAATTATAAACAATCACATATCAACTGAGTCATGTGTGTAATTGTGCAGTTCGTTTGTCGTCCCTATGACATAGAAAACTCTATTGTTGGCGTCAACAATAGAGGGGTGCGCACTTGTTAGGTGTGTGCGCGCGCGCATCCCGCAATGCGACATACTGCGCCCACTGAGACACTCATTCAAATCTTTTATGAACGTGTGACACTTTGCGCCAAACACAATATAATTTAATAGAGCGCAGATGGCGCTCAATAAACAACGATTTATTGGTGTAATAATTGTATGCGTGTACTATATTTTTGTTGCCGATACGTATACGCACGAGTGCCGTTACTCGAATTAGCGATCGAATGGAGGACGCGCGTGTTTCTGCAATTTCCTTCGTTCGGTCACACGTGAGCACTTGAGCAGTGGAAGACTCGAATACTCGTCGGCGCAACTCACTTATTCAAAGCTCCGCTCGACTTATTCAAACGAGGTCGTGTGATTTCTTTCGCTTGTAGCCAATTACGAGTGCTCAATCAAATGCATCGGCAGCTTGTTAATCCCGTGCCGTTTTAATCTGCATGGATCGATCTGGACTATCCTTACCTAGGTATATCAGGTATTTTTCCCTCCGCCAAATCTATAAGGGTTTGTCCGAGATCCAATGTATAAGAAAGCGTCGCGGGTCACGATCGAGGTGCGAATGCGAATGCGCAGGCGTTCGTTAGCCACCGACTTGTTTACAATCTATTCACTCCGCAACTATAACTACCTACGAAGAGGCAACAAAGTCATTTCCTTCAACTACATAAACAGATGTAGCAGATCTCATTCGGGGCTCGATTACTCCATTGAGCCGAAAGCTAATCGTAACTCATCAAAAGCTGCCGCTTTAAATTCTGGAATGGTGGAAACCACAAACAGTAGACCATTCGGCTGTTCATTGCCTGCACTTCATAAAAAGTAATACGTTCAGCACAGTACAAAGTAAATGCAGTAGACAATCACAATGCATTAACAAACAGAGACGTTTGAACTCAAAGCAGCGGGTGTCCGTAAAGCTAACTTTATTTCAGCAGCAGCACTTATACGAACGCTTGACGACGTTGCTAGTAGCAACGAACCGTCGACAGAGCTAAGTTACTGGTCTGGTAGTGTGCGATGCACTTTGCTGTATGTAGTGGGCAAGACAATGTGCCATCCTGCGCCACTGCGCGAAGCAAAAACCTGGCTCACGAATAATCTCCAGTGTTTATAGGCAAAAACTTCTCAGCCATTGTGCTCAACATTGTGTTTTATTGGATTTCGCTTACTTCTGTTACTGTGCCCATCTCGCCCGTCAAGGTTTTTTCTCTCGCTGCATTTATTTTTTGTACAAAACTTTAGCCGCTTTAGCGAATTATGTCGATTATCTGCTTTTCAGTGGATATGTTGGTACTTGTCGTAGGACGGAAGACACTATCAGTGGCGCATCCTGTCGCTTCCTAGCGATAGCGGAGCGCGAGGCCGGCTCGTGCCATAATTTCATGAACGGTACCTATTGCACGCATGCAGATACCTAACTTATTTATTTCCAAAACCGTTTCTATTCTACGGGTTTAAGCATTTGCAATAAAAAAGTGGAGTAGATTTGACTGGCGATCCCATGACTGATCTGGAACTATAATACACAAACTAAACTTCTACAATCTAAAGTTACTTTTACTAATATATTATTACATTTAATCATTAATTAGAACACCTGTTAGATTATATCAGTGCTTGAGCAAGGGTTGCTCATTTCCCTCGTCCTCTTTTTGCTATCAGGTTAGGCCGTGCACTTTATAATTCCCCTACAGGGTTTATGTATTAATAGCCGCTTAGCATTACGTGAACGGACAGCCGCACTTTAATAAATGTGTTTTAAATAATTGCCACAATGTGAAGATAAGGTAATGTAACCAGCGCATCGTTTTAATTTCGATTTAAATATAGAATAATAAACGGAACGCGATAAGAGCGTTTGTGGCACGCGACGGGATGTGTGTCAAAGTGGCCACTGTGGTCAGAATCTTCCCGGTCAAACGAACACCACTCGGCATCGATCAACACTGTCGTATCGCATATCAGCGGCCAAGTGAGCAGAGAGCGTCAAAACAAATCGACTTGAAAGGCGATCTGGTAGAACATATCACAACATTTAGTGGCAGCCGCATTGTAGTGCACGGGGATCGATCGTGACCGTTGGATAGAGTCGCACATATCTTTCCGTCCGACTAATTCACCACTTAAGCGATACATTAGAGTCGTTCGGGGGGCATTGTGCGCGGGTTATCTGATAATGTGTGTTGTCCGTCACGCGGCGCATTATGCGCTAATGCCGTAGATACGATCGGACTATTGCCCGCCATATGTGTGCGGGCGGGGTATCCCATGTTCCCAAAATCGATGGTGTAATGAGGCTCATTCCACAGACGATCGTCGATCGACAGATACAGCCAACAATGCATATCACAGTGCCAAACATCGTGTCCAACGTTAACCGCTCCGTAGATCTTCCATCGGCCGATACTATTGTTGTAGGGTATAAGTTATGGAGCACACGCACTCCGCTGTTTCTATACAATTAGAGCGAGTTATGATCGTTTGTGCTCCAATATGTAATTGTCCCGATGGGCTCATTGTAAATGTGGATGCAATCCCGGCGCTCCCGGATGAGCGAGCGATCGATCGCAGGGAAAAAGTCGTAGCCGCAGAGATATGTGGCGGAGTGAGAGCGAGTTATGTCAGAACCAGTCCAGTGTTATGTCAGAGGCGGGAGGGAGGCGGGCAGCGGGCACCTGCCCGCGCAGCCGGGCGTCGACCCCGCACCACACGCGATGCGCTTTCCGGATAATTAACAATCATCCCACCGATCCCTGTCCCGCGTGAGGCCGCCCTGATCCCACATCCTAATCCACGACCACGAAACGGACTTAACACGGCGGAACATGAGTCGTCACATCGACGGAGACGTGACCGGCGACCGGCGAGGCTCTCGTGAAGGCTCCGTTTAATTTGTTCCCGCGTTATGGGAGTTCGTTTTTGCTAGAGTCGTTCACAACGCTATAATCGAATTTATTAGTTGGAAGCGAGCGTGTCGACGCGACGCATTGTGCGCCACTTCTCACTAAATTAGATTCCGGCAACCCGACGCCGCACGCCGCGGGCCGTGGCCTATCGCTGTGAAAAAACTCGAAACCATTGTCAGCCGTAATAAGATATGAATAGACAAATTCCTGCCACCACTTCGTTAAAAAGCTCAACTTCGGAAGTTTAATCAAGTATGAATATTCGTATGTGTACGCGCGCAGTCGAGAGAGGTTAGCGCAGCGGGCGGCCATCGCTGCAATTTCTCAGGCGTTTTATTCTAACCGGAATGAGGTCCAAAGCGTTGTGCGATGACGTCACGCTCGCCGAAGAGCCTAAATATTAAGAATAAGATAAAGAATCCGTCATCGGACGCAGCCACCGCGACTCTCGGCGTCGTAAATTGATGTCGCAAAGGCCGATTTGAAAACGGATAGCGGCGTCACGAAGTGCGCGCTAACGGTTCCCATAACACTTATATGGTGATCGGACAATACAAATAGAGGGCTCCGAACGCTGTTATTAACAAGAAAACTGTCCGGAAGGATTTATGATGAGAGTGCAGAAGGCCCGTCCGCTTATGGTGACCCGTAGCCGCTACGGTGGCGCCGCACCCGCAGATTCTATCGCGAGATCAATGGGCTTCGATGGACGCCGGTATTGGGGACACTCGGTTGCCACACCGTCAATAGATCGCGAGAGAGCAAGAAGAGCAAAAAGAGCAAGAAGAAGGCGTGAGTGAGCAGATAATCGCCACCGCATCGATTAGCAATGGACGCCCATTGACAACAAAAGCCGAGCGACGTGTGCGACTCTCCCGCACTCGTGCGACTTTCAGTAATTAATTATTTAATAGTGTGCAAGTACAAGATACACCTTATACACATTATACAATACAAGATATAAACATTTTGTAATTGTTTAAAATATTTAATACACAAGATAACGAAAAAATACGGAAGCCTAATTAATTAATATGATTGTCATTGTACATGATGGGATCGTTTCACCATATACCTAAAATTAAAATAAGTACCCCGGCAAATACCTTGACAGACCTCGAACGAGCTACTCCCTAGTGGCACGAATGCACAGCGTTTGGCTATCAATTAATTATGGTTTAGAATAAATCTTATTTTTTGCGTCCATTTAATTAGTTTCCTTTCTCACGGATTGTCGTCGCTAATATCCTCTTTTAATAAGATCGTGGTCGGGATTCGGTTTAGGCATTTTAATGAGCAGAGTGCAGACCGCGGCCTGCGTCCCCCTTCGCCAATCGCCCTACACGCGCATACCGAATCTCGTCTGCAATTTATTTGGCCGGCCAACCAGCCGCACATTCGGCAAAAAAGGCGCCAACGAGTCGACGGGACGGGACCGGTCGGACAACAGATTCTGATACTCTTACAATTGCCTCTTGTATTAAAATATATATACGAGTATATTACACATTTCACACAGCACCATCTAGTTCCACACTAAGCATAACGCTTGTATTATGGATACCAGACAGTTGATATATTATAAATACAAAACATCCATGACTCGGGTACATGTTAACACATAAACATTTGCCCCTAGCAGGATTCGTTTGGTTAACAGCTAGGGTTATTAGCCACTAGAACAAACGTGTCGTCAAAGAGATATTTACATAGAGGCAATCGTTAAATCGTAATAACCCTCAGCAGTGGTAGCTAACCAAAATTGTAGCGTCAGGTATGGTACCTACCATCAGGGTGGTAAGTGGTAACGCACTAGCATGCCCTCTTGGTTACTTAGGCTGGATGAATCAAGCTATAATTTGAACGGTTATAATATACTAAATTTTAACGTCATACGAATTTACTTATTATCTTAATATCAATGACCTAATTATAGAAATTAAATTCATTTTTGAAAAACCCATCAAACTGAAAAATTAAGATATCACTAGGAGTCGGATCCTCTAATCACATAACCATTTCCGATATAGTCGCAGTCGAGTCCAGTAAGAAATTGGAAATCAAATCTTATCTTATAAGTCATTTTACTTTGTTTTCTAAATAATATCCTGTTTTTTTTTCATATTTAATAGAAGGATAAAATCGTGTGTAGTCGCCTTCGACCCTCAAAATGGACGATGAAGATCGTGAAGAGTTCACCAAACCTTTGAAATTAACAAAGCGTCATAATATTGTCATAGTAAAGTTTTTCTAACACATTATAACGTCTACACAATGTTGAAAATAAGCTACCTGCTACCTATATTTCTCAAAAGACACGAACTCGGCTTGTCTTATACTTGTAGCTTTTAGTTAATTAATTCCTAACAATTCCACCTTATTGGACCCTAAAAATAAAAGGCTTTGTGTGATGGTATCAACAACGGATTCCGACTATAAACCTGTCGACCGCATCCCTCCCTAGTGCGGTTGCCCCCTCCCAATAAGAGCTTGTGGGCGATAGCACCGCATTGCGTACATTGCTCACGGCTTCCAAACATTCCTCTGGACCCCGACTTTGTGTGCCTGTCATGCATCAGCTGTCAATCGCTAATGTACCTCCATATCCGACCGCTTACGGCCCGCCGGATATGTGGCGAAGCCTTCTGCCGCATCGCACTTCGCATGTCGAAGCTTTTGTCCTAGTGAAGACGATGGATATTTTTTCATATGAATGTTGTGGTTTCTCTAAATCAAATGAGGGTCTGGTAGCCTATGTACATTCTACTTAATTTATCAGGAGCCTGCACCCCAAAAATACTGTTCTTTTGATAACCTATTAACAACTGTGGAGTACTGAAACGTCACAGGCCAAATAGTGGTCTTTTATTTAAAGATCAATTCATGTGACGCCAAGTTCAAAATCATACAAAAAGTTTGAGCTCGCCAGTAAATACATTTCATTATGAAAACTAAAATGTAATGTGAGATCAATGTTTGGATGTATTGGCGCCATACCTAACTCAAATATTTTTTTAAACTAGGTGCATCTTGAAGCCACTCCTGCAATATGAAGATTAACCAAAGGTCCTATTTGTGATGCTTTTTGAAGGTATTCGATATAGGCTTTAGTATGTGACATAAGTATAAGTGTATTGTGAATGCCTCAGGTTAAAATAGTGGCGACAGTGTGCTAGAAGCACGTGACGATTTTCTCACGAGTGTTGGTTTGTATCCTAATTAATGGCGTCGCTCCTACTGCGCGGTGACTCAACGAGTGGACTTCGGTGGCCATTCAACTCGTCTCTTCATTCGACATTAAATTGTAGCAATAAACACAGATAGATAGAATTTCTTTAGCATTTCTAACATGAATAGGTTGTTAGTAATCATTTCTAGCAACGAACAGTAATTGCTCTGCCCAATTTTATTGGACGACTAAAGATGTGAGCATAAATTTTGTTGTCTGCGGTGTTGAGCCGTGCGTGAGAGTATTGTGACAAGCGGTAATTATGATAAATCGAGTATAGAGAATAAATCTCGCTTAAACACATCCCGTACAAGCGTAAACCGATTAAGCGGCACTACCATTACACATTTATAATCATTTACATATTGTAATAGGAGCCGTACACGCGACCGATTTGTCCTCTTGTCATCACCGAATTCCTATAAGAGGGCGGCCGGCGCTCTTATAAATCGGCGCGATATCGCTTTGATCGCGCACGTATCGCGTATCGCGGCCTATCGTCGATCGAGGCGGACCTTTTGTGTAAGCCAACGTGACTATTTCGTTTCTAACATTATGTAGATTTGGATTAATTAATACTGAATCTAAAAGTCAAATAAATTTTTTGCCACTACACTATAGGTTTCGGCTAATAGTGTTATTTATTACACGAATTATATTAATGTTATACCTATCATTTTGAAGAGTTATGGGAAGGATAGTTCGATGCGACACCTAAAATTATTAGGAAAGCTTTTAATCAGACTTTGGGAAGAGATACCGCACTATAATAGAAATAAATAACATACAATTTTTTGTACTTTGTACTGATGTTACTTCATGTTTTTTAACAAGCTCACATAAAATGCGCCAACATCAATTCTGTCTCTTCGTACCTAGTTTAGATTTATAATCGATTTTGTTACAATTTGTTGTCAAAAGGTTTATTTTGTTTTAAGGATATCAGAAACATTGAATTTTCTTATTAAATCGACAAGTAGGTATACTTTTAAGCACAGGAAAATGAAAAAGACGATGGTGAAATATGAAATGATTGCTCAGTGGGCGATCGCGGTGGAAAGGACAAATGAGGGCGTACGTTGTCAGATATTGATTCGTTCCTGGTGCGGAGAAGACGTCTACAAATCACAGATAGACATCGCGGCTATTAACTAAGCCCTCGGTTAATCTAATTCATTAGTTTAATGAAGTTAATGCGAAGCGCACGACGCCGTCGGACGCGAACGGCACGACCTCTCCTCGGATAAATCGGACGATCTCACAAAAAACCAAATGATATCATTACCAGACGAGATTTCAATAATTATTCTACTTAGGTACTATATAGGTACCTAATGGCCACGTGTGGAATAGTCCAAGTTATAACGAGCTTAGAAGTGGGAACTCTCCCACAATTCCGAATGAAGATAATATTATCTTGAAATAAATATCTCAAATTGTCAGGCAACAAATTTGAAAGTCCTGTTCGGGCACACACAAAGATATCTGTAAATGATGATCGGGTGCGCGGGCGCACCTATCTCTAATTAACATCGCATCGCATCGACGCAGCACTGATCGATAGGACGCGGACGCTAAACACTTTTTATATTTAAATTCATTATTATAATTGACAGGCCTGATTAGGGACACTAAAAAAGCGACATTTTCTCATTTTCCTTATCAATTACTCACCGCGAGTGAGTAGAGGGCCATCGCACGATTACGAATAAGCATAGACAAATGAATATCTGGCTCGAAGGACCGTTCGGCCGCACAATACAAATGATATGGGACGGACGCAGCTGCCGATTGCGGGATATTTGTGGATGACATCATTAATGTGTATAATAAAAAAACAATCAAGGGTGAGACCCCTCCATTTTTAATTTGCTTTTGTTCTCTCACAATGCCTAAGTAAGCGTAAATTAATATCGTTCATTCTCTATGTTCAATTTGATCCTATACAATGTAAGTTTATCTTTCAATTAGTGTAATCCCAGTGAACTTTTGGACAAAACAAGTTCCGTCTATCTTGTCCGTCATTATAATAAATAAATGTTATTTTGCATAAGCATATTTCCAAAATTTGGGTACTAGGTATATCTTACCCGGAAATTCCGGCAAAGGCTAACCGATATGTTGTTATGGTGTTGAATAATTATCTCGTGTCCTAACAAATGAATATGTATTTACTGTCATAAAATGCATACATTTAAATAAATGAATTTAAAAAAATTGTCATAACAAAAGTATAGTAATTATTATTTGGCACTTGCATTACATTATTTTGCAGTTGCTTACTATATATCCTACTAGCTGGCGCCCGTGACTTCGTTCGCGTTGAAAAAGAAAAAAGTAGCTTATCCTGTGTCCTGTACGTCTAAATGTTTATCTACTTACCAAGTTTTATTTAGTTATGGAGGAACATACATACATTGATGTCGCCTTTTACTAACATAACGTGTTTACCTAATTATAATAAAATGTGTCCGTATCTGAATTGAAGTCGACAGGTGGCGCTGACCAGGTGGACACGAGAAGTAGTCAAAAAGGCAAGCAGTTATGTTGCGCCGTGTGGTCAACAACCTGCTAATTAAGGTCCCGTCACGACCGTTGAAAAATGACGGTGAATGAAACAAATCGTACATCGTGATAACGGCCAATACAAGTGCGATCGCCGCCGAACAGAGACGCGATAACAGATAATCGATCGCCTCTCAACACCAAATTCCAATCGGAGCCTTCTTCTTTCTACCACTTCTTGCTCGAACTGCATTCAGTAGTAAAGTCACTTCTTATGACTTACGTATAAAATATATGTATTGTAACAAAAACCCTTTTAAACAAAAAAAAACCGACTTCAAGCCGTCTCATGGTCTTTTCTCATGGATGCCATTGTCAGAACTGGACCAAATTGAAATGGGACCACACGGGAAGCACCAGCTTTCAAATATACTTAAAAATTACTTACTGGGTTCACCCAGTCGAAAGTTATGAGGTAATAAAAAAAAACATACGAGTCGAATTGAGAAACTCCACCTTTTTTGGAAGTCGGTTGAAGAAGCATTTACTTACAATATGAAATATTATTGTGATTGTATTAATTAAGTAAAAATTACCAAATATTTTTGTAAATGGTTTTACCGTCACTATACAATTAGGTATAAATAATATTTGAATAGTAAATAACAAAATCAAAGAATTCATCAAGAACGCGCGGCTAAAAATAACTAAGTCTAGATATACCTAGTTTTAATATCTTTGAAAATTATAACTCCGTGGGCGCAAATTTTATATAATTATCAAAACAAGTGTTTACCTTCACGATGGAAAGTTAATGACATAATTATTTATATAAAAATGTTTCATTTGGCCAGTATATTGTTATTACATTGATGTATGTTGAGTGATGTTTTGGAGTGGCAAGCGTTATCGCCCTTCCCCGGTGGGCCTCCGTTCCCTGTTCCCTGCTCTTCCCTGCTCTAATGGACTGCGCCACAGATAATTGCCCATTCATTTCGAATTGAGCGCCTGCGTGGCGCCCCACACACTATCCCATTCACCAGAAGCTTCTGGACTTAAATTCTATATATGATACTGACAATAACTTAACTACACCAATGACGATGTCCTGACTGGATAAAAAGTACTTGAGATATACTTGATCTACTGAATCTGCAAACCTTGTTTGGTCTGCTATTAGCGGGAACAGCATAATAATATGTTTTCGGGATAATCCGGGTCCAATTGTGAAACTAAACCACTTAGAAACCACTCTAACAAAAATTCAGTTACATATAGAGAAACACTAGCAATGTTGTGACCAGAGGTCGAAAGTAAATTATATACTCGTACGAGCAAAATGGAGTCCCTCGGGAAAGGAATGTGGCATGGAAGCCATATTGTGAAAGTTTCATGTTTCAGCGTTCAGCGCAACCCGTCGTGGTCACCGGAACCAATACGACGCGGTGGCCGTTGGCGGCTAGCGGCGATTGGTCGCCATCGCCCATTGTTCGCCCTCCGATCGTAATCGATTTCGCGCTCAATTTGTTCCGCGATCGTGCGATACACAGCGATATCGCAATTACCTCGTAGCTACTTAATTGAAAGCAATCCTGCGACCCCTCGTCGCCGCAACAACAATAGCAAACGCCCCTTATCTCCTAAACGGCTCTATCTACACCGGGATTGAAACCTGGTTCGAGTCGAAGCTCCGCAAAACAGATAAGAGTTTGAACACGGTTTTAAACAAAGCTACTAAATGAGGAGTTAATTCGTCGCGAGTGAGGTGCGGGGTCAAGCGAATGCCGTGTGAAAGTGGCCGATAGCCAACAGCGTATCATCTAGAACACATCTGCACTCAAAAACGGTTTTTATTCGTATACGTGATAGAACTAATTATTCGTGTGAGGTGGACAGAATTCACAATGTCTGCGCGTGCCTTTGGAAGGAATGGCTACCATTAAAAATGTGTAATTAAACTTCGCTTGGACTTATTCATCGTTTACACTCAAGCGGTTTACATATAGATAATTAATTACACCAACACGCGATCGTCAATTACACTCGATTGTAAAAAATGTGGCTGTAACTAAGACGTTTTTTACAATTTAACTGTTTTATAAATATTATCCAACGGTGGCAAGTCAGACATTTTGCCTGCAAAAACCACAAATTCACAATTATTAATTTCTAATAAATTCTATTGAATAAAATTGTCCCAAAAAATATAGTAAAGTTTGATATCTGCGCTAATTAAATAGTAATGAAATCATTTATTTACGTAAATTAATGTGAGTAGAAATAAAAGGAGAGACTAGGCAAGTAAATACTTTGATGTAAAAATAATATTTTTGAAGATAGCACACACAATGAGCATCAGGAGGACACATTAATTGGCATCCAGACTATTTCGTAAATAATAAAGACAATGGCCTCAATAGATGGTCGTCACGATTTCGTCACGGCTTTGTCCAAATCCGTCATCATTGTACCGTTTCCGCCACTCGGGTAACTTTTGTCCGTATCTAGTTTAATGACTGTGAGCTTTGGGTGGTCCGACCTAACTTATAGAACAATAGTCACCTCCTCTACACGGTCCCTTGTCCCCTTATCCTTCAAGTGTGCTGGACGACTACGGTAACCACCTTGTTATAAATCGTCTGCCTGTGAGACTTTTATAAATGCCCCACATGTAATATCTGAAGACTTTTCTGAAGACATTCTGATATTTTAGACTAGCACTAAGTAACGCCCGTAGTTAGTGCTGGAGTAAAGTTAATAAAAAGCAATGGTTTATTTAGTTGGTGAATGTTGACCGAGAGCGGTAATGAGGTGCGCGCATGTCGCATGGGCATGTCGCATGTCGCGGCGACAAGCGCGTGACGTCACGGTCCGAACACGCGCGCAATTACATAGTGCGCAGTGAGCTTTATGCGCCGCGACGACCATTCCTCGCCCTAATTGTCACGACTCGGAAAAAATATACTTCACCTCGGCTCCTACACTAACACTACACTGGTCCGCCATTTGCATAAAAATGCGAGTCCGGACGCGGGCCGCATATCGATGCGATTCGATCGATGCTCCTGTGCTCTCACCACTGGACCAGTTAGAAGGCTCACAGCGGTTCTTATAATTGGGCCTGCGTTACGACATGGCAGCCATAAACCCGCAGCAAGGCCTAACATAATTCGGCCCCTTGCCCACCGCTCTTAATTACCCCACTATCTAGAACAGTTTTTATGTGGTTAAATAATTACCTTTATAAGCGTCGTTGGCCCGCCATCATGCGCTCACTTGGGGAATGTCATAAATTATATTAGACGAGACTTATTCCACGAATTGTTGCGCACTTGGATTGAATTCCGGATAACAGCTTACTACAGATTTCATTTGTGTTGTGGACTCTGCATTACAGACTATTAAAACATTGGAATCGTCAGCATCTTTTTGTAGTCAAGTAATCCGTAATTCTTAACTCTTTTCAATTTGCGTCCCAAACCTGTTAAAAAAGATACAAATGTTCTTCGAACAAAAATCAAGATTGTGAAATTAAAAGTAGGACAGTCTTGATGTTATACCTCCTCTAAATAATAATATCTAAATTTTGTGTGTCATAAAGAATTAATTCAAATGCCAATTAATACAAGTGAACACAACCGCATTCGCAGTACACCCAGATATTTATTACTTGAATCCTAAGCTATAAAGTTTGACGGAATATCTCTAACCAGGATATAGAAAATAACCAAGGAGCATAACAATAAAACGTACACGTAAAAAACAAAGTCAGAACAATAACAATAAGAATAGTGAAGGAAGCTATACCTAGGTGGCTTATCACAAAATCCTTGGAGGGTCGCCGCTAAATGTTATAGTCGCCTTGAGCTCTCTCGTACCTTTCAAACCGCAAGAAATCCATCGTGCGGCCGCCACTCTCACAATACCAATAGAATAATATAAATAGTGCCTACATGTCATAACAATCCACGTGATTGACATACAACATACCGTCGGGCTTTTAAGGTGGAAGAGATCTCACAGATATCGAACCACTTACGTGTTTGCATTACCATTTTAATTAATCTCTCAATTTATAATCTTACGTCATTCTATATGTCTTTCATAATGTACAAAAGTTATTTCTAAGTAAAGGCTTTTGGCGTGAACACGCCTCTGAATTTGCTTCATTAGGAGTCAATTCAGAAAAGTGATGATAACAGAATTGGGGAATACAATTTGATGCTGTAGCCACATTTATGTATCGTCTACATCCAAAATTTAACTACACCACTCCTAGCTAAAGGATTAAAGATCTATTTGGTATATACGCTCAAAGAAAATATTACT
The DNA here is from genome assembly GCA_918317495.1 of Synanthedon vespiformis. Classification (NCBI taxonomy): domain Eukaryota; kingdom Metazoa; phylum Arthropoda; class Insecta; order Lepidoptera; family Sesiidae; genus Synanthedon; species Synanthedon vespiformis. The sequence continues at coordinate 88,542 of OU906962.1, forward strand.
CGCAACGTATACTACGAGACAACCACACCCATTTTTCCTTAGCTTGCCGAGACATCTTTTGTAAGTATAAACTTCATTAAGAAGTGCTGCTTTTCTATGAAGGTTTTCGATCATCGTGGCTATCTTAACCTTGCAGGAAAGTATAAAACTATCCAAAGAGTAGTATTGAATATTAATAAGTGGCAAGTGATCGCTAAAACAGAGGTCAAGTAACCGATGAGGGCACATTATGCGGTGCCACACAGTCTCTCCATGTAATAGGTTGTCGTGAAATATAACACGCATGTGCGATGCAGTTCACGAATGGACGTGTGTTGAAACAGTTCTAACGATTATTGTTGATATGTTATTAAAACAGTTACCCCAATTACGAAATGATAATGGTTTAATTACGCTATGTAGGTAAGTATCAGGTTAATAACCGCGTCATTTTTAACGTTTCAATTATTTTTTACTTCAACACAAATATCTTTATGTACTGTGGTGTGGCAATACCATACCCAATAGTTTACATTATGTTATATTATGATTGTTGACGCCGTTTTACCTACACATCACACACATCGCACACATACAAACAAACGCATCACACGCATATCTACCTACATAATTATCCTATTTTTTATTCCTTTTCCTACCCTTAAAAACAAGACAGACGATCGAAAGTTGCCATCGCGCTCACATCTCGCTCCGCATATAATTCATATATAATTAAACTCTTCACGTGTGTGTGTGTGTGTGACATCGCAAATACAACGCTCAAATCAACAAAAAACTCTGGTGTGTTGTGGTGGAATCGAACCAGCGCAGAAGGAGCAGTCGAACATCAGTCAGGTGAGTCTGTCATGCCCCTTCTTGTCCCCGCCATAACAATGATGAAATTATGTTTAATTGTTGTCGCGAACTGCATGATTTTAGGACAGTTTAATCAAGCAGTAGCGAATTACTAATATGATTATTTACCTGTACATATTGTACACACATATCTGCTTCGCCGATTTACTGGTAGTACCGCTTTACACAAGCGAACCATCAACTGATATCTGTTGATCCACTGATCAACTGATGTCTGAATAGGCGAGTCCTCAGATAAGCTCAACTGATAACTGAATAGGCGAGTCCACAGACAAGCTCAACTGATAACTGAATAGGCGAGTCCACAGACAAGCTCAACTGATAACTGAATAGGCGAGTCCACAGACAAGCTCAACTGATAACTGAATAGGCGAGTCCACAGACAAGCTCAACTGATAACTGAATAGGCGAGTCCACAGACAAGCTCAACTGATAACTGAATAGGCGAGTCCTCAGACAAGCTCAACTGAATTGACGGGTCCACCGACCCTGTAAAAAAGGCCTCCTACCTCCCCTTATAGCCTTCCCAGTCCTCTCAACATAGTCTGATTTCTGGTACTGATTTCTGATACTGATTTCTGATACTGATTTCTGATACTGATTTCTGTTACTGATTTCTGATACTGATTTCAGACACTGATTTCTGATGCTGATTTCTAATACTCATCCTGATTTCTGACACTGATTTCTGATGCTGATTTCTGATACTGATTTCTGATACGGATTTCTGATACTGATTTCTGATACTGATTTCTGACACTGATTTCTGATACTGATTTCTAATACTGATCCTGATTTCTGACACTGATTTCTGATACTGATTTCTAATACTGATTTCTGACACTGATTTCTGATACTGATTTCTGACACTGATTTCTTATACTGATTTCTGATACTAATTTCTGATACTAATTTCTGATACTAATTTCTGATACTGATTTCTGATACTGATTTCTGACACTGATTTTTGATACTGATTTCTGATACTGATTTCTGATACTGATTACTGATAATGGTTACTGATAATGATTACTGATACTGATTACTGATACTGATTATTGTTACCGATTACTGATACTGATTCTGATTACTGATACTGATTCTGATTACTGATTCTGATTACTGATACTGATTTCCAATACTGATCCTGATTTCCAATACTGATCCTGATTTCTGACACTGATTTCTGATACTGATTTCTGATACTGATTTCTGACACTGATTTCTGATACTGATTTCTAATACTGATCCTGATTTCTGACACTGATTTCTGATACTGATTTCTAATACTGATTTCTGACACTGATTTCTGATACTGATTTCTGACACTGATTTCTTATACTGATTTCTGATACTAATTTCTGATACTAATTTCTGATACTAATTTCTGATACTGATTTCTGATACTGATTTCTGACACTGATTTTTGATACTGATTTCTGATACTGATTTCTGACACTGATTACTGATAATGGTTACTGATAATGATTACTGATACTGATTACTGATACTGATTATTGTTACCGATTACTGATACTGATTCTGATTACTGATACTGATTCTGATTACTGATTCTGATTACTGATACTGATTTCCAATACTGATCCTGATTTCCAATACTGATCCTGATTTCTGACACTGATTTCTGATACTGATTTCTGATACTGATTTCTGATACGGATTTCTGATACTGATTTCTGATACTGATTTCTGATACTGATTTCTGATACTGATTTCTGACACTGATTTCTGATACTGATTTCTGATACTGATTTCTGATACTGATTTCTGATACTGATTTCTGATACTGATTTCTGATACTGATTTCAGATACTGATTTCTGACACTGATTTCTGATACTGATTTCTGACACTGATTTTTGATACTGATTTCTGATACTGATTTCTGATACTGATTACTGATAATGGTTACTGATACTGATTCTGATTACTGATACTGATTCTGATTACTGATTCTGATTACTGATACTGATTACTGATACTGATTACTGATACTGATTACTGATACTGGTTCTGATTACTAATACTGATTACTGATACTGATTACTGATTACTGATACTGATACTGATTACTGATACTGATTACTGATACTGATTCTGATTACTAATACTGATTACTGATACTGATTACTGATTACTGATACTGATACTGATACTGATACTGATACTGATTACTGATACTGATTCTGATTACTGATACTGATACTGATACTGATTACTGATACTGATTACTGATACTGATTCTGATTACTGATACTGATTATTGTTACCGATTACTGATTCTGATTACTGATTCTGATTACTGATACTGATTACTGACACTGATTTCTGATACTGATTTCTAATACTGATCCTGATTTCTGACACTGATTTCTGATACTGATTTCTGATACTGATTTCTGATACGGATTTCTGATACTGATTTCTGATACTGATTTCTGATACTGATTTCTGACACTGATTTCTGATACTGATTTCTAATACTGATCGTGATTTCTGACACTGATTTCTGATACTGATTTCTGATACTGATTTCTGATACTGATTTCTGACACTGATTTCTGATACTGATTTCTGATACTGATTTCTGATACTGATTTCTGATACTGATTTCTGATACTGATTTCAGATACTGATTTCTGACACTGATTTCTGATACTGATTTCTGACACTGATTTCTTATACTGATTTCTGATACTAATTTCTGATACTAATTTCTGATACTAATTTCTGATACTAATTTCAGATACTGATTTCTGACACTGATTTCTGACACTGATTTCTGATACTGATTTCTGACACTGATTTTTGATACTGATTTCTGATACTGATTTCTGATACTGATTACTGATAATAATTACTGATAATGATTACTGATACTGATTACTGATACTGATTATTGTTACCGATTACTGATACTGATTCTGATTACTGATACTGATTCTGATTACTGATTCTGATTACTGATTCTGATTACTGATACTGATTACTGATACTGATTCTGATTACTAATACTGATTACTGATACTGATTACTGATTACTGATACTGATACTGATTACTGATACTGATTCTGATTACTGATACTGATTCTGATTACTGATACTGATTATTGTTACTGATTCTGATTACTGATTCTGATTACTGATACTGATTACTGATACTGATTACTGATACTGATTCTGATTACTAATACTGATTACTGATACTGATTACTGATTACTGATACTGATACTGATTACTGATACTGATTCTGATTACTGATACTGATTCTGATTACTGATACTGATTATTGTTACCGATTACTGATACTGATTCTGATTACTGATTCTGATTACTGATACTGATTACTGATACTGATTACTGATACTGATTACTGATACTGATTACTGATACTGATTCTGATTACTAATACTGATTACTGATACTGATTACTGATTACTGATACTGATTACTGATACTGATTACTGATACTGATTACTGATACTGATTCTGATTACTAATACTGATTACTGATACTGATTACTGATTACTGATACTGATACTGATTACTGATACTGATTCTGATTACTGATACTGATTATTGTTACCGATTACTGATACTGATTCTGATTACTGATTCTGATTACTGATACTGATTACTGATACTGATTACTGATACTGATTACTGATACTGATTTCTGATACTGATTTCTGATACTGATTTCTGATACTGATTTCTGATACTGATTTCTGATACTGATTTCAGATACTAATTTCTGACACTGATTTCTGATACTAATTTCTGATACTAATTTCTGATACTGATTTCAGATACTGATTTCTGACACTGATTTCTGACACTGATTTCTGATACTGATTTCTGACACTGATTTTTGATACTGATTTCTGATACTGATTACTGATAATGGTTACTGATAATGATTACTGATACTGATTACTGATACTGATTATTGTTACCGATTACTGATACTGATTCTGATTAATGATACTGATTCTGATTACTGATTCTGATTACTGATACTGATTTCCAATACTGATCCTGATTTCCAATACTGATCCTGATTTCTGACACTGATTTCTGATACTGATTTCTGATACTGATTTCTGACACTGATTTCTGATACTGATTTCTAATACTGATCCTGATTTCTGACACTGATTTCTGATACTGATTTCTAATACTGATTTCTGACACTGATTTCTGATACTGATTTCTGACACTGATTTCTTATACTGATTTCTGATACTAATTTCTGATACTAATTTCTGATACTAATTTCTGATACTGATTTCTGATACTGATTTCTGATACTGATTTCTGACACTGATTTTTGATACTGATTTCTGATACTGATTTCTGATACTGATTACTGATAATGGTTACTGATAATGATTACTGATACTGATTACTGATACTGATTATTGTTACCGATTACTGATACTGATTCTGATTACTGATACTGATTCTGATTACTGATTCTGATTACTGATACTGATTTCCAATACTGATCCTGATTTCCAATACTGATCCTGATTTCTGACACTGATTTCTGATACTGATTTCTGATACTGATTTCTGATACGGATTTCTGATACTGATTTCTGATACTGATTTCTGATACTGATTTCTGACACTGATTTCTGATACTGATTTCTAATACTGATCGTGATTTCTGACACTGATTTCTGATACTGATTTCTGATACTGATTTCTGATACTGATTTCTGACACTGATTTCTGATACTGATTTCTGATACTGATTTCTGATACTGATTTCTGATACTGATTTCTGATACTGATTTCAGATACTGATTTCTGACACTGATTTCTGATACTGATTTCTGACACTGATTTTTGATACTGATTTCTGATACTGATTTCTGATACTGATTTCTGATACTGATTACTGATAATGGTTACTGATACTGATTCTGATTACTGATACTGATTCTGATTACTGATTCTGATTACTGATACTGATTACTGATACTGATTACTGATATTGATTACTGATACTGGTTCTGATTACTAATACTGATTACTGATACTGATTACTGATTACTGATACTGATACTGATACTGATTACTGATACTGATTACTGATACTGATTCTGATTACTAATACTGATTACTGATACTGATTACTGATTACTGATACTGATACTGATACTGATTACTGATACTGATTCTGATTACTGATACTGATACTGATTACTGATACTGATTACTGATACTGATTCTGATTACTGATACTGATTATTGTTACCGATTACTGATTCTGATTACTGATTCTGATTACTGATACTGATTACTGACACTGATTTCTGATACTGATTTCTAATACTGATCCTGATTTCTGACACTGATTTCTGATACTGATTTCTGATACTGATTTCTGATACGGATTTCTGATACTGATTTCTGATACTGATTTCTGATACTGATTTCTGACACTGATTTCTAATACTGATCGTGATTTCTGACACTGATTTCTGATACTGATTTCTGATACTGATTTCTGATACTGATTTCTGACACTGATTTCTGATACTGATTTCTGATACTGATTTCTGATACTGATTTCTGATACTGATTTCTGATACTGATTTCAGATACTGATTTCTGACACTGATTTCTGATACTGATTTCTGACACTGATTTCTTATACTGATTTCTGATACTAATTTCTGATACTAATTTCTGATACTAATTTCTGATACTGATTTCAGATACTGATTTCTGACACTGATTTCTGACACTGATTTCTGATACTGATTTCTGACACTGATTTTTGATACTGATTTCTGATACTGATTTCTGATACTGATTACTGATAATAATTACTGATAATGATTACTGATACTGATTACTGATACTGATTATTGTTACCGATTACTGATACTGATTCTGATTACTGATACTGATTCTGATTACTGATTCTGATTACTGATTCTGATTACTGATACTGATTACTGATACTGATTACTGATACTGATTCTGATTACTAATACTGATTACTGATACTGATTACTGATTACTGATACTGATACTGATTACTGATACTGATTCTGATTACTGATACTGATTCTGATTACTGATACTGATTATTGTTACTGATTCTGATTACTGATTCTGATTACTAATACTGATTACTGATACTGATTACTGATTACTGATACTGATTCTGATTACTGATACTGATTACTGATACTGGTTCTGATTACTAATACTGATTACTGATACTGATTATTGTTACCGATTACTGATACTGATTCTGATTACTGATTCTGATTACTGATACTGATTACTGATACTGATACTGATTACTGATACTGATTACTGATACTGATTACTGATACTGATTACTGATACTGATTTTGATTACTAATACTGATTACTGATACTGATTACTGATTACTGATTACTGATACTGATACTGATTACTGATACTGATTCTGATTACTGATACTGATTCTGATTACTGATACTGATTATTGTTACCGATTACTGATACTGATTACTGATTACTGATTACTGATACTGATTCTGATTACTGATACTGATTCTGATTACTGATACTGATTATTGTTACCGATTACTGATACTGATTCTGATTACTGATACTGATTCTGATTACTGATTCTGATTACTGATACTGATTACTGATACTGATTACTGATACTGATTACTGATACTGATTACTGATACTGATTACTGATACTGATTAATGATACTGGTTCTGATTACTAATACTGATTACTGATACTGATTACTGATTACTGATACTGATACTGATTACTGATACTGATTCTGATTACTGATACTGATTCTGATTACTGATACTGATTATTGTTACCGATTACTGATACTGATTACTGATTCTGATTACTGATTCTGATTACTGATACTGATTACTGATACTGATTACTGATACTGATTACTGATACTGATTCTGATTACTAATACTGATTACTGATACTGATTACTGATTACTGATACTGATACTGATACTGATTACTGATACTGATTCTGATTACTGATACTGATTCTGATTACTGATACTGATTATTGTTACCGATTACTGATACTGATTCTGATTACTGATTCTGATTACTGATACTGATTACTGATACTGATTACTGATACTGATTACTGATACTGATTACTGATACTGATTACTGATACTGATTCTGATTACTAATACTGATTACTGATACTGATTACTGATTACTGATACTGATACTGATTCTGATTACTGATACTGATTCTGATTACTGATACTGATTATTGTTACCGATTACTGATACTGATTCTGATTACTGATTCTGATTACTGATTCTGATTACTGATACTGATTACTGATACTGATTACTGATACTGGTTCTGATACTGGTTCTGATTACTAATACTGATTACTGATACTGATTACTGATTACTGATACTGATACTGATTACTGATACTGATTCTGATTACTGATACTGATTCTGATTACTGATACTGATTATTGTTACCGATTACTGATACTGTTTCTGATTACTGATTCTGATTACTGATACTGATTACTGATACTGATTACTGATACTGATTACTTATACTGATTACTGATACTGATTACTGATACTGATTACTGATTACTAATACTGATTACTGATACTGATTACTGATTACTGATTACTGATACTGATACTGATTACTGATACTGATTCTGATTACTGATTCTGATTACTGATACTGATTACTGATACTGATTACTGATACTGATTACTGATTACTGATACTGATTCTGATTCTGATTACTGATACTGATTATTGTTACCGATTACTGATACTGATTACTGATTACTGATACTGATTCTGATTACTGATACTGATTACTGATACTGATTACTGATACTGATTACTGATACTGATTACTGATACTGATTCTGATTACTAATACTGATTACTGATACTGATTACTGATTACTGACACTGATTTCTGATACTGATTTCTAATACTGATCCTGATTTCTGATACTGATTTCTGATACTGATTTCTAATACTGATCGTGATTTCTGACACTGATTTCTGATACTGATTTCTGATACTGATTTCTGATACTGATTTCTGATACTGATTTCTGATACTGATTTCTGACACTGATTTCTGATACTGATTTCTGATACTGATTACTGATAATGGTTACTGATAATGATTACTGATACTGATTACTGATACTGATTATTGTTACCGATTACTGATACTGATTATGATTACTGATACTGATTCTGATTACTGATTCTGATTACTGATACTGATTACTGATACTGATTACTGATTACTGATACTGGTTCTGATTACTAATACTGATTACTGATACTGATTACTGATTACTGATACTGATACTGATTACTGATACTGATTCTGATTACTGATACTGATTCTGATTACTGATACTGATTATTGTTACCGATTACTGATACTGATTCTGATTACTGATTCTGATTACTGATACTGATTACTGATACTGATTCTGATTACTAATACTGATTACTGATACTGATTACTGATTACTGATACTGATACTGATTACTGATACTGATTCTGATTACTGATACTGATTCTGATTACTGATACTGATTATTGTTACCGATTACTGATACTGATTCTGATTACTGATACTGATTATTGTTACCGATTACTGATACTGATTCTGATTACTGATTCTGATTACTGATTCTGATTACTGATACTGATTACTGATACTGATTACTGATTAAGATTATTTATACTGATTACTTATATAGTATTATTAAAACACTTACCAGTATACAAACACAAAGAGGCACAATAAATTAAGCTAAATATGGTAAATCACCCACTAAATTTAGTCAAACACTCACTGAATAAATATACGTCTATTTGGTTCGGCCGCACTAAGCAAAGAGAAATGAAACTCGATAAAATTGCATCGGCTCTAATTTTTAATATTTTTAACTTCGGGTAGGCTCAATCCACACCTCACAAATTTGAGTCTTATCGCGGAGGTAAAACGCGATACGTTTAAAATGAATTGCGGAGGCTTTTTATAATTTTCAATACTTTGCAAACCTACCCAACTTCAACTATCACATTTGACTTTGAATTGTGACTTTGACTTTGACAGTTTAATTTGTTTGAATTGTAGACGTTTTAATAATTTTCATTACATTGTAACCTGTCAGTCCTTCAATCCGCACACTCACGAATTTGACTCTTATCGTGTACTTAATATGCGATACGTTTGAATGAATTTGACTCTTCGCGTACGTAATACGCGACAATTGTGTTCATATTTTTGTAACAGAACTGTTTGATGTTTCATCATCATATGAGTCATCATACCAACAGTCTAGTGTCGTAGGAATCGTAGGTCATCACATCAACATTATGGATAATTAGCCTTTGAGACTTTGACCTTATATGAAAATTAAAAAAAATATGTTATCATTCGTGGCTCAGATTTTTTTTTAAATTTCTTTAAAGTGTTGAAGAAATTATTTATTACTTAAGAAAAAGTAGGCTATTTTTCTGTAAGTGGGACTGTTATATTAGAATCCGGGTTAACCACTCACATAAAGGCGACACTGGAGATATATGGTTTACAGTTTATATTTATTTACGATAAATTTGGCAATATTAGCCAGAAAACATTTTTGCTAGAAAAGACTTGACTCAATCATAACACATCCACCGGTATAATAAAATGAAAAAACTTAGGTATCCGAGATTATAGAACTTATATATACGAGATTTGTTTAAGTATGCGATGAAAACATTAACAGGCTCGTCAATGTACATTTGATAAATGAACGCAATGTTCAATATGTTCAAAACAATTAATAATGTCGGAAACTTTTTTGATGGAAGCGCCTCGCGTTGCGTTCTTATAATATGTAGATGCCTAAGTAATTAATGAAGCGAACATTGGCAACAAGAATACATCGTTTTACACGCTTCTTCTCCCGCACTCGCCATCAATCACCGAATTTGGTCTGACAAAACGCCGTCAGCCAAGGAGGATCGATTGCGGCCACTCCACGCTCAGTCGCACGCATTGTATGGGGATTAATGAAGCCATGTCTTTGTGCGTCCAGTGGCGTTTCGATTAATTAATAAACACGCTGCATTTGCCTTCTCCTCCCACTTGAAACGAATGACGTTCCCTCAAAGTGTCAACACAAATACTCTATGAAAAACGATCGAGCGTTCGCCGGTGACGTCCACTCGTTCGATGTTGCTCGAAGCTTCTCCAAAACGACGAGGCTCATTAATCAACCTCTTGTATAGGCTGCCTTTACTGTTTGATTACTGAATCGCTTCTAATCTATTTTGAACTTGAATCTCATTGTATGCTACATTTTTTTATATAAATATTTCTATTTATATGAATAAAACGTATCGGTCCAAAAAAACAAACATCACGAAATAAAAAGTTAAGGTATAAAAAGAGATTTCCATATAAAAGAGTTCATTCTATATATTTAAGTAAATAATATACAAAAATGTTTTTGATGTTCAGAATACCAAAGCACGCAGATAATACAAGAAAAATGATTAAATGATGAATAAGCATCAAAGTCAAAATCATGTTCTTAAAATAAACTTTTATCTCTTTAAATGACTATAAAAAAATTATTAAAGAAATCTTCTTTAAATTTCTTAGAATTTTAATTCTTCTTTAAATCTTTTTAATTATTTTATTCACAAACTTCATAAATAATTCGTAGTTTTCGGAATTTTTACATGATGAGTTGAAGTAGCAAGGCACACACCACACCCACGCTCCCACGCGCCATAATATAGCCTACAACTCGTAGCAATACGGAACCGGCGTCCACCCACTCAGTGTCGTTGCTGAAGCCGACGCGGCCTCTTCTGACAGGTGACAAGTGAAGTGAAATTTGTCACCGGCTCATCGCGACCGAAATTAATAACGACGCGGATTATCCGTCGAGAGACGTTTATTGTCTCAAATGGAGTCGCACACAATGTGGCTCCATTGTGTGCGGAGAGAGCTAATCTCCGCGCAGCTGATATTACAGGTCGCCGGTTCAAAGTAATTACAAACGAAATTTTTACTTTAATGCGAGCTCTCCGTTTCGAGATGGAATAAAAATTGAGAGATATGGAAGACGTGATAGTAATTCCAAATGGACGCAGAGAAACGAGGAGAATTCACTCGAGACTCGAGATACTAATCACATGATGTTGTGGACTAGAATACGACTTTTTCCTTCCCACTGTGTCGAACGCTCTTTCCATCCGAATATTTTTTCAAGTTATTTTTTAAGTCATGCAGGCTCACGGTCCACTTGATGGTACCTACTACCTACCATCAAGTGAACACAAGCTACACCACAGTATATAGACTATAGTAGAATTAAGGATAAGGTATAAAGAAGGGAATCAGTATGCTGTTGTTTCGTGCTGATCTTCTGTAAAGGGGTGTTCATCTACTGCTGTCAAACTATCTGACGAAATGATAGCGAAACACGTGTCAGTACTTTCTAAATCCAGACCAGAACCGACTTTGAACATTTCCGAAGTTAACCCTACCGGAAATCGAACCCAGGAACCTTGGGACAGAGCGTTAAGACAATCACTCATCCAACGGGCTCATCAAAATAATAATTACTGTTTCAATTCACTTCATTCAAAAACGCAGTCTACCTAAATGCAAAATAGGATTTTTATACCAATTTTTTTATGTTTTTTTTTATATATCTTGTTGGACTTGATTGAATTAAAATGAAATGTGGTCAATTCCTGATAGATGTACATTAGCTATATAGTGTGGGTAGTTGCCCTCTTCGAATGATTTGTTATCCCCGGATGCAGACACACAAGGTGACAAGAGATATGCCTTGGGTGGGCCATTGAATGCAGCGTTTGTTTACACCGTGAATATTTTTTACAATTGTTGGGTTGTAAGTAGTTTTTCCCTTTAGGTTGAAAAGGCCATAGCGTAGCAATACGACTACGTTGCTCGCTGCCAAAAGGGCGAATGGCGAATGCTTTGATCACAGATAAACAAACTAAAGATTTTCATCTTCAACTGAAGATATTTTCGTTTATTGTATATTTTTACAATTTTGCACATGCAAATATTATATGAAAATCTATTGCTTCTGAAAGGTCCATTCGGAAAATTATGCAGAAGCAGTGGACGTCCTATACGGATGTGATGATGAGAGATGAAATATGAAAATTGTATTTTTGAAACGAGTAGCAGTTAATCAAATTCATTTATCTTTTTGGATCTAGTTAGAAATAAGTTTGAAGAACCATTTTGAGTGGCTTAGGTGTTAGCTCTGACGCATGTATGTTTTGCTGATCCCGACTAGATAAACTTTTTCGTTTCGTGTTAATGTATTCTTTTTTTATTATTAAATCATTATCATTTGTCTGTATGATTGTATGTTAAGTAATGGTACATCTCATTCGAGGAAAAATAGTTTTAACGTACATATTCAGTGAGAAACCAAATCCCACGCAGCTATCACTTGTGCGCAAGCGCAGGTGCATCTGTGGCAGATAGTACGCTGCTCAATTATGTATACCGAGGCGCACCAATAAACATTGTATTCAAATTGCTTTTTGCCACAAAACACACAACTATTATTATTGTGTTATCGCAATCGCAGTAGCGTTCGCAGCTAATGGCCGACAGTATTGTTCACTCGCGGGCTGTCCTGTCCTACCTGAATCTCATATTAATACATTACTCTCTCCACCCACCACTACCCACCACCGCCAGCCTGTGTCATGATGTCGTTATCTCGCCAAAAGTGGCTAAATATTTATTTTCATTAATATTAATTAAATAGCCATTGAAATCATGACTATGACTGGAGGTCTTTGGAACGTGGACTCCATAAAACAAGAAACTCTTTGGTGTCTGAAATATTCCTGTTATAGGTACTTTGTTTTACACGCTTTCATTGTTCTATTTACTTTACTTTTATCTAGCACAAAACGTCAAAAAATTTTTTTTATAGAAAAAAGAAGTTACATATTATAATATGGTTCACATAACATCGTTTTAGTTGATTTTGGTGGGAATGTGACTCGGACATCCAGCTTTAGAATACTGTAATATTGTTAACCATTCGAATGTTTATCGTAAAACTCATACACAGCGCCAAAGACCAAGTCAATGTCACCACAGCAGCCTGCCATGCCTTTAAAATATTTTTTATTGCCAACACGGAGTGCAAAGCTTGCAAAGTGAGCCCATGAGTACGCGAGGTTTTGCGAATGACGCAATCCCGTTAACAGTATGTTAGTGCATTTAGCTTGAATTAATTGAATAACGGCACTGGCTCGCTTGCGAATTTATTCCATCACACCAACTTTGAATTATAGAATTTCATTACACAAACGTTACGACCACTTTAATAAGTCCTCGGGTGCCATTAAATCATTCGCCACTGTACAACTAATCTCCATTATAAAGCATTGGATCGATGGAATCCTAATTCTGGTAGATTATTTTTACGGGTTGACAATAATATGGATGGTTACTGTCTGTTGTATGATTAGGCCACTATAAATGTTGTCGTTGTTAATAGAATCATCATTGTGGTGAATCTGTAAGCAAACACTAGTCGAACAATGTCAATGTTCGCACAAATGCTATTGAACAATTTATTATTGTGCGTGCGGAGGCAGTGAGTGGAGTGGAGTGGAGTGGAGTGACAGAGTGGAGTGGCGTGTAGCACTTATTGAGACGTCTCGTCTTCCCACAGCGTTTATTTGTTTATCATAAACAGCGTCTCAAGAATCGAACACGTTGCCAACGAACACTTCAACGCATTCTGTTCCTGATAAACAACTCGACAATCACTCTCGTCTTGTTTGTGTTGTACCAATTTGTTATTACTATTTATTACGTTAGTTTCCTTTATAATCTACCTAAAACTATTGTACTTACTGAATAATTGAGCATCGAAATTATTAAAAGTTTGGAACAAAACGCAGATACGCCTGAGGATGAAAAAGCTGAGGGGTCAAAGTTGGAATTATACTTTTGACTTCATCACCTTTAGACTGCTAATTCTCTTCTGTTCTTCGGCGAATTTCAGAATTTATTCCTTTGCCTTGTTATGGAGTAATCTATTTTTTAACAGACTTCAAAAAAGGATGAGGTTCTCAATTCGACCGTATATTATACTTACCTGTATATTTTTTATGTGTGTTCGCGGATAACTTCGTCGTTAATGAACCCATTTTGATTATTATTTTTTTGTTAGAGGGGTGATATCCCAAGGGTAGTACTACGATAAGGAAACCAGGATCTGATGGTGGCATCCCAGAGAAATAGAAAATCGTAGGAACTCCTTTTTTTTGTTAGAAATTATCTCTTACTGCTTTTGTTATAATCCTTTTTTACAGTGAAAATAGAAGACAATTCAGTATTAAAATTGTTACAAGTTGAAGATTTGAGTAATGACATGATGCCGAGTGTGTTGTGAATCGGTGAGAGCATGTCTCTGGTTCTGTTGCGGCATAACAGAACGAGGTGTCGACATTATTAATGGCGTCGAGTTATAGTTTATTAATTGTGGTATTGCTGTCGTATATCTGCGGCGACATGCGCCTAGAAGCGGGTTAGCTAATCGCTTGCAGATGTTGATTAGATACACTGCTATATTTTAATGAACACCTCTTCAGTACGTATCCGAATAGAGTTATAACCGACTAATATTATTGAACTTCAATTCACATAATTAAACTTCCTCAAACGAACAACTAAATTTTTCTATAGTGATAAGTCTCTATGGTTTTATTACTATTATTAAACACTATTTGGAAGATTCAACACAGTATTTTGAGCTAGGTTTATTCCTTTCCATTTATTTAATAGGAAAGTTTGATTTTTTTGTTGTCTTTTATTCAGTTTAACTTGTAATGAATGGTTTCTTATATAATTTTCGTAAATATCTTGTAACATAATGTTTTCCTTTTCACAGCTGAATATTCCATTTTTTAAAGATACTTACAAAATAAAGTTAGTGTAACAGAAGCAGCCGTAACGACTGAACCAAATTTTATAACTTAATAAGGTGGGCAGTTGTTGGCAACAATAATCCATTGCTCGATGGCAATGGATTATTATCTGGTAAACAAAAAACGTGCTCTATCAAAATTACAGGTAAGATGAAAAGTGAAAGGAGCCATTAATTGGTAGGTAATTGGGCGGGAGTTGCGCATGCGCTCATTCTGTTATTAGATCTGTTTCGGCGTCACGCCATTGCCACCTCGGATTACAGTGGGGCAGGACACTCTATAGACGAAAACAAACCAAGCCCATGCCATAAAAGAGAAGCAGGTTTATTATAATATTTCATTTCAGCGAAAGGTTTTTGTGGAAATAGCCTTGCTTTGCCAGCGACTTCGTCTGCGTTGTAGTTTTGCCAGATGTTGTACTTATATATTTATTATTATCTCTCTGAGACAGTACTTTTTTCTGGATGAAATGTGTATGCAATTTTTTTATGATAATCGGATGGATTTACTTGATCGCTTATGTAGGGAAAATATTTAATGTCCACGCACTATTCGGGTTTTAGTGATCGCTTCCATTTTGGAAATAACTCATAATAAAATTGCTGTCCCATTGTAGGATCGTCGCGGGCACTGCGCAAGCGCACCGAACCGCTCCCGCCCCAAACATTTAATAATCTAATTGCAGGTTACGTTTGAATTCGGTTTCGGCAGCAGATCGCCGCCTCTCCTATCACATTTCATGGCATTCATCATTCCCACCAATTTAACATTATAAATTGTGCGAATTATAAATTTCTTGTCTATGGTATTTTTATGTACTTACCTACTATCTAAACTCGCATTACAATATTTCTAAGTGTTTCAGATTTCAGATAAAGATTCTTAGGTACATTTTTAAACATAAAATAAATGATTCAATGCTGTAATGTAATATATTTTCAATCTAATAATTGTCCCTGGCGTTGGCTTTTTTCACCTTTTTCCATAATAGGTCGTACGAGACAATGACAAAAGTAAACTCATAGACTGAGGCAACTACTATTGGTATCTTGTCTGACTTAAGTTGGCTGTAGGATGAACATAATGAAGTAGGGGAGCAAAAGCGGTAGAGCTTGGGTAATAGCGAAATGGGCGAAAAGACGTTCTAACTAACAGTTTAACTATTTCTAATCAACAATTGATAGTGCAGGTAACTTATGTCTGAACCTAACTTACTAATCAGATCGATCTTAGATTTATGGGCACCACTACGCAACCGCTAAAGAAGAAAACTTATTATGAAATGAGCCTAACTAGGCCGACGTGTTTGCAGTTCCCACATTACGTTGGTATTCAGTAATTAACGCCTCCAATTCCTGTGGCTTCACCTGAGCCAATTCGACGCATTCACGATACTTCCAGCATGTGCTGTCAACAAAATAAAAGCGCAGCGACGGATCATAATTGAGTTGGAGTCCTGGACGGTTCATTATTTGTGCAACGTTGTTAGTTCAAAGCTTAAAGCTCGCCTCCCAATTTTGGGGTTATTCGGAGACCATTAGAGCGCATGACTTGCGCCCGCGCATCTGATTACGAACTCATCGGATTAAGGATTTATGTTGTCATCGTGGAGATGCGAGGGAACGGAAGTAATAGTCGTGACTGCATTCTAATATACGGTCGTAATAACCGGCGATTCCTTTCATAAACAAATGCGCTAGCCTTGTCTTTTGCCTTAGCTGTTTGTTTTCTACTTCAGATCCTATACGAGACCAGTCAAAGTCGTGTGGTCACAGAATTGAAAACATTAACAGACGAATGGCTTGTAGTTGCTGTGCAAACTTTACATTGTAATCTTTTACAATGTATAATTAGAAATGATTAATTTTGTACAATTGTAATTCTATAAAATTGTAGGGAAATATCAAACCTTATGCTCAACACGCTCCACACATATAAGTATTAGGTACTCGTAGTAATTCTGCTTGCCTATAGTTTCTATTTTTGAGTTCTTTGTTCATTTCAATACTTCACCAATAAATACTTACTTATTGTGGCTGAAAATTAAAGTTAAGTTTGTTTTGCGTTCTTATTTTGTTATACAATAAGCAATAATGTCGTTCTTATCGCAATAAAATTGTGTCTGCTACCTTGTATTGTCTGGTACCTTGTATCCTTTTTTTTGAGAGTTGGTCGCTAGTGAAGAATATAAATATCGAGTCTGTTAAGATCCTGTCATGTTATTATTGTTCATAGAGAAGTAAGTGAATGGACAAGGTGGCAATCTGTCCCGTGGGCCACCCCCCGATGTGACCCCGCGACAGTAATTGATTCCGAACGCCAGTTGCATTGGAGTCGTGCAAACTCCGCTCATAAAGCATAATGGCCGCGAGGTCACGGCTAGACGTAGTGCGCCTCTAATGATCGATTGTTATGGCACCGACCATCCGCTCTTTCTTTGTTCTCCATTACTCACATTTTAGAAGGCACTTCATTTGCATTTTTTGACCTTATCCATTCATTTTCTGTTTAATTTTTACAAAATAATATGTTTGTTATAAAGTGATTTTTTTTATAACAATGAAAGACTATTTTTTAGAGTGAACACGATTTTATTGAATTATTATAATATATATATTGTATATTATGTAGTAGGTATATTGTATACTTAGTAGCGGGCCGACCCCGACTATTGGCAGAAACATGGTTACATCCTAATTAAAATATTGCTGTCAAAAATCCGATCAAGTAAATTTTGACCTTCCTTGTTTGAAGTTTAAAAAAAATTGTCGTGACTGGAACTAATAATACCTAATAAGAAACTTGTATGAGGTGTCGCGTCTTTTTAGTGGAACACTAAAATACCTTTTCTTACAATCAGTGTTTTCTGTTCAAGTGAATCATCGATTAGTCTAAATGATGACATTACACTTTAGAATTGTCTGTGTTGTGTTGTCTGAGAGAACCCAAGCAACACAGAATGGCTGAATATTCTTTGAATAAATGCATTTATACAGCAATTTGCTTTAAGCTGTATAGTAGCAACATAATAGCTGAATAGTAGCTGAATAAGCAACAAGAAGCCCATAATAGCCTATAGTGTTATAATAGCCCAAAAATCATTCAATACAGCATTTGCCTATCTTGTCAGCTCTAATACCCTTATAACAATGCTTTAAACTGAATAATTTGTGAATGTCATACTGTTATCTGGCCTATGTGTTGCCTGGGAAGCTAAAATATACAAAATTTTTGGAACAGAAAACTAGATATTTATTGAAACTTGCAAAATGTCCACAAAGATAGTTCGAGTGAGAGACACTTTGGGAACAATAAAAATATTTATTTTTAAAAAAATTCCCAAAATGTTTTGGAACATCTATTAATGTCTTTATTGTGTCTTCTTCATCTTTAGAAATAAACGAAATTACTTTCCAAAGCTTCCTGATATTCCTGACTTAAAAAAATTAAATATTTTTTTAGGATTTTCCACAGTTTAAGATACATTTCCTCGTATTAAGAATCAAAAACAAACTGCACACACTATTTTAACAATTTTAGTATTCAATAGTCGTTTCTCGCTGACAAATGTGTAATTTAGTACGTAATGTGCAAATTGCAAACGTAAAATTTGGGGGTTTTTACAACTAGCTAAGAAATTTACGAGCGATAAATTAGCGGGAGCCTGGGTTACTTCGCTAGACATGCTGTCTAACTAAACCAGTCTTCCGAATACATTAGAAATAAGTTGGTGGAGACATTTCCTTAATCTTTACCTTTGTCTTTGTTTGGTTGGTTGTACACGCTAATCTCAGGAACTACTGGTTCCAATTGAAAAATTATTTTTGTGTCGGATAGTCCATTTATCGAGGAAGACTTTAGGCTATTTAGTGTGACCTAAAAGGCTAAAAATATAATATATTAATTATTATTATCCTTATTTAGATTAACGCCATCTACCGTGACAGATGACAGTGGCAAAACTATTAAGACTTTGATCGATTTATGCTGCAAGCATCAAACCAAGGTTACCATGACATGAAATTACCACGAAAGTAGCAATACAATAAATTGAACCTGTTTAATTTAGTAAAATCAATTCGTCAACTAGTAAATGGGTTGATAATCTTCAAACGCATGAACAATGTTTCATAAATTATAGATAAAAACCATCATGATTCAGTTTTCAAACAAAAAAAAAACTAATTGAAATCGGTTTAGATGTTTGGGCGCTATGATTCCACAGACAGACACACATGCATATAAACACCCCGTTTTTGCGTCGGGCGTCGGTTTACAGAGCAGGAAAAGTATTCTGGAGTCAACTAGTAAGCTTCGACAAGCCAACTAATTGCCAACTTTGGAACCAATAATCTTCTATTTTTATTGATTTCATTGAAACACAGTCACACAGCGCTCAATACGACAATAATTGAAGAATAAATATGTAGGTATACTTAAAACCTACTAAAAATAAAATAGCTAAAATAACTTGAAAAAGGTATGACGTCTGTTTCGATGGTTGAATAAAGGATGTCGGAGTGAATCAAGTGGGTCATCAAGCTGTCTGGCTATGTAATAAGTAAAAAGTATAATGTGCGCGACGGAGCAACGAACGAGGAGCAAAGATACGCCGAAAAGCCTCAATAAAAGCCTTCGAGTCTCCGCTCATTCCGCGACCGATAAACATTATAACGGTCCTCGTAATATCAATTTATTTAACACATTTAATGTTATTGCCAAAATGTTATTGGTGTACAGTCGCCCACGAAAGTGTTTGTAACACGCTGCGACTAATTGCAATTAATGAATGGATCGACATTTATTTTTATAGCTTTCTTTAACAGACGATTTTTTTTTATCATTTATGATACACTATCTTACTTTATGAGGTAGACTTAGCAGGTCACTTGTACTTGAAGAAAGAAGAGTGAGACAAAAATATACATTTTGAAGGTAACAGAATGGGATGCAAAACTTAGTTTCATAGTTCGTAGTTCTTAATTATGAACTTAATAAAATATTTTAATGTATACTTTTTTCATTATAATTTATTAATTAAAAACCTATCGTTAACGATCCATATGCAATACCTATTGAGGTAAGTATGTCAATGTCTGTCTGTCCAGGGGACACGCAAATGTCCTCTATAAAACCATTAAAAGTTATGGAATAAACTGTGAAGTAAGTACGTTTGTTGATATTTTTCTTCGTTTTTAAATTCAAAAACTCGTTGTCAAACAAGTGAATATCATAAAATTTTAAAACCTTTCAAATATAATAGCGCGTCAAATGAAAAAGTGTGTTAAAACACCTTTGAGGTAATTTTATCCGACACGATATCATCATAAAATGGCACCGAAACGGCCAAAGAGTTTTGGTTAATTTGATTGCATCCAGAATATTAATTGGCGAATGTTCCCGCGTTTGCGCCTTAATATGGCCGGCATTCCTCACAAATGCGTCACACGACAGCACACGATAGTGACGATACACGAGTACACGACGCGAATTAAAGAGACACCGCGCGTCTCTTTCTATTTTATTATTTGTACCATTAGTATACCTAATAAATCTACCGCTGAAGGACAAAAAGAAAGTATTTGATATTTGTATTTTGCCATGTCTAACATATGGATGTCAAACATGGGCTCTTACGGAGAATTTATTGAGAAAATTGAAAGTGTGCCAAAATTCAATGGAACGAAGTGTTATTGGAGTTAAACTGAAAGATAGGGTGAAGTTGCAAGATATAAAAGAGAAAAGAAAATTTAAAACCAACCAACCATAAGAAAAAACCATAAGGACTCTTAAATGGAGATGGGCGGGCCACATGATCAGAGAACAAATACCTAAATGGACAAAAATAATTACGGAATGGTATCCCAGAGACCAAAGAAGGAACAAGGGAAGACAAAATATTAGATGGGACGATGAACTGAAGCATACGGCAGGAAAGCTATGGGTAAAAGTGGCAACAAACAGAAGACGTTACTGCGAAATGAATGTATTAACGAATTAGATTAGATATAAGTATGTAAGTGTAAAAAAAAAAGAAATGTTAACAGTAATAAAGGCTTTATTATTATTATTATTATTTACCTAATAAATAATAATCAATAAATATTTTGACACATTTCACACAGCAGCATCCAGTTCCAAACTAAGCAAATAATGCTTGTATTATGGATACCAGCAGACAGTTGATATACTGCATATATTACTTTTTTTTTTGGAAATACATACATATTATAAATACAAAATATCCATCCATATAAAGAGAATATTTGTATTTTTGCTTGTAACCGTTTGTAAGGAACAAACTCTAAAACTAGTGGCCCGATTTAAAAAAAAAATCGACTATAGAAAGCTACTTATTAACGAATAACATAGGTTACATTTTATTAAGTTATGCGTACGAAGTCACGTGCTACAGCTAAGACAAAAACTATATATGTTGAGTAATGTCGCAAATCATAATATAGATTAGTAATAGATAGTCTTCAATGCCTATTCATACATAAGTATATAGTACATAGTGTTTATTATCCGCCTTGATGTACATTATATTTGTATAAAGAAATACAGCATCCCATTTGTTTGCACGATTACAGCCGGGTCAGTCCCGTTGCGCATCCGACATCGTAAGTCGACCCGGCGAGCACCGACCGAGACCTGGATAATTTACACTTATTAGCTTTCCCGTTTAGCGTTTATTAGGCGTACGGTTGGCGAGCAACGTTCCGAGAAATGGCCGAACACGCCACGTTATGCTAATGCCCCACAGCGCCATTACACCATTGCGACGTGACAGTGGATGCACTCCTGCGCATCAGGACACTGGTGCACTTATCTTGCTCAAGTGAGTTCAAGTAAGAATGCTATCAAGCTAGTAGATGGTTCTGAACAATTAGAACACTACGTTAGAGTTTACCGATAAAGCTAATGGATCTTCGATAAAGATTTGGCAATGCTTAAATTTATCTAAAAGTGAATAGTAAAATTAAAAAAAACTAATTTAGGGAATACGTACGCCTATTCTTTTGCATGATTAAAAATTTTTATGTATATATCTTGTTTTAGCCATAAATGAGTGTTTTCTGGTTTGGGAAAAACGAACCGCTTGTAAAGATTCAAAATTAAAATAGTTATAAAATTTTTTTATTGAAAATATTACAAACCGAATCATAACTAATTCGATAAGCTTTATAAATAATACCAATTTTTTACCAGGATATGCCTACTATTAACGTCGCAAATGTTGTCTTTATTAAAGAGATGTTAAATTGAGTAGTGAGTGCCACAAAGCGGCACAAATACGCGTCCGCATGTCTGCCAATGCCAACGCATAAATAATAATGCCGTATATAATATCGAACGCTGCGATTGTCAAAACAGCGAGACGTCGCGAATACTAAACAGTATTAAGAGCAGTGTCCACTTGTCCGGTTGCAGATAGTCGCGTGCGATTTCCTCATAACTCAGGAGCCTCGCACAACAGTCGCGCGTAACTCTGCTTGTGGGAAATCTTCGGTCGACTTACTTGCATTCTAATTCATTTTTATTAGAAAACGCTTGACGGTAGACGATTATCGTTAATTCACCAAGAGATTAGGTGGTGTACCTAATTTATAAAACAATAATATTAACATTTACAATAAAACTAAATGTACTTACGAGAAACTCAATTTCATTTTATACTAGCGGCCTGTTCACTTCTTCGTACGGATGCAAATTATATACCAAAATCTTCCTCGAGAACCACTCTATCTGCAATGGGTTTTTGTAAAGTGGTTGTTACATTGTCCGATTGCCCAAAGTTGTAAACTAATTAAAATTTAACCTATATAGTAGTTCCACCTACTGTCTTCGCTGGAGACAGTTTAACACATCAATTAATGTAAGGAACAAACAGTTGAAATGAATGCAGAGCGCCTTAACTACGAATGAACGATGAAGTGTCAATATTTGCATTGGAACATCGCATCGGCGAAGCTTAGTAGGCGATACAAGGCGAGAGATCGAGCTTCGCTTACATCACAGCCACTCGCAGCCACCGAGCGCCATACATTACAGCCTGGTGTCGGTTACACAATGTTCAACCAGGTCGGATCACCATAGGGCTTTCGTTTCTTTTGTCACTATTCATATTTAACTGGCTCGGCCGGTGTCCCAATTGGAGTCTTACCCCCACAGCGTACGGCTCACGTTGGCCTGTCTGCAAGGAGGAAATAAGTTAAAGTGTTGTATGGGTGCTTCACGCTCACCTGATTTACGGATCGCGGCTCGCGCTGAAGGAAGCTTAATCACTCGCCGCGTGACTCGCGCGCAGACACCTGATACCGATACCATTCGAATGCACTGCGATCGCAATGTACATCCGTGTCTGCTACTAGCACTCTGTCTGGATTCAGCTCGGAATTAAAGCGGATTTACCGCGGGATAGAAAAAGTGTGCTGCTGCCTACTCTCGCAGCGACCGCAAAATAGTGCAAGCCACAAAACGTCCATTAGTGCCTGAGGCAATATGAAACCAGTGGACGGTACTCGCGTAGCTAGTCCTAAACAGCTCTTACATACAAATTTGCAAAACCTCATAATATGATATATATTTTTCAGCCGCATTAAAATTTCGAGTCTAAATAACAATTAATTTATAGAAGACCACCGTGAAATAATGTTAGTATGTTTTAGTGAGTGAGTAGGGGGTTCCAAAGCCCATTTTCCTATGGTTATCTAATTCATATCCTTAATCCTACTATGATCGCAGTTGCAGCAACTATAGGCGATGGTATCCATCATCAAGTGAATCGTCTGCCTGTCTATCGAGTTTAACATAAAAAAAAGGCGTTGTTAATTAAAAGATATACGTACCGAACTCGGTCTCCGCCCTCCGCTTCCATGCAGGGCCAGTGGCGCGTTATCTTGAGGTCATCACAACTTGACTAACATTTAAATAGAAACACATCGGGCTTCTTTATCTGAAAATTTAATTATCAGCTACAATGATTAGCTGCGGTAGTTAGTCACGGGAGCGAGATGGGGCCGGTCATCTGGTTTCACGTATGTTTGTGATCAGTTCGATTCACATGGTCGGATGATGAGACTGCACACCGCAACACGGGTCGGCGGCACATTCGTGTGATGGCCACCGCTTCCACTGACCGCACCGTCCTATAAACGCTTGCGATGAATGTGGGAACCATTACGAGGCATTCCTTTGGTTTTTGCCAAAACAAAAACTGATAAGAGATGTTGAAGTGGCTGGTTACGCCCGCCACCGACCGCCGCACAGAACTACCAGCGATAATGTCACATTGTTTGTGCCGAACGATCTACTAAACTGAATAAATATGAGACTCCCACTGCGCTATGAATAAATACTTGAGACACGCTTTAATTGTATTTGTTTTTACTGATTCCAGATTTAGATACGAATGTACGAACAAAACCGTTATGTACACTTCAACACAGAATATAAACATACGTAACCTGTGCTTTATTCACAATACTGTTATTATGACAAAAGATCAGCAACAAAACTGTGTTCCTTTGTCCCGCATGACCTAGGATGTCTATACTCGGAATTAGAATGGCTTTGAAACACGTATTTCTGACTGTCTATTAAAGTTTCATAGAGCTTATAATGACTGATCCAATTTTGACAATTCAGAGCATGGAAAACGATATAGAATACAATTTAAAAAATCTTACAATAAATTATAACATTGCAAAAATAACAATGCATTGGATCTATGGATGATAGCTAAAACATTGAAACCGCATTGAGTATCGTATTCGACTGTACGAAATGATGCGAGTGAATGTAAATTTATTGCACTTTAAATAATGTGTAACGATTGAGTTCTTTCCCACGATCCGGTCATTTAATCGAACTGACCGCAAACGCCTTTAAAACCTGAACTTTTAACACATCTTCAACAACCTACGTTTCATTTTGCTGATCGGTTGATCTGGAGGTATGGAAACCTCTGATGGAGATTATCTTCGTTACGTAGTCAGTGTTAAGTGAAAATAAATCTAGTTTGGTCCGCTTAATAGTAAGGAGATGTTGGTCGATAGAAGCGTGTGCGGTTGAGGTCGGTATTGTAAGAAGCACGGTAACCAGTTTGCAACTCGCAGATACACGCAACGCGATTAATACCGTATAACCTGAGCAAGTGTCGAAACCTCCGCATCGAAACATGGAAATAATTCCTCGTGTATTTTAGGACGCGTCGCTTCCACTTACTCGTATGTAATGCAATACAAGACGTCAGGTGTTTATGTTAATCTGTTGTAATATTTTTTATTTGTTTGTTGCCCATTGAAAGCAATAAAGATTGGATCAACATTCATGGTGGGTGCCTAAATGTCACACCCGAGTGCCTGGGAACACGTGCCGCGCTTTATTTTAGACAATTGTAAGTCAATTTTATTTCGGTACTAGCTGGCGCCAAGTTGCAAGAAAATCAGTTAATTCGTTTAAGAGATTACTTTACTTACAGATTATTATTAGTATTGATGATTGAAGAAGAGGTTGGTTTATTTATTTATTTAATAACTAAAGAAAAGAGACGATTAAGGAGAAAAGAAGAATAAATATGGTTATTTAAAATGTTATGCAAAAGCACTCGATCTTTTTTAGATGTTCTTGTCACATTTCTAGTATTAAATGACTTCTAAGTTATGTATTGCATAGTGTATTCATACTTTTAATGTCATTGTATTGTCGAAAAAAAATTATTATCTAATAATTATTATAATACATACATTTTTAGTTATAAATCGAAATACCTAAGATTTAATATTAGACTGTTTCCCAAGTAAAAATATATTAACAAAATTTATGAATATCGAACTTTATTGCTGGTTTTAGTAATTCATTAAAGTTGTGACTTATTAAATAATTGTAGATGTTTAATTAATTGTCCGTATAAAATAGAATTAATCTCGACACTTGTAAAGGTGTGTTGTTGCGTGGACATTGAGTCAGGCTTCGGCGGGTGGCGTTTAAGTAAAAAAAGTTGTCAGGCTTGTACTCGTTCGCTGGCCATTTCCGCTTCAGAACTATATAACAACAATTAATTTAGTTTCTTAGAACAGAATGTGATATTATCGGTTGTTCCACCGCCCACAGTATACCTGAGTAGCAGTAATGTACCTACTATATTTATATGAAACAACTGCGCAAACCAAGCACTGCAAGCTCGTCTACCAAGTTGGGGATTACTGTGATAATAAGAAAGTCATTTGAAAAAAAGAGCGCCTTGTTTGTTTCTACCTTAAATAAACGTATTACTTTGTTATTATTATATTCATTTCTATTATACTAACTGAAACTAAATAAGAAGAAGAGGGAATATGCCAAAAAACTATAGTAAATTAGGTAATATATACTTTTTAAATGTAAATCAGCAATGATATTGTCAAAATCCATAATTATCAATAAGGGAATTGACTAGTGTCTCCGTAACCGGAGCAGAGAACACTCACTGCGTTCGGTGTACGAGTGGACTAATTTATTTGCCTTCTGAACTAGTTTGTGGACATTCATTAGATTTAAGAGGATTATGTTTTGTGGCAGCCGAGTGGTCACACATTAAACTGCTTAACGACGCCGACACAAAACGAATCAAACTGTAAAAAAATGCACCAAATTAAACCGGTGGCAAACAGATTCCATCTCCACCGATATCACTATTTATTGTCTCATTATTATGTGATTTTTATATTATTATACTAAAGACAATATATACTGCGCCAGGCGAAGTCACAGACAGACTAGTTATGGTTTATTCACAAACTATCGAAGTTAAAAACTGCTAAGGCATTTTTGGAAATATACATCTTAGGAGGAGATTTTTTTTTACATAAATGCGTTCACACTATTGGAAAACTAATCCAATGTAGATCGGCGAAGTCGCGAGGGACAGCTTGTAAATGTAATTTGGAGTATTATCAGACTATGTTATATGTAAGACCATAAGCTAATTTAATTTAGAGTATACGCTTTTGACTTTTGGCTGTTAGATAAAGCAGTTTTGAGAATCTTGAAGGTTTTACGTAACGGCGGAATGTGCGAACAGATCGCAACCTTTTGTCTTGCGATTGTTTGCGGCTGCCATATTTGGCCGCAGATGATGAACCGCATTAACAGCACAAAGAGTCTGTTGAGACGTCTCGAGTCGGTGATTACGTGGCGCTGTATCGGCGATCCCAATTATAGATAGCGAACTTACAAGTACCGCCGGGTGCAAACGCACTCCAACCCAAATTATGACTCAGACAATCTGAGAGCATCAACTTTGTATAAGCCTAGTGAGTAGTTTAGGACTGACTTGTATGCCTAGGGCATAGTAAGTGTGTGGAGAGTGAGGAACCTCCTGAGATTATGCGCCAAGTTGACATATTTCTTGTCTAAACGAACATTGCTATTTTCTTAGAATTTTTGGGACAAAATATTTATTTTTAAAAAAAGTTTAAAAGAAAGAAATAATAAGATGCTGCCATAGCTAGCCAAGTATAACCGCGGTGCGGTTACAGCTAGCTTTTATAGTGCCTGACGATTAAATGAAAATTTAAAAAATATGACACTGAAAGCCGTTCAAAGAAACCAGTTGGTATTTTCTCTGAAATTTTGACTCTTAGCATAGGTACTGTTGACGACGGTCGCCTGTAGGCTAATGTGTTTATGTATATATATGTAATGTGTAATAATTAAATGTAAGCTACCTGTTTTTAAGATTTTAGTATTTAATTGTATACCGTCGATTTCGAGTGTGTTACTGTAATTGTTCATTTTATTTCTTAATAAATGAGGGTGGACGGAGATGTGAGCGGCAAATCGTATAACATTTTTGAGTTAGTTACCCACGAACTGCGACAAGACATATACACGCAACCGAACCGCTCGCATCTCGGACATCGACGTACTAATTGTTATTTCTTTTTCTTTGGCAAACCACGGCCACATCGCATCACCAACAGGTACTTAATTAAAATGTTCTATTTGAGAGAGCTTAATCGATAGTTGTGCGCGAGTGTACCTACTCGTAGGAGTTCGTGACCCGGTTCTCCGCTATTTGGCCTCTTGCTGTTTTAGTTTAACATTAAACAATACTTAACAAACGAAAAGTAATAAGCATTTCATTTTCTTCGTGAGACGCGAACAAAAGAGTTCAACGCGCTGCCACGCATTCAACTCATTTCCACAAACTGAGCCAACTCAGCCTGCAATCAAATATTATTATTTCACGAGTTAGCTGTTAGCGGCCTGGCAGAGGCTTCATCTATTCCTGGATACCATAACTAAATAGGCGTTAACATCAAATTAAATCTTAGATAATTATCTTAAAGAGACGAATTAATGTAATAAATATTACTTATCTGTTGATTTCAGCATATATAAACAACCGAAACTTCTAACAAAATTTGGTTTTGTTTGAAAATAAGTAGGGTCTGTTAGACTGTCACATTACAATTTTATTTTGTTCAATATTAAGTAGCTATTATTGAAATCTTTAAAATTAGAGAAATCTTCAAATTTAAAATTATTATCTTATTGAAGTCCTTTTTTTCAAGGATTCGTGGATTCAAGGATTCCCTCTTTAAAAATAAGTCCTCAAAAAATACCTCAAAAAAATGATAACTGTGATTGTAATTAATTAATTAATTAATTATTAATATTTGCCAATGCTACAACGGTAATGAAAAGGTACAAACCGATCAGATTCGATGCATCATAATTGAATAATTTGTTCGACAGACAGGTCGACAAAGCCTCTTATAATCTCATTACTCACATAATGATTATTTGACTGATGGAGATTCTAAAGATTGATGGCTCAACATTTGTTTACTGTATATCTTAGAGATTATATCACAAATTTATATTTGGTGAAAATATTACCTTTATTCTTTCATGCTGGTTTCTTTCTTCATAAAATATAAAATAAATAAAACATATGAATGTTATTTTTTTATTATATGTATATACATACTTACTAGAAGTGATATGACCGGTACAGCAGGCGAAGTTTATTTTACAGACAAAGAAGCTCACTCACGTACGACTAATGCACAACGCTGAAGATTATACAAAATTAATTAAACAAGTACTCTGCTATGCCTTATTATATAGGATATTGTTATGCCTTAAACTTTTCTCGAGTTGTCCGTTATTTTTCATTATGTGCTGCATTCTCCTTTGTCGTTGGTTATTCTACCTTTTGCAATGTGACTTACTTACAAGGAAACTACAAAAGCGCTGAATAATCCTGAATACTCACCGATTGAAAGACAACAGCTTGTGCTAGTCCAATCCACAGAGATCTTCTGTAAGGAGACGCTTCCTTGAAGACAACAGTACACATGCTATTATTTCATGTGTGGTTTGTGTAAGCTGCCCAATCCAATCCTCTTCAGTGGAACTTTAGCTCGATGGCTAGGCAATAAAAGTGGGAGATGCGTGTGGGCTTTAGTCGGTGGTATCGACTAATCGTCGGTCAGTGAGGCGCGTCGAAGCGTGGCCACGTGACTACCGCCCACCACCGACACGCACCGTCTCGCGTTGCAAGACTAATCGCCGCGACATTGCCTTCGTCTCCTCTTACATGTTCACAACATCATAATCTGGATCAAACAAGTGTTTCTTTATTATTAGTTTAAGCGCTTCCTTTGGATAAATTAAGAGGCCACTTTTCAACTCCAGCGGCTTACCAATTCCATACTACGTAATTCCATGATTACTCATTAGTTATTGGTCGTAGTAATTCATGAAAAAACATAACTTTTCTGAGACCTAATATGAAGGTTTGCATCGAAACAAAAAACTGAAATTTATTTTATATCTAGTATAATTAATTTTTAAAATGTGCAGAAATTGTCACATTTTCGCTGGTTGAGATCTCATAATTATTGATTGAAAGCCAATAATATTTTTCAATGAAAACTTCCTAGCTATAGTTTACATTCAAAATTGGGATGTCAATAGTTACCATATATAAAGGTTTTTCTAAAATATTGGAATTGCTGACGTATGTTTCGCAAGTTGAATAAGTGCACGAATGTGTTGCTTCGCATTCTATCTTAGGTTATTAGCATTACAGTAAGTTGAGACAACAATGTCTCCCAAATACCTATTACTGAGTTCCCACGCTCGTCCAGAGCCACCTTAAGAGATTTTTTTTTTTAAAGTATTTATTATGGACAGGAATTGGCAAACTCTAACCTTTTGCCTTTGAGACAGAAATGACCTACAGAACTTTTAAAGGCTGGTCATAATTGAACACTGACTACTGCTTTCTGTGCCTCAGAGTATTTTTAAATTCGTTTTCTTATTATTTTTTTATAACGATGAACCCTTTTAAAATATATACAAGCTCACATATAATATCTAAAGTCTACCTACCATAATATATATACATAGAACTCGAGGCAAGCTTCCACCAAACCTAGATAAACTAATTGCGCCCACGCACATACATTATTTGTAGGTATATGACACGAATTAATAACTTCCGTATCTCTTTGTCACGAGAGCTCCATTTGGACTTGTTTGGACTTATTCATTTGTAGAGATTTAATTGCAACGTATTAAGGATATGACGGAATTATATACAAACTATCATTATGGAAAATAATTTTTGAAATTCGTGCCTTAATATTACTGATTATAACATATTATAAAAAGATTAACTACATATATTTATTAGGACACATTTCAAGTGAAGAAAGTTTTTATATGATTTAAACAATCATGAGTTTAATATTAATTAATTAATTGGTAGCTATCACTCGATTATGGTAAAACCGTAAAGCTGTTGATTTTTAACTATTATCATCAATCATCATCATCACCATCATGAATTAACTGATTTTCATGATACTTGGTAGATAAACATTTAAACGTACAGGACACTGGATAGCCTTCTTTTCTTTTTCAAAGCGGACGAAGTCGCGGGCGCAAGCTAGTATTTTCTATACTTCTTAAAAGTATAAATAATGCCGAATAATTCTACGATAAATATACGAGCATACCACAATGTATGAATGTAGGAGTTAATAATAATAATAATGAATAAATACAAGAAATTAATAATAGTTAAATAAGGTTTACCTACTATGTGTCTGTTAAACTTGATTTAGGTTAAGTAAGAACTATTGGAATTATAAAGACATTTATTATGACACTAGACATGCTACTCATCGCTCTTTAGCATAAAATAATTGTAAAGCCCATTTACTTGAGCACTGGTAAAGTTAATTTTAAAAAAGTTTTGCAGACAAACAAGAAATTAATGTTTAAAAAAAATACTGTTACCATTAAAGTTAACGTTGAACTAATTTTAATGTCGTTCAACCTTGTCTCGTAATTAACGCGTTGTCTTGATGCGTTTCATTTAATAATATTATTACATATTAATTTTTAAGTACAACATTATTTTAATAATAATAATAATTCATTTTTGACGAGCCCGATAGCTGAGTGGTTAGAGTATTTACTTTTCGGTCTGTTCTAGTGTCTAGATTTTGAAAGTAGTGGCAGCGCACGCTGTATTTCGCAGTTATTTGGGCCAAGTGCTTGGCAACAGTAACTACCCCTTTACAAAAGACCATCGTGAAAAAACAGCATATGTGCTGTTGTGTTTCGGTGAGTGAATAAGGAATTTTAGGTACTCAATGGCCTTTTATGGTCTTCTATCACTTTCGTTACTTGTGTTATAGGCGACGATTGCCATCACCTACCATCAAGTAGAAAAAACATTTCCACTCGATATCAACTTAGCCCGTCTTGAGGAAATTAAACTCTTTCAACATAATTATTTAACAATTTTTATGACGTTATTAAAATTACTTCGTGAAATGTATGTCTGTATGTGTCTGCAAGTTATATTTATTTAAAGCATAATTTCACACAAGTTGACTTATGTTGAATCAATAATATCCGGATCGTTGCCAAACAGTCGATCGAGTGCATAGTAATCAGAGATGTATAATTAGCAAGATCACAGCCGACCAGTAATGAGATAGTGCCTAATTGCTATGGCGATAAGGGCTACAATCGCGTGGACAGTTGTCGCGTGGCGACGCGGTGCGTGATCGGTCAATGTTAAAGCAATTTATTTACAATCTCGTAAACTATTTTTTACAAACTCCTTCTGTGGAAATGATTACGGACTCCACCTGGTGGCGACGCTGTTTTTATATGCTTACGACAAATAGAGATTTATAACTATAACTATCGACACTTACCTGTACCTGTAGGTAATTTACAGGCTGTAACAAAAAAATGTTAAAGACTACTGCTGTCTAAATAGAATAAAAAAAATATTAGGCAAAGAAGGCGAAGTCGCGGGCAGCAGCTAGTAAAAAATCTAAGATAATGCATAACAATATTTTCCACATAGATAAAGAATGTACAAAGTATAATTATTTCCCTATTATTTTATTTTATTTTATGTAATGTTTTATGTATTAATACCAAAGAAAAGGGGACCAGCTAGTTATTTAAAATAATAATTGATATGAGCGAATAAGCAGTAGACTTACTCCACATAACGACTCTTAAAACCTCAAAGTCGTATAAACACACTTTGCAAGCAGAGAAGGAACGTGTTCTTTGATCGCTCGTAGTGCAAATTATATGTATGTAGTGAGTTTGTGTGTGCGTATGTTCGTAAGTGCGATGCGCTCCCGAGATAAAAGCCGCCGCAAAATTATACACAATTATCAATTAAATGGAAGATATACATGCGATTCGCAGACGCTTTATTTTCACTGAGCTTCATAAATGAAAGCTTGCAAGCCCACTGCTGGACCTTAGATTGATACTCCACTCTGTAGCATTTTTACCTTTTCCTTTTAATTGCTTCTTTTAATTTTATGTTATTCTTTATAATTATAAGTACCAAATATTTAAAGTTCTACCACGTATCTTATTTTTTTATAATTTTAACAGTTTTAATGCTAATAATAACATGTAAAATGATAACATTAAAAACCACTGAGGTTTAAAGTTGTGTTATTTGTAATTATTACTAAAATCTAAATAACTATACCTATCTATATTACAATTTAACTTAAATTCACTATAAATTCTACGTATTTTCTTAATATATGGTTTTTTTTTGGTAAAAAAAATAATTTACTGATTTTCATGGAACTTGGTAGATAAACATTTAGACGTAGGTACGGGATAGACTACATTTTTTTTTTCAACGCGGACGAAGTCGCGGACACCCACTAGTTTTCTATAATAAGTAAAAATTACACATATATAAGTTATTATCTTCTTACAGAAAAGGGCAAGCACCATCGGTTTATGAGTAAGGGATACCACCAACCATAGTTTCCCTATTCCCTATCTTTGTTCCTTATACCTCTAACTGCCTATTGCTTTTCAGGTCTATATAAAATGGAACGCTTTTCCGTCCGGTACATATGCAAATTGCATTTAAATACATGTAATATTGAACAAATATTGTAATATATTTTAAATGTCTAAATTATGTAT
This sequence comes from Synanthedon vespiformis, assembly GCA_918317495.1. Taxonomy (NCBI): domain Eukaryota; kingdom Metazoa; phylum Arthropoda; class Insecta; order Lepidoptera; family Sesiidae; genus Synanthedon; species Synanthedon vespiformis. The sequence continues at coordinate 122,947 of OU906962.1, forward strand.
TTTTAAAATGGACATTATGCAGATTTGATGTCTATTCATTGAACTGATGTGTGACAAGAAATCACGTCATAAATATCGCGAACCGATTCATAATAATGTAATCGGATATTTCCCACAGATATTTCGCTGCCGTCCATTCGTATTATTATAATAATACTTTCCGATAAAGTACGGTAATCGTGTTGAGGCTGTGGCGCGTTTACACGTCAACAATGCGTCTGCGCAGCTATCTCGACGCATTCGTTATAAAATATGCCTTTATCATTCCTTATTCAAATGGTAATAGTTTAAATGGAGGTTATCGGTGGGCATTAGACGTTATTTCTCAATCGCGGCAACGCACGCGCAGCTTCCAGCCACACAAAAAAAGAAGTGTTTATACTTACTCGAGTATAGTTACACAATGCTGCAGGCGATGTAAACGCAGTATGTTTTATAAATTGTTTTATGTTATTTGCTACGTCAAAGTAAATGTTATGATCAGATGTCGAGCCATTACAACTCTCACATTCAACTCTCTAAAATTAATATATATATATTTCTTATTTATTATAAATATACTGGAGTCCGCGACTTCATCCGCGTTCATAAATGAAAAAATTGACAAAATATCTGACATAGTTGTCGGTGTGACCTAACCTGACAAAAGTCCCTCGGAAACCAAACAGTTTCCGGGATAAAGGTATCCTATATGTTAATCCAGGTATCCAGGTAATTAATTATCTGTGTGTCAACATCCATCCTCACAAACTTTCGCATTAGAAATATTAAAGTAAGATATAGTTAAACCTACACCGCTCATAGGTATATGTACACATTTTATGAATTTTATTCGCACGTTAAAAAGTTCATTTGCATTTTCAAAATTTTTGGGCCAAACCATTTATTTGTACAGGTCATTTACGGATGGTTTAAAACTATTTTGACGAGAGTTTTTGTTGTATTGAGCAAACAATATACATAGGGCCAGTTTTATAACGATCCGTTAGTTACATTTTATATCAAATAGACGAAAAAATTATCTAATATATAGTGTATTATAAACAACTGTTCGTTAGTCAACAGTATAATTTGACAGCTAGCGTTTACCTCGTTACTGACTATGAAGTTAGAAAATATAAAAGTCTGTAAGACTACAACGAAACCATCGACAATATTCATACACTTCGATGTATTTTTACGGACAGCTACCAAATGTTTAATTTCTTTTATATAACCACCGTCAGTAAACGTTATTGACGAACCGTTAACAGTTCGTTACCAGCATTGTAACGAACGGGGAAAAGGTACGCGTCGTTTATAAAACTGGCCCTTAAAGTGATGTCGCGTGCGTCCACCACAAAGTAGTGAAGCCTCCGGCTCGCAGAGAGCGCAAGCGCATCTGCTTACTCGGAATACTCGGTGAACTGCGTGGGCCGAGGGCAAATGTGTCACTAAATTAATCTGATACGCAACAAACGCATTAGCTAGCATACGTTTGCCGGTGTCAAGTCAACTATAAGCCTACTAAATGCAATTTGGAATCAAATTTAAAAAAGGCCTCCGACGGAGACGATTTAGTTAAGTAAATCGTATTGTTCTTCGACATTAACATTTAGATAACACTAATAGGTCTATTTACGAGTTTAATCACTGTTTAGAGATAGTTACCACTACTGCGGTGGAAAGTGGATCCGGGGACCTGTTTGGTAAACGAACGACCGAGACTTGAGTGCTCCCGTCCGGTACTCGGACAGTGTAAACAAAACACCGTTTATTATAACAATAATAAAGTAATAATAATATTTATTTCAGAATTTTGTCTAAAACTATGTTTTACAATGACATATAAAAATTTAATTAAACCAAATTAGGTAATTACAGCAACCTAAAAGCATAACTTCAAAAATAATATTTATTTGGCGTGTGTGGAAACAGGTACTTTATAATGGGCATGCCTATTTCATATTTAAAAAAAAAATGCCTTTAAAACACTACAGAATTCTCTAAATCTATCTACAGATTTTGTAAGAAAATATTTAGATCAATTGCAATCAATCAAATAAATCAATACAGTCTGGCATTTCCACCCATTTATTAACAATAAACTAAGTACCAAGGCATTGATAACCATTAAACTGTGTAATTCTGTTGTTCGCATTCACACGGCCAGTGTTGGTCCACAGCGCCTCGGGCCACTGCTGGAACGACTCAACCATTCATCAAAGAGACAGCTAGCCTCGTCTATTACTCGTCCTAGGTTTAAGTGTGTCCAAACTTTATGCAAATAGCTGTTTCGAGCAATCTACACAATTCCCTTGCAAATCAATTTGACGTATGTCTGCAACAAAGAACCATGAGGTGTTGTCTGAACCTGTATATTGTACACATCCACGTGGGCATATTTATTACAACCCTCTACTTCATTTGAGAAGTTAAAACTACACATTTGTGTTCCTCCTCATCACCAACTCAAATGTGAATTTGAGAAAAAAAAAAGTGCAAGTTTCAAAACTGCGTGTTCATCCCACTGAGCTGTCACTTCACTTCAGCAATAAATTTAATTTGTATGTAATAAAAATTGCACTCAACTTAAGTATTTACACAAGAGGTAACATTAAATTGAGCGAACGAGCAGTGAATGGTAATGGCTACAAATCAGTTGAATTAGCGCAGCGAGCAGAGGCCCCAGTAGCAAACCCTGGGGGAACCACCTGTGCGCGGCTATCCCTTTGCCGGCTGCCACGCTTCCACATCGCCTGCAGGCGACTCGGTAATAATCCTATACCACTACGATCGCTCGCTTCTGGAAAACGAACTGGTTCAGTATCCATTACTCGCAGTTCAACAGTCACTAACACCAACCACCCTAGTGATACAGTATCGAATGCTGTACAAAAGTCGGGACGCCTAATCTTACAAAGTTGTAAGATGAAAATATAGAATTTTATTAAAGCCATTAAGGTAGGTAATGAACGATGCCCTGACGCCGACGACACTTTATGAAGACATTCTTCAGGCTAATGAGATAATAAAACATCTTTGTGGGAAGGCGTCACATGCGTGTGGTGGTGGTTTTTTTGCATAGGGCGTCTTGGGAATTACAGAATGGAACTGAGGCGAAACATCAATCATTTATTATGTATGTTTATTTAATCACCATAATAAATAATTAAGGAAGTATAAAATAATACAACCGTGGGACCGTATAATAAATCAGGTATCTTCAGTCAATGCTCTGAAACGCTTATCAATTATGTCACATTTCAATTAGTTACAGGACATTGACATTAAATACATTGAATAGATATAATTACATGTGAAGTGAATTAGACAGAGGCCCAAAATATGTGTACAGAGCATGTCCAAACAAGTGTTGCTTTTACATTACAGAACGAAACAAAAGAAGAAAACGGAAAACAGAAACAGTTAATGTAGTAACCATGGCAACAGTTTTTCGAATTCAGACTAGAGCCAACTTTGAAAAATTCATTTCCAAAGTTGACAGTGCCGGGAACCGAACCCAGGAACCCTAGAACAGCGAATTAAGGCAAGTAACCGCTCATCAAACGAGCTCGGCATCTTATCGTAAACATACCTCCGTATGGAGGTTGTTGATACTGCAGCTTTATTTGAAGTTATTTTAAAATAAAACAAAATGTCTCACATGAAATGGGAATGTTATTATAAATTGTCAGAATAAAGAATGGAGAATCTGGATTCTCCATTATTCCAATGACCGTAAAATTTATTTGTTTTGTTAAAACTAGTTAATTTGTATTTCGAATGCTGTGTGCAGTTAATATTGGTTACAAATCCAGTGTAGACTTTACAAGAGTGTTATTTGGGTAAATGAATATACGAAGTACCTGCATAATGATGGTTTACGAGAGCGAGTCATTGGGCCAGTGGGCTAGTGCGCACGATGTCCGCCTACACTCATGCTACGAGTATACCTTATTCGTACCACTATACCACTATACTATACGATTATACTGTTGCCAAACAATATTTTAATAACCATCGAACTCAATACAATTTCATTTCAAATTAAATACGTCCACTCCGTATAAAAGAATTACGATAAAAGACCGCAAATGCTACTTTAATATTAGTCAATAGATGCTTTTATAATCAAGGTATTAGAAACATTTTAAAATGTAATATTTTATATGTAATTAATATTAAACTATATTTTAAAAACATTTCTGGTTACTTTAACTCACGACTCGAAAGTGAGTTTCGGTTCAATGGTAGGGGTTTTTTTGGCATCGCCGACATAAACTACGTCGCGTCGAACTGGTATAATTTGCACAAATCATTGTCCGTCCGTCTGTATGTCCAGTCGGATGTTGCAACGACAAATAATACCGTTGCTCACATATTGTTGCTTCGTTACCACCACTCACCACACCATACACAGACGTGAGAAAATAAACCATATTTGGATCTGAGAGCATTCTCGCGAATCAATAACGTTAGTAGGTGTTACAATTTTAGTAATCCTCGTAATAACGTGTCCTGAATTGGCCTCCATGGCACTTGGCATAATTTTCATTTAGCCATTTTTTTTATATTAAAATATTTTTCAATGTATATTTTTTTTTCATATACAAAATTTTACACATTTCTTTTCTCTAAACTGCAAGAAATTATTAACTCAAAAGAAAACTTGGATAAGGCTTTGTAATTTATGATATCCTTCAGCTTAGACGCTACAGCTACACATCTGTACCTACTGGAAATCGGTATCGTGATTTTTGATTTAAAAAAAGACAGTTTATGAATACTAAGACATGTAGTAAGAAGTAGTTGTAAATCTGATCGAATTAGGCACAAATAAAGAATAAACATTGAATGGTCTTCAAATAAATTAGCACTAAGGAAAAGTATGGCTAGTAGTCGGTACAAAGATAATTGTAGTTAATCGGAGTTGAACGGGCTCCGGGCGGAGGCAGATTGCCGATTAATTCGTCGGCCATTACGGGCCGTGACTTGCTACCTCATATCTACAAATTTGGAACTAGTGAAGGGACGCTTCTAAAACATTTCTTATTTTTAACCCAAATTTTTACTATCATTAGGCGCGATATGTTCGGGCACATAACCACTAAAATCATACCCTTATCTGTAAATAAATATAATAATAATAAAGTGTCACCAAAAGTAAACTCCTCTCAAAAGGCTATTACAAAATCACTGATTATTTAAACGACAATGAACCCTGGATTTAAGCGATTCGGAGCTAATACTATGTTTAGTATTAAAAAGACTATAATTGTATATATGCATTAGTTTAATTTTGTTAAAATTAAGTGTAGATAATTGTTGCAATTTTATATTTTAAAGATGACAAAAAGAATAGTATGCTGAGTTTCTTCCGGGATTTCTTCTCAGTATGTAATCTTGGGTTTATTCCGAAACTCTGGTAAATTTAAATTTATAATGACGATCATAAGAGTTTCTTGTAGAATCCTAATTGATAAATAAAAATTTTGATTTTGATTTTGATTTTGCTTCTCTAGAACCATTCATCCCTAACAATTGTCTACGAGCTGTTATTACATAATTTGCACTCTACCAATTTAGTTTGCTTTTCTGTCATGCAAATATTAAAACACACCAATTAGAGATTGGATTTAAGGAACTGAAGTGGGTACAAGGTATATCAGAATTATCAGATGAGAAGATACTTTGTAATTTCCCTAACGCTACGTCAACTAAGATAAATTTGACCTTTTTGACGAATTTGGATTTGTAAACTGGCCCTAGATAATTCATCAACAACTTGGAGACTATAGGTTACCCAATTACAACTTGTATAAAGGCAACATTATTATACATATTCGACATTATCTTCATTTTGTTCATGTTTCCTTTATGGACTAAGGACATCTAATTATTTTGTCAGTCATGATATATCTTGACAAAAACGACAATGTATTGTCAATTGAACGTCGGTCGGTAGAAACTTGAATCTTCTAGCACAGCTATAATAACTATAGCTAACGTCTTTTGGTGCCATTTCCTTCTGCAGATGGAAGGACCTATGCTTATTAAATCTTGGAAACAGACTTACATAGTGACATTGCAAAAACGCTAGGCTGCCTGTCCTTTTACACAATGTAAAAGTCTCTCTGGTTTTGTGCATATAAAATTCTAAATGTTTTGATCATAAAATACTAAAATATCTCATTAGAAAGCTATGTATACGGCGGCTTAATAAAATATAAAAAGTTGTCAATAACATCGATACATTTGGACACAATTCCACACAGGCTACAAATTGTACAAGGCCATCACTAGAAGGCAGCCCGCGGCGAAAAAACCGAATCGAGCGTCCCGCCTCCAAGACCATACTCATTTAACGCATCTAATCCAAATTTAATTCGACGATTACGTGCTCCGACACACAAACATCTGTGACCGAGCTCCATCTCAAAATACACTCTATGCTCCAAGTAATAAGGCCTCGTGTCCTGCATACGTGCATGTGCTGCTAGGTATCGGTCGTTAGCCTTGCGTCGCGTCGCGTCGTATGAAAGGTGAATTGTGTAGCAACGGCTAATAAAATTCAATACTTAATTAATCCAATAGAATTTAATTAAAATATCTAAACAAGTGTCAATCATTTGTATAAACAACACAAGCATTTGTCTATTTGAATATACATATATGTAATGTTATATTAATCCATACTAATATTATAAATGCGAAAGTAACTCTGTCTGTCTGTCTCGCTTTCACGCAAAAACTACTGAACCGATCACCATGAAATTTTGCATACACGTTGTCTGGGACACCAGAAAGGACATAGGGTACCTTTCATCCAGAAAAAAAGGACTAAGTATTCCCGAGGGCTCATATAAAAACATAAATAATTGGGCGCTACTGTCGCATGGCGGCGCCATCGTCGTCGCAGCGATATAAGATGACATGAGATGACATTACATCAAATGTTCCTAGCTGTGAAACATTATTGATGTATTTTGTCTAAAATTGTCACTTGGTTGTCAAATATTTATAGGTGCGTTCAGAATTTTGTTGTAACATGAGGTCCGATCTCTAAGATTTTTAAGAATTTTTTTTCGGTAGGTAAGTGATAGTTGCAAAATAACGTTTGCCCGGGTACGTTGCTAGCATATATTTTCTTTTTCAACGCGAACGAAGTCGCGGGCACCCACTAGTAATATTATAAATAGGCGGTATAGAAGACGGTAATTTTTGGCTTGACATTTGAACATAAATTAATATATTATAGTACTTAGTAAAATCGTTATTTTTTATACCACATCTCTAGTAACATTTAATCGTTTATGTTGTAATAAATGTAGGTATAACTTTGTTTATAAAACTTTCTATATAACTTATAGGTATATGTTCTATAACATATTTTGTTATTTAGTCTGGACTCACGGCTTTTCCCTATCTTTATTTACCCAGTGGTCCTTTGCATTGAGTCTTTTTTATTGTCTTTTTTATAACTATAATGCCTAAGTTTAGAGCTTCTATGAGTTCATCCTAAGTATAAGTTTTGTTTGCAGTCTGATATAGTGGCTTCAGTTTCATCTTATACTGTGTAAGTTCATTTGTTAAGACCCAAAATTTGGTTCCCATATATATAGTAGACAAGGTAGTAAGATTACCTGTAATTAAGGATATCTTTTAATGGGTAACTAATATTTCTTTTGTACTTATTATGTTAATTCTAATTCTATTCGTCTACCTATTTATCTACCTAAACACGTTATGTAGTTGTTAACATATTATTCTATTTTGTACCCCTTGACAATAATGGAATTTTTGTGAGAATCAGTCATCAAATTCAGTTCTAAGCCGATTAGATAGTCATTTATTATTAAGAGGATATAATTTTCTGACAAAAAGCTGGGTGATTAAGACGGTCAGAGTTAGCCATTCAGTGACACACGAACGCAACAAACTTTACACTCGTTTAATTAATGTTAATGGGTTAATTTTAACGAGGCGATTCTTGGGAACGTGTTTTGTCGCACTCTCGTGTCATCGTTATTCGTGTAGTGACGTTATCTCCAAAATATTCTAAACGTACCTTCAACTGAATTCGCGGATGTTGTACCTACATTTTTTTTATTCTATTGTTACAAATTTTACTAAGTTATTATTGTTAATAATTAATCTTTATCTCTATATATATCAAAATGTCGTGTCACTTTGTTTGGTGCCAAAAAAGTGACACGACCCACTTTGTTGGCATGATGTCAACAGTTGCCAACAAACTACTGAACTGATTTTGATAAAACTTCGTAACTATGTGTAATTTGGTCGAACTTAAAACATAGTTAAACTTAAACTTAAAACATGTTAAGATAGTAGTAACATAAATTGGTAACATAAATTGGATATTGCAATGTTATAGTTAAAGAAAAAAGTACGTTCATAGCCTTGTTTTATGTTTGTGCTTAGTGTTTTAGTTTTGCCTTAGTGCTCATATAAATACTATTCAAACAATTATTAGCTATAAGTACTTACTATACATAACATTAATTAAAATCCTTTTGAGCCTAACGATTTTAATATAAACATGTTGAGACATGTGCACACTATAAGAGAAACTTACAATCGCAAATCGATTATTAATACTTAAAAGAAGCTTGGGAATTTATTGCTTTTTTTTTACTTCATCTCATTCATCTCTGGAATTACCAGTGACATTTAAAAAAAAATTTGTTCTTTCCTTTTTTACTTAACTCTCAATATACCTGCCTAAAATAAGCCTATTATGTACTTTTTACAAAGTACACACCATATTGAAGATTCCAAATCTAGGATCTTATTAGATAAGTAATATATGAATGTATATAATAGAATGTTTCGCTTTATATGTACTAAATTGTTATAATAATTTTGTGCGCATTATTGACGTATCTAAGCAATAAACAATAAGTAGGTAGTATATTTCTTACGTACATTACTCATTCAGTCATTTCCTTGCAATTTCCTGCTTCTGCTTCTGATTCGTGATTTACATCATGAGGACAGAACTTGCAATCAACTTTGCTACTTTAACTGTATCTATCTAGTGAGATAAATTGGAAAAAGTTAGTCGTTGAACAACTTGGTAATAATTAATTTATGGACATGGACCTTTCATACAAATAAAAAATACTGTGTAAAAATAACAATTTCAAAGGCTGTAAAATATATTATGAGCAATAATATTATGTGAGTTTGTTAATACCTAAAAAAGGGGCAGAAAAAGTCGCGGCCAAAAAGCTTTACTTATCCATACACCGAGGGAAGTTTATATGAATGACAAAGAAAATACTTCTACAACTGTCAAATAGAGCATGTATCAGGTTTGTTGTTTTCTCTTGGAATCAGTATTCCTTACCGGCAATAAGATTCTATACTAATATTATTAAAGAATTTTTGTTCGTAATGCAAAAGCTCAAATACTAATAGGCCGATTTTAAAAATTGTTTCACCTATAGAAAACTACATTATTGGCGAGTAACATTTATTATAGTTACAGCTAGTGTTAGTATACAAAATGTGACCGTTTCGAGTGAATTTTGATGGTAACGAGTAGCCGAGAGCGGTGGGCAGCTGGGCGGCGCAGCACGACCGGTGGTCCCGTGATGGATGCTCCCGCGCATAATTGACAGGGACACGCGCGTTCGCCGCCATACATCAATCAGGGCCAACGCCACACTTCACCGAAACACACCAGTCAATTCACGATTATTGCAAACCACCACCCATTACTCTTCCTGCGGCCGCTTTTCACGAATCCACGACGCAGCAATTAAACGTCCCCCGTCCCCCCCGACCCCCTCTCCCATTTCTAACGAAAGCTCCAACGATTTATGCCATGATAAAGATGCGATACAATTTCCGTTCTCAAGCCGCAACGATTATCTTAAGTATGGAGGTGAATTACGATCCTCGACTATATTTTTTGCGATGTACATGTATATCACTATTTGAAAAAGAAAGGGCCATAAAACAAAAAAGAATCCAAAAATGTTTTTATTGCAAAATCACAATCCTTCATATTGTATGTTTGCAAAAATACAATATGAAATGGTTATTTCATTCAATGTTTAGTGTGTTTTGATATATTTTTTTATATTCAAAATATATGCTTAATATCTCCTCTAGTATTCAGTTTATTTTAAAAGTAATGCTACTTAAAAATACGCTTCTAACGGTATATAATATGCATATATTCGATATGTATTTAATAAGAAACAAATAGACAAAAAATAATTTATTTATTTTTCGATTAGCTCTCCTGTAAAAAGTGTAATTTTGATTTATGGTCCTTTAGTTTTTAAGCAGCAATAATGGTTTTGTATAGTAAACGTAGATGGTGTGCGAGTAGTTGTGGTAATAAATAGGCGGGTCGGAGGTTTTCGCAGCGGGACGCCTTCTGACTGCGGAGTAGTGCGGAGGACGCACTGCGCCATAACACATTCGTTAGGCTTACAGCCGCACCTAAAGACAGCTAAACGCGCTCACTTCAAACCTCTTGTTTGCACGGACACCTTAAATATTATTGCCATACCTCAAATACATTTCAAAATTACTTTTAAAATACATGCATTGTACACTTTCTTAAAAATCATGGAGATTTAAAAACATTTAGAAGTGGTAAAACGATTTCTCTTTTTGTATGGACGAGTACGTGATATTCTTCCCTCTTAAACTAGCTGCTGCCCGCTATTTCGCCCGCGTAACTTTGTAAATTATATACTAAAACCTACCTCGAGAACCACTCTATCCATTGGTGAAAACAGAATGAAAATCGGTGCAGTCGTTTTTGAGTTTATCGCGAACATACAGACAGACGCGGCGGAGGACTTTGTTCTATAATAATATGTAGTAATAATTGTTAAAATAATAGTCACTCTATTTCTATATCGGAAAATATATAGTAACTAAAATGTTGACGATTCTAAGAATAAATTCCAAAATGAACTCCAGGATACCATTCATTTTAAAATACATAATACTAAAACATAGGAGTTTTGAATCGTTTAAATGCAGCCTTCTAATAGATCTCTAATTATCTCGGAAAGTTAAATCGTAAACATTGACCCAAAAAAAAATATGAAGACGCGTTTTATGTGCAACAATATTATAAATTACCTAATATTTTTATTAGTTCATATTAAATATTGGTAAATATATTGACAATGCAACAGTTTTCAATATTTATTTCTTTAAACTTATCTCGGAGGGAAGACTGCATACCTAGTTAGTACGACTAATAAGTAAATTTCTAAAACTTCAAAGTATCCATTTATTTTTCCATTGCCCCTAATAAATTGTCCAAAAGGATTCAGTGGTCAGTAAGTAAGTAGTTGAACGCACCTAAGTATGATCTACGCGCCGCTCATTGTGCCGCGAACAATTGTCAGCGATTAGAATATGAAAGAGGTGGCGACGACGCAAGCCCTAAGACCTCTCCCTAGATCCTATTTACACTTCCAAATATAAATATACGGTTCGGATTATTCTCAGATAGAATCTGCGTAGGGTGCGGCGCGTCCCGTCTCCGGCCATTTTGCCGACTTATCATCGCGATCTACGAGTTGGGAATCGTGCGACTAAATCTAAACACTTTTGTTGCCAATAAATTTCATTTGAATCAGACGCAATGGAATAATATGTCGCAAGCCAGTTAAATTAAATTTACTAATATTTAAACTAAGTTTTTGTGCAGTCCACAAGGGTTATGGGAGAGGTTAGAGCGATGTTATCCTTCATACGGAAATTCAACCCGGGGGTTGAGAACAAGGGAATGGGTCGATGTCGGAATATTCTTGAATTCATAAATAGATTACAAGAAAGTAGGTAAGGATCCTAACTCCTAATCCGAACGGCGAAGGACCACAAAGTCTCCAAACATGAGGTCTTAACAATCTGAACTTCCAAAAATAGCTGTCCTTGCCCAATTGTGGGATAAAATAATAATATACCTTAATTCTCATCAAACGCAGTGTTTTCTGCACTAAATAAGACTATGTGTACACCAGAACTCATCACGATTCAAATAGCGTGGCATCGAGACGCTCATAACTCCACCTCACACCTCATTGAACTAAATCTCAGCTGGTAGCCACCGTAGCTGCTAGGCAGCAGCTGAAATACAGCTGAGCCTCAACATCCATCTTGGTTGCGCGCACAAGTGCCGGTGGCCAGTCGGGTAGCGGTTGTCCTCTCCTAATATGGTGCGGTCGGTTACTTGTGTTTAGGGTTGTCTCCTAATCTTGTTAAATATGTCCCCGCCTACACTTGCCTTTCGACGCACTCCGTTACGCCTTTCGCGATCTCTTCGGTCGCAGATCAGACCTTTGCCTTAAATATGCGAGACTTCGAGAAGTGACTTCGTGTTTCATTGATTACTATTCACTTGTTAACCCTATGATAGAATAGAATAGTCGGAGTCGGTCGTAAATCGCGGGAAACGGTGCGTGTACGCAATCAGCTGTCAGGGAACGCGCCAATTGGAATCTATTGTCTATATACTGCGATCTGTGGACACTTTGCTTTATTGTCTGTTGTCCGCTCCTTTTTCATTAATAAATACGCAGTTAAGTAAGATTTCCTACTTCGTCATTGTTTCGAAATTTCAGTCAAAATCACTTACAACATAATTATGTCATTAGAATGGTTGAAAATTGACACAAAGATTGACCATGTCGTAATGGAATCTCGGAACTGCGATGGCTTATTCCCAAAAACCTGAGGATCGTCAGCTATCTATAGGAACTCCATTGTTTGACGATGATTTTACGATGTCAGCTTACCTACCTTAGATCCGGAATCTCGCAATTCGTTTCAATAAAATCGTCTAGCACAAAAGATTTACATAACGGCCTATTGTTTTCTGTTGCAAATCGTAGCCAATGTACCAGGCTGTAATTTTTAAAGTTATAATTTTATTTATTGATTAAAATTATGTTTTTCTTGTTATCTCTAAATAGTATTACATAAATCCTGTTCCTGCTCGAGCTAGTCACGTATTTCATTAAAAGTGTTCGACGGGTTAGATGCAGCCTTTATTGTCTAGAGAATTTCTTCGGATAAGTTTAAACACGTCTATAAAAATTTGTGCTGTAATAAGGTATTCAATTACAAAAAATATTAAATTGAAAATTGATTACGTTGGACATTTTATTGTGTTTAACAACTTATAATCGGTATAAGATTTTTAATTTTGTATAGAGTCGATTGTATGTTGTATGGGAAATTGCAGCCGTGCAGAGTCGGGGCAGGTAGGTTAGTGTAAAAAGCGATGTAAGCCATACGTTAACAAGCGTTTGAAAATGCAAATGGATATGCCAACAGTCCGTTCGTCGGTACGTTCGTGGTCTCGTTTGGGTGTGGCTGTTAAGTCGGAGAACGTGGCAACTGACAGCATGGCTACCGTGAACGAAAACATGCTTTTGTCGAATACATAATGTTTACTAATAATTTGCTCTCGAACAGGTTACAATATAAATAGCCATATAATATCTGAATTCGATTGGCAATAGAGTTAAACAAATATTTACCTCTTACCTTTTAGGTAAATAGTGCAGTTGGAAAATAATTTCCTAATTTGTTTTGGTTTCAGGTTTTCCTACGAAAAGTTTGAAAAAAAAATAGCTTATCCCGTGTCCCGTACGTTTAATTAAATGTTTATGAACTAAGTTTCATGAAAATTAATGAATTCGTTTAAGAGTTATGGAGTTAATATACACACATACTTACAATACGTAGGTATTGTAAGTACTTACAGATTTATTATTAGTATTGATTGGTGATATTTAAAATGTTTATTGTGTAGCTATATTATAACAGATTATTTGTAGCATGGAGCATGAAACGTCGGCAGCAACATGTAGTGCGTGTAACTATGATAATTTGTGATAGTTGCGTACAAATCGATTGTTTAATTGCGCGCGTGATCGGTCGCCTCGTGTTTGCATCTTTATGATACTTCCCTCCTTGCTAACGTGGCTAACGTGCGCCTTTAACTGGCTCCCATTAGGGGCCACTAATTAACATTATTTACTTAATACGAACTCTCTTTGCCCTAAAGTATCTACCGACTGGCCCTGTTTGTGTATTTAATTAGGCATAGCAATGAGCGACAAACACACGTTTCGCCATTTGAGTCGAAAACGGGAAAGTGGACAACATACCTATACGTTTAATTAATAAACAATAAAATCTATGGTTTTAAGACTATTGTATATCAGCAGCAGAGAATTCTACTGGTAAAGAGAAGACAGATGAGTATTTTTATTCATTTGTTTGTGAATTTATCTTTAGCAGCTGCTGGTGAGCTCTGATATTATAAATTTAAATTCATCTTCAAAATTGTCGACAGTCCAAGTTGGACCTACAACAATAAAAGGCGTATACTAGTTGTTAGCTATCACCAAAATAACTGTTTACTGACTGAGTGGGAAGAGCTCCAGTAACATCGTAGAATCTTATGTTAAGTTTTTCAAGTTAAGCTTTTCTAAGCTTTTCCACGTAATATCCAAAATTTAGCTTTTTTGGTTCACTTTCTTTTCTTACCCGTAGATTCCGACGTTACGACTGGCCTATGTAGTGCTTCTACACTAGTAGATGTAGTAAAATGTGCTTTTATATATCGATTTGGAACTTTGTAATTACCTAAATTTAAATATCGAGTGAGTGAAAAAAAATTTAGAATCATCTCCATTGGCAATAAATAATATATAGTCATCGAATTATTACCAGCCAGGCAATTGAGAAATGGAGTTCCACAGAGTGCTGACTGCAGAGGAATGTCTCCTTCATCCCTTGGATAGCACAAGTTTTGTCGTCGCCTAATTGTGCTCATTACCCGATCAATTGTCGTCCGAAACGAATATTATTGATGCAGTCATTCGAAAGAGGAATTGTACCGCCGGACGTGTCGTTATGCACTTTTCGAACAAATATTTGTTGAGAATTTCACTTGCAGCAATTGAAGCAATAAATTCACGACTTGATGACTAGCAACGATTTTTTACCACTTGTTTAATTTAACATCAAGTGCAATCAACATGTTGCACGCTTATTTAAATTATTGTATTAAAAAAAAATTGGATACCTTAAACAGCTGTACTGTTGAAGAGAGCGGGGAAACTAAATCTTAAAGAATTTCTCCCTCGTGAACGCGACGCAAAAACGAGGTGTTTAACTTTTATCCGTGTATTTTTTTGTATGAAAGGTGACGTGATTGGGATCGTTTTTAGCGTAAATTTCACTAACTTCCACAATTACTGTTACTTCGTTGGTATTTCCATTACATGGTAACCTAGACCTAGTGCTGCAGCATCAAGTAGTCTGCGGAATAAGTAACTTAGAGCATATGCTCTATCTATATAGATTATAGCGTTTTTAGGCCCAATAGTAAGTCGGGGATTAGTTTATTTTTATTTTATTTCAAAACTAGTCTTTCAAATTTTCAAAGAAACATAATATCTAGATGACTAGCTGGTGACCTCGACTTCGTCCGCGTTCTCTATAGCCTATAGCTTTCCTCAATAAATGGACAGAATTTTTCAATTCGAAACAGTAGTTTCTGAGATTAGCGCGTACAACCAAACAAACAAACTCCTCAGCTTTATATAATCTTCTTTCAAATAAAAATGAATCCCTAAATGTGTTGCTAAGCGCAAAACCTGGACCGATTTTAATTCTGTCTTCACTCATGGATAGAGTGATAATCAGGGAAGGTTTTTACGTAAAAAAAATGCACCGAGCGGGTCGCTAAGTAGTAGTATATATTTAAATTAATCAACATTGTTTGGGACGTCTCCCTCTGTGGAAGTTTTGTTGGTCGCCGTCGGCTGACAAATGGTCACGAAGCCGAACGCGACGAATGTTTAGTGGCTGTTTGTTCCGCCAACACGACGCGTCACACCATTACGAGTACACTGATTCAAAGTTACTTACAGCCCCATTCAACCACCTACTCCGTTAAATCGCAACCACCTGTCCGCTACCTTAAGTGTACATTACGTTAATTGGTGTCCACCACACGTTTCGTTCATCACGGACAAATGAACTCGGGCCAAACAAATGCACTCGGGCACTTTTTATCTATATTTTATACCATACTAGCTGCTGCCCTCGACTTATATTATATACTAAAACCTTCCTCGAGAACCACTCTATCCATTGGTGAAAACAAATAATCAAATTGTTGAAACGAAAAACTTTAAAGAAGTCAGAAAGTCATAATGTTGAGAAAGTCGAATGAGGACACAGTCTTGAACAAATGCTTTGTAGAAGTCTGTGTTATTGAAAGCCACGTTCCCGTTTTAAAACCCAAGAAAATTAAGCTATAGAAATTTGTATACTTTTCTATCTATATTAAGTAGACCCGGGAAGGAATCGAAACTCACGGGGCTGTGAAGCTAAGTAAGACTTGTGCAGGCAGATTATAATATTCTTTCTATGTTACGGTCGCATGTTTACTCGGCGTGCAATGTTAATAAGATTATATTTATTTGTATTGTGTCACGACACTTGTGAAAGCGGTAATCTCTGAAGATTAATCTGCTTGTCCACGTGAATGCGTCATTTGAATGCGCCTCACAATTAGGCACTGTATTAAGATGATGATCGCCTTTTGTGAGTGAACTTTAGCTTACCAAAGACGGTGGACGTGGGCACATGACAAGACTTAAGCGTATCTGTGGCAGAATTGGCCGGGGAAGGGATTCGATGAGACGCGACAGTACATGTGTTTTATGTTGGCCCGATACCATCAGAGCCGCTCGCACTCTATGTTAATGCCCGACATATCTCCGTATTGATGTCCGCCCGTACTGCGCAGCCGCACCGCGATCTATGTGTTCTAATAAATAATTTAACATTACCGATTTATACCGAATGCAAACATACTCTTCCGCCGGTTCTCCAAAGCGACTTAAAGGTCCGCTTATGGTAAGAATTTCAACAAGATTATAAACCTTAAACTCTAATATGAAGACCTGAAGTTTTCTTTTACCAAAAAGATGCTCGTAATTGTAACATTCTTATAACCAATATATCTGAAAATCGTTACAGTATTTAACGATCAAAGGAATAAGTGTTTATTGTGATAGTTAATAGACAGCCCTAGTGTGTTGCATACGTCTTAATATTTACGATGTGTCGACGCTCCAGCTACAGCGAGATGTTTGCGAATTACCGAGCGACTAGCGATGTGCGACAGTGTTATAGTTTAGGGTCCATTTTCACACGATCGACATACGAGTAAGAAAATATTAAGACGAAGTTTTGTAAATTCAAGTGTAAATTGAATAAGTGGAAGTCGCCGTCATCATCAGAATTACAGCTTATTTTGATACAATTCTAGATGTCAAATAAATTACGAACTGGGGATAAGCAGCTTAGTAAGTATTGGCTTAAGTAAGTAAGTAAAAAAGGGACACTAAAGGGTAAAGTGTATGGAAATTGCTTCTGGACACTTCAGAAATATGCAACAAGAGATAATTTATTAATTATTTAAAAGTGTTCAAAGCGTTGCCTTTTAGGCAAATCAAGTTTGTGAATCGAGCCGATGAGATTGCAGGCTAAGCTGGTCACGGTGTCGGGTAATGGCGCGCACTTACGGGGATGCACAACATGCAGTTCACATAGACCGATTCAAACCTGTTGATCACATCACCCACACCAAAGAGAACCTCATTTAGGGTGACCATTTGTGTTACATTCTTAAGAACTTCTTAGATTTATAAACATTGGTTTACAAAAAAACATCTCTTTCCATTAGTGAAAAACGTATTAAAATCACCACCCAACAGGGTGGTTTCGAAGAAGCTAGCGGAGAAACAGAAGCAGACACAGATTTTGTTCAATAATATGATAGAGCAAAGATATAGATATAGATTAAGGCTTTAAATTAGGCTACCGCTACCAAACCCAAGATCAATAGGTACAGTATTTAATGTGATTTAATTATCTAGTGTGAATGCTATTAATTATGGCTAAACTAAGCTCCTGGGCGAAGAAGCTGTCTCGGTTACCTAAAATCAATAGACGATGGCTCATCTCCTTTAAAAAAAACTCTCTCTTGATTGTTTAACAATTGATTTCTTTGCTGATTCCAACGTATTAATATAATTACTGTTACCATTATGTAACCTCCTTCATTCTAAAATTGTAAAATCTAATTAACAGCAAGACCAACTGAGCTTTTACCACAAGGCAAGCTTTTTGTATTTTATCAATTTTATTTTCCCATGACAGTGTCCTTAAACATGGTGTTTCTTCGATCGGAGTATCACACGTAGCAGAAGTAGAATGGCGGCGATACATCGATGTGCAGACAGCGACCACCGACAGGCGATATCTCCAGAAATGCGAGTGCATCGCATATCGCGCGAGATCACGATCAGTACACGCCGAGCCGTCTCTCTCTTATCCTGTGGCCGCATGGTCCCGCTGATATATACCACCAGTCCCCCATGTTGCCTATGTTGCACACCTCTTCTCTACCAATTCATTTCCGTATCCAATACTTCCGTGTTCCTGCGGAATATTTGTGATTAATTTAATTAAAACACGGTAAAAATATGAGATAAAATATAAATATAAAATTGTTGGCCCAGGCGACAAAAGACGAGCAGGCAGGCCATCAAATGATTCTAAAAATGGCAAAAATTTACGGAGCAGAGAAAAAAGGGCAGGAACTGGGAGAAACCGAGCAAGGTCCTTTTAAATACCAATAAATAATACTATCATGTTACCTACATAACATGATATATTTGATGATTATTGGATTTTTTTTTTCATTTTGGATTTTATAAAATTTTAGTTAGAAAAGAGAAAAGTCAACTCAAAAAGTTTATTTTCCTGCCGAGAATCAACCCTGGACCCCTGAAATGGGCAAGCACCCCAACCACTAATCTAACTCATAGAAGGTGCTTTCTAGAACACCTAAGTTTAGCATCGCCCGCAGGACCTACTAGAATTAGAACCTGCGTCCACCGGCATCCGCCCCGCTAGCTAGACTATCATAATTCAGCGACTAATTGATTGCAATTTTTTGTTGTTCACATGCCTAGCAGTAGATAAGTTCCCGTGTCATAATATTGTAATATTTTATGTAAGTAATGAATCAGCCGTGTCGTGCATGTATCCCATTATGGTAAGCCGTTAAATTAATAAAGAACATGGAACGGAGATAGGTGGCGATTGGAAGACATTGTAATATACGGTCGTGTTATCGGCGGGCGACTATTTGTTTGGACGCATCGGACGACCGATCGGCCGACTAATTGTCGCCGCGAGTTATGGCCCATTACTCACTTATTACAAATTATAGAAACATAAAGATAAACGAAATAACATTATCTTTTCTAATGCATCGATTCTAATAAATTCCAAAAGACTACTTTATGGCCGACATATACGCGATGGGTGAATAAGAGACGATAATAATGTTATCGAACAGCTTCCAACCAAAATTTATTGACAACATTTTCTTTTCAAACAGTAACCTTAACAGTAACCCTACCAGTAACAGATAACCTTGCATCCGATGGCTCCTATCGTGTGGGAGTTTTGCTCTATTGGATGTTTGAAATAATGTTGGATGTTGAATTCGGCCAACTTGTATTTTTGCAGAATTAATTCTGAATACTCTCCGATTAATGTAATACTCTCCGAATATTGTAATACTCTCCGATTATTGTAATACTCTCCGAGCATTGTAACACTCTGAATACTCTCCGAATAATGTAATACTCTCCGAGTATTGTAATACTCTCCGAATATTGTAATGCTCTCCAATTATTGTAATGCTCTCCGAATATTGTAATACTTTTCTATTATTGTAATACTTTTCTATTATTGTAATACTTTTCTATTATTGTAATACTTTTCTATTATTGTAATACTCTCCGAATATTGTAATACTTTTCTATTATTGTAATACTCTCCGAATATTGTAATACTTTTCTATTATTGTAATACTCTCCGAATATTGTAATGCTCTCCAATTATTGTAATGCTCTCCGAATATTGTAATACTTTTCTATTATTGTAATACTTTTCTATTATTGTAATACTTTTCTATTATTGTAATACTTTTCTATTATTGTAATACTCTCCGAATATTGTAATACTTTTCTATTATTGTAATACTCTCCGAATATTGTAATACTCTCCAAGTATTGTAATACTCTTGAGAGTATCCACAAGCAGCGGTTAGTACTCTTGTTGGGTGTAATAAATTGATTTCTAAGAACACGAAGATATATAATATGCACAGAGAGAGTTTTCTGTTAATAAGCTATAGAAGGTTCCGGCGGTGCTGTTGCGGCCTGTTCGTTTAATTACTAGATTGTATCATATAATTGGACATGGACAAGTGGACACACCTATTGGGCGTCAATTCGCTTATTAATATAACAGTTTGCTGTACGACCCGACGCGAACCAGACTTTATCTCAATACTCGAGAGTGAATCTCAATCAATTTATGACGACGAACAAAACATACACACATCGAATAATACTCTTTTTAACTTCTGTAGTACAGAAACCAATGACAAAGTTCAGCAAATCGTATCAAACTTAATTGATGATATTCATAGTTAAATCTCATTGATTTCATAGTTAGTTTGATCTCGTGCTGTTCTTAAATTGATTTCAATTCTTTGAAGATATTACTCCTATTTGGTAGACGGTATCCATTTTTTGTATTAAATCTGTGGCGACAGTAAGACTTTTGTGGTAAATAAAATCACATAAACTATGATTTATTTTTATTAAATAATGTATTTATATTATAAGAAATATATTATAGAAAAAGCTTTCAAAATATTTAACACCTCAAAAACATAATAGAACTAATTTGAAAAGGATTTTAATTTGGTTGATAATCTGCTTTAATGATGTTAGCGACTTTTTGAATAATAAAGGGATGTGGAAACTCAGTCCCGTAGTTTTTGAGTTTATTCATTACAAATAAAAATACAAATTTTTCTCTTTAAATATTAGGATATATTGATAAAGTCTGTTAAATTAAATTAATTAAAATTGAGTTAAGTGTTAAATGCCATATTACGAGTATAACGCTGCATGTAAAAATGATTACATAGGTATAACATATTAATATGAATTAGATACGTAGGTAATACTTATACCTATATATAAATTGCAAATATATAAATTGATTATAATTATATGTTTCTACTGGGAATCGGTTTGCCGTATGTTATCTAATGTTATATTATATCAATAACTGAGTGAATTTGTCAATACGTGAGTGAAGCCTTCAACATATATTACAATACATACACGCAATTACATTAAACGTTATACCATAAATCACTCAATAAAAATCTTAGTCAATAAAACATTTATAGGTCTAGTGCTAAACGCTGGTTGACTGGTGATAATGATGGCTTCGTATATCGTGGGTTGAAGCGATAGTTTCGATAATAATTGGCCACATATACGTTTACGATATAAAATTTTCTCATTAATAGCGAAGAGGCAATAGAGACGACGCATAATGGCGTTGACGCAGCCCGAGGTCATCTGACACCACACTATATTATATGAAATATTCAATTTTGACACGTTAACAGTGGTCGCGTCGGCATTTCATGATAAAAATTACCATAAATCAGGTGGAATCGTCCACTTACTGTAGGTACATCGGTTTACTACCTCGACGGCAATAGCACGCTCGTCCGAAAACAAAACATACGGATGTCTATTGCAAACGTCTCCGAAGCGTTTGCATAATGTTACATTTATGACAAAATATTTTAAAACAAGATTAAGTGTGTATGTAAGTATATGTTTAACACTTGTTTTGTATAGTTTTTTAACTGCGTACATTGGAAGTAGTTTGAAAAGTGGGTTAATTAAGATCAGTTTCAATTACATTTTAAAAAACTATTTCTGAATTCTTAAAAATAACATGAATCAAGTTAGTTGTGCAATATAATCTAATAATATTTGAAATTCTTTTCAAATATTATTACAAAAAAGTAGCAGACGTCTGCAGTTTTTGGTTGGCGAATAAAGCACATACGAGTATAACAAAAATATGACTTGTTCATTATATTGCATTTACCATACAGATTCTATAAAATTGACAAAACAAAATATGAAGTTATAATATCTATTTATTACATCTTGTTTCAAAATCAATACAGTCATGACAACCGCTTAATATTTATATTATTTTTTTACTTCAGATAGATACTAATCAATTGAAATGTGACTTGAATTAAATTTGAGGCTGTGCCGGGCGCAACGGCCTCCCGTGAGTCGGTCGTTGTGAGCAACGCGGCGGGGTTACGTAACGGAACTTTAATTCGCTTTGTTTGTCCGTCTGTCCGTGAACGTTGTTCTGTAACACACTGTTTATCGACAACAAATATCTCGTACGACTCTTGTACCGACCGTGTGATTGAATCGGTCATTGTGAAACTTTTACGATTAGGTTCTATCTGCGACCTAACACTAACTTTTAACCAAAAGGTCCTTATTATTAATGAATGGATAAAAGTATCATGTGTGGTCTCGTTTACAATGTTAAGTTGCACGATCTTACTTAAAGGACTATAACATTAACATATTAAAGCGATCATGTTAACTTTATGGAAACTAAAGAGGCTTCACCTTGTAAAGTTTTGCCGAGTGAAAAAAAGCTCAACTTAAATATCGAATTGTGTACAAGTTACGGGATAATTAAATAAGAAAACTATAGTAAGTATTCGTAGTGAGCAGTCGTAGGCTCAGAGCGTACCTTACTAATGGATGCTGATTAAACATAAATACATTTGATTGGAAACTCGTGTCGAAGATAAGCGACATTCTTATAGTGTATTTTTTATTTTATTTTACGAGAATTACTAAGTACCTATATTAAAATATATTATATACACGCCACTCTAAAAATCAAATCAAAACGTTTGTGAACATAATTATAATATTTATTTATTTATTTATATTTGGGAAACATACAATATCTATAACATACAATACACATTATACACGTACATAAAAGTAAAACATAAATCAACAAAGTTTCCACTAAATAACTAAAACATATAATAAGTTACAAGACAGGAGTACATAATATTGAAAGCTGAGAGTAAACATACACAAAGGCAGACAAAAAAAAGAGAAAAAGAAACAAATACACCAGATAACAAATAGCATAGAACATATCAAATAAATAGATAAACTGTCCGCTACAAAGAGACGATTACACAACTATTTAAGGCTTCGTTTATAGGCTCCTATAGGACTACTAAAGATATCCAGATCTAGCAAGTATATTTTGCTAGTATATTTCTTTTATATAAACACAATTCTTACAACAACAATTTAACAATTTTATTCTTTGTAGTAATATATAAACACTAGCTGATGCTCGCGACTTCGTCCGCGTAAAAAAGTATGCAACGCCATCTATCGTATTTTGGATAGATGGCGCTATCTCCCGGGCCAAGCCGCTAGTGTTTACTTTTATTTTAGATTTCCCGTAAGAATGAAGCATTTTCCCGCGGTAAAAAGTATTCTATATTCATCAGGGATAATGTCGGCTTCTAATGGTAAAAGAATTTTTCAAATCGGTCAACTAGTTTCTTAGCCTATTCTATACAAACAAACAATCAAATCTTTCATCTTTATAATATTAGTATAGATATACATGTTAAATGACCTTTCTTAAAATATACCAATTGTTTAAATTAACATAATTAGTTTAAGAAATAGATATGGTTACTGTACACTTAAGATTTTTAAGCCATTGTTTATTTTTATAAGATTGTCAAACCTATAAAATTATAAATGTTTTGAAGGAATTGAACATTATGAATTGTGTAATATGCATAAAGCATATGCACTTAAATCCTTAGTTTAATGCTATGACATTATCTTAACAATATCGACGTTCAACTGTCAACTCGGTGACGAACGAATGGACAACAACCTTGTTTTTTTATTACTATTTCAGTTGAAGCTTACATAATGTGTTTACGTCCACATCAAAAACACAGACAGTAGTACAGAACAGTTAGTAGTTACTTTTATAGTATCAATCGATAGTCAATAATAAGGTGAAAATTCTGTCAATTTAATGTAAGACTAATATTATAGTATATACTTATACTCGTCGAGAGATCCTTAATAAGATCCTTAAGTCCTTAAGTAGAGTAAGATGCTTAAAATAATAAAAATTAAAAGAATATAATATAGTAGTTTTTAAGGAAATAAAAGGCTTATTAAATTATTTTTTGTCTATTTTTTTCTTATTAGATATATATATCAAATATACATATTATACATAGTTAGAAGCGTATTTTTAAGTAGCATTAAATGCATTTTAATTTAAGTACTATTATAATAAACTGAATACTACTGGAAGGGATATAAGCATATTTTTTTTTGTTTTATGGCCCTTTTCTTCTGTGCGTGAGTATGTCACTGAACCCCTCCTAAATGGCTGGACCGATTTTAATTTAATTATTTACAGTATACCTATGTAATATACAGTATAACTATGTACAGTGTACACAGGCAACGCAGAATTGTTTGTCTCAGTCAACTTATCTTGCCATTTTATTGTGCTATTTCTAAAAGGGTGCTATTATTTCCGTTTTTTAAAAAGCTGCCTTAAATAAAAATTGGGAGAGAAGTCGAGTTCGCAGGTCGAGGCCTCTGTATGATTGACCATTGTTGTCAATACTGGCGTGTACCTGTAATTACCTGTTTCTGAATACCGCTCGCCGGTATTCCGAAAACAGTATAATGGACGGCGCAGTGACTAAACTGCGTTTTTACCACATGATGATGTCTCAAATACAAACACATCTGAGGAGCAAAACTCTAAGGCCAGTTCTCTGACATTACCACTCAAAAAGCACGCGTGATATTATTTAATTGTGAACTTTTTAAATGTATTTAGAATTTAAAAAGAACAACCACTGTTGTTCGTGTGTAATGTGTTGCGTTGTGGCTCCATTTTGTAATTCGGAGTTCGATGCAGACGCGATAAGAATTAAAAAGGCTTTGATAAAGCGACGTTGTTTCAAAACGCTCACAAAGCAAAAGCAATGAATGTTGGTAAACTAAAGGCTATCTGCCATTACACAGAACAGTGGGTGGCGTCTTTGACTAAACTTATGCTACGCAGATCAACTTAATTTCTTCTAGCGGATTATTTCAAACTAGCTGTCGCGCGCGTAGTAATAAAACTCAATGGTCGCACGCGACTTTGTCCGCGTAACTTTATAAAATACAGAGCCTATCTATGTTATTCAATGACAATGTCAATGAATATAAAAATTTCGTGTCACGTTGTGTCTCCACGATGAACTCCTAAACTACTGAACCGATTTTGATAAAATTTCCAAAGTATGTGTAATTTGGTCCAACTTTTTATTTTGCACCCGTACGAAGCCGGGGCGGGCCACTAGTAAATTATATATTTTTTTATTTATTTTTCATATTGTTCTTTGACTCATTTGTCATTTTTTTAATAATAATAATGCATTATTTCCTTTAAAAGTTGTTCAATCAAATTTACATAAATTACGTAACTGTTTATGTAAGCCGTATATTTTACTAAATAATAAAATAAAATAAAGAAAATCCTTTATAAAAAAGTACAAATTTTAAATGATGCTCCCGTCGTATGAGATTGTGTAAATGAGCAAAACGAGGCAGCACAAGTGCTATGGGGTTTATGTTGCGCAATGAGGAAACGCATCAATCGCAGTTCGCAGCTCTCGTCCATCGGGTCCGCTCGCGTAACCGCGAGTCGTGACCACGACTGACCAATTAAATGGACTGAACCACTTCTTATTAATAGTGCAAATAATTTTATATTGCTTCGCGTAGGGCTGTCACAGGCTAGGTTTTGAGATACTAGACATTTTGGAACAATAAACAATCTGACACTAGACATTTTGAGACACTTGGACAATCTGAGACTAAATATTTTGATAGACTGGTCCTTTTGTGGAACAATGGACATTCTGACACTTTTGACATTCTAAACCTGAGCCCTAGATTATACCCTTTCAGACAAAAAAAAATTAAGCCTTACCTTAAAGCCTTCATTACATAATAACGAAAGACAGTGGGATGCTAAAAAACAATGTCTGTTATAGCTTAGGGGGACTAATCTTTTTCGGGGCATTATTAGATGCATAAGTAATATTCTTTCTTTGCAAGAAGATAGTGTTTTCTTTCAATCTAGAAAAAGAGTCCAGCAACCAGTAGTCGACAATGGAATGTTCAAATGTTGTGGATCAACCCTGACGGTTTCCGCTTGTCAGAGTGGTGTAAGCGATGCCAGCGACGCAAGTTGTTCACATCGAGTGAAAACTATATTTCTCCCTGAATATGGACGCGATTACACTTGTAACTACTAAACGTATAGATTCTCGGCGACTGTAAATGGTATTATTAACTATAGTTAACCATTTGACCTGATTGCTGTTCATTTATTCAACTGTCCAAATACAAAAGGCGAAGGCCCATAACATCTATAATATAGGGTGAAGTCTATATAGACCTGCGCACACAGCTGGCTAGCTGTATGTGCCTGCACGGGTCCCCTCCGTCTGGGTATTGCTCGGGTGCCTCCGGGCAAGGCGTCAGCCTAGCCAGCAATGGCTAGGCCGCCCTCGGGGTGTATCGGGATTGTCGCCACGACAGAACTCGGTCCACCCCGGCCAGAGGGCTAGGAGGCACCGGGGAGTTTTAGTGGTTACCGCTATGATTAGTATAGCGGACCACTGGTCGACCTCCACATACCCCTACCGCCTAGCCAGCGGTAGGAAATCAGTAAAAGGATTTTTCCTCGACAAAAAAAAGGGGTGAAGTCCCGCATTATTTTGACTTCTTTAATAATAATATCTGAGCCCATTTTCCCATCTCTTTCCTACTGTAGTCTGCCTGTAGTACTGTAGTCGAGCTCATTTGTAGCACGCTGTGGTTTATAGGCGATGGTAGCCATAGCCACCTACCATCAAGTGGAGCGTCAATCTGTCCACCTACCTTATCATTAAAAAATCGAATAAATACATACATATTATAAATACATCAATGAAACAGGTACAAAGGTAAAATGTTACGGGATTCGAACCTGTGACCGTTTGGTTACTAGCCACTAGACCAAACGTGTCGTCAACAGGTGAAGATTGTTTTGAGAGCGGTTAGTTGGTACTGTATGCCTGTGGCATAAATAAAAGAGTCGTGCATCGAATCTCGATCCGTCGCAATTAAGTGGAATGTATCGACGCATCGCTATCGCGGTTGACCCGGCGCGTCACGCGTCCGATACTGCGCCAATTAACATTATCTTAAGATAATGTTCGTTAAGATAGTCCCATTCCACAAGTCCACAACGCTCACACACATCCATATTTAAACTCCACAAGCCATCTCTAAAATTAATCCCAGGGAGTCAGATTATTTTCACAGGAAGTATATTTAAAAAAAAACCACTTATACAACTACAGTTTAAAAAAATAAAAGATAAACTTGTTACCAGTTCTACGCTCTAAAAATATAAATACTAATCGAATCATATAATATTATATTGCATGTTATACTTAAATATAGATATCAAACTATATGCAGCAACTTCTGTAACTAAATTTACAGAAATACGAATTCACATTCAATAGATAGGTATTTACTAGGTAATTATTAATTTAAAATGGGTGGTATTTAAACGCATATCAAAAAAAGTACTTTTTGTATGCAAAAAAAATACGAATTCACATCAAAATAATGATTTGCACAGCAAAATACTCACCTCAAAATATTACTAAATACACTACAATTTATATTCGTGGCGTACCGCTATTTATCTTAATGTATAGCTTTTTTATTAATGCACAGCTAATAATGACTAACGCACATTATACCTATTAACGCTTTTTTTTCTAAATATAGCTTCTATTTTTATATAACATACAGCAATTTACCTAAATAAAACAGCATTTTATTTGACATATTTTTCTTCTTATTATAAGTTACAGACAAACACAAACGTCCGTTTTACCGTTTTATAAAACCGTAATCAATGCTTTATTAGTTTAGAATTAATATTAAACTAATTAAACTCCTACTCTGATGTATGTATTTAATAAACCATGTCCAAATAATAATACACACCTTTTGCCTAAAATTTTTACCCGGGTGTGCTCACTTCGCTCACATTTCATATACATTCCTAGAACCTAACCTAACTCTTTTTTCTAATAAAAATAAGTATTTTCTAGTATAAAGTAATTGTTATACAACCCCTTTAAGGGTCAGCCAACTCGACAGTCCATAATCTAAATTTTAGCCTTCTTTTCGATTATTATAATTTTTATTATGAGAATATTTACACAGGTGACATGAAACCCCTTATCCCTTATCCCTAATCCTTCTATGGTCGGCAGCGCACTTGTAGCACTTATGGCGTTGCTTGTGTTATAGGCGACGGTAGCCACCTACCATCTAGTGGACCATCAGCCTGTCTGTCGACCTTAACATTAAAAAAAAGGGTACAATTTACTTAGTGACAAAAAAGCGCGCGAAATCAGATAAAAAAAATTATTGCTATACTTATTTTGCTGAGCATATGTTCTTAAAAATTAAGACAAATATGATGAGCAAGTTTTAAGGTGCTTATTAGGATATATGCTTCTCGGATAGTTATTTTGCTATGAGAATGAGTATTATCTATGCACGGTGTGATTAATTTGCTGTGCAGTCAGTATTTCTGTTGAGATTGTATTATTTTTGTACCTAAAGGAATTTATTTGTTTCGCATTAGAGGAAAAAAGTAATGTAGTGTTGATGTGTATTTTCGAATTGTCTGCAGTACTAGTTTTGTTAAACATTTAGTTTATTTGTAGCGAAATAACTTATTTGATGTGCAAAGGTATATAAATGATGAAAATAAATTGATAGGTGATTATTTTATTTGATGTGCAATTAATAATATCCCATTTAAAATTGAATTTTAATGGATTAAAAGTAACTACAAATGTTTATCGCCATTTCTTCAACACAGAAACACCTTTGCGTACCGTTGGTAAATTAATTCTATTTAATTATATTTGACGGTTTATAAGTACATATTATTGTAATAAATAAATGCTAAAAGAATCCTTATGGAAACCGTTCGATCTTACTGCTATTCCACCTCTCCTGTTAGGTCGTAGAATGAGTTATAGTGCTGGACGCTCGACTCATTGAGCCATCTACGATGCTGCGTAAATCTTCACTCAGCGAGATTACAACTAGAGACGTTACAAATTTGTCGAAACTCGCTTATTTCATCGTCAACGCAATATAAAATAAATGGACATGCTTCAGCAAGTTCCCATATGCTTCGCTGGTGAGCCACCTTAGAGTTTAGTGAGTTAGTTATAGCACACAAAGAAATCAAGTAATTTTTTGGTACATGTTTTTTATGCTAAGATCGATAGACAGGCTGACGGTCCACATGATGGTAGGTGGCTATTCTCCTATAACACAAGCAACGCCACAGATGTTGCAAGTTTTCTATAGTATAGTAGGATTAAGGATAAGAAAATGGAAAGAGATAGAGAAATGGGCACTGGCATCCCCTACACACTCACCGAAACAGAATAACATAACCATCCCTTAAACTAATTAACATAAATTTAAACATAACATATTACATAAAAGTTAACATATTAAAGTTCGCAGTGTCTATTATGTAGCTGTCCATTATTTGAGTAGTGATGCGCCTTCGGCAGGTCGCAGTGCATTAGTCGCAGTTAGTATGCGGGCGGTGGCTGCGATCGGCACATCACTCAGCGACTGCGCACTCGCGTACTCATCTCACGTACTTAATTGTACTCCGCTCGACTCCGCTGCTCAACCGTACTTTCCACTTTTAAAATGTTCGCAATCGTAGCTCAAGCGATCGCCCTCTATCTTTCGATCTGACATCACGCTCAAAATTCTCAATGTCTGCTTCTAAATACACTATCTTTCTAACATAAGAAGGTATAACTACCTTGGCCCTCAAGGTGCTGCTAAAAGTTAAATAAAGCTCAAAACTTTCCATGCTATTGATATTCTTCGACTCATAAAGATGGAACCAATACCTATAAGATAATCAAAGTCTTGTAAAAATAAAGCTAAGTCTTGTATCGTAAGAAAATGACCGTTTTCCCGACGAGAGAAGACTGCTTCTATAACAATTTTTAACTCGTCTTTTACTTCTAATCTCTTTTTGGGTGATCAAATGCACCACTGTGGGTCATCGGCATGTCTGTCGCATAATGACAATGATATACAAGATCGGAGCAATAACTCTAGTGGTAGAAATAGGTTGATTGCAGAACGTTGCGAGTAAGAGCCGGCAGTAGTTTATTAGCATCGGGAACGAGTCTAGATAGGTACAGTTAGTTAACATATCGCAGGCAATAAAGAGTCCGATCGGAATCACGAGGAGCCGCCAATCGATCGACCGATGACGTTGCGAAACAGAAACAGCGCGTTGTGCAACGCGAACAAAAAGCATTAAGGCGGAGTCACGTTTCGCCAATTGTTTACATCCGCGACCATTATTTCGAGTGGCTGACCGTCAAGGGAAAAGTCGTAAGAAATGCGAGCTGCGCTTGCGCATTACCACCGCGGGTCGTGATCCAATGGAAGGCGTCGCGACGGTCAGACCACGCCTCCCTCCCACCGCGACAGGGCTGACACCGGACCATTTACTAATCAACTCATTAGACAAATTAGATCTACATATTTTCTGAATAATTATACTGAGTGAATTGTCTACAAACTCCCAAAAAGGGCAACCTAGGTACGTTAGTTAGTCGAAGATGCTCGAAGTGGGAAATTAACTAACGTAAACTTAGAAGTATTATGTACTTAACAGACCTGTGACATGGAATACCTGTCACGAAAACGGAATATTATAGAAACTAACGCAAATTAGGATCAAATGGAGGAGAAAGTTATGAAGTTATCAATGTTAGTTATGACCTACGTGTCTTTTAAAAATACCTGTTGTAGTCCATGTTGTAACTCTTACAGATTCTTTTTTGTTTTGCAATGTTAGTCAATACGTTTACTGAAGCCGGCTTTCATTTGATTTTAAATGCTTCGTCAATCACTTGAATTTCAGAAAAGTTTATTGTTTCAAAATTCTTTTAACAATTCATAAAAACCCACATGAAATCTTGTATTACCATGTTATTACCTAAGTTTAAAACAGCTGCATTAGCCTAAAGATTTCACTAATTTTAATAAAGGTCTTAACATTAAAAAAATATCTTTCAATAAAGGACAAACAAGCTGAAGGTTCACAACTCCTCCCTAATTCCTACCTAATCCTTATCCTCAATTCTACTATGATCGGCAGCGCACTTGCAGCACAAGTGGCGTTACTTGTGTTATAGGCGACGGTAGTCACCTACCACCAAGTGGACCTACCTGTCTGTCGACCTTAACGTAAAAAAAATAAGCGAGTCTAAGCCTAGAAAAAAGTAAAAAAGGCAGCCCTAGAAGCTGAAGGCGGGAGGCGGTGATGGCGTCACGCGTCGTCGATACAATCAAATGTAACATTATCCTAGTTGACCCCCATCAGTCAGGCGGGGTGGGGTGTTGGAGGCTTCCAGGGCGTCCATCAGATTTAGTTGTAGTGAGGGAGTGTAGTTGGTGCTATCGCCGCATCGCTGCCAATAAATCGCGGCAGACAAACGACGCCGGGGCACGCCACTACATCTGCACCGCACCGCACCGCCCCACACCGCACTGCACCGCACTGCCACTAAGGAATCTCGGGAGCGGCCTCTACTCCGAGAGCTGACGTCCTCATGTTCTACACCACGATGCAGGTCGTCGTGTTAGCATATGAAGAAAAAGAAGGAGAAAGAAAATCACCTAATACTTTTGCATCTTTATTTATTTAAAGCGAAGTATTTAGGTATAGAAAACAAAAATTACCTACATTTTTACAAAGCCAAGGTTTGAATCAAAACTTCAACGTGAATCCGCAACCAAATATATTTAAAAATATAATAAGTAGGTACTTATTGATTCGGTTGATTTGTACGGCCGGACTACTGGGGAAAAAGTCTCACTAGTTAGGACAGTTAACCAAACTACTGGGAATACACCTTATTTACTAAAATCTCAATTTACAGAATAGTATGCTGACCACCATAGCAATGTAATTTATCCTGTCGATCTTTTAACCAAAACTACTCTATAGGACTTAACAATGTAAGAATTAACAGTCATCTTTTTACCTAAACTCAGATATTCAAATAAGTTGCAGTAGTAAAATACTGGTATCTGTCTCCCAGACTAGATCGAGTGAGGCAGTGCGCGGGCGCACGACCCGGCTGCGCTAGTTTCGTGACTGCGGCGCAATTACATGTCACGCGGCCCCGCTCCGACATCTCGCCGATAATTTATGAGAGCCCGCACTTTTTCATCCCGCTCCCTGCCTGCGATGTCGGCCCGCCCCGTCTACTATACTGCTTTCGTGTGACGATATTGTGCACTCTATCCGAGACTACGTTAGAGCCTTAATAGGATGAGGATATGTGAGCAAAGTCGCTGTGTGCCTAGTCGCAAACGAGGGCATATGTGAGGGCACACAGAATCACGTATACCTTACATCAATATTTATACAGGATCATGTACAACGAACGGCCAAATATGTGGTCACCGCGTCTTCGCTGCACAGCAATCTATCTGTCATGGATATTCAGTCACGTTCATAGTTGCAGCCGCGGCGCATTACGAACTGGTCTCGTCCCGACCGGTTCCTTGCGTACCTTTCCACAAATAAAACAAGCGGACTAAACAAATTGGACTTGGACTTAATAACTTATATTTAAAATACCAATGAGCAAGTAAGTAAAGCAGAAATCGTGCGCACTACCCACTTGTACGCCTGTATTATATCCATTATACCTTCAAGGGATCGTCTACGTTATAGCACCGTCCAGGTTAACAATAATATTATATCTAGTTACCTATATTTATAATTTTCTAATAGCCTTTCCTCTCTCCGAGGAGGAAGGCTTATCATCACGTCATTCAGTATATCAGCATCAGGTATTTGTAGTTGGAAACTTGGAACCAGCTAGAACTATTACGTATAGATAGGTTGATATCTTGATAACACTAAGATCTATGTATTGTATTGTATGGAGCTGCTTGGGATTTATGAATGAATATTTATAGTGAAAAAAAGTATACTGAAAAGATACTTTTGTCGGACTCTTCCTGATTGAACCTACTGTATTCCATGTGAGCAGTAATTTTAAAATGTTAATAATTGTTTCCTTATGCACACGGCTTCAAAACCACAAATGAAGTCGAAGAAAATCATAGGATTAGAACCCACGTCCGAACTAATATTATAAATGCGAGAGTAGCTGTCTGCCTGTATGTTACGTTTTAATACCTAAACCTCTTTTATGAGACTCTAAAGAAGATAAAAAGTGAAATTTGGTACTTGACTTTTAAACCAGATAACAAACTATGGTATATTTTTTTTTATTAAATAGATCCCATGTAAGTAGATTCTGAAGGTACCTTAATTTCTGAAGATAATTATTTCATACCAGATTTCCACACCAGAAGATAAAATTATTTCATATAGGAAACATTTAAAAAAATTGTTCACAAGTCGCGGGCACATTTAAATATGCTTATAAAAATATCAGTAAGTAAATATGACATGTTTACTGTCACAAGTGGAAGGCATTGTGTGATAGCTAATGTGGGAATATTAGGAGAGATGCGGCCGATTCAGCTGGTTACAGCTCAATAACACTATATATTGTGACAAGCTCGCTCGTGAGCGGCGTCTTAACTGAGGGGCCCTTAATAAAAATAGTAATGGCACGAAAACGGCTTACTCGGTCGCGTGGGCGCTTTCACAATTATTACCTTTACCCAATAAATAGTCTCAAGTGGTGTATATTAACATATTAATACGTACACGTGGAACCAGACTCCACTAATCCGCTTTATGCAAATGTTATGCCTCATATCTCTTTACTAAAAGTTTCAATTACACTGGACAGTTTTCTTAATTAGCCTGAGATGCAGTGTTTCTCAAACTACCACAGGGTTAAGTGAAGGCATAGTTACACCTCTATGTATTTTGGGTTTCTTAGTTCAAAAGACTATGGGTTATTTATATAGGAATAGCCTAAAGTAGCATAATCTTCTCGCATAGAGTAGCTATACTTACCATTATAGGTTTCGGCATTTTGTGTGTCCTGCCCAGTGCCCATGTCACTTCTAATCACTGATTTGCCGGCTTTTTCAACTATTTCATTTATTCGTTTGTTTATATACAGTCCTTTCTGACTCAAATACAATAATCTCGCAGAGTTGAGCGCCATCTTGTGTCATCACTGGCAACACACATTAAAAACGTTCGCTCGTCGTTCATATGTATTTTTCATACGAACTGATCCTCACATTATTATAAAACATGATCCTCCGCCGCGTCTGTCTGTCTGTTCGCGATAAACTCAAAAACTACTGCACCGATTTTCATGCTATTTTCACCAATGGATAGAGTGGTTCTCAAGGAAGGTTTTAGTATTATAGGTAATTTATAAAGTTACGCGGGCGAAGTCGCTGGCAGCGGCTAGTTGTCAATATAAAGTTTGAAGCACTCTGCCTGTAAGGCCGGTGATGATGGTCGCGTCATTCGTCGATTGCTTCGTTACGGGTGGTTAAATTGAAAGTTCGGAGTCACAAAACGGCCCATTTACGTCGAATGCAAACGAGAGAGGATCTCACTAAGTATACTTATTTATATTATTGA
The DNA here is from genome assembly GCA_918317495.1 of Synanthedon vespiformis. Taxonomy (NCBI): domain Eukaryota; kingdom Metazoa; phylum Arthropoda; class Insecta; order Lepidoptera; family Sesiidae; genus Synanthedon; species Synanthedon vespiformis. The sequence continues at coordinate 157,750 of OU906962.1, forward strand.
ACCGTTGTCGAAACATAATATGAGCAACTTCATATTATAACTGTAGCAGTCGTTAAATCCATCGTAATTAATGACATGTCTAATTTGACAGTAAGATATGTGTGTAAATCGCAGTCAACATCGCTCCACCGAAACTTGATTATGAATAATGTTTCATACCACCGGTGAAGACGTAGCTACATCAAGCTGTGAGCATTACGGGCTGCTATAAGTGTTCGACGGACGCCTTTAAAATGTCAATTCTTGAAAGAAAACTTGATCTTCTGGGTGAGCTCGCTCCATCTTAGGCCTCTCCCTTGCTACCCAGCTGGTTGTTGGCCAAGAGCAAACCCATCTCTAAAAAAAAAAAAAAAAGAAAACTTGATTTATTTTGCAAATTTGCAACTTATAATTAAAACTAAGAAAGTAAATAATACTAGGAAAAAGGTGCTGGCTGAAAATGAAATGCTTGTCTAAGCATCTTAGCACAATGCTGAGCCAGTATCAGATTTACTGGCGCGAGGACACACGTCTTTTACCTGTTTACAAAGAGTTTTAAAGTAAGTACATTTAATATATTTGCCTGTTTATTAATTTCTGTTTTGTGTTTTTTGTCTTAAACGGCAATCACACCATACAATTTGAACGTTTCCTATTTAGGAATCTAAGTAGAGAGCTCGTGATCACACTACGCTAAATTGATTTCTAAATCGAAGATATAGAGTTGAAAATGGATAAACTCTCAATTGAATCCAATCTGTTCTAACTGCGATCACACCTTTCGATTTCCTAAATTGGATACGTTCAAATTGTATGGTGTGGTAGCCCTTTTATGTTTGTGTCTTGTGTTGCGTGAATATTTTTTTTCTTTCTTCATTCTTAAAATAAAATATAAGACAATAAATACCTATGTTATAAAAAGGGTAGCCAGCGTACTAGGACAACCCCTAGTGTTTGTTGCTTGTGCTTATTAGGCGATGGTAACCACCTACCATCAAGTGGACCGTCAGCCTGTCTACCACCCTTTATAATATAAAAAAGGAGCTTGCTACGCATTAGCGGTATTTTATTTTTATTCTTTCATAAATAATTAAATCTACAAATAAATGAAATGAAGACCACGCTGCACTTAGGCTTTTATAGGTATCAAGGAAGTCGTGGCGCGTGAGTAGAGTTAATTTTACCTTCAATACTTTAATATTAGAGCAATGTAGAGGAAAGTAGGTGGTTCCATTATCGAACAAGCATCGAGCACCACGCACCGTTAAAGATAAACATCGGAATTTAATATCCGCGGATAGCAAAGCGATACACGAACGCATTTAACCCCACGCCACCGCACCGGGACTAATTAACCCTGCGATGAATCCGGAAGTGATGAACGAGGGCTAACAAGTGGTCTAGACTCGAGATAGGTGCCCTAACCCTGGCCCGAGCGCCACAGTGCGTGCAAGGCGCCACAAACGTGTTTCCTTTACATTGGGTATGTAATAAAGTTTTCACAGACCACTCGTACCTATTAAAAGTAGCAAACGTAGATACACTTGAACATTGTGCTTTTCCCGCGACTTTTCATGCATATAATTACACCTGTCAATAATCACCCTATCGTGTTTTGATGTTTAATTATAGACTAGTATGTACAGTAAAGTAAGAACTTATAGGAAAAATTAATGTTTACAATTTATTACAAGAACAGTGCTATGTGTGAGTGAGTGTTGATAACCTTTATATATCCATAAAAAGGGGCGATTCTTTACTCCGACTAAGGTCTAAGCGCGATCTCTTCATAATTAGTATATATTGCAGGTGTGAGATAGAGGCAAATTGCAGGTCGCAGGTAATTGATCGCTCCACAATGAGGGAGTGCATAGGTAGGTCACGATCCTCGTTAGAGGCGAGTCCTGGGTAGATGCACGCATTTGACTTTCCGATGATAGCGGCCTCCTCTCGTCCGGTCCGAGGCGGAGGTGTAAAATAATGAACAGCGCGACAACACGACCTGCATCCTTATTGCAAATTACACGCGACCACAGAACAGCCAAACACGCTGCTATAGTCTAATACAAATACTTACCTGCTCAGTGAGCGTTTGTTATGAAACTATATAGTACAAAAAAAACTATGTAACTGACTGATATTTTGCACTGTTCATATTCATTTGGATTTGACCTGACTGCTTTGGACTTGATGGACTTATTTTACTTTACTGCCTAGTCTCGGGATCTATTATTTTTCAAATGAAACTTGCAAAATCAACGGAGAAGTTTAATCTGTTGGTTTAACTACTTAATCAAAATTAAATTTCTTTCTTCTCTTTTAATGTCAAGACATTAAAGACATTAGTTTTATTTAACTACGAATAAATAAAATCGAAGTGTCTGTTTGTAATGCCTATTACTTACTAAATATACCAAAGTATACATACCTATACTTTGCAAGGTGCAGATCAGAGTTCTAAGGTCTAAGGTTCTAAGATTGGCTCTTCCGGGAATCGAACCCGAGATCCCTGAGATAGAGCACTCGTCTAATGGGCTTGCCAAAAATTTGTTTGGACAGGATTCCCACTTCCCACTGGAATATATACCTGTCAAAGGGTTTATAACAAATAGGCCATGTCTGCCTCAAAACTAAGCTGGTGGGTGTCAACAAGCGATAGTTAGTACCAACATATAAAAACGTAAAAAGGATCTCTATCAAGGGGATATTTTGCATTGATATTATGACATCTTTCACTTCTTTTTAATATTATAAGGGCATAAGAGTAGGATAGATATTTGCTTGCAAATGTTTCTTTAAATGGACTAATGGACTAAAAGTTTTATCACCTACTTATAACCACTGTGGACTAACTAAAACTGTAATTTACATAACAGCACTTTCGTGCGTAGAATTTAACCGTTATTAATAAAAAAAAGAGTACGTAAGTAATAAAAAGCGGTCATTAGTTTTACAGAAGTGATCATTCAAATCCGTCACACCGCTGGATCGGTTTGACGATAAATTATAAAGGCAATATAAATAGTTTACAACACTTATCGATTTATTCAATGAGAATGGGGCCGATAATCATCGATCCGATTTCACGCCACGAAGCACGGTTAAACACAATAATAGCTTTAAATGAATAAAAAGATAATTCGCGATTACGTAGGGAGTTAGGGACGTTGGACGACGCGCCAGAGAGGACTCTATGGGGTGGGAATAGCACTTTGCAATGACTAGCGTACATTAAATCGAGTTCAAACTGTGCTTTAATCCCATTTTTGTTAACCACAAACAATGGGCCCTCCACTTGTGCAGCTGACACGATATAAAAAACCTGCCCCGGGGACGCCATATTGTTATTAATGGGACCCTCGCGAAATGAGAATCTCGCGAATATGAGCCCCGTGTTTGAAGTGAGCTTACAATTACAACAAGTGGGTTGATTGTGTTATTATAAATTGTGTACACATGTGTTACCATTTAGTCGCTAAGCTCTAATTGTCAGTTCTTTTTTTTTATAATTTTTAAAAAAAATCTCGTGTCACGCTGTATGTTCGGGATAAACTCCGAAATTGCTGAAAAGATTTTGGTGAAATTTCGTAACTAAGTATCTGTAATTTGATCCAACATATCAAAGATTTTACCTCCGAATTGACCTCGTTACTTAGGTATAAGATTGCACCCATGCCAAGTCGGGAGCGAGTCACTTGTGAAAAGTGACTGGCTAGCGTTAGCCCCCGCTTTTGTCAATTTATACTGATGGGATTTGCGAGTCGTGAACTCCCGCGACTGTTTGCTTCGTGTTTTGTCTGACTTTTATATGTGAAACCGACTGTCACCTACACAAGAATAGCATAGGTATATTGCTAGTCTCAAAACACCAATCCCATTTCTCCTAGCCTGTGTTTACCGTAGCGCGTAACATATAGAAATTGCATCTCAATTGTGGGAGCTCCTTTTAAGCGAACTTTGGTTGCCAATGAAGCAGTAAATAATGTGTACAAATTGCATTGCAAATAAGTCGCGCCAAACACGGTGCAATCCTTGTATGGTGCTTCTTTGTTTAGCAACGCAACATCTCGACCTCTCACCTCACCAAGTCACCACCACTCTTCTTCAAATAAAACTCTGCGCTATAATCTATTTTCATCGATTTAATAGACATGTAGGATTACATATACATATGTTTATCTCATCATAAAACTATATTATATGCATATTAATTTATTCGGCTATATAGTCATATTGTGTGTACTACTAGTAGTGACCAGTGAACGAACAACAAACGAGCACCCGCCCACTTAAGGCCACCTTAACATTACAAACTTTGTTGGACTTTGTTCTCTTCGAATGTGCCCTCGAGACTGGGACTGGTCACTGTCACCATAAGAAACCATAGACACTCGCAAGTCCGACCAAGTTTGTATGAAGGCAATGCTCAAACTTCGCACGTACGGTCCATAGATGCGAGATATTATATATGTACCTACTATTGAAGAGGCATCCGAAACATTCACAAAGTTATAGTAATTAGAATAGAAGCTAAAAGTTTACAATTACTACATAGTTGATTAGTCTATTTTCTAAGTGTTGTTTAACTAAAAGGGGAATACCCGTGTCGGGGGAATCCCCATTAGCCGATCAACACAGAGTATATCCCGCATCGGTGTCCCGTACCCCGCAACATACACCACGCGACGACGGCAAGAAACATCAACATACATATGGTAACGCATGGTTTTGTACAATAAAAATCTCTTCTCTTTGGCTATAGGCTATAACACAACACCGGGAAGCGGTCTCTATCAGATCACTATCACCTACGCTAAGCTTCAATTACGAGGAAAACAAATAGAGCCGCGGTTAATCGCATTTTCACAATATTATATATTTATATATTTCACGCTCACAACACTCAACGTACTCCACAGACCGAAGAACGAAACGTAAGAGAAAATTTCAAAATAAAAAATTAACAAAATTTCTTACATATATATATTACATACACATATGAGAATCAACTGCGATATCGTATCATTTATATAAAATTTGTAATAATTTGTGAACAAACATATAGTATATGCGTGATATGTCACTTTTCTATTAGCGTATATATATTATATATTGGACAAGCGCGGCGTCTCCTTCCAACACTATGTGTATATCTTATATACTTTGAACCGCGTAACATACATTAAAATCTGTCAATATATTGTTTCTGTGCAACAGCAAACAAACACATCTAATAACTATGTATGGCAACTGAAACCACTTCTGTTATAGTTTGACCGGAACCGCTGTACCGCTCCTTAACTATACTCTCCTATCAAAGGCACAAGAGAAAAAAAAATACCTAGAAGGCTTTTTGTTTTACAGTCAGATTTACATGTCGTCAAATATCAACTAATGCGGTTATCACACCATTCAATTTGGACGTTTCCTATTTAGGAGTCTTAAGTAGTCTAAGAGCTTTGAACACACTTACGCTAAATTGATTTCTAAACCGAAGATCATAGAGTTGAAAATGGATAATAGAATCTAAAACTAAATTGAATCCGATCTGTTCTTTCTGAGATCACACCTTTCGATTTCCTAAATTGGATGCGTTTGAATTGAATGGTGTGATAGCCCCTTAAGACAGATTTTTATTTCGTCTAAATTACAGTTAAATAAATTATACCAATGTATAAAATTCAGCATTTACTTATTTACTTACAAAAACTTTGTAAGTTACTAAATAAATGCTAAATTTTAATTGTAATTACTTTTAACGGTAATAAATCTAACTGTATAAAATTTTTAAATAAAGCACAAGCTTGTGGGATCTCTCGTGTCATCTAAACTGCGATTTTACTTTCATAAAAAAAATTCAAATCGATATCGTAAAATGGCAATATCATTCACCCCGCATTCCTAAGGAGCGGCACAGCGGTTTCGGACAAACCTTACAAGTTAAACCTAAAACGCAACAACTGACTTAAAACTTAACGCGCTAAAATGACTGGCACGCGACGCGACGTGTACTTAAAGCGATCACTTACGACTTACGACTAACTTAAGCGTATATATTGTAAACTGTGGACACATTTAAAGTACTTCATATCTATTATATTTTCATGTATGTATGTATGTACGTCACAATTGGGCAAACTAAGAGTTGGTCGGAGGTTGTGTGGTGATATGTAATTGCAGCATAATAACATTCCATCCATTTTGACTTCAATAGGAATCGAAATTATGCTAGAATTAAAAGGTCACAACACAACGCGTTATCGATTTTCAAAAGCCATATAGTACATAATATTTGTATGGGTAATCAGAGGGACGATACATTTTGGCACAGTCGGTCAACATAATTCATCATAGTCGTCGTTAAACCGAAATCTGCTGTGCACTTTTTTTTTTTTTTTTTTTTTTTTTTTTCATTTTGAGATTCCAACATTTTCACCTTGGTAAATAGTTCACTGCACAATCTAAGGAAGTATAAAAAATATATATTATAAGCACTATTTGTCGAACCGCGACCTCGTAATAAAATATACGATATTTACTCTAATATCGAAATATTAAATTTTCATTTTTAAAAGACATAAATGAATGTAAAGAAAGAGAAAGAAAGAAAGAAAGAAAGAAAGAAAGAAATTTTTCATGATATTTCAGCAATTTTTTTTTTCAATTTTTTTTTCAATCTCAAAGTATTTAGTATATATTTTTGCACATAGCAAGTTTTTGTTTAACAACGAAGTAATGTTAAATTCACCACACCTTCTACATTTACATATATAGATATATAATTTTTATGTAGGTATATATAGCTAGTATGTACTTGTAACATTGTGTAAATAACTTCTATTTATTATAATGTATATATGTATATATATATTTGTGCTCGGGTAAACTATGAAAATCGAAAACAATCTTTGTTACAAACAATACAGTCGACATAATATTAATTTGTAATATCAATGTATTTTTCCATTTGTATGTATCTAAACTATATTCCATCGATTTTCTATTAAACTCTTGTTAAAATTTGAAGATATTAAAGACGACTAAATTTTTTATACACAAGCTATTCTTAATTCGAATAATACTATTTTAGCTTTAGCTAAATGTGCTTGTGGGTGTTCTTTTCGTTAGAAACTGATTTCAACTATTAAAACTTAATTTGAATTTAAAAAAAAGAAAACAATACTCATTTGGCAGAGGTAAGTAGGTGTATATTGGTTTGTACGGAAAGACATTTCGTTTATTTTTTTAAATAAAAAAAAAATCTCATCTCTTTTTCCTTATAATGAGAACGTACATTTTTGTAACTTTTTTTTTGACCTATTTTAAAACTTGATTTTTTTTTTGTGAAATTGCTTTCCGAACAAGTCGTTTAGTATTATTAAAATGTTGACTAGGAGTAGGGCAATTGACTATCGCACCCGACACCTAAAAATGCTCAAATAATATACTGCAATAGATATTGCCCGATGTAGGCCATGTTCTTTCAACCGATTTCAAAACCAAAAAAAAGGCAAAAATAGGTGCCGTGCGCTTTCAAAATCTGCCCTTGAGCAGGGATTGAGCAGCTCAGTGTCTACTTACAATATTTTTCAATCAAACAAACAGAGCTCAACACCTCTTTCGTATAGTATAATAAACAATGACAAGGGGAATGTTAACAAGAGCGAAGTCAGTTATTATCACTTGTTTAGCAGTAAAGTCAGTGATATGAAATTAGTTTAAAAATTAAAATTTTGATGGACAGAATATTTATGAGGGGTCATTTTGAGTATATAAAGTCTCAAATCTATACATAGGCGATGAGCAAGTAGACATCGAGCTGCTGCATTCTTTTAAATAGTTACGCGAACCATTTTACTATGCAATTTATATCGAAAATAATTTAATTGTGAACAGAATGAATGCGTTTACATTACAATAATAACGAATGGACATGAAAAGCGCGTGTCTCTCTCTCTCTCTCTCTCACACACACACACACACACACAACATAATCACACAAATCCGAATAATACATCTACGACGAGCACCTAAGGGCTGTTAGACTTTATACTAATAAATAATTAATCTATGTGGACGTCCACACAGTACAGTATAATAATAGTTATAAAAACTAAAACCGTTACGAATTCATGGAAATTGTGAAATTTGAACTTGTCAAAATTCACCAACACATAATAACACAATGCAAGTTTGCATTCGCAAATTATTTCATTCATATAGTCATAAAGTAGGTATCATTCATTCAATTCATTCATTCATTACACTTATGAAATTGTTGGCTATACAAGTTCAATAAGTGTTAACCAGTCATTCTATTACTGATGCAATAGCTGATTGTGCAATAGTCATAAGGTAATAGTCGTTCTTTTGCGGATACAATAGTTGACTATATACAATAATGCATCGGTAAAAGAATCCCGTGACTATTCGAATTGCATAATTTGCCAATGGAGATGACAAAATTCTAATAATTTTTCTTTTATTCCAAATCTTTAAATAAAAAATACGAGACAACTGTGTTTTTGGTTTTACTTTTTCGCTATTTTAAAACGCGATCTGCGACATTAAAGATTTTTTTGACAATTTCAAATTTCTATGGAAAAATTAAACAATCTCGTAAATGAGTAATTGTTTGTATCCGTTTTTTGTTTCTAGTGAAGGCCCATAAGGATTCGTCGGAACATCATAAATTAGACGTACAGTCAGACATGCAAATGTACGATCACCTCCAGTCAAAATAAACACTCTTTTACCTCATTATATACTCATCAATGTAATACAACCATGGATTTTAAACTAGAATCTTTATGGAACATTTAAAAGTGACATAATATATGCGTAGAGCATGAACTTAACTGTCATTTAAATAAAACCAACCAAACGGTTTGTCATTTAGAGAAGATGCGACTTTACGTCAACATATTAGAGTTTAAAATGAATAGTAGAATTTGGCCGCTACTACCTTTTGGCATTGGTCACGCTAAAACCACACTTGTAGCATTTCGATGAGTACCTATACTACTTTATGAGTTAAGCCTCGTAAGGGGACAAATGTCCCGCGACACGTGTCGCTAGAGATGTCGAGCAAAGCGACATCATGTCTTGCGACCTTTTTCGTCTACATTTAAATTCAACTGTAGCACTCTACCATCGTTCATCCACACAATTTTCTCTATACTCGGTGACTTTTGTCCTTCAACTGTCGTGCAATGTTGCCAGACTTTTCGTGCGATGTCGGGCGATGTCGGGCGACGTCGCTCAACATCGCCCATCTCTGGCGACACGTATCGCGCGACAATTGTCCCCTAGTGTAAACGAGGCTTTAATCAATCGAGTGTAGTTTTTATGAGGCCCCATTTTCATTGGAGATAACCCACGTAAAGTGACGCCGACTGTACCGCTATATTCAAAACGAACGACATTCACAACGTACACTTACATAATTTACAATTTAAGATAAAAATCTTTTACAACATGTCAATAATAATAATATTATATAATGGGAACACGTACAGATATTTATAATTTTCATATTCATTTATTTATTTTTATTTAATATTATATTATTTTATTATTATTATTATTATTATTATATTATTATACACTAACAACTACATAAAGCATTACATTTGTGCATTGATCTCGCGTTCGATCCGACCCACTTCTCGTCAAAACGGACGTAAAAAACATTCAATTTAATACTTAAAACTTAATATTAAAACCTATTTGCTATAAAACAAAAAAAAAATACTTAATAATCTTAACACCTTTGGTATCGTCTACGTACACCGGGCAAAATTGTCACAGTATACGGAATTTGAGTTCAATTGTGAAAATTGTAATAATAATAATAAAAAAATAAAATTGTTGATCCATTTATACCTATTTTATTAAAAAATTAAAAAAGAGCGAAACAAAATGAAGAAAGAGATTGTCCGGCGTACCACTTAACAACAAAATTAATTGTTAAAAATATTAAAACACATCAAATACTGCATCGTAAGTACTAAAAAATAATACATTTAAATATTTAAAAAACTAAAAAGAAAAACACAACAAGAAAAATATTAATATGTATAAGTATTTTTGTTTTTTAAAAAAACATCTATGCAAAATATAAAATTCTCAACTCGCTTTGTACTTTGAGTACTCTAGTTAACATTTTAATAAAAAAAATATATACTTAATAATATATAAAAAAATAAAAAATGTGTAAACAAAATGGCGGACTGTGGCGTCCAACGATCGAATAATAATAAAATTGAACTATTCGTCGACTTGCTTGTTTGTTTGACTAGAAAAAAGTTGCGTAGTACTGGGGTGTGGGAGACTTCGCCTAAGTGAGATTCCGAGGAAGATCTGTCCGAAAGGAAAAACCCCTCCGAGAGGACTAGAAGCGGGGGACTTAGGAACAGTCCCTTGCACACACAACATGCCACCACATGCCACTAACGCGAATGGGGTTTACTTTCCTGCCCTTAATCACATTCCGACACAGACTCAACTATTTACAAACGACCGTCATTGCTCCAACGTTCCGTACTCCGCTCGTCCCTATACTATAGTCTCTCATTTAAATATGTATACAATATCAATACATATATAATAGAATCGTAAACGAGCCGTGTCCATACATTCAAATTAATTACTTCAAATTTGATGATGGATGGGATGGCGAGCCCATTACCCCATCTCATCCTTGAATGTTGAGGCGATGGTAGCCACCAAAAAAAAAAATTTCAACTGTTTTTATGTTATAGAAGTGGAAAGTTTGTGTGTAACTTAGTGTGTGTATTGTATGTAGTAAGCTCAAGCTTTAATCTCATTGCATTCCAAAAAAAATAATTGAAATAATATCGAATATCACGCGTACAAAGTCGCGGACGGAGTCCGTGTATCATAAGTCAGAAACGGAGATTTCGTTTGTTACAAGACGAGCGGAGCACTGACGGGACGCTTCCGAATGACTTTTGTGAAGAAAGATAGTATTGTGGTTTTTCTAAGCCACCGAAGTGGCGTCGGTCGGGTTCGCGGTCGGATTGGCGAACTCCGCATTCACGAACGAGAACCCGCGGAACTCCTCCTGGTTTATAGTGCGGACAACGTCCGCCGGAACCGGAGTCAGCACCGGCTCCTCCTTCGTGAACTCCGCGTCGAAGTTGGCCGCGTCGCGCTTGCCACGCCTCGGTCTAAACGGCGGCTTCAACTTGCGGAGGGCCAAAGCCTCCCAGTCCATGTCGCGGAAGAAAGCGTGCGAGCCGATCGCCGCTTCTCCTCCGCACACGCCCAAACGCCTCGCCGGACTCTTCGTCATGAAGCCCTTCAAAATGGCCACCGCGTCGCGACTCAGCCACACCGGATACAGCACGTCGTCGTGTAGAATACTCTCGAATAGATCATCCTCATTGTCCGCCTCGAAGGGCGGCTGTCCGGCCAGCATCTCGTATAAGAGCACTCCCAACGCCCACCAGTCCACCGACGGACCGTACTCCAACTCTTGCAAAATCTCCGGCGCTATATAGTCCGGGGTGCCGCAGAACGTTGTCGTCGTGGCTCCGTCGCGGATTCCCTCCTTGCACATGCCGAAGTCCGCCAACTTGCAATGGCCGTCCGCGTCCAGCAGGATATTGTCCAACTTCAGATCGCGATAGATGACTCCGTTGTCGTGCAGGAAGCGCAAAGCTAGAGTCACTTCGGCGGCGTAGAACCGCGCACGGGGCTCGTCGAACTTGCGAGCCCTTTGGATCTGGAACATGAGATCCCCTCCGTCCACGTACTCCATGACGAAGAAGAGACGGTCGGCAGTTTGGAAGGCGGAGTGCAACGCGGTGAGGAAGGGATGACGCGCGGCCAACGCGAGGACCCGTCGCTCGGTGAGAGTGCACTCGACGTCGTCGTCCTGGATGATGGCGTCCTTCTTGAGCACCTTGACGGCGTACACCTCGTCCGTGCCCTTCTTCTCGGCCAGCATCACCTTGCCGAACGAGCCCTTGCCCAGCACCTTGATGAAGTGGAACTGGTCCAGAGACACCTTGTCCCTTGCGCACGCGCCGGTATCGCCGCCTGCAAACGTTACCAACAACGTACCATATAGTGAAAGAATGGATTGAACAATACCCGCGTAATTGACCATTCTTTAGAAATACTCTCTTCCCTATAGGCCCGTAAAGTCTGTCGCAAGAGTCAACCGACGCAACTTAAACATGACACGGCTTTTTACAATGGAAAAAATTGCTTTTTCAAGTTATCAAAAATCAAACATTTCATTAAGTTCTTGCATATCAATGAAAAGGAAAACATGTCTAGTGCAACCAGAAAACTTGTATTTAATGTGATACAGTTCACTTTACGTGAAAAACAACTTAAGCGCCCTCACAAGCTATGTCGGTTGACTTTTGCAATAAACTTAGTATAAAGCTGTTCACATTATACTATATTACTCCTCGTACCATTTAGTAAGCGCCGCAACCTATCATCGTTTATGGGAAAGTTAGACCCTTGCCTTGGTTTAGTTAGAATTGTAATTTAGTGACCCAGTTAAAAAGCATAATACGGTTATTTAATTATGTATAATATTATAAGTGTCTCACTTGTCTCATAGTGTTTATTAGTGTTAAGTGTCTGACATTGTATTGGATGCTCAATAACGATTTTTAAACACTAAAACACTAGTTCTGTTCTAAAAACCAAAGCTGTGAAAGTCCTGATGCATTTGCGTATAAGTGGGACTGTTTTATTGTATAATATTATGATCAAGGTGTGGAATAATTATAACATTAATTAAATCAACTCCCTTTCCTTCCATATTCACTTTAAATAAAGAAAAGGCTTTAAACCAATTATATATTTTTTTAAATGAATACTAAATATTTTAAATTAATCTCAAACTAAAAAACTGAGAATGTTAACTTTTTGTCGGCTCTTTTGTTGAAGAAACACAAATCTTTATTAATTTTTATGGCCAGCTAATTCCACCGGTTGGAGGTGGCCACCGTCGCCTTTTAACACAAGTAATGGGAGGTAGTGAGTAATGGAAAAGCTTTGGGTTAATGGCATTTTTCCCGCCACCATAAAATAGAAAAGACAAGACCTGTGGAATAGTCGACGCACGCAAATATCTGCTCGAGTTCGTCCCAATGGGAGCTGCGCCATTCGCCCGCTGTTCCATACAAAACATCTATTTTTACACCTCATCTTCTTTTATCACATTTTAAATTTTCATCAAATCTTTATCCCACAATTTTTCTAATAATATAAGTATTTCAAATCTTTGAAAAACATTGTTTTTATTACAATATGTGGCTTGGTTTAAAAGTTGCTCAAATACACAAGCCAAAATTAAACTCTTTAAAAATTATTATATTTCAAGGTTCGGGAGAACACTCGACACGCTGTTGATATCATATTATGCCATTTCTCCACAGGCTTTGACAATATGCAGTACAACACATTAATAAAAAAATTGCACCATATATCATCATCTTATACGAGCCTTGAATTCAAAAGATTAATGTAAATGTTTGAAAAAACTCTGGGATCTACATATACCTTAAATAGGCGAGTGTAGTACTTGATTTTTCTCGTTGTTTTCAAAGATTTCCTAATTGCTGTAACTAAGTAAAGTTGGCTGACCATTTCCTAACTTGTCTGTTTTCAAAGTTGTCCCAAATTAGGAATAGACTTTTTAGTAAGTGGACTAATAACCAACTTGAATGGTGACAATTTAGAAAAAGAGGCATTGTAAGAGTGGACCAATTTGGAAGTGGACCACTTTGAAAAGAATCAAGTTAGGACATGATGAGAAAGAAGATACCTTTGTCGTGGTGTTTGTCGGCGAAGTCCTTGTGGTCGTCGGAGGAGGAGAGGTCGGAGGCGAGGTCGGACTCGAGGATGGTGGTGGCGGAGGAGTACATGGAGGTGACCTTGGGCAGCTTGAGGCGGGGGTTCTTGTCGGGCGAGATGCCCATCTCGTTCAGGATCTCGGCCATCATCTTGGTGTTGATGCCGCAGTTGTTGGCGACGTTCTTCTGGCAGCGCTTGTGCACGTTCATTGAGCAGACCTCGCACTGGAGGCCCTGCTTGATGAGGCCGTAGAGCAATGAGCCGCAGTGGTCGCAGAAGGTGAAGCGCTTGTACGAGTGCACCACGAAGCGGTGGGGCACGTTCACGTTGAAGCGCTGGCCGCCGGAGACGCCGACGCCGCCCTGCTGCTCCTCCTTCATGCCGGGGCACTTGGTCACCACGGAGGAGTGGCAGCGCTTGTGCACCACGCACGTGCACACCTGGCACTGGTAGCCCTGCTTGCCCAGGCCCCAGATGAACTCGCGGCAGTGGCTGCAGAACGTAGGCTGGCGCAGGAACGTCGCCATGAACTTGTGCCCGTTCACCTGGTGCACACGGCGGCGCATCGCCCCCCTGCGCCGCGCAAACCCCGCGCCCTCCTTGAACTCGCGGCCCCCCGCCCGCGCGCCTCCGCCGCCGCCGCCGCCCCCACCCCCGCCGCTCGCCCGGCACGACTCCCCGCCACCTGCAATCACATAATATATTGTTGGACTTAATCGTGGCTTTTGATTGCTACACATCTGAAATATTTATAGTGGACTTGCACCACTGTTTTGCTCAACAGACAGGCTACCGTCGCCTATAACATAAGCAACTCCATAAGTGCTACAAGTGCGCTGCCGACCATGGAAGGATTAAGGAGAAGGAATAAGGGAGGGATGACATAATGGGCTTTGGCATCCCTTACTCACTCACCGAAACACAACAGCACATAATGCTGTTATTTCACGGTGGTATTCTGTAACTGTTGAACTAAAGGCGTCCCTATATATCTTACTTGGATTTTTTTTTATTAGATGGGTTTGCTCTTGGCCAACAATCAGCCGTGTAGAGAAGAGCAGGCCTAAGATGGAGTGAGCTCGCCCAGAAGATGCCTATTCACACGAACTTTGAAAAGATTTGGGTTGTATGACGCCGGCATATCTACTTAGATAGTAGAAACATAGATAGTTCATTTTAATGGACTGGTCTGGTCACCAGCTACACAAGGCGCAATTCTTGGACCGCTCAGTGAAAATCAAAAGAATTATAAAATAATTGAATTTGGACATGGAAATACTTTGAACATTCTAAGCATGCAATGTTTATCTAGTAACAAAAAATTAAACCACCAACTTATGTTTAATTACCTTGAGAGTTCCATTTCAGATCTACTTTGAGATGCAGTTTTCCTTGAGGTTCCAGATCCACCTAAACAGTTACACCATTAAATTATTTCAAGATTACATTAAATAAATATATTTAGATGATATGAGTTCTTAAATTAGGTATAGCTTAATTTTTTTCTAATTAGCAATGAAAATTTTAAATGTAACAAAGGTTTTTTTATTATTATTAATAGAGAAGAGAATATTTACAATATTTAATGGTATTCCATGTTTAATAATAAAATTAAAACTGTAAGTAACTCTCCATAATAACAAATCGAACAAAGCAAAGTAAACATTACTAGAATACCTTGGGATAAGATTAATAATCTTATCACAAGATTAAGGGGATATAAAAGATAATGATTGTGTTGAAAAGATAATAATTGTCTCAGTCCTCTAGTGAGTGTCGTGCGAGGCACTGTGTGATACTCACCCAGAAATCGGAGGCCTCTTTGTCTCGATGCAGTAAGCCGTCAAAGGGAATAGTGCAATTTGCAACAAAATCATCGGGAGGTATTGCAGCATCATGAAACACGGTGATACCCAAACTAAAAAATTTTTAAACATAACATTTCTAATCATTGTTCAACAATCAATATATTTACAATTACAATGTTATACTTAAGTTATTACACTGATAGTAACAAAATAGCAAAACTTTGGTTGTCTTAATATTGTCGTAAAATAACAGCAAGGTGAATGGTAAGTGGCTACCATCGCTTACAACATAAGCAATGCCATAAATGTGGCAAGTTCATTCCTGACTAATAATAAAGATAGAGGATTGGGAAGGCTGAGCCTGTCTGCCATTGAATTTAATAAATTATTTACAAACATATATAAAATAGTACAAAATCTGACTCACTTGTCTACATTGTGAACCTCATGTATAAATGTTTCATTCCAAACAGGGTCAAATGTTTTAGGTTTAGTGCTGGAACGGTCTAGATGGTGTTCGTCTGCGTCGATCGACACGTACGGGTCTATAGGCTGATCATCTACAAGAACACCACATATTTACATACATTATCTACCAACACCCATTTCAGTAAACAGTACATGAGCATGAGCGAACACTCAAAGGCAATATTTAGTGTGAGTCAGGGACGTGTGTAGCAATTTGGCGCATAAATAGGACTCGCCTGGTTTCCCGAAGGCCATGTTGTGCCGTTTCTGAAAGTCGGTCGGTCTGAGGCCCGTCGCCTCGCACACCTTCACGCGCACCGTTCCGCTGAACATGGCGCCACCAACCAACCAACTGTATCACCGAGGTCTGGGCACCTCACGATCACTTCCACACTATAAAACCGAGCAAAATCATTGAAAGTGCCTCATTTTGGAACACAAATTAAATAAAAATCTTGACAGCGACGAGATCGGCCATGGATGGATTTACTTATCCTCTATGGACTGGCTGGACTGGACTCTATGGTTCATAATGGATTCTTTTTTTTTAAGTAGATTTCCATTGACAATAAATATTGCACTTGTTTTAGTCTGTTTCTTTTTTCACATAAATTTCCATATATATTTTTTTTATATTTCAGCTATGTCAGTTAGCTAACTAAATGAGATAATTTGAATATGATATAAAAAATTAAATGCTACTGTAGTGTCCGTTTACTTTGCCTTTATTTGTTTCGAATATTTCAGAGGTAATTCAACAAAAAGTTCCAAAAAGTTTAAAAGATACGTTCTCGTCGAAGGCCCAAATTTCATTCTCGGATTTGATTCAAGAAAGTTTTAATGGGGCAGACTATATGCTATCAGTTATTATCAGTCGGTTAATTGAAGTTTGTCTACCTGCTAGTAGCTGACAAAACAAAAATATTACTTATTTTCGTTGAAATTCGTCATTGATACGAGAGAGTTCATATCCAAATATGAAATCAAATCTTATCCAAATATTAATGTTTATTCTGTGGTTCTGTATACCTTTTGAACTTGGTTGATGATGACTGGTGGATGACTGCTTTAGTTATTATTCTATAGTGTCTTCAGTATTTCGTACACAGAATACTATCTAATGGGTATTTTGTGGCGTATGTAATTTGTTTTTATAGTTGGTTGGATTTATTTTGTATTTATTGTTTGGTACTTTGGTCATTTAACTCATTTACTCATTTCATATCAACGAAGTAATTATACTAAAAAATATTATCTGAAAAAGTATATATATTTATTAATTTTTCATCTATATCTTTGTAAAATGGGGTTTCTCACAATTCTAAAGAAATTGCGACAGAAGGAGAAAGAAATGCGAATTCTCATGTTGTATCCTTTTTAAAACATTTTCAAATTTATTGGTTAGCTACTATTTACATACTCTATGATTTCTTTAACATATTTGATTAGAGGCTTGGATAATGCTGGAAAAACGACGATATTAAAGCGTTTTAATGGAGAACCAATTGATACAATCTCTCCAACATTAGGATTTAACATAAAAACTCTTGAACATCGAGGTTACAAACTGAACATCTGGGATGTAGGCGGACAGAAATCTTTAAGGTAATGTTTAAAATTACTGCTTTTTATTTAACTATTTGTAACATATCTTTGCTGCTAATCGTTGCTAGGCGCAAAACTCGAGAACAGCCATCATAAATTTTGCTTTTTTTTTCTTCGAATATTCCTTGAAGTTCAAGGAAGAGTAGTGAAGAGAAAATTTAGAAAAAATGCCCACAAAAAATTATCCGTGGGTCGTGGATATCAAATAAAGGGGTGGCATTTTCTGATAAAAACAATTTTTAAAACAACTGATATATAGTTATCACTACATATGAGTTGTTATAATAATATTTCCCTAGCATGTAGTAAACTTTATGGGATAACACCATACTCCTTTATTTTCATCAAGATAGGGTATAGGGTTAGGATAATAAAATTAAATTTTGCATAAACATTGATGGGACCAAAAAAGCTTGAAGTATTGTTCAAAAACCAGTATCGCAATAAAGTGATATTTGTATATTGCAGATCATACTGGAAGAACTATTTTGAAAGTACGGATGGGGTGGTGTGGGTGGTAGATAGCGCAGACACGAGGCGTCTGTCGGACTGTGCCCGAGAACTGCACGCTTTGCTTCGAGAGGAGAGGCTGACGGGGGCCACTCTGCTCGTGCTGGCCAACAAGGCTGATCTGCCCGGTGCGCTGACATCACAGCAAATCAAGGAGGTCTGGTTGTGTCCTTTATTAGTGGGATAAAGGATAAGGGATTTTGAGACAATAGGAAAAACTCACTCATCCTTGAACACATCATGTTATTTTATGGTAGTCTTCTGTAAAAGAGATAACAATATGCCTATATTTTTTTTTAAATCTCTAAAAAAATAAGCATTTTACACTTTGTTTACTTATAATATACTTTTTTAAGTCCTATCAAAGAAATAAAAAGAATCGCTTTATTTATATTTTAGAAATCTAACTTGTTACATGATTAACTCAGATATATCCGAGTGTAATATTTATCATGTGTAATAAATAAAGTGTCACTTAGGACAGTTTGCTTCTGATATGCAAAAATTATTTAGTTTAGAATATTTATTTTTTAGTACAAATACATCAATAGTTAATATCACCACAATAAGTATGTAACATATCTGTTCGAAGGCCCTGAACCTGGACAGCATAAAGAGTCACCACTGGCAAATAATGCGATGCTCGGCAGTCACCGGAGACAACTTGCTGGAAGGAATGGACTGGATGCTCAACGACATCGCTTCCAGAATATTCACTTTGGACTGACTCATTCACTATCAAACATACCATTTTATACCTTAATCATGTATTAAAAACGCTTATAAAACTAACATAATATTTAAGGCGCTATACACAATAAGTGGGAATTTTTTTATTATTAACCATTCTTAACTCAAAATCGAACTTAGTACCTACTTTCAGAAGTTATAGCGCCTTAAATTGACTAAATCATGAACTGTTGCATTATTGTTCTAGAAATTATTTCTTATTTTATGAGCAAACAAAATGTTCAATGACTATTCTAGTTGAAAAAACTGAAGAATTTGATGTCATCTGCTTTAATAGAACGCTACTTAATCCAGAGGCTTAATGCTATTGGGATTAATTTAACTTTATTTATGAACACTATCTTGGGATTTATAAACATTGTTTATTGGGATTTATAAATGATGTCTATTGGGATTTATAAATGATGTCTATTGGGATTTATAAACGATGTCTATTGGGATTTATAAACATTGTATATTGGGATTTATAAACGATGTTTATTGCTTCCAACCATCTTTTTTTTTGTAAAAATTCATGTATGTAAATAACATATTTGACTCCAATTGATGGGAAGATAATGTGGGAAAAGTGCTTCTAATTTTGGATGAAAATTATCCAATGTCCAATTCCTTTGCAAATTTAAAACTGTGATCACAAATATTAATTTATTAAAACAATATTTTTCAAATTCTCTTTTATTTCCACAGCTTACATACGAACTTAAACTAGGTTTGTTTATTGAAGTACACACAGACGTACAAGCTACGGCGATATACTATATTTATATGTATATACAAACCCGGCCCCATTCACAAAAAAAAATCTTTTATAATTCAAAGTTTTCATCTAAAACACGTTGTCCTCAAGCTTAGGCGTATTTTGAATTAATTTTTGTAGCTATAAAAAAATCCACTGTATCAAGTAGTCTAATTTTTAATGGGATTTTTAATTAAATAAGAATGTAGTAATACCAATGTCTCGCGATTTACTATATCAACGACTCACGAATTATTATGTAGTAATATAGAAACTATACCACATATAATAATAAAATAACTAAGATATCTTGATATTCCAAGAAATTCGGTTGATTTTCTTCATTTCTTTTTTCTGATTTTTAATTTGCTCAAGTCAATGAAAATTATATTTCTAATCTTCTGCCTATGTAAAAACAAAGTCATAGATTTGCTTAAATAAAAAGAAATCCAGGCCACAATTTAATAAATGTTGGGATATCGTTAGGAATGTTCCGAGTTTTCTGTGTTGCCAGGTTCATTATTTTCATTAGTGTCGAGTGCGAGTGTCGACTCCACTGCTTCCTTAGTCTCGTCTGTCTCCATTTTGGAATCTTCTTCTTTGATTTCTATCTCTCTTTTAGTTTCCTCTGAAAATTAAAACCAAAACTTACTTATAATATTAGAACAATTACTTTATTAAACATTATAAATTTTCTTAAAATTAACTAACTTAGGATTATTCAGGCCCAAAGAAAATTTTACAAAAAAATATGGTTGTGTTTCTCTTGGATCCAATATTACTAACAAAATTACTAATAAATTAAAATATACTTATCAACAAAGATATTTGATCAATTTTATATTGATATTTTATCAATATTCTAAACTTCACAGAATAAATAATTTATTCAATCTTTCTTTATTAATGTTACACAGTAATGATCCTTTGGGAAGAGGTTTTCTTTTTCTAGATGAAAGGTATTCTATGTCATGACAATTTGAATGCAACATTGAAAAGATAACAGACAGACAGAGTTAATTTCACATTGATAAAGTTACTAAGGTAAAGGTATACCTTTGACGAGAGGTTGTTGAGTGTGGTCGTCGTCAGCGTCGCTGTCCTCCCGGTCCCTGTCGAACTTATCCCTGGAGGCGGCTTCCGCTTCCGCTCCCGCTTCAGCTTCCGCTTGAGGCTTTGGGTTGTTCTCTTTGGTGGCAGGAGGTTTCAGCCGCAGACAACGCTGTTCTATTCGCTGCAACTCCTCCTGAAGCTCTTGCCGCTTCTTCGCCAAGCATCCTGCCACAATACCATCATCAACACTCTTGATTCTAATTATTATAAGGAGTATTAAAGATATTAATGAAAATTTGATTCAAAAGGTTTGATCCCACCATAACATTAGAGTTTCATAATGTCAAGCTTTCAGTTGGTCAAAACCTAGCCTTAAAGAAGATAAAGAATCGCCAGTAAAACCAGTAAAATTTATGCACTTTCCCGTAAAAGCTAAAAAATGAAATATTGTTTTTGGTCTGCTTTTAGTTTAGATATTAGATTATAACAGTAATATCATGAAAGATAAATTTTAAAAACAGCCTATTAGAAGTTGCCCAATTACCTTTGAAAAAACCCAATATTAAAGCGAATCACTTACTGCGGAACAAGGGGCAATATTCAGCTGTGTCAAAATATTCATAAACACAATATCAATAATTCTATTGACCAATAAACCCAATACTCACTCTCGTGATACTTTCTACTGGAATTCAACAGTTCCTGTGCCTTGTCCGTCATCTTCTTTGGAGCCCAATAAATGTGCGGTGACGCTTTCGTCAGTATGAAGTGACTGAGTTGCTGCTGTGCCACCTCCCACCTCTCAAACTCTTGCACTCGACCCATTTTCGCCTCCAGAGCCTTAATGGTGGCTTTCTTGTGGTCCCTCTCTGCAAACAATGTCTTGCGCTCGCGCTGTTCTCTCTCCTTCTCTTGTCGAGCTTGCTCCTCTATTTTTCTTTCCACTTGAGCTTTCTTCTCTTCCTGTAAATATTTAAATCACCGTGTTATATACAACTATATTCTTCTGGAAGGTTTAGTGATTAGTGTATTATTTATTTTAAAGATAATCAAGTTGCTTGGCTAACATCTTGGGATTTTAATTGATAATAAAATTTCCTTGATAAAAAGTAGAATGTAATGTGTTATTGTGGTTCCTTGATATAGAAAAAAGTGTGGTTTACACAGTCCACACGCTGTGTTCGAATTGACGGGACTGGAGGACTAAGACCAGATTGATTACTTTTGTTTGTAATCCAATCTCTTCTTGTTTGAACTTCTGCAATGTCCCGAGTAGTGAACCAAAGATGCGTCGGTTGCGAGTTCTGGCCTGTTCGTCGTCTCCCTGCGCTCGAAGCACTGCTGCGCGGGACGGCAACTCACGGCATACGGCCGAAGGGACGCGAATTCGCTTCCCGCTGGGGCCATCGTCTTCACCGTCACTGTCATGAACTCTAGCCGATAATCTGCAATAGTATGTTAAACACTCAGTTTCGTTCACTGTCAAGGCTTACATTGTCAAAACAATAAATTACTTACCTGCTAAAAACAGTTTTTGTTTCGTGTTTTCTTTTACTAGTCTCGTCACTTTTAGAGTTGCCGGTTTCTGAGAAAGAATTTCGCCCGCCCAAACGTTGATTGGCTCTCGTGTAATCTCCGGACGAGTTGTTAAATCTAGAAGTAGACTCACGTTAAAAAATAAATCGAAAATTAGAAAAAAAATCCACCGATAGCGAACTAACCTATCGTTTGTGAAACGATTGTTTGTTTGAACAATTTTCTTTATGTTAGCATCAATTTTAAACAAGCTACTTCTTTCACTTTCTAATTGAGCACGTAAGTTATTAAATGAAATTGCGACTTCTGTCCCCATATCGTCAATTTTACCAAAAGTTTATAATTTTATATGATATATTATAGTATAGACACATACAAAATATGTACACCTGCATAAATAATTTTTTGGAAGAATGAATGACAGCTTTGACTTGACATGACACCATCTGCCATTGATTTATTTGTTAATTTATTAAACTATTTTCGGGCTTGGAATCTAAGTGAATATTGACATCTAATTTCGCAAATATAGTTTCAATATTAAAGTTATCTTACTATATTATTAAACAATATAGTATTTTACTTGTAACTTGACATAATAAAAGCAATTTCCTCATTACTAACCTCTGTAATACGTATATAGAGTATATAGATGGCACTATGATATATTCCCCATGTTCATCTATTCATTAACAGATGGCGCTAGTTGTATTTTATGTTGACTATTTATCCTTGTCTAATCTTCTTCTTCTTACTAATAAATAATTATTATAAATGCGAAAGTTTGTATGGAATTGGATGGATGTTTGTTACTCTTTCACGCAAAAACTAATTTTTTTTTTTTTTTTATGTTAAGGTCGACAGACAGGCTGACGGTCCACTTGATGGTAGGTGGCTACCGTCGCCTATAACACAAGCAACACCATAAGTGCTACAAGTGCGCTGCCGACCATACAAGGATTAAGGATAAGGGACAAAAGGAAGAGATGGGGTAATGGGCTCTGGCATCCCTTACTCACTCACCGAAACACAACAGCACATATGCTGTTATTTCACGGTGGTATTCTGTAAGGGGGTGGTTACTGCCGCCAGACGGGCTGCCCAAATGACTGCGAAACGCAGTGTGCCCTACCACTACTAACGGGATTTGGAAGAAATTTGGCACACAGATAGTTTATTACCTGTACCATAATAATATAGTCATATAGGATTCTTCTTCTTCTTCTTCTTTACGTATTTGGATTCCTTTGGCATTTGGACTCATTTTGGGAATGGCCATTATTTGCCAATGTCCATAATACCATTAATATAGATTTTTTAATACTATTTAGTAAGTTATATTTTGTTGCACGCGAACTTGATAAGCATTCATACGTCCATTCTCGGAAACGCGACCTTTCATCTCGCTGTCTGCACTCAGTCTTTTCTCTTTTCTTTTTTCAATCCTTCCTTGTACTAGTTACATTAGGTACGTTACTTATAATATCTGAACTTATTTATATTTAATGAGAATGTTATTTCGGTTGGATTATTATTTCGTGTTGCTCTGTATCTAAACAAAGGTATTTATTTAGGTACTATTTTAATAACGAAACTAAAATAATTCACTTCATAAAAGCCTTATCTATACTATACTATAATATTATAAAGAGGAAAGATTTGATTGTTTGTGTTATTTGTTTGTTTGTATAGAATAGGCTCCGAAACTACTGAACCGAATTGAAAAATTCTTTTACCATTAGAAGCCGACATTATCCATTATGAACATAGGCTACTTTTTACCGTGGGAAAATGCTTCATTCCTACAGGAAAACGGGTAGGTAATAGGACAACGCGTAGTAAGAATTATCCTTCCTTATCTTTTTCACATAACTTCTAAACGGCTGAACCGATTGAGTTGAAATTTTGTATGTGTATTTCCATGGTTTCACAGACACGAACGTATTATATTTTATAAAGTTACGCGGGCGAAGTCGCGTGCAACAGCTAGTCACTAATATTAGTATATAGATAACCTACTATGTTACTCGCCAATAATGTAGTTTTCTATAGGTGAAAGAATTTTTAAAATTTCTTTGGGTTTATTCAACTGAAAAATACAAATGTTCTCTTATCATAATATTAGAGATGAGAGTCGGTTGGATGGCAAATGAGTTGGCAAAGCGGCGAGGGTGCGGTGCGCACGCTTAGCGGTGCGCAGTGGCTCGAGTCGCTGCGGTCCACCGCAGGTCATTGCGAGCGCGTGCCCACCTTGTTACCGCCACATGAGCCATGGACCACTTCCAATCTTACCCAATTATTATTTCACTACGTATTTATTATTTATTAGTGTAGCTGTACTTTTTATTAGTGTTAGTTTGTTTCCAATAAGTGTATGGTTTTGAAACGGTTATTTTTAATTTTTTATATAGATTCAATATGCGGAAACTTGTAAATGGTGTATAGTTTTTCTGTCATTTAGCTATTAAGTAATTAATGTATAAATATCACTGTAAGTTTTCCTTAAAAATAAATAAATAAATAAAATAAATTTATCTCTCAACTACTCTCCTCGTCTTGTCTATTCAATTATAACGGAACTTACCTTTTATAATAAAAAAAAACACAGATTTCGTGCCTCACATTGGAAATGAATCTACGAAATTCGAAATTATGTTGTTCTGACTTGTTGATTTCTTTCAAAAAGGTTAAGGTTACAGGTTAAACCCTTAACCCGATCGTCTTTATTTTAAGCTCAAATTGTAGTTGACTTCATTTTAGTGGTTTTATAGGAAAAGTGACGTAATGAAAATTAGGGTATATTACATAAATAATTCAACCAGTTTCATTTGTTAATTCGTTTAAGAGTTATGGACATAGGGTACCTTTCATCGTTCAACGCGGACGAAGTCGCGGGCACCAGCTAGTATGCTATATTCACAGTTTGTGTGTCTTTCCTATTTGTTCTGACAGATTGCACTTTAAAAAATTATCGGTAGGTAATTGCGCAGTAATAACCTACGAAGAGAAGGTTTGAATTCAGCATAATCTAGGTAAGTTGTATTTTGATGTGGTATCCCAGAGATCCTCAACTGAAATTTATCTGAAGCTTACCTTACCTGAAGCCGCCGGAAGCTTACCTGAAGCTTTGCACAGATGCAACTTTTTAATGCAACGTGTAGGACGTAGGTGGCGCCGCCAAAATAAGTATTTTTATATTTTGATGATAATATGTGGATGGATACACTTGTTTTCACATTTCCGTAAAAGCTTATTCGTGGTTCTATTTGCGACTTTAAATTATACATTTCCATTTTTTTTAAGTAGGTATAGTTAAAGTAATGGTCACATGTAGGTATATTTTAGCGATGCGAATACTTCAATTCCATTTTAAAAGCATACCTAGAGCTGTGAGAGATTGCGGTTTGTAGTAGATCATAGACTAATTTTACTAAAAGTGGATAGGGGTGGCTAGAATTTTTTGTCGTAAATGCTTAAGGTTCGAGTACGTAAGCAGTAGATATTATTACATATTTTTTTTCTAAATTGTTAACAGAGACAACATGTAACATGTAGCTGTAGATACTATAAGATACCTACCAGTAATTGGTACAAAATGTAAACGTGCTTGCTTGTATAATATATATAGGTATGTATGTAATGTAGGTAACTTAGTTAACATTTCAGTTAACTTTGATGTGCTGTTGGTATTTTGATTAAATAAAATAAAATAAGTGACCACTAAAACATTTTTATCATGCTCTATAAAATGACTATTTATATTGGGTAAGATAGCCTAGAAATATCTACCGAATAGCTACATTTTGTATGGCAATATCGTTTAGTTCCGCGCTTTTTCCCTTCGTCGAGTCGCGCGTCGCGCGTCGGTACATTTTCATCGTCGGTTCTAAAGATGAAGCCGGAGTTATTCGTAATGGGCGTCGCAATTAATCAGCGAAAGCGTTTTATTGCCGTGTGCGCGGGCGCAGGCGCGGTTCCGGCAAATACGTCGTGCCTCCTGACATTTGAGAAAACAAACCAACCCGATGACCGACGCGTTTCGGAGGGAAATGATTGCAAATGAGAGTGGCGTGGCGTGCCAGGGCTCGGGCCGATGTCGGGACCCATCCGGCTGATTGATGACAGATTGTTTTAATTGATTTCTGGCACTATTCAACGTCGGACGCGAGTTACGAGTCGACACAGGAACTTTCTTACCTGTGAAGAGGCGAGAGGCGAGGGTAAACAGTCTTGGAGTGGAGACTATTATAGCTGGAACAAGGGTTTGAAGACTGGCATCTGGCAGTGAATGGATGCCGGCAGCTGAAGACCTAGTAAGATGATGCCTAATTTAAAAGAACTCTAATACTTACTAAAATCTCTAAAGGATTGTCTTTGGCACAAAGAAATT
Source organism: Synanthedon vespiformis (assembly GCA_918317495.1). Lineage (NCBI taxonomy): Eukaryota > Metazoa > Arthropoda > Insecta > Lepidoptera > Sesiidae > Synanthedon > Synanthedon vespiformis. Next base: position 184,430 of record OU906962.1, read on the forward strand.
GCACGATCTTTCCGCAGTACGCTGAGCAGTCTTGAGAGTTTTCAGTAGACCAACATTGAGTAAGTAAAGATGCTGATTGCAATTACATTTATAGTGAAATGTAGTATCAATATGTCCGAATTTGCAGTAATAAATTGAGCAGGCCATTTGGAACTAGAGTAGTATATTTGTGTGATGTTGTGTTTTGGTGCCTATCTACTCCTAATTCATTATCATTCTCTTTTAACATTGGCAGAGCATTTGCATAACTTATGACTAATGACGTATTTCGTGTTGATGGGCAACGAGAGCCACCAACATCAAATAGACCAAATAATCAAAAGAAGAAAGAAAAAAAATTAAGACAGACACACGAAACGCGACAATAAATCAAAGAGTGTACCTATACAACAAGTAATTGGCTGAGATTAGAACACATCATATATCTGTTTTCAGTGTCACTGAGACTGACGGAGAAGTGAGTTGAGATGACAGTAGACAGGCGGTTAAGTTTGTTTCCAATTAAGTGTCCCTTTGTTTAGTATATGTTTGCGTCGGCGAGTGTCCTCTCGGCGCACGTCAGCCATTTTTCATGGCACGCCTGAACGCTCGGCCGAGCACGAACGAATTTAGCGGCGGCCGACCCATCTCCTGTCGGGACTCGGGATAGAACTCACCGCATTTTAGCTAATTGCTTTTTTCATAACAGACAAGAAGCCGCTTATTGTGACTAAAATAACTCTGTAAAGGATACGCGCTCTGTTTATTAGCTGGAAGTTCATGAAAAAGGAGGAACGCATTCTTTTCCATGTTTTTTTGGATTCGGTCTCTCAGATGTCGTAAAGAATGACATTCTGAAAAAGCGTCTATTTTACACGAATACATGTGTTGTTGTATGTCCCTTATACCGTTATAAACATTTAATGATACAATTTATATAAAATAGGAAGAGCTAAAGTTTTGTTCTCAGCTCTGGATAAAAAACGAATTTTTGGATATAGACAAAACGCTATCTAGCTTAGAAACTAAAGTGTGAAATATCGGATTGGAACTTAATTATGATTAAAATCTAGTAATCCAGGCAGAACGTCGGCTGTCTGTTTGTTAAGTTTCATCAAAATCTGTGTAATTGTTTATAAAGAAACACTCATTGCAAACGTCTGGTTTTATTAAAAATTTAAAACCATCCCTAAAATTATTAAAATGTAGATTTGTCGTCATAATACCCAGTACATTTGATCGAAGATATATATTATTATCTACTACAGGAGCAAAAATAAAGCAAGCACCTTATCCATCTGTCCCTAAACATTACAAACTCCACGCGCGTGCGAAAGCCGTCCTTGTTACGTATTTGGTAGAAGTTAAAATCGTTTGTAAATGATCGCGCGATGTCGCGTGTTGTACGCGTCATGTTTAGAACAGTCAGTCACATGTGTTGTACTTACACTGGCTGCCACAACAAACTGTTACAACCAGAGATAAACAAGGTGACATACAAAGAATCTGGAATAGGTACAGTCGGGGTAAGAAAAGGTGTTTTTTAATAATTTTCAATAATTAAATATTTTATGAAGGACAACATGTTTTCTTAGTTAATTAGTAATTATTAGTAATGTAAGGAAATATCGTATTAGTATTATTAAATAAGTATTTAATGATTTATAATGATATTATATAAGTATGTAAGTACTTGTGATAATAATAAATTATTTGAATATTTTGAATGTGATTATTACAACTTCTGAAGAATGAAACAGCTAAATTTATTGGTATCTAAGGTATATTCTGATATCCTGTTTTTATCCTGTTAGGTATCCTGTGAATATTTACAGTGTCAGAGTAAATCCTCTGGAGAAAGTATAGGCTAGTACTTTTGCTAATAGAAATTAATTTGAAAGTTTAATTACTGTTTAAAGTGTGCTGTGCGCCACGGTTATGTCTCTGGATGTGAACAGTGTGGGAAGTGCGGCTTGCTTTGATATCGACACCGCTCTCCTGTCATTTGTGTTTCGTGAATACTCTTATGACTTGGCTGCATCTTGGCTGATATTCGAGACCAGAATTTGACATTTTATTAAGACTGCAACAAGCTCCTATGCATGAATTTATTTACATAGCGTAATATTTACATATTTACATACATGTTTATTTACCTAAGTACGTCTTTTTAATGAATATAGCACGATAAATAAGTATGTAAGCCATTTATTAATAATTAGGTAGGTACTTGAGTTTATAAGTTAGGTAAAGAAAAATAAAATAAAATAACTTACAATCCAGCACTTTTAATTCTGTTTGAGAATTATTAGTTTAATAATCTAGGTCACCTACTAAATAATGTTTAGGAAATAAGTCAATATTTAAATTTTCCATTATGATTACGAAACGCTCACGAAATTAATGTTTAGCCGTTCAGTTCGAGAAGTGAAGACTCAGCGCTTCACTTCAAGATTAGTCTTAAAAAAACCACTCAAGATTGCTCACCATAGGTGATGGGAATCCTATGGGAAGATCTGACGATTTCGCTACCCCAGGGAGACTCCGTGACCAGGATTTCTTAGTCCAAGTGTAAAGAATAAGGAATGTAAGTAAATTAATGATCTAATTATCGCTTCGGATAACTTGCATTACTTAATTAAAATGATCTAATTAAAGACGAACCGAGATACTATCCGTTCAACCGCTTCCGTTGTCTCTACGCCCTTTGTTTTCCGCTTATTTAAAATTGAAATTTATCAGCGAGGGATACGGTTTAAAACTGCAGTTCCGTGTGTGGCTAAAGTGAAAGATGATTTGTTGTAAAAGGCAGTGTACTGGGAACGAAATAAGGTTGTGTTTAGAGTAGCGAGTGTGCGGTAGGCGTTGCGATTACTGACGGCGACGGCGCGTGACGCCCGCCGCTGAGATCTGAGGCGCCTCGAACCTCTTCTGGAGCCCTTCGAGTATTTTTAGTCTTACAAAAGTATACGGCGAACTCACATGTTCAGTGATGCGGATGTTATGGCTGTCTTTGCGGCCGTGGCGTGTCACAATAAAACTTTTTCGAGATGAATAATTTATTGTTAACTTCTTAAGGTTTATGTAAAAGTACAAACGGTCGGACTGCCTACGCCTCAGTCTCATTTTTGGGCCAGGAAAATGCGATTTAGATTTAGTGCAAACGCATGTTTGTGATGGAATTGCAACAGCAACTTTTGCTGAATGAAACCGTTTATCTACCTACCTAAGGACATTTCTATTCTATATATATTCTATATATATACTCCATATATATTCTGTAAGTATAGCTATTGTATGAATGTATGTTACTCCATAACTCTTAAACGAATTAACTGATTTTCAGGGGTCGCGGGCGCCAGTTAGTCTTAATATGCCTGAGTGTCTCTCTATTTCCTGAAAATGAAGTGATAACTATATTTGGTTTAAACTAAGTTTCAGTCGTAGCCTGCAACCAATAGAGAGGAGTATGTTAAGTAAAAGTAAAAACATGATATTGGATATTGAAAAGACCAATAGGTATGCGATTGTAAGAATTGATAAGGTTGGCGGAGGCAGTGAGACAATCGCGCATAAAGCACGCAACCTGAGCGCGAACAATGCGCTTATGCCGCATTTTATTAGCACAAGTGCACTCGCATGTGCTACCGCCACCCCCTCTCTGCCACCGACCGCTTTTATTGTTTAATCGGCGACAAACCACTTTTTTTTTATTAATTATACAAACCAATATTGCCTATGTAGTTGTAGATACCTACTTATTGCGTAAGCGCACTCGTATTATAATTATGAATGTATGAAAGGTGAAAAATGAAGCAGCATCAATTAAAAATATATAATATGTAAAATATATGTAAGTAATGTAAAATATTTAAAAAGACCGCCCCCGGGTTCGCAAGGATGCAATTTTTCTCTTCATATTAAGAACCTCTTTCGGACTAATCGGACTACAACGAATAAAATGAAAATAGACGATCATTATTATTTTGGTCCAGCCACAGATCACCTCTTTGGGTCGTTCTCGAGTTTTGCACTTAGCAACATAGGTACCTATTGGTGTTGCCCGCGACTTTGTCTGCGTTGAAAAATGATAAATATAACACCTAAAAAAATACATAAGTATGTATTACATAACCCCCAACATCTTTATCGCTGTAACGAAAGTGGCCCCCAAATTTTGTATTTCAGACGATTCCTCCGGAACCTAACATTCTTTATTCTGCTGTAGGTTGGCTGTAGGTACAAACAAACTACCTATATTTTTATTTGTAATTAATGTGTATAAGTAGTATTTAATTTACTTATTATCTTATTTAATAGTTTATTAATTTAATGTTTAATTGAATGTTTACTTCCCCCATTAGGACAGGCAGAGCCTAGTGTGGGAGAATATGCTATATGCTATAACTAAAGTTGTTTTTCTGAAATAAATTTCTTTATTCTTTTATTATTCTTTATATTGCTGTAAAGTTTTATTAAAATCCGTATATGGTATATTGGCTCTGGCGTCTCTTAACTGCCACCTTAACTGCTACCGAAATACATTATGAATTTGAATATGATTATGATTACTTGCTACTTCGCTATAGACTTCTGTAAAAGCATATTATAGTAAGTATCTTATCATTATTTATTTTGAATCTCATACCTAGCTAAGTACCTAGGTTATATTACTGTTTTCGGTTAAGTAAGTATAGGTACCTAAAACATGATATTTCTCTATTTAAGTCTCTGGCAAATATTATAATATAAAGGGCGTAGATATTCTAATGAAAGAACCACCGATTTAGGTTAGGTATATATAAGGTACATTAATAATGAGCAAAACACACGAGTCATCACAAGTGAGGAGTGAGCCAATGAGTCGGTGTCGTTTGAGTCTACTGCGCTTGATTTGCATCATTTCAAACACCGCCATTTGTTACTCTTTGTGGCATTGCCGCTCGTCCCGGCCAGCCATATCACATTTATTATATTTTTACTATTAAATCATTCAGGAGCTTCATCGGCCTTATTACGTATAATAAGTAACATGACTTTAAATTTTCTTTCAGAACTATTTCAAGTTTCAACTTGAAAATTCAAATTGAACCCAATTCTTGAAAATTGTTGGAAGTTAATTTGTTATAATTCTGTCAACAAAAGCTGGTTTGTTATTAAAACTTAATGGTACACCTACTTACCTAAGTATGTACCTATAAGTATTCACAAGAATATTGATAAAAAGAATATATATCTAAAGATAAACTTGTACCTACTTAGTGCTTAAATCCTTTTAAGACTATTTTGTCTTCGATCACCGTTCGATCACAAATTAAAATAGTAAAAATGAGTTTTCTGACAGTTCTGAGTTTTTTATTTTTTATTTTTTAGATATTTTAAAAGCTTCCACAAGCTTAATTTAAAACTAGCTGGCGCCGCGACTTCGTCCGCGTCAATACCTACACTTACTTACAGATTTATTATTAGTACCTATTTACTTATTGATTATTGATATTGAACATTGATTGATAAAATTTAAATTTACTTTTAGATAGATGTTTAATAGATAAATAAATAAATATCAAAGAGAAATATGTACCTACCGTATTTGCATAATATAGGTAAGTAGGTAGGACTTAATGCTCCTATAAAAGTAGACTTAAAATGTTCCAAAATATTGATGCCTAAGTAGGTACTTAGGCATCAAGTTTTTGAGAGTTAGGTACTCTCAAAAACTTGATTAATATATCTAGGTAATTTATGTACTACATTACATGTAGGTATTACAATTTACTACATTTGCATTTATAATATTACAATTTTAAACATAAGTATTTCATATTAGGTACTTATATTTTACCTACCTATTTGTATAATAGAAAATTTAATTACCTAAAGTTTATTGGTTTTACTTTTTACCTAAAAATTATGTGAAAACATGTGTACCTACTAATGTTAGTTAATTACCTAAGTTAGTCTGTTCCAAATGCATACATATACGATTCAGAAGCTTCCTCACCGGATCGGGTTTAGTTAAGTTTTTATAGCCATACCTAATAGATGACATACATATTTGTGGTAATTAACAGACGGGCGGCTCCTTCAGTTGGTTTTTGCTGGTTATAATTACCATGCTACCATTTTATTGGTGTCATATGTCCTGTATCCGTAAAAAAATATACAAACTGAATTAGTAGACACTTACTGCTTATGTTGGGTAGGTGCTATACATAATTATGTAGGTATCTACCGACTTATTCCTTGACGAAACTTAAGTATTCAAAATAGCGATAAATTTCAAAGTCTTTCAGAAAACTCTACCAATAGCTGACGAACAAATACTTAGGTACTATATAAGATTAAGTACCTACCTAATATTTAGAATTATTTTGGATATTTGTGTTTATTTATACCTACTACAATAAGGATTAAGGCGTGATTTTGCTTTATTTTGGCCTTTTTTTCGTAGGAGGAGGATATAATGATAGCCCGACTCCACTGGAAAATGTGTCTGTCCAGTGACCTACGGACTAAAACCTACCCTTATCCGCTGGCAACCCTTTCGGTAGGCTTTGAGGCATTTCTGTCATTTCAACATAAGTCACTAAGTCTGAGACCTTTGACGTTCTACCCCATCCTTAATTTGGCCATTATTTCGCGAAGCATGGACGCTCCGCTGTCCCACCTTTCCCTTGTCGCAATAATTGCATCGATGAGGCCGTCGGGACGTGATACGTCGACTTTACTCATGCAAGCAGTTGTGTTTTTGATAATAAAGTAACTGTTATTATAATTCTGTTTAAATTTTAATTATTATTTATTTGATTTTTAAGAGGCATACGTATGCACGGTGTGTGCGTGTGTGTGTTAACCTAGGGTTCCTGTGGAAGATCAGTGCTGGCCTATGCCAGCAAAATATTGAGTAGGGACCTATTTGTAACTTGTAACTCATATTTTTCTTATTACTGTTTTTCTTTCCTTTTTTCTTTGTTAAGTATCTATCATGTTACTAAGTTACAAATATACGTTTTTGATTGATTGATGACTGTGAGAACTCAAATATTGCATGCTTCGGGGTGTCCTGCTGTCCGCATTACCTATACTTTATTCTGGCTTACAAACGTCTATCTATATACGTTGTCCGTCTCAGCGAGTTCCTAATGTTATGTTTTTTTTTTAAGAATATTCCAGTTTTAAAATAGAGTTAAAATGTGTGGTGGTACCCTAGTAAGAATTAAAGCAAATTAACAAGCATAAATTTATCAATTACAACGCGAGTACAAGATTGCGCTCACACGAGGAGGCACTGCCCTCTGCCTCTCAACGCCAGCGATGCGTGGGCGCACATTTCCCTCTCGTCTCGCTGCTGGCCGAGCGCAACCGACCGAACGAGAAAACAGATACACCGCGACCGAAACACAACGCCATTACACACCCTCGCGCGTTGCGATAAAGCACAGAGTCGCTTCACGGCGAACAGAGATGCATCGGTTCGCTTCAAATAGAACGCAACAGGGAAAAAGGAAAGCGTTCGAAATGGAGCGCGGTGATTGGCGGATGCGCGCCAATGGCGTCCAGAGGGCGGAGCGGGCGACCTGCGCGGGCGCAGCGTCGGCTGGCTGCAGTGGCCGCGCGGGCACAGCGCAAACTACCACATGTCACGCTTCTCTGATTAGCGTCGAACGCTCGCGGTGCGAATTGATCGCGATTCGAATGTGCTACCGGAACAGTTGTTATCTATTGGTTCGTCGTGTTATGGTGTAGTGAGTGCAGCAGCTATGATGCTCGGTGGTATGGACGGCAAGGAATACGGGGCGCTGCACGCGGCAGCGGCCGCCGCCGGATACACCATGGAACCTGGTGAGAATTCCCATTTACCTCCTTAACTATTAAAGAAAACGAGTTTGAGTCCACAAGCGTCCACAGCACACAGGGGTGTAGATTAATTAAAAATCATCTTTTTACTATTTCGTCAGTCGTCGTAATTGGAATTTAGGTGAGTAGTACCTATACCTTATTGGAACTGTTCTAGAAAAATTATTTCCACAAACAACTTTAAATAGATACTCTATTTTGATTGGAGCCCGTCATCAATGATTAGCCATCAATTTGCAAAAAAATCTAACCTAGTTAAAAGCTATGTATATGTAGTTTTTCAAGAAACCCAGCCATAATGGTCAAGTGAAAAATACAAAAATATCTAGGTATCTTAAAGATTTTTAATTTATTGTTATTAAATTACATTACTTTTAAATTTTATTGCAAGTAGGTAAGTATATTCACGTTGGATTAGGTAAGATTTGGTTATGAAATTAATTTATTACCTCGCACAATACAGGAATCAGATTCTTAAAAAAGAAATCCAATGGAGGTTTGGCGCTGCCATTAAATTATAGAATGTGTCACCAAAACCTCAAAAACATTAAAAAGCAATGATTACAAAACAAAATAAAAGTCTCTAACTAAAAAACAAATACTGAATCGATGATAATAGACAATATTCTTCATGTTTTAATGCTTTATTTTCAATTCTTTATCACTTCAAATTAAATTTTCATTCATATCTATTATTTCCCTGGGGCATTAGGTCTTATATCAACAATTAACCGGTAGGAATACAAATAAACTGAAGTACAGGAAGATTATGGGGATTTCTTCTTTCAAACGAGTTTTTTTTTAAATATTTTAAGAGGTGGCATACAGACTGACGGTCCACTTGATGGTAGGTGGTTACCGTCGCCTAATAAGGGCACAAGCAACACTATTACAAGTGCGCTGCGTACCCTGTAGAAAATTCTTTACAGCTCGCTTGAAGAACTCCACTTTGCCTATAGGAAGAATACGTGTGTGAATTATTGTGACAAACACTTGCTAAAATAACATGTGGCGTAACTAAAAATTCATGAACAATGGACATTATAGTAGACCTATTTTAGACACGCAAACTAAACAGTCCAAAATATTTTGTAGCTCAAAAAAATAGACAAGCTAGTTTAAGATTTGCAAGTTAATTAATACAACAGCAAGGACTTCCATTTTGCTCTCTGTTAAAGGTGTTAAGATTAGGATGTGAGGAACGATAATAATATGCTCAAAGTAACTTTGAAGATTCTTCCTTTTCCTTATGGGGGATGAACTTGTATATTCATCGACTTAGTTCTAATAGGACGGATATTTTAGATTCCAGTCCTGAATCCTGTGTTTCATCATCCTCGTATCGCTTCATACCTATAAAACCTGCTTAGAGTGGTAGTAGGAAGTTTTACATAGGAAAGTTTTACAAGATTACATTTGAAAATGCAGTTTACAGTATTCTGTGATTCGAACAAACGATACGCAAGGTCGTGTCCGATAAGGCTATGTACTTGCACATAATATAAGCATACGTGCAAGTACCAATTGCTTTTTACCTGGTTGCATCTAGTCTCACTGAATCTAGAAGCCAACGCTCAAATAAAATAGTCATAAAAACCAATGTATAGCATGTTGTATGTAACATATACATTATAGATCGCAAAATTGCCAGTCTATGTGTCTTTTATAAGATGTACTTCGGTGAGTGTGCTCAGGGGCTCCACGAGCTCATACCGCCTTCCCCTTTCTTCCATCGGACATACAGACGTACGGCTGGTTACCATCCTCATCTTGTCGAAGTCCCCCCTTTTCGAACCAAGCACTTTAAAACATCCTTTATGCACCGCCAAGGTTTGGAACTCCCTGCCTGCGTCTGTATTTCCGAGTTCATATAACCCTAATCTTTTCAAAGTTCGAGTGAATAGGCATCTTCTGGGTGAGCTCGCTCCATCTTAGGCCTCTCCCTTGCTACCAAGCTAGTTGTTGACCAAGAGCAAACCCATCTCTAATAAAAAAAAAAGACTCCAAAACCGCTGATCCGATTTTGATGAAAGTTTCAGACAATCTTCAGATTAGTCCAGCAGGTAATCCTGTTAAATTTGGTATAGCGAAGTCGCGGGCAAATAATAGAGTAATTGATAACCAATTATGATTACAATACATCTTAAATTATTATGCATGATATTATTAGTTAAAAAGTATATTATAATTTAATAGCCTACCTATTTTTTGGTTGATAAATATTTTTATAAGCCTGATGCAAAACAAAGGTGCCCGAATTTATCGTCACAGGGGATCGATGATAAAAAATATACTAAATTTGAAGGACTCTCTAGTTTTGTGATACGATACGTGCCAGAAATGAATTTAGATTTTAGTGTATTCAGTTAAGTTAAACTGAAAAATAATTAAATTACAAATAAAGTACCTGTATTGCGTTTATTAACTACTTAGGTTAGATATAGCGACATTTTTCTCTCGCTCAGCATTAGTTGGTAGGTCTATTATTAGCAATCAACTCCACATCTTTATAACATAATATTTGATCAGTTTATTATTGTATTTAAACTCATCCCTAAATATTTTTTTATGTTGACAGACAGACTAACGGCAAAGATGCTCCAAGTGCACTATCGACCATAGTAGGATTTAGGATAGGGAATAGGAAGAGCTCTGGCATCCCTTAACACAACAGCACACATGCTAATTATTATAAACTTCTGTAAACTTTTCAGTGTTTTATGTTAGGGAGTTTACTGCCCCCATACAGGTTGCTCAAATGCTTGAGAAATGCCGTTGACTGTACTAAATTCGCTAAGTTCACTGCTAATATAATTGTATTGCTATATACAAGATAATTTTTTTCAAAGATTGCTTCATAATTTATTTAATGTCTAAGTAATGGATCTTGTTAATAAATCCATATCCATACTAATCCATCTTCCATACTATGTCACTATCACTACATAGTACTTACCTACCTATAAAACAAAGTCGCTTCCCGTCTGTGTGTCCCTATGTATGCTCAGATCTTTAAAACTACGCAACGGATTTTGATGCGGTTTTTTTTAATAAATAGAGTGATTCAAGTTTTAGTATATAATTTTCAACGCGGGCGAAGTCGCGGACACCAGCTATCTACTAAAAATAAAGATACAACCTATGAAAATTTTATAACAGCAAAGATGTCAGGCGTTATGTATATTGCTTTACACAATAACATTAGTCAGGCCCTACACATTCCTTACTTTTAACGCGGGCGAAGTCATTGGCACCAGCTAGTAATTTATAAATAAAAAACCCAAAGTGTCTCAAGCAAAGGTCAAGCGTTATATTGCTTACATATTTTTTTCTTTTTCAACGCAGACAAAGTTGCGGGCACTAGCTAGTTTGTAGGTATAATAATATTATAAAGAGGAATGATTTGATTGTTTGTTGGTATAGAATAGGCTCCGAAACTACTGGATCGATTTGAAAAATTCTTTTACCATTAGAAGCCGACATTATCCGTGATGAACATAGGATACTTTTTACCGCGGGAAAAATGCTTCATTCCTACGGGAAATCTAAAATAAAAGTAAATACTAGCGGCTTGGATCGGGAGATAGCGCCATATAAAAAATACGGTAAGTAGATGGCGTTTTATACTTTTCTACGCGGACGAAGTCGCGAGTATACCAGCTAGTAATATTTTAAAGAGGAAAGATTTGATTGTTTGTTTGTTTGTATAGAATAGACTCCAAAACTACTGGACCGATTTGAAAAATTCTTTCACCTTAACATAAAAAAAAACCTATAGAAAGAAACGTTATCAGAGAGTAGGTAACACAGGCTATAATATTTTATAAAGTTACGTAGACGAAGTTTAGTTAAAGTCGCGTGCAACAGCTAGCGTTTAATAAATTTATATACCGTCGGAATAAATTTCTGTTCTAAAATTCAGAAATACTTACCTACTAGTTTCTCTTTCGATCATACTTTCATAAATTATCACAGTTGTTAATTTACCAGGAAATCGAAAAAAAACTCAGAAATCATATTATACTAAGTATAATCTATGCCCGCGACTTTGTCCGCGTCCAATCGCTACCTAACTTCAGAGGAACACCCGCTGGACTAATCTGCATAATTTGAAGATTGTTTGAAACTTTCATCAACATCGGTTTAGCGGTTTTGTAGTCTATAGGGGACATACATACATTAATATACATAGGTATATACTATACACACTTCGCCTTTTATAGTTTGGCCGTGACTTCACATCACAATCAAAATTGGTTCAGCGGTTTTGGATATAACTATATATCTAATTAATTTAGATATAACTTAATTTTTTTAACAGATTAAACTAATAATAAATAAATACTAATTAGTTACAAACAAAATTAAAACAGTAATTATAATTATGTGCATACATATACACATCGCCTTTTATACCTATATGTATAACTGACGAGCCCGTTGGACGAGCGGCAAGGCTTGCCTAACGTTTCAGGGCCCTCAGGTTCGATTCCCGGCGGGGTCAACTTTGGAAATTTTAATATAATTTTCAAAATCTCTGGTATGGATTTGAAAAGTAGTGGTAGGGCACACTGCGTTTCGCAGTCATTTGGGCAGCCCGTCTGGCGACAGTAACCACAACCTTACAGAATACCACAGTGAAATAAGAGCATTATGTGCTGTTGTGTTTCGGTGAGTGAGTAACGGATGCCAGAGCCCATTACCCCATTCCTCCCTTATCCCTTATCCTTAATCCTTGTATGGTCGGCAGCGCACTTGTAGCACTTATGGCGTTGCTTGTGTTATAGGCGACGGTAGCCACCTACCATCAAGTGGACCGTCAGCCTGTCTGTCGACCTTAACATAAAAAAAAATCGCTTCAGCCGTTTTAGAAACCAAAGGTTCGAAAACGGAATTATTCTTCTTTTTTGGAAACCTGGTTTCGAATGAGGAAAAATAATTCTGTTTTCTAAACTGGTTTCCAATGCAGAATATAGAATCTTCTTTCGAAACTCATTCACAAATTTTAATATGTAAGTATACATCATATACTCGTAGAATATTCAATAAATTAAAAAAGAAACTTCGAGACATTAGTTCTGAAATGTATACACATTTCCGATGCTGATTGCACCTACTTAAATAGGTACTAATAGCTTAATAACATAAGGTTATTATTCTCAAATACTTAAATACTGATCAAGTAATTTAATATGTAAGTAATGTAAGTTTGTATACTTACATATTAAAATTTGTGAATGAGTTTCAAAAGAAGATTCTATATTCTGTTTTTCCTCATTCCTCATTCGAAACCAGGTTTCCAAAAAAGAAGAATAATTCCGTTTTCGAAACTGGTTTCGAACCTTTGGTTTCCAAAACGGCCGAAGCGAAAAAAATATATATTAAAAGATTGAAACCGTTCTCTAATGGTCGTTGTGACGGTTGAGGTGGCTGAGGGCGCTACGAAATGCGGCGCGAGCTCACAAATACTAAATACGTTGAACAGTTTATCGATAGGCTAAAGGCCGTCACGGGTTATCGATAGCGACGATAGTGCGCGCGCGTCACTAACTTGTATTTCATATTGCCGTACACCTAGCTACGAGTATTACATTCTTCATTTCTCATGTATGATCCGAAATAAAGTCATTTGATTTCTATTAATAACTAGCATTCTCTTCGTCTTCGTTTCAACCTCCATGAACATTTTTTATGGCATCGGACTGCACACACAGCCTTTTGTTATGTTATATCAATTTAATATAACATAATGTTGGAAAATAAAAGGATCTTGTTAACGATACGATGAAAATTATGTAGAAAAAAATATTTCGCAATAGAATGCAACATATACCTGTACTTATAAATTATTTGAAGCAATTTTATACATAGATTATTTATCATTTGATCAAACAAACTGTAATGTATGGTTTTATTTGACTAGTTCTTGATCTCTGTTGTTCTTTGTTTGATAAATACGGCCGTAATAATAAAAATGTAAAGTAAATTGATTGCAATACTCCATTCAGAATAAGTATTATCTAGATTCTAGACAAACGGAACCATGCGAATCGTGGTACACAAATTTAAATTAAATGTATCGAACAAGTTATTATACATAATTTAGTAAATCTATAAATATTCTTTTATCACACCATAAAAACAGTTCCAAAATGAAAAATAATGACTAATTAAGAGATTAGAAATAAAAACAAGTTGCCGTTTCTCTTGTTATCGATATCGATGTGGAGTATCGAGGTGGGGGTCGTCGATGTAATCGACGGTTATCGTGGGTTATCCGCGCGCGTCACCGCACGAGCCAAATGGTTCATTTACATTCATATAAATAAAATTAACAACAAATGAAATCTCACATGTATTTTTTATTGTTAGCGTCCGTTATTTATGTAGACTGAAGTTAATTGAAAAGTGCTCATCAAAAGAGAAGTGCTGAAGTTCACCAAAGAGATGTTCATAGCATAGGTTCAGATTCATTCGGTGGTACGATATTAAAAGAGTAAACAGTCAGTTGAAAGTAATGGGACTCAAAATAACAACAAAGTGGTTTAATTAATGTACCTACCCAAAGTGAAATGTTAAAATTATGTAAAGAGGTTGGCAGTTCGCAAATTCTACCAATACAAGTAATGTCATAGAAGTTCCAAGTGCTCTGTCGATCTTATTAGAATAAGATACTAAGACAAGGGAATCCCTTACTCATTCATTAAAAATTAATAGCACACATGCTGTTACTTCACGATGGTCTTCTGTAAGGATTACTAGATCAGAGAGGTTATCTTGCAACTACAGTTTGTCTGTATATCACTTCCATGACAACCATTAATTCAGCTATAGAGAAAGTGGTAGAACGGGTTCTTATTCGTCCTCCTCCTCTTAAGATAAAAAAGTATTTAAATATGATTTAGGGCAATAATTACACACAAGAAAATCCTGAATTTTAAATTCTGCAAAACTGGGAATAGGATATATGCAACTACATATAGATGCGTGTGTGGATGATTCAAGATTTCAAGATAGGTATATTTAACAAGGCATAAATCAAATAAGAATATTGTATAAAATGGTACATTGAAGTCACCTGCAAATTCATGTCTGAAGAATATTTATAATATTTTTATATGTATGTGACATCGATTTAAGAAGTCAAATAAAGGGCTGTTTGTATTCCATTGGGTTTGTTGTTGACCGAGGGCGACGAGCGACGAGCGATGCGCCCGCGCAGAGCAAATAGAGCAACGCAGCTACCGCAACAAACAACAAACGACAACCTAATTCAATAGCTAATAACTATGCTGTATTACAATAGGGACTAAAAACCAATAGACCTGAAAAAGTTAGCCTATGTAAAACCCCAGAATAGATAAAATAGTACAAATAAAACATACATTTAGTATGGTATAAACTATAGTACCTATATGGTATATTTTATTATACCAGTTTTGTAACAGTGAAGAAAATCACTCAGTCACCAATTGGGACAAATCACATGGGATTGTGCCCAAAATTGGGACTATAATAAAAAAATTGTTAATACATAATTGGCAAATAAATTAATTGAATTTATGACTTGACTTATTGAGAACACTTTAAGTAATCATGTAGGGCATAATTTTGAAAAAAAAAATTGAAGCCAGGCAATTCGACACCTTCCAAGTCCTAAATAAAAATACAAACAACGAATAATGTTACAATTTCCTGTCAATTAGACTTATTTGAGGAGCTTTGTTTAGACAAAGAGCTACTTTGATTTTGGGACAGCAACGACGCAAACCAATTTGAACTTTATTGCTATAAAATAAAGTTTCTAGTGTCAAAATAGGATTACATTTTTTTTATTTACTTGTAGTCGTTTCAAGCGGTTGTCAAATATTTGCTTCGCCTGTTTGTTAGTAGCTTGTCTGCTAATCGCTTTTTGTATTTAAGGTATTGTCTTTTCTTACTATATTTAGTAAATGTAACATCTTTTATCAGATACTAGCTGGTGCCCGCGACTTAGTCCGCGTTGTCTATAGCCTTCCTCAACAATAGCTTTCCTCAACAAATGGACTATCGAACACATAAAGAATTTTTCAATTGGAACCAGTAGTTCCTGAGATTAGCGCGTACAACCATACAAACAAACTCGTCAGCTTGATTATAGGGTTAGATTTATCTTTCTCATATACTTTTACTCACATATAAGTATAGGCACATACAGTTTCCTTAATGCACTAAGACAGTCCCAGTCAACACAATTAAATGTTGTCATAAACTTTGTCATTAAGTGACAAAGTTTATGACATTAACTCGTACAAGACGTATCCAATCTAGTTCGAGTGTCAGTCCATTTATCCCATAGAAGAAGAGAGACATAGCAATACATTTAAATATTAGTAAAAGAAGAAGTACAGCTACGCTTTTGATGTTAAGGCAAACATACTTTTGTGATTCTGTGGCGCCAGCGATTCGGCACATCACTTTTGTTTGAATTGAACTGTTCAAACTTTGATGTGATTTATCGACAAATATCGTAACGCGGTCGCGCAACACTATTTGTTCATTTCAAAACGCGTGACATAACTGTAGGCACCTTTAAGTTTGTATTGATTGTATTTATTTATTTATTCATGTAGGTAGAGTAAGGATTTTTGTAAAATTCAATTTAACAGAACATGTTTTAATTAAACCCTAATAAGCATGAACCAATTAGTAAATCAATGTTCTCTCATTATTACCTGTTCTTATTGCATAGGACTAAAAATATAATAGGTATAGGTACTAAATATAAAAAGATTAAGGGCCTCTTTCACCAACAACAAGTAAAGTGTTGATTAAGTAGTTACTTTTAGTTATTTTATGTTTTATTAAATTATGCACTGCATCCTTCGATAGGCAATTTTTTTTAATTATTTTCTATTTAATGTTCGGAACTTTTACCGCACAAACAAAGGTTTATCAACTTCATTATCCCCGGCTACGTGTGACTTTAAATGACAGTTAGTCCACTTGACAGATGGTGAAGGAGGCCCTAATTGTTAATTAACTGTCTGAACTTTCAGAAGAATTGTTTGTATGTTAAGAACCTCATTTTAGATAATTTACAGTTTCAAAGTTTATAGATCGCACATCATATTTGCTTACAGATATTTTCTGGCTTTACCCGTAGTAGTTTGACGACACGTTTGGTCTAGTGGCTAGTAACCCTAGTAACTAGCTGTTAACCAAACGGTCGCGGGTTCGAATCCCGCTAGGGTCAAATGTTTATGTGTTAACATTTTACCTTTGCACCTGAGTCATGGATGTTTTGTATTTATAATATGTATGTATTTACAACAAAAAAAAGTAAAGTATGTAGTATATCAACTGTCTGGTATCCATAATACAAGCATTAGTTGCTTAGTGTGGAACTAGATGGTGCTGTGTGGCCAAGTCGTTAATACAATAGAAAGTTACTTGTGGAGAAAGAAGCTTTTCTATATGAAAAATAACGAATTTTTTTTCTTATTTTTTTGATTTTTTAGTGAAAATTTTGGGTGCCAAAAAATTGGAGGGGTGCCAACATTAGGTCATTTTACCCTAATTTGGATTGGTACAGAGACACATTGAACGTCGGTAGTGGCACCGACGAAGAGAGTACTGTACGAGTGTACGAGTGGACTGTGTTTGCTCACGCATTAGCCGCGGCCGCTTTGTCAACAAAGTAATGGCAGTAAACACTCGACCCCCCCACTTCACCCCACTTCACCCCACTTCGCTCTTCGGCTACCGTC
Source organism: Synanthedon vespiformis (assembly GCA_918317495.1). Classification (NCBI taxonomy): domain Eukaryota; kingdom Metazoa; phylum Arthropoda; class Insecta; order Lepidoptera; family Sesiidae; genus Synanthedon; species Synanthedon vespiformis. Next base: position 202,015 of record OU906962.1, read on the forward strand.
TTCATCGATGCTCATTGCTCCCGCGCACCAAACGGGACTCCCATTTATTTACATGTGGAATTATGGTAGGAGAGCCCAAGAGGGGATTTTTGGATTTACTCGAGCGCGTCAGATATTGCCAATGTATATTCTCCACGTGTCTCCGATAACGCATATGTATTAATCTGACGATTTGGTTGGTGGGGTTGGCGGGGATAAGGGGTAAAATTTTAAATACTTACAACTCGAGCGCGTCAGATTTTCAGAGGGGATGTTAGGTGAACTTAAACTAAGCTCCCATTTAAAATTCAGACGATTCGGATGTAACGCAAGCTCGTGGCAGCTTTTTGAAAATGCAAAAAAGATTTTTGACGATTGTCATTTTGTAATACTGAGCGCGCCGGTTTTTATACAGATGGTTCAGCCTGAATTCCTAATCGTGCTGATTCTTAATCTGACGATTATATGTAGGATTTTTTTTAAATACAGCGCTTACAAATTTTTGAACGCCTGTAGACGCTCATCCCACCGCTGAAAAGAAAAATTTCATATAACCTTTTTTTCTTCTTACCATCCAATCTTCAAAGTCCAATAGGTCTCCACGATGCTCGAGTGACTCCACATTTAGCATCGTGGGCTCCCCTACCATTACAAGTTGCAAAAGTTTTTGACTGTTAAAACCAAAGATCGTAATCTTAATACTAAAGTATAATACTAAAGTATAAGTATAAGTATAAGTAGAATGTAGTTATAATACTAAAGTTAAAACAACGCCAATTCCGGGAATCCCCGCGATTAAAGGACTATTTGGGATCTCTTATTACTAAAGTGCACGCTTAGGTAACACTATTTAAAAAATATCATTTAATTTAATTAAATAATCCTTAAGGGCCTCTTTCACCGTCTGTCAAGTAGGCTAACTGTCATTTAAAGTCATCCGTGACCGGGGATTGGAGCTGATATACCTTTGTTTGTACTGTAAAAGTCCCAAACATTAAAAAGAATATAATAAAAATAATTCGCCTATCGAAGGATCACTAAACCGAGTTAATTTGTTTTCTAGTGATCTTATGTCTGTAATAATAATTAGTTGTACCTATAATAAAGTAAAGTTTCGAAACTAACTATACTTAGTTCGATTTAAGAACTAATTTTTGTAATGAACTTTTGAAATGATAAAGGCTATATTATAATGAGGGCCATAAATATAGTTTTTATTGAAGCCTTAATTACTTCTTTAAAAAAAATCGAGGCTGTCTATAATGATTATGGAACATGTAACCATCATCTGTCACTAAAATGGACTTGGTGCGCGGATATCCAAATATAGTCTCAAGTCAGCAACAAATCAAAATCACTTTTCTCCCCATAAAGCTGCCACAGAGTAACAAATTACCGTATCGACCACCGATCTACTGCCTCCACTTATAACTTTTAACTCGAAGATTTATTAGCATGGCAGCACCAATGGCGTCCCTGTCTTAGTAGGAGACGGTCGCTACCTAACCATCAAGTGGATCGTTGTTCTAGTCAAATCTGCATTTTATATGCAATATATTTAAGTTTATTTTTTTTATTAGAGATGAGTTTACTCTTGGTCAACAACTAACTGTGTTGACCAAGAGTAACGATCGATGCAATAAAAGTACAGGCTGCAATTTTTATAGATTTTAGTCGGTTCGATTCCCGGGTGTGGCAATCGAATTTTCGAAAATCTTTGAATGCAGTTTTCTTTCTATTCATAAATAAAGGAATGTTTTCTTTGAGTAAAACTTTCTATTTACAGTATTAAGAGTACTTTCCCTCCAGGTGGCATTACAAAATTCCACCCTGTATTGTATAGGTACATATATATTTTATACTAGCTGGCGCCCACGACTTCGTCCACGTACCACTACTCTCTTAAATTCTTCAAACACTAGAAAATTTATGTATTTTCCCTTACAACTTCGTTTTCCATTAGGTACTTACTAGAAATTCTAGTGCTTCCTCGAAATATTTCCTAATTTCCTTATACTATAGGCAATTTGTAGACGTCCCCGGATAAGTGACGCATATTGCAGAGTTGACATGAGCAACGGCCACGTGCCCGTGCCCGATGGCTTGTCGATAATTAAGGAGACATGAGTTATGGTCCGACATAGTTTGACACTGTTAACAGAGGTTAATACGGGCAGCTGATCCCTCACATTTAAGGGCATGTGGTGTCTGCAGAAAATCAAACTAACTTGGCCATAACACGATCACTGTTAATTTTTTGTAGCTCTTATAGACATGATGATGATGACCGTAATGTGATGGTAGGTGGCTAAAAATGTCTAGTCTAAAATTAACATCAATATCAATTCAATACTAATAACAAATATGTAAGAGTTGATCATGGAGTAAGTTACATTGTTTCAATCCCATTAAATATTTACTAAATATTATAAAGAGCGATAGCGGATTTTCTATGTTTGTTTATATGTGGATAATAATCTTCTGAACCACTACAATTTGAATTTGAAAGATTTAAATTTTTAAAATTTTACTGTTTTAAAAATTTCCCCATTTGAAGGTACTATTTCAGATGGACATAAGGGTATATAATATTCTCCACAATCGCAACCGGGCGAAATCGGGGCGCGTGAATCTAAGTAGTAGGAATAAAATGTGAATGTTTTGGTAAAGGTAAATCTCCAAATGGAGAGAAAATGGTGGCAACGCCTACCGGTAAACATTCCGTCGAGTGAGGCACCGAAGGGCCCTCGAACGACCACACAGGGCGACGCGTCGCCGACAAACGAACCCGCTACACAAACACTAGCTACCGGCATCGTCGTCTAGGGCCTTGTGTCACTTACACTCACCATAAGTGCAGCGAAGCGAACTCGCTTCTTAATCACTTACTTTCCCATTAACAATTAATTATAATTAATTAAAATATATAATTATAAAATCGATTGTTTTAAATTTTCGTGATTGTTCACACTTAATTTTAGGGAAAAAAACGACAGGGGCACTTCGGGAGTGCCGACAGAAGGACAACTTGAACTATATATTACGTGTGTATTTTTTGAATCGTCAGGAAAGTACATACTTACTTAGGAAAGTGCCTAGTTAATACAGAAGTGTCGGTTACGGTAACAGGTCGCGAGTTCAATCGTTTTTTCCCATCTCAAAAATGCCATACGCGCCTAAAAAAATTTTACTTTAAAAATTTTGAAAAGTAACTCGGTAAATAGAATGAGTTTTCCAAAGGATTCTTATGTTTTTTTGTTATGTTCTACATAGGCCATAACACCGAGGTAAGAAACAATGCAATGATCACGCGATGATAGAGAAACTGTCAGAAACGAATTTTTCTCTGGCGATAAAATGTCATTTGTCTATGATAATAGTTTGGCTGAGTTTGGCAACCATTCGTTGACTTTCCCAACTTTTGCATAAACAAATATTACATTTCACAAACTTAGTCCAAAGTGGTGAAATTCAAGCAAATAACTAGGTACCTACGTATCTACTTGTTGCGTATAGTCGACTCCACTTAGTTCAGCAAATTCCTTACTATTTCCTATTATTTATATTAATCATTACTTTTAAAATTTTTCTTTAATAACTATCTCATTGAATATAGATATAACCATACAAACATCATATTTTTTAATGTTATAAAATATTATTAAAGAAGTGGCTGTCTTTTTTCTTAAAATGTTGTCTACTTATTTATATCGTCAATGTGATAAAAGCAATCGATATATAAGCTTTGCTAATTGGCTTGAGGTTAATTTAAATTTAAATAAATTTACTAAGCGTCTTAGTATATTAATTAATTATTTTCGTATCGGTTGCTTACGTTATAAAATAATGCGTTATAAAAATTTTTGTCTATGTTAAATTATTTAAAGAATTAATCTATTATTTAAAGAACTAAGAATTCTTTCACTCCCGTCTTTGTATATAAGAGAGATGTGTGTGTTTGTTAAGAAATATGAATCTCATTTCATGCGCAGCGCAGATATTCTACCACAGAGAGCAAGTCGGCATAATTTTTTGATAGTCCCGAAAATGAAATTGGAAACTTGTAGGCGGAATTCCTATTATTCCTGTATTAAGACATACAATAAATTACCCAGTGCACTCAGGGAATTGCCGGGAATTTTGTTCAAAAAAAGATTAACCAAGTGAAGTGACTGTTGGACAAATGCTTTTATAATATTAAGGAATATTTTGACATTTAATTAATTAAAATGGACTGTGACATATTTTTATTAATAATATTTTACATGTAAATTATGAATTTTACACGCCAGACGTGGCAGTGCATTTTTAATCCAATAAGAACTGGTCTACATTTACCCATGTTACTAGTAAATAAATGATTTTGATTTTTGATTTTTATGCATATACTGTTGAAACTTTTTTTTGAAATATAGTACCTACTTAGGTACTTAGGTAGTTGAGCTGGAGCCTCATTATTTCCAGCTGTCCTCGTAATATGATTGACGAAAAAATTAAATTGAAAATACATACAGTTGAAATTTTAATCGAGTTCAGTGGAAGCCTATTATAGGTTGGCCAATAAAAGTGCACAATGAGTTTGAATGTAATGAATGCATTGTCGATATTGTAAATAAAACTAGCAACACTATTAGAGAATTTATTATCGGCTGCCCGACGATTGCTTTTTTAACGTTCACCTACATTGATATAAATACTTATGCTTGTCTGAAAAATACTTCAATTTAATCAAAACATTTTCACTGATTCAATAGTAGATAAATTATATCCTAACTAATATTATAAATGCGAAAGTGAGTCTGTTACGCTGTCACGCCTGAATTTATACTCAAAATGAAATTTTGCATAAATGTTGTCGCAGAAACAGAAAAGGCCATTATGCATAGATTAGGTACTGTTCCCAAAAGGATCATCAAAAAATATGTAAAAATTGTGGCGGCGCCACCATCGTCAACAGTCATGCGCCAAAAATATTTCATAAAATGTTGTGTAGACTAGTATAACGGATCAAATTTTGTCATAAAACGTAAAAAAATCTCAGTTACTACAATTTTTAATAAAGAGTAAGTTTATCAAGTAAATTATATTTAATTTTATTAAAAAAAAGTCCAAAAGTATTATCAATCACAGCAAACTTTTTGTATTTAAAATTAATATTGTTGATTTAAATATATTAAAAAAATATTAAAATTAGCTTAAATTCGTAAATGTATACACAACAGGTACATACTTAAACTCCATTTTAAAATAATTCATAACACAAAAGTGGATTAAAACAGAAGTGCGACCAATTTTTCAAATGTTTTGTCGCGACAAAAAATATCTCACACAAATTATCGCTTTTACGACGAATATAAACGTTAGCAATTTTAACGAACCATTGCCTCCTTTGTTCTTACGGAGTCGGGGACGAGCGGAACGCGAGAGGCGATGTATTTCGAGCGGTATTAAACTTGTGAAGATGCGCTCGAATTAATGGGCGCGTTATATTCGATTTATTTCGCTGAAAACACTAGTAACTGTCAGCGGAGAAAAACGTCAAAGGAAGACCGTAAATTATGCGCGCAAAGAGAGATGTATCCCGAATGCGATCTTCTGTCTCGCTCCAACATACGGTGGCTATTGTATTGCTAGCTCTCTCTGCGACCAATTAGTCGAGAATCAAAGAAACCATCCGAGTCGTTTAACTGTGTCTGAATTTCATTGATATTATATTCGGCATAAAATGTTTCTTATTTGCATTAATATCTGTGACGGTCTAGTAGAACTTTTTATATAAGTTGTAGATATCAGACCTTGACCTAGACTAGTCACTTTATTCTGTGGAAGCCGATAATTGGCCCATATGCCAAATGTTACAGTATGTATTTTAAGTAGGTACCTAATAATGGTAATGGCTGTTAACGTCTGTAAAAATGTTTTGACTTCTTGTCATCAATTGAAATTTTAATTGATTACCTAATATACCTAATATTTTGAATAATTAATTAGTAATTCTTGATTTTTTTCTATAATGTTTCATAGACTTTCTTAGGCCCGAGCGAAGCGAGCGAGCGAAATTGATGTAAAAGAGGTATCTTGTATTGTAGGAGAAAACACTTAAAATGTCCAGTTAAATACAAATTTGATAAATAAAGCAAAGCCGTTGACATATAGCCGACACTCCTCGCTCGTTCATCAGCAGCGGATGACGGAGGACGGAGGGATGAGAATTAGTCGACTTTAACAAAATACTTGACTAATGCCACCACACTTATCTTGCAGCGTTGACAGCGCGAACGACATTCGCCTATAAAAAGAAATCATACAGATATAGAAATTGAATTACAAACAAGATCAAACAAAATGAGACAGAGCATAATTTATACCTATAATGCTAGTGACATGCTCCCGGCTTCGCCCGAGATACTTTTTTATACACAAATCCTCTTTCCATAAGTGAAAAACCGGTTGAATCGGTGACCTACATACATACCTACATTTATTTTTATACTAGCTGTTGCTTGCGACTTCGTCCGCGTTAAAAAGGATAAAAAGTGTCCAGTACTTCTAAATGTTTATCTACCAAGATTCATGAAAATCAGTTAATTCGCTTAAGAGTCATGGAGGAACATACATACATACAGATTTTTTTTTTAAATGGTCAATTTAGTTTCAGTATCATATGTATAGAGCCTATATACACGATATTTCTGAAAACAAAGTAAATTACTCCATGACCGACTCCTACAGATTCATTATTAGTATTGATATAAAAATAGAGTTAGATATTTTATTGATTAGCCTGTATTTCTCTAATAGTGAGGTTTTCAAAAAGATCATAGTCAATATAAATAAATAAATATCTGTGATAATAGGTAGGAATATTCTTTTAATGAATTCTCAGTTACAAGTACTTGTTACAAGTAAAAACTCTATAAAATGAGGTTATATTGTATCTAAGTATTTTTCATATATGTATATTATATACCTAAAATATTAGCCATTATTAGCCATTATTAGCCATTTACTGTATATAGGTGACCAACAGCCTGACATCAAACAAATTTCAAACGAAATATTCCTTACAGGCTTATAAAACTAAAAGACACGAACATACCGTAATAATAATACTAAAATACTTAGTTACGAACTAAGACAATTATACAAATTAGGTCTGTCTGTCAGCTACCATATTCTAAAATAGGATTATTTAAACTTATTCTATTCATGTTTGACCAAAGTAGAAGAAAAAATATTGTGTTAATTTTAATTTTGGAGACATGAAATGTGCAGCCGTATCAGTAGCAGGGCAACACTGCGCCAGGCAGCGGCGACCTCACACAAAGGACGCACGTGGGCCACGTGGCGCTCCAATGTGGTTCCAATTTTTGCCAATTCAGGGAACTAACTAACTTGTCACTCTCTACTTCAAAGGGTTGTCGGCTTTCAAGAAACCGTGCCACAATGTAACATTCAAATAAAGAAAATATAAGTAGGTACTTTTTCCCGCAACATTATTGCAATGCAACGTTGGATTTCCTGGCAACACTGACTGGCTCATAAAAAGGTCTTTGACATGACTCCTCCCCACTGTTTGTAATTTTTGTTTTCTTTAATTTACAATTAAAATAAAGAGTGCACCTACTGAATAAAATTTAAGATAACGAAGATAGACAGGCTGACGGTCTACTAATGATGGTAGGTGGCTACCGTTGCCTATAACACAAGCAAAACCACTTGTGCTGCAATGTCTCTGCCGACTACAGTATAGTATTCCCTACTCACTCACCAAAACACAAAACAGACGCGCTGTTATTTTACGGTGGTCTTTTGTAAAGTGTTGGTTACTACTTTCCGGACCAGAGTCAACTTTGAAAAGTTCATTTTCAAAGTTTACCGCGCCGAGAATTGAACCTGGGAATCATAGAACAGAGCGTTAAGGCAAGCACCCCAACCACTCATCAAACGGCTGTATGTATAGACGTGTGTTGTCGTTTAGAATTATCAATTAATAATAAAATCTGCGCTACAGGAGTCGGCAGTCAGGAGTATCATATAGCGAGCTGTCAGAGATGGAATGTCAAGTGTCATTCCGACGCGACACTTGACGTTTATTGGACGGATGCAACGCGATCTGTGCATCTGTACGGCTGTATCCTCAAATCTCTTAAAGTACAGTCGGGATACGAAACCTTCGTCAGTTTTCAAATTTATTCCTTTACTAGCTGGCGCTCGCGACTTCGTTTGCGTTGAAAAAGAAAAGAGTAGCCTAACCTGTGTCCCGTACGTCTAAATGTTTATCTACCAAGTTTCTTGAAAATCAATTACCTAATTCATTTAAGAGTTATGGAGGAACGTACATACGTACTATACCTACACTTACAGATTTAAGTATTATTAATATTAATTGCCTAATTTTAAATAGACCTCAAATATCGTAGATATATTGTAGCTTTTGTATATAGACTTTTTAAGCAGTTTAGGACAACACATAGTTTAGGACTTGTCTATATAGACAAGTCTAGCTTAACAGAATCTGAATCTGAACTGAAGCTTACTTCACTGATTTCTTGATAAAATACTAATTAAGGTCCCTTCATTTACGGTATAAGATTAGATAATTATGTCCATAATATTTGCTATTAGTGCAACCTATATAATAAGGCTATTCACTCCTTTTCTGCTAGGCCAGCCGTTTGCTTAGTGCAGTTTTTGTTTGTTTTCAAAGAGCGGAATAATATTTTACAAGATGACTTATCGTCCGTGTCGAGGCCGTGGCGAAGTTTGTTTTATTAAGAAAGGGAGCGTCGCGCTATGGTCGCGCTGGTGTGGGACATCAAAGTTGGTGTCCGATGTCACAGGAGCCGAACGGTGGCCCGTGACGTCACCCGCCAACATAAAAACTAATTAGTTGCATCTTTAACATACAATATTAGCTGACCTCAACGGCTAATTAAATTTTCATTTTATTATTTTAAGTTGAAAAAGAAAAAAGGAGCCTAACCTGTGTCCTGTGCTACGTCTAAATGTTTATATCAACCAAGTGTCATAAAAATCAGTTACTTAGTTCGTTTAAGAGTTATATCTATGGAGGAACATACATACACTCGACGGCAAATAAACCGGGCCACCGCTACCTTGAAACTCTGATTCGATTTTCTCAAAAACTCAATAAAAGTTATACCTACAGAAAGTTGTACCTAATCAATAATCATCATGAAACGCACTTTCTGTAGGTATAACTTTGATAGTTGTTATACTTTTTGAGAAAACCGAATCCCGGTTAACCGGTAACGGTTAACCGGGCCCGAATGGCCCGGTTTATTTTCCGTAGAGTATATTATATATAGAAAAAAAATCTAAAAGTGGACAATCTCGTTTCAGTATTATGTATAGATAGAGCCTATAAACACGATATCTCTGAAAACAAAGAAACTTACTCCATGACCAACAGTTACAGATTTATTATAATCATATAATAAAAAAAAATAAAAAAAAAAAAAAAAGGTGGCCTGCCGAGTTTTAGCCGGTCACTCTCTTGTCTTGTGTCATGAGAATACTGGATAATTAATAGGAAGTGTAATTTCCAGAAGCGAGTGGCGGCGGCATGGGAAACCCTGGAGTGGGTGGTGCCGGAAGCCAGCAGTACGGAGAGGTTAACCAGCTGGGTGGAGTGTTCGTCAATGGCCGTCCATTACCAAACGCGGTGCGTTTGCGCATTGTGGAGCTAGCGCAACTCGGGATTAGGTAAGACGACTATTCTTTATATAATGTTCTTACTCTTTTTGGAGTTTACTCCTTAAGGTGAAACAAGTCGGCGGCCCGAACTCATCGGTCTCATGTCTAAAATTCGTCCTGTCTCGCACACAGCACAAAGCGCGGAAAAAGCAGTCGAGTGAGATGCACAATGATTCATACCAAAAATAAAATCATAAACAGACCTTTGAGCATATACTCTTTTTGACAAAACTACTGCATATATCTATTTGGTGTAAAGTTATTTGAACTCTTGAATAACTAATCAATGTTTGTATGCAAAGTATTTTGGTGTTTTTGTACACTAGATTAACCTATTGACCCTCAAAATTGCATTAAAACTTGTGTTAAAATATGGATTTTTCAAGGGTCATATCTTTTAAATTAATACTTTTTTTTATTTTGAATGCATACAAACCTACAACAAGACAAATCGGTATCATGCTCTCTTTTGTAAATGAAACATAAAACAGCGGAGTAATTAATTAGCGTAGAATGTTAATTAACATTCTACGTTTGTATGGAGGAAAACTGACTTGGAATCGATTTTCATATAAGCCCGGAGTATGACAATTTATGGGAGTAAAATCAAATGTCCCAAGTCAGACGTTATGCGTTACAGGCATACACATATGCTTCAATACATATTAATATAAATACATATAATATATTATATTAATATGTTGTAATTAACTGTATTAAATTATTTATTTATCGTTCGTAAGGAGTATTTAAACTCCAGTCGTGCGTCGGAGCTAATACACACTTCATTTTTTTTGTGCAAATCTTGTTATTGAAATTTAAACTATAATAATAATCGCAATATTATAATTCATCCGAAAATACTATCCACAAAAATAAATTTAATGGGGTTTCGCGTGGAGGGAAGTTGATATACCAAGGTAGAAAAAATACCATTCCCGGATGATAAAAATGAATAATTGTCTATCCAGGCCCTGCGACATCAGCAGACAACTACGGGTATCGCACGGATGCGTCTCGAAGATACTGGCTCGCTACCACGAGACCGGCTCCATACTGCCAGGCGCTATCGGCGGCTCTAAGCCGAGGGTCACCACGCCAAAGGTACCAAACTTCATTTCAGTGTTGGTTCCACACCTGATATAATAACCTAATGTTAATGCGTGGCCCAAAAGCCTGAGTCAGCGCGATAAGGGGAAAGGGGGTGGCAACACGCCCGAGTATTCGATATGTCGTGGGCAGATTGTAGAATTGGACAGATCGTAAAGTATGAAGTCAATCTTTCACCAAATGTCAAAAATAGATGCAACGAAGAGCGGAGCGAAGCAAAGCGAGGAGGAGCGTGTTAGGTTTACATGGAAATAAATTTGGGGAGCCTAGCGAAGCGAAGTGGAGAGAGGCGACCCTCTCAGTTTAAACAGAAATATGATCTGCCCAGGAATATCATGATATGCCCAATTCTAGGATGTGCCGACGACATATACGAACAGCGAGTGAGACGGTGGTGGTAGATGGTGGATAGTGTTAAGTTTATTATAATTGCAGTATATAAGTAAATGTTAAGATTGTGGAATAAACTATATAACTATATGAAGGCAAAAGTTCGAAAATTCGCTGATCCTCATTTCACTTTTCCGCTTAATATATCTATCCATATTTTTTAATTATTTTATTCAATTTAGTCCAGTCATAGATAAGTGATTGGTCTCGCTGCGCTCGACTAGATACGGCCCTACCTATAAGCAATAACTCCGTGAATGCGGCGGCTTTTTTATTGTAGTGTGTGTAAAACATCGTCAATATTTATCACTTTTTACACAGTTTAATTATATTTTTACACAGTTGCACCACGCAAATTGGCATTTTATTAAGCCCAAAATTTAATAAAAAAATTCGACACGTGCACATCACAGACAAGACAGTTTGCAGTATGACTATCTCGGGTACGCCGAATATTTTGTTGCCGCATTTGTCAAATACGGCGGCTGTATCTAGTCGAGCGCAGCGAGACCAATCAAATATCTTTGGAGTCCATGTATTCAATTTAATACATTTTTGTTATAAATTCAATTAAGTCGTGCTTGATTGGCAATCCCACCTATGATGAAATTGGCCATTAATTGGATTGGATCCATTTGGTTCAACCAAATCTTTAGCTACTAAGGTTATTAATAATCCTAATAAGCAGTAATGATCCTAAGTTTATCCCATATACCTACCCAAGTAACCCAAGAGCTTGCTCATAAGCTAAATTGAAGCAATTAATTTTGGTTACAGGTAGTGTCGTACATAAAGCAGTTAAAAGCGAAGGATCCGGGCATCTTCGCGTGGGAGATCAGAGACCGGCTGCTGGCGGACGGGGTGTGCGACAAGTACAACGTGCCTTCCGTGTCCAGCATCAGCAGGATATTGAGGAATAAACTGGGCGGGGGAGCTCTGTACCCGGTCCCTCCTCTCTACCCCGTACCGCCTCAGAGGTGTTGGCCTCTTCACCAGCCCTACGACTATTACGTGTATTTACAGGTAACTTACATACCTACTTACATTATAATAACATACCTTTGTACATTCTAAGTAAGAGCACAGAAAACATAATAGTACAAGACCTAATAGGGTCTGAACCCTATTACTTAAGTAAAACGCTCGGCTACTTTCCACTTGATGGTAGAGTGGCAAGTATATACCGAAACACAACAGCCCTCATGTTGTTACTTCACGAGAAAATTAGTTTAACTGAGAACGCAGTCATGAAAATAAACAACAAATATAGTTTCATAATAAGTTCGCTAATAATAATAATAGCGAAGACAAAATATGTATATGCAACGCACCGCTACTGACAGATTTTAGATATCCATTCAACAGATTTCATAAAAATTGCGAAATTGGTTAAACATAATAATTTTTTCAACATACTGTATATCAAAAAAGCATTAGTTATTCACCTATAAGCAAATAATAATTTTATTGTTCTTATTTTACTCACTGTTGTATTTGCGTGATCACAGGGTCGACAACACGCAGCCAGTTCCCCGCATGGCCTTCCGCATCCGCATCAACAGCCGCCGGCGCCGCATCATGCGCATGCGCATGCCCTCTGACACATGCACCATCGGTGACGTCACCGCTCACCACCTCACTGCCTCATCGCTCGATGAGGGATGCACGTGATGCACTCAGACCACCACCTCTTTTGCATCGATATACTGCCATATGATAGCCGTTAATTTAAAAAAGTGCAGTGAGTTTAAAGTGATACTTAGAACATTTATAAAGACATTTTTATGAGAAAATTATTATTTATAGATAGTAGGTAATAGTATAAAGAAAAAGTATTATTACATAAGTAATACCTATTTTAGTGTACATAGGTAAATAAAAGAGTAAGATAATAGATGAATGTAGATATAAAATAAATAATTATGCAGATTGCTAGTAAGTATTACATTTGTTAATCTTAATTTTCATATGTTATGTCCTTTTTTATATAAATAAAAATCACAGGTTTATACTTACTTGGTCCATGTTTGTATTAAAAATAAAGAGGTTCTTAATAATTCTTTTAAACAGTTACATATTTGTTTATTTATTATACTTTTATATATCATTGGTTTCAAATTAAATAGGTAATTTTCATTTAAATGCCTACGACTTTTTTACTGTTCTTCATTTACATTTTTGTGAATAGATTCTAAAAATATAACAGTTAATTAATATTGTAAAATGTGCCTTCATAAATTTTAAAATGTACAGAATATTTATACCTTGTTGTACCTAATTGATGATGTGAAAATACATAGATATGATTTGAAATAAAAATGTGTTTCTTTTAAGTAAACATCTCTGTGGACCAGAGGTATGTAGAAGTGAATAAGGAGACCAAGACGTCAGAGGAGATTCAATAATGGTACCAATCTCCATCGAATCGAAGTTTACAACCGAAAACAATAAACGGATATTGCGAACGCGAACAATATCGCCACTCGGACACGAATTACCAATTAAATCCTTGCTTTGTTTGAATTTAATACTACCTAATCCGAAATTTTACTGAATTAATAACAAGTTTTACGAGCGCGGCAGTTTGCGCACGCTGAAAAAGCGCGGAGGCAAAAAACGTGGGGCGGCTGTTAAAGTGACATTCGACTCCGCCATTGGTCACGGTCGCCATGGCGCGCCATTATTTCTTTAAAAAAATATTAAAGAACAAACGCCGCGACACTCTCATGCTGATTAGTATTCGAATCGGGACAACATGAAGCCATGAAATGCCACTTTCAATTGTATTTGCAACATTGAACTTTGAGCCAAGCGTCTTAAGGAAAATTCTCTGCTTAGAGCTTTTCTAGTTCAACTAAGAAGCGACTAGGAAAAAGTCTAAACTACTTAGTACTTATCCTACGTGCCTAACTCAGAGAGACACAATTTCAAAGGTCATAATTGTGTATAGGTTTGTTACATTATAAAACTATTAGCTGACTTTCTGACTTCTTTTTATTTTTGCTTGGCTCCTAGGGATCGCAGAGTGGTATGGTAAATGGTAAAGCGTGGTATAATACGGTAGGTATGTAGTATTCGTAATAAAAAAAAGAGGAGGGTCTCAATTCGACTGTATTTTTTTATGTTTGTTATCTACCTCATAACTTTCGACTGGGTGAACCATTTACTGGATGACTGGGTGTCGCATATTACTTACGTACGCGAAGAGTCAAATTCATTCAAACATATCGCATATTAAGTACGCGATAAGAGTCAAATTCGTGAGGTTACAATGTAAAGAAAATTATTAAAACGTCTACAATTCAAACAAATTAAACTGTCAAAGTCAAAGTCACAATTCAAAGTCAAATGTGATAGTTGAAGTTTTTATTTTTTATTTTTTTTATTAGGGTGTTTGCTCTTGGCCAACAACCAGCTGAGTAGCAAGGATGAGGCCTATGATGGAGTGAGCTCACCCAGAATATGCCTATTCACTCGAACTTTGAAAAGATTAGGGTTATATGAGCTCGGAAACACAGACGCCGGCAGGGTGTTCCAAACCTTGGCAGTGCGCATTATAAATTATAATTATAATTAGTTGGGTAGATTTGCAATGTATTGAAAATTATAAAAAGCCTCCGCAATTCATTTTAAACGAATCGCGTTTTACCTACGCGATAAGACTCAAATTTCTGAGGTGTGGATTGAGCCTACCCGAAGTTAAAAATATTAAAAATTAGAGCCGATGCAATTTTATCGAGTTTCATTTCTCTTTGCTTAGTGCGGCCGAACAGACGTATATTTATTCAGTGAGTGTTTGACTAAATTTGGTGGGTGATTTACCATATTTAGCTTAATTTATTGTGCCTCTTTGTGTGTGTTTACTGGTAAGTGTTTAAATAATACTATATAAGTAATCAGTATAAGTAATCTTAATCAGTAATCAGTATCAGTAATCATTATCAGTAATCATTATCAGTAATCATTATCAGTAATCAGTATCAGTAATCAGTATCAGTAATCAGTATCAGTAATCAGTATCAGTAATCAGTATCAGTATCAGTAATCATTATAAGTAATCATTATCAGTAATCAGTATCAATAATCAGTGTCAGTAATCAGTATAAGTAATCAGAAATCAGTATCAATAATCAGTATAAGTAATCAGAAATCAGTAATCATTAATCAGAAATCAGTATCAGAAATTCAGTGTCAGAAATCAGTATCAGAAATCAGTATCTGAAATCAGTATCAGAAATCAGTGTCAGAAATCAGTATCAGAAATCAGTATCAGTAATCAGTATCAGTAATCAGAAATCAGAATCAGTATCAGTAATCAGTATAAGTAATCAGAAATCAGTAATCATTAATCAGAAATCAGTATCAGAAATTCAGTGTCAGAAATCAGTATCAGAAATCAGTATCTGAAATCAGTATCAGAAATCAGTGTCAGAAATCAGTATCAGTAACCAGAATCAGTAATCAGTATCAGTAATCCGAATCAGTATAAGTAATCAGAAATCAGTATCAATAATCAGTATAAGTAATCAGAAATCAGTAATCATTAATCAGAAATCAGTATCAGAAATTCAGTGTCAGAAATCAGTATCAGAAATCAGTATCTGAAATCAGTATCAGTAATCAGTATCAGTAATCAGTATCAGTAATCAGAATCAGTAATCAGAATCAGTATCAGTATCAGTATCAGTAATCGGTAACAGTAATCAGTATCAGTAATCAGAATCAGAATCAGTATCAATAATCAGAATCAGTATCAGTAATCAGAATCAGAATGAGTATCAATAATCAGAATCAGTATCAGTAATCAGTATCAGTATCAGTAAACAGTATCAGTAATCAGTAATCAGTAATCAGTATCAGTAATCAGAATCAGTATCAGTAATCAGTATAAGTAATCAGAAATCAGTAATCATTAATCAGAAATCAGTATCAGAAATTCAGTGTCAGAAATCAGTATCAGAAATCAGTGTCAGAAATCAGTATCTGAAATCAGTATCAGAAATCAGTATCAGAAATCAGTGTCAGAAATCAGTATCAGAAATCAGTATCAGAAATCAGTATCAGAAATCAGAATCAGAAATCAGTATCAGAAATCAGGATCAGTATTAGTAATTGCTACTGATCATAAATAATCAGAATATTAGTAATAATATTACTATATTATAATATATTATAATAGTAGTAATATTATTAGTAAGAATATTAGTAATAATAGTAATAGTATTATTACTAATATTATAATAATAATAATCAGTAATCAGTAATCAGTATCAGTAATCAGTATCAGTAATCAGTATCAGTAATCAGTATCAGTAATCAGTATCAGTAATCAGTATCAGTAATCAGTGTCAGTAATCATTATCAGTAATCATTATCAGTAATCAGTATCAGTAATCAGTATCAGTAATCAGTATCAGTAATCAGTATCAGTAATCAGTGTCAGTAATCATTATCAGTAATCATTATCAGTAATCAGTATCAGTAATCAGTATAAGTAATCAGAAATCAGTAATCATTAATCAGAAATTAGTATCAGAAATTCAGTATCAGAAATCAGTATCAGAAATCAGTGTCAGAAATCAGAATCAGAAATCAGTGTCAGAAATCAGTGTCAGAAATCAGTGTCAGAAATCAGTATCAGTATCAGTATCAGTATCAGTATCAGTATCAGTATCAGTATCAGTATCAGTATCAGTATCAGTATCAGTATCAGTATCAGTATCAGTATCAGTATCAGTATCAGTATCAGTATCAGTATCAGTATCAGTAATCAGTATCAGTAATCAGTATCAGTAATCAGTATCAGTAATCAGTATCAGTAATCAGTGTCAGTAATCATTATCAGTAATCAGTATCAGTAATCAGTATCAGTAATCAGTATAAGTAATCAGAAATCAGTAATCATTAATCAGAAATTAGTATCAGAAATTCAGTATCAGAAATCAGTATCAGAAATCAGTGTCAGAAATCAGAATCAGAAATCAGTGTCAGAAATCAGTATCTAAAATCAGTATCAGAAATCAGTGTCAGAAATCAGTATCTGAAATCAGTATCTGAAATCAGTATCAGAAATCGTATCAGTAATCAGTATAAGTAATCAGAAATCAGTAATCATTAATCAGAAATCAGTATCAGAAATTCAGTGTCAGAAATCAGTATCAGAAATCAGTGTCAGAAATCAGTATCAGTAATCAGAATCAGTAATCAGAATCAGAATCAGTATCAGTATCAGTAATCGGTAACAGTAATCAGTATCAGTAATCAGAATCATAATCAGTATCAATAATCAGAATCAGTATCAGTAATCAGTATCAGTAATCAGTATCAGTAATCAGAATCAGTAATCAGAATCAGTATCAGTATCAGTAATCGGTAACAGTAATCAGTATCAGTAATCAGAATCAGAATCAGTATCAATAATCAGAATCAGTATCAGTAATCAGTATCAGTCTCAGTAAACAGTATCAGTAATCAGTAATCAGTATCAGTAATCAGAATCAGTATCAGTAATCAGTATAAGTAATCAGAAATCAGTAATCAGTATCAGTAATCAGTATCAGTAATCAGTATCAGTAATCAGTATCAGTAATCAGTATCAGTAATCAGTATCAGTAATCAGTATCAGTAATCAGTATCAGTAATCAGAATCAGTAATCAGAATCAGTATCAGTATCAGTAATCGGTAACAGTAATCAGTATCAGTAATCAGAATCAGAATCAGTATCAATAATCAGAATCAGTATCAGTAATCAGTATCAGTATCAGTAATCAGTATCAGTAATCAGTATCAGTAATCAGTATCAGTAATCAGTATCAGTAATCAGAATCAGTAATCAGAATCAGTATCAGTATCAGTAATCGGTAACAGTAATCAGTATCAGTAATCAGAATCAGAATCAGTATCAATAATCAGAATCAGTATCAGTAATCAGTATCAGTATCAGTAAACAGTATCAGTAATCAGTAATCAGTATCAGTAATCAGAATCAGTATCAGTAATCAGTATAAGTAATCAGAAATCAGTAATCATTAATCAGAAATCAGTATCAGAAATTCAGTGTCAGAAATCAGTATCAGAAATCAGTGTCAGAAATCAGTATCTGAAATCAGTATCAGAAATCAGTATCAGAAATCAGTGTCAGAAATCAGTATCAGAAATCAGTATCAGTAATCAGTATCAGAAATCAGTATCAGTAATCAGTATCAGAAATCAGGATCAGTATTAGTATTACTGATTAAACCGTCCTAAAATCATGCAGTTCATGACACTGGGGTCCCATTTAAATTTGGTCCAGTTCTGACAATGGCATCCATGAGAAGACCGTTTAAAGTCGGTTTATTTTTTGTTAAAAAGAGTTATTTTTATAGACAACTTGCCCACTAGCATAATAAATGTGGTATTCAGTCCGTTACATAGAGGTATTAAACGAATTTCTATGTACGCGCTAATCTCAGTAACTATTGTTCCGAATTGAAAAATCTTTTCGTGTTGGATAGTCTATTTATCGAGGAAGGCTATATAACATTTTGAACGCGGACGAAGTCGCGGGCACAAGCTAGTGATAAATAAAGTTTGAATAAGAAAAATGGGTTCGGATGAAGCCGCGGGCATCGGCTAACTGTTTGCAAGTGCATAAAGCAGAGTGCTTTCTTCTCATTCTGTGGGAGTCTAGTTTGACTTTAGTTTGGTATACTGAGATAATAATGTATGAGTGACTTGACCTGTCCACAAATCGAAACCAGATGTCTTTTTTTAAAATGGTGTATGAAGATAAAAAAACTTGTAAAGGCGCCACATAATCTGCATTAGGTAGGACATTAGGTGATGTCAGTAGAGGCGTGGCGGAGGCCGGATCGCGTTACACAGAGACCGCGCTGTCGTGTGACGGATGACCCAGCCATAGAGTAATGTTACGCTATGTTACGCTACCCAGCCGTCAGCACATGTGGACTATTTCAACAATCGAGATGCCTAATTTACAATTAATTAATGTCCTCCATACAAAATTGAATGTCCTCACTACTTCTAAGAAGGCAATTCAAATACCTATACCTACGTTAAAATTTATGGTGTCTGCGAAAAGAAGTGATCTTTAATGTAGTAAAAAAATATCTAAACTTCATTTTACTTGCGTGTACTTTGGTCAGTTTGGTCACCCTACAAATTGATTTGACCAAACATGGCCAGGCAAATCGTCAAACGTTATGCTTTGAATGATATGGCGGTTATGAGAGCTGCACTGCATATCAAGAAATGCAGTCGTATCGTAATGTGCCCAGGCATATCTTGATCGGCCCAATTAAAGGATTTTTATATATGTCGTCGACATATATAAAAATTACATGTCACGCTGTTTTACGCCAATGAACTAAACTACCGAACCCATTTTGATAAAGCTTCGTAACTATGTGTAATTTGGTTCAACTTAAAAGATAGTTTATATTTTGAACCCGGGCAATGCCGGGAGCGTCATAGATAAAATAGTACTTAACCAGTATAAGTAATGAATTATATTGACAATTCACAAAAGTTAAATAACTTGAGAAAAAATTAAAAGAAAGTTTAGGTAATTAATCCAATCAGTACCTACCTAGCTACCTACCTCCCACCTACATAATTATTCTATAGCTTTATAGGGCAATCTACGATAATTCAAGTGAGTATTGAGTAAATAACTATAGTTATTTTACTTAACTATTTACTCTGATATCATTCAAAAAGTTTAAAGGATGTGCAAGCTATTTTGAGCGTGGTGCACCATCTGTCGTTGAGAAGTCGAAACTCATTCCGTTTCTTTACTGTTGAGTGCCGCTAAAAGCTTCTAGTGAACACTAGATGTCGCTACGTGTAATATTATAAGCGCATCGAATATTGTCACATACCAATGTAAGATGTCGCAAAAACAATTATATTGCATTTGTTAAGAAATAATTAATAAAAATTGTCAATGCCTAATTTAATTGCACAATAAATACTACACAAGTATCATGTAGTGAATTTAAAATTGATTTGTTTGATAACGGTGTTCCAATGTCAGAATATTGTGTGCTAATAATATTGTAGAATCATATCGTACATATCGTATCGGCTGCTCAATTCGGTATCAACTGAATCAATCATTTGTTTGCTCCTATCCGTTATCATTGTTATCTAATAATATTTAAAAGCCTCTTTGCACACGACACTAGTGCCGTGCGAACTGTTAAGGAGAAGATATCACTTTAAACTAATCAATGTTTGTATGCAAAGTATTTTGAAGTTTTTGTACACTGGATTGACTTAATCACCCTCAAAACTTGTGTTAAAATATGGATTTTTCAAGGATCATATCTTTTAAATTAATCCTTTTTTAAAGTTTGTATGCATACAAACCTAGTTAACGGCAAGATAAATCGGTATCATGTATTTTATGTAAATTAAACATAAAACAGCGACGCAATACTTCAACATCTCCAATGCTTCTAATTTCGAGCACAATGCTGAAGTTAGCGTCCAACTCTCCACTCCATAAAATACATTATATTAATATGTTAAATTAAATTATTTATCGTTCGTATTAGGAGGTAAACTCTAGTCGTGCGTCGGACAAACCGGGTAGTGCCCGTGGTTCACCTTTTTTCACACTTTTTAAAAAGAGAGTGGTGTCGCCTTAAGACGATTGCACACGGCACGTACAGACAGAGGCGAGTGTTGTAGATACTTAAATGTCATTATTCGATATCAATTAAATCCGTGGAAGCCGAGGCGATGCGCGCTCCGTTCGTTGCTATCCATCAAATACCTATGCTACACAAATTTATTATTGTTGCTACGTATTTATCTCTGACAGAACGTAGCAGTAGCCTTTGGACTATTACTTATTACCTGTGTACCTGTCATTTTTTTAAATGTATTGTTCTATTATCGAAAGTCTTCGGGAACTGATTCATAAGTCACATTGTATTGTAGACACCTGTGACGTCACAGTTGAATAAATAATTTGGAAAATTTACTAACAAATCAAAATCCAGGGTTGATTCTTTCTGACTAAATGTGATTTTTTTTTAATTTTCCTATATCTTCCAACCTCCCTAACTCTTGTTAGTTTTTAGTCAGTTTTAATTTAATTTTATGTATAAATTAAATGTAAAATACGGTTTCTCCCGCGTAATTTTATTATGGAACACATACTAGCTGGTGTCCGCGACTTCGTCCGCGTTCTGGATGAAAGGTACCTACCCTATGTCCTTTCTGGTGTCCCTGACAACGTGTATGCAAAATTTCAAGGTGATCGGTTCAGTAGTTTAAAAAATAAAAAGATATTTCGTTGTCACAGCGATAACGATGTCCGACGTTACCACTCGCATTCGCATATTTTGCCTTTCAACGCGGACGAAGTCGCGGGCAACAGCTTAATATAGACGTTTATTTGACATACTTAGGCCTCTCACATAGGGTTACCATATCTCCGGATTTGTCCTGAGATTTCAGGATTTTTAGGGTACTGACAGGATTGCGGCCGGATTTCGGAAATCTCAGGATTTTTTTTATTAGAAAATTGATAATTACGTTTGCGACGAAATCTCAGGTCTTTTCTATGAAAATCAGGCTTTATGTCAGGACTTTCCAATTTTCCATATGGTAACCCTACTCTCACAAGGCTCACAGCATCCCACGAATACTTTCGGGTCGTCTGTCCACTTGGTCGCAGGCGTTTTCCTCAATTCGTCTTTATTTACTCTTTAAAAATATTAATATCTGTTTTTTTTTTTTCAAATATATGCAATGCTTTCGAGGACACAGTCATAATAAACAAACATAGAGCTTATAATATTAGTATAGCTTGTTTCGGCGTGACAGAGTAAACGCCTATGCAAATGCAGCAGCAATCAAATACAGATCTGACACTTTTAAGCGGTTACAATTTAATGTTTATTTGTTACGCAAGGTTATTTGATACAAAAATTATTATAATTACTTATTATTCAAATTAAATTAAATTAAATTAAATTAAAAAACTTTCATTGCATGAGTGTCGCTGTCCATCTTTGTCTATTTCTCCGCGAACTTCTTCTAACTAAACTATCCATTTAATTTTGATATGCAACTCCATCATGCAAAATCGGAAAAACGACTAAAATAAAAACCAAAAAAATGGTTAGTATTCCTTTGTTTAGATATGGTTAGTGTTATGCCCCGCTACCATATTGGGGTAGGAAGTTAGTGAGAACCTTATAAACCTTATAAGCCCCCTTATTGTTAACTAGCCGGTGCCCGCGACTTCGTACGCGTTGAAAAAGTAAAAACTAGCCTATACTGTGTCCCGTACGTCTAAATGTTTATCTACCAAGTTAAATGAAAATCAGTTAATTCGTTTAAGAGTTATGGAGGAACATGCACACATAGACAATACATACACTTACAGATTTATTATTAGTAGGTACTAGCTGTTGCCCGCGAATACGTCCGCGTTAAAAAAGATAAAAAGTAGCCTATCACAATGTCCCGTACTTCTAAATGTTTATCTACCAAGTTTCATGAAAATCAGTTGATTCGTTTAAAAGTGATGGAGGAACATACGTACATACAGAAAAAAAATCTAAAAATGGTCAATTTAGTTTCAGTATCATATATAGAGCCTATACACAGGATATTCTGAAAATTACTCTACGACCGACCCTACAGGTAACTATTATTTAATCTGTGCCTACAGAATTATTATTAGTATTAATTGATGATACATTATTTATTTATTTCATTTTTATTCAACAAAAACCCTACAGCGAAACAAAATAACATATCTACCATACCTACAGTTTCATTGTGTAGGAATAATGTGTGAAAGTCTATCCCAATATGGTAGCGGGGCAGAACCCTAACTATCTCTAAACAATGGAAAACCAACCCATTTTTCGTATTTTATTAGGTATTTTCGTTTTTCCGCTTTTACTTATTTATTTATTTTATTTATTTATTTACAATTTTAAGGGCTAATATATAAGATAACATTTAAATGATAATACTAAAAACCACTGAGGTTTAGACTCGTGTTATCATTACATTAATAGATACTAATACTAATTACAATTTAAAAAATATTGCTTTAATTTTGATTTAATATTTTTAATTGATATATTGTTACATAGATCTGAAGGTAGGCTGTTGATAAGATGTGGGACGATGTAAGCAGTAGTTCTTTCGCTATATGTATTATTTGCGCGCTGTGTACATAACTTCCATGCTTACAGACGTGCGATGGTATTGCATTAGTTTTTAGTGGAATGAAAAGCAACTTATACTTCTCTAGTGTCCAGATCAGAGATTTTCCGACAATAACAAAATGTCGGACATTGTCAGTTTGTTTTAGGAAACAACGCCTTATCGTACAATACATGTTCACGGTCAATTAACGACACCTCGTATACCTAGACTATAAATGTGTATGTCGGATAAATGGCGAATTAGTCACAGAGGTGCCAAAAGAGTGTTCGGATAACAATTTTCACCGGATTACGTACACAAGGTAAGATATTAAAATTTAAATAAGTAATTTAAGGATAGATGGATACCTGTATACTCTTATTTAATCAGAGCCTGTGTATTGGTAATTTTGTTTAATAAATGGCTACCGATTAAATATTTTCATTTAATTCTTTAGTAAACATAAATATAGTTATTAAAAAAAAGAATAGAATCGTTCACGTTCTACAAATTTCACCATCGGTGGCAAAATTATTAGGGACAGTGCTAATATTCATGTAATCAATGAATGATTTCCAACTACATTTTATGCATGACCTGCATCGTGTCACAAAGCCAAGAAGTGTAGTACTTAGCATTCTTGGAATAGAATAACAGTTTATAGAAAAACTGAATAACAGAACATAACAACATATGTTTATAGAATAACAGTTTTCACTTGGCCAGGGAATTCACCAAACATGACCCATATCGAACACATGTTGACTCACCAAAAAGGCGATGCCGAAAGAACTGATTACCACCAAGCGCCAATCCGTTATTTGACTAATTTTAGAAAATCGTTTTAAATTATTCTATCTAGCTGTTGCTCGCGACTTCGTCCGCGTTTTGAGAAGTATAAAACGCCATCTACCGTGGAATGGATCGCTAAAAATATCACCAAGCAGTTGTCATGTTAGTCGCTTCACCGATTCTGGAAAGATGGCGCTGGCAAATGTATGCCGGGCCAAGCCGCTAGTAATTACTTTTATTTAAGATTTCCAGTAGGAATGAATCATTTTCTCGCGGTAAAAAGTAGCCTATGTTCATCAGAGATAATGTCGGCTTCTAATGGTGAAATAATTACTCAAATCGGTCCAGTAGTTTCGGAGCCTATTCTATTCAAACAAATAAATCTTTCCTCTTTATAATATTGGTATAGATTACATAATAAACACACTACATTGATATTTCATTACTGTAATAAAAATCAATGTTAAAGTTTAAATATCCAAGTTTCTGTAATGGCGCTGGACTTTGATACGTGTGACGTCACACGCTAGTAAACAAACAGAACTGAATGATGACACACAGAACTAATATTAAGTGAATAAACACTATTTATTACTCTATGTCTGATATGTGTACTAGCGTATGACGTCATCAGAGTTGCAACCAGTCACAGGGCGTTTCGGCGCCAAGATAAAATTTCAAAAATTATGCTTTTTATTCTTCATATAATTTGCAAAAAATATACATAATTTAGCTTAAAATAAAATGACATGTATTTTTTTACGCTATTTTCTGATAGGGTAACCATTTTTTAAATCTTGTCAAAAAGCCAATTCATTGAAACTCTCATCAGAGAGTCCTAATCATGGAATCATAACTGTCCCTAATAATATGGCCATCCATCCACTGTAAGTATATTATAATAAATAGTGGTAGGACACGACACTCTGTTTCTCAATCACAGATTAAAGAAAATCACTGTAAAGTAACACCATGTAAAGAACGTTGAAGCTCAATTTGCTTCTTCTGACTCATTATTGAAAGAAAAATATTCCATTATTCCATAATAAGAAAGGTAAATGGGCTTGCATACTTATGCAATGCAACGCACTTGCAAAGTTATTTTATGGCGAATAAATTAATAATCGATGGAAGCCATCAATTAGATTCTCATCCAGCCTGCACAGTGCACACCTTTATATAAAAAAAAATCTTTGTATCCCGTTTTCATAAACAATTACAAAATATACAAAATATTCAGTTACGAATAGTTTCTTTAATCGACCGACGAAAACGAAAAAACAAAAAGGAGGAGGTACTCAATTCAACGCGTATATATATTTTTTTATGTATGATTACGCTGATGATGTATATAACTTTTGACAGGGTGGTCCGATTTTGATAATTCTTTTTTTATTTGAAAGCGTGCACCCCCGAGGGGGTCCCATTTTAATTTGAAAAAAAAAAAATTCCAACCCTAAGGGTAGGAAAACAAGGGATGATTGATTGTTCACTCACCGATTGAAGCGTATAACCACGCATAACTTTTTACAGAGTAGTCCGATTTTGATAATTCTTTCTTTAATGGATAGGGTATACCTCGAAGTTGGTCTTGTATAAATTTGGAAAAAAAAATCTTACCCTAAGGGTGGGAAAATGGGGGTGGGAAAATTAAAAATTAAGCATGTAGTAAATATTAGATTATAATCTCCACAAAAAAATATAAAATAAAACTTTTTAACAAAAAATAAAACCGCCGAAAAAACTGAAAAGCATAAAATAATCTTATTATCATTGTACCTTCTTACCTAAGTAATTTTGAGTCGCCGCCAAACAAGCAAAAATTACGTAAAGAGTAATGCGCGGCGGCGACTCAAAATTACTTAGGTAAGAAGGTACAATGATAATAAGATTATTTTATGCTTTTCAGTTTTTTCGGCGGTTTTATTTTTTGTTAAAAAGTTTTATGTCACTCGACATTAGGTTATTTATTATTCTTTTTTTTTTAATTAAATGAAAACTAATAGGGAATACTCAATAATAAATATTAATTTAAGAACTTACTTTAACTTACAACAACAAATTCAACATAAAGAGAGGCCATGAATTAATTACGCAGTAGAATAGAATATGCGGTCTTGTACTTGGTATAATATTATGAATGGAAATTTGGTTCTCTTTATCACCTCACTCTATTTTAACATCATAAGTATCTTAACAAAGATTTTCAAGAAAATTAGAAACGTAATTGCATATTCATTCATTAGAATATTCATTTAATTTATGATAATGTCAGATTTCAAATTCAAATGAAATTCTTAAGTATGTATGTAGTTTTTTGTTTATGTTAATTTAACAGTATTTACATGTAACCAATTCAAATTTTTTAAATTTAAATTCAAAAATATTTTATTCCAAATAATAAAGTATACACACAATAATTTTTCGACGTCAAAAATCTACTAAAAAGTGTACGTTCCTCTGTGGAGAAGAATTCCACAGAAGAAGGCACACTGTATTTCTTTTGTAAATAAAGAAATAATACATTTGTGAATAAGAAATAATAATTAACTAATTTTCAGGAAACTTGGTACAGACTTTTTTCTTTTTCAACGCAGACGAAGTCGAAGGCACCAGCTAGCTAGTAATAAATATATCAAATAATAACTATAACAAAAGAATTCTTGATTTTTCAACCGACTTCCAAAAAAGAAGGTTTTCAATTCGAATGTTTTTTTTTATGTTTGTTACCTCATAACTTTCGACTGGGTGAAACGAGTTTGATGAATTTTTTTTATTTGAAAACTGGTGCTTCCCGTGTGGTCCCATTTCAATTTGGTCCAGCTGACAATGGAATCCATGATAAAACGGTTTGAAGTCGGGTTTTTTTGTAACCGTTTGTAGTCGGTTCTAGTCAGATTTTTATATCTCCTACGAATACAAAATTATAGGGGCTTAAGGCCAGCAGTGAATAAGAAAATAAGATAATACTCCCACGATTTCTTTTAGGCCGTGTATTATAAATATGTTTTCGTTTTACGGACTTCCCCAAATACATAAATTTATTGTTATCTAATTGAAAATTATGCAAATAAATTACATCACGACGCTTCCTTGTGTGCCTGAAGTCGCCCAATTTGCATTCATCGTGCACGTTGAATTGGTGACATGTGAATTGTCTGTGCGCAATGAGCCACTGAGTAGATAATAACCGCACTTAACCGCAGCCCCCAGACCAACCAGCCAGACCCAAACGAGGCTCAATGGCGTAATCGTTCCTTTGCCTCGCCACAGTCCACAGTCACCACGCTGCGTCCGTCGGCCATATTACTGTCGCTCGTCGGCGCGTCAACATATCGCGGTTCGCGCCAAATTTTGACACTTGACATTTGCAATTTTTTTTTTAATTTACGCGCGTGTTTATTATTTTATCATTAAAACAATATAATTATTTTTTATTTAAAAAATAAAATATATATTACATATTTGTGTTGCCATTAATTGAGGATATTTTATTTGGTGAGTTTAAATTGTTTTTTTTTTTGTATTTATTTATTGTTGACTATCTGTGCCTGCGACTTCGTACGCGTAACTTTATAAAAGATGTGCTATGTTACTCGCTGATAATATATTAGGTTCGCAACAGTGAAAGAATTTTTCAAATCGGTCCAGTAGTTTCGGAGCCTATCCTCTTTATTGTTAGTAAATATATATAAGACTGTGGCCGCAACTTCGAAAACGCTGTAGTTCCTTTTTCGAAATTTTTCCAGATTAAAAACTATCCTATTAATCCAGTTAATAAACTATCTGTGTGCAAAAATTTCATCCAAATTCGTTCAGCCGTTTTTACTACGTGATTAAGTAGTAGGTAAACATACAAACTTCTGCATTATTATTAGTATTAGGATTTACACAGCTGTGAAAAACATGTCTACGAAGTAAAATCAATCAATATTGGCGTTAATTAATGAGTATTGACTCTTTATCGGCTACACACATAACTTTATTACGTGACCTTTACGAATTGTATTCAAGCTACTTTAGTAGGTACGTAGCAGAAATTTCATTCGTATAACTAGTAATATTGAATAATATTTTCCTGTCGACATAACTTTGTAATTTATTTTGCTATAGGTGAGCGATATATGTATTTGTCGCCGAACGAGTAAACAACTATTATTTTATGAATACAATATATATTATTTTTAATTTTTAATGAAGTATCTTACCTAATTATCCTTATAACTACTTATTATTGAAAACAAAATAAAAATTCTATAGTAAGTTTCAAACGGAGTTTAATTAATATTTAAATTTCATTTTATACTTTGACATTTATAACAAAAACAAAAAAAATTAAAAAAACCCATTTTTTTTTGCCACTTTTGAAAAATTCGTATATTTCCAAATAAACCCTGGTGCCTTGCGGTTATTTTATCTTTTCATTTCTATTAGTGTATATCTATTTAACTAGTCAAAGATAAAGACGTTCGTGGTATCAGTAAGTATATGGCTTATCCGTTAAACTTAAAAAAAATTGTTGACAACATGGCGCAATATACCTACTTATAGTTTTATTGCTTTAAATTAGACGTGACACCGTAGAACACACGTTGTTTGCCTGCCCCAAATTCTCTCCGGAGAGAGCTGAAATGATTAGGGATCTCAATGTGCATATTGGCAAGGAGAACATGGTCCAAGTCATGCTGCAAAGCGAAGAGCGCTGGAACCGTATTGCAGCTTACATCACCTCGGTGATGAAAGTGAAGGAGAGGCATGAGCGTGGGATCGAGGCTGAATGCTCTGCTGTCGTCCAAAGAAATAACATATAGTCCTGGACGACTGCAAAAGGAGCGGTATTGGAGGAGAGGTGTTTAGCCCGTGAGAGTCGGGCACGCGTCCATAATGGATTTTCCCCTCCTCATGGAAAAAAAAAGACGTGCCCAACTGCATAGGTATTATTTAGAGAAGTCACCAGAGAACTTGCAAAAGAGTTGCAAGCTTCGCGGAGCAGAACAATCTAGATTTTTAACGTAAAAAACCAGACTACCAGAAAAGCTGACAGTCCACTTGATGGTAAGTGCATGTCATTGTGTGCTGCAAGAACCTAAGATTAAGGATAAAGGTTAAAGAAGGTTAGGAGATTAGGAAGGAATTAAATTACTAGTCCTGTACGTCTAAATGTTTATCTACCAAGTTTCATGCATTAATTCGTTTGAGTTATGAAGGAACAATACATACATACATACAATACCTACACTTACATATTTAATTATTATTAGTATTGATTGATGATACCCTATGTCCTATCTGGTGTCCCAGACAACGTGTATACAAACGCAAAAGTATAATAAACATCCATGGATACTTACATCCATACAAACTTTCGCATTTGATTATATATTAGTACGGACATCATATCCCTTGTTTGCCATTTTATTTATTCTTCATACAAAATGTTCCAACTGTACTGTACAACAGGTCGACTATAATATTAGTTATAGTTATATTATAGTACTGGTGCAGTTTGCAATTCCGCCCCCCACTACCACCTAGGAATCTAGGAACCGGTCTGTAAACGATCCGGTCGCGACTGAGCGTTCTCTTGTTTTATTTACAGACTCCAATGCAACACAGTGCCTCAATACAAAACTTCTATACATAACAGAATCTTATCGTGACAAGTCAAACTTCCTAAGTAACGTCCTTAAAAACAGAAAATTGATTTGCTATTTTCTTTGACTAATATTGGACAAATTGTCCTAAATATATCGACACGCGTATGCTTCAACATAGTACAATGATTTTTTATTAAATTATGAAAATGTTATTTTTTATGTAGTCTCTTTGTGCGATTCTTTCCCAGTAAAATAAATTGCAAATTCACCTGTATAAATACTATATACGAAGTACTTAGCATACTTACTTGTGGTACATAAATTACTTTTCAACAAGTAAAACTAAAAGACAATATTGTTTATAAAAAAAAAAACTGACAGTACTTAATTTTACTTAGACAGGTACTTAATATAGTCAAAATAAACGACACTCTCCTATTTCTACCTATCAGATTTCAACGGCCGAAGGTGGCCGAAGTGTGGCCGAAGAATGTAAAGATAGACTTCTACGTTCGCATGAACTCCGCTTATCAGTCAATTTACTTTAAAACCTTGAGCAAAGTGAGCTAACAAAATTATATTATCATTAAATGTGCTATGCTTTCATTCATTCGAATTGCTCCTTATCCAATTTTACTTATCATTGATGAACGAATGTCTTGTCACGTCAATAACTTTAAGAACCCAATAAAAATATTCTAGTTAGTAATTTTTTATGTAGGACATTCTTATTCTGTAGGACATTTTTTATGTAGGACGTAGGACAAGAGTCGACTTTTTTGAAACTGTAATGACATAAACATCTACGAAAAAATATATAGAAATCTTTGAGAAAGGGGAACACCTAGTCAAATAATATTATTTCAGTCAGAATTTAATTTCTCAAAAAAACAATCGGTTTTAATAGGTTTTAAATGAGTTTTCATATTTTTTTTAAATAAAAGTAGATGCATATAGACATTGCTCTTTACTCCCAAAAGTCAATTTAATAAGCATCAAATAAGAGAGTCGTTCCAATCGGTACATTGTAGATAAGTTGTTACAACATGATTAGATAGAACGCGTGTAGTGAGTGTAGGAGTCGGTCAGTAATTCGGTTAATGTATTGAGGAAAATGTACTATTTAACTCATAGATACATATTTAATATGCATCCGTACGTACTGTGGGTTTAACCAGCCACGTACCGTGTCTTCAGCACGCGATCATCGCTCGACTGAACACCAAACTATAATGAGTTAAATATATTACCTACTATAGTGACCCGCTCCTGGCTTCGCCCGGGTTCAAAATATACCTAAAACATCTGCGACAAACATGTGACACGAAATTTTTATATATGTATATTGTATATAGTAGATATATGGTATCTAAGATACTCACTAATTAAACAAAACTATAGAGTATAGGTAAGTACTCGACTGTACTTACGCCGAAGATAAACCACATATCATTTTTTTTATTAATATTTCGTCAAATTTAAATAAATTAGACCCCTCATGGAGTTCTGCCACCGGTTCTGCTCTCACCAGTTAGCACTCAGAGTATAAATTCCAACAAGTAGGTAAGTTAGCCCGTTTGACACCTTTAATTGTTGACGAACCATTGCTCACTTAAAAGAACTTAAAAACTCACTTTAAAGAGATGTAGTAGTCTCTGTTTGTGTGTTCTAACTACCGCGTGAGAGCTCTAATGAGTTGTTCTAATTAAATATGCCTAGATACTCCGAGTTTTCCTACAGTACTGAGCGGCATAGCTGCAGAATTCATCCACCTACTTGAAAATTTGTGGCAATCTTTCTGCAATATAGACTTTTCAAGCTGTCTATAAAGTGTACCTGTAAAACCCCAAGTGTTTTATGTTCTTAGGTAAATGTAGCCTGAAACGTGAAACGGCCTGCCTGTAACCACTTTTTGTAATATATAAAGTAACCAAGTTATTGTATATAAAAATGCAATAATAAAATTACTGCTCGTGGAAAATAAATATACTCATTTTTAACTTACTATGCACACTAAGTACTTATATATAATATTATGTATATAACTATAGTACCTAATCCCTACGTCTCATTGATTTTAATACGATTCTCAACCGATGCATCGCTATGAATATAAAATTAATTTTGGCAACTCTTATCTATATTATGCTAAAATATTTTTACCATAAAATAGTATTAAATTGCTTAGATATACTTACGTTATGGTCATCGGCACATTTCCGGTTTTGTTGGCGATGCGGTCGATGTTAGGACAGTCCTAGTCAGCAGCGAATGGAGGTCATTGATGTTGTAATAACTCAGTGAGCAGTTTCATATAATTTCGTAACGCGACCTTCGTATAGACTTGTCAAATAATCGTATGACCACTTTTCAGAGCAATAAAAGCAGGGCAAGTCCATGCAATACTTTAAAGGGAAAAGGCACACCTTATACAAGGTACCTAAATGCGATACCGAACATTATTAATAAGCTCTCCAAGCCGCACAATTGTTTATTACTTTAACAGGAATACCCTTGACGGGTATTCAAAGGATACATTGAATTAATACGGAATCTACAGAGATTCTCATAATGCTACTCTCTTGAATTGGATCATTAGAGTAGGGTACAACCTAAACTCATTTTTCTAGCGTCAATGTGTAACTCTGTCCTAGTCTGAGAGTCACAGATTGCATGTGACCGCCTGTCACCCGACCTGACCTACTGTTATTGACCTCAGGACCAATCGCCCCATTTTATTTGCGTCCGGTCCAATACAACCAATTCCCAAATTGCCTGAAATGTCAATACGCCTGAATCCCAAATAGACTGAAGTTTAAATCGACTGAATCTCAAATCGACTAAATCCCAAAACGACTGATTCCCAATTTGACTGAAATCCAAATTACTTATGTGAGGGCCTCTTTCACCAGTAGCACTACCATGAGTTGCTATCGAAATCTTACGTTAGTTTACTTATGTCGATAACGAACCTTTCACCCTTCAATTTGCTAGTGAATGATTTAACTACTAACGTTACGGTATTTCTCGAGAGCATCAGTCAAATTTGTAACTCATGGTACCGATTTTGTATAGAAATGTCAAAATAAACGTTAGTCGCATATGGTCGCTAGCGACTACATTCGATAGGTTTTTCACTTATGCAACTCATGTTACTGGTTTTAGTTCTTTGAGTGACCGCTAGAGGCGCTGTACAATTTTTCATACAAATATTTTACGCTCTCGCTCATCTCTCGCTAGCGATTTCGCTCGTCATAAACTCATGGTAGTGCTACAGGTGTCAAGTAGGCTAACTGTCATTTAATTAAGTCACCGGCAACAGGGGTTAATGGAGCTGATATACATTTGTTTGTACAGTAAAAGTCCCAAACATTGAAAAGAAAATAATGAAAAAAAATCGCATATCGCAGAGCCGGGTGACCAAAACATTCAGGTTTGACGATGCATTCTCGTTTTCAGACAAAACAAAGACAAAACTTACTTCCTAATTTTTATTTTATAATATTAACACTTTCAATTAATAATATGAACATAATATTGTTAATGACTTACAAATAAACACACGAGTAACAAAGTTATAAATAACGTCCCGTCCAATACTGTACGAGTTAAAACAATAGACAATAGTCAATAACTGCTGAAACTAATTTTATTAATTATTTATTTAATATGTAATTAGTGGAGGGACTATTCCAAGCACTGCAAAGACAATATATTATATATTAGGTAGGTACGTTAAAGTATCGTAATAAATCTGCTATCACATATTAAACTTATCTTTCACAAGTAAAAACAAATGCCTGTGTTACTGGAATTGTTTAAAATAGTGATGCAAACATTGCATGGTGGCCTTCGTCGTTAAATCGTTCAATTTTTACGGTACGGTTAATTTGCAAACTGAGGTACATCGATAACCGATAACGTTCTAACGCCTTTGTATAACTTGCACGCTTTGTTATTTTAATAAAACAATTGCGATTAATATTTTCACGGAAATCGTTTTGTACTTAGTATTTCCTAATGACATGATGTCCAGGTTGAACTATATGATTAATTTTCCAATCGGCAATACAGGAAACATCAATATAACAATAACATCATCAATAGTCCACCAACGAGTACCTACATCAGCGATTCTCAAATTTATTCGAATCGGGGGCGAACACCACTGGGGGCGTACACCACGGACCCACTTATTTTAGTCATTGACCATAATTATTATCATTAAAGGAAATTTTAAAACGTAATAAAAAAATTACCTATGTTTTTCTATGATAAGACATCTTAGCAAGTATAAAGATTTTTTTATATTTAATCATTTAAAAGTCAATTGGAATGAGCGATTATCAATTAATTTATTTTTATTATTTTAATAATTCATTTATTCATTCGAAAACATCTCACAAATGCACATTAAAATGAATGGACGTACCAACAATAATATTAATAAGTAATTAATATTAATTATCAACATAAAATAAACAAGAGTGTACGTATATTGATAGACAGTGGTATTATTGATTTGTAAAATCGTTCTCATTTAGAATCGTATTGGATTTAGCTTAAATGAACGAGACTGTAGTCAGTTAATTGAACGTTTATTGCATTAACGATAAAATGTTATAAAAGGTACCTAAGTACATACTTACATCTATAAAAGAGATAACATTAAATTCACAGTACTTTTATGAAAACTTATTGTACGTTCATACCTAAGAATATTGACTAAATTAAAATTAGTGACTTCGACAAATGAAACATTATTTTTTTACCTTTAAGTACCTATTTTCTCGATAAAAACAGCTTTCTGAACTGGCAGTAAAATAATTTCATATGATTTGATTCTTGTAAATAAATAAAAGATAATAATAATAATCAAAACTACATAAATGCTAGAGTGAAATGGAATAATAAGAAAGATAAGATTGTTTTGAAGAGAATTTCACTCAAATAACTCAAGGAAACTCTCAACAGATTAAGATGCGAGAAACCTAAACTTGGTACGTAGGTAATAACATAGTACTTAGGTCTAAAATGAAAGAGTTTTTGTCTTTCCACCGTAAAATATAATATTGACTGTCTGTAAACATATTCTTTCTAGAAGGAAGGTTAAAACTGAACGAAGATTGGGCTAAACGCATAAAACTAAGGTTTTGAAACGTACAGCATACCACGACCCAGTTCACCTTGACGTAAGACGTAATGTCAGTAATATCCGCCAAGATGAGAACAACACAACCCACAAAGTATTTATACTGATTTAAATCTTTGCTATACTGGTACACAAATTCGTCTGAATGATTGTCAACTTCCAACTAAGTGGAAATTATTTGACGTCTTTAACTGCGCCAACACTTAGCTCGGATTATAATACCTTCACAGACGAATATACATATTTTTTAATACGAAATTACAATACAGGTCATTTACTCTAAAACAATAATGTGTTTGAATGGGTCCTGAATGGTTTTGATTCACAATTGGCAATTGGCGTTGCATCGATCAGAAACATTTGTTGAATCCGCTAATTGTATTAATTCCCTGCTATATCCACTAATTCCCTATTATATAGCAGGGAGGTCAAGGGAAGTCCAATATGAAACTTGAATATAATTTAATAAAATGAGTCGCAATTCTAGTAAAAAGGTACCTAAGTATTTAGAAGTAGCTGTTGAAGGCGACTTCGTCCGTGTATAACTTTATAAAATATAGCCTATATACAGGGTGTCCGGTAATGAATGGATAACCTTGCAGGTACTTGTGGACATACACTTCGACCACACAGGAAAAAAACTAAAAAAATATATATCTGCAGAAGCCACTTAAAAAGTACCTGCAAGTACCTGCAAGTACTTGCAAGGTTATCCATTCATTACCGGACACCCTGTATATTCGCTGATAACGTACCTAGCTTTCTATTGTTGAAAGAATTTTTCTAATCAATCCAGTAGTTTCGAAGCCTATTCAAATTAAACAAACAAATCTTTCCTCTTTATAATATTAGTAAAAGTATAGATAACGCCGATCCTAATTAGCATACTTGTATAGGTATTACCAATCACGTCCGAAGAAAACAAAGTGATTCAGCAAAAGTTCACGAAGGAAATAATATGCTAATGCGATGCAATTGACGGTCGGTCGTGCGTGTGCGCAGTGTCAAGGATACAGTCGGTAACCACTTTTGCACGTGAGCCTAAAAAACGTGGAATGGGCCAGCTTCTTTGCTCAGAAACTACCCATTCGATCTCTAGACGATCGTGCGGCAAGACATGCGTTTACGTGAACTATCATGGTGCATGTCATGCTGCATGATCTAGGGACCGCTATACGATCATACGTGTATGTAAGTCTTGCTTACAGCAATCAACTGCCAGCACGTAGTTGCATATCATGCATGCATGACAGTACGTAAGCACGTATCGTCTAGGGACCGCTTTTAGGATCCTATCGTATCGTTTAGGAGCCGCTTTTAGGATCCTATCGTATCGTCTAGGAGCCGCTTTTAGGATCCTATCGTATCGTCTAGGAGCCGCTTTTAGGATCCTATCGTATCGTTTAGGATCCTATCGTAACGTCTAGGGACCACCTTTAGGACAGCATCCCGCCCGGGTGTTTTTTGTACCATCAAGGGTGACCCTGTTCGCCAACCTTTACAATATAAAAAGTAATACTGCCAGAATTCTTGGAAATCTACCAAGAGTGCTTAATTTTAACACTTATCTAGATTAATTTATAAAAAAAAATATTTACTTCGCTATTATCGAATAGTTTGTTTGTAAAATGCGACTTAAAATGGCATTGTACAAACCAAATCAAGATTCAGATTAGCTTTGTAATATTAACAATTGTGTACTTTAAATGGAAAAGTTTGTGAAATTCTTTAAACGTACTTATCTATAATACTTCTCATGTATTCAGAACTTAGTCCTTCGTCAAATAATGTTTAGTATCGGAATAATAAGGCAATTATATTTTTAATACGTTTCTGTCTGTGAAATTGTTCTGTAACAGTGCTAGAGAAACACATACTTAGCCCAAATAGCCTACTTTTTAATTATTCAAATGGGAGAAACAAAAGGAACAGGTGATGTCTTATAAATACCAAAGTAACTCGATCTATCTGTTAAGTTTTTTAAGGTTAAATGTCCTCAATAACTTTGCCTTTTAACGCAGACGAAACATCGGTTAAAAACTTGTTTGTAAATTAAATTAATATGTCCAAAATTGCACATAAATAAATCAATTAATATACGGTATATAAAAATTGTCAAAATAAAGTTTAAGTAAAAATTAATCGCTTTTAAAAATATTTTAAAAGCTTCATCTTTTGTTCCTTAAAGCCATTCTACATAGTTTACCTTGAAGGTAAACATTGTCCGTCGATTGCATTTTGTAGCACTTTTATACAAAATAAATTATTGGAGTGGATTTTTTAATGTTTTATTTGTGTAATAAATAATGTGGAATTAGCGACCGGATGGGCACGTAGTGTTCCCATGCAAAGTGGGTTTGCATTCAACATACCTTTAACGAAGTGACTACAATACATTACAGAAAATAGCTCCGTTATTGGCTAGCATTAGTCATAATTTTATATACTACTATATTTAACCAAAGTACTTTGTAACTAAAAATTTTAATACCTAATCAAATTTGCCTGTTTTGTTTATATAAAACAGTAAGTACTGGTGACCATGCGATCATAGTAAAGAATTACATATTATACATAAGTCACTTTTCATTCGGATTGTACTGATCATCATATCAAGTGTATTTGTGTGTAAAGCAAGTGGCATAAGACAGCTCTTGAATATTGGATGGCGATAATATTGAATTCAAAGATGAGATTGCGAACAGTACTTTCTTATTTATGGTCGATTATACATATTATATTTATAATTGTGTACAGTTCACCATAAATGTACGTCAATATAAACCTACAACGACTTATAAGGACAAAGAATGTTATCCATCAATTACACTTGTAATTTTAACAGAGACTGTACCAAATCTGACCTTTTGAAAGTAAAGGGATTTATAAATGCAACATCAACCAAGTTACCGAGACCCATCCTGTAGATTACACAAAAATAATTAAACCAAGCAAGGAAAAATAAATAAATAAGAAAAAAATAAAAAGAGAGAAACTGAAAAAAATCAAAAAAGAAGTTATACGAGAAGATGAAAGATAAGATAATGGGATTTATATTGATACTAGCTAGTGTCCGCGACTTCGTCCTCGTTGAGCTAGCCTATTTTGTGTCCTGTACGTCTAAATGTTTATGTACCAAGTTTTATGAAAATCAGTTAATACATACATACAATACCCTACACTTACAGATTTATTATGATTGATTGATTGACTTTTGTATACAGGTGCAGACGTTTTGTTTAGTGTATAGTTTCCGTCGTTTAGTCTTGTTTTGTAAACTGCTTCGTTTAGTTTTTGGGTGCAACATTGTCTCACGAGGATGTTTGTAATAGATTCACCTGCTGTATAGTCTGCGTTTGTTTTAACTGTTTGTTATTCATTGGTCACCTTTAACACAAACCGTAATCTAGCATCTCAATGTACCTTTTAATGTTTCGTCTGAGAAGTAAAGTTATAAGATTAGGGAAATCCCATAATAACGCTGTTACGGTAAGATGAGTTACGCAAACTGCGAGGTCGTCGCGAACGCCTTGCGCCAGTGAAAGCCAACTATCTTGCACAACCGAGCAAACCCACTGCACACCGACTTTATTAGCGCATTATATATTGCAAACATCATCATTCACCTAGCCATATAATATAGAAGAAGCCTGTCTCTGGTCTCAGTACGAGTATGAGAGTCCATTTACCAATCCGTTCCTAAAACTGGTGTGAAGCCACCACCTACCATCAAGTTTAGTGGTCAGTCAGCCAATCTGTGAAGATCTTTACATAAAAAGATATAATTTCCCTAATTAGGTAACTTCTCTTTATTTTGTGGTAATATATTTTCCTGCCATGTACTTCTGGTTTTTCTGTAGGTACATTTCTTATTATTAAAATACATTCGCGTCGAATTGGAGAACCTCCTCCTATTTTGGAAGTCGGTTGAAAAGTAACACAAGCTCAAAATCATGCGTTTAGATCAGCCGTAGACAATTATTATTTTTTCTCGTCAAAATCGATGTATTGCTCACGCCTCCATTACGATTTGACTGAGGGGTCCAGAGCTAAGTTTAACCAGTGAAATAAACTATGGGTTAGTGGTTTCAGCACAATAGCAAAGGATCATCTTACCCCAAGAGATCAACTCGTACTAC
This sequence comes from Synanthedon vespiformis, assembly GCA_918317495.1. Taxonomy (NCBI): domain Eukaryota; kingdom Metazoa; phylum Arthropoda; class Insecta; order Lepidoptera; family Sesiidae; genus Synanthedon; species Synanthedon vespiformis. Next base: position 241,075 of record OU906962.1, read on the forward strand.
TGTCCCATATTATGTGTTATGTCTAGCTAAATCTATAGAATACAACTGGACTAAACCATGTTCAACAGTAGTGGCAAGATATCAAGATAACGCTGCTAATATTATGGGCCAAGTATCGTTATTAATTGGTATCAATTTCAATCCTTTATTGAATACATTATAATAATACATATGATGTATTTCGATATTGCAGACATTATGATATATGTAACTACTTATTATTTTGCTGTATAAGGTTTTTGTTTTGCAACTTCACATTATTATAGAATATGCTAGAACATGCAAAATCACCTGACATCTGTTTTGCTTCAAATAAATAGGTATGTAGGTCTTTTGTTATAAATATAACAATATGTAAGGTCAATGAACTTATATGGTACCTACTTAAGACATATTTAAGTAAGTTAAGTACCTATGTATGTTATAATTATCCAACTTCAACGATATACCAAGGTACAATTCCCTTATTCCTATAAAGTCGGCAGTGCACCTGCAGCATGCTTTTCCTGTCTCGGTCTTTCCTTTCTCATTATTAGATTTATGTATTTCCCGTGACCTCAAACCCACTTTAAAAGACATAAAAATATATTTGGCGGCCGTTTGGAATGTACTATTAGTCTACTGTAACCAAAAAAGAGGTACCCCTTACACTAGTCCCATCACACATTTTCGCATAAGCAAGATCTATAGCACATACGAATCCTATCGGTAGTGCTGATCACTGGCAACAGTAGCCATGAAATGAACTCTGATAGAATTCACTTCAATCAGTTATCAACTAGCTAAATGGTCACAGTAACCGAATTATCTCCCTTATCACTTAGGGATAGAGGTATAAAAATAGTATACAAACTATTCTCAGAACGTATATCGAATATACGCAATAAAATTCATATAAGTAAATCGATCAAGCCGCTTCGGAGGAGTTTAGTTACGAACACTGTAACACGTGAATTTTATATATGCATTAGCCGCTGTCCGCGACTTCGCCCGCGTATAAAAAATAGATAAAAACCTATTCGCAGAGCTCCCAAGTGTACATATAAAATTTCATCAAAATCGAAAATTATATATATATATAATTCTCGCGAATTCGTCCGCGTAGAAAAGTATAAAACGCCGTCTACCGTATTTTGGATAGATGGCGCTATCTCCCGGGCCAAGCCGCTAGTATTTACTTTTCTTTTAGATTTCCCGTAGGAATGAAGCATTTTCCCGCGGTAAAAAGTATCCTATGTTCATCACGGATAATGTCGGCTTCTAATGGTAAAAGAATTTTTCAAATTGGTCCAGTAGTTTCGGAGCCTATTCTATACAAACAAATAATCAAATATTTCCTCTTTATAATATTAGTATAGAGTATAAATAAGGAGCTAGTTCCTCCGATGCTCAACATTTAAAATTGTTATTTCAGCATTCTGAAGTAAACAGCGATGGATCACGTACATCATCACGCCTCTTCCATTGAAACCCCCGTCATGACCCATGATCATCATGACCACGGCGACGGAGACTGTCATTCCAATCACGCTATGGTGGTAAGTTAAGATTTAATTACATATGTTTCTGACTGCGTATACTTAAGTTATTGTTAAGGTCACAGAAGCTTACCTCCATCAAATATGTAGATAGTCTGAATAAAAGCACATGAAAACGACCCATTCTACTTTAACCCGGGAGGCTTCAGCTACAGCGGATATCTACTTAAGGTTAACAGACAACTAGGAGCTGTTGCCACTATTCCTTAATTATGCCTAATTTGCGATTTATGATAGTTTAGTCAAGTATTTGATTAATAAATAAAGTCAAGCTTTCATAGATCCCGCTACTAATATTACACAAATAAAAAGTTTATGAAGATGAACGCATTTGGATGAAATTTTACACAGTTAATGTTATTTCGGTAGTTAATGTAAACCAAAATAACACGAATTCTCTGGTATAAGCTTTTTTTTTTCTCCGATATTACTTATTTATTTTTAAGGGCCAGTATTAATACAAAGAGTAAGATCAAAGATGATTGTAAGAGATCTGTGATTCAAACTCCTTGATAGCTTAAAAAGATTATTAAGTCTGGAGGTGTAAGAGGCTCACCTCTTATTCGAAAGTTTGCAGAAGTTCCAAAAGCATATAATAAGAGAGATTTTTTAAGACAGAAACTTAAGACATAGATCACATAAGAAGTCTACTGAGATAAAGAAATATCGAAAAGATAACACGAGTCACACAAGTTCATATAATATCCAATAGATATCTTTAATTATGTATCTATACTATATTTTTTAAACAAATCCATAAACAAACGAATCTAAACTATTAGGACAACGCACAAACTGATAACCTATCGATGCTTATCCATTGTGAATGGTCAACATCAATGCTGTATGGGAATAGGTTGGACTCAATGACTCAATCTCAAGTGCCTATCTTACTTTATTATCTTTAAAATACTTCAGTGGCACTGTTCTAATTATATGTAAAGTACTGTGTCAAGAACTGTGTGGTAAAAATGCATACAAATAGTCATATCAAAAACATTATCAGCTGACCGCAAACTAAACCGCTAGGGACCGTCACAAATGTGACATTGAGATATGCAATCACAACTTTCCCACCGATAGCATAATATAGTAGGTAACGGAAAGGAAATACAAAAATATTTTATTAATTCTGGATAATAATAATAATAATACAAATTAATCAAGGCACGGTAATATCTGGACGACTTACAGGCCTAAGTAATGCCTAAATAGAAATTGTTATCAATGAAATGATTAAAATAATATACAAGTCTATGATTAAGTCCTACAAAATGAAACCCTGTAATTAGCAATGTAAGTAATAATAATGTAAGGAATAAATAATAATTAAAAAAAAGTTAAGAAGAAATTTCTTGTGAATATTCGTCGACCAGCACAGGATATTTCTTATAATAATTTATCAATTTTTTTTGTTAATAAAACTGGTATCTGGATAGATTTATCTTTTAGGTAATTTCTTGTCGTTTATGGAGCAACATTTAGATTTCCCACAAATAGTTCGGATTCTATTCAATACTAAATGCGATTTTTTTCTTGCAGTATGTATAGGTACTTAATTACGCCTTTAATAACTTCAGCTCAAAAGGCATCCTTAAATCTTCCTTGGTGATCCTTAAGTCTAGAAAAAGTCCTTGGCGTCACATTGTCAAATAACCAGCAAGTTTTCAGTTTAGCTAATATTAAAAACTTGCTTGTGGATAGTAGTTTCAAATAAATGAGTGTTTCAAATGAACTACGAATTTGCTCCATTATATATTCCCAAAAATATAGAACACCTGAGTATCGCCATAATAATACTCAACAATGCTTTGAATATTTTATTACGAAGTGAAACTTTAGTCCACATTTGTGGCATATTCTCGTGCGCATAACGGTAAATGTAGATTATGAAAATGCGACGGATCACATACATATTCTGGTCAGATATTTAAAAGGAGCAGACGTTAGGAAGACAATGTGGCCGAAAACGGCGTTAGGAATGAGGACAAAGCCCCGCAATTCCATGGCGTCTTTGTCTCTGTGTGTCAGTGGAGTGCACGCATGTTTGTTCGCTTGTTTATTCGTCTCGTGACGGACGCGACATTTCCTGCAAACTCGAGAAACATGCGAGCGTGCAAAATTTCAATGTGATAAGCGTGGGATGGGAATTCTAAACGAATTCAAACATATTTGTTTATAAATCGTTTCAACTTGAATACAATGTTGATCAGTAGGGCATAAACTAAGCAGTCTGTATTTTCACCTTGACCTTTATCAGGATCTATAGCGTATTATGGTCCCTCTAGTATTGCTGTGATCAAGGCGTCTAACTTATCTAAGAGGAAGTTACTGCTTCAGAAACAGTAATTTTTCCTCTTCGTCCATGTTCATTCTTCATATCAAATCATATATTATATGTATAGTAATTTAATTTACTATTAATTATGGCGAATCGTCTGATGCAGTACTATTATTACATATATTACGTCAAATTCATCCTCATTAGCTACGTAAGACTTCAATGGGTGTTGTAAATTTATTCTTGCTATTCTCCTGGTGTTAATTGCGACTTCAGATGTGACGATATAGTCATCTACCTAGTGAACTAGTGGTCACTAAATGTCAATATTAGGCTAAAATAGATATAAGAACAATTCTTGAAATTTCAGTTCCACCTAGGCGTATGTCAAGAGATTCTGTTCAACGGATGGATGACGACCACAGCCTTGGAGCTGTTTGGTTCCGCAGTGGCCATTTTCCTCGCGGGAGTGCTTTATGAGGGTCTGAAATACTACAGAGAGGCCCTTCACGCAAGGGCCACCACAGTGACAGGCGATTCGAGGGTCAACATCACCAAGACCGAATGCGGAGCGAACGGGGCTTGTGGGGGAACTGCTGTAGTAAAGTGAGTATTTCTTTACGAGCAGTGTAGTACTTACTAAGAACTGTCCTACAACGCGTTTGTTTGTCAACATTACTATAGTATAACCTATTGTACGCATTTGTTATTACAGACCTCATATGATATAATCCTTATATATGATATATTGTGTATAGGAGGATATATAAAAATTACGTGTCACATATTTGAGGCCAATGAACTCCTAACTACTGAACCGTAACTAAAACTTCATAACTATGTGTAATTTGGTCCAGCTTAAATTTAAAAGATAGGATAGTTTTTATTTTGAATCCGGTAGAAGCCGGGAGCGTGTAGCCTAGTATTATAATAAAACAAAGTCATGTTTGTTTGTATGTTGGCAATAATTTCTTAAACTAATGAACGGATTTTCGTTCGGTTTACACTAAACTAAGGGCCTCTTTTACCAACTACAAGTAAAGTGTTGATTAGTTACTTTTAGAAATAATTTTATGTTTTATTGAATTATGCATTTGGTTTACTGCATCATTCGATTTTCTTTTCAATGTTTGGGACTTTTATCGTACAAATAAAGGTCCATTATCTTCGGTTACTGGTGACTTTAAATGACAGTTAGCCTACTTGACAGAGGATGAAAGAGGCGCTAATGGGAATAAACTAATGGTTTTCCTTCTGGGGTAGTCAGGCTTTTACTATTTTCAGTTTAAATAACGTATTTCTTGTGCACCCTTTCAGATACTCAATGCTTTCATCGGGCCACTTAGTACAAACTTTGCTCCACATAATCCAATCGACGAGCTCTTACATACTGATGTTAGTGTTCATGACTTACAACGTGTGGCTGTGCATAGCTCTTGTACTAGGGTTGGCCTGCGGGTACTTCTTCTTCGGCTGGAGGAAGAACACCGTCGTCGACGTCACCGAGCACTGTCAGTGATGCGTCACTGTCATTGCACCGTTTGACAGATGTCACTTTGACTGATGTAATGACGTGTCGTCGGTTCAACTCGTTAACCTGCTAAGTCACATTTTGCATAGTTTTGCATAGTCAAGAAAAAATGAAAAATTTTGTGCGCGACATTATCAGTAAGTACAAAACTTAGGATTTAACAGGTTTTCTTTGTAAAGATCTGCAGTTTTTCATTTATGAAATTTCTCACCTTTTTTAGTTTGATAAATCGTCGCTATTCCTTCTACCAAAAGGTAGATAATCGTATAAACTTGACGAAAAGTATAAAAAGTGAAATTGGACTTAGCAGGTTAGCGAATTAGGCCGACGATACGTCAATGTGGAAAATAGACCGTGTGTTACCAATGCAGGAATGTATTTTAGCTGACAAAACTTTTAATAATGGTGCATTTGAAATCTCATTTGCTTAATCAACATTTTTACAGGTCCACCAGAATCTCATGGCAAATGGGGAAATAAATTTTTTTTAGAATGCAATACGGAAATCGGACTAAACAGTCTTGATGCTGTTAAAAATTTTATTTGTCTAATGAATAATTGTGATTTAAAACATTTTTTTAACGCCATCAGATTCTGGTATTTACCAGACAAACATTTAGATCAATTGTCCATACTTATTAGATTTTTTTTTTGTTTTATTACACCTAATTATACCAATTGACACACAAGTTGTTGTTTAAACAACAATATTTTTGGGCACACATAAAAAATTGTGCAGTACTATTAAAAATCAGGACAAAACAGAGTAAATTAAAATTGCTATTAAGTATAGTTTTAAGAATTGATTTAGGTCGTCAGTGTTTAAGTAATAAAGCTATGTGATATACATATTGTTATTATTAGATACTTATAGAGAGGAAATAGAATTTGAAGTAGGTATTTTTTTATTCAAAAAAAATATGTATATATCGGGTTTTTTGTCATTTACTTAGTATGATATTTTGATATTACAATAGTTTAAAAGATTTTCAAGCGATTGGTTTTTTTTTAGGTAGTTAGGTACCTACTAAAGTCTAAGTCTTGCCTCATCTCTGTATGGAATAATTATAATAAAAGTCTTACTAGACAATATTATTACAACAGTAAAGTAAAAGTAATAAGAAGGAAATTCAAAAAACTGTTTTTATTTTCCATTGTATTGCGTTTTCTAAAAAGTGTAAACGTCATAATATGACGTTTACACTTTTTATATTGTAATATAATAAATTATGATTCCTATGATTAAAATTTTACAAAATCAAAATAAAATAAAATTTGATCTCAAAATCAAATTTTTTCCCAAAAAATATTGATGCACATCATAGCATAAATTATTGTAATTAAGCTTAATAAGCATAAGTTATATCGTTTTACAAAAAATCAAGCTGTAAGCTTTGGATATAATTGGGTCTCTATACTCTATATAGATGTTATCTGAAAAAAAAAAACTAGGTCAATATTAAAAAAAAAACTTCCTAGAAAAAATTCACAGATTTCTTGCCTCACACGACTATCGACCACATTGGAAATGAATTTACGGAATTCGAAAAAATATGTTGTTCTGACTTGTTGACTTCTTTCGCTCTGCGGGCCTATTCTCTATCTGTGGTTTTTAAAACGTGTCGACTTCAAAGTCGACATTAAATAAGAAATAATATTTTGTCAAACTAAAAACCACACAATAACGCGCCAATAACTTCATCGACATGTATAACTATGGAAAAAACGTCGTAGAGATTTTGACATGTGCTAAGTGAATACCAAAGTAGACAATTGTCGAGTCTATAACCGCATCGAGTCGATAACCACAGCAAAACGACACTTAGAGAATAGGTTAAACCCTTAACCCGATCGTCTTTATTTTAGGCTCAAATTGTAGCCGTCTAAATTGTCCAGAGGAGTTTTTCTCAATTTTTTTATATCATTCTACGTTTCGGAATAATAACTTAGCCTCGATCGAACTACTGATAAGTTGCTAAGCAAACCATTGTTGGAGATTTCTCTGTGAGGCTAAATTCATGGCGAGCGAGTTAGTCAAAATAATTATGCCTTTTGCATACTTACTTAGATTTTACTGCTTCTTGAACTTTCTTTCCTTGCAAATTATTATAACGATTGACATTTTTTGCATTTTTTTTCTCCATAACTACATACTTATTACATTGTCTATTTATTAAAAAATAAGCTTACTATAAGTAGTTATCTAAATAAAAAATTAGTAAGTAAATCGTTAAATTATAAGTAAATTGTTTTGATTGTTCAAAGAAAGTATTGACAGGTATTAAATTAAAATGATTTCATACAAAAGATATTATTATATAGTAGCTAGGGATTTGATATTTTTAATATTTGATATAGTTTTATAGTTTATTAAATAAAATATGTTTTATAACTTATCTTGTTCTATTTTTTTTCCCTCGAAACCCAGAGTTTATCCCGATTCCCCTCTTCTCAGGATGCGCAAATTCTGTTGCATATCATGTCTGCTATATTAGAATCTATTAGAATAAACAAACGGACAGGCAGATACTAATATTATAAAGAGGAAAGATTTGTTTGTTTGTATAGAATAGGCTCCGAAACTACTGGACCGATTTGGAAAGTTCTTTTACCATTAGAAGCCGACATTATCCCTGATGAACATAGGCTACTTTTTACCGCGGGAAAATGCTTCATTCCTACGGGAAATCTAAAATAAAAGTAAATACTAGCGGCTTGGCCCGGGAGATAGCGCCATCTATCCAAAATACGGTAGATGGCGTTTTATACTTTTCAACGCGGACGAAGTCGCGAGCACCAGCTAGTAATAAATAAAGGGCAAAACTTGAAAACAGCGGGGCTAATTAGGCTTGTTTTAAAAGGTGTTGAAGGTCTTATAATGAGAAAAGTTGGTAAACGTGGACATCCATGCGAAGCTTTCACTAATATTATTCATCATCATCATCATCTCAGCCACAAAAGGTCCTCTGCTGGACATTGTAGGTCTCCGCCATAATTTTTCATTAATGTTTAATAAAGTATTTTAACAGGATCCTGAGATCATGGTTAAAAGTGAGGTTTTACAGTGACGCTTTCGCCAGCGCGGTTGGTAAGCGTCGCGGGTCTTTGTTATTGTGTCGATAAAATATTATTAAGTATTATTTTATTTTATCGATGGTATAAGTAATTCTTAGTTGGTTATCCCCGAAACAGAGCTCTCCAAATCCAAAGACATTATAATGTCTCTCTCACATTTACGACCTCTGTTGTAACTAACCGAAAAGTTTGTAAGTACTCAAGGCTAAGGTTATCTGATTATGCAAATTATTCGGTTTATTTCACACAATTATACTTTCGATTTTAGAAGTTCCCAACACTCAGCAATTAAAGTAATTTTATAAAACAAAATATTTAAAAAAAAAACTTTTATTTTTCTGCGCTTTCCACCCTGAGAAAGTGAGTTATCTCTGCACTGGCAACACTGCGTCGTCTGTCTGACTGACTATCTGTCAATTGCAATAAAATGTGACGGGATATTCATGTTTGCCTTTCTATTTAACTTGTTGATTTTTGTAATTAAATTTCATGAGAAATTGTATATGAGTGTTTGTAAAGCCAGCGGAACAGCGATGTTATAGTTTTATAAGTGAACTGTGTTTATTGCCCCCGACGTGTTAGTTCTACGTGCGCCTATTCTTCAGGTAACGGTATATTTTTGACTACGTCGCTCAATTGCATTAAACACACTTGTTTTCAATCCTCAGATCACATTTAATACCAATTCTTTACTTGTCACTGTTGTTTTGGTAATTATATTTTATTTGATAGTACAAAACTTTTACCAAGATCTTTTAGGGATGTCATTAAGTCATTAGGGAATCCAGTGGAAGCATTTATTTGATGACTAGCTGGCGCCGGCGACTTCATTCGCGTTGAAAAAGAAAAAAGTAGGTTATCCTGTGTCCTGTACGTCTAAATGTTTATCTACCAAGTTTCATGAAAATCAGTTAATTAGTTTAAGAGTTATGGAGAAACATGCATACATACAATACTTAACTACACTTACGGATTTATTATTAGTGAACGATTCTTATTTTTAGGTATTGTTAAAAAAAACAATCATTTTCTAAAAAATATCCCTATTTACCTCATTTGATTATGTTATTTTAATACAGGTAATATAAAATATTACATAGGTATCTATTATTTTTTATTGTTGTTTCAAGTTATAGGTAAATTACCCAGAGATTAATCTTAAAACTTAAGGCAAAAGAAATTACCCATACTCGTATAGATTTCTTAGTAGCAAGTAAAAATCGAATAGCAATGTCACACATTTAGCCATCGATTACGATGATGCCCCTATTTTAATTAAATCATATTTACCTATATTTTCAGTTATATTTCGTTTGCGCCGGGGCTGGGTTTTTTTGAGGATTGTCCTTTCATGTGGATAAAGCACAATATGATTTCTGTCAACAGGACCAATGGTAGATGGTATTTAAGTTATACAATTTCCTAAACTCTTACTGAGTTGTTACCTCATAACTTTCGACTGGGTGAAACGATTTTGATGATTCTTTTTTATTTGACAGCTGGTGCTTCCCGTGTGGTCCCATTTCAATTTGGGTCGGTTTGAAGTCGGTTTATTTTTTGTTAAAAAGAGTTACTTCTGATAATATGAATATTATGTGTACTGTAATGAATAACATTCATATTATGTATATATAATATAATATTTTTTATATTAATTTTCAAATAAGAAAGTTCATGAGGAATCTACTGTGGTTACAATATTTTTCTGTAAAATCGTTTGTAAAGCTTATCCCATAAAGTAAATTGTTGCATCAGCGAACATTCCTTCATTGATACGGAGCTTCCAAAGTGTAGACATGGAATACTTGAGACAGTACGCTCCCAACTGTCTGCGTTTCTGATCGGCTGCCAGATTTTTGGCAACAAGAATGTCGTCAGCGGTGTAGGGTCTCTGAAATATTTTTAAGTTTTAAAATTGACAAGTAATTAAATTATTTGCCATTGCGAAATCTACATCAAAATCCGTTGCATAGTTTTAAAGATATAAGCATATATAGGGACACATAGACGGGAAGCGACTTTGTTTTATATGTATGTATGTAATAAATATATATAGAATTAGGTCTATAACAACACTGCCTTGTGCTCAAAATAGGCTAGAATTCATGTTACTTATATTATTTTACATAAATAGATACAAAAATAGAAAGAAAACAAATGGATCTCCTTACCCAATGTTAATGAAGTTTGCATACAATGTGACCAGTTTCTCTATTACATTATCTTCATCTAAATGAGAATTGGAAGATATGTAATTGAATATATCTACATTGGAGTCAATATTGCTGCCATATTTGTTGTTTTTTGTGTTATTCTTGTAAGAGAACTCCATTAGATAAACAGGACGACTGCCTACAGACGCAAACGTAGCTGCCAACTTTATTATAGGGTATACTATGAATACATCCCTGATATAACTATTGTAGTCAAACAGTATATCCTCTCCATTGCTATTGAAATAAAATTCTTTAATTATATTAGCAATGTTCAATTTAGTGAGTTCATTGGGGAACTGCAAGTTGTTTGGTAAAAGATTCTCAAAGTTGTCCAGTTGACTGTTTATTATGTCTACATCTGCCTTCAATTTTATCCTGTTTGTATTGTATGTGAACAGCAAAGATATGTCATAATTATTTTCTTCTGTCAATTTGTCAATAGGATCCTTGTATAATAAGGCACTTATTGATGTATTGGATTCAATACAAGGCGAAAATTTATTGTGTATCCGAATAAGGTCTCTTGTTTGCATTCTTTTATAAAATCTTATTAAATTTTTAATATTTCTTGTGCCATTATATCCTATAACAGTAGCGGCGTTGAAAGCATCTAAAATGGGTTCATATGAGAAACTACCGGGTGATAGCATCGAGCCTGACTCTAGGATAGCTTTGTGGAAAAGGCCTTTGGGCAGACCAGATGCGAGTAACATTTGTACCGACACTGCTCCCGAACCAATGCCATAGATTGTTATGTCATTGGGATTTCCACCAAAATTTATTATGTTTCTGAAACCAACCACTGTTTATATAGGCATTAAGTATATGAAATTTCACTGGCCCTCATGACCCTTTTTTTATGTAATAGTTGACAAGACAGGCTAATACCATTGCCTAAATAACACAAGTGCAACGTACGGTCGTTTATTAAATATATTTATCATGTAATCAGATCAGACGTGTGGAATGTGGAACTTATGACGCCAATAGGAACATCGTCCATATTAATATATATTGCTGTAGGATTAAGGATAGAGATAGTCCTTCTGTCCTTTGCTCTCGGCTCTCTGCTGCATCCACTATCATAAATCACTATCACCTCTTAAGGTTGTCAAGAAGGTAGTAAAGCCATGGGATAGAATATTAAAATTAAACAAATTATTTGTAAGTAATCTTCTAAAGTATGTTTTCAAAATTATAATGAAGTACCTCTTAATCCAATAAAGTGCTGCAACCTGATCTTTGAGTCCCATATTTCCTGGCGCATCCGTTACGCCTAGACACAGAAACCCAAACGCGCCAAGTCTATAGTTGAACGTGATAATTATAAACCTTTGATTGATCAAGTTATGTGGTGGTTCAAAATCACCCCAGCTGTAAAGAAATTTTTGCATAAAATTCATGTGACTGTGATTCTCATATCGACAAGTTTAAAAATGCCAACTCACCCTCTATTAAAACCGCCATCGTGTACTATGACAACAATCGGTAGGTTTGTGCCGTGCTGTGGGGTAAATACATTGACCACCAAACAGTTTTCCTCTCCATCTCCATTAGGCTGTGGGCATTTGACACGGTGTGTCCCCTCAAATATACCATCCCAATGAGGCAGAGGTTCAGGGGTCTAACCGAATGAGAATTTATTATCTTGAATAATTTTTAGAATAATCATAAAACAAACATATCAATTAGTTATTTAATCTTTCAGACTCCAAATGAGTTGGGAGTGGACATAATAAATAAGCAGCTGATATACCTTTTATTAATTGTTAAATGAAAGCAATGACGAAGTTGCGGAATTTGTAATTCCCCGACCGTCGGGTGACGTAGTCAATCTCAGGGAGACCGATTTCACTTTCGTCGTGTGGTGATGGTGACTCAGCACAAAAGAGAACGTAATAAAAATTAATTTGAATATAAGTAAAACATTGAATATACTTCTATGAAATGAGATAAAGTTTAATTTGTTTCATATCAAAACTACCGAGAACGTCGGTTATCTATAAATATTATTATATTATTGAAAATAACATTCCTAAATTTAAATCTGTGAAATAAAGATAAATTCGTTGCTAGTTCCAGGCTAGCCTCAGTTAGTTGTTCGCTCTTAACATTAAAAAAACGATTAACTAGGTATTAAAAATCGCTCAGAGTATGTACTGTATCTAACTGAATTGAAAAAAAAAAAGATACCAAAAGAAAATCGTGTTATGTAGTCCATTATAGCATAACTATAGGTTTTTGTTAGGTAAGATTTGTTCCGTGTGTAGAAACAGCTTTATGTACCTTTAAAAGTTTAGATACCAATTGATAAAAATAATAAATATTAAAATATGAAATTATTTAATTTATCCTGAACACACACACAGTACGAGTAGGCATAACAAGTTGTAAGTTTGCTTGTAGAGAGCCTACTCGGCTATACTCGTTTCGTGAAGGAAATTGCACGTCCTGTGTTACACTTCATTTTCAATGATTAGTTAGTACGTATATGTACTTTTACTTTTTGTTTATAAAATGTACAAGTGACAAATAATGTTAGTGTTTTAGTTATATATAATAGGCTGCTATAAATAATTATTGTATCAATCCCACAATATAGTAGTTAAGTTTATAAGTTCATATGCAACTTTTGCTTTGCATGTCTGAATCCAATAGATAAAATAAGTAAAAATAGTGTTTAATTAAGCAAAAAACACATGGGACGCCTCGATAACTACTATCGGCAAAACAAATGGGTTTTCCGTCTATCAACAAAATGTGTCTCGGCTGACCTTATACCTGTGGTGACGTGTCGGTGGGCGGCCGTAAGGGAGGCCGAGGTAGACGTAGTGGGGTGGGCTCGGGGTGTAGTAGCCTCGCACCGCGCCCTGAGTGGTCATCACGTCTCTATGGAGCTTGGGCGGCAGTGGTGGAGAGCGCCCGGCGACCGCTGGCAACATTGTCAACAGGTTCGCCACCGCCACCACTGGCCACATTATTGTAAATTCACAGTAGTGCCACCCCACCCAGTGTCTCCATACCGTGTTGCAATGGTAAAAATACACGGTGTTTCTAGACAAAATTACGGTGAATCTGCTAAATGTGTACCGTGTAATTTTTCAAACAATTTCCTTGTTAAAAATCTACGGTAATTACCTTGTACTGTGGAGACACTGGACTGCCACCACTATTATAGACGAGTGTGTTTCGCCACTAACTGAACACTAATAATGATTAAACTAAACAATACTATATTAACTATATCAAATCAAAACATATTATGCGGTGTTGATGTACAAACAAGTCGGAGTGTTTATAGTAAAATTAACAAAACGTTTATATCAAAAGCAATAATAATTTATGTATTGTATAATGTGTGTGTGTGTGGAAACTTTTATCTTTAAAATAAAAATAAAAAGGGCTCGTATAAATAATAAATAAATGCAAAACATTTAATTCATATATAGAATAGAGTGATAATAAAATTGACTTTTAGTACATGGCTTAACATCAAATTATTTGTGCGTAGGTTTTCGTTAATATAATCAAACGTCAACATAACGAGGGTGCGACCTTATACATTTATGTTGCAGATGTGTTCAACAAACAAGATCATTAGCGAAATTTGTGAAGGCGAAGTACGTGTATAACTATATAACTACTTTAACAAGCTTTAGTAGAGGCCAGAAGGAATATAATAGTTGTTACTATTACAGAGTAAACGCTAGGTTTGTATTCAGCGGCCTGGTTGCTGTCTACAAAGTGTTCGTCGTAAATTTCGCTCCAAAGACTCAGTCTACTCAAATGCAGGCCCCTCTGTAACTTCGTCTCCGGTCCTATAGATAACCATTCTTCTTGTGCGTCTTCAATCGATTCTAACTTGTTCCACTCGACGTCATCGGCTGTTGGTTCCCTGAAATTATATTTTAACGATAAAAGAAAGCACGGTGGTCGAAACATTGTGAAAATGGTTATGAGTTGGATTTTGTCATCGTCAAAATCGTCAAGTTCAACTTTTTTTAGTGCTAATTTTTCTCCATATCTATTTTTTAAAGAATTCTTTAACAATCGTATGAGAACAAATCATTTTGTGTCAGATCTTTTAAAGATTTTTATCTCAACAAATGATAAGAATGAATGAAATTAAATTAACTCGTCCAAAAAAACAGCATAAATTGATTGATATCTAAATTATATTGCACAGTACAATTTGCACTAGTGCTATAAAACCCACACGGAGGACATAATGTACTAATTTTGTATGGACAAATCGTATGATTTTGCATTATGGTCCTAAATTTTGATTTTTCTTAAATTACTCACCCTGTTTCAATAAAGCTAGTCCATAAATCCGTAATTAAATTCACCATTTTTTCGTCATCAGAATCTATGGGTACTTCCTCTGTGTCCATGCTGAATATATAACGCATAGCATCACCTTTAGTGGCTCCAATAATCTGAGTGTCAATATTTAAATCTCCGACATAAGAAAACTCGTAAAAGAAAACTGTTGCTCCAGCTTTTATCAAAGACCTTGCAGCTCGGATTTCCGGGCTGAGGTACGACATATCTGTGTAACAAAGAGACAAGTTCGCAACTTTGTCCATTTCGATATCCTCACCATTGAAATATTGAACTTTGATCCGTTCCGCTATATAGTTTCTTTGTGCATCGTTATCGAACTTTAGATCATTCGGTAATATGTTTTGAAAATTTTCATTCAGTTGTGCTATTGACTCTTCGGTATGAGTTGAAGCTTGAATAGCGCCGGCGTAATTAGCTGAGCCTAGTATATAGGAAATGTTATTTTTTTCATTGTACAATATGTTCCATGGAGTATCAGTTAAAAATTCCTCATCATTTTCTACCTCTATACAAGGTTTAAATGTCATATCCTTCGCCGCGTTTATTAAAATTAGTGGATCAATATCTTCGAATACATTATCGTTGTTAGTTCCTAAACTTTGTCGAATTTTTTCTGCGAGCTCATCTGCATTTTCAATTGGCTCTCTATCCAAAGCCCAATGAGAAAGCACGGAACCACTATCCACAATTACTTTAGATATGTATCCGCTAGACTTTTTAGATAGTGCTAAATAACCAGCCAACGCACCCGCTGAGCCACCACCGCTTACTACAATATTAGAGGGGTCTCCACCGAATGATGCAATATTATTTTTTGTCCAATTTAAAGCCAATGTTAAGTCTTTTAAAGCGGCATTGCCCTGTGCTATTTCATTGCGAAGACATAAAAATCCAAGAGGACCTAATCTGTAATTGGGTAAAACTAATATAACTCCTTTTGGAACAATGTAATTAGGACCATATATCGCTGGGTCACCACTGCCGGAGACGAAATCTCCGTCGTGAATGTGGAATACAACACTCACATCTTTCGTATCATTAGGCGCAAAAACACTTAGAGTTAAACAGTCGAGTTCACCGGTATAATCTCCAGAAGTATTAATTTGAGGGCAGAGCGTTTTATGTTGTGTAACGTTACGAATATCTTCCCAAGAATCTGGTTGTGTTGGTGCCTGTAAAAATTATGAAACAAACACAATCATCAAATGAAAAAATAACTTCTAACTAATATCTGCGTTTTGAAAAATCCGCCAAAAGGGATACCTACTGATAAATGTCATTAGACATAATTTATAAACCATTTTATGTGTTAGAAATTAAGACACGAATAGAATTCTTATTAATTTTATCAAAGATAAAAACTATTCATTATTTGAACTTATTGTTTTAATTCAAGTCTTTTACCTTAAAAGCCCCGGTGATTTTTCCGTAAGGTATGTCTAAGAAACTTCGAATTTCATATTTGTCATCAAAATATCCGCGTACAGGTCCATTATCCGTTTCAATGACGTCGCCGTCTATTATATTTTCACTGTCATTTACCTCTTCACTTACAATCTCAGCAGTAGACTCTTTATCGATTTCTTCAGTTTCAGTAGACTCAGTCTCGGAGCTATTTTGACTATTATCTTCGGACTGGCCACTTTCCACGTTATTTTCTTGTGATTGCCCATTTTCAGTTTCGTTTTCATCTGATCGCCCGCTTTCGATTGCGCTTTCATCTGACTGTCCAGCTTCAATTTCATTCTCCTCTGATTGCCCACTTCTATTGGCACTTTCTTCCGAGTGTCCAGCTTCAATATCATTATCCCCTGATTGTCCACTTTCAATGGCGCTTTCATCCGAGTGTCCAGCTTCAATTTCATTATTCTCTGATTGTCCACTATCAATTGGGCTTCCTTCTGAGTGTACGGATTCATTTTCATGTGACTGTCCACTTTCAATTGCGCTTTCTTCGGAGTGTCCAACTTCAATTTCATTTAATTGTGTATTAAGATTTTCATTAATCAATAATTTACTTTCAGCGTTTCGATTTGTGGTTTCGAGATACGATGTATGATTTTCATTCTCTACATTTATCTGGCTATCAATCGTTATTATCTGGCCTACTGCTACACTTATCGACGCTAAAACCAAATACTTCACTTGCCACCACATATTTTTTATTCAGTAAACGCCTTTGCAATAATTTTATAATGCATTCCTGAAGTTATTTATATTTATTTGTATATGTTTAATTAATGTAAAAAAAACTATATAAGTAGAATGAATGCGGTAATCCGCTGAGCTGCAAGTGGATCGCGACACTCAACATTCGATACCACAAAATAACAGTCGATCGAATTTTTCTAATAATACAGTCGTACATAAAAGTGACATTGACAATATTATGATAGTAAATAATATACCTATCGAAATAATATATCTTCTGAATATACTTACCGCACAAAATTTCTTTACTCTGCTATTAATTTATACGTGTCCATCAATTCATCTGCGCCATCATTCATAGTGTATATGTATCAAATTATATATGTACTGCTTTTCTGGCTGCTGCTCAGTTCTGCTCATGCTTCTCAATACGCGAAATTTCCCTAACTTAATACTTGCAAGTCAAATAGTAAGCCAATTATATAGCCTTGCTGATGCAACAAATTCAAAAGAATTGGCAGCCTGTTTATTATAATTTTTCCATTTGATTGTACTAAAAGCTCTCCTCGTTATCGGCGGGCATACTTAGTAATCTATCCATATCACACCACTTTAGCAACAGATAAAGCACGGCTTTCACTTGTTGATATGCATATATATTTTGCCATACAATACTTATATCTTAGTTGTGCCCCAATTTATGATCGAATCTGCTCATAAATTTGGACCAATATAATAGTGTCATGAAACATAAATAATGTGTTATGTATTTGTTACAGGTATGAACATCACATTATAGTGTTAGCTTAAATAATTTGGTAAGTTAAAATAATAATAAATTAGAGACATAATTCTTCACTTCATTCATAGCTTTATTTCAAAAAATCGTGAGAACTCTGGAATTAACATTGTGTGTTGTTCTGAAGTTTCAGTTTTTAGACAAAGGTCCTCCTTTTTTCTTTCAGATAGTATATGTTAGTAGGACTTAGCGTGTTTCAAATATTAACATTACTTGGTTAGTACTTAACTTAAAAAAATAACTGTAGAATTTCGTCATTTAATGTCCAAATTGGTTTTATTTTTCATTGGCGTTGAAGTAATATTTGGTATAAATATCGTTCCAAATTTGCATTGCATTTATTTGGGCGAATTCCTTAATAGAAGGTTCAATGTCAATGGTGAAAACTCTAGGCGTGTTCAAGTCCACTGCCTCCCAATACGGTCCAGTATTGTGTACTGTTGGAGTTCTGTAAATAAATTATGACTTACGATTGGTATAAAATAAACGGGAGATGTAATCGTTAATCAATATTAATACTAATATTATCGCGGAGGCAAATTTCACTACAGGTATTATTTGACGAGCCCTTTGGATGAGTGGTTAGGGTGCTTGCCTTAACGCTCTAATTCACGGTTTCCGGTCGAGTCAACTTAGAAAGAAACTTTTCAAAGTTGGCTCTGGTCTGGAGCTGAAATTAGAGGCACGGGCTGCAGAAACCACCTCCTTATAGAAGTCCACCGTGAAATAACAGCACGTGTGTTGTGTTTCAGTGTGTAAGTAGGGTATGCCAAAGATCATTACCCTATCCCTTCCCAATTCCTTATCCTCAATCCAATTACATTAGGTAGCGCACTTACACTTTCTTTCACAAGTAGAACTGCAAGTGCGTTATGTTCTATTTCACAAGTAATTTAAACTCACAAATATTTGACGAAATTCGACCACATGTCGATTAAATGTTCCTTCACTTTTTGCTGGTCATTGTCAAGAAATCCTCCTTTCTCTGAGAACAAATACGCCAGTTCGTCCGAATGAGCCGCGCCACTTTTGCTGAACCCCATTTCGAGTTCAATTCCAATGGAACTCGAGTGCGAGAATTCATAGAAGTAAACCGGATGTTTTTGAGCGTGGTAAACCATACTCCTATAAATATGATTTAGGAAATATGCATCTCTGAAACAATTTAAAAATCTATTTAAATAAAAATGGTGTTGCTTCTATTGTTAAATAACGGTAACCACCCAATTGAGGACTTCTTAATATTTTAAAACCGTAATTTTTCTCATTTCTAATACAGAATACAAATGCAAATACATTACCTATAATATTGTAGCAAATTAAACATGGTGGCATTGTTTCTTAAATACACATCGTGGATTTGTTTCCCTGTGTGGCGTCGTTGTCTCTCGTTCAGTTTCAACTCTTCTGGCAAAAATGGAGAAATGTCTTCGGCGGCCGCTTTTAAAATATTGTTTTCTATTAGATTCGTTATAAAAATATATGCCTCGTTACTATTGTATCCTATGATCGTCGGAACATCCATTATTTGATGTTTTGAAATTAAAGCGTGCGGTGATTCAGAAAGCAAAATTTCCTCCTTTTTAAATGGCTTTTCAACGCACATACCGAAAGGAAAATAGGGAAATTGTAAATTTTCGGATTTGTGCGACAGGTCGGAATTGTTCGCATCCAATAACGACATTACATTCCCGGATTCTGACAGCATGTTTAACAAAGTTTTCGATCGATTCTCTGAATCATAGTGGAATGCGAATGGACTTAACGCAGTTCCGCTCTGTAGTATTGCTCCGTAAAACAGTTCTCTGCCCATCGTAGACAACATTAAAGCTTCCACCATTGCAGCCCCGAAACCTTGTCCTCCCACTACAACTCGACTTGGATTCCCCTTAAATGCGACTATATTGTCTCTGATCCATCTCAGGGCTAAAACAACATCCTTCACCCCCGCATTGCCAGGCGCTTTCTCGACACCGAGGCATAGGAATCCCTGAGGACCCAATCTGTAAAATTGTGAATAGGAATTAGATTGTTTCGTATCCACATCAAATAAAATATTACCGTAATATATTACCCCCCACTGCTGGGCACAGTACTTACTTCTTTTAAGAAGTTAATGATGGGCAGAACTTTACATGTCACAAAGGTTTTCTCGTGATGTTTTAATCAAGGCTATCCAACCTAACCACATATTAGGACAAAATTTAAATTTTTGAAGAATCAATACAGAGTCGCTCCTGCCTAATGTAGACATTTTGTGGTTAAAAGGGAGAAATTTACGCAAGTGAGAAAAAGTAATATTGAAAGTATACCTATGATACACCGTGACCACAATTATATCCTTCCGAACCAAATCAATTGGATAGTATTTGCCACTCCCCCCCGCGACCCAGGCGTAAACAGGCCAAGGAGAGTTAACGCTTGTAGGCACGTGGATGTCAAGTACCAAACATTCATTGGGATCCGACGCTTCAGTGCACCGGGAATAGTGCGAGTCTTTTACTCCCGACCAGGATGGAGCTAATCCCGCCTCCTGAGCGAAAGAGACATGTTATTGTGCATTATTGATTAACTCAATGTAAGATAAATGTAGGTGTGGAGGAATTTATTTGCCTATCCACGTTACTTCCTTGTTTTGAATATTGAAGTATTAGTAAGTTTGAAGATTTTTTACAAACAAATTGAAGGTTTCGCAACCTTATCTTAATCTAAAAAAAAGTTTTTAAGCATTTTAAAAATATATTTTTTGTAATAACATCATATATCTCTACAATAAAATACTTCCCCTGTTCGAAAACACAAAGCAATGAACACAAGCACGCCTAAGTTATTGCTATTAAGATCGTCCAGGGTACAAAAAAAATTGACTGAAGTTACTTTGGTATACTGTCACTTCGGTGTTATTTCCATGACATAGTAACCTTGACCTGATGCTGCAGCATGAAGTAGCCTGCGTTATACCCAACTCATCTACAACTTACAGCGTGTTTGGGCTCAATAGAAAGTCGGGGGTTAGTTTATAATTTTTAATTATAGCTTATGAATTAACAGCTGGTGACAATGCGGTCAAGTGGTCAATGATCCCGGCGGCGTGGTGAAATATAGTGTGCTTTTAACACAGTCATGATAATGGGCTAACCTTGAAGCGTCCGTATTTATCGACAGCAGCATAAGGTATGCCGTTGTACATTGTGAGTCCTTCTTGCGCTACGCCACGGATCCGTCCCTGAACTAAATCTACCACGCTCGAAATCGTCACTCTTATTTCACAAGCAATCACCAACGTCAGAAAGGTGTTTTGAATCATCATCTCTTTCGAAATTGCTTCTAATTCGGTTAAAATCCAAACTAGTAATGGATGGACTCGGAACATTTAGTACTCTTTTATAAAAGTGGTGTAACAATGCACTTTTTTTTTTTACTCTGTCCGATTTTGCGTTTCACATATTCGTTGAGTATAATGTAGATAAGCTCAATAAAAATTTTAAATAAAAATAAGCATGAATAGTTTCACATAGCTGCCTGTTACGCTTAAAATTTATGTTCCTGATAAACTAGATTCAATTTAAAAAAATCAATCTCTTCCTAGTATTTTACAAAATAACATACAAAATTATTTTTTTTAATGTAACAGTAATTATATACTTAATATATAATAATATCCTTGCACCGCTAGTTGAAACAATTCAGTTGTCTCTCAGATTTTATTTGGTTTCTCAACTCAATCTCTGAACTTAAAAGAGAAAATACTCTTTCTCGAGAACTATTCTGAATAGACAGACAGACGCAGCGGAAGATGATGTAAGGATAAATAAGCGTCGGATCATAAATTGAATTTATTTTTTATTTTTTTTAATTTTGCATTTGCGCCATAGTAACCTTTCCCATAGTGGACGGGATGCGTATTGTGTGGTCGACCGACATGCAAACATTTTTATGTTTGATATTATTATACTCAAATTATTTATAATTGTATGCCGGTGAGACTTTTAAAATAGGCTTATACTCAGAGATATATCATTTCAATGCTTATACCTATCAAATTATTTAAAAGTATATCTAAGTTTCACTAGCAAAATATGTAGCACCTAAAATATGTAGGATCTATTGCTATTCCAGAATTTCCTAAATATTTGTAATTGGCTTTCAAATTTTGCTATAGGTGGTTAATAACTCTTTATGTTAATAACTAGCTGGTGCCTGCGACTTCGTCCGCGTTAAAAAAGAAAGAAGTACCCTATCCTGTGTTCCGTACGTCTAAATGTTTATGTACCAAGTTTCATGAAACTCAAGTTAACTCGTTTAAAAGTTATGGAGGAACATACATACATACAATACCTACACTTACAGATTTATTATTAGTATTGATTAATAGTATTTTAGCAATTAAGTATAAATTAAGAGCATTAGTATACAAACGCTAATTAAGGATATTTAAAAGTGAAACCGCTTTGTAAGGCAGGTTTGTTTTACTTTTTTTTCTTTTATGTAAATATTAATTTAAAATAACACTAATCTCCGGCTACAGTAGATAGGCATTGGATAAAATAAGAATGGAGGACATAATGTTTATAATTTCACATACTTAGTGCAGCGTACATGGTGTTGAAGAAAAACCAGTCTCAATGTGCATGGTATTAAATCATTTATTATATACCTAGTATACCGCTTACCCTAAAATATTAATAGTAAAAATGTACAAACAGTCTTGGGTTTTATTATTTTAAGTAACATCCAAACAAGGCGCTCTCCCGTAATACCTTCAAACGCCTTCAAACAAGGCACCATTGGCCTGGTTGATGGCGTCGTAGAATTGTTTCATGTCCATTTGCTCGTCGCTCAGTTCCGTGTGCCGCCAGCACATGTTTGTGATTTCTTGAAACTGCAACGGCTGCGTCTCTGTCGGTGGCCATGATGGTCCGTTGCTGCAGGTGGGGTCACTGGAAAGTTATATTACCTATTGTATATTGTATGTAGTCAGTCAGGGTCTCCTGTTCCCGCCTTGTTTAAAAATAAATCTATGTTCCAAATTTTAGCTTTCTCTATACTAAGTAGTTTTGGCTCTGCGTTGATTCTCAGTTAGGACACACGTTTCGACAACGCTATTGTGCTAACCCCCTAGTGGTGCTCATGCCCAAGTGTTTTAAAAAAAACATTAAAAAAGAATATTACCTGCACTGCATAAAATTTACGACGAAAGTTGTCATCCATTCTTTCATTATTTCGTCATCGCCCTCTCGCTTCCTATATGAGTTAAAGTAGCTACGGAACATATGCCGTTCGTCACTTTCGTTGTCCAAAATCGAATTAGTTTTAAATATGTACGTCAAATCTTCCACATGAGGTGCACCGGTGACGTTCAATCCGAGACCCTCTTTGACTGTACTACGCTCGGCGTCATACGAAAACTCGTACAAATAAACTGGTGCTCCTCCTTGCGCCGCTCTTATTTCAGCCAGTTTCATTGCGGGATAGATGAAATAGGATTCACTTAAACACTGCACGACTTTGTCCATTGTTGGGTTTCCATTGAAATATCTCGATTGCATTTTGCTGGCGGCCTCAGTCGACGCCTCAATTGGCAAAGAGTAAAACAATCTCGCTGGCAACATGATCAAAGGATTAGCAATTATAACGGACAATAAATCAATTTCAACGAATCTCGGCCTAAACGATTCGCACTCTTTATTTGTGAATCCTATGAGGTATGGTATATCATATCCTCGGCCTTTTGCGACAAGAATTTCCGGATAGTCCTCGACGATCTGCTCAACGCCCGCGTGAACGGATTCAACGACAGGAACGAAAACGGATAAACCGGTTCGATCCAACATGGACTTATGCACTGATGTGATTTTTTCCAAAGGCATTTCAACGAGCTGCCTATGAATCTCCTCATTATCTGTCGAGTTGATGCCGAGACCGGCGAGGAACAAACCCGCCATGTCTTCTGCGTATTTTGGCGATAAAGTAAAGAAAGAGAAGGTTGCCGTGCCGCTCATCAGGATTACCCTGAAATCGTAATGGATTTTAAGATAACTAATTTTTTTTTATAGAAGATTTTTATAGCTGTTGTATAATGTTCTCTGTGTTACCTTTTAAAAAGGCCTTTGGCGGCGGAAGATATAGACAGCAAATGAGCAGAAGCAGAACCGGCGCTCTGTCCTCCTAGAGTGACGTCGTCGGGGTCGCCGCCGAACGCTCTTGCGTTTCTCTGAACCCAACGCAGCAAAGTTATTTGATCGCGAAGGCCATTGTTGCCTGGAATGCTCGACGAATTCAGCGATAGAAAACCGAATGGCCCTATCCTGAAAAAAAAAAGAAATTAATTAGTAATAAATTTTAAATAGAAGACCAATTTGCAGTATACAATATGACGTGGTCACAGAATAAATATGTGGTGGATCCGTATGTGTAAGTTGTGTTCGTGGCGTAACTGGTAAGAGAAATAAGGCCAAAGCGCTTTGCTTGCTTTGCGCTCCTGGGTCGGCAGCCCCAACCTTGGGTAACTGAGAGAAAAATCTTCTAAATTTAGTATTCTGCTGTAAAGGAAACTACGTGTGACTCACCTATAGTTAAATGTGATTACAATGACTCTGTTTGCGACCAAATACTCGGGACCGTGAAGATCGGAATCACCAGATCCAAACGCAAATCCGCCACCATGGATGAACACGAGAATCGGAAGCTTCGGTTTCCTGAATTCGGTTACGTCGTCGAGTCCCGCCTCCGGCAAATCGTTTAATGGCACATGAATGTTTGCGTGGATGCAAGCCTCGCTTTGGCCTTGCGGCTTCATGAGTCGCTTGTAGAATACGTCGTGCTGTGGACATATCGGTCCCTCTGTTGTCGCGTTGAAATAACCCATCCAACTATCGACGGGTTCGAGTTCCTGAAAAATATGTATAAACTTGTTAAAATCATTTCTTTATTAGTGTACAAATTGTTAGACTGATCGGATATTAAATTATATACTAAATTAGCTTTCCGCTTCTGGCTTCGCCTGGATTCAAAATAAAAACTATCTTATCTCTTAAAATGTACTAAATTTAACAATTTTCATAATTTTCGAATCTGTGGGCTATGCGGCCTATTCAGTCAACTGACACTTCAGTTACTCTTACAAAAACGGCTTAACGGTTTTGGATGAAATAGTTTATTCCCTGGGTTATAACATATAGGATGTTTTTCGTCCTGGAAATATGTTAGGTTCCTGTGGAATTTACAAAAACGAACTATATAGCGCGTACGAAGTCGCGGGCACAGCTAGTGTAATATAACGACGTTACCTTAAACCTCCTCTCGCCTACTGGCTGCTTAGCATAGGGGACACCTCTGAAACTTGCATACTCTACTCCTTCATCCCCGAACCGGCGCACGCCACAAAGCCAGCCCGAATCAATGCGCACGCGCACATCGCACTCTGGCGAGGGAGTTGCCGATGACACCACCGACCAGGCCACTGTAAAAATCCATCAACGTATTTTTAGCTTTGTCACAATTACCGATCCGTCCCCAGTTTTCTTCCAGATACGTTGTAAAAAATACACCTATGTGCCAAATTTCAGCTTCCTAGACTTAGTAATATTTAGCTGTGCGTTAGTCAGTCATGGCAAACGAACTTGGTTTAACAACAAACTAATGTTGAAATGCTGATTTCAGAGTTCATGTGCGGATTAACTGTTTTCTTGAAAACCAAATTCGAGTAACGGTCTAATTTTCATATAGTTCCGTTTGTTCTATCGAGCCTAGTTTCCTGTAAGGTCGTAAATCTTCGCATAGCCTCAGCAGAAGCTAATCCGAGCAACTCAGACTTAGCCACAGACTTCCGTCATTGATACCGCGCGACTTTTATGTAACGCTAACTTATGTATAATAATTTATTTAACACCGGCGACACATCTAGTATAGCTTAAAAATTTATAAACTACATTTACAATTGACTTTGTTTGCTTTCTTGAATTTCTCAAAGAAGCTCATTTCTCGTATGTATGCAAATTGCGAAATATTTTGATTGATTTTGAAGTATAAAACTACTAAATTACGTACGAATAATGATGATCAAAGCAAATAAATGAAATATAATCCTCCCAAACCACCTATCGCCTAACATTTGAATGGGATTAGAGTGGATTATAAATGACATTTATTATACCGTAAAAGTTATCTCTCTCGGCACGTGTAGTGTGGAGCCTTGCTCATTTTTAACCTGTTCGGTGTCAACAACAAAGTTAAGGCCGTTTGTCGACATTGTAATCGTTGTTGAGATGACAGAGTAATACAAAAAAATAGTGCCTCTGCTGAGGCCTATAAACATAATAGTATAGAGGCTGCAGTACATTAAGTAATCCTTCCTTTATACATAGTAGATGCCTATAATTGAAACACCTGTAGTGTTGGTTGCGTTAATAGGCGACGGTAACCAGCTACCAGGTTGGGTTAGCTTAGTGGACCGTCAATGGACGATAGCTGGCGTCAGCCTACATGCCAATTTTTACAACAAAATAACAATAAATAATAATCTATATTTTTTTTTAAATTCCCTCCAGTTTGCAACGCAAATTTTATAGTGGAGAATCCGGTAAAAAATCTCGCGACTTTGTCCACGTTCAAAAAGAAAAAGGTAGCTATGTCCTGTAAGTCTAAATATTTACCTACCAAGTTTCATGAAAATCAGCTAATTCGTTTAAGAGTTATGGAGGAACATACAGAAGAAAAATCTAAAAATCGTCAATTTATCTAAACGCAATATCTCTGAAAACAAGGTAACTTACTCCATGGGACCAACCCTTACAGATTTATTATTAGTAGGTACTTATTGATTAAGTATACTATTTCAAAAGGCTCAATACATTTTCAATATTATTTTGCTTGAATTTTAATGGTATTGCTTGTGAATAGACTTTTGAGGGCTTAGCTAAAGGTAGGCAAAAATTGAGGTGAATTCATAGAAATCGAACGGATTAAGATCACGCATGACGACGTCTACGTGTCATGTCATGATATGTGTATAGTAAATAATATGAAAATCCAGTGGCGATAGACCTATTTAAATCTCACATTTCACTACTTATGCGATCGCTTAGATTTATGGTGTTTCTTGGTGTGTTCTTTTCTACGGAATTGGGAAACCAAAAAGCGAAACTTGTGCTGTCATTGAAATATACGACTAGGTACTAACACTAGAAGATGAGAAATTTTGATTGTCCTAATGATGGGTTCTAAGAGAAATATTTAAAAAAAAAAGTCAAGAAAGAATAGTCGTAAAGTGAGACCGAGTTTAATTGTCAAGCGTTCTAATGACTGGCCGTTTATGTCGTTTGATCATATAATTAAAAGATAACTTTGAACTGAGTATCAATTTCGAGGAACACCCGGTTAGCTAAACAGTGTAAGGACAAAGTTGCTTTATTCACTAAAAAGCTTACATAATATCACTTATTTTTTTTAGGCTTTCAAGTTAAGCTATTAAAGTTCAAGTTAATCAGTGTGATCTGTTGTTACTATAATGTTAAATAGCACAAAATTACAAAAAAAACGTACAAAAATAATTAATGTTAAATTAATTTATAATTACTATTAAAGTTCAAAATTGGCCCTATTTTTTTTTGCTATTCGAAAATATGGGCAAAAATTAAAAATCATAAATTGAAAAACACATAGGCACGCGAACAGACCAATAATAAAATAAATTAATAATAAGAACTTACCACAACAAATGAACAAGACGATGGTGAGTTTGTATGTCATTTTAAACGGTCAGCCTCAACAGTGGCCCGGTGATAACTGCTTGGGTCAACACGATACAACCTTTATACAAACTGGAATGTCAACTATTCGCATAATCGACATAGAGTAGTGACTCACAGAAGCGCAACATCGATAATGCTTCAATCAGCTCAGAGCGTAATGTTACTGAAGATTAAAAAAAATTGTGTGTCAGCTTCGACACATGACTGGAGTTCAAAACTCCTTACAAAACGAATATAATATTTAATTTTTCACAATTCTAACACGTTGAAAGAACAACAAGTAAGGGGATCGATGGTTATTGTTTAGGTTACTCTAACTGAGTGCAAACTCAGTTTGCCCTGCCACTGCTTTCCAAGTCCAAATTAAAGCCACCTTTGAGAAATCCTTTTCCTAATTTGACCCTGAGAGTTGTTTAAAATAATGACGACTGATAAAAGATGACATGAACAGAACAAGCAGTATTAACTTGTTTATTGTCTATTTTTGCATACATATTTCTAAAAATTCTCATTATTATGTCGTAGCTCATTATTATTTTTTTATGAATTAAATCAATGCCTATATTATTTATTGTTAACAATTACAAACATAAAAAAGAATTATTTTTTTCTTATTATTACTAATAATAATTTTATTAGTGTGGATTGTACGGACACAATGGAGTGCATGGTTGACGTAATAACATTACTGGAGAATGTCCAAAGGTAGCCATGCCACCTCTTGCAAGATCATCAAAAAAAAATACACCAAATAAAGACTAAAGAGTAAATAGTTTATAGTAGTATTTTTCATTTATTTGTAAACCTATTTTTTGTTTAGTAACAATGCCATCGATAAACTCCCCACCTTAGAAGTAACGATAGACTAATTTCGATTAGCGAAATAAGTAAAGTTGTATATGATATGAATGGAGTGGCGTTTCTACACGTTCGCTGTCATTTGATAGAAATTTAGTTTATATTAAAAAATGTAATACCTACCTACATGATATTAACTGCTTTTTATGCACGTTCAATGCAAAGAGATTTATGTTTATGCACGTCCGTGCTTTTGCATTCATACCTAAAGAGCAGCGAAGGAACTCTATAATTTTTTTTGTAAAAATATATAAAAAAAAGTTCTTTAAAAAAATATATCAAACCCAAAATTTGGTTTTTTCTGGCATAACTAATATCGGCATAATATTTTTAATTTTTTGTTGTTTATCTATTGATAAAGTATGATTGATATCTATCTCCCTCTATGATTGCTAACAATATGTTCTAGTACTAGTGCCTACTTAATTTATCAATGAGATGACAAACTGTTTCTTGCAGTCATTGACAAAAATATTTGCATAGCGTATAAGGCTAGGCTAGGCCTAGGCATAGCCTCTGGTAGCAGTGAATATATTCCTGTGTATAGTGTATATACATATAAACAAGGCTGTGACTTCCTAGTAACAACCGAAGATGCCCATAAAAAGAGACCATGAACCAGGCATACACGTGTACTCGACTTATTGTCCCCGCCCCCCTGAAGATTACCTTGAAGAAAAAAAACTCGCCATTTTATAGGCACACACACACACACACACACATAAAAAATACGCACCGTGTTTATAAAGTAGTAACCGTATACATTTTATTTCATTAAGTGTCTAATAAGTATGTTTTAAAGTCGTCTCCTTGTACTTTCACTACAAAACGTTATTGGCAATTATATAATGTGTTTCAAATATTATTATTTATTTATTTATTTATTTTTTCAAATTAATAGTCCTGTAGCAAGTGGACGTTCCTATTTCTAACGTAGACTTTTCCTTGTACCTTCTTGCTCCTGTTCAGAGAGAAATCCTTCTATAAATATTATAAATGCGAAAGTTTGTGAGGATGCAAAAACCTCTCAACGTTGTATTTCTATATGTATATGGATTATTATGTTTGTCACATAGATAGTTTTATTACCTAAGTTAACATAATAATATATAGGATAGTTTTTATACCTGGAAACAAGTTAGGTTCCGAGGCATCGTCTAAAAATATAAGCGCAATCGTCGTCACGGATAAAGATGTCAGATATTTTCTCATGTTTTTCAACGCAGACGAAGTCGCGGGCGCCAGCTAGTTTGCTAATTAAACAGAAATTAATTAATGGGGTTTACCTATGTACTGTTCTGTGTCTCCAAGAGGCAATACCTATAATATGTATTCTCGAATCTCAAATGTACAATCGATAATGAATGCACTCACTTAAAAACAATCTGTCGTTATACGGAACAGATGCAAACTTTGTTTTATATATTTATCTCCAATTTGATAACACTTGATAGGTTTTTTTTTTCTTTACTAATAATTAGCACTTTATTTTACACATGTAACTACTAAAACGATTTACTTTCCAGGGTACTTACTTACCATAAATACTGGGATTTTTTTTATTTCTTAACGTTGGTGCGTGGTGTGCTCTTATCATGTATATTGTATAGGTATCTAATGTTATAAATATTTTAAAATCTATACTAATTTAGTACGTATATTTAAGCAGGATTTTCTGATGGAATTTCAACTAATTTCTCAAAATTTTCTGAAGATATCACTTGTATATTACATATATACCGATATATGTAATTCGATAGCCTAATTCTTTGGGAAGGTAAAAGCTTATTATTACGAGAAAAAGTAGAAAAGATTTTTTTAACCAGTGAAGCAACTAACAAGTTTGACATTTAAATGTAATTCACAACATTTGAAATTAAATTCAATGTTCAGCCTATATCTAGCTACAAGGACAACGAAGCCTTGTAAATAAGTATTATTAGTATTTGAATGCCCTATAATATCCTCGTAGTCAATCAAATCAATTAACTTGTCATACTATCGGAAGTAAATGTTTTAAAAGGTGCTGTTAAAACCGCCTTGTTTTTTTTTTTTTGACATGACATCAGTGGCACGTTTATGTTGTAATAATTGTCATAACGTTGTTTCTGTCCTTCGTGAATGCTTTTTGACATAAATGAATAAACAAAATAATAATATAATATATGTATTATTATATGTACCTTTATAGGCGAATATGGTAAATCTAATGTTAACACAAATCATACTTAAACTTTTCGGAATATATTTGTGGTGGGCGTGGCGGCACCAGCTAGTCTCTAATAAAACAAAAAAAAAACCTATACGAGATGGACCCCACATAGATTTATCATGCACCGAATTCGGGGACACGATACGTGAGACTTAAAAAAAACACGAAATTTTATTAAAACTATGGATTTTGCTGTGAATCGTATAGTAACATAAAATAAAACCGCCGAAAAAACGGAAAATTTTACGTAACTTTTGCTTGTTTGGCGCCGACTCAAAATTACTTAGGTAAAATGATAATAAGATTATTTTATGCTTTTCAGTTTTTTTCGGCGGTTTTATTTTTTGTTATAAAGTTTTATTTTATATTTTTTTGTGGCTATAATCTAATATTTACCACATGCTTAATTTTTAATTTTCCCACCCCCATTTTCCCACCCTTAGGGTAGGATTTTTTTTTCCAAATTTATACAAGGCCAACTTCGAGGTATACCCTATCCATTAAAATAAGAATTATCAATATCGGATTACTCTGTAAAAAGTTATGCGTGGTTATACGCTACAATCGGTGGGTGAACAATCAATCATCCCCTGTTTTCCTACCATTAGGGTTGGATTTTTTTTTTTAATTAAAATGGGACCCCCTTGGGGGTGCACCCTTTCAAATAAAAAAAGAATTATCAAAATCGGACCACCCTGTCAACGTGATCATAGATAAAAAAAAATTAAAAAAAATAACGCGTCGAATTGAGTACCTCCTCCGTTTTTGTTTTTTCGTTTTCGTCGGTCGAAAAAGGCTTTTTGTAATAAGGGGACTAATAGGTTTTTTTTTATATCAAATTAATGAGAATAATAAATGGTATTTTGCCATTATATTTTTAAATGAGGTCAAAAAATATAGCAACAGTTGGAGTCGTATTCTTCTTATCTTTAAAAAAACGCGAAAGAAAGTCGCGGGTAAAATTGGGTTGATTCGTTGAAAGCTTGTCTCACATATTATTATTATTATAAGTAACCGTAAACATTTAATGTCCCCGTTCCACATGTGGACGATCATAGAAAACATAATAAACAAATTAATTTGTCCGTTTACGAGCTAATTATGATAAACTGGATTTAGAACTTTGACATAATAATAAATAAATACACGTGGAGTGGCTTACGTCACTTATTTGCACTGAAATAATTTATTATGGACATTTCTAAAGGTGAACGCGCACCTATCCGAATCCGAACCGAAAGAAACCACTTTTGAGAAATTACTTATCTAATATAATATAAAATTCTCGTGTCACAGTGTTAGTTGCCATATATACTCCTCCGAAAATTTTATATACGTACAATTGGTGGGTCTGAAAATGGGTCTTTATCTATTTTTTATACGCGGGCGAAGTCGCCGGCAGCAACTAGTATACATATATAATATAATATGGAAGGGTTTTGGTTTGTCGAATAGTAATACTTTACCTTTTTTATATCCTAATATTTAATTATTTTGTATGATATAAAATGGGAAATGCCCCTAATAGGGATCTTATCTATACTAATATTATAAAGAGAGAATTTTTGTATGTAATGAATACTTTCAAAAACTTGCACTATTGTTGTAGCCTATTATTTTTTATTTTATTTTTCATTACTTCGGTGACGAAAAATTTATGCTATTTTTATGGATGGATCACCCAAAAACTTATAATTAAAATCAAACCGAGCATACGTTAACAATTTTAAATGCAATTTTCCCCTTAGAAAATGTATAGTGGTGTGAGCGGTATGTTCCCATTCGCCACCAGGTTAAATACCACAGATAAAAGCATTATCTAATGATATTAGAAATATCTAACTGTAGACATAACATTAACGTTTTATTTCAAAATTAATTGATGAAAAAAAATGCAGCTGTTATCGCACGTGCTCGAACAATCATACACGAGATAATATTTTAAGTATCTAAGATTCCAAGAGATAAAATATTATCTCGTAATATATATATCTTAAAGAGATAATATATGTATCTTACGATAAGATATTGGATCTGAGATATCTGATTGGAAGTATGTACGTGATTTAAACATTTAATTTCTTCAAACTTTAGGTATGCCTATTGCCTATGCAACACCATATATATAGGGTGTAACAAATTCAGGTTTCATATTAATTTTTGATTAGTAGTGGCAGGTGACTGAGTAAGGTATGCCAGAGCCCAGAGCCCATTCCCCCTCCTTATCTATTATCCTTAATGCTTTGGGAACATTTTTCTTGTTCCAATGTAAAAATGACTAATACTCGCTATTTTCTAGAAATATCAGAGAACCTGTTCACACCCTTCACGTTATGGTCCGTAAGCCAGGCACTAATTTCGTCAATGATTTCCTCTCAGTCGATAATTTGTAAAATGCCTGAGAGAGTTGTATCATGATGCGTTGTGAATTGTGAACGTCAGCTGCGGCTCCGATGGTGGGTTAAGCAATGGTAGCCCGTTACACTTTTAAAGCATCAGCTGACAAGCATTCCACCAAAATATAGCCAGCTGACTTTTTTATTTATTAACAGTAATACATAAACTATCATCTGATAAATTTTCTATTGGGAGGTTATCACTGAACACGTATATATTCGTGTGACCTGCTGACGTGTAATCCACCATTTTATAAATAGCTAACAATTTTGTTTCTTCAAAATATTACGCTAACTATAATTTGATGAATTTTTAATCGGGAATAAATGGCTAAAAAAAAAATTATTATGTGCGTGGGCGGCTACCACTCCACTGCTCAACCCACCATCGTCGCCGCAGCTGATGTTCACAACGCTTTAGAATACAACTCTCTCAGTCATTTTACGAGTTATCGACTGAGAGGAAATTGGTCATGAAAATCTGTCGCTGGCTCACGGACCAGTTTCGGTAGTTTAGTTTAGAAGAACGGAGTTTACTTTCTCCATTATTAGACACACGCGGATAGCGACTCATTTCATAAAATTTATTGTAAATATAATAATTAATAGTATGAATGCGATGCACAATTTTCTTGTGTCACCTTATTGCAGATTGCAGTTGGTTAAATGCTCGTATATAAGTGTATCAAGTGAACAGAGCCATGATACACGTGTTGGTGAGTTGCTAATACACATTTCCATGTGGTTGGTTGCCAATGTTGCCATGTAAACAACAAACAGACACGAGGCAATACATTACCTACTTATCGCAAAACTGCACTATTAACTTATCTCAACTTGGACTTAATATCCGATACTTACTTCCATATAATGATCTTATATGGAATAATTTTAATATATGGAACATTTCTAAATTTATTAATAAGTTTCCAATTTTTATCAGTATTTATTAAATAATAATTATTAGTTTTGATAAATAAACATTCAATGTCAATCTGCATTTTTATCAGCAAAATTGTTTGCTATAATATGCACAACTTTCTTTAGAATAATATTAATTTAGTTATAGATAATAGATACCTAAGTTGTGGTAGATACGTCGTTTGATATCTTATTGTAGTACTGTGACCTTTAAAATAATTATTTTAAAAGTTTAAATTGTGGGTCATTTTTTTTCTTACACTTGGAAAACTCCTTGACATGACAACCTAAGTCCTTCAATGACCAGGACTCAAGTTGTCAAGGAGATCCAGGTTATTTTTTCTCTAAGCGTTCGTCCAAACTTTTGTAAAAAATCAATGAACTCTAAACACACGGGTTTAGTATAAAAGATTAAATTAAAATTGATTGATTGATTTACTGTAATGTACTTAGCGGTTTCAAAATTTCGCTACAATCGATATTTTAAACAATTTCCGAAAATTTTTGAAAAAATCTAGCCACCATGTTTGAACTTTTACAGCATTCTTAGATACTTCGGTACACACACTTTAAGAAAACTCCTTTGTAGTAATGTTTGTCGCAATCGGTGTTGTATTTCTTATTATTTCTAAAAGAATCTAATTATCTAAATAATGTAATATACAAGTTTGAAAAAAAAAATTTTCAAACGCGTATTAACACCACTATACAGCTCGAGGTAATAAACAGTTATTACCTAATGAGTGGTTTAAGTTTAAGGTGACCGAGTTGAACAGCTTTTAAATCCGAATCCAACCAACTTTTCGTTATTGTATGACACTCTGTGACATTGGTGCAAATGTGTACTTTATTAAAGTGCGCATTTGCACTGTTTTTGTTATTGCTCTGCATATGTTTTTGTTTCGTTTCAATATCTGCGATGACAACATAAACTACGAAATTGAGATACGCTAATCTGCACGAACCAAAGTGCAAATGCATTTGGCTTCCATGCACTATACTAGTACGTGAGGATGTCCAGACGAAACCCCATAAATACGAGGGGCCGAATGGGGTAGGATCGCATTACCTATCTCTAACTACGTTGCACACCTATCTCTCTCTACCTACGTGATAATTAGGTCGGTGCAAGTTTATCGCCAGTTCTGTTACACGGAGGACAAAGTAGGTTAATAATAATTATAATTAATCGTCACCCAGCTGTATTTTTGCAAAAGATTCGCTCAAGTTAAATGAATTAGTTGTTTCAAAGTAAATATTGACACCAATAAAACAATTTACCAATACCATTGAAGACGAATGATTTTAATAAAAAAGAGGATTAATATAGATAGGATTCATTGTTACCTATTGAGCCAAAAATATTTTTTTTAATGTATTAAAATCAGGACATTTTTTGAATTGGTAATCTCTAGATATAGTTGGTATGGCTGATATTATTTAAAATGTCTTACTGCAAAACCCAGTCAGTAGTTTTTGTGTGAAAGTCTAACAAACATCCGTACTCACAAATTTACACATTCATATATTATTATATGGGATGATGTCTAAAAGTTGATGCTGTGTCTATCTATACCCACCTTTATACAACCTTTATAATATAGTGAGAGTCCTTAGTAGGTAATTGTGTTGCATTTTTAATGATAAGCTTGTTGTCCAATATGTTGTAACTTTATTATCTATCTGCGTTTTAAGAATAAACATTTTTTTTTTCGATGATAATATAAGGAAAATATTGGTATTAAGGGTGCGGTTTCGCGATGTTTCCAGAGAGGATAGGCGAAGGCGCGCCATGGAGGACGAGGTGACGTTCCTGTTCCAGCTGGGAGTGATCCGGGATGCTGTCGCCGCGCCACCCCATCTGCTTACGCTGGCGCATCTCAAGGAGCTCGCCGTCAAATTCGTCCACGAAAAGGTATGGAATATGTAGTTACTACAACATGTTTCAGTCAGACAACAAGTCAGATTTCACTTGATGGTAGGTGGCTACAGTGGCCTAAAACTCAAGCAAATGCCACAAGGGCTTTTTCAGTGAGTTGCCGCAGGACTGGTCCACGTCAGAATTTTTGAAATACGCTGCAAAACCAAACTTTTTTCGCTCGGTTATGTCGCTGAAAACTACATAACCGAAAAAATCAGAAAGCTGATGATGATAAATGAGGACATAGTAATATGAACTCTAACCGGAGTGCATAAATTGTTTTCAGATCCCCGACAACGGGCTGAACCGCCTGGGCGATCGCATCCTGCTATTCCGACACGACTACTGCTCGGCCAACGTGCTGCAGCTGATCAACTCGGCGACGGACGTGACTGACGAGACGCTGGTGGAGATCGTGCTGACAGCGAACCCGCTGGCGGAGTGCGCGCCGTTGCCGCGGCCGCACGCGCTCGCTGTGCACTCGTACAAGGCGCCCACCTTCTGCGACTTCTGCGGCGAGATGCTCTTCGGCCTCGTCCGTCAGGGGCTCAAGTGCGAAGGTCTCATACTCATTTCCATCTACAGCGCCCATAGTTTTGTCTGTCATTACGTCTTTCTTATGGAATATTATTGTGTAGGTTGCGGTCTGAATTACCACAAACGGTGCGCGGTGAAGGTGCCCTCGAACTGCACGGCGCCGGCGCCGGCCGCCGGGGTGACGGGCGCGGGGGCGGCGGGGGTGGCGGGGGTAGCAGGTGCGACGGGGGCGGGGGCGGCCAGGAGGGCGTCGCGCTCGTCAACGGCGAGTCACGCGTCGCACGACGACTCCCTGGTAAGGAAGCTGGCCGATCTCGTCACCTGGGACAACTAGAACGACAGACGACCTCTCCTCGTCCATAGTGAGAATGTCTGCAAGTCGTAACTTGACGACGAGTTGTCACTTGTCCTCGTTTTCGCCTCACAAAAGCTGAATCGATCTGAACCTCCCTCTACATCTTGATTAAATTCAACTCCCCTGACGTGTACTCATTTACAAACAGTAACATTTACTGTATTTTTGAGAAATCTCTATCCGGTCAGTCTATATTATATCTATTGATATTTCGTTGGTGTATCCATAGAGACACCAAATCTCTATAGTATGTTCAAATCTCGAATCAAACAAACCTTTTTGGTCGAGTTTTAGGTCCAAGCACATTTATAATCATTATATACACATTTATATACACTTTTATTGAACATTTTTTTTATTCATAATTTATAGAATTTTGATTCCAGTACACAATTTCTCCAATGAGACTAGGACAATATTTATTATTGCAAAAGTACATGTCCACAGTGTTGACATTTATCAACTCAAGAGAAGATCCTAAATAAAATTTAATGAACACATAAATAGATTACCTAAATGATAAATGGATTACCTAGTGAACAGAAAATTTAAAACCTAATTTCATCCATTTATTAACATTTGTAGCATAATATCCTAAATGTTCACAAATAGAGACGTCTATTGAACTAGGTTTTTAAAATTCCTAAGCTTCCTAGAAAGTCAAGTAATCAAGATTAAGTACTAACTTAGATAAGCTTTCGAGAACTATATTAATAAGCGCTTAGCGTCCGATTATATCCGTCCTTTAGTTTATAAGTTAATTATGAACAAATGAGTTTTATGTTAATTGTTAATGTTACACATTATATGAGTATTATTGCTGCATTTTTTATGTAAGATATTATGAAATTTTTATATGATGTAATTTAATTTTTTCACAAATTACTAACAAGCCTAATATGGGTGGTGGGTAGCATTGAATAAAAGCATTCGTTAAGATTGTAACTTGGAATTTTGCAATAAATTTTAATGAGAAAAATTGAGTTTTATTTTTTACAATTTACTTCAAGCACCCACTACCCATTTTCTAATGGTAAAGAGATAATTTCTGTAAGTGAAAAATGTAAATAAGAATCTAAGTATAAATAGCAAAAAAATGTTTTTGAGACACTTATGCCTAATTGAAATTCTGATTTTAATTAAACTACATTAAACTATTACAAGCACAGTTTTGAACGCTTACAATACTACCCTCAAATTTTATTATTGATTTTATATTTTAACGTCATTATTTTTTTATTTTTTTTTATGTTAAGGTCGACAGACAGGCTTACGGTCCACTTGATTATAATTTTATAAGTCTTTTGCTTCGCAAGCTCGATTTGCCATACTCTAGATTTTGGATTGATTGGCTAAAAATCCTACTTCACTGTTACTGTTATCGTAACATCATAAGTAACATACTTAGCAAAATTTACACTAAGGTCTCAATATTATGATATTTTACTCTGAGAAGATCGTTCTGACCTTATGTGTCCATCTGGCAGCTAATACGAACTAATCGGCGGTAGCACATAGCACACGGCGATTTGTTTAAGATCGCTGGAAATAATGACACAAAAGGCATTGTTGTAAGGCTACCGTTGAATCCAGATGTGGAGCTTTGGCAAGCGCAG
The DNA here is from genome assembly GCA_918317495.1 of Synanthedon vespiformis. Taxonomy (NCBI): domain Eukaryota; kingdom Metazoa; phylum Arthropoda; class Insecta; order Lepidoptera; family Sesiidae; genus Synanthedon; species Synanthedon vespiformis. The sequence goes on from OU906962.1 coordinate 279,581, forward strand.
CCGGTCGCCGTCGCGCGCGGGCTCTTGGGCGGGCGGCTCGTTGGGCATCCCGCACACGTTCGAGGTGCACTCGTACACGAGGCCCACCGTCTGCCGCCACTGCAAGAAGCTGCTGCGCGGCCTCTTCAAGCAGGGCCTGCAGTGCCGCGACTGCCACTACAACGCGCACCGCAAGTGCCTGCCGCAAGTGCCCAAGGACTGCGGCGGCGAGCTCAGGGACGTGCCCGGCGACCAGGACAGCGGCACCGGCAGCGAGCTGTCCGAGAGCGCTCGCCTGCCCGACGAAGAGTCCGACGACGGCGGATCCGTCGACGGCGCCTCCACCAACGACGTCGACTCTAACGAGGTGCGCCTTTGTTTTGAAACTACATATTTCCATTGATCGACACCAATTGGCCGTGATGTAGACAGTCGTCCGTTCACAGGTGGAGTTGCGGCAGCCGCGAGACGAAGACTCGGACGAGCCGCAGCGCGACACGTTGCCCGAGCGGTCCGCGAGTCGTCCCAGCAGGTAAATGCCACTTGACAATTATTCGTGTAACGTATCGTAATATCGGCTGATCTGTGCGACGCTTGCAGTTCCTCGTCCTCGCCCAGCGCCAACATCCCGCTGATGCGCATCGTGCAGTCGGTGAAGCACACGAAGAAGCGCGAGGGCCAGTGGCTGAAGGAGGGCTGGCTGGTGCACTTCACCAACAAGGACAAGAGCATCCGCCGCCACTACTGGCGCCTCGACAGCAAGGCGCTCACGCTTTTCCAGTCCGACTCCGGTTCCTCCTACTACAAGGAGATCCCGCTCAAGGAGATCCTCGCCATCGACACGGCGCGCACCAAGCACTCGGACGTGATGCACTGCTTCGAGCTGCGCACGGCGAACGTGGACTACATGGTGGGCGTGGACCCGACGGCGGGCGTGGGCGTGGGCGCGGGCGTGGGCCTGCCGCCGCCCGAGTCGGGCGTGGGCGCGTACGTCGCCCGCTCGTGGGAGACGGCCGTGCGTCAGGCGCTCCTCCCGGTGACGGGCGAGCGCGCCGAGGGCAGCGAGCGCAAGGCGGACATGGCGCAGCTCTACCAGATCTTCCCGGACGAGGTGCTCGGCTCGGGGCAGTTCGGCATCGTGTACGGCGGTCTGCACCGCCTCTCGCAGCGCGCCGTCGCCATCAAGGTGATCGATAAGCTGCGCTTCCCCACCAAGCAGGAGGCGCAGCTCAAGAACGAAGTCGCCATCCTGCAGAACCTCTCGCACCCGGGCGTCGTCGACCTCGAGCGCATGTTCGAGACGCCCGAGCGCATCTTCGTCGTCATGGAGAAGCTCAAGGGGGACATGCTCGAGATGATCCTCTCGCACGAGAAGGGCCGCCTCACCGAGCGGATCACCAAGTTCATCGTCGCCCAAATACTGGTCGCGTTGAAGCATCTGCACGAGAAGAACATCGTTCACTGCGACCTGAAACCTGAAAACGTGCTGCTATCGTCCGACGACGAGTTCCCTCAGGTGAAGCTATGCGATTTTGGTTTCGCACGCATAATAGGCGAAAAGTCGTTCCGCAGGTCGGTGGTGGGCACTCCGGCGTATCTGGCGCCCGAAGTGCTACGTAATAAAGGCTACAATCGCTCGCTGGACATGTGGTCGGTGGGCGTGATAGTGTACGTGTCGCTGTCGGGCACGTTCCCGTTCAACGAGGACGAAGACATAAACGAGCAGATCCAAAACGCTGCGTTCATGTATCCGGCGGCGCCGTGGCGCGAGATCTCCGCGGAGGCGGTCGACCTGATCAACAGTCTGCTGCAGGTGAAGCAGCGCAAGCGGCTGTCCGTGGACAAGTCGCTGGCGCACGACTGGCTGCAGACGCCGACCGCTTGGCGGGACCTTCGCGCACTAGAGCAACGCGTCGGCTGCCGCTACCTCACTCACCCGAGCGACGACGCGCGCTGGGCGTCGTCCGCGTCGTCGCTCGACCACAACGACCACACTTAGCTGGCAAAGCTCTCTTTGGCTCTCCACTCTCCACCTCATTGTATACTCGCCAATTATTATATAGAATAAAAATACACTGGGGGGGGTGACATTTCATTATTACTTTAAAGTCACAAGTGTGTGTCCTAAGTGACGGCGTATCGCGGATAAGAAACAAGTCCATACACACACGGAATTGAATCCCCTCACAGTAATGAAATAAAAAATAATATGAAGGTGCGCGAGCATATTGGCCAATGCCAAAGAAACTTTGCGATATCTCGTAATTTATTCCTAAGTTTTAATAAAACGGAAGAGAATAAGTGAGGTATCATTTTTATACACAATTTCAATGGAACATTTATAATCTTAGGATCTAACTAAACATTTCAATTTTATAAATAATGATGATTTTTTTTCTGATGACAATTTTATTTATTTAGGGATTTTGAAACTTGCTTTTAAATAATAAATTATTATTTTTACAATTTTCAAAATTTACATCGTACTAATTTTGTCCGAAAATGATACCTTGTTGAATTGTTATGAATTTATTGAAATTTAATTTATTTAGTTACATTTAATATACCGCGCATTATACTTATATACAATTACTAATATACATTTGTTATTAGTTTATTTTTTTTAATGTTTTGCTCCAATTTGGTTGGTCGGTGTTGAAACTTGCATAATATTTGAATGCAAGTACTCTTTTAGATTTAGGAGATTGTGTACATTTTTTTATTTTTTATTTATTTATTTCATAATTTTCACCGACTGACCAAACGAGACAAATATTTATATATTTATATATTTTTTTTAATAATTTAATTACCTATATTGTAAACGTAACACCATGTAAAAACTAATATACATACAAATGAAAGGTTGCCAAATCTTTATATACTCAAAAAAAAAAACATTAGATTTTTAGAGCAATTTTTTTTTTTTGGTAAAAATATGAAATTTTTAAATTTTAGTCTTAGGACCATCACAATAGAGTAATAGTAATGTTTAGCCTTAATAAAAGTAAATCTTGATGTTTTGGCCTCCCCGTTCAATCAAACAGACACACAGACCTCGTTAAAACTAAGTACATAATATCAATTTTAATAGACAATAGGATTTTAAAAGTGAAATCATTCCAAACTCAGACTTTTATGGCGTCGATCGACTATAACACTAGATATATATATACAAAATCCAATATGTGGCATAAAGCTTAACTAGCTACACGCTCCCGGCTTCGCCCGGGTTCAAAATGAAAACTATCCTATCCTATCTTTTAAGTTGGACCAAATTTTATCAACACTCATAGAAAGGAACATTACAATAGTATGAATATTTAAATTATTACAGGCATTTACACACTTACAACACATTATTATATGCATTTACATTATTATATAGTAATAATAAGAAAAAGTCTTTTAATTTAGGGCACGTAAAAGTATTACGTAACGCAATTCGGGGAGGGGGTTGGGGGGGGGGACGTTACGATGCGTTACAGGGGTTTGGGAGGGAATCCCTCGAGTGTATTTATACGTCACGTCTATTTTGTTATCTCAAGTTGGCAACCCTTTCGTTGGTAAAAATGAGGGTACGGAAAATGGTCTCAAAAATTGCGTTACAAATACTTGAAAGGCCCCTTACATACGGTTTTTACAAAGTGAACCTTATACACTGATGTATAAGGTTCATTTTGTAAGGAGACGTTCAAGTATTACGTAACGCAATTTGCAGGAGGGAAAGGGGGCGTCTTGTAAAACGTTACGAAGTGTTACAGGGGGGGTTTCAAGCAATGCGTTACGTAACGTAATTTTTATTCTGTTCTCCCAAGTTGGCAACCCTTTTCGTTGGTTCGTTGGTCTATTGGTTGTTACGGTACGTTACATGCGGTGAGGGGGGCTCCAAAAATCTTCAAATATTTCGTTACGTATACGTAATACTTAAAGTGAAACCAAAATGTTCAAGTGGTTTTTTGTATCTAGTGTTACAGACGATCGACGACGGTTTATTGCTAGTTTATATTCGTATTAATGATTATAATATAATATAAAGAGTTGTTATATAAAGTAGTAGTTTGTGAAGAGGTATGTGCCTAAACGACGGCCTAATATAAAAATTGTCTATGGACACAGAGCCCCCATAGACGATAGATAGAGCCAATTTTGGCAGCTAGTTAGGGTTGCTACGCGAATAAAATGTTCCAGGGTTGCAATTAATGAAATTTTCCTCACAAGTATAAATGTTGTTTATAATGTAATGTTTGTTGTTTGTTTGTGTTTATTACTATTAAGAGGGTACATAACAGTTTCAAAAAAATAATTTTACGCGGATTTCTGAATGTGATTTGTGAATCACGTAAAAATAATTAAAAAAAAAAAACAGTACTTAATGGATAACATTTTATTTAATTTTTTTTTTTTTTAATAAATTTCGCTACCAAGTCACGTTTGCTCGTAGGAATGGATTATATTTTATAAATAAAAAATATTTTCTACTTTAAATTTTTTTTGCAGTCGTTTTTTATATAAGTTTAATTCAAAAATAATGAAATTTTGCATTTTTTGCTTTATATTTTATGCAATTTATACAAATTGAGACCGTTAGTTGAAAAACAAAACGACACGTGTAGTACATGATATTATATTTATTTATTTATTTATTTATTTAATTTAGTAAGAAAATAAATAAATATGAAACTGTTAAGCGCTCTTAAACCAATTTGTATGGCCTAGCTCTTCCTCGCAATGTCACAAATTTAAATATATTATTATAGTTTACTTTAAAACTGTCTGTGATTTTTTTTAAATAATATATATTATATACATGCATTATTTTTAAACTCTGACAAAACAATGCAAGCTTCCATTTACTGTGATCTCCTGTGGATATAATATTATTCTTTAACTTGATACAGTTGATTTATTTTTTCTATCTCTAATATCATCTAAGTATATATTTTATCGCATTTCCATATAACTACATATATAATTTAAACTTTATAGATAGAAGAATAATGCCTAATAATTATTATATTATTGTTAACGTTTGAACTTGGTCGTAATTGTAAAGCTTTATTTTTCACTCATACATAATAGTATTATTGTATACCTTATTTTTTACATTTTTATTGTTTACATATTATAATTATTATTGATTAGTTGTGTAGTGTTTAATTGTAATTGAAACCAATTTGGACCAATAGAGGAAAGCTGTAATCCGAACAGAGTTTATTGTTATAGGTAATCGTTAAATTGTCGTTGTATCGGTGGTAACTATGCAGTGTGCCTTTCAACTATCCTCTATCTATCTATATTTTTCATCTATCCATCTAACGGTCTATCTTTTTCATCGATCGTTTCAATATCCCAAATCGAGTCTGAATACTGCTAAATTAATCTCGTAATAGTACCGGATACTGCTAAATTAATCCTGTAATAGAAGCGGATACAGTTAAATTAATGCCGTAATAAAACCGGATACAGTTAAATTAATACCGGATACTGCTAAATTAATCCCGTAATAGTACCGGATACAGTTAAATTAATCCTGTAATAGAAGCGGATACAGTTAAATTAATGCCGTAATAAAACCGGATACAGTTAAATTAATCCCGTAATATAACCGGATGCAGTTAAATTATTGCCGTAACAATACCGGATACTGCTAAACTAATACCGTAACAATACCGGATACTGCTAAATTAATTCCGTAATAGTACCGGATACTGCAAAATTAATTCCGTAATAGTACCGGATACTGCAAAATTAATTCCGTAATAGTACCGGATACTGCAAAATTAATTGCGTAATAGTATCTGATACTGCTAAATTAATCTCGTAATAGTACCGGATACTGCTAAATTAATCCCGTAATAGTACCGGATACTGCTAAACTAATACCGTAACAATACCGGATACTGTTAAATTAATTCCGTAATAGTACCGGATACTGCAAAATTAATTCCGTAATAGTACCGGATACTGCAAAATTAATTCCGTAATAGTACCGGATACTGCAAAATTAATTGCGTAATAGTATCTGATACTGCTAAATTAATCTCGTAATAGTACCGGATACTGCTAAATTAATCCCGTAATAGTACCGGATACTGCTAAATTAATCCCGTAATAGTACCGAATACTGCTAAATTGAATTGAAGTGAAAAATAAATTTTAATAACTAAAATTAGGCCTAACGAGACTTGGTAAAGTTACGAAAGTGTTTGCTAGAGAAGTTTTTAAAAAAATCTTTCCCAATCTATCAATTATGATGGTACGCTGCTTAGTTACCACAGAGTTGATGTTATGTATAATAAGTGTATGTTGAGATAATTATGATCAATTTACAAATCGTGTTATTATTAATATCATTTAAATAATAAATGCCATTTTTGACTAATATACGTCTTTCATTCAGCCTTCTCTGATTTGTCTAAAGCTTCTGATTGAATTCATCATGAAATTCTAGTCAAAAACGTTTAGATTCTTACTATAAGATTTTTGAAAACAGCACTGAAACGAAAATTAGAATGATGACATGATAGCACATTTGTTTTTATTTAGTGTTTGTACACCAAAAAAAGGTGAAAGAGCATCTATGAGGTTTCTTGAATATTCTACCTCATGGAAACAGCAAATAAGTGAGTGAGTGGAATTCGGTCCCTTGCAATAAAGAATACTTTTAAGTGTTTATTGAATTAAAAAAAAAGTAGTCCTCAATGTAATGAGACAAGAAAGTAGAACAGTTTACAATGATTTTACGGTGTATGACGCCAAGACACGGAGAAGTGTCGTTCACCTATCACACCAAATTGTTATAACGGAAGACATTTCATCTTATAACAAAATTCTTTGACAACTGTTGGAAGCACTTCAAATTAATTCGAAGTAATTTTCTATGTTGCTTTTCTTTGGACAGACAATTTTAGAATATCAAGACCGTAAAAGCAGATATTGATCTAAATGATTACTATTAAATCTAAATCATTTTCTAAAGCCTGCGTTCCGCAATCATAATCTAGACAACCCGACTGGAAGCAGTAACCACCTACTACAGAAGAGCACCAATTAATAATAGCACGTGTGCTTTCCAGTTTTGGAGAGTGGGTAAAGGATGCCAGACACCATTCTCTGTATCATTCTATAAATCTTTAGTAGTTATAAACTCGTAATGTTAGAATCGCAGTTACGAACCCCTGACCCACCTAATGAGTCGTCTGCTTCGAAGCGAGAAAATTTTACGCGACGTCTCACAAGCATGTAAAGACGTGTGCAATAAACATATCAAAGTCGGACATTTGTATAGAAAAAAGATAAATATTAAAGCGAAACCTAGTTATGAATTGCAACTATATAATTATTTTTTTGTTAAAATTGCAAATAGTTTTACAAGCCAACAGTGAATGGGTTGAGATTTCACAGCAGCACTACAGGAAACCATTACGAACAGTTTCCAAATTAGCTGCTCAACATTATTTTGAAACTTCTACACGAAAAGCAAATAGAATTTATATGAATAATTCTCTGTCGGAAACAAATTGGAATAACGGTTTTGTCAGTGCATTTCCCAGCGAAGTGCGTCGAGTTTTTACCACTGTTACAGATTCACCTTACACGGCAATCAGTGAGAGACCTGACACGATTACTAAGACAAATCCTCCTGAAAAAGTAGAAAATAAAAACAAAACTGCATTTAATAATCCGAAAACTGAAGAGTATAATGTGTCCGACTCTGTGACAATAGAAAAATATAAAGAAGATAATGTTAATGAGACCAGTGAATTAAGTTCTTCGAAAAACGATCAAAATATCAGCGAGAATGCAGAAACACCACCGACTATTAAAGTGAAATCAAAGGAAACTCCTAGTGTCGATGGCAAAGCAAATGCTCTAGAAAATGTTATAAAACTTGTCAAAATAGTTGCGGATACGATAACAAAAAACACTCATAGGAGTGTAAACAGCAAGATGAAGTATTTACGAGAACTCAAGAACACTATATTGAAAGATATAGGTATGAAAAAAATCAATTCATTTATTATTATGGCTATTTAACCAAACGGTCGCTAGTTAGAATCCCGCTACGGCCAAATTTTTATTTAAGTATGTGTTTTAATATTTCCTATGTCGATTGCCTTATACAATGCACAAATAGATTTGGGCCGCTCTTCCAGCGATAATAACAAAAAAAAACCGTGAAAAAATTGTTTGCGTTTAAGCAGATAGGTAAGTATTGTGAAGATCGGTGAGTGAGTAAAGGATATCACAGCCTATCTTTCCCATTTATCTATCCTTTGTGCCTTTGTGTCCTACAAGTACTTGGAGCACTAATTATTGCTTGTTTTATATCAAGTGACCGTCACTGACGAGCCCGTTGGACGAGTGGCAAGAGTACTTGCCTAACGTTTCAGGGGCCCCGGGTTCGATTCCCGGCGGGGTCAACTTTGGAAATTTTAATATAATTTTCAAAATTGATTCTGGTCTGGATTTGAAAAGTAGTGGTGGGCACACTGCGTTTCGCAGCCATTTGGGAAGCCCGTCTGGCGGCAGTAACCACCACCAAGACCACCTTACAGAATACCACCGTGAAATAACAGCATTATGTGCTGTTGTGTTTCGGTGCGTGAGTAAGGGATCCCTTATCCCTTATCCTTAATCCTTCTATGGTCGGCAGCGCACTTGTAGCACTTATGGAGTTATGGCGTTGGTTGTGTTATAGGCGACGGTAGCCACCTACCATAAAGTGGACCGTCAGCCTGTCTGTACAGGCATTTGCCAAGGTGGCAGCCAAGGGTTCTATCGATCACTTAGTGTTAACTGAACCAATTGATGTATGTTCCGCAAAACAGAGACCCGCATAGAGACAGTTTGGCCTGATGACGTTGAACCCTCTCGGCGCGTGCGTCGTTCGCAGCGAGGATCACACGTGGAGTTCCCTTCTTCAGAGAGTGCCCTCATGACCATCTCCTTTCTCACATTCGCTGTTTTCCTCGTCAAACTCGTATTGGTAAGTTATTGTTGTTATACAAAACAACAGAAATTAACAGTTCAATAGATATTAAACTGAATAGGAGAGATAATAGGAGATCAGTTAGCATTTGACCTTAATTCACTTGATGAACTAATTTCTGGTTCATTACATTTTTAACATTGATATTGAAAAAATAGATAATCGTATGAGAATATACATAGCAGGTATACCTAAATACCTACCTAATTGCTAATATTTTACCTACTGTTTTCAGCAACTTATCCAAACTTACAAGAATAAGGCAATGGTGTTAAACCCAGTGATTGCTGCTGTAGGACGAGCGCTGAATTTACCAAATAATTATTAATCAAAGAATAATAATTATTTATTTACTTTGCATTTATTTAAGCTACAATATTATGTAGACATTTTGACTTAAAAAATTAAATAACTAAGTTTAGTATTTTTACCTGGTTTTATTTAAAAAAAGGCTGACTGTCATTTACATAAAATATAACATAATATATTATCATCATATTATGTTATTTTATTATTTATCAGCTGCTGCCCGCGACTTCGCCCGCGTAACTTTGTAAATTATATAGGTACTAAGACCTTCCTCGAGAACCACTCTATCCATTGGTGAAAACAGCATGAAAATCGGTGCATTAGTTTTTATCAATAGTTATCAATAGTGCATTTATCAATAGACGCGGCGGAACATTTAGTGAAGGGTGAAGGATGTTGGGTAGCAGGTTGGATAACATAGATGGCGTTTCAATCGGTAACTTTTTTTGAGCTTGGGAGGACAACAACGTCTGCTGGGTCCGCTAGTCCGTTATATAGTTAGTTGTATATACATAATTACGAGAAAAAGATTCGGAAAAATTAAAATTCCGATTGTTTCTTTTTACTAATTCGATTTTTTGTAAGTACTGTCAGCCAATCTTTATAATCTGTTTGTAAAACTGACATTGACAATTTGACATTTGACGTTTTATGTATTTTTTAAAAGCAAAGCAAGGCAAGCTGGTTATTTTTTTATTTATGATCTTTTTTGCTGTAAAAGAAATTCATTAGGAAATATTGTTTTGCTAGAAAATCATAAATGAAAAATGGATAACAAACCGGAACAAGTTTACATTATCAACATTCCCAACAATCAGCCGTCAACAGCAACCACGGAAAATATGCACGAATCGACTACCACCGAAATCATTGTGAGCAGTAAGTACAAACATCAATCTATAGTCATTTTAATACATTTTAATTTTACCTACATATTTTAATGATTTTATAAACTAAACATGGTGTGCGGTGAAACTCTAATGAGTTTATGTTTACACCATTGTTAATTTAAATGTAAACATTACTGTATAACAAATAGATAAATAAATAAAAATTTTACCATAGTAGGTAGTGCCAGGCCCAGGCCATACCACGACTAATATGGTATGGTTGCAGTAACCACCGTGAAATCACACCATATGTGTTTCCTTGAGTGAGTAGGTAATAGATGCTAGAGCCCATTTCCCTATCCTTATTTATATTAAATTTTTCGGGCAATTTCACCATTTTCCTAAGTGAATTCAACATATTCCCAATTTCCTAAGGAACATGTTGAAAATGCCTGGAAAATTGTTGAAATAGTCTGGGAAAATGTTGATAATGTTTGCGAAAATGTTGAAATAGTCTGGGAAAATGATGAAAATGCTAGGGAAAATGTTGAAATGGACCGAAAAATGGTATTTATTCCACTATGGTTGGCACTTCCAGCACATTTGGCTTTACTTGCGTTATAAGCGACATAAGCATTATATAATTTTGAATATTTTTCATGTTATAGGTGAAAGTAAAATGTGCCGTATATGCGCCACCATGACTGAGATGGTGATGCCAATATTTGAAGAGGAAGGAGTGCAAAATAACTTGGCAGATAAAATTCATAAATATTTGCCCATACAGGTATATTATCAACATTTTACTTTCAGAAACTATATGCAAGGAGCAGTTGAAAGCAGAGAAAAGCTATACCATACTATTCTTGAAAATTGGTACTAATCACTACAAAACAAAGTCCTCCGCCGTGTCTGTCTGTGTGTGTGTTCACGATAAACTCAAAAACTACTGCAACGATTTTCATGCTGTTCTCACCAATGGATAGAGTGGTCTCGAGGAAGGTTTTAGTATATAATTTACAAAGTTACGCGGGCGAAGTAGGGGCAGCAGCTAGTATATAATAAAAATGTTGTGTTGGTTTGTGTATCACTCAAAATCTCGAAAAATATCCGACAGATTGACTTGAAATTTTTACACAATATGCAGTCAGCTTCAAGGATTTTTAGCGTAATAATATAATCTCAATCGCGAGAAAATCGCTTTATTTGCGGCGCCATCTGCCGATAGCGAGGAAAACTAACTCGCCTACGAGAACCGCTGTCACAATTAAAATGGAAGTTAGCCGTTGTTATGCCAGCAGAGTTAATATAAGACTGATATTATAATTATCTTTTTATGATATTTTTAATATCATAACTATTAAGAATAATATATAATATGTATTGTGAACAGGTATCAGAGCAAGATTTATTTCCGCGAGTGGTTTGCTATCAATGCGTGAGCACTTTGCTCGCATTTCACGAGTTGGTACTTTGTTGTGAGCAAGTGGACGTTGCTTTGAGATCACGACAATTATCCCCTGAACTTACAAATCAGGTAAATCCTTACTAATATTATAAATGTGAATTTGTTTTTTAGTTTGTGACGCTTTCACGCAAAAACTACTGAACCGATAGCCATGAAATTTTGCATCACATTGTCTGGGACACCAGAAAGAACATAGGGTACCTCAAATAATAGAATTACTAGCTTACTACTTACAGTATTACTAGGTTTTACTTGTAGCACTTATGGCGTTGCTTGTGTTATAGGCGACGGTAGCCACCTTCCATCAAGTGGACCGTCAGCCTGTCTGTCGACCTTAACATAAAAAAAAAAAAAAAATAACATTAAGTCTTTCAGCAAAATATCCTATCTACGATATTTAAGATGGGGTACGAAAACCTTCATCAGTTTTCAAATTCATTGCCATATCAAAGTCGCAGCCTCTTAGTACCTTTTGAAACTAAAGCACTAGCAGACAACTGACTAACGTGCCCTGGTGCAAGCAAATGTCGACTTTAAGGTGTCGAACCTTTTCATACCTCGACTGTACTTTCCCTTCGTGTTGTTTCATAGTTTTTTGGACACCCGGTATAATAAAGATGTTATATTGGTTTGTGTATGCTTCAAAAAAAACTGCCGACGAATTTACTTGAATTATTCACACAACATTGCATTTAGGCAGACGAATATTATTATTTTTTCGAAATTCCTATGGCTAAAATAAAACATAATTTTCATATAATAACAGTCAAAACTAATATTAGACCGGCTGGTTCATCTAGTATTAATATAATATTTAATACCAGCTCGGCATTAAAGCCACTAATGGCATAATTAGAGAATTCGCTCCGACATTCCCTTACCACAAATCCAAACAGACACATAAATGCATGTGTCCCGAAGAATTCATAAAATTACTTATAACTGTAGTAAACTGTATTTGCAGGCATCAAACTCAAATGTTGCAGACACAAGTACCGTCACAGACAAGGATGATATAAAGTGAGTATACTATAATAACTGGTGAATTTTAATTTGTAAATGTTTAACTGTCGCAAATTGTGCACCTACTTTTAGATAGCTTTTGAAAAAGTGCAGATTTAGAAGTGTCTGGAAGCCCTTTGGTGAGAATAGGCAAAAATATATGTCCTCTTGTATATGTGGTGTTAAAAATTAACTAAGGAATTTAGTATAATTGGTCGATTTGTTTCCATGCAAAGAAAAGTTTGAAATCCTCACATATTTTAAAAACTGGACATTTTAACCACCAAAGTTAACTATCTACATATTTATCACAGCTATTCAAAATAAATCGAGAATCCTAAATTACTTAGACTAAAGGACAGTCAAAATTATTAGCCTTTTTTTTAGTGCACAGTTTGCGACAGATTACATAGATATTAAGCATTGTTCAAAAAATGTGTGCAATTTCAGGTCGGAAACAACAGTGAGTTTTATAAAAGGTGTGTTTGTTAATTATTGTCACAACGTACTAAATATAGATGAAGAAGAGTTTAAGTTTGTTTGTCAAAAGTGTAGTGCAAAACCTCTTTTTAACATTGTCCCCGAATTTTGTGAACACCTTTCTGTTGTACATTGTTTGAGAGACAAGAAAACTATAGAGCAGTTTATTAAAAACAACGTCACCTTTGAACAAGCTCTCGTATCGGACGATTCAGACTCCTACAGATCGGACGATTCAGATAATGTAATTGAAAGGAATGAAAAAATTAAACAGCTAACCGACTACAATTGTCCGTTTTGTGACAGCGTGTTCACTTCAGCGACAAGATTAGTTTTTCATCTCAACCAACATGTCGAAAGCAACATAGAAGATGGCATGACATGCTGCAACAATGTTTACAATAATAGGAAATTGTTTGTGGAACATTTGCAAGAGCATGTCGATAATTCTACCATAGGAGCGAATACCTGTCGCACGTGTGGATATACAGCAGATAATAGCGAAGATCTACAAGATCACATCAACCGAACACACCTAGCAGGAAATGTCTCGAAAGAGAAAATGCCCGGACAAGAGAATTCGAGGAGACAAAAATATATTCCCGCAGTGTGTCCAGAATGTAATAAGACATTTTCAAACAAATACAACATGTTCGTGCACATGAAGAGTCACAGTGGGGAGAAAAGTGTTTACAAGTGCGGAATATGCTCGAAAAGTTACAGAAATAAGGGAAATTTAACCAATCACACAAAAGTGGTACACCAAGGAGTTTTGTCCCACGTGTGTCCTACGTGCGGGGAGGCTTTTCCTACGCGAATAGCCCGCGACGTTCACACAAGAATGCACACTGGAGACAAACCGTACAAATGCACTTACTGCGGTGCATCCTACAGAGCCAAAAACACACTCGATTGCCACATAAACATGCACTTAAACATAAGAAACTACAAATGTCACCTGTGCTCGAAGAGATTCAGAAAAAGCACCCACCTAAAATACCATTTAAACACTCACGGGAAGAAATGAAATTATAAACTGGGATTGTTTGTTCCAGATTCCAACGCCGCACATCTTCCTGTGATGTTATATCGAACGAATACGATGCGGCCTCCGATCGAAACGAATCTAACAGCGAAGACGACGAACCCTTATGCAATATTGTCGACAGTAAAACGCAATTATTCAAGCGGTTCTACCAAGCCCTAGTTAATTTTAGAAATCACTTTGAAAACGAGCACACGCATAAGAAATGTAACTATCCAGATTTCACAGATAACAGTGATTCGAATGACTCGGAGGAAGATGTGGCCGAAGATGACAGAAATGTGGACGTCAACAGTTTCGATGATCTCACGGACAGTAACATGAGAAAGGGCAGAATGGACGATGAAACTCGAGAGGAACTTAAACAAGTGCAAAAGAGAGTTAACAGAAAAATTTTATATATGTGTAAAATATGCGGAAAGGCATTGAGTTCGGCGCACACGTACTTGTTCCATCAGCGCATACATACTAACGAGCGTCCGTGCGTTTGTCACATATGCGGAAAACAATTCAGAACGCCTAACGGTCTCCATAGACATTTGACGTCGACACACGAACGGCTAAGGAGGCACACGTGTCTATGTTGCTCCAAAACGTTCGCAAACGCACAGAACTTGAGGCAACACGTGAGAATACACACTGGCGAGCAGCCGTATGTGTGTGCGCAGTGCGGAAAACGTTTCACACAAAGCGGCACACTCCACGTACACTTGAAGACACACATAGATCACTTTCCGTACCATTGTGCCGAATGCGGAGCGAAGTTTCGCCTCAAATCGGGCCTGACTAGACACCGCCTGAAGCACACGGGCGAGAGACCTCACGTGTGTCATTGCGGGAAATCGTACAGACAAAAGCGCGAACTAAATAATCATATATTGACACACACCGACTCAAAACCGCATCCTTGCACGTTGTGCGGCGCTACGTTCAGACATAGAAGAGCTCTAAGGCTCCACGCTAAAAGAGTCCACGATATTGCGCAACCGAATATATTCACGCAACTAGCTTTACCGTCCCAATTACCCTACCAATGACTGACTGAAAAGCGTAAACCAAATGTTAATCTACATATTTATTAATATATGAGAATATATTTTTATAACCGACTAGATATTTTATTAAAACCCAACACGCGCAATATTTCAACCTATACTTCGATCCCTCTTATTGAATCCCTTAAAATATCTTAAACTTTGCTTTTACAGAGAAATATTGAAAGAGAAACAAGAAACGGAAAAGGTAGAAATTAATGAGAAAGTAGGCGATTGTGTTGAACTAAACAAGAGACAAAGGAAAAATTGCATTGCAAACGAGGCATTGGAGGAATACATGGACAGACCGTTGACGGTTATGGAGGGAGAAGACGGCAAAAAGTATGCAACATGTGGTATATGCCAGAAAAACATTTGGATATACTCTTGGAAGAGACACGTGAGGAGGCACAGTCAAGAGAAGAGATACGGTTGCCACACGTGCGGTCTTCGGTTCAACGAGAGCGGTAATTTGGCGCGACACGTCCGCGCACTGCACTCGAAACAACGACCTTACACTTGTACTGTATGCCAGAGAGATTTCTCCAGAAATAGCCACCTGGAAGACCACGTTAAATCCCACTCTGAAAACAGAGATTTCGTTTGCGACGTTTGCGGGAAGACTGTGAAATCTAGCGTCGCTTTGCGTATGCACAAGAGAGCTCACGGAGAGAGTAGATTCGAGTGTGCAGAGTGCGGAAGGAAGTTCAAAAGGCTGGGGGAATTGAGGGCTCATAGGAGCGTACACACCGGCGTTAAAGTGTTCGCCTGTTACTGCGGTCGCGCTTTTCGTTTACGGAGCCAACTGACTAGACACGCTCGTACTACACACAAAGAGTGAAAAGATGTTTGAATTTCGAACCGCTTTGTTGCAGGTTCGTGGCGATACAAATGATGGAGGTCGATGCGAGACCGCAGCCGCCAGACTACCCCGACTCGGACGCGAGCCCGACAAAACCGCCTCAATACCCGGACGGTGGCCCGGATTCGACCCGGCTCGAAACGGAACCGACCAGGGTGTGCGAATATTGCCATCAAGTGCAAGACGAACGTTGCTACAGCGATCACCTGAACGCGGCACACTCAAAACTGTTCTTTCACTGCGACGAATGCGACACGAACGTTGACAAGAAGGACTTCCTGTTTCACATGTCATTACACGCTTTTGAATATGCGAAGGTGCAGAATAAAGACACAAAAGATACAGACAAAAAGGATAGTTCTGGTGAAAGTTGTACTTTAGTAATAGACGAGCCCACCAAAGAGGAGAAATTGAGTAATTCAGATGAATTGCTGCAGAATGAGTTTTCGGATCATAGCGACGAGGAGCACTGTTTCGAGACGGTGCCCGATTCGATATTCGAAGCAATAGAGGACACTCCACATGACGATGAGCCTCAGCTCGTAAAAACTGTAGACGACAGTCAAGACAGAGTCGATGATGGGAAAGTCGAACCAGGAACAGTCGAAGAAAATTCTCAGGATAGCCAAAAGAATAACACCGCAAACGCACATAGAGACGACGATTATAAACCGAACGATTCCGATTCTGATATGTCTTCTGACGAGTGCAATGAACCTAGACTTGCAAAGACTAAGAAGAAAAACACAGTTAGAACTTGTAAAATCTGTGCCAAGTCGTACACGGCCTCGTCCAGCTACTTCTACCACATGAGATATCATCACGGCGGTGTGAAAAAGCACGAGTGCGACATTTGCGGCAGGAAGTTCGGCATGAAAGCGTCCCTGTCTGAGCATTTGACGATACACACGGGCGAGCAGAAGCAGGAATGCAAGGAGTGTGGCAAAACTTTCCGTTCGAAGGCCAGCCTGTACATACACGAGCAAAGCCACACGGGTATCAAAACTTGGGAGTGCTCCCAGTGCTATAAGACGTTCAGATGGAGGACGCATCTGTTGAGGCATCTGAAGAGGCATTCGAAGGAGAAGGGGTACGTTTGTTCGGTGTGCGACAAAGGGTTCAGTGTGAAGAGTGATTTGAATAGACACGTGCGCACGCACAACGTGGGCAGTCACCCGTGCGACATTTGCGGCAATAAATTCGCACAAGTGCGCTATTTAAAGGTGCACATGATCAAAATACACGGTGAAGCGTACACCACTAATCAAACTGTCAGTGATACAAGTGAACCGACAGCAGTCGGATGAAAAATTCAAAACAAAATGTGGATTTTATGTTGTGATTGTAAGACTGATTTACTTATGTTTATGCACTTCCAAAGATCGCATAATTATATTATATAGGAAATATAATAATTAATTTATAATAACTATAGAGATAGGTAAGTAGGTGTTGTTGATTCTTACTGTGATTTCTTTAAAAGGGTATTTATTGTGAATTAAAAACCTTCTCATTATATAACATTGGTTTTATTATTAAATTAAAATTATAAACAACAATTGTCACTATATAATGTGGTTTACGTGAGATCCTATGATTATTATATTTATTATAATATTATAACTTTATTAATGTAAATTATCAGCATATAAGTATAACTATAGTAGATATTATAGTTATCTAATGTTAGTTAGTTGAACTTAGTTATTTAATTTATATCACAAATTATAGTATTCATAAATACATCACATCTTACATTCCATGATATTTAAATTCAATAATTTCCTGCATTTTTACTTACCCCACATGCAACAATCCATACATTTTAATGTGATATATAAATCTTATAACACTGCACAATAAATGACGACTTAATCCACTTGTTCGAGAACCGGTGGTGTCGAACGACCGTCCTGTGGGACTTCACGTCTCGTAGAGGGCGGGGAGCCGGGCTCGTTGACGAGTCTCTGTCGTTCCCTATACATGGAGACCCTTATGTTCTCCAGCTGATGATAGCGGCACAGCTTCAAGGTGGAGAACACAGCCAGACCGACCCACGTGGCGAAAGCTCCCCACGCCCCAAACTGAACCGTTCCCATTTCCACGTAGAACCCGTTTGTGCCTATCTTGTCCTTGTGATCTATGTCCTGGCCGGCGGCCACTTCGCAACTGTTCAATGGAAAAACATGTCCTTTTATATGATACTTCTCAAATCAACTGTTTATTTGAAAACTTCAACTGTTTGAACTGAGTCTTTTTTGTTTTAAATAGGTTAGTATCACGTACTGACCCTAAATGCACAAAATCCTTACAAATTAGACGGGCGGAAGTGCCGCCATTTTGATAAAAACCGTTTCGGCCTATATCTCCGTGCACTTTACGCCAAAAATCGTAATAAATAAAATTCCTATCTTTTTATCCAATAATTTTTCTGTTTAACTAAATGCCATTATGTTAATAAACAAATAAACGGTTTATGCAAAATGGCGGCACTTCCGCCCGTACATTGTACATGACCTAGGTATTTAAAAAAAAATTAAGACTTTTAATTTAGTGCATTATGGACAAGAGTAAACAGCTCCTCATTTGCCTGTACTAAACGCTACATTAAATATTTGATTCAAAATCAAAACATTTATTTAATCAATTAGGTTTACTCCAAGAATCTCTTATAATTGTCATTTTAAATTTACTAGAGTTTTGGGGAAAAAAAATTAAGTAAACTGTGGAAACAAGTATGTATTCATAATAATCCCAAGATTCTCTTTGGGTATAATCATTTTAAAAACCAAATACAAAACGGAAACCATGAAAATAATATGTACAAGTAAAGTAAAGTTCTAAAATAAAATCAACCCCAATTCTTTTCTGAAAAGTTCTCAACACTTTTTGGAAATACGCAAAAAATAAATTCAACATTTATCTACTGTTAACAATGTGTAAACGGCCTTATTTTTAACACGAAGTCATTTTGGTAATACACACCTGGGAAACCTCTCGATAATATTCTCACACCAAGTCATGAAGCCGAGTGTGACAAGTACCGCAGCAGAGACGGCCAGGCCGCAGAGTGTTACGCAGCCCACCGCTTCCACAAACGCGGACAGAAACGAACTGTCCAGACCCTTGTACATCAACATTGTGAGTCTGAAATGACACAATTAAAAAGTTACTTTTGAATTGGCTTAATGGTGTTTAAACACGATTTTTTTCAAAATCCTTAACCTTACTAATATTATAATGTGAGTTTGTTTGTTACACATTCACGCAAAAACTAATCAACCGATTACCATGAAATTTTGCATACACCTTGTCTGGGACACCAGAAAGGACATAGGGTACCTTACATTGTTCAAGACGAAGTCACCGGCACCAGCTAGTTATAAATATTATGTGGATAGACATCAGAATTAAGTTGCAGAAATATGCAATGGCTGAAGGTGGAATATGTCGGAATTTTTTTGTATAATTTAGTTACAATCGGATATTTCTGTGTAAAAAAATTACTTTTTAAGTAAAAATGTTGTAATAATTGATAGATAATATATTTTTCCATGTTTCTTTTTTCAAGTGTAAGTACAAGTAAGTTAGTATTCATCATATTATTATAGGTTTCAGCTTATTTAGCTAAAGATTAAAATGGAGAATTTTAAAAAACACAAAATTTTTGTTTAGTTACAAAAATGTATGTAATTTCAACAAAATATTGAAAACATTATGTACTTTAATATTGAACTTTAATAAGTGAACGTCTACACAGTATGAAATTAGTACCAAACATTCACTACTGTAAGAAGGTTTGTAATTTGTAATATTTATCATTACATATTAAAAAAAATCTTCCACCGCATCTGTCGGTCTGTTCACGATGAACTTGAAAACTACTGCACCGATTTTCATGATATTTTCATTAAAGGATAGAGTGATTCTCGAGGAAGGTCTTAGTCTATAATTTACATTACGCTGGCGGCAGCTAGTTCTTCTATAACAAGTTTTGAATGAAAATAAATGAGTCTTTCTTCTTAATATAGGACAATATTTTACCTGTAAATCTGCAAGCAGCATACAATAAACATGAGTATGCCGACTACAAGCACATAGTTACAGTATGCACGAGAGGCCCACTCCACTAATAATTGACCGTCCTCCTCCTGCCATGTACCCTCGGAGAACAATAGGCAATGACCACTGTAATTAACACATAAAGGATTAGTCTCTCTTGCGTCGAAACACATTATAATCCTAGTTAAAACTATGTTTAATACATTTTATATATTATTATAAGGCGTATTTGTATTGAATATTACGTACTTGAATTCATTTGTATGCATACTCATAGGCACAATAATGCAAAGGGATAGTATAAATCCGATTACATATCCTGCTATTTGACTAAGTAACAAAACATTTGTTAAAGCCATATTTATTCACAATAAAATATGGCCAAAATCCAATCTCTAAAAATTTTAATATTTGTAATAAATAAAATGTTGACAAAGATCCATTCGAATCGAAGAAAATAAATAAATAAGACAGAGACACAGAGCAGAGTAAACAGAGTAAATCACTAACTTACATGTAATGTAGTCTGTGTTTAATCATTATTCGTGATGGGCACTGATGGATGGCCTCCTTTTGTACTAATGTGGTACCAACAATAGCAAAAACTATACCAATAGCAATAGAATACGTGCTCGTCGTCGCGTGTTGCCCCTACAGGCAATTGCTTGTAATATGCACGTCTGTGGTATAATACAATTCTACTTACAACACAGCAGCAACAAGCGGTGGACAAAATGCATCATATTGGCTCACTCTCGGTCGCATTCACAATTAAATGCCAATTTGCATGGTGTTACAGGAATTGGTTATCGTGGTCAATATACCCTAGTACCCTACCCTTAACCCTAATGTTGGGATGAGATGAGTGGAATGTGTGGATAGTGTGACAATTGGTTACAAGATTTGCGATTTGCCTTTAATCTTTGCTTTAATCTATAATGGATTATCTCCACTTCAGTCATATTTGGAATAACTGTCAACAAACAAAAGTCAATGTCAATGTATTGTCAAGTGATGTCACGCACGACGATAACATTAAGCTGGTGATGTGTTTAGTTTACTAAAAAATATATTAAATCTATTACAAAAATAATATTACTATGTTAAGACTGTTTTACTGAATACAAGAAACGATCTGAAATGAATTTCAATGCTTCCAGAAATGGTAAGTCACAGGAAGTTATTTAAAACGACATATTCATCCATTTCATGCCTGTCACTGTAATAACTTAACAATATATGTTGTAGTTGGTCATATGGGGGGTGTACGAAAAGCGAAAAGAGTCAGTGACGTATCGGCGATGGGTACTCCATCGCCGGCCCCAGCTTTTTCTCCAGGACCGTCGGACCCTGGGCTATACGCCGGATTCCCTCCTGCCGGACCACCACCGCCTTACCACGAAGGAATACAGTTAGAAAATAATGTAGACTTTGGACAAACACAACATCAAGGAAGTGTGTAATTTGTTCTCAATATTATTGTTTTTATTTTATGTACCTAATTTTTTAGGTTACAATTTCTTTGTAGTTTAAGTATGTTGCGTAAAATATGCTTAAGTACTATAAGCTATAGTTAAAATTTTCAAAACTCCCTTCTAAGCTAATGCTTATGCTATAAAATAAACTTATTCAGCTTTCTAAATAGTAATGTTGGTCACTGGTCAGTGCCTTGATAGACAGTCAGGATAAAGCATAGATGTGAAATGTTTTTTTTTTTTTTAGATTTTGGCTACATGGGTGGTGGTTATCCTCAAAATCCAATGGCATCTCCAGCTCAAATAGGCACTATGTTACAGCAACCTATAGTTCAGGTAATTTTACTTTTTGGTGTTTTCTTGTGCCATTGATTGCCATTTGTTTTAAGAGAAGAGGCTGTTTTCATACTGACAGTTTATTATGGGCAATTTTATACTCGTATTTTCAAATTCGATGGACTAAACTGACAGCTAGAATCAATCTTTTTTTTTAATCATTTCATTTTTTTTACTGTGGTTTCATTTCAGCAAAAATTAAATTTAACATTGTGCAAAATGAAAAAAACAAGCTTCAAAGTAAGAATGTGGAACATATATTATTTCAGGACATGGCATTTCAATACGGCAGCCAGCTGGCGTCTCACGGCAAGGAGGCAGTGCAGCGGGAATTCAGTAGATTTGTTCCCGTCACTCGTCTCAGATATTATTTTGCCGTTGACACTAGATATGTTCTCAAGAAACTACTTCTCATCATGTTTCCATATACACACAAGGTGAGATTATCAAGTGACAAAAAATAACAAGCGTTATAATATTTGGTCAGGCGATAAAGTTAACTAAAAAGACTTCCTAAAGAAGTAGTCCCAATAACCTTATCCTTAATCCTTAATCCTTCGATAGTTGGTAACACACTTGCCGCACCTATGACAGACTGTCAGTCTGTCTGTTAATAATACTAATAGTTTTGTAATTATGTAAGTAATTTTTTATATTGTATATGTTTACGAAATATGATTATCAAAAGTAGTATTCTCATTCGTTAAATAATGAATGAATGAATGAGGATTGATGTAGTAAAATTAAAGCAAAGTTGATTGATTGGAATCACAATTCCAGGATTGGATGGTGAAATACGATCAGGACTTGCCGGTGCAGCCGAGGTACGACATAAACGCGCCCGACCTCTACATCCCTTGTATGGGATACGTCACCTACGTCCTCCTAGCTGGATTTATCTTAGGTAACACTCGTTCTCGTTCGTTCATTCTCACTCATTCATTTTTCTTTTCCACTCCTTCAAGTTGGATCTGAACAATTTCTTTCACCCATCAATATTCTAGAAATTTATATGAAAAAATTCCCTTATGGATCTCAAATTTTGATTTTGACTAGGTACATGTAAGTGAGCATTTCTTGCCACTCTTATTTTCAGGACTTCAACAAAGATTCTCCCCCGAGCAAATAAGTATCCAAGCGTCCTCGGCCCTGGCGTACATAGTGTTCGAGATGATCATGTACCTGCTCACCCTGTACATCACCAACACGAGCACCCACCTGAAGACCCTGGACCTGTTGGCATACTCCGGCTACAAGTACACCATCATGATCAGCAGCCTCCTCGGGGGGCTGCTCATCAGCAAGACGGGCTACTACTGCGCTTTGGTCTACACCAGTTTTGCACTCTCGTACTTTTTGGTGAGTCACTTTTACTTCTAAAAGTGTAGGGATAAATGTTTGTTGGTCTTGTGAGGATATAATGTTTGTTAGTCTTGTGAAGGTATATATGTTTGTTAGTCTTGTGAATATATATATTTGTTAGTCTTGTGAGGGTATATGTTTTTGTTAGTCTTGTGAGGATATATAATATGGTTGTTAGTCTTGTGAAGTTATAAGTTTGTTAGTCTTGTGAAGATATAAGTTTGTTAGTCTTGTAAGGATATAATGTTTGTTAGTCTTGTAAGGATATAATGTTTGTTAGTCTTGTGAGGATATAATGATTGTTAGTCTTGTAGGGATATAATGTTTGTTAGTCTTGTAAGGATATAATGTTTGTTAGTTTTGTAAAAATATATGTTTTTTAGTCTTGTGAGGATATATGTTTGGTAGTTTACCCTCAGGTACTAGTGGACCGGTACTGGTAAACTCAAAAATTAACAAAAATTAAATTAATTAACAGCAAGTAACATAAGATATATAATAACGCGGACGAAGTTGCGTGCAACAGCTGATTTTTTTTTATAATATATAATGTTATCCATATATTTGGCAGGTGAAGACCCTCCGGCTGCAAGTGCTGTCGGGGTCGCAGGGGGGTGAGTACGGGGTCGGGGTCGGGGGTGGCGGCGGCGGCGGGGGGGTCGGGGGCACCAAGAGGCGCCTCTACTTCCTCCTCTTCGTGGCCGTCACGCAGCCCCTGCTCTCCTGGTGGCTCACCTACCACCTGGTGCCTCCGCCCCTCGTCACCCTCACACCGCCCCTCGCCCGATAACCTCCGTCTGTTTCTTAGTTAACTCTTAAACCGCCCAACCATCAATCTACTTTGATTTAGCGTGACAAATGCCAAAGCGGCACGTTAAAAAAACGGAGTCAATGGTGAAAGGTAGTAACTAGTGATGTGCCGGATATCCGTTACTTTTTGGCGGATCTTTTTCCTTATTGATTTTTAATTCATATGTGAAATTCTACATAAATAGATGATTATAGGTAGCAATGAAAAACTAATTAATTCCATTCAGATCATTTTTTATTTCTTCAATGTCACGCGCATTGAGTAAGAAATTTAAGATCCGTATCCGCATCCGCGGATCTTGACACCAAATATATATCTGTATCCGTATTGCAGCAGATATACATTTTTAACGATCCCGCACACCACTAGTAGTAAAGACCAAGTTCCACTATTCATTTTAAACTCTAATGCGTTGACGTAAAGTCGCATTTTCTTTAAACGACAACATGTTTGGTTGGTTCCATAAAGTTGGTAGTGTTTTGTATGGCGTTGATGCACTCAAAAGATTTTTATATAGTAAAAAATCTTATTTTATAATCAAGTCATTTTTGCTGATAAATGTTTTTGAAGTCATAATAAGCTAATATAAAGACATGTGTAATTTTTTTTTCTGTGGGGTGTTGAACATGTTTTTTTTTTTAATTTAACTAAAATCCTTAATGATGTAAAAAAAACAATAATGCAATCGGATTTGATTTAATGTTGTACGATAAAACTGTGTAAATATAAAAAATAACACTTTATTGTTTCATAATTAAAATCGCATCATTAGTTTTAATGTATTTTTATATTCGTATGTAAAATATAGCAACAGAATATGTGTATTATATTATTATTACATACATGCAGAATTACTTAATAAAACGATTTTATATGATTGAAGTAGTTTGTATTGACTATTGAGCTTGAAAGGGCTTCATAATGATCCCACTTGTCCCACGCTTGGGATCCCATGGGATGATGGGACCAGTTTTTCTCATTCAGGAAATGTCGGAGCCCATTCAACTATTCCTTCCTGGTCCCTATTCCTTTATGCTGTCAAGTTAGACAGCGCATTTTCAATCCTTATAACGTTGCTTTCTATACCAAAACCAGGGGTTGGCTTTTGAATCTTGTGACCGTTTTTTACAGTGTCTTTAAACTAAATAAGTTAAGAATGCTTGTTAATTTTATTAAAATATAGTTTTTATGCCTAGGAAATCCATTCACAATTATTTTTATAAACATTTTAAAACATAATAACATAACAATTGTGCGCTTATTACAAAATGTATTACAATACTTACTTCACTGGAAACAAATAGGTTAGGTTAGGTTCTGGAATGTTAAGAAAATTAATGCGAGCGAAGCGCAGCGGAGCGAGCCCACCTGTAATAGTGGTTGTAGCAGTACGACTGGTAACAAAATAGGTTAGATTTTGTAATGTTTTGTACTATGGTTCATTTCAAAATGTGTTATAAAATGTAACGAAAATTAATTGTGAATGGATTTCCTAGACATAAAAACTATATTTTTATAAAGCTAACAACCATTCCTAACTAATTTAGTTTAAAGACACTGTAAAAAACGGTCACAAGATTAAAAAAAAATCCCAAAACCAGGGCCCTTAGCCAAGAGCACAATGCAAACGGAAGCGTTACGCTTATTAACGAAACGATAGAAAATAAAGCCCGGTGATTGGTTGTTGTAACGCCCACATAAAATTTTGACCAATCATCGGGCTTTATTTTCTGTCCTTTCGTCAATCGTCAACGCTCCCGTTTGCACTGGGTCCTCTTGGGTAAGGGCCCAGTCTTCCGACGGAAGCAATAGTTCTTGTCAAAAGACCCGTAACAAAAGAAGACGGGCCAGAATATTCAATAACTGTTTCGTTTGCAGACTGCAAATCGCAGTAAGAAATGGTTGGTAATAAATAAAGCAAGGAATATACCACTTATAAAATATTTATTAGGGAGATTCTAAAATGTGCTGCTAGACGCAAAAAGTATTTTTTAATAGGTATTTTATTTTCGACGTCAAGGGAAAAAGCTTATAAAGAGATGAGATCGAAAAATTGGACATCCATGCAAACCTAGTAGGAGCGGTTCGCTAGTATAAAACTATGTTATAAAGAAAAAAAAACTACTTAAGTAAAAATACCAAATTTTTTATTACCTAAATTAATTCTTTTCAGTCGGTTATGAATATACTAAGATCAAAACTATATAAAAAGATTAAAATATATACAATTATAAGGTAAAGACTCCTAATCTAATTAAACACGCGACACGATTTTTCCTTTGTACAATTACATGACCTAATCCAGTAACACAGTCTCCCCTCCCGCGCCGGCAGATGACATAGCATAGCCACATGGTCATCTACTGCAGAATGCGTGAGCGAACGAGATAGAACATCGCACCTTGACCTGGATTACATCACACATTTAACTATTCTCCTGCTACATATGCGCGCCATATTTTAAATTTACCAAATAGCTAAATTTAAAAATTTAGTTTAAGCAAAAAAAAATCTAATAAGCAAAGCAATACGTGATCAAGTGGCTGTTTGATAGTGAGAATATCATGGCAAAAAAAAGATAGAGAAAATGAGCTTATAAAACTCTTAATTTGAATAAAAGGTGTTACACACGAAATATTTTTTGAAACATAATAAAATACATAAAGTAATAAGTATAAATCAATTAAACATAATTATACTTTTTAAATAGTTTAAAAACCGCGCCATATATCACTGGGTTATGTAGGTGAGTGAAGTTAGCAACAAAACCTAACAGTTGATTCGCTGGAAGTGACCTTGGCGCATTATGTCAAAGTAGTGCTGTAGCGAATGTCGATAAATTTCTGAAATATAAGTTCTCTTAAATATTTGGAGTATTAACATTTTATTTAACTGATTATCAGTACCAAAAATTAGATGAAAATGGTAGGTTTGTCGTGTTGAAGTTTTTTAAATAAAATAGCAGCACTTCCTACTATAGGTATGACAAATTAAAATTTATAACAATAATAGTTGTTGCGTGTGACTTCTTCAATATATAAATGTTATAAGAATTATAAAAGTTAGTCCCTGATAATGTAGTCTTCTATAGGTGAAATATATTCAAAATCGGTTTATTAGTTTTTGAGTTTATAAATTACAAACCAAAATAAAAAGATGCAAAAATGCAAATCTTTTCTCTTTAATAGTATGGTTTATTTTATTATAGTTATTGTATATAACTGCGGTTTAGTACAAAATATTTTTTTTACATTTTCATAATAAGTACATTGTCTTATAATTTCAAATAAATTTAATGATATTTATTTTTATTGTTTATAATGAAAAAGATTTGTAGTAAAAATCGATAATATTTCGAGCATGCTCAGCCATCACTGGGCCTCATGTCAAAGTCAATACTGCCAACGTACCGGATAACATTTGCTGATAAGTTCAGGTTGTCTAAGTGGCACACACAGACAGCCTGGCAGTATCGACAAACGTTCATAAAACGTTTAGACGTTATATCCATAGTGTCACTTCTATTCTTATTTAGTAATTAGACCATTTTAAATTTAAATTTCCCTCGTTTTAGTCGTTTAAGTGTTAAGTGTATTAGATGATGATTTAATGACGCGTTGTGCCGCATCCGTATACAAATTGTAGAGCCGTTACGTAATGGGAATTATGCTAGAGAAGTTAAAAGTTTTGCCCTGAAATTTGAAGATTCAACATGGCCGCTGACACGGGAATGGATACTTGCCCTAGTCCGGAAATCACCGACTCCAGAAAGCGACCCCTCGATGGTGACTCCGAAAATGGAGACGTCAAGAGATCACACTTTAGTTCGGGTGAGTGTATTTACTTTGAAATCTTCGTACGTAACATTGGAATGAGTATTTGGCAACAGTAACATTGACATAGCAAAGTTGCCGACCTAGCCACTTATTCCAATAAGATTCTTATCAAATGCGACCGCTGTTATCAGTGTGACCTATTAATGTGCTGCACGAGTCGATTTTAACTTTAAAATGTTGCTAATAATGAATAAAATCAATTCTTTGACAAATAAGTATGTTTTTCTATTTGAAAACACCGAGACACGTTGTTAAAATGCATAACTTTGTCGTATTTTTGTAATAATTCTGTTTGATAGTGAGCATAAAATTAAATTTATCAGAAGTACTTTAATTAGATTTGTAGATAAGACTGTACCTCTGGTGCAAAATGTGATTGTTATAATTTGAAATGAAGTGTTTAAGATGTTAAAAAAGTGGTTGTTTTTTAGTGCAAGACTTGGTGACGGCCTTGCCACTGGCCAACGGCCATGGCAATATTACGTCTCATTTTGGTGAGTCGCCAGTCAACAGTCAACACATTGATCGCTGATTCATTAAGGCTTTGTGGTTGTTGTGTGAGCGAATGCCTCGCGTGCGCACTCGCTCAGTTCACTACCCCGCTGATGCTCATCACGATCCTTGGAGTAGTGCAGCATGCCAGCCAGAGCCATCGGCGGAACGTGAGCCAGTAGCGTAGGTGTTAGCGTTGGCCCACTATTCAACTCCCTCATTGAGCACTCATCGCCTCGATGTTGTGAGCCATGTCTCAGTGTAGCCTCACATCGACCACTCATGGCTTTGTCGTTACCATCCTCGGTGTGACCGTCACCCTAATGTACAGATCTCGTTCATCTTATTCTTCTTGAAATTTTTATTTCACATCTGATCGCTTTTATTTGCTTCATTTATTTCAGTCATGTACAGCTCACATGAGAACTAACCGATTGGACTATTAACATCAAAAATCATTTTATCTTATTTACACAGTTAATTCAAAAGTATATAGATTGGCACTTCTCCCATCCTCTATTATCATCTTTCAACTTTTATCAAAATTATGTATTATTATTAAATGTTTTGTGTAAAAAAAAATTATGGTTAGCAAAAAGTTAATTTTAACCTACAGCTGTGAGTAGGTGTAGAGAGCTGGTAGAATTGATGACTGGCAAGGTCATTGTCGGCAGTCAGTGTTTGTTGCACTGCTCTGGCCGCTCATAAAAAGAGCCTTAGGCTTTAAATGATAAGGTTTGATTTTGGTTGTGTAGTAGTTGATTAGTTTCAAGGTTGTTAGCGCAAGTTTGTCGTGAAGTTGTTAAGGTTGCAAGTGTGTGTTTACGTTGCGCAACTGTTGGTATTTATCTCATGTGGGAATAACTAAGGCCAGGCAAACCTTATACATATTTGTAGTAGTCTTAACACAGAGCCTTACATAAAGGTGTATCAATATGACCTTGAATTGATTTTGTACACTGCAGCATTTTTGACAGTATTCTTTAAAGAAAGTTACAGTGGAATAACATCGGATGGAACATTTGTATTTGATGTAGGAAGAATCATCTATCTTATCTATTCCATTAACCAAAGAACTTGGTACTATTTGTATATGTTATGGCACAGGTTATGGTCAGTGTGACCATTATTAATATTTAATTACCAAGATTGAAAGTAAATGCAATAAATTATTTACTTTTACTGGTTATTATTAATAATTACACCTTTTGGTAAATATAATAAATTATCTTATGTTACATTAAGTAATCTACTTATCTACTATACTAATATATAAAGCTGAAGAGTTTGTTTGTTTGTTTGGTTGTATGCGCTAATCTCAGGAACTATTGGTTCAAATTGAAAAATTATTTTTGTGTTGGATAGTCTATTTATCGAGGAAGACAATATATAGGCTATAGAGAATGCGGACAAAGTCGCAGGCACCAGTTTTATTTTTATAATTAAAAATAGTATTCCGTCTGTGCTTACTTTGCTCTAAAAAAGAACTATATTTAGGTTTTAGGGAACCAAATGGCTTTATTCTATCAAGGCCGACCTACTTAACAACCTTCAAATAGTTATAAGCTATATTGTCAATTGCCACACAAAAAGTGTCTTATGGGTTTTTCGCCCAAGGGCCTATTAGTATATATATAATATAGTTATTAGATTTTTTTTTGCTCCTTGGTATTTTACTTCCTTCTGTGTTACAAAGTGATGATGTAATCTTGCCCAACCTACCTACCTACATGACTGTGTCAGTGTAAACACAACACGAATTTGAATTGAAATGTCAAGGGGACTGGTTAATTTTAATTTTTGTATTTCATATATATATTTCAAATGTATATTTCTAACCATTTTTTTTTATGTTATGAACATTTTAAAGTGTCAATTAGAAATAGTTAGATCGCCTAACGAACAGGGTCACACACACACTATCCTAGTCACGTGATGATCGCTTAGGTTTACGGTTTTACAGTGCCTAACGAATTCTTTCTAACTTGCTTGATTTACTGTCTTTCCTAATAATATTAAGGAAGTAAAAAAATAAATAGAGAACGGCATGTGTATGTATAATTATGTATCAAAGAAACACAAAATTATAGGAATACTCGTTATTTAGATTTAGATGGTTGAAATGGATGATATATTTTTTAGTTTTTTTTTATTTATTTTGTTGAATTAAACCCAGAGCGGTTAGAAAAGAGTAGCTATCGTCCCTTATTTGATGGAAAATAAATATCTGTAAAACCACAGTGGTATTTCAGATAGAGTCACACATACCAAATTAGCGTCCGTCTTGTTCGGCTTAGGTCCTAATTTGGTAGGCAATGAACATTGCAACGGCTATTGCAACTCAATAAAGATAATATATCCTTCACCCACTTAGACACTAAATAAAATAATTCATTAGTTACTGTAGAGTTTAAAAAAATTTAAAATAAAAAAAAACTAAGATTTTTATCTATATCTATAGTTGAAACAATGAACTAATTAAAAAAATATATAATCCCAACAAGAATCCTATTAGCAACCTTCTAATGTCCGCGATTGGTTCGCGTATAATTACTTCGTATTGATATGAAAATTATATTTTACGTTGATATTTGAACTAATTTATATTTTTTTTTTTTTTTTTTTTTATGTTAAGGTCAACAGGAAATACAATATACAAGGAAATATTAATTATAGAGATTCTTACTGGGCTAGATTTTATCTCGAAACTGAAAATCTTATTAGATTAATCTAATTGTCATATAAGACCGACGAATTTGAAATTTTCAAATCACAAACTTTTTTTTCCGAGATTGATGAAAGCGAAATATTGTTACTCCTTGTTAAGATTGAATTTTATTAAGAATCCGTTATAAAGTTTCAGAGACAAACACACAGAAAATGGTTAAAGATCGTATAATATATATTTGTATAACTATTTTGCTACAATTTTTTTAACAATTTCTCAATTTCTGGAAAATATGTATCATAGTCACCGTACAGATCACGACTATTATTCGTTAACAGTTTTTCCAGTTATGTTTTTGAATCTCTCAGAAAGGTTAGAAAAAAATACATTTAAAAGCCGCGACTTACCTTTCATTGTGTTCCCAAAGGGTTTTTGTGCAAATCTTATCTTTGTTTACGCTCCGAAAAGGTCCTAAGGTTCGTTTCTCTAAAGACGGCTACACAATCATCGTGAAAAGAAAAGGGTGGGCGAGTTTAAACCTTTATATTTTGAAAGGATAATAAATATCTCGCACTTGTCTGTGGTTAAAAAATTTGCAAATTATATATATTTTTTAAATTTTTATATATAAATATCTAGCCGAACCCGGCCACGGCGGGCGAGTTGTCTATAAAAATTAATATAATTAGTTAAAAAACCCTAAGGTAGGGCAGGCGAGTTGTCCATTAAATCTTCGCTGTACGTATGAAAATTGTGTTTTTTTTTTTAATGGTGAAATTTTGGGCAAAAAAAGATTAGGTATTCCTCTGTTTAAATGCAATGTTGTGTAAAAATTTCAAGTAAATCCTTTGGCTAGTTATCGAGTTTTTAAAGCATACACAAACCAACATAACATTTTTATATAGTTACCTAGATTTATATAGCAATTAAAAACGTTTGCAATCTGGTTTTGTGTGAAATAGTGACAGAAATAATATGCGATTATATTGTAATTTAATGACAACCTGATAGTGATAACGTTATCTCTGAACGCGTATTTGTAAAGTAGGTATTTCTTCTAATAAAACGTTACCACAGCGCAGATAGTGGATATTACGTTAAGTTAATCTTATTTATTTTATTATTTAGATATCTCATTTTGAGAAGATTTACGGACAGAAACAACAGACAAAAAATTTAAAATGCGAATTCAAAAAATCCGCTAAGAAGGAGTTGATCCTTTCTTAGCGGATTCTTAAGTTATAAAATGCTTAGGTTCCAAAGTCCAAGACTTAGTAGTTTTGACTGTGCGTTGATAGTCAGGACAAACAATAATTCTATTGGTGCATCTTACAATTTTATACGCATATATTTTATAGGGACTTATTTCAAGGTATACTACTGATCAGCTGAACTGAAAAAATAAAGAGTTATAAAGATTGTTAAATTAGTTTGCTTATGTCTTGTTTGATGATAGAATTACTCGTATCATACAAACAAATAAACTGTACACATTCATACTGGCAGACAGACATAAACACACACATGTTCATTGTTATTAACACCTTACAAGGTAATTTTGATTGCCCCATAAAAGATTTTTATAGTTTGCTGATAGGTTGTACGCACAAACGTACATACATAAATATTTTTAAAAAAGGATGGACATCTTTATCTCCTATCTCCTAGCTAGAGGATGGATAGGCTAGGCGTAATGTGGAGTTATATAGCAAATTGTACTAATTATTACAATCATATTAGTTCTGTAGTTTTTAATTTTCACACATTAGAAACCTGTATCTCTGTGTCTGCCTGTGGCATGGCATCGTAGCTTTCAAATGGTTGCACCGATTTTAAAATGATTTTTTTAATTTGAAAAATGACATGATCGACATGGTTTTTACCTGTAATTTTTGAAGACCTGTACACGTGTTTGAAGATAACCACCTCATTTCCTAATTGACGATCAAGAATCTCACTGACGGTTCACGGGTCACGGGTTGGACCCGTGTATTTGGTGTAGTTAGATAGGTACTGTTACTTCAGGAGTTTTTACATGACATGCTAACCTTGACCTGATGCAGAAGCATCAAGTATTCTGCGGGACACCCAACTCCTCAGCGATTTACAGCTGATATAACGTGTTTGGATTCAAGGTACACCTTTATGTCGAGTCTAAAACGCTTTTCTTCTGCGATGATCAGGGTGGAAAGATAATAAAATTAAACACATTGGATTAAATAATTGAGTAATCATTTATAAATGATTTTAATCACGCTTTCCATGCCCGGTCGTGTTTGGGTGTAGTATGTACACTGGAGAACAAAACTTGAAAGATTTTTATGTTTAAATCATGTACTAATTCGATAGTTTAAATGTAGTTTATAATTAAAATTATAGGCAGTATTTTGGGGTATATTATATTCATTTTAAATATAGTGAAGTCTTATACGTATTCGGTACTACATTTACATATAGTTATTGTATCAACATAATATGTGTTATATTATGCTGCAAATGAAGAGAGCACGAGCTTTAATTAATTAATTAATTAGAAACAAACATTATAAAGAGACTGTATATATAATTAAATTTTAATAAAGACTGACAATTTAATAAATGAACACTTGAAACTAACCTGATTACAACTTGAAGCAAGCTTATCAGAAGCCGATTAACTTTGGTTATCATTGCGTTTGATAAAAAAAAAGCCACCGTACCTGTGTTAGTGTAACGGTTACGAAATTACACAACTGTAATAGTTTTTCGAATATATTAGTAACCTCATCGAATATGCATTGTTGAGTAACTTTGCCACGATAGTGTACGTAAATGGAAAAGATAATAGTGCTATAGTGAAAGCCAAACTAACTAATCACAGCCAAATTTAGCACTAAGGCTTGTCTCATAGCTCAAATCCAAATCAGAGTTAACTTCGAAATGATCCACCATCCATTTTTATCAATTTTCAATGCTGTATAACACCATAGGAATCTTGACCAAAATAGGCATTGACAAGTAAACTCCCATAATAGTGTGAGCATAAAATAATTATGAAGTAACGACGTACGTTAGTATTATTAATTTTATTTTTATAGTTCAGAGATTTCAAGGCGTTCTCGTGACAAATAGCGAGATAGTAAGTTGTCAGTGTTTTGAGCTAATAACCATTAACCATGATAATGTCAATATTAACCATGATGGATCTGTGTAATCTGAATATGAATAAATTATTATTATTATTATTATTATTAATAAACCGAAACATTTGTGTATCATCACATCTACTCTGCCCATGTAATCGTTTTGCAAATAAAAAGCTTGATATTACATATTTTAAAAGTTCATCAACGTCAAAGAGTGGCACTTTTTGTGTGTGATTAAATGAATTAAATACTTTTTAAAATAGTGCATCTAATATGCGTTAGTTCTACTAGTGAATGCTTATATTCACTAAAACTATGAAAAGATAAACAAAACCTAAAAGAAATTTATGTAGAATCGTGTCACAATAAAAGCTACACAAATAAAGCTACGTCTATGTAGGTAGGTAATGTAATATAATGCTCATAGGTATATAATAATATAATCAATAAGTGATACCACGAATAAAATTGTCACAATAAGTGATGCGACTTCGCAACGATTTAAATTACAAATACTTATAACTTTCGAAACCTATTCGTTTAATTGTAAATTACAAAATTGAAGCGTTTCATTATTTTTGCTGTAAATCGTTTTTAATTACAAAAAGACTTGAGTTTGTAAAAGATTCACGTTACCATTTGTGGTAGTTTTGTTATGTTATGAAATCGTATTTCTACATATATCTGTTATTATTAAATATTACATATAAAAATACAAAGAAAGATAAGATTATATGAAGAGATATGTTTAAAATTGTGCTTACATTTGCGTTCAAAACTAAATAACAAGCGAATTTTAATGTGAGATTCTAAAAATAGTTGAAAATTTAGTCTTAGAAGATATTCCCATGAACCTTACCTAAGTTGAAAGTAGAGCAAATTAGTTGCTCTACTTTCAACTTAGTTGTATATACTTGTATACCATAAAGTATTTTAATGAAGTCTATAAAAGCTGAAGTGCTTAACCATTATTTACAAATCCAACTCAAAGCTTACACAAAGCTCATTTCCTTCATTGCACATCGCACTCCCTGATCGGCGGCGTTCATACTGAAGTTAATCGAGTAGTTAAAGGTACTATAATATAAAGCTCTGAGATAAGTCAACGATCAAGTATGTTACTCAAGTTCACTAGGCTCGATTGAAGAGAACAGCTCATAGATACCTAATATGGGGATGAATATTGAAAACGAGTCAAGTGTCACTGGACGACAGCACGTCCGCCAATACAATTAAACTTTCATGACCCTTTGTTGAATTTGGGACAGTAGTTATACAAAAAAAGAAAGAAAAAAAAACCAAGACTACAAAACGCGTATATATGTTGTCAGTAACACCTACGTAATCTACTTATAGTACTGCAGAATTTGTTATTCTGGAAAAATTTTAGAGCGACACCAGTGTCTTGGAAATAGTTATCTGAGCACCTTTGGTGTAATAAATAAAATTTGTTTTTTATCAAGAAGTTGGTAAGACATCGTTCGCTAATAAATACGAATATTACAACTTACAAGACTGTTTTACATCGTCATATTCATCGCGCAATTATCTTAATGAGTATTGTCAATGTGCCGCGTAACCTCCTGAATACTAATGCGCATGGCAGAGCCTAATGGAGGTAAATCTCTTATTTTATTCGTAACCAGAGTTGTAGTCATGTTTCTCCGTAATCATTAATTTAAGAACTTAAATCATTCGATTTTCGTGCAGGCAGCACTTCTAGTTTTAGTTCTAGTTCTAGAAATTCTGTTAATTAATGTAATAATAAATAATCCTATATTCTAATTTATTACCATTTTTACTTAGGAGTTGAGGGACCGCAATTCATACGTTCCAAGTCCTGAGTTATTTCACAGTATAGTTGTTTATTTGTAATTCCATGCTACTTTAAAAACCATAGCCACAGGTAAGGTATATATAGACAATTGAATACTGTCTTAAAAATAAAGTCGTCACAAATCTCTCCTCTAGTTATTGATTAGTTTTAAGAAGTTTAGATTCAATCCCACATAAATTCGGACGGGCCTTGTATTCCGGAAGTTTGTATCACCGTTAGCAATAGCTTGCACGATGAATACAATAGAAACCCATCCTACCGCTGCACTTGTTCATAAGAGAATTGTAGTTACTGTGAGTAGGTACAGTCCTCAATTTATGTAGCCGGGTTGAAACGCTAAATGCGCACTGGTTAAATGAAACGTACAGCTGAAATGCCACTCGAGTTGGTTTTACCTCGTTTTGAAACGGTATTGCGTCTCACAACTGCGTTTCCAGTGGGTGCTACACGTGTTCATAAAAGTTTGCTGAATTGCACGCAACTCTACTGTAACCGCAATTGTTTGTAACCCGACCGACTTATTGGTGCATAATCTTATTATTACTAGCACAAATAATAGTGTAATAAGGGCAGTGCATGCACGGCAGTAAGCACTTCCTTATGGATATGGAAGACTCGACTGTAGGTCTTTATTATAATAATATGTAAATCTATGTGATGAATTCAAGATGCACCAATAAAGAGAAGTGTCAAGTTGGGTAATTCAGTGAATTAGATTGATTTGAATAGAGGTCAGATTTCCCTACCTCCGCTTTGAGATGCAGACTTGTAGAATTCTGTGCGACCAGTAACTATAAATAATCTGAATAGGCATAGCACTAAATAAACAGTCATAATCGCAGTTCGCATTTGAGCACGTGGTAAAGAGTACTCGAGAAAACCTCATTTGAATTCGGTCTGCGTAAACGGGCTCACTCTTTGAGCACACTTTCGGTTTTTTTTTCTATTCCGCAGTCGCGGTCGCGAGTTATGTAAGCCTCTTTTGTTGATTTTAATTTGATTGGAGAGAAAAGCTTTTGTAAAATAACAATTGTTAGTCATTTCGGTTCATTGTTTAGTGTGGGCAAAGGGAGATTTTTATCTCAAACCGTTTGTGAAAACCGTTGTGATTTATAAAATACTAGCTGTCCCGCGCCGCTACGCCCTCTCAAAAGTGTGAAATATGATCCCATAGGAACCTGTTACTAAAACACCTGGAAAGGAGTATGTATAGTACAATGCTTCGTCTATTTTAAACAGTAAAGTTTCCCCCGTGGGATCTGTCGGGGAAGACAAGCACATAGAGTGCAGAACATTTTCGATCCAGAACAATTTAAATATATATTCACGCGTGGTTAGAAAAACATCTAAATTAATAGTGGTCCACGAGCCAGGCACAAATTTCGTCAGTATTTCCTCTCCAGCGATAGTCCATAGGTACAAAAATTAAATTTACAACACAAAGAAAGTAGAAAGCATTTATTTTGTGGAGGTCGTCATGCAGACTGACGTTCCACTTGATGGTAGTTGGCTATAGTTAATTGAGATACGTCATAGGTGCTGCAAGTTCCTACGCTGCCGACCTCAGTAGGAATAACGATAAGAGGTCTGGCATCCCTCTCCTATTCACCGAAATATAACAGCTCACATGCTGTTACTTCACGTTATTCATTTGCATTAATAAATTGTTAATATGAATCATTAAAAAACAATTAATGTTTTGTGGGATAGGGCCCTGGTTGTATAATATTTGAAACGTTTACAATTATGTAGTTCCGTACCGTATCGTAGTTACGGACGTTACCGTACTCTGAGATTTTGCCATCGATTTTGAATCTGAGGTTACCGCGAAGTTACATAAAGCGTCTCCGGTGCACCTACGTGTGTGTCAAAACGGTGGCTCGTTTCCAAAACTCTTATCTAATATATTTCGTGATAAATAATTGTGTTGGATGTTGTTGCAAAGTGAAGTAAATTGCAGTCGACTTCCGTTGCCATAAAGCGGTCGAGTTCTGCGAATAGTTTCGCCGTGAACGCGCGGCTCACTACAATACAATACAATACTGCATTGAATCAATTTAACTCGACTATCGTGACTATATAACGTTGTTCTAAATGTCTAATCGGAACTGCATAGAGTGAAATGTTTACGATGGCACTTAACTGTAAATTCAAGTAATTTATCGCATGTGGGGCAAAGTTGAAGCCGGTGCACAAGTCCATTATGTAATTGTATACGACCCTGAACATATATTGTATATTTGTAAAGTGTACATAAAAATATATGTTATTCAACATACCTACATGTATGTTTTTCTCATAAATCTATATTAATAATATTATAAGAGAAAAGGTTTAGATGTTTATAAATATGTTTATCCAATATAAACTCAAATTATTAAAAAAAAAAACTACATTATCAGCGAGTAAAATAGGCTGTATTTTATTTTAAAAAATATATAGAGATTCTTACGAAAACTACAATAATTTAACCCAAGGTATCAAAAATTTGCTTATAAAAGTAATTACTGCAAAAACTGATTCCGATTTTGTTATTTTTGAGAAACTGTGTAGCTCGTCATCTTCAGTTTTAAAATTCGCTATTAAAAAAAACTACACAATCAGGATAATTATGCGAACACGTAGCAACACAAACTTATCGTTTACATTTAAAAACATGACCTGAATTCGTTCAGTTATTTGTGACAAAAAGTTGGTTTGATCTTTGATTTTAAAGTGGACTTTGATTTTCAGTTGGTGTTTGCGAAAATATTAAAAGATACGTTCACAGATTCAATATAGGAAAACAAACGGTTTAAAATCACGAGCACTATGTTTTAAATCTTCAATCAATTATACTTTTATTGTGAGTAGATGCTCATTTAACGCTCAAAAATATTTTGTTATTAGTGATTTTATATTACATTTTTTATTATTATATTATGTAAAAGAGAACACAAGAGGACAAATAATTTCCTACTTAAAAATTATTAAAGTAAAAAAGAAATACTCGGGTATACATACAATACACGCATGGGATATAAATGTAAAAAAAGGCAAAAAAAAAATAGGTAAATAAAGACAAGAAAATAAACATAGGTGAAATAATTAAAACAACTTGTATACAGATTAACGAAGTCGACCAATTAATATTTTATATTGAGCAGGCATTGATGTCTGTACATATTTAAAAGTAATATTTGATCCAAGGACGAGTTTGCACAACTTTGTGCGAGAATGTGCATCTGCCAATATATTTGGTCGTAGTTTGTCACTATCAAAATAATTAATTGAATACAACATGTAACTTTAAAAGTTTTATTTAAATATTAATACAAAGGCCATACGTATAAAGTACTTTTCGTTTGGGCTTTTTTTTTATTAATCATTGGGAATTATTCGTGTTCAGAAATTATGTCGTTTTCCACAATAAATATATTGCAAAAATGCAAAATTTATAATATTGGATTAGGATATGTACATGTGTTGCATTTGTTTTTTTATGTTGCTGTTATAAATAAATATACAAACGTCCCAGAGGGTGTGTTGTGTGCGAGAAAGAAATATAATATGGCGAGGTGAATTGTGGAAGGTTTTAAATTGTATCTCTCAACTTGTGTAATCTTCACAAAAAGTTGGCCCGAACGGCTCACTGGAGACATTGATAAATTGTTGGATTTGCGTGCTGCTTATTGCCCAATTTCGTTTGCAATATATCTATTTGGGAATGCTAATTTCTTTTTTTTTTTTTTTTTTTTAATTTATTTACTATGTCAACATTGACGTGCTTCATAAATTCGATGAGTTCTTAGAGGACCGATGCCAACTACCGAATTGTTTATTGACTTGCAAGCAATTTTCACACTTGCCATTTGGTTTCACAGAGTAGAGTCGTTTAACAGTGGTGCCTGCAATAAATTTAACGCAGTATCGGTTTTATGTTTATGACTTCGGCTACAATAGGAGTTCCGTTAATGTATATTGCAAGTGTTTACAACAAATATATCGCAATTTAGTGTCCAATCTTTGCTCTTGTCTGATTATACAGTTGAAGTTGATGCAAAAGCTTAGCATAGTTAATAAGTAATATATATTTTTGAGCCCATATTTCCCAGAAAATGTTTTTCAGAGATCACGATAGACAGCACATTTCCGACATAATTATACTTCCCTCACAATGCTCATCGCCTAAGAGAACCTATTTCTATTGTTAATGGACTCGTTGTCGGGCCGTCACACCACACACGCTACATAAGCTCTGTTCTAATTAAATGTCGCCACACACCTATCTCTTCTTTAACTTTTCATATATATATTAACGTGTCCTCAATTTCCCCTGGCTTTGGGTGGGTTTCATTTAAACAAAAGGTGGGACTGTACGCTTGGCTTGTGGCTTGCAAAAATGGAATATAGTTTCCCAACCGAAAACTAGTTTGAATACTCATGCATAAAACATGTAGGTGCGCAAATGGCCTATCTGCCCTCTGTCGTCATGAGCACTTTTAGATAGGCGTCGATACCCGGGAATCGGGATCACACGATGCCAGATCGCCTCTGATTTATTACATCTTTACCCACATTCTAACAAAGTAGCAACTCGCTTATCATACACCCACAAAGGATTAATATTCTTTTATATTTCTTTGTAAGTGGCCTAATTTTTATAAGTGCCTTTATTTTAGCGTCGTTTGTGGCACTTGTAACCTATTTCAATTCTATTGTTTAAGATCTTCTCTGGCTTTACATTAAAAAAAAACTACTCTTAAAAATAAATAAGTGAACTGATCATGTAGTGTATGAGCGGCACTGGCTCGGTAATTCACTATATACCTATGGCAAATAACAAGTCTACTCATTAAGGTACATTATAGTTCAATGCGTCTAGTCTACTCCGGCTCGCGGCCTACGGAACACTCGATACACTCAACATTGTTGCCACCATACAGTGAACACGAGACAGTGTATATAACTATGATTTAGTTATATCTATTATCGATACACAAAAACTACAGATCACACTTT
Source organism: Synanthedon vespiformis (assembly GCA_918317495.1). Classification (NCBI taxonomy): domain Eukaryota; kingdom Metazoa; phylum Arthropoda; class Insecta; order Lepidoptera; family Sesiidae; genus Synanthedon; species Synanthedon vespiformis. The sequence continues at coordinate 320,590 of OU906962.1, forward strand.
AAATTATTGCTGTACATTTCCCATCTAAAAGCCCCATTTGTGACCTAAATTTCAGGACATTTGGGGTTGGACATCTTGAGTATGGTCGAATTTAAGTGTCATTTGGATGCAATATTTCACGCCAGAACATTGCGTTATTGCATAATTATGAGGTTTAGTTTAGACATCCCATGAAGTACTGTTCTCACCTCTGGACTGTTGCGAATACCAGCTCATTTGACACCTTGCAGCGTCAGCAACGCACCTGCAACCACCTAAGTGTTACTCGTGTCTTTAGGTGACAGTAACTTACTATGACAGTTGGCCATTCTGTTGAATGTATTTTCCGCTTTGTACTTTTGGACGATTTTGAAACTAATAGAACTAATGTTTAAATGTTTTCACAAATGCGTATAACCAATTAAGCGACCAAAAACCTTCATTCCAATAACCCTGCAATGCACAAATTCATGACGCTTAATGCCTCAAGAGTCCATTTACGGAATTTTCTTTTATACGGCTAGAGAAACATGAAAAATTTGCAACCCAAGGTTTCTCGCTCGACCCTGAAGTGAACAGTTGTTAACTTTTTATGAATCCAAGAGTTGATTGCGTCTAGGCATTCGTAACACTCGGGGTGGTTACCCCCCCGAGTTAGACTGTAAACGTGGTTACGTTTACAGTCTATTCATCATGTTTTGTCCACTTTAACTTTTTAAACTTAGAACAAAAGCTTTCTTCGAAATCATGCAACTACAAGTTACAACGACGAGGAGGAATTCATTTTTCCTCGTGATTAATGAAATGTTGAAATTCTCCGAAGCATTTGTTGCAACCGCTTGTTCAGTACTGCCCTACATTGTTTCAATGCTGCTTGCGGTTTCGCCTGCCTTATTTTTTTTCTCTATACACACCGTGTCGCCTCAGTTATTCCCTAACTTAAGAGTTGCAACTTTAAAATCTGGATGAAACATTCATTAAAGAAATATTTATTACCAATCTTGGTTTTCATCCGTGAATGCTAAGATTACTTATGACATTACTAGTATCCATGTACCTAAGTAGTTTTCAAAATGATAGTTATGGTTATCAATCAATCAATACCTACTAATAATAAATCTGTAAGTGTAGGTATTGTTATTTTCATGAAAATTGGTAGATAAACATTCGGACGTACGGGACACAGCATAGGCTACTTTTTTCTTTTTCAACGCGGACGAAGTCGTAGGCACCAGCTAGTCTTTTATAAATGAACTAATATCACAGAACTGTATCGATAAATATGGGAATGACGCAATAATTTGACCGAAATAACGCCAAACGAAGTGAACAAAAGAAAGAAGATTCAAAGGATGGACGTAACACAAAGACAAGTTTCGACCACGCTTCAATTGGCGCTGACCGTTTGAGGTTGATGTAATAAACAAGAAAACAGTAAATAAGTCGTCTGTGCGTTGCGGTAGTCGCTGAAGTTCGTTTCTAGGCCAAGAGGGACTCGCAGTCGACATCTCGGAGGCTGTCGTGTCACAAATTCTTGCTAAAATAAAATAACTCTTGAAACGTTGCATCAGTCTGACGGATTCTATTGTTTTGCAGTCATTCTTCTGGATTGCATAATGTGACCTCAGTCACTTTAGATTTTCTTAATGAGTTTCCTTGATTTAGCCTGGATTCGCACTGTCCCGGTTATGAATTAAGCCAGCCGAGCTCTTCGGTGATGCGGTGGGGGGTCGGGCCGCGCGTGCTCCATTTAAAATGAGGTCAAATGTGACGCGTATCAACCGCTGGCCGGTCGCGAGTTGAGCTGGTTCGCTTCCCAATTGAGTGTGGGCTGCTATGACTATGTCCTTCTAATTCCCTCTTTTCAACCGACTTCCAAAAAAGGAGGAGGTTCTCAATTCGACTGTATTTTTTTTTAGTATTTGTTACCTCATAACTTTCGACTGGGTGACTGGGTGAATTTGATGATTCTTTTTTTTTATTTGAAAGCTGGCGCTTCCCGTGTGGTCCCATTTCAATTTGGTCCAGTTGTGACAATGGCATCCATGAGGAAACGGATGAAGTCGTTTTTTTTTTTGTTAAAAAGAGTTATCTTCATTTTATGTTTTAACAGTTAAAACTTATTGATACACTTGTTAGAATTCGGTATATTCGGTATAGGTATATTCAACAAGTAAAGATGCCGCTTTTTGAAGCATTCTGTCAATCTTTGAAAACCTGCAGCCTTTGGCTGAAACATACATGGACCTGTTTTCCAATATAACAATGCCTTCGGGGTTCTGTTTTGATAGTCGAGGTAGGTATTGTACTGTAGTGTATCGGGAATTTTGAGCAGACACTGATACTGACAACATTTTCGCGCCTTTCGTCTTCAACAGCCTCTGATAGTATTAGCTTGTAGGTGGGTTTTCACATTGCTGCGACATTAGGACTTAGTCTATCTAAATTGTTATAATAAATATAGTCATCGTGACTGTTAAAGATAACTGTTACAATAGTACATGTACAACCATTTTACTATCTACACCATATCTAAATTAAAATTACACCAACGCCATATTTAAATATTATATATTTTATTTAAAAATTGTGATAGTTAATTTTTTACATTTCCACTAAGTAATACAATTTATTGTAGTTTTTGTAATATAAAAGCATATGATTTATTAATACAAAATAGACAAATTTTGACTACTTTTAAAATATTTGCTCGATTATATTTCTCGATGTTTATACATTTATTTCTCCAAAAAGTATAAAAGTAATTTCTCCAAAATCATGTAGACGTTACTCGTAGTATATATTTCTGCCATTAGACTGTATTCTTTGTAAATGAATGAATAGTATGTTGGAATTCGTAATGTAAATATTTTTCTCTCCTCTCTGTCATTCTCTCTCTCACCTACATAAATTTGATGCCAAACATGTCAATACTTGAACTAACTTTTCAAATAAATCCACTTTGAATATTTTTTCTATACTGATCATTACATGACATACTATGTGCCGTTGTGGTGCTGACATCAGCACCGATGACTGTCAAACCGTCATTGACATTGACATAACATAAATATTATGCACATCACACTGAAACGCATACAAAAATCGAACAAGCTTTGGTCACCAATCTTAGTTTAACAATAACATGTTAATAAATTATTGTAATAATATTCATTGGTTTCTTTATTATTATTATTTTTTTTCAAAATTACTCATCGTATACATCACTGTTTACCGTAAGTATTGTGTTCCTTCAGCTATAAAGTTATGGGTAAAAGTAAAATTTGAAGCACTAGGTATGATTATGTTATCTATGTTTGTCTATGCATTTACTGTACAACTTTTAAAACGATTATTACGCATGATGTCGAGCTAGTAGCCAGAGGGAGCACAATGCTTGTGATTTTACTGTCGTATTTGACTGATGTGACATTGTATTGCAGCCGTGGAGCCATCTTATCACTTCAAAGTGCTCGTACCGTCCATGGTGGCCGGCGCCATCATCGGAAAGGGAGGGGAGACGATCGCCCAGCTCCAGAAGGACACCGGCGCTAGAGTTAAGATGTCCAAATCGCACGACTTTTATCCAGGTAATTCAAAATATTCATTTCTTTTGTTCATGTCATAGCATATCATTATGTCATGATGATCCACCACAATATGCTAGTCTCTGCTACTATTATATAGCCTTAGAATAGTATTATGTAGTACAGTATATTGGTACATGCAGATTGGAAACAAGAAAAACGAGATTATGTACCTATGTCTTTTTTTTTTAAACTAATTATGGAAGTTACAATTTTGTTACAAAGTTGGTAATCGTTCAGAATCATGTCTATTAAAGACAAAACAGACTCATATTTCGGAAAGTTTGAATCACAAATCACAAATTGAGCGTGCTTAATCCGTGGTTGAGGTATTATCGGAAAAAGGCTGTATTTAATTATGTACTGTATTTCTCTACGTAAAAAATCGCACTTGGCCGACCCCAATGCCAAGTTCCTAAACTGTCTGGTGCCAACTAGATGGTTCGATTTTTCATACGCTGTCCTAGAATTTTGATTCAATCGCTGATATAGAAACTTTGCGACTAAATTTATGATTTATTTATACTGAATTTTTTTTAAATTAAATTGAGACAATCACATGAACAACGCTTTAATAAAGGAGTACACAGATCAAACATTTAGTATCATGGTGAATCAACTTTATTAAATCTCCTCATTTTTATAATATTTGGGTATGAAAATCTTTCAAAAATGGATAAATATTATAATTTATTTAAAGATTCATAACCTTTTTATTAAAATCCTTGTTTTTATTTCTGTATAAATTTCTTAGTCTCCGAACAACGGCATTATTATTCGTGTATGTTTAATTAATTCATTCCGACTCAGGTTCGATATAATATTTTAATATTTTGATATGTTCGCTACTTACATCATACACAGGTGTGTCAAGGTTTCAACGTGAGATTCTTATTTAGTTTACACAATCACATTGTTTTATATTTTAAAGTTTAGCTCTTAACAAATCAGTAAAGGATTACCTATCGTTTTTATTATGACTAATGTTCGCCTACTATACAAAACATACACCAATTTAAGAAAGGAGGATTATGTGTTATTATAGATAACTATCATTAATAAAATAATACATTATTATGTACTAGTAGTAGTACGTGGCTCAGATTAAATAAGAGTTTAGTACTATTGGTAGTGGCAGGGGATTTCATAATTTGGACAGCTCCTCTGTAATAATGGCAGTGTAACCATTATTACCTCTAAAATAAGACCATCGTGAAATAACAACGATATCGCTCTTGTGTTTCGGTGTTAAGAGCCAATCAATCCGCTGCCTTGCAACCCTCTGTTATTAAAATGCAATAAAAAATAATAATAACCATTAGCTCCAGGTCAGTAAGCCTCACGGAAGTCCACCGTGAAATAACAGCATTGTGCTGTTGTATTTCGGTGAGCGAGTAAGTGATGTCAGAATCCATTACCCCATCACTTCCTTAATCCTTCTGCACTTGCAAACATCTACGGTAGCCACCTACAATCAAGTGGACCGTCAGCCTTTCTTGTCTTCCTTAACATAAAAAAATATTTAAGACGTTTTCATGGCGCGTCAAATACTGATCCAAAAATGTCTTAACAGCTCTCTCTTTCCATATATTGCCTTGCGTGTATTTGTTGAGGTAGGTTCAATTATCAGGACTATCAAATTAGGCTGTTAGTGTTTGCCTGCTTACCAAACAAAAAATAGTTCAGCCCGAGATTAGAAGCTGAAAACACTGAAATAAAATAATGATTCCCTAAAGGGGAAAATTGAAACGCCAATCGTTCGGTGTAGTACATTTATTTAAATGATTTCCGTTCTGAGCTCAAACGATTTTGTGTCTCATGAACAATTCTAACCACACACACAGCTTTGATTCAATTAAGATTTATCTTAACATCTAGGTGTGTAACACCTTATTATAGGGATTGGAATGGAGAATTCTTGATAGTGAAGGCATGAATTGAGTTCATTTCGTAGTGAACAAAACATAGCCTAATGTTGAACTCTAACTGAATCGACAGATATCGTTCTAGGTTAAATGATGCATCCATGACTGACTGAATAGTCGGTTATTTGTTCGTCACTTTTGTAATTTTTTTTTAATTTTTAGTAGTCAACTCGAAGCTACAATGATAATGCCATTACAGTTACTTAAAATCGTATAAAAAATGTAAATGAATAGTTTCCGAGTGCAACCAATTTGTCATATAATGTTTCAATAAGTCTTTAGGTACTTATTTTCCACTTAGATATAGATTTTTTTTTCACCTTGCTAATAAAAATGGTCGAAATTGCAATGGAGCGAACATTAGGTGCTCTAAATGACTACCACATGAGTCTAAAATGTTGGCTGAAAATATTGTTGACAAAACTCCTCGAAATGGTATTCCGTTAAATTAATAATAAATCATTTTGGGGTGATATTAAATAAGGCTGGAGCCAATAAAAAAAAATGGCCGTGACGTGGATGTTTTCGTTAAATGATATTAATTGCCCTCATCCTCGCATAAATTCTCGTGCCGAAATGAGGATGCGGCCGCAAAAAAAAATTGGGTTAAATACGCCCCATAATCGCTATTGTTACAGTTATAACGATAAATAGAACATTTCTAATCTTATTAATACTTATTAATAGACTATCTCTGGGTCATTGATAATGACATTTAGCAGCTCTAGATTTCATTTATTTCCGGACTATTCACTAAAAATGTTACAAAAATATGTCGAAAGTTAGTTAATATGCTAGTTCCTCAGATTAGCTAGTTCCGTTTAAACTTCTAGACAACTTTAAGGTTATTTCAGCCAATGCGCGAATATGAATTGAACATTTTTGGGCCCAAATATTATTATGATGAGAAATTGAGAATTACAGAGTAAACTTCAAATAATTTCATTTCTGTTGTAGTATACAACAAATTCTTTATTATGCTGTGTGTGGTTGACTTCATATGATAAAATTAAGAGTTGTACCCATGTTGCACAGTAGGTTTAGCTCTTCTAAAAGTTGGACGACTTATCTCAAACAAAAAAAAACTGCCAAATGACAACGTATATGTTGATAGGAATAAGCAAAATGTTGCGTTTAAAGGACTCATAGTATGTAACCCGCAAAAGTAAGACGCAAGCGCGGATACAGTATCGGCACTGTAGGTACTGCAATGTTATGTAACGGAAGTTGCTTCGAACGAAACCATAGCCGACTTGCGCTATTATTTAGACAGAAATTACTATTTAGTACGCTAAAAATGAGTACAAATAAATGAAAGCATAAAATGAAACTATAGTTCACTTTCTTGGCTATTAACTATGATTAAAAACATTGGATAATAATGGTACTGGGTAGTCATTTAAATTGTTTTTACAATGAACGATTACATCCTGTTGATTGAGCCTATTGGTAAAGTGGTTAAGGTATTTGCCTAGCACACTGTGTCATGTGTCACGGCTACGACCCGGCTGGCCCATCTTTGTTAATGATAACATTTTTAAATGTTAGATTTAAAGTTTTTCTTTAATAACAAAAATCTGTACAATCTATTAAATATGGTAATTGAAAAGCAATTTTCCAACTAAACTCGATATTTCAGTTGCTCGGTGCCTTTCATTGCCAGTTTGCTTATAGTATACACATTATGGGAATGCCTTGCCACAGCCCTGAAATGAGGCCTGTCTTCACAAAAGGCGGCCTTAATTGCTAGACCGATTGTGCCTTTTCCTTGGATCGTTACTTCTTTAGACTGGTTTTGGACCTGAGTCGTGTAGGTCATAAGTTTAGTATGAATTTTATTGTTGACTTATAACGGTCGTTAGTTATGCCTTTATATGCCCATAATAGGGCTCTGATGTCATACTCGTACGTATCTCAAATTAATTAACTCCTGATAGGGTACACTACAGCATTTTTTTTTAAATCGTACAACTTAAGTTTATTTAGAAATAGCGTTGGTTAGTTTGGTTCACACTTGACCCAAAACGGTTTTTTCCTTTTTCTAAAAAGTAGTTCATACTCGTCCCTCAAGAGATCGGTGTTGGTTTTTTTTAAATGTTAAAGCAAGCAGACAGGTTGACGGTCCACTTGATGGTAGGTTGATACCGTCGCCTATAACACAAGCAACACAGGTGCTGCAAATGTGCGGGGTCGACCATAGAAGGATTAAAGATAAGGAATGGGATAATGGGCTCTGGCATGCCTTACTCACTCACCACCGAAACACAAATAGCACACATGCTGCTATTCAATTTTGCAAATATTGCTATAACTGAAAAATGACTTTAATTACGCAGACATTAAATCTTAAAACATCCCATAATGTTATGTGTCGATTGAACACTAACGATTACATTGCTAGAATATCAAATGGTTATCTCACACGCACAAATAAGGCATTCGGAATAATTGAATTATTGATAAGTTCGTGAATATATGCATTACACTTCCGCAAGGAACATTGAGTCAATATCGGACGAATATTACCGACGAAGGCTTTTACCAACGAACAAAGTGCACTCATCGAAACTGGCCACCTCAAGGTCCTTTACATCACTAGATACATTTGCTGTGTCCGATGATGTCATTGCATCCAAAATAAAAATGAATCCATTAGAGTACGCACAATCCGACAAACAAGATTGTATCATAGTTGATCGCTATGTTTAACTTCAAAGTTGTAAAGTTATAAAGTATCTCTTTGTCGAGTGGTTAGGCGGTTAACCTTCCGACTCGAGGATCCCGGGTTCTCGTTTTTTGGCGTGGCCAAGTGTGGAAATTTAACTTAGTTGTATTGTACTTGATTTGAAGTACAGGATTTCAGTTTACATAATGTAAACCTATTTCTTAGTTGGAGGCCATACACTTATTGGTTAATTAATCTTGTCTCTTCCGCTCCAAACGCCAAAATGAGGGGGTAAAAGTGTCACGCCCGACATACGCACAAAGTTTTCTTCTTATGTTAAGGTCGACAGACACTTGATGGTCCATCTCTTGATTCCAACTTTTAAATCATATTTGTAAGAAGAAGTCGAGTCACTCTTAGAAAGCAGTCAAATGCATTGTGCCAGTATCCGTTTCGCAGCTGCGAGGACACATACATCTTTTACTTGCTTATTTTCTGTTTTGTTGTTTTTTTTATTATGTTTGTGTCTTCGTATTGCGTGAATAAAATTCTTTCTTTCTCTATATTCGTATCGCCTAGCTAGAGTCAAAGATAGTTTTGTATTTGTGAATTTGGTTGACTTGATTGTAGTTTTCCGTACAGTCGCTCGGAGTCTCATTGAAAGTCCCCGGATGACATGGAAAAAGAGAAGCAAAAGTGGATCGGGGTTTATTAAGCCTCGTAAAAGTTGGCAAGGCGTTCAAAAGGCTTGAAAAAGCTCGTTCAGATATCGGAGCGTGTTCAGCTTGCAAAATTGCTGTGCTCGCACTTCTTGCGGGTTGTGAGCACTCCCCGACCTACTATACTTGGCTCGATGCGGTAACCCCTTGAAGAAGTTCTCCCGGGTAACCTAATTTAGCACATTACAAATAAACATCACTATTATATTTCAATAACGCAGTCTTGTTGTATGATGAGTATGGATGAGGTGTTTCAGTCCCGCTAAAACATAACGCCCCTTAAATATTTTGTTTAATAAACTCTGGCGCACCGGAATTACTAAGTTACGGAAGACCTTGTAAAAATATATTGAAGAAAAAGCTGGTGGTGACATACAAAACTGTCACTAGTACATATTTCATATCGAAAAAAATTGAAAATAACAGGCAATGTGCACGAGTTGGCGCGCTCTGTGTGACTTTGACCTAAAAATAACAAAACATCTTGACACAGTGACATACGCAAGTGATTTTTCCACTAGTTTTCTATCGCCACGGTCTTTTGGACCTATTCGCTGTCGCAATAAAGAATATGTTGGCGTATCACGAGGGTAAACAAAGCCAGGTAGCCAGGTTCCTAATGGCTGGCAACGTGACGCGTCTGTCGCGTGTCGACTCGAGGATGCCGATTGCGTCACAAGCTAATTGTATTTAAAGCCTGAAGAAATTTAAATGTCGTAGTGGCTGTGAAATATGTAGATATACACGCGACAGATTTATAACCGGCCAATAACTAATGCAATGTGGTGGCGCACACGTTTTAAACGTGTCAAGATTTATGTACATATTTTTGTCCTGTGTAAAATGTGCTCCTACCTAATATCACCAACTATTGCTGTGTTTAGTAAAATCTTATCACGCTATTAAATCTAATATTATAGTATTTTATTACTATGTACGTAGCCACGTGGACCTTATTTATTAAAAAAAATTATAACCTTGCCTTAATTGACCTTCACGAGTGTGTGTTTATTGTGATAAATGTGTGTGAGTCTAGCAGTATAACAAGTTAAATGTAAAACAATCAATACCGCATACATAATGAATTATTAACAAGGCTCACGGCAACATCGTCAGTTAAATTGGCATAATAGCACCTCCAAGGTGGTTAGAACACGAATAGTATGCTTCGCAAAGTCGTCTCCGATTAAACTAGTCTTTTGGTTCGCGTCATAGGTGTCATGAGGATTTGTTGGTCATCGTATCCGTGTATTTTGCTTGTCCTGTTTCACTTGGGGCATTAATTATCATTGTCAACTATCATGACTTTCGATCTCTGCATACAATAGCTAGCTGCCTGCTCTCAAAGGATGCCTTTGAGAGCCAGTGCTCCAGTGAGCAGGTAGACTCGTCTATCCCAACGTACTTTTGCCCTAGAACACCATTGCCGAAAGACGAAAGACATTTGCGAAATGGACGAAATGTGATAGCGAGTAAAGCCTGTGGGTTTTTAGAGTATGAAAAAAACTACATTACTGTTTTTGAAAAAAGTATAGCATCGGCACAGTTGTGGTTTAAGTATTGGCTGTAAAATTATCACCGAAGACGATGTATCGACAAATCTGAAGTATCATCGATATCGAATATCTGATAGATCCCTAACTTGAAGTTAATTTAAGCGCTCTGCGTGCTTATAAATTCGATGAATATACTGGTAAGTAGGAGGATACCTCCCGAATAGCTCTATATATTTGCACTAACACAGCTCATAGTGCAACACTGAAAGACGTCCCTAATTGGATAATAGTGATAATCTTTGTGTATGACAACGGCCTTGAGCTGACCCAGTGGCAGTAGAGCTCGACCTATTAATGCCTATGTTTAGAACTAACAATAACCGTTGCATTGTACCAACATTACAATCCATGCGCCAGCCGAGGGCGCATGATTCTAGACCAGATATAGATTTTGGCCCACTATTCTTAATTAACACCGCATTGGACATGTACCAAGTGTTAATGACCGATTTGCAAGCGAGAATAGTCGCTAAAATGTTGTCATTTACGTTTGAAATTCCATCGGCGGGCGACGTGCGCCATTCAAGGTCAAGGAAGTTACTCGACTGCAACACACACCTGAGACCGGTTCATATCATTTTTGTAATGTTCATTGCATAATTTCACTCAACTGGAGTAGGTGGACTAATAGACATGGGATGCAATCCATACTTTGTCTTATATTTTATATTGTGTTATTTATTGTTACCTAATTTATGTTCCTAGTTCTTACGGAGTAGGTACGGGGAGTTTATTTTACGAACTATAGATTTGGTAGTAACATTATGTTAAATCATCATAATTTAAAATCCAAAAATTACGATATGAGCAAAATTATTAGTTATTTACCTTAAATATGCCCCGGGGGCATATTTTCCTTTATTTTTTATTAATTAATAACATACAATTTTAGAATTCACATTTTCTCCAAAGGAGTTTACTATGTTTCGATAGAATTTATTTAATGCTTTTTAACATTTTTAATAACAGTTGAATAATATTGTTTGCCTCCTATGAATAAATGATGATATTGTATGGCGCCTAGCTCCGGCGCTGCTGGCTTGAAAAGATTTTATGTAAATCCCCACAAGTATTGAATTTAAAATGAAAACGGTATACAAATGAAATCACAGGGTTTTATGTCGAAATAATGGCTTGTCCTGAACAATACGGAGATTCGAAGCGAAAGCGAACACCCACTATGAAAGCAGCCTGTCGCTGTGATCGATAAACGTATAGAAAGAAAAAGAAATTAAGATCTATCTATCTATACTTTGATTATTGAAATCCCATAACTTATACAACTAAATCATCCATAACACCATGTAATTCTCGAAATACCTACTTACCGATTATCTGTTGAGTATCTGTTGACACATAGTTGAGAGTAATTGGAAATGTACAGTCCTATGTCTATCAATTTATGTTTTCTATAACTAAAGTTGAATATTTTGCTAATTGACTTAAATAGTTGTTTGTATGTAATTATTTTGAAAACGTGTTTTACGCTTGCATAACTTAATTGACTGTGGTGTGGCCACGTGGTTCGACCGCATACTTAGTTCGATCCATCGGACCATGTAAATAATAATTGGTTATCGTACTCTTAATTCAAAGTCAATTCTCCACTGTTTTATTCATTTCGTACAATTTCTTGCCAAAATGTACCTACTAAGAATATCATCTTCTACAAAATCAATAGAAAATTTTAACATTGAAAAGAGAAGTAGCTAAAAATTCTAAAATAATAAAAACTGTCGTCCATATAGTTAGTTCACCTGATATTGTTAAGGATTCATCTAGCTAGAAGCACCTGTAATGTAATACTGAGAGTTATCAGAGCGTAGCCTAACACGACCTTCACATGGTCATCTTGTGTCATTTGAATCATGGTGTATTGTCTTTCAAAGTACTATTTACATTTTGACACTGAACTCGCTTGTGTTTTATAATATGTGAGTCCTGAATTATAGAGTTGGTAATATATTTTTTAATCTAGTCTTCAGGCCTAACCAGGAGGGATTCAGTTGGGACTTACTTTGATATCGAAAAGGATAAAGACAAAATGGGACAAGGAAATTAGACTTTAGCGTCAGCAAAACAGCACAGTATATGAAATATTCACTGCGGTCTTAAATATTAAATTCTTATTCTGGATGAACTGAAAATCTTAGACGAAGAGGGATTATCACGTTTCAGTAAGAGGTGCTTTAGGAATAAATGAATTTTTTTTTTACCAAAAAATGTCGGAACATTTGTCTGTTTGTCTCTTAAGATTAGACGAATAAAATTACTGTAAAATACGTAACAAAATTACTGAATTTAAAAATTTCTTATTTGGAATTCAGGTACAACGGAGCGAGCATGTTTAATCACGGGATCTGTAGAAGGCATCATGGTGGTGCTGGACTTCATAATGGAAAAGATCAAGGAAAAACCGGAGCTTGTGAAGCCGTTCCCGGAGGGAGTAGACACAAAAATGCCACAGGATAGAGACAAACAGGTAAGACATGTTTAAGTAATTATTTATTTATGTATATTGTTAGGTTTCATTAATTTAAAAGTATTTTCATCTGCTACATTTTGGATTTTATTATAAAAGCACTTTATTTGATACGAAAAAACATTAAACTGGCAAACTTAAAAATACGACGCGTTCGCATTCTGGTTCGGGCTTTCATCGGGAACGGATGGTTCATGGAAATAATCAGAGATTGTCAATTGAGTTAACTATGTATAAAATACTTAGTTCATGTGAAAGTAAAATAAATGTGTGATAACCGAAAACCATCGACCCTCATTACAAACACTTACCTACGAGTCCTACAATATTATATTGGTATGCTTAGGTAAATAATCAAATAACATACCTAAGTGACACTCCATTCGAGTCCTTCTATGTGAAAGTAGGTAATTCACATCTATACCAATATATAAAGCGGAATAGTTTGTTTGTTTGGTTGTACGCTCAAATCTCAGGAACAACAGCCGGTTCGAATTGAAAAATTCTTATGGTGTTGGATAGTCCATTTATCGAGGAAGGCTATACAGAAGGCGTCCGAAGTCGCGGGCACCAGCTAGTACATAAAGAAGTGGTCCATCAGCCTGCTTGATAAAAAGAGGAAACATAAGTAAAATATACAATACAGTTCTTTACAGGGGACCCAAATATGTATTTCTTTACGAATTAAAATATACTTGCATGTGATTTTTTTTTTTTTTTCAAAATAGGAGTTTGACACATTTTTCATCAATACTAATATTAAAAAGAGAGAATATATGTATTTTTTTATATTTATAATGAATAAACTCAAAATTACTTTCACGTATAACGTATAAAAAGCGTATATTATTATCAGCGAGTAACATAGACTATATGCTTAAAAGTTACGCGGTCGAAGTCGCGTGCAACAGCTAGTATATTATAAAAAAGTATTTTGCAGAAGCGGCACTTGTAATTTATATTTAAATGGCGCATAGAATGAATATAGGTCGTAATTAAATTAGAATGAAGGGAGGCGCGTGTGAAAACGTGCCCTTTCATTGCAACCGAGCACAGGTGATAATTGACGGTTAAAAATATGACACAGCGTTGATGTCAAACACGTCGCTAACGACGACGACGACATTCAGTGTTGCCATCTGCCTAATTGCCCTCGCTTCATAATCTTAGCTCAATATATAACATTTTTATTTATAAACCGTAAAGATTAATTTTAATAAGGATACGATACAAATTGACTAATTTGCACTAATAAAATAGCTGTTGCACGCGACTTCGCACGTGTTACTTTATAAAATATAGCCTATGTTACCCGCTGATTACGCAGCTTTCTGTAGGTGAAAGAATTTTCAAAATTGGTTCAGTGGATTTTGAGTTTAGTCAATACAAAAATACAAATCCTCACTCAGTATAATATTTTTAGTATAGATAAATACTATTTAATATTTTAAATAAGACAGATTACATAGGTCTCAATTCTCATTGTGGTTATAATAAATGAGGTCCTTTAGGTTTCTGCATAATAACGTTTTGTGTACATTTGTAACTTGGTTCCAAACTAATTAGGAATCGAGTCGGAGAGGACGCAATATTTATAATTAATGGGCGGCTTATCTGACAACCATTTTGTTTCGGATGCCATGCTAAATAAACAAATTTCTTTTTGTTGTCTCGCTCACTCAATGTGAATTCAATATCGCAAAAAGAACTCTATGTAGTAGGAGTTTTACCCCAGTGTCTCGAAAATTTTTATTACCCCCAGTAAAGATTTCAGAGGATATCGTATTGTTACGAAGACTCGTATTATCTTGATAGTTTCATATTCAATATTATCATCGTCTCGTTTCTTTGAGCCCCTTAAGGGGTGGTCTTTCTTAATTTATCCTCTTTAGAACAGTTTTCTTTTTTCACTTTACTATTTATTTTGTTATTAATTTAATTCTTATAGGGTTAATTCATTGTTTTCTAGTCATAATTGGATTCCAGTACCTTCACCTTTCATTGATTAAATTCTGCATTTCATTCGTTATTTCTTAAGTAGGTTGGTGATATTTATGAAGATTTCTTAAGCGGATGCAATAATTGATAATGAAAGTTGAATAAGTTTTTTGGATGTGGCATTAATTTATTTATATTATATTATGGTCGCATACATTCTGTCTGACTAATATAATTTATTGTTGGTGAACACACGTGCCCTGAATTCTATTCATCGCGTTGCACCTTCGTGCCCTTCAATGCGGATTACTTAACATACCTACTTAGAAAACTTACTACATATTTCTTATTGGTTTTGTTTTAATCCAGACGTAAATATTCAAAGAGAAATCAGATTAAATATAAACCATTTCGTTAGCTGCAAACAAATATATTTAAATCCATTTGGTTTTACAATTAACTCTGCACGGACACAATAATACTAAGTTATTTATGAAGTCATTATTGCTTTCTAAATTAAAGTCGGGCTCGAAGGACCAAAATGTTGTGCATTTATTTAACCTTCTTTGACGTTTTTGCATTTTAATATGTTTTAATATTCATTAAATTAAATATATAAATTTTTATATATTACTATCAAAGATAATAAAATGAATTTAATCTATAACAGCAACGGTACAAAAAGCTGTCTATGAGGAAAAACTGACAAGAAATGTTGTCGATGTAAACATAAATTAGGCTCCTATAAATATTCTGTATGTAATCCAAAAACATTGTGCAAGTAAAATATTAATAGATAAGTGTATAAATCTCGTTTCTGCACCAGAAATATTGAATTGATGTCTACAGGAGCACTGGCCCACCAAATCGTCTTAAATTTTTACCTTAGGCTTTACATAAATGATATCACATTTCTAAGTAATGGCACTTGTACCTTAAACTGGCTTACCGCGGCAAAGGGATAAACAGATACGACAACAATACGCGGGCGGAATCTCTAATGCCGACTTAATAGAATGTAAATAAAGCTTATATGGAACCCGCTTTTACGATTCGCGTTCCATCATGGTTGCGAACAATCCAAGGGAATCCCCGTTTTGGTTTGAGTGGTATTAAATACGTTCCTTTATCACTTTTGGTTTGTGGCACCACTTTGATATTTAATGTTCCCTTCCCAATACAGGGTGTATTATACCTAAGATTTGTTGCTCCAATATGTATGATTAAAATAACTGCTTTAATGAACACGAAGCAGAGCAGTATATGTATCTCTTATCTTCTTATTTATATTCTATTATGGAGAAGGTTGAGATGTTGAGGAGAGGATGGTAACAGTCAATTTGGTACACATGAAGACTAATGATTCTCACAACGAATTGCCTTCGCATATAATTAACACACTATAAATAAAGAGATCATTGCATTAATCAGTTCCGAAAGATCGGCTTGACATTGACAGCTCGCTGTAATCAATTTGTCAGTGTAGCTACTTAATTTGTCTCTCATCTCATCTCTGTGATATAGTTTCAATTTTAGTCGTCTATTATGAACTAGTGCTCGTCCGCTGGTCGAATGGAATCGATACATTGAATAACTTTGCTTGTATTGAACTCCACTAATCCGCAATGAGGAAGTCTTAACACTGAGGGCCGGTCTGTGCCCATTGAAGGGGAGATAATATGATACAAATATACTGATGTTTGTAAATAAAAAATATACTTCGTCGCATACACTCTGAAACTGTAAAAGGTTCGGCGGTGGACGCACACAAAATCAACGAAATACCGCAGTGCGCTACATGGGTGCTGTACGTTACGTGAACCTTTATTACTTTTCATACTCTATGTCCTTGCAATAAGACTCAAAAGCCCGTTTCTGTTAATGGATGTTCGCGCCACATTCGTTTGGACAATTGAAAGCTTTGTCTCTCAACACACACTGGCTGAATATTCGTTGGTGAATTGGGATTTCTAAATTGTACCGTTTTTTTATATATATTTTTTGCAAATGTAAAAATGTAAGTCAAAGCGGTGTTATTGTTGTTAACCACAATAATAAATAATAACTGCACATGAATAGACCATACAATCTACCTACAGTGTAAAATGTGTCTGCTCTACTCGTGAATACGGTAGAGTTGTCAACTATGAAGTTGAAAACAAAGCAATGCTTCTAACATTTGAATTTAAATGTCCCTTCTACGTCAGTCTATGTTATGTACATAGACGACATTCTGTATTCCATCCCACTGCTGGGAAATCTACGTGAGGAGGTATGATTCAACATCACAGCCTACAGCGAATGTTATAGGACTTCACATGTCTTAGAATTGGTTTAAGGGTGGTATTTTTATAAGGGGTATTTGTGAGCTAAATTAAAAAGTTCAAAATTATCAAAGGTAGAATATATTTTTCCCATAATGTACTTGGTAACTAGATTTTTATATAAATGTTGGCAACCCTGTGTGTGAAACAATAATATAAGAGAGCATTTTATAAACATGCATTTAAAAACGGCGAAACCAGACGTGCATTGATAACATTTAAAAAAATGCTCATAGCTATAGATAACAAGCAATGGCACGATTTTATTGACACGTTCCGTGCTTCGTGATCTAATTTTCTAGTGTACGCCCACTTCTGCGATTGTGTGTCCCGCAGATAATACACAAATACACCATGCACGTTGACCATGTACCAACTAGCCAATTTTCTACACGTTGTTATTATATTTGAACGTTATGTTGTGCATATGACATAAAAGGAAAGGTTGAGTCTTCAATTTAATCATCATCTCAGTCGTAGGATGTCCACTGATGTACATAAGCATTCTGATGAAATTACTTACATGTTTTCTATACCTAAATACCAGTATATCTATTTTACTGTACAGTATGTGTAAAGCCTAATAACTATAACTATAAGATAATGGTTATTAGGAAAATTTTATTTGTAGTGTGGCCTATACAATTTAAAAAAATGCAGAATACGTCCAATATAATGAGAAACAGAATGACTGCAATTTTCTGTTATGTCATAATGTTCGTAGATTGCCTAACGAGAAATAGATGGTGTTTGAATGGAAAGTGTGGGCGATTTGTATGCACATCGTGCTACCAAGTGTTAGCTTATTTCACTAACATGTCGACCATGGCGACCGGGCTACCTAAAGGAAATTTTAATGATAATTTTTTTTGCATGCATAGATGTAGTTACGAGTGCATACTTATATTTTGGAGCGTATTACATGTATAAAAAAAAATATTTGATCGCTTATAGCTATCGAGTGGTGGAATTAAATTTTGGATGTAGATGATAGATTGCCCGTTTTCGTTATCGTCGCATTCACATCAATGTTATCAATTTTCTCAATTGCCTCCCACCATGGAAGCAAATGTAAATACGTATAACAAAGTGCCAAGTGTATTAGTTGAATTTAATTGAGACACAATATTATATCCTCCTCCCAGTTGCGTATTTATTATCGTCAAGTAATAAAAGTGGCGTCGCAGTGATAACAGTTCGTGATTCGTCGGCGCTGGGTGACCTTCGCGAACCGCGAGGGGCCGTTCGAATAACTTAGAAAACATAATATCCACAATTGCATAGCGCCGTCTCGTTCCGAATGCACGCAAACGAATGAAACAAAAGAGGTGTAGTAACGAGTGGTGAATAGGTACAATGTAAATTGTACAACAAACGCTTAATAAGTCGCTCGCACGTGTTCCGAGTGTCATAATAACGTGACTAGGAAAGTTACAAGGACCCAACTTGCCAACTGTCTAATTGACTTCAGCGTTTCTCCGGGTTTATTGCGACTTTGCAAACTTGTAAACAAATCTGCACAAATCCCCTGGCTAATGTCCAATTAACATTTCTAGCTCGAAGAAGCAATAACTTTTTTACTGTTGTTCTAGCTAGGGCAAGAGATTCCAGAGATTTCGGTACTCGTGGTAGTGGTAGCGCGCAGACCTCAACAGTAAATTTTATCATACTCGTATAAAACATATTCCTAGCGACTCTCTCCCTGCTTCGCACGGATGCAATTTGTATCTGCCAATTATATATCTAATTAATACTATACACAAACCTTCGTCGCTTATCGTTCGCTTTTTCTTAAGTATTCTAATACCTCCCAGCCTTTCGGAGACTTTCGAAAAATATTGAGCTCACTGAACGCGTTCTCTATCTATGCGCTCAAACCGACAGCTGATAAAGAGTGACAAGCTGACCATTAAAGCAAATAATTGTATAGTAGGTAGCTTTAAGGTTAACTAATAAGTGAGAAAGTAAGTTTGTTTGTTTGTACAGAAAAGACATACCGATACCTTACATAATAAAAAGACTACGAGACGCGGAAAAAGTCTCGAGCAAAAGGTTTTTTTTTTATAAATACAGTATCGTAATTAATAATATATTATTCTAGACACCTTGGAAATTGTTTAGAATAACAAAGCTCGCCAACTTTAATTCATGTACATGCATAATTAATTTGTCTACAGATACCTATATGGATGGAGTAATTAATTTGTTTTCAAATTTTAACATCTTATTAAATAGACAGTTATATACTTATAGAATAGAACTACTAGGTAATATAAACTGTTCAGTATAGGTAATCTTATTCGGTAAAATGCATTTTAGATTTGAAATGCTTCGTTCTATCGGTTCCAGGTGAAAATACTAGTGCCGAACTCGACAGCCGGCATGATAATCGGCAAAGGCGGAAACTACATAAAGCAGATCAAGGAGCAGAGCGGCAGTTACGTGCAGATTTCACAGAAGGCCAAGGAGCTCTCGCTGCAGGAACGATGCATCACCGTCGTCGGTGAGACCATTGTTGACTAATCCACCTTCATCCTGATTTTTTGTTACCACTAGCTGACTTTTTGTCCCCCATGATGGGACATTCTCTACTCGCACCGTGTCGTGCAGTAAGGGACACATTCTGTCATAGATAAAGGGACATTAGAACATCACTACAAAGGCCAAATATAAACGAATCACGCAGAACATGACTTAGCTCTTGAGAGGAAAATTCTCTCTTACAGTGGTAATGTCCTGGAACAAACTGCCAAGAACTGTGATTTCAGAGGACAATTTGAACCAAGTCAAAAACGACTTGGAGTTAACCTTTTTAACTTAGGAGTTTAAATGCAGATGTATACGCACTAGTAGCTTGTCTATCTAATAAATAAATAAACATTGTTACTGTCACTGCATCACACAGAAATGACCATTTAGAATGGAACAGTGAAGAATAATTTGTTACATTCATAATATCTGATACAGGATTTAACAAAGGATTAGTTCAGCTAAAATTACGGCCAGAATTCTTGATGGGAGCCAGAGTAAACATGCAATAATGCATTTATTTACTACTACATTCTGTATGTAGTATGAATGTGGCGTCGTGCCAGTTTAGATGAAAATAATTAACCTCAAGTGGGCCTACACGGCACGTAAACTGGGTCGTTAGTGACGTAATACATGACAGAAGTTAGTGATGTCCGTGACAGAAGTTGGTGACGTACGTGACAAAAGTTGGTGACGTACATGACAGAAGCGGTGAAATGGTGTTTCAGGTGAGAAGGACAACAACAAGAAGGCGTGCCTGATGATCCTTCAGAAGGTCGTGGACGATCCCCAGTCTGGGTCGTGCCCAAACGTGTCCTACGCTGACGTGTCGGGCCCGGTCGCCAACTACAATCCCACTGGATCGCCTTACGCCGTGCCCACCGCCGAGGTGACCGAGGTGACCGCTTCAACACGCTCTTACTCTTCTCTCTCACTCTCTCTATCTGTCTCTATATGTATATGTCTGTCTCTGTCCACCGCTCTCACGGACCTTGTGTATACATTGAAGAGTGGGTAGGGAAAAATTTGTGAGTCTAACCCTTTCCAATGTTACTATGAATGCGAACATTTTAAACTTGAGAGTAATTATTGAATGTTTGGTTCAGATGTGTTGTTGCTCTATTTATTGATCAAACCTTTTGTATGTTTCAAAATTGAGTCACTCAATAAATCCAATCGTCTATACTATAATATTATATTAGGCATAAATACTACTTAATTGGTTGGTAAATACTTTAATTGGTTTTCTTGGTTTTTATACTTTCTTCTATTACTTATCTAGATTTTGTTTTGTCTCTTTTATTGTGATCTATCTGTGGAATGCATACATGAAATAGGTATGTGTTATTTTTTTATATCTTTTACTTATACTGTAATAATAACTTGTATTAGTATACCAAACGAATCTATTGTGTTGAATATTTTCATAGCAAGATGCAAGATCGCATTCATAGCAAGACTAGGAGAATATTGAGGTTAGACTCGCTAATTTTCCGCTACTGGGGTGATGTCTGCGAGTTCGAGCGTGTTCGAGTGGTCGCAAACACTAAAGCCTTCAACTCAACATACTCTACAGCTCACATCACATGCTCAATATTGCTCAATAAATCACACTCAAATCAGTTTTGAGTCACCACTGAAACAGTACTCGAAACATGTCGAAGTAACACAGTTTATCAAACAAATATAATTATATATATTTATTTATTTTTACGCTTTATTTGACTTCATTTTCATTCATAAGCTTTATATTCTCTGTCTTACAAAGCTTAATAACTTTACAAAACTAAATCTAAACTGAAAAAAGAAATATATTTACACTTACTCATATATTTATATTATTAACCATAATTTTTTGTTTGCAAAGGCTCTTTTTTATGTTAAAGTCGAGACAGGCTGACGGTCCACTTGATGGTAGGTGACTGTCGTCGCCTATGACAAAAGCTACAAGTGCGCTGCCGACCATAGAAGGATCAAGGATAAGGGATAAGGAAGGGATGGGGTAATGGGCTCTGGCATCCCTTACCCACTCGTCGTAAACACAATAACACATACGCTGGTCTTGGTCTTGGTCTTGGTCAGGGGTCCAGGAGTGTCCTTACACTCTTTGCTCCTGACCAAGACCAAAAACCAAGCCTTGTTTTTAGGTTTTAAGTGACGCCAATAGTAATTTAAAATGTTGTGCAGAGCCACGCGCTGGGCGGAGCGGTGGGCGTGGGCGGGGTGGGCGGCGTGCTGGTGAACGGGGCTGTGGGCTCGCTGGGGGCGCTGTCGCTGTCGTTGTCGCTGGCGCCGCCCGGCTCGCAGCCGAGCACGCCGCTCACGCAACACACGCTCGAGCACATCAAGGTGGCGCTGCGCCAGGCCGGCTACGGCGAGGCGGCCGTCGCCGAGATGAGCGCGGCGCTCGCGCTGCTCGTCAAGCACGGCGTTCTCGGCCTCAACCTGCCCACCGCGCTGCCGGCCGCGCCCCTCTCGGCCGCCTACTTCCCCATCCCCGCGCAGGACCCCCCGACCGTCTTCGGCCCCATAGGCCAGGTCGGCCTAGGTGAGTTCACTCAACAGCACCACACACTTGCCCAGGGGTCAGCGCTCATTGGAGACTTATGTTACTCGCTCATAATGTAGTTCTCTATATCTGATAAATAGTGTGCCATGCCGTCCTCCAATTTGCGTCGACCCTAAGGGAGAAACTAATTAATTATTATAAAAATTTATGTTTGATGAATCCAAAAGAGTTCTATATTCCTACGTGATACTTAATGAAGACGGTAGATGGTAATTGATCGAACATTTCCTGTTGTCGTCTGATGTCCATTCAAATGACCTATTCATGAGCATTGTACGCAAATGTTCAAAGTCAAGGCCTGTGAGATGTATGCAATATTCAATCATAATTACTACTCGATACGGATCAGAATGCAGCCTTCAACTTTTAACTGTATTATGGTCTGTAATGTTTTTTTTTTTTCTATATTTTTAGATTCTAAAAGAAATGAACAGACATCAAGTACATTGAATAGGAAATGTGATGACGAAAATCAAAATCATTGATGACGTACAATTTCACCGCATCCATCATCATCAACAACATCAAATCCATCATAATAATAATTATGTCATTCACCATCATCGCCATCATCACCATCATCATCATCATCATCAACAAATTCATCGTCATCATCAATCATTTCTTTCATCGTTCTCACCGTGAAATGTATGTTGTATAAATGAATGCATGAATATTTATGATTTAATTTTTAAAATATGTCTACCCTCTTCATTGATTATAGTTAAATAAATAAGGAAAAAAAAAAAGTTATTTTTAAAGAAGACGCTTTTGAATTGTAATAAAAACAGAATTAATTGTGTGTTTGAATATAATTATACAGTAGGTGTACTCGTCTGCGGACAAGTACGTGAATAATGTGAAAGAAAAATTATTTTGTCAATATATTGTGTGTCACATCGAAAAGGGGGCGCTGCAAATAGAGCGACGTTTTGTTTCTAAATTGTCTTCGGGACCCGGATTGGCCAATAACGCTATTCTCTTATACTACTCTATACGCTCGCTTTTGGTGTTTATTATTAACGGGTTGCTCGAAAAGTCATTTCGTTCCCACAGTGGGATGCAATTATAAAACCAATTATAAGAAAATTGATTATGTAGATTTTATTTATTGATGATGGCAATGAGGAATTTTTTAAGGTTTTATAATATTTTGCTCTCATTGAAAGATTATTTCAATAGCTCACTCCTCACAGCAAAATATTGCAAAAATTTGTTCAAATTAGTAATAAAATGCCTTGAAAATTGCAAAACCTGCACATTAGTGCTATATATGGAGAAGATAAATTGGCAAAGGGAATTCTAATGAAATTAGAATCTTATTTTCTCCAATAACAAGAGTAACGAAATGACCTTTCGAACAAATCAATATTCTTTGGCTGTTCGCAACGCAATCCCAACTGATCGTAGCTTTTGTCTCTGTTGTGCCAACTCAGTTTGGATTTCGAGGCGGCTGCCCTTTTTTTTTTTTATTAATACATACAATATTTTTAATATTATTTATTATAAAACTGTTTCATTTAATATATTATATTATATTCTTGCATGTTCATAATCTATTTTTATAGTTCAATAGAACCGTATTGAGTGTTGTATTGCTGATGTTATAAAATTAATAACGCACTATTGGCTTTTTTATATCTCTTGGTATTTTTATTTTCTTTTTCAATTAGTTTATCGAAATTTCTTCTCACCGCTTTTCCACGTGCCATCCGTCGGCAATACATAACAATCGGAGGTTTTGTGAAGTGGACACGATTGTCTGGAGCCTTTCGAAACCGCAAATATGAACTCATCCATCTTAGTCTGAATTAATGTTCAGAATGAGGGACTACATTTATTCAGCTCTATTCAGCTTTTGTCTATGGAAAACAGCAGTTTCGTATAAAGATGTGTACGCGTTCGTTCAGTTTTCGCGACGAACAGGCGCAACTGGGGACAAGTGTTTTAATAATATATCTCTCGCGCGCTAACCGTCGCGTACAGCACTGTTCAGCGCTGCCAAGTCGCGTTCAGCGCGTTACGACTTGCATTAATTGCAGAACGGAGAATGGAGGTGAATGAGTGTAGTCGGTCGGGGAGTGATATTTGTCGGTGTCCACTGCACGCCTGTCGCCAACATGTGTCTGTCCGCAACAGCGCGAAACGTTCTAATGTAAGCGCCCCCGCGGCCCCCTCGGCCCCCGCGGCCCCTGTACCGATCGCGTCGCGTCCGCAGGCAGCGCGCGCGGCGGCTCGTTAGAGCGTTTCGCGGAGGTTGCATTCGAGGCGCTTCGGCCCCCAGCCGTGGCGCCCATCTCGCTGGGGGGCGTGGGCGGCTTCCCGTCCGCCGGCCTGCTGCCGCTCAGCAAGAGCCCCACGCCCGCCGACGTCGGCGCCAAGGACTCCAAGAACGTCGAGATCGCCGAGGTCATCGTCGGGGCCATCTTAGGTAACCGACTACTTATTCCTGATACCTAAAGTGACAACATTCTTTCTTTATTCTCTTTTTAAAATATCGAGGAGTGGGGGAAAAGTTGTTTATTGGGTGTCGATCGCGTCCTCAGGGCCGGGCGGTCGCAGCCTCGTGGAGATCCAGCAGATGTCGGGCGCCAACATCCAGATCTCTAAGAAGGGCACGTTCGCGCCGGGCACGCGCAACCGCATCGTGACCATCACGGGCACGCCCACCGCCATCAGCAGCGCCCAATACCTGATCGAGCAGAAGATCCAGGAGGAGGAGTTGAAGCGGACCAGGCACAACGCCATCTCCGGCCTGATACAGTAACTGCCGTCCGACACGCCGGGACAGTGGCGCGCTACACCTGACACTAGCTTAACAGACTTTATCTTGTTTTCCCTTTAACGATAGCACGGACTATCGGTCGTCCGTGTGGCCGTGTGGCCGTGGAGCCGCGTGGCCGCGTGGCCCACCGGGGGCGGCCATGTCGACGCAATACTAGTTACCTATTTACAATACATAGTTTAGATATACAATTTGTTTTACGCATATTATAACACTATAGAGAGTTGAGAGAGTAACGGTTATTCTAATTATTAGTTGTTGTATCGATCGTGGCCAGAGGTTAAATGTTGTTTGAGGTTTTATCGAAACTTGTGATATGTCCTGCGGAAATTCCTATTCCATGATGTGTTATTTTTGTATAAATAAAGGAGAAGTCGACTTCGCTGTAAATGTTACCATTGATAAGTTATTGTTTTTTAGTTTAACGTCACGCTCGCTTAGGGAGTCGTAGGCATAGGCAATGGAACACGTGCGCAATGGAAAAGGTTCTTTATATTCATTCTCGTAGAGTTCTAATTGGAGAGGTCCCCTCGCGCGTCTCGCGGTCGGTCCTCGCAACAAATTGTCATTCCTCGTTTCTCACATTAAAGATCTTTATTTTTTTATATTTTTACGCTATATTTTGTTTATTTTCGGTTAGAAGTGTTTTAATAGTCGTTTGTCGGTCTAAATTTATCGATGTAAGTACAATTTTAAAATAATAAATGAAGTTACGTGTCCACGTTGGTAGAAAAATTATAATATATTTTAAAGGTAATGAAATAAATCAGATGTCTATGTATATTACTCGAGATGACAATATAATAGATTCTTATTTACAGTTGCCATGTATTTGAAATGTTTATTTTAGACGGCGGCGTTCGTTTTAGTCTCCGTAGATGTTATTATTATATTATATTATATGATATAGATGCGTTTCGACTGTGATTATTTTGTCGACATTGTCAAGGTACGCGGCGACACCATCTTCGCCGGTTCGTAGTTTAAGTTGAATTCGTTTACCTCAGAAGTGCCATCGTTGTATAAATGCGCGGTGAGGCGTCGGTCCGGGAGTACGCCATTGGCATCAGTTCGGGAGTTCGCCTTTGGCGTCAGTTTGGGAGTTCACTTTGGAGTCAGTTCGGGAGTTCGCCTTTGGCGTCTGTTCGGAGTTCGCCTTTGGCGTCCGTCAGGAAGTTCGCCATTGGCATCAGTTAGGGAGTACGCCTTTGGGATCGGTCCGGGACGCCAATCGTTAATAACCATTATATTTAAGGTAACCATAAAAGCAAATAGTGATAACGATAACTGCCTTCGACGGCTCGAACGCTATCAAAGAGTAACGGAAAGAAGTACAAAATACATAAAGCGAATATTATACTTAGTGAAGCGATCGGCTTAAATGTATGTCGAGTACATAGTTGATAAGGAAAGGAATTGAGACGGACTTCCGTTGATGGGTGTGAGAAACAGATAATTGTCCAACGACACTCGATTAGCTGACTTGTTGTATAGTACTATACATAGTTGCATTCAAACGCGACTCGTAGGATGCATTATGCGTCGCTCTAGCTAGTTTCAAAATATTATTAATAATAATAATGTAATGGAACTCTTTTTGAAAGTACATAATAGGTAATCGCTGTTCGACATTTCTCTCGTCTTTCTAATAATAATGTAAGCTAAACGTAATATTAGGAAACATTGCCGTGGGTAGGTCGCCGATATCAGTCTCGTGTCAATTAAATGTGTGTCGGCCGCAGAAAACGCTCGATATTTTGTCGACTGACGCTGACTCGAAACGCCTGTGAATGTCGATTATCTAATAGGCTCAATTTTAGCGGAATCTTTCTAGTTGATACGTGGTAAGTGTAATACGTCAATTAATGAAATGACGCAACAGCTCTGTGGAGGTTCAGTTCTTTCAAATACGAATTATACTAGAGGCCGGATTATATGCAACATACCTAACGTTAAATATGCATACACTACATTCGCGTTTCGCTGGAGTTTTTTAGTTACCGCTTCTATCAGTCGCGTACAGTTCTGAATGACTGAAAATCTATACACGTCACAACTAGTTGACGAAGAGTCATGAGACCGGTCAGCGTACAGCGCTGAAAGCGACTGAACATCTCTGAACGCGCTGAACAGCGCTGAACGTGGCTGAACAGCGTTGAACGCGGCTGAACAGCGCTGAACGCGGCGGTTAGCATGCGAGCGATAAAACACACTTATTCCGAGTTTCGCCCGTTTCCCGCGAGAGCTGAATAACACTGGTGGTTTGTGTGGAATGGACAAAAGCCGAATTGAGCTGAATAAATATAGTTACCCCCATATTGAATGAAATTATTTATAGAATTCATTATCATACATATTATACTATCGAATACTGTTTTAAAAACTGATGTGTTATGAGAACGCATATAATCTGGACTCTAATAATGTCATTTCTGTCTGGTTTCTCTCGCAATTGTTGCTTGGACGATTGCTGTGCAGTATTCGGCTCTGGACGAAGGATGAATTTCTAGTTATTAATAATTATTTGTAATGAGTCAGTACATGCATAATGGTCTATATATGGACCCCTTAGAAGCCAATTTGGATTTGTTTTTTTTTTTTGTCATTTTAACTCGTGACACGTCAATATATATGTTATAATAGGACTATACGTCTTCTAAAGTGTCCATATATGTGTATATTTAATATATAGATAATTTAAAAGAAAATTGCAAAAAAAAATGTTAATGTTGTTATACTGAAGTTGTTACAATATTTGAGAGTATATTATCGTGGATACAGAAAGTAATAATAATAAAATAAATAAATAATAATAATAAAATTAGCGCAGTTACATAATTGTACTTAGTGACGTGTGGTGGAGATAGTTTAAGTTGAGACGGTCCCAAAATTGATGCTCGTATTGTTACGGTGTTAGTCCCAAGTAAAGTAAAGTACCGCGCGCGCGCTGTTTCTGTGATAACGTAAAGATGCACACACACACACACACACATACACTCACACACACTCCCCTCCACCGCGCACTTGCTCCCCCCACCCCACCCCGCGGGCCGCTGACAGCTGACAGGTATCCGGTTGTGTCGCGTTGACTGACGTTTATTGAATTAGTGTCAGACGGTCGACTCAGTCACACTGACAGTGTGACGGGGTGGAGTTTTCTACGGTCGTCGTGTCCGCTTGTCCATCGCCTCTTTCGCCCACTAGATAGTCGTTACAAAAAGAGTTCGCTATCTATGAATAAATGTCCAATATGCGACATTTGTAATGTAATATTGCAATGTTTTAATTGTTTGTTAATTTTGCATGAAATTGGTTATTTTTTATATTTTTGTTACGTCTACTCTCAGCTGTGAGTAATGTGAATGAAGGCAATTTTATTTCTGTATATAAAATGCTATGCTATGTATATATATATAGGTATATTTTAAAGTACCTATCAGTTTATAAATTTGAGGAAGACTCGTGGAAAACAAATTGGACGTATCCTTGAATTGCGTTTTGATATATATTTTATGAAAAATGTACAAGAGTATGAAAGTGTGGACACTTGGACAGAGGGACACGTCGCCAGCGAGAAAGTCACGAATCGTCAGAAGACGTTGTACGTAGTTTAGGGCTGTTTTAAATAAGGAATGAATGTGGTAGACGATAAGATAGGATAGGTAGAAAGTTAGTTAGGTAGGTACGGTCGGAGCGCGGAGCGGTCCCCTCCTCATTTTAATTTTAATAGCTAAATGTTGTTAAATTTGTTGATAATAACGAGTGGTTTAATTGTAATAAATTGAATTAGTGCTAGTGCGAGGGTTTAAGTAAGGGTTAGGATTCGAGAGCAGTGTTTAGGAAAATGGCTGTGCGTTTCAAAGTGGAGACATTTAAACCGCGAAGTACGCGCGGGCCGCACACGACACTGGCCGTTGGCCGTTCGCCGTTCGCATTATATTTCATTTAAGTTAGTCCTTGATCATTGTCACACTTGTCATCAAATTAATTAAAGACTGAGGAATCAACATGACATTGACATCGCCACGACAAGTCCCGAAGAGTACCCATTAACTCATTAAGGCCTTAAGCCGGTTTTAGAGCTCCCCTGTGACGCTCGCTCGACGTGAGGCGTGAGGAGAGCTCTGTGACCGGCCTTAACCGAAGTGTCGTTTGCGGCGCACAAGGCGTGTCACGTGTCACATCAACCTTTACACATGTTGACATTGATATGTTGAACTAATTCTAATGAATTAATTATATCTTGTTGCGTATTTACATATATGTGTACTAGAGTACGTTGGGGATTTTATTTTATTTCTTTATATTTTTTTTTTGTTAACTTTGTTTATAATAAACGGGTATGCAATGTTATTCTAAGAGATATATTATAAATATAATTTGAAATAAGATTTTTTTTTAATGAAATTGTTACGTGTTGAATTAAAAATTCGGTGTTGATTGTTTAGTTACATTTGATGATTGTTTATTTGCAATGTTGTAAATGATAAGAGGTAAAATGAAATGAATTGTACTAGTGTTAAAGTGATCCAAAAACCAATTTAAAGGTACCTTGAACATTGTCTATAATACATTATTAACATTAAATAAATGCAAATATAATATTAATATTGTTCTTTTATTGAATGCGCCCTAGCAGTTGTGATATTTCCTCAAGAAGATGGGCAGTGTCCTAACAGTCGCGGGTTCGAATCCCGCTAAGGGCAAATGTTTATGTGTTAACATTTTGCCTTTGTATGTGTGTTGCCAGTGATCTCTCTATGGGTCTCGTAAAGAAGCTCAATGTCGATTGTCGCTCACCGAGCTATGGAAAGGGCTATGCACGGGGTTACACTGCGAGATTGAATCAGAAATGAAGAGATATTTATTTATCACTTGTTGCTTTTATAACTACTAGCTGGTGACCGCGAATAGAAAATATGTGAGTAATAAAATAAACAACGCCTGATCATCAATCGGGAACAGTACTTTTGAATTTGAATTGAATATTAAAAATTACTTTGAGAAAATCAAACACCTTAATTTTTTTTAATAAATTATATTGTCTATTAATTTATTGTACAGAATATTTTAATATTACAAAACCATCGACACAGCTTAGATTTCCAGTAAAAACAATATTAAAAAAAATGGACGGCATTTCTTAGAGTATCTAGGTACATCTGTAACTGTATCTTGTACGCACATAATTATGGTAAAATACAAAATAAACAATCAATTAAATTTTAGGTAAATTTTTGTAAAAGCAAAAAAATATCTCAGTTTCAAGTTATCTCCGATCGCCAACAGAGGGCGCTATTTCTACTACATAGCACGAATTCTATTTATTAAAGTTTTATAAAAGTATAAATAAAACACATAATCGGGCATCTGTTAAAAAAAATCATCACAATAGCCCATTTTTTAAGTACTTAGTACATTATATATTGATTGCCGCAGAAATACTAGCAATTGATTCTGACAATAATTAAAATAACTTGATAATAATTGTATGTTGTTTATAGCACTAAAGTATATTAAAGGCGATGAATCTGTATACAGTGTACAGTTTACTCAAATGTAAATATAAATAAATTAATATTTTATCTGAAATCATTATTTTAATAATTCAAAATATTAAAAGTTTTTCAAATGTTCTATTTGTCACATAATTTCAACTAATTGAACTCGTTTAAATGCTTGGTTTACTTTAGTCTTAAAAAATACAAAAGCTTTTTAAACAATTGTTTGGAAATCTATATAGATTTTTAAAAAAGCCTTTCACTGGTCAGTTTCAGTGCAAAATTTTACTTCAATATAGTTACTGATTCATTTAAATTATTTTTAGTAAACTTAGATGCCGAGAAGAGAAGTCATGGTTTGGTTCCTATACATACACATTACACAGGTTTACTATGCTCATTGACTTTACAACTTTCAAAAATATACAAACGACACAAGTAAATTCTAGGCTTAATTATTTATATAATAATAATTATTGCTTAGTAAATTACACAAGCACAAAATTAGGAATTCTAAATGAGTGTTTAAAGAGATAAATCCCATAGCACTATTCCAAAACAAACTTTAAAATAAAAAGCTTTCTAAATATAATGGTAATTTGCATTATTGAAATAAAGGGATAATTATTATGTTCCTATATATATTTGACTGTAATTGATTTTTGAACAGTTATTTTTTTATTTTGTTTATAAAATAAGTGAACTAAAAAAAACTGAATGATTTTTCTTTCAATTTCGGTCTAATGAAGTTTGTTTTGGAACAAATAATAATAATATCAAACTAAGGGAAAATTAACTTAAATAAAATCAAGCTAAGTATGTATAAAGTACAAAGCAAAAGTCCTAATAAAAATCACAACACTAAATATCAAAATATCATTGGACTCTGTCAACTTTAAAACTTTAATTATTTAATGTCATTAGTTAATTCAAATCTTATTCAGATCTTTGGATAACATGGTCATGCAGTGCATTAGCTTAAATTAACTTAATCTAACTACTTGGAATGTTTTCACAAATTACAAAAAAAATAAGTATAAATGTTATGAAATTATCTCATATTGTGGAACGTGAGGTTCATAAGTGAAGCCGTTATAGTGAGTGAAGCTAAGACTTCTTGTGCCGGGGGCGTCTGCAAACGGCATTAGCTCGTATAGCAAAGAGGAGAATGAAGGTCTCTCGTCAGGATCCACTTGCCAACATTGAAGACTGAGTTGGAACAATTCATCGCCCACATAAGAAGGCTGCGATGGTCGCATCCCTCTTAGTACCCTAGCGGACACATCTTTATTTGAAGTGTGAGAATATGGGGTTGCGCCAACCGTCAAAGCCTCCCACATTAGACACCCGAAAGACCATACATCCGCTTTAGGATTATATCTTGTCTGCCGCAACATCTCATGCGCGGTCCATCTAGTGTAGTCTGGAGTCTCATGAAGTGGTCTGATATGTGCTAATCCAAATCCGGCCACTTTAACTGCCCCTTTATCGCTTATGACAATGTTACGACAGCTTAATCTCTTGTGAACAATCTTTTTGCTATGCAAATACTCCATTCCGCGGACAATATCAACACATATGTTCAACATTTTATTCTCAGGTACAAGACAGAACTTATTATTCTGCAAATCCCTCTGTCTACTCTGCAGCAACATCTCCTTTAAAGTCTGTTTCGCGTCTTGCAACACAACAAACAGTGTTGTGTTAGTTTCACATATTCCAATAAGAGATATGACATTGTCGTGTTCGCTGGATTTTATTAACAAATCCAGCTCTTGGAGCATAAGTCTCTTGTCAGCTCTTTCGAGCTCTCTGTCTAGAACGACCTGGACCAGTCCAGGAGTATGCGCACCGTGCTGCTGAACTTTGCCTTTTGTAAATTTACCATAGCTACCAATTCCGACGACACACGAGATGTCAATGTCTATATAATTCCTGGGTATATTCCAGAGTTTGCGTTTAAGATTACTGTAATAGTCCACCCTCTCGTCTTCATCTTGGAGGAATCCTGCATTTTCAATTTCCACACATGGTTCACTGAGACTGAGTGGCATGGACTGTGAGCATCTTTGCAAACGAGCTAGTTGTATTTTCTTCCTTAAAATTATAAGTAACCCAACACCTATGAGCAGGAGAACAACTCCAATAGCTATTCCAGCACCTAGAGCTACAACTATAGGTGATACCTCTTCCGGCTCATTAATATTCAATATAATTTTCTTTGTGGCTTCCGCATATCTTATTTTTCTAATATGATTTTTTTCACTGACCACACCTAGTGACACTTCAATTTCATCAGTCAGAGGAAGTGGAGCATTATAAAAACCATTATATGTGCTCCGATCACCGATAATAAAGTCATTTTTAATATAGTCCGGATCTAGTTCAGCCGTAATGTAGTAAGGAAGACCTTCTTCTTTGGCGTATGAATAGTTACCGAGATTTTCAGTTATAATTCCTTGTTGGTGCCACTCAATTGAGACTACCACTCTGTACATGGACACAGGTCCGTTGACATTCTTTGCTTCTGGAATATGAACAACCATCCTATCCCCGTGTCTCTCCCGAAACTGAATTGCAGGGGGACTTGGGTCTGGAGTGCCTATTAAAGTTTCAACTTTAGTTGTTACATTGGGACCTTCCTCCAGATCATTTGTAGCAGTGACACTTATTAAGTATGTTGAGCCGGAATGAAGGTTTGGTAGTTCACTTTGCAAGGTATCTTTGGATACTCTCCATTCTAATGGCACTACGGCTGTATCTGTGTAAGTTTCTATGGCGTTTGCTCTCAAGACATACCCTGTGATTGTAGTGTAAGCTTGAGGTGCAGCCCATGCTATACGAACTGTAGTTTCAGTGAAGTTTAGAACGCTCAATGATATCGGCGGACCCGGTGATGTCACCTCAGTGTCGTAAACGCTCGCGGCTTGCTCTCCGCCACATTTTTGTGTTTCATTCTTAGGGCACGGCGTATCGCACGACTCCAAGGGCAGTTTAAACTGACCGGGCGAATTGCCACAGAAACAGGTAGATTCATTACCAATAGCAGCATACTTATAGTAAACTTGTTCACAAGCAGAGAGGCATACATCCACCGATTGCCCGGTGTGAGTATTCAAAACATCGTCAACTTTCAATTTATAGCAACCGATATAATCACCGCGGTCACACTTAATGCTTAGCACTAATGTAATTAATATCGATAAAGAATAAAGGCACCTTTCAAGCAATTCTCCCATTGTCGTTATGTTGATTCATCAAGTAATAAATGATGAGTACACTGGTTACACAAAATACATTTTTTACACACACGTTTAATTTGTTTGTGTGTTACTTCTGTTTAATCGATAAAGACGTAGCCTAGGTTCTATTCTATCGGCTCCTTTTAAAAGATTATAACATATAAATAGTTTCCCTTTTCCTTTCTTTCCATTAAATAAAAATATAAACTATATATTAAGGAGCGTAGAGATAAGGAGAACAATCTTAATGGGTGTTAAACTAAAAAAGTGGCAACTAAAATCGTCGAATTGAGATGGCGCTGGTGTGTCTAGGGCAGTGATCTAGAGAGTTTGAGAGTATGAAATGAAACGGAGTGAAGTGCGCGCTGAGTTGAATTGTTTACTATCACTAGCTGCAACCAGCGCCATCAGTTCGTCGTCTTTCAACGGACACTTTTAATACACGGAGCTTGCGCTCCTTTAAACGGCAATCACACCATACAATTTGAACGTTTCCTATTTAGGAAATCTAAGTAGAGAGCTCGTGATCACACTACGCTAAATTGATTTCTAAATCGAAGATATAGAGTTCAAAATGGATAAACTCTCAATTGAATCCAATCTGTTCTAACTGCGATCACATCTTTCGATTTCCTAAATTGGATACGTTCAAATTGAATAGTGTGATAAGCGCTTTACCTCTATTCTCCTTGCTATATATGTTCCCATAACCATTTCTTATTTTCCGTTGAGTGAGCCACAGATTAAAAAACGGATGCTGTGTTGGGACTTTGGGAGGCAAGAACCAAAGAGTATAGTAATATATATATTGAGCAAGAACCCACTCAACCCCAGAGAACAATAATATAATAATAAATAATGATCTTTTGGCTTCAATCAAGCTTCAATTTAGGATCTAGCATGAGTTCTTCTAGCGAATGCGGTCACGAAACATTATGTGTTTTTATATCATATACGTTTATGTATAAATATGATTTCCCGATGTGTTTTATATGAACTTTAAAAAAAAACTACATCTTGGTTTTAAAATAACGCGGACCACAGAATAAATAGAATACACAATCAGAAGTGTTGAAATTAAAAAATGGCAATACTGTAGTGTTGTCTTGTCTCGTTCTAACCATTTAACCATATAGTTGATAAGAAAGAGACAACACAACAGTATTGCCACTTTTAATTTCAACGCTTTTCTGACAGACAACTACTTCAATATAAATAATCTATCAAATTTATTAATTTGAATATTGGACGTTATAAACGAATAACAAAAATTACGTCAACTGATGGCACTGATGCATTAGTTTGTTTTTCTCAATAACAATCTTAATTAATAACAATCTTTTATGAAAGTGCTTTACAATAATTCTAACAATGTCTACAAGATCGGGTAAACGTACGTACTTTACAATTTAATATTTTTAATTTACTTACCATTAGCATTACTTTTACATATTTTAATTTAATGTGAAAATACATTTTAGGAATTCATGCCTCAATTAACGAAGATGTAAAGAGTCAACGTAGAAGCAGGCGACAAAAAGATAACGGAGAAATGGACACTACAATAAGCAAACGAAATAACTACGTCAGTTATCCAAAAGAAGATAATTTGGTTGAGACTGATGACATCGATCAGAAATTGCCCAAACGGAAACGAAGAACTCTCAACCAACACAATCACAATACGTTAGAAGCGACAGATATGAATACCACTGTGGTTCGTGAGACTAGGAGCAATAAGAAAATCAACAATATTACAGAAGTTGCACTGGAAAGCGACCGAAACATTGAGGTAGTCAATGGGAAAATTAAGCCGAAAAAGTCAAAGAAGAAAGCAGAAAATAAAAAAAATGGCAAAGAAAACATTGTAACGGTTACTACACAAACAAAAGGCAAATCTAAAAAGAAAAAGAATAAGCGATCTCTTGAAACCGAATCTAATAATATGGAAGTTGTCAAAAGTAATGATATCCACAATCAGAGTAACGAGTCTGTTGATTCATACCATAGTGCCAGTGCATGTAGTCCTCCACATATAAATGTTGACCTTTCATCACTAACCCCCGATGTTAATGCAAAAGTGGATAATGGATCAAAGAAAAATACACCTATGGATGTGAGCAATGCTTTCTCTGTTAGCCCAAGCCAAACGCTCAACGGTACATTTGACAAAAGAAATTCTGATATTAAGAATTCCACTTTTGACAATATTAACATATCTAAAGAAAACTCTTTTATCAGAAAATTAAGCAGTGCCTCGGACAAGCTACCGATAGTGTCTATTAATTCCACTTACGATAAACTGGATGTCACTTTTGACAAGAATAGTAAGTCTTCTTTAGACAAAGAGGGGGCAGTCAATTCTACATACGACAAGTTCAACGGTTCCCATATCAGTATAAGCAGTGATCAATCAAATACTAATATCATTCTGAACGATACTCCAGTGCAAAATGATAATTCTGTAAATGAATTTAAGAAATGCATTGAGGAAAATAAAATGACTGATGATGAGTCACTTATCTCCACTGATTGCGATGTTTCGGAGAAGTCTGTTAGCCCTAAGAGTAAACCGCAATCTACGCCGTTGAAGAGAGAGGGAACTTTCACAATAGAAGGAGAAGATTCAGTCATACTAACCCATAAAGTTGTAATGCGAAAGTCATCACCAGGAAGTACACCGTTCCCCTCGAACAACAAGAGAGTTTCGAAAGAAAAAAGCAAAATTAATCTAACAAGATCAATAGAGGAAAAAACAAAGTCACCGCGCAACACCAAAGTGATGTTCTGCAGCCCTGTCAATAATCCTGCCATTCTCAGTCAAAGAAAAAACAAAATAATCAAGTCCAACTTGAAAGGTTCAAATAAAAGTTTTGTCTTCGATGGCGATGGTAAGTGACGGTGATCTCTTCTCGGTTGGATTTTTTTAATCTATTTATTAATGTTTGATTTGTTTTGCAGAATCAATGTCCACGAAAAACCAGGCGACTAGCAATTGCAAAATTGCTAGATTATTGCCACGTAGCTATGCGGACCGTATGCAAGCAAAACGCAAGAGGCTTGTTGATGATCAGCAAGAATCAGTTCAAAGGCTCTCCAAGCCAAGAACACCTAATGGTAAGACTTAACTGGTTTTTTTACTGACCATTTGGTGGTAAGTTTTACTGTAAAGCAAACCAAAATAGGGTGCAAGTGTGCTAAAGGGTAAGGGATAAGATAAGGATAAAAACAATGACTATGTTATTATTTTAAGATATTTTTCCTTAAGAGTGTGCTCTTAAAGAAATAATCTTATAATGAATAAAGAAAATATGGATAAATAGAGAAAATAAGTAAAAATAAAACTATTTTAACTTGGCTTTGTATGTAAATGTATGACATGACACATATTAAATTAAAAAAAAAAAAACACATTAAATATTTATTATTAGTATTGATTGATAAAGAAAATATAACTTTTTTGTACTGTACTGTCGATTCTTTGCCGACCGTCACTAGTGGTTTTATATCATGTATTTATTTTATTTGTATATCTGTATATTTGAATTTATATAATTTAACTAATTTTTTTAATGTAACATATTTTTTCTGTATTATCTTATATACAGAAAGCTTAGGATATTAGGATTCCTCGCAAATAAAGGCTATCTTTATTTTTATATTTGTCATGTCCTGTGGACGTGTGTTTTTACAGTAAAATCATCATCGGAGGCAATCAGAAAGGAAGCGAATAAGTCGTCCACGAAGCTTCCCAACTTCAGTGCCCTCCATCAGAAGCAGTTTGCCAAGATGGAGTCGCTGGTGGAATGTCAGCAGCGGAAAGCGGAGAGAGCTCGTCAGCTACTCGCACCGGCTGCGGCCCTCGACAGGAGCACCACCAAAGGTCATATACTTAAATATCGCTATACTGACTTTGTGTTTGACGAGCCCATTGCTTAAGATTATTTGCATTAGAATTCTGACTCAGGGGTCCCGGGTTCCGTTCCCAGCTGATGAACTTTTCAATGTTGGTCCTGGTTTGGGATTTTTTTTGTTTTTGGCAGAACTACAGCTAGTTATGTATAACTTATATATAAATTAAGGACGTGTTTACGAATCTGACAAAACTTAGTTGTTTTTCGGTAGATTTTGCGACCAAATGAAACCAAATCAAATAAAACTAACAGGTGGCACAGTTAGATTACTCCTTTATCTGCAAATACTATAAAAAATAATTTAAAAAAATATGGTTTTTAGTACTGTAAATACAATTTCTGATCGAGGCGATTCACACAAAATTTACGAAAAGTGGTCGTGTTTAGGATCATTTTTATGATTTTATGTTCCAAATTTTGTTTGTTTAAAAATACTGAAGCATAGCAGACATAATCAACTCAACATTGGTAAAAAAAAAAAATTATAAAAATATCAGAAATCGCCTCACAAAAAATTAAAAAGTTCCGTCAAAATATTCATATGTTTTGATATTATGCATGAATCTTAATGGGTGACAATGAGGGTTTATTTAGTCTACACAAAACATTTCTAAAGAAATACTCAGGAGTGAGTGATCACTCCCTCACTCAGCCTATTCATTTTCGCAAACACGTCATTAATTTGAATTTTCTACTTACAGTGTCATCATGGGTGAGTTTCACGCAAAACGTTGACACTAGTTTGAGCAATCCGAAGCCACCGGACGTGAAATCTGGATACACGAGGTTCGGTTTTAAACTCAACAACACGAGCGTGAATCCGTTCAATGTCACCGTTGAGAGTAAACCGTCCACCGTAGGGGCGACCGTCACCGGTTCCCACAGGAGACAGGCGGCGAAGAAGGCCGCCTCGAGGGAGAAACCTTCGAGGGGAGTCCGAGTCGGTCTGGAGAGGAACGAGAATCGAACCGTGATCAAGGGTGTGAGGACCAACAGGAGGTTTGAGCTGCAAATGAAAGCGAGGAATTTACAATTAGATTAGTATAGATAGAGCTTAGCAAAGCCTTTGGCTGACAGTCGGGATTCATGTTCAGTCTCATTTGTCTTATATATCCAGATTATCCGGGTATTGGCAATTTTTCAAAAAGTCTTAATTGTTGTCTATACTTTATTTTGACACGGAGAAAACACGTTGACATACCTAATATAATTTTTTCCCACCCTTTTCGAAAATTTCTAGACGTCATATAGCCTCTTTCACCAACTACAAGTAAAGTGTTGATTAGTTACTTTTCAAGTGAAGCTTATTGGCGAGTAAATGTTATAAGTATCTTGTGTACCATTGAGTAATGCTTCTCGAAGATGGTGAAACTGGTACACTTTCTTACCGGTTACTTTAAATGGCGGTTTGCCTACTTGACACTTTACTCGGAGATTGTGAAAGAGGCCCATATAGAGTGTTTTGGTTTTATAACCAACATAAAAATTTACAAATGTAAACTTATTTTGTAAATTTGATTGCATGATGTGAATCGGTAATAGTTGAGGCGACAGTGTTATCTTTTTTCCTTAATTTTTTATTATAAAGAGTTAATTATAAATTCCCGACAGAGGAGAGGGGCCAAAAGGTGGGACATCGCAGTTATTTACTTACACAATAGATTAACATATTCGTCAGTAAATGATAATAAAATAAAAATACGTGATAATTATTGTTATCATTAAGTACCTGATACTTGACTGTAATAAACATAAAGCTCGGCGCACACTGGTTTGGTTCGTGACAGCTAAATTAGGTGGGTTCATACTGTAGTTAGTTATAATATGAAGTGATTGCCATGCCATGCCATGTACAGTCAGGGCAAGAAAAGCTTCGTCAAACTAAAACTCGATAAAAATATAAGTAATTTGTTTGATCCTTTAGCTAGGCTAAGTAGCTCTAGTGGCGTAATTAAATTATGGATTTTGAATGTACACAGATGATACATAATCAAATTATACATCCCACCGACGTTTTTGTTAGCATAACTTTTCTAGATTTCCTCCCACTAAGGAAGCTTTATTCCCTTAGCTTCCCTTCCACTAAGGATAATAATCCCTGGTGGGGATATAAGTGTATTTTTTTCCACTTATCCCCTAATAAGTAAATGTTGAAAAGAGCCTCTAGCGTCAGCAGCGAAGCTAACAATTCCCAGTGTGACCCTGTACTTTAAACTTGAAACTTTGTTGAGGACTTAACAGTGCTGAACGTTGAATTTTTCCTTCGTGCCGTGTTTCAGTATTTTTTTTTTTAATTTTTATAAGTAATATTTCACATTTACTTACTAATTAAATAACTTGATAATAGAGTTTATGTAGATCTAGGCACAAACTCTTTAAAGCATCTCGATTGTAAGGCTTAATTCACACCAATAACTTAAAAACTCATAGTCGGCTTGAACTTTTTCGTGACATTTAGTTAATAGTCAGGAGGAGAAACAAACTAACGGAAATACATTGCTAATTGTAAAAGTAAAGCTGACGGCTCGCTTGATGGTAAGTGGCTACCGTCGCCTTTTAAGAACAGCAACGCCATAAGTGCACAGCTGATAGGTGGGTGGACCTTAGTAGTTTTAAGTATAATATACTAATAGGGAAATGGGCTCTAGCATCCCTTAATCGCTCACCGAAACACAACAGCACGCGTGCTGTTATATCACCGTGGTTTTCTGTATTTGTTGTGGTTTCAGCGGCCATAAAAATGTGTGAATAGAGCCATTGATTGACTTTAGTCGATGTGTTTTCATTATACATATTATTTTAATACTAGTATATTTTTATTTAGTAAATAAAAGTTCGTCTTAAATATTTTTGATTTAAGAAATCATGTTTCGCCTAATATGTTACTAACAAATAAAAGTTTTTTTTAATACAGATAGCCAGGTTTTTCATTTCACATATTCCCTTATCTTATTATTGGAAATCAGGCTGCCAAATTAATTAATTTACCCACTTTCCAATGATTTGTATGTAACGTCAATTCTGGACGTATTGAAAAAATAAGCCATGTTTAACTTGGCAAGATTTTAACGTAGTGGGGGAAAGTTTGCGCATCTTACACTCACGTGCTATAAAACTCGCGCAAGTTGTACAAGGGAGTGAGGACTGAGGAACATGTGCAAGGGGCGAGTGGCGAACCCAAGGAACATAATATATACCTACTCTCAAAAAAGTATCCTAGGATCCCATGGGAGCCAAGTGGACGGAGGGCTCTAGAGCAAACCAGTCGCGCGCTCGGACCTACGTCATCTCGCCCCCTCCTCCAGTTTGATACCCCGATAAGATCTAAAAAACGACTTCTGCCTGCGTTATGTAAGATAAATTTGATAGTGGAGACCGATAGATGGCGTTAGGTGTAGGACTATTTTTAATTGCTATTTTCTTATATCTAGTCACTATCTAATCTCAGCCGTTAGACTTTCACCGCTGCACATAGGCCTCGCCGATAATCTTCGGTAAGGTAGTACAAAAAGTAGTCGACAGACTATTAGTAAAAAAAACCGAATGGAATTTGTCTATACTTACAATTTTACTAAATTAGAAAATACTTTCATATCCACACTCGTAGAAAGTCAGCAGCAGTGTCACAGTTCACATATAAGTAGGCAGACGAGCTTGCTTGCAATCGTGCACAGAATACTAATGGGTTGGCTGCACTCGGCGTACCCGAAATATTTTTATGGGGTCTGTAATGAGGGATTCTTAAGGAGATAGGAGGATGCGCTAAAAATTGACCACAGACAATTTTTCTTGCCCGTAGTCCACCTCAATAATATTTTGACGACACGTTTGGTCTAGTGATCTAGTAACAGTGGCTATAGATAGTAACCCTAGTTAACCAAACGGTCGCGGGTTCGAATTCCGCTAGGGCAAAAGTCATGGATGTTTGTATTTATAACAAAAACATACATATATTGCAAGTTAATAAAAAGCTTGTAAAAAAGTAATCTATGTATATCAACTGTCTGGTATTCATAATACAAGCATTAGTTGCTTAGTGTGGAAATAGATGGTGCTGTGTGGCAGGTATTAAGATATTTATTTTGGGCAATAAACAGAGCAGCAC
The DNA here is from genome assembly GCA_918317495.1 of Synanthedon vespiformis. Taxonomy (NCBI): domain Eukaryota; kingdom Metazoa; phylum Arthropoda; class Insecta; order Lepidoptera; family Sesiidae; genus Synanthedon; species Synanthedon vespiformis. The sequence continues at coordinate 362,413 of OU906962.1, forward strand.
CAGGAGAGGTTCATCAATGAAAGAAGTAAGGTGGCTACAACCAGATTTATTAACGTCTCAACATTGAAGCACAGCATTGTATGTGATCACACTGTTGAAGTACATTTATGTCAATCTAGACCAGTGAGCATATAAATACATATAATATCATTGATAACATATAGTATCATTGATCTAGACTCTATGTAGACATACAACAAATTCCTTTATTGGGTTGCATCTTGCATCGGTGCAATGTCTTTCAATTAATACGCGATTCATCATTAATACAAAATACGCCTTCATTCGTAGATAAATGAAGACACGATTTGTCACTCATCACAAAATCTCGATTCACACAAATATACTTTTTAACTTTTAATTTAAAAGTACAATACGATTATTCCTTGTGCACGGAATAAATATCACACAACATTCATAGAAAAAAACACTTGTACTGGTCTAATAAAATACTTTTTTTTTAAATGGAATTGTTATCGATATTTAAAATATCTTGAACTTGGGAAAGTGAATTCATAGTGTACAGTAATATAAAATATATTATTATTTTTACAAATCAAGTCCTTCTATGGGTCACACGTTTTGATGGATAGGCCGCCAACTCATTGAACGAACATTTTTACAAAATGTTACTTATTTCCGTTTCAATACATAAAAAATATATTTCTCATATTAAAGTGAAAATTGTTAAATGCGTTATTTAAAATTTACATTTTAATTTTGAATTCTTAACATAATTTCTTTATCAATATTGAACTAAAAGAGTCGACAGACACATACAACATACTGTATGTAGATGACACATTCACATCTGAGTACATGACAGTTTATTTAATATTATATTTACACAGTGAAATTCCCGGGGATGAAATTCCCCAAGTGTTAACTTGGGCGTTGACCAGGGTTGTTGAATGATTGAAATTGATCGATTTAATATTTTTTTTTTATTAAGTAATCAAGCTTTTAGTAGAAAATTGAAACAATTATACTATTTTGAGTCATGTCAGATTTAGGACTAGCTCTATGTCCGCATCCGCAAAAGATTCACATTGTTTATTGCGGATAACGGGTATGGTTGCGGAAGTCTAAATCAATGCGAAAGCAAATATCGGCAACAACCCTGGCTGGGTGTTTTGTTGACAAGTAGCAGAGACCCATAGAGGTTGTGTCATGTGTGGCGAGCGGCCCGCTCGCATTTGTGCCACTTTGCATTGCTTAATTGACCAAATCGCCATTTTATTCATTAGTTTAATTAACATTATTAATACTTTCTATTCACTAAAGTTATTGTTTTTTTTATTACACTAAGTTTTTCATTATTTTTTTGGCAAATTTACTGCAAATAAACGTAAAAAAGTTTTTTTTTTTTAATATAAAGGCAATCCAATTTAATTAACAAAAATACTATTCACCTATGAAAAATAAACCAAAAATACATTAAAATAAAAAGCTAGCTCGTCTTCTATAGATCAAATTCGTACTAACAAAACCATTTTATGTATACAATACATACATAACTATTATACGATATATATTTCGTTCACTTTACTAATAATACATAATTACAGCCGGATATGTTGAACATTTTCTATATGTAACAAAATATTTTTTCATCAGTGCATTTTTAATAATATTAACAAAAATAATAATTGTAAGTTTAAATTCTCACTATAATACAAATGCAATATAAACAATTAGGTATTATATTTGCTCAGGCACCTAATACAATATCTATTCCTAACTACTTTAGCACGAGAAAATTTAGAGAATCAACTAGATACTAATTTTATTCAATATTCACATGCGGATACAGTACAGTACAAGAATACACAATGGTATGGTACCATCGTGAACCATACAGTAATTAAAAATTAAAATCATATTAAAATGGTCAGTATACTGACCAGAATCCTTACCATGAGTTTACAATGACCGCACTCGCTAGCAAGGGCGTAAAATATGTATATGGATAATTGTCAATTTGACATTGACAGTTTTTCATATATACCTATGTTTGACGCTCTCGCATAGTAAAGGTGCAGAACCCTTACTATGAGTTTACAATGACCGCACTCGCTAGTGTGAACGTAAAATATGGGCGTCTTTCCATTAGCGACGGCACGGCCCGGCACGGCCCGGCACGGCCCGGCACGGCCCGGCACGGCCCGGCCCGGCACGGCACGGCACGGCATGCCGGGGTTCGTCTTTCCACTGAGCCGGTGTTGGACGCCGGTTTTTTCCTTGGTAGAGATGTCGGAAGTGAAAGAAATATCGATGTATCGATATTTATAAAAATATCAGTATCAATTAGGTTTCTACAAGAAACTCTTATCATTGTCATAATAAACTTGAATTTACTAAGGTTTCAGAAAAAAAAACGATTCTGAGAAGAAACCCCGAAAGAAACTTAGGATTATTATTTTGTCATCTATAAAATATAAAATTACAACAATTACACTTAACTTGAAGCAAAATCAAAGTATATAATATTAGTTTTAATGACACTTTTAAATTTATTTATAGACTAGCTGGTGCCCGCGACTTGGTCTGCGTTAAAAAAGATAAAAAGTAGCCTATCACGTGTCCCGTACTTCTAAATGTTTATTTAGCAAGTTTCATGAAAATCAGTTAATTCGCGTAAGAGTTATGGAGGAACATACGTACAATACCTACTCTTACAGATTTATTATTAGTATTGATAAGGCTCTGATTTTATCTCAGTTTATGCTAAAAAAATATTGTTTCTGATATAATTTTCGATGTTGGATATTTTGTATCTATGTACTATCAATATATCGGCCATAAATATAAATATATCCAATTAAAAATATCGATACACCGATATATCGATACTTTTTCAACAAGCGTAGCCCTTGGGTAGCACTCACACACGCGCACGGCTACAATTCATATACAACACACATGCAGTTACCCCCAAGCCGGCCGGTGCCAGCCGGCGCCGGCGAGAGTCACCTGCCGTGCCGTGCCGGGCCGTGCCGGGCCGGGCCGGGCCGGGCCGTGCCGTCGCTAGTGGAAAGACGAGCCATATAGTTTCATACATTTTTACTTCCCCGGTAAGCCGGGCCGTGCCGTGCCGGGCCGTGCCGTCGCTAATGGAAAGACGCCCTATTTATATTGAAAATTGTCAATGTCAAATTGACAGTTTTTCATATAAAATATAAACGTTTTACGCTCTCGCTAGCCGCTAGCGAGTGCGGAAACTCATGGTACAGGTACAGACTGGAGATTTCTGGCCTTGTTGTACTGTATCGTATTCTTCTTCATCAACATAAATAAAATGTCAATATATATCAACACTTAGACGCTAAACGAAAACAAGATTACATTACTCTTTATATTACAACCTTATTTACACAAGAAATATTTTTTTCTTCATACATTATTATTAAGGAAAATATTCTCTTCCACAAGTCAACCCTGCACAAATATTTTAAAGAATACTTTCCCCAATTGGATTTAAATAGTTTTTTTAAGTTAACTCAATCTTCACATTGACATCACAGTTGACTTGTCTAACAAATCTCACAATTTAAAATCACTCCTATATAAATACAAATTTGTTTGGGTCATACATGACCACACAAGTTATTATTACATTATTAATTATATCGACACATTGCCGTACCTTACAGAATACAAGATGAATTTCAAACGAAGAACGAATAAATGAATGAAATAAAAAATACCACACTTCATAAGACAACGATAGCTTATATCACAAAAGCTCTCACATCACACAATCATTCATATTCATATGTTTCAGAGGCGAAAAGAGACTTACATAGAAATCTCAAAGCTTAATTAATATCGAAGATATTTTGTCATCTAAATAATAAAAGTTTAGCTAAGAAATGTATTGAAAGAAACAAGTCTATACTGTGTTCACTAGCTGCAGACAAGATCATAAATCATATTCCACAATGTGCTAGTAAGCTAGCAATATGTTGCAGCATAAGCCCCACAAATTGCTAATGCGCCTGGACGCCATTTTGGTGACGTAATCTTGTGACACACTCAGTACCGTCAGCAACACTGGCAGGAGTGACCGGCGAGTTTTGATGACGTCACGTGGATGTTTATGTGACAAGGATCCTACGCGTTTGCAATTTGCGGGGATTATACTCTCGCATGTTTTATTTCCTCGTTTGTAGCAAGTGTTTTTCACGCACTATACATTTTGTAATACTTTTATTAAAGATCCTAAAAAATGAAGGGCACGGAGTCTGCAATTTTGATTCTTTTTACAATTTTTTTAAGTCTACGTAAACTTTTACGGTTTGCAATTGGTTGCGATTGGTTTGCAAAATATGCAAATAATTAAATGCGAAATTAATAAAAATGCACAAAAGTTTGTAAAGGTGTTTGTTAACAAAGAGATTGTCAATACGTTGATTTTCAGGAGATTTTCTGTAACGATTTGTGAATTTTCATACAAATGACAAGCGCGTCGGTCGCACGGTCGATCGTGCGTATTGTCAGGACTGACCGTCAAGAGAGCACTTAAACCGGCCTAAAAGGCAAGTTAATTTAGTCGCTTATCAACATCAACCAAACTCCAAAGTAACAAATGTTGTATTTGGTTGTATGTACACCTTCCATAAACTTTAGTCTAAAGACAGGTTACTTTTTTACAAGAAGAAGGAAATAGATCGGTGTCGTGATTCTAAAGGCTGACCAAAAGCCAAATAACTATTAGTAATGGAACATAAAGCATATCACAGAATTCACAGAGTAACGATTTTATTATAAATCCTTTAAATATTATGCTATCGAATTATTTCTGAACATCAATCGAAAACAATCAGATCAGCGAAGTAATTAAAGACAGAAAATGTAGGGTAAGCAAAGTAGGTATACCTTATAATACCTGTGTACATTACCTATCTACAATGTTGGCTAGTATTTTGGCGTACCCTACCAACAGAGCGATAACGTCAGACATCAACGAACAATGACGCGTACATGAATTCCCACGTTTTTAATGTAATTAAGTCGAGACATTTGATACGCCGTAATATAAATAAGTACATAATACATAGCTATGATTTTTATGAGTATACAACGGCCAAAACTTATAAATTCGAACTAGAATGGTCTCAACTCATATATTAAAGTAGAGAGCAGATTCTTCCAGGGTCGGAAAGCCGTTCCGCGAAATACACTATTGTCTGGTTAACTAAAGGAGAAATTCATCTTTGAATTGTATGAAACCTTAAACCGAGTGATCGATAGCAGCACCCGGTGCAGCCTCTATTGTTGTTGGCGGATGTCTTTTTGTTAAAAATACAATCATACACTTAGTTATTATCATGCAAACTCGCCCTGACACCTAACAAAGAACCACCTACAATATTTGGGACACTTTTAGGCATTTCCAGAGTGACGAGTTTTGGTAATTTTAGATTAACAAACCTACATAAAATGTCTTAACAGTCTTCTAAATAATCACTGGCAAGTAGGTTCGACAACTCGACATAATTATATTAATAACTAACACGGATACACATAGATATAGATATATTAATTAATATATCTACGTGTATCACCTTGGATTTAAGGAAAAAGGACAATTAAGTAATTTATTATTTTAAATTGGTGCCTCAATCGTCTATTACTAGTTCAAAAGTTGGAAATTTCAAATTGTTTTATCATTTTATATTTGTTTGGGAAAGATAAGATAATAATTATAAGGTGTTAATGTTATTACACTATTAAACTCTTACGGTTTCCGATAAAAATGATTTCCACATTTTCGATAATGTCAACTTGCGAAGTTATCACGAGTTGAAGTAGTGAGTGGGCTAAAAAAGTGTTTGCGTTCATTCATACGAATCGTAACAATGGCAGTGTATTCAATATTTTGTAAAGAATGGCTTGTTTTTAATTAATTTGACTTTTGCGAATAAAACAACCGGTCACGACAAAGTTCGGCCTTCACGCCAAATGAATGAATGTTAGTTTTTTTTTTTAATGAAACGACATGGTTGCTTTTTTAAAGTCTCCCAACCGAATCAAGTGCCATCATATAGTTAAAAATTAACTTAATTGTAAATTATGTATTATATACTAGCGAAATATACTAATCAAGTACTAAAATTATTTCATTTTACTACAAGCGGCGTATTTTTTTTAATTTGTCACACATTTTTAGTGTTAGTTTTCATTTGTCAAATTATGTATACGTAGTTTGACTAATGAATGAAAACATAGTTGATATATAACATAACTATTATCAATGAATTCTTCCAACATTAAAATTACTTCAAATATTTATATAATGGAGAATCAAATCAGCTTTTACTAACTAAACATCGGTGGTAAGTTCGGTTCAGAGTTTCAAAATATTTGAGTACGATAGTTTACCTACTATTCAAAAGTAAAGTAACTAGTGTTAGTTAGGTACTATTCTGTTAAGCTAGAAATGTGAATAAGGTGATTTTTTTTCCTGGTATTGTCACCGCGAGGTTTTGAACGGAACTTATTCGCCTACGTTTTGTACCTCAAGGACATCGGGTATCGACACACAATAACTGTCAGATACGAAATACAATGAGAAAAACCCTCCACATTTCTCTCACATTCTAACTGCTTATCGTATCTACAAGTTAGACTTCGAGAGAAATGACGCGCCCCTTTCATATAAATGGATATGTAATAAAAAAAAGCGTGAAATTATGGCAGGGGCTGACGTCAAAGTGACGTTGCTCGGCCAATAATGACCATTTTATTCGAACACAGCTAAACAAATAAAAAGAACTACGTGGTGCATTCAGAAGCGACCACAGACTTGTAATTATACTTTTATATTAATACTATAAAGCAAGAATATTTTGTATCTATTTTTGTTTGTAATGAATAAACTCAAAAACTATTTACTAGATTTATTTATTTTACAAATTCTTTCAGCTATAGAAATCTACATACATTATCAGGGAGTAACAGACTATAAAGTTATGCGAACGAAATAGCGTGCAAAAGCCTTATTCCATCCTAAATTATGAATTATTCCAATTCGTTGGAGGTCGTTGGAGGTTTCAGTGATTATTTTTTAATTTAACCGAAACAAGTTCTCAATTACTAAGCAACCAATAATTATTTCAATGAGTATGCAATATTCAACAACATAAAGGCTTCTTGTTGATAACGAATGAAGTCCGGCTAAGCTAAACCGAATATCACGTATTTACCTACATTAAATGAGTCAACTCTGACTTCTAACAGTTAATATTTTAAACTTATTTATACTATCTGGCGCCTGCGACTTCGTCCGCGTTGGAATAGAAAAGAGTAGCCTATCTTGTGCCCCGTACGTCTAAATGTTTATCTACCAAGTTTCCTGAAAATCAGTTAATTCGTTTAAGTAAGAGTTATGGAGGGAGGGACATAAATGTACTGTCGAGTACAAAGATATGTATATGCCTGAAAGTTGAAAATCAGTTAATTCGTTTAAGTAAGAGTTATGGAGGGAGGGACATAAATGTACTGTCGAGTACAAAGATATGTATATGCCTGAAAGTTACAAAATTATGTATCTATTTAAATTTGTAGCCATATTTGGTTACAAATTGCCGAATAAAGTGACAGTATATTGGAATTAGAATAATGTAGTCATATTGGAATTTATTTTTATGGTAAGCTTCACAGAGAGACTCTGTCCTCAGGTGCTACAAGTGCACTGGCGACTATTGTAGGATTGAGGATTAGGGATATGGAAATGGGGAATAGGGAAAGGACTTTAATCGTAAGTTGTAATGACAACAATAGGGAAATCAATTTACTTGTTAATACCCGTGGTTAATACTTTATATCGATCATGATAAAATACGTTTACTTACATGTTTGTGTGAAATATGACGTCATTAGGTTACAATACAAATGATTGTGCTATTACTCATCGCGACAATAGCCTAGGCTTTTGATAATAGTATTATATTATATTGATATCAGTTATCGGGCACATTGTGCCATTTTTTTAATACTTTTAAATGAAAATAATCGAAAACAAAAGCGAATTATTCCAAATATTCGTATATATTCGTCGTAGAATTGTTGTATAGGATAAATTATAATTTGCGAGCGTAAACCCTCCGATGGTAGGTAATTAAGTTTTACATATATATTATTTTAGGGTCATTCACTGAAAAGGTAATTCACTATTTGCCACTGTTCACGGAGCGGAATGATTGTATAAATACATAATATACACAAAAAATGTTTGTTAGTTACATAATTATTATGCGGATATACAGTATGCTGCAATTAGACTTTGACCTCAACATCCAAAGTAAAAGTGATAAAGTATTATTCCAGCTCCAAATTGTTCTATATAGTTAGTCCACTTATTGTTTGGTAAAAAGTTACACCTATTTTAGCGTCGGGTTTGGGAGGGATGGGTATGCTATTGACCATTTTTATTCGCAATTCAATGTAGATTATTTTTTTCCTGAGCATTTTTGCGCTAATTTAAGAAAAACTGATAAAATAAATGACCTTTTTTTTCATAGGAGGTCATAAGCTGGTGATTCTTTCCCCGGTGAAGAGTGAACAGTCGCAACGATACCGTTAACGTTAATAAACAAAATGATAACTCCATAGACATGAATTTGGGCGAAGGCCAATTTCTTCGAAGTTACACCGCGCAAAGTTGGGGTATCAAATTAACAGTTTGCAGTCTCTTTCACCTTACTTCCGCATTTTGTAGATGTTTCATTTACAAAATACGGATATTCCATCTATTAATATTGATTTACCAAAGGGCTAGAGATGGAGTGCAATTGATACATGAATCTAGATATGTTGCGAAATTCTGGTCTACAAAACATGTCTCAGAACAATAATAGCGCATGGAACTACTATTGCAGTTATACTTAATACAATTCTTTCCTCTCTTTGAACTTAGAATATTTTTTTTTTACCAGTCAATGATAATTACAAACTGATAATGGGCACTTTCAGTCTATTGTTTTCACACATGTATTAAAGTGAAGTCAGATCAAATAATTATGCATATATTTATACTCCTTTGAGATTATTTGCTGCAAATCCCTGAAGACGGAGTAAGAATTGTATTTGTTACAAAATATGTCACCATTGTGAATTAACATCTGTGTATATTTTATTATATCTGGTCTCTAGGGGACGGTCTCTACGAGTTGCTTAAGTTAAGTCACATTAAGTTAGCATCTAAGCTATTATGTAAGTTAGTTTTTTGTTTATAAGGGTTGAGCGCCTCACACTCATACAACAATCCGCTGATGCTTTCAAGGTCCTGTACAAAGGCAAGGCTAAGACTGAAAAAAATTTTTTTTTCCTCTAGTGTAATGTCACAAAAATACAATACCTACGATTCTATGCAGAAGTGAATTTATTGAGCATAACCAGTTGCTCCTTTCATGCTAAGCACATTGGCAATCTTTGTTGAGTAAGATTTCATAATTGAGCCCGAAACATTGATTGCAAATCATCGGTGAAGTTAATTTTTTTAGAGTCTATGAGGAAGTGATGTAATAAATTATTCCAATAATATTATAAGGAGATCAGATTTGTTGTTGTGATGTTTGTTTGTTTATATGTAGGGAATAAAATAGTTACAGTGTCACTGAGTGTCATGGGCTTTAGATAGTTATGGCAAATAGATTGCGTTGTTTGATTTCCTTGCTCAAAGTAAAAAAATGATACAACTGCAGGGTTTTGATTGAAAAAAATGGCAGTCACTCGCTGTCAAAATGTGGTTACTTGTGGTATCCTTGTGGTTACTTTAAAGAAGATAACAAGGCAGGATGTCCATATTCTTACTATTTTAAACCACCCCTTAGTACTTTACACATCTAAAATTCAAGGTTGTAGTAGGTATAATTGTTAATAATTATTGTACCTGTGTTAATTTGGATTAACGAAAGTACCTATCTATACAAATCAACGTCAAACGTATCAAACGTCTCACCCAATTCTTTAGAATGGTCCCAATTACGTATTTTAGGTTGATTTTTATTTATAGTTTTTTTAAGTTAGATTCATCTACTGAATATAAATTTGAATTTTTCTTTTATTGTAGCCATTTTAGTTTAAGACTATGTATTCTACAAATTCTACTTAAGTAAATACCTACAGATACAGACTAAAAATAATTGAATGTCTTTGTGAAATTGATGTAATCTATCAAGTAAGAGTCATAGGAACGAACACATAGGAATGTACTACTCATAGTGTAAAGTCTGTCTTTAAAAATGTCCATGCCATGCAACATCTGTAATTACATTTATCTCCATTAAAATAAAAATTAATTAATATAAATTCATTTTATTATGCCACTTTTTCAGCACAAAGCTGATGTTAAATGAAGCTCAAGAATTATTTAGGAGTGGAAACTTTTAACATTAAATTAAGTAAATCTACAAATGAAATATCATTCTGTTAGCCATTCTCACTGTATTGATAGAGACCTTTAAATTTCTGTGTGGAATCATAACACAACTACAATATAAATGAGGTCTTTATCACCACCAAGTCAAGTTAAACCGGTTCTAGACTCGTACCAAGATTGTAACTTACGCTTGTGTATCGTGTTAATGAATTTCAGAATGTAAATTTAATTACTTGAATAAATTATGTAATATTATGATTCAAGGATAATTGCATTAGCTAAACGTTTTTATTTTGTAAATTAAACAGAGAAATAATATATATATAATATATTTTTTTATATCCATCCTTACATACATTTGATGGGATTTTCACTGGCAGATATCTGATGTTATAAGGAGTAACTTGGGCTATCATGATCAATTAAAAAATTACTGAATTATTGATATCTCTATAATATTCTCAAAGCTTTAATTAAGCTCAAGCTTTTGTCAAGTTTAGACTAGCTAGATACTTATTGGTATCACATACACTTTTGAAATATTATTAAGTTTATTTTATATTTGTTGTTACAAGTAAGTGAATAAAATAAAGGATATGTAGAAAATCCAAATGTCCCGTGTTCCAAAGAGATGAACTTGTAACTTCAAAAGTTATGATTCTCAAAGTTATATATATATATATTTGAATGAATTTAAAAGCAAAGAAGAACTATTGCAAAAGCTCTGTAAAATAGAATAAATTGGGAATCAATCAACATTTTCAATTTTGTTTACTTTTTAAAAAGAGATTTTTATCAATTTGATCTATTTACAGATATTTTAAAAAGAAACAAACTTGCAGACATTGACACCAGTAATTTTATTTCTACTATAATTTTACTATTAATCTATCTTTAACAAATTAAAAACTGCTATGGACTGAATTTTCTATCTTGCAATACAATTTTGTTTTCTAATGTTTTTCATATGCCTACCTATTAAAGATTTCACTATATACTATCATGTAAAAATATTATTGTATTAATAGATTTTCACCAGTTTAATTATGCTTAATACTTTAACTTTAAGCAATAAACATATTAGCATAGACATTGGTCTATGGTAGATGCAGGATACCATGATAAAAGCTTAATGAAATATAAAAAGAGTTTACATTATTTTAATTAATAAACAAAATATTGTGTGATGCTCTGCTTTGAATTAGAAATAAGGATAATTTGTACATGCAGAAATTATTCATGTATTTAATCTGAATTTACAAAAATATTATGTTATAATACAAAGCTTAGAATGGATCAAAGCCTTTTTACATATTGCAGGAATGTCACTCACTTGAGTCGCTTTGGTACCTTCATAAATGCACTTGCCTTCAGTAACCGAGAGCAGTCAGACGCTGGCCGCACGACCGGCCTTCACCGCTAGCTAGAGAGCCGCAGACTCGGGCGCCATCAGAGGAGACAAGGGACCCGCCACACGCCTCCCGCGCTCCATCTCAAACCTCAGGTCGGGCGACGCGCGTCTACCCGAACCCACCACATTGTCCTCTGGCAAGAAAGCCGCAACCAACAACGCACAGATCACTAACAACGCACCGAGCACAAATGGCGGTCCCGGCACCATACGCACATATTTCTCTTGATCCGGCCGACTGTTGATACCCGCTACATATTCATGTTCGCCGCCACACCCGGCATGTTCTTCATTCAAATCCACGTGAAATAGGTAAAAAATCACTCCAAACATCGCTGGACCCAGTCCATTGCACAGTCCCCTGACACCGGTCACCATGCCTTGCACTACACCCTGACGATCGGCCCTGCTGTTCACAGACACATATGCACTGATAGCGGGGTACGTAATGGAACCCAACGCCGCCAACACTCCGGCTGCCCACATCATCCAAGTGCGACTGCCGAAGCCATACCACATGAGTTGCAACATTTCAAAAAGTAGTCCAACCATTATTGTATGTTTTGCTCCAAGCGATCTCATCAGAAAACCGAGTACGACTTGGACGCCAATACTGAGCACTCCAACAATGGCAATAAAAATAGCCACTTGCACTTCACCAAAGCACATGACCAGTTTGAGGTACACAAAAATGCAAGAGTATTGTCCCGCCTCTGGTAAATATGACAGGAACACGGCTACACACAACATGAGAACGGTGCGGTCAGCTCCGACCTTTTTCAAGGCTGCAAATGGATCCGCCTGCTCCCAGCTGATGGCGGGCCCCCAACCGCTTGGCCGCACCTTTTCTGGTAAGCTTTCCGGCACGGCAACCATGATGAAAAACACGTCAAGTACCGCGACAGCCGTAGCGGCCGCCACCACTAGCGCCTCTCCATAGAGATTCATAAGGTAAGCACCGAGAGCTGGCGATATCACCATACTGGCGGCGAAAGTGGCAGAGACCAGTCCGTAAGCCCGAGAACGTTCCGCTTCCGTCGTCACGTCAGCCACGTACGCGAAAACAATTGAGAATGTCACCGCAAACACTCCACTGATGCTAATCATTGCGAAGAACCACCACGTGTTGATTGTCATGAGCGGTATAGGTGCGCACGTAAAGAAAACAGTGACTAAGAGGAAAAACTTCCGACCCCACACGTCAGAGAGTGCTCCGATGAGTGGGGCAGACAGGAACGATAAGATGCCCTTGATCCCCATAATGAGTCCGTTCATAAGGAACGTATGGTCCGGAAAAGTGGCGTTTAACACTGAGATGATAGGCATTGTCAATAGGCCCCACGCGAAAAACTCCAAAAAGATAACCACCAGCGCATGAAAGACCGAAGGCTCTCCGATGCCCGACATTGTCATAATCCCGTCTTTCATCACAGTTTTCCTGTTTCGTATCACCATTTCTACTTCAGTTGTTTTGGTCGTCGTGGACGTCATTTAAGAAGTAGTTATTATGTTTATTTTCCCTACTCAACTACTTAAATAGAACCATTTTGAAAACCTAAAACACTACATGGATAAAACGAGCAAATAGCAGCAACGTCAAAAATCCACTGAAAAATGAAAATTGAAAAACAACTCAATATTTAGTGTTGCCATTAATTAAACCACAGAACAGTAACACAGCTCCATTGCAAATCAAATTTCTACGATTTTTTTGTCGTTGAACTATTGAAATGAAAATATTTTTTGTGCATTTTCTGTAATTAAGCCTGGCGTTAAAATAAGTGTAAATTATTTAATAGTAGTTGTAGTAAAGCGGTTATCACACTATTAAATTTGAAGGTAACCAATTTAAAAACCTAAGTTGTGAAGTGGTTTATGAATTGCATCATTTTAATGAACATTGCTTAAGTTTTATAATTTTATATATAATTTTAAGAACAAGTCTTTTATAATTTTTAAGTCTTACACAGTAAAACCCTATAATTGGCAATATATGTAGTGAATTGCATCTGTTTATGTTATTTTTCGTTTTGTTGTTGGGTTTGTGATCAAGGTAAATAAAATAAAATTGTTCTGTATATGATTCCTATACCTTACCTAACAGTGGAGAAAATTAAACGTTATCCAGTTAATTGTGAAAAGTACAATAAAATATGATAGTGACTGAGTGAAATCTTTATGGTGACGTTATTGATGAGTAGCTTAATTTTTTGTTAGTTTTTGTAATATTATTATACTACTTGAATGTTTTAATCAGTAAAAATAAGTAATACGGCAATTTCATGATTTTTATATAAAAATTAAAAAAAATTATATTCATATAAAAATACGGCAATAAGTCTCGAATATGGCAACTCTATCAAAATCTGTTGGCAACACTGAGCCGAATTGCCATTAACGTGAAGAAGATTAAATTAAAGTAAAACTAGTTGGCGCCCGCGAATTTGTCCGCGTTGAGAAAAAAGTAGCCTTTCCTTTCCTGTGTCCCGTACCCGTAGTTCTCTAAATGTTTATCTACCAAGTTTCATGAAAATCTATAAGTAACGAACATATTATATACATACAATACCTATACTTACAAATTTATTATTAGTATTTTCGAATTAACCGTCTATATCCGTAACTAATTAAAAATTTTTGTTTTTTGAAAAATCTTCAATTTCATTTTTAAATGATTTTTCATGTATCTGTCTCATCAAAATGTCGATTTCTGATTTATAATTACTATAAGTCGAAATTATTTTTTAATAATTCAATAATCCAAGAGCTTAATACTTACAAAATTATTTTTGATTATAAAATATCAATTTTTTAATTGCTAAAATATACCGTCCGAAAACTCGAGGACTATATTCTTGTAGATTCAAACAACCTATAAAAAATTGGCCAGATGGTAGGCCTCCTCAATAGATCTTTTGCTTAGGTTTGTTACTGGATCATATCGCAAAATACCACTAGACTTATTGCTTCAGTTTTCAAGTGGGTTAATACTCACCTAATAAAATAATGTTACGTACTTATTATAGTTTTTATTGAATATGTAAAAAAAAACCTGAATTAATAACAAAGTATAATGCCAACCAACAACTTGTAATTATACAAAACGATGTCAATGGGATCACTATTATGTTGAAAAAGCACAAGTTCAATAACTAACAAGCATATTACATGAATAAATTTTTAATATTCAATAAATACATTGAAGTATATAGTGTAATATCGTTTATTTAATCTCAAAACATTCAGGAACCAAAGTTGAACTTGGTAGGCACCTGGGATGGCACGGTGAATGAATATCCACCACTTTGTTCGATGCGTTTACTATCCTGTTGGGCTTTGCACTGATCAGCAAGAAGGAATACAGCTTGTAATTGCTTCTTTTGATCTTCATTCAGTACACTTGTTAGAGCTTCATACAAAGCTGGTTCACTGCCCGAAAGTGCTGTCAATGTATTCTTGAACTTGATGTATTCATCCACTGTACAATCTTTACCATCAAGAGGTGTAGTGTAGACCTCTAGTCCTGAATCATCAGCTTCGAAATCGTCATCATCATCATCAGAATCGTAATCTTCGATTTTAGCAGTCATATTTATGCCCTGTTGTGCGCTATTCTTCACTGCCATACGAGCTAAATTTTGCAAATATTCATTATTTGTATCATCCAAGTCATCCTCATCACTCGAAAGCACCTCATCGTCGACCTCGTCGTCGTCTTCATCAGAAGAGCTATCTTCCTCGGCTTCAGCTCTCGCTTCATAGGCCCTCTTCAGCCCATCAAACAGAGTTAAACAGGAAGGTAGCAATTTTGGTGCAATATTTTCAAGACTCGGTCTTTGTGGGCCCATCTCTAGTAATGCACAAAGGCCAAGCACATACAGTTTTCTATCATGTAGTCCAATAAAACAATCGGTGTCGCTAATCCATTGTTTTAGGAAATGTTGAGTTATTAGAGTGTTGTGAGAAACAGACTCCTGGAGTTTATCCAGTATAGTGAACAGTAAATGGGGATTGTAATACAGTATTGCAATCAGAACCTGTAACAGCATAGTTCTGAGCTCAGAAGTTTTGACATTTCTAAAAAGCCTGCTCAGAACTAGTTCCACAAAGGATGGCAAGCAATTATCAATCTTTGCCTGACATTGAAGCACCATTACTTCAAGAAGCTTAGCGGCATAAATCTCTGTCAATTCTTCATCATCAGAATTTAATATTGCTTTTGCCATATTGAAGACAGCCAAAATATGGTTCTCGTTTGACACAAAAGCATTGGTGTCTACCGTGACGTAGTTGTGTAGCACTGGCATCATATCTGTAAAATAATCCATGCCCTCCTTTTCAAAAACTTGGTATATCAATTCCAGCATTTTCCACATATCTTCGGAGATCGCTTTTGCTGTCAAACTGCACATGAGAGCCATTGCTTCTTCGTAGTATACAATGACATTATTCTGCAATATATGCCCAACAACACGAAGAACAGTTTTTTCCAATTGTGCCATGATCTCTGGGTTATCTTCCATAACTGTAAGTATAGTTTCTATGGTATTCAATAGGCCCATAGCTGTTATCACTTTTTCTTCAGATTCAGTATCATTTTCAATAACTGCAGTGAATGTGTTTGCCAAATGGTCTGTTATTTCATATGCCATGGGCATCAATTGCTCAGTGTACAATGGGACTATGATTTGCAATACACTCGCTATATTATCATTTTCTGTTTCACGTAGAACTTTCAGTAACTCCATGGTTATATTTTTTATTTGTGGTTCCAGATACTTTTGAACATTATCTCGACCGTGTAAGAGCATCTGCAGAGCAAGTGCAGCCTCAACTTTGACAGGCAATTCCGTATCGTTTAATAAAGTTTGCACTGTTAGACGAACGGCCTCAATTAATAATGCATTGTTCTTGAAATGATTACTGGAGAAACAATGCAGTACCCAATATGCTCGGGCTCTTATGTAACCAAGTGGGTTGATTAGCTCTGGAAATATATATTGGCTAATAAGTGTATCAATTTGGTCTTTGTACAACTTCTTCTTCATTAGAATTTCATTTAATGTACCGACCATGTGTAGGGCTCCATCTCTTTGCATTGGCCCATACTCGCCACCTTGGCAGGTTAGTACTTGCATACATAATTGCATAGTTCTCTCCAGCATATCTTTTCTTTTCTTGCAACATGAAACTAGAAGTGTCTGGGATGCCTTTACAGGCGAGATAAAATCTTCATATATGTCAAAATTGATACGAATATATTCTTGAGGGTCTGCATTCCATAGTTCCTCGTCTGACACTGAATATGACATCAATGGAAATAGGACATCTTGAATAATAGCAAACATGTGTGGTTTCAATAGCTTCCATGAGTGCGAGTGAGTTACACATTGATCTATGTAACTAAGAGTTAATTGAAGGACTCTCGGCGAAACGTAGATCTTCTGCCTGTATTGATCCAGAATTCTCAATAACACCTCCAATATGCCACCAGTGAATGTCGTCAGATACCATTCAGCGAACTGGCAATACTCCTCTTGTGTGTTCACAGGACTGCCATATCTTTCAAACAGTCGGTACAGAGTGTGTACTGCCCACTTCTTGCACTTCCACCATGGAAGTTCAGGTCTCTCTTCCTCTGTCACTTGTAAGGTATCTTCCGGAACAGGCTGCTCGGTTACTGATCTTAGAACCTCCATCCACTGAGTGAAAATTTCCTTCGTTATTAGATTCAAAGGGAGAACATACTTTACTAGGCAGTAAAAGTTTTTCAAAATTTGTTTCTGTAGTAATACAGATTCAGCAGATTGGTCGCGTTGTAGGGTTACAACCAAATTATACATCATCGGGAGCAGTAAATTCATAGCTTCTATTAGAGGCACTCGCTTCTCAGCAATTTGGTACTCATAATTCTTTATTAATTGATACATACAAAGCAATGCGCCCATCCAATTATTGGGCTCCGGGTTTTGTAGGTAGATATGGATTTTATCCACTATTTGAGTCCAACGGGAAGGGAAATCGCATTTAATTATTTCCTTGAGACAAACACACAGCTGGATCCTTAGTATGTCGGGCGCTTGCACGGTTGCGTCAACGATGACATCTCTCACCATAGCGCGGTCTTGTTCGTGAATCCTATAAGGTATAGGCTCTCCCTCCTCGACTTCCTTTTCATGCCAACCGGTCGTGATGAGGTTCTTGAGGTATACGACTCCAGCTTGTCGAACCGGTATCGTTGCTTCATTTTGCATAACAACTTGAAGAAGAGATGGAGCGAAACCTATCAGCTTATGAATCTGGGAGAGTTGTTCTTCGGCATGCTGCCTTTGGTTCGGGTCGAGGGTTGCTCGTAATATATCGGTTAGCTTTCTGGCGTCCATGTTGCAGATTTTAACATTATATTTTTAGATATAATGTTCTCTTGCCTCCGGTCAGAGACGGGCAAGGATTAGAAATGGGTAAAGCAATAACTTAAAAAACAAAAAGTAACAAAAACCACATCACACCTACATTACCAAATCTTAGGTTAGGACACAGAGCAAATTATAGATAAAATTAAATTAAAAAAAGAATAGCTCAATAGCTGAAACACAGAACAAAACACCATTCATATTCATATGAAATCACACTACCAAGAATGAATTCAAAAGAGGACTAACCAAATATGGGTATTATTAGATCAATCAATGATCAATGAATATTTTAACACATAGTCATAATTATTTTGCTTTTGACTTTGATAATTTTGTTTGTAACTTATTGTTTTATATAACAAAAAGTTTTAATTAAGTATTTTATGTTATGCCAGACGGTTATTTTAAAAACAAGATGTGGCAGTACAGTACATGATAATGTATACAATATACTCAAAAAACAATAAAAGCTTGGACATGTTAATTAGAATTTGAAAAGTATTCTATATGGTGGCGATTGTCAAAGTCAAAGTCAAGAAAATTATACAAAAAAAAAATTATAAAACGATTATTAACGATAGGAGAATTAGGTAGGAGATTAGGGAGAAAACGAAAAGGGAGGCGTTGCCGATATATGAGATTTTAACTTTACTAAAAAATAAATTGAAATGGTAAGCTAAGCTAGTCAATATAGAAGATATCCAATAAAATTGAGTGGATATAATTTTATGCGCTTATTTATGTTTTCAGATTCGCTTCATATTGATTCAAAACCGTGCGGGGAAAACACGATTAGCGAAATGGTACATGAATTTCGATGATGATGAAAAACAAAAACTTATAGAAGAAGTTCACGCTGTGGTTACTGTTAGAGATGCGAAGCACACTAACTTTGTGGAGGTATTGCACCTTACCTAAGTTTATTCTCCAATATAATATCATGTGGATACAAACACTTGTAATAACTCTTGCACTTTCCAGTTTCGGAACTTCAAGATAGTGTACAGACGTTACGCGGGTCTGTATTTCTGCATATGCGTGGACGTCAATGACAACAATTTATGCTACTTAGAAGCAATACACAATTTCGTGGAAGTGCTCAATGAATATTTCCACAATGTTTGTGAATTGGATTTAGTCTTCAACTTCTATAAGGTAGTTCCTTTTTTTAATACGTTTGTATCATACCTTTCAATCCAATATAAAATTTGAATGAAATTAACTAGACAATATTCCTATTAGAGAAACACTAGTTTGATGAGTAGGTATTTGAGAAAATCCAGGTTTCTATTCAAATGTATATTAACTATACTCCTGGATAGCAACTTATTGAGTAAATAAGGCAAACACAATCCTCTGGTTCTGGCATTTTAATATAATTATGTCATTTGCTATATTTTTATAAGTGCAATCCTTACTAATATTATCAATGTGCATGTGAGTTTGTTTGTATGTTACGCTCACCATGAAATTTTGCATACGCAACCGTTGTTACGCTTGGAAATAGTGATTAAATACACACGGACACAAATAAACTCAAACGGTCCCTAAGACATCAAAAAATGAAATAAAACAGACACTATTATACTTATCTATGGAATAAAAATATGCAAACGTCAAAATTAGTTCTCCGTACTTTGTTACGGCGGTGTCTCAAAATGGTACACGAAAGTATCTGTAATTTGTATGCAATAACTAATCTAGGTTTATTCAGATCAATGATGTCGCTACAATACCTATCTTAATTTATAAACATATTTTAAATTGCCCATTTCAGGTTTACACCGTAGTTGATGAAATGTTCCTCGCTGGAGAAATAAGGGAGACATCGCAGACAAAAGTGCTAAAACAGCTTCTAATGTTGAACTCCTTAGAATGAAATGTCAAATATATTACAAAAGTTGTTCAATAAAAAGTACCTACGTATGATGATTGTGTATCAAGAGAATAGGTATCGTATAATAATAATAATAATATATTGTTGTAAAATTTAGCCATTATACTATGTTAAGAATACTCATTCCACGTATTTTATAGAGAGTAATGTTATTATGTTAATAATAATTAATTATACTCACTGAGTATTTTAATTGTTTATAATCCTTTAAAAAAGTCGTATTTGAAATTTAGATTTTCACATAAATAATCATGAATAGGATTATTATGTGGAAAATTTGCATATTATATATTTAAAAGAGTTTGGAAAAAGCAATAAATTAATAAATAAACTTGAAATAACATTTTGAAATCAATGTTAAGAGTCAGTTTGTTAGCAATTAAAAATTTGTGAATAATAATTTGGAATAAAAATGAAAATAATTTTTGTATTATTTGTTTTTATAAGGTGGAAATTTATTTTCCTTAAAATAATAAATCTTTTAATAAATGAAATTTAGAGAAAAATGAGAAAAAGTTCTCGCATTCTCATTTTATTTTGTTAGTAGTTTTCTTTTCTTCATTTGTAATCATATTAGTCTTTAATATTGCAAGATATTTATATAAAATTAATTTGTATATAAGAAGAGTTTGTGCTGTAGTAGAGGATCATATTATAATAAATGAATAAAAAAAAATGCATACAAGTTTACCATAAGAGTTTTTATTTGATCTAATGACTAATGAGTTTTTAGCACATAAGTTTAATGTAGTCAGTCTTATATATTAAATTAAACACATCAAATTATCTATTTCAGCTAATTTACATATTGCTATTTAAAATATATAGTTTTTTTTAAGTGATGTTAAAATTGTTGTGTTTCTTAAACCACAAAGTTAGTAATTTAAAAATAAGTGTGACAATCTCATCACAGAATACACTAAATAAAATGCTGTACTTAACGCTATCCTTTAGGGTGTGTCCTGAGTGAGGGCGTACAGCGGAAGCGGTTCTATTGGTTGAACCGGCGAGCGGATTCCGCTTCCGTGATACACCCTCAGGACCACATTTAGGATCAATTCTCTGTACATATTGGATGGGATGACCTATGGAGTCCCATAAACATATAGAGTATTAGAATACTCTCTAGCCACACACGTAATACGATAAAACTTCCCATACACGTTACTGTATATTGTTACAAGTACATTATATCGTTACAACCCTTCGGAAATATCTTGACACCTCGAAGGAATACAATACCGCTCGCTACGGTCGCCAATGGAAAAACATTACTAAAAGCTTATTTATTTTAGTTATTTCTATTATTTTATTGAATACTAGCTGGTGCTCGCGATTTCGTCCGTTTTGAAAAGTATAAAACGCCATCTACGGCTACAGAGCGGATTGCTAAAAATATCACCAAGCGGTTGTCCAATTTTAGATTTGCCGTAGGAATGAAGCATTTTCCCGCGGTAAAAAGTAGCCTATGTTCATCACGAATAATGTCGGCTTGTAATGGTAAAAGAAATTTTCAAATCGGTCCAGTAGTTTCGGAGGCTATATTCAATACAAACGAAACAATCAAATCTTTCCTCTTTACAATATTAGTATAGATGTGTGTCATGTGATGCATTTACATACAAAGCAAAGTTTAAAAGTACCGAGATTGCTTCTGACCATACCCACGGTGTTTTACAGATAATATTTAAGACGGGTTATACGTGTGTGGCTAGACCGTTGAGCTTATGTGCTGTACTCTCAACTCAATCCCACTCCCAGGCGTGGACGAGCGGTGGGAACAGCCACAGGTCCGGATGTCCCACGTGTGGTAGACTCGTGCCCAGATCGAATTCGCTCCACACGAACGGGGGGATACCGCGGGACAGGTTGTGGGGGGGAGCGGCGACCGCGAGGAAGCGGTGGGTGAGCCGCAGCCGCGCGCTGGTCACCTTGGCGTCGGTGGCGCCGTGGCTGCGGTGGCCGAGCGCTCGGAAGGGGAACGTGCCGTTGGCGGGGTTGAGGTCGTTGCGAGCGGCGATGGCGTTGCAAGCGCTGTACGGCGGTGCGCAAGAGTCGCAACGGGCGAGAGGGTCGTGTTTGTAGTCGTTGTAGCGCATCGTCTGGAACATGCTGCCCAGCGAGTTCACCTTCGCCTGACATTACATATTACATTTTAAAATCAAAATTCACCGGAGCCACAGTTTTACAATCCATTACATACCAGTTATTAATCAAAGTACATACAGACTACGGGTCAACAGGCAGACAATATTTAAAATGTAATGGTAGAGGAGCCCAAGAGCGGATTTTGGGATTTACTCGAGCGCGTCAGCTTTTCAGAGGGGATGTTTATGTGAACCCATAATGGCTTCCATTTAAAAATAAAGACGATTCGGATGTAACATCTTCTTCTTCCTACCTTATTACCTCTTATTATTTTGAAGATTCGGATGTAATCTTCAAAATACCCACGACGCTCGAGTGGCTCTACATTTAGCATCGTGGTCTCCCCTACCATAACTATCAATGATCGATAGGGAGTAGAAAACAAGGCGCACCTGTCTCTGCTTGAAGATGCGAGCGCGTGGGTTGGTGTGGTAGCCGAACCAGTCGCCGAAGGTGGCGACTCGTGTCCAGCCGCCGCTCATGTTGAACACGGTCGGGAAGTAGGGGATGTTGTACGACGGGAAGTACGACTCGCGCAACAGCACGTCCGTTCTGTGTATATTATATTATACTATATGATATGCGAACGTTTGTATGACACGCACACAGTTTAAAGAGCTTTTGTTGGTGATTAGTATGTACTCACAAATCGGCTGCCTCCGTGTAGCCGGGCAGTTGCTCCACCACCCAGAGCAATCCGGACCTCACCTCACCCTCCGACTCCTCACTACGCGGGGTGAACTTGTTGTAGTCCACTATATACCTGAACAAAAACAAAACCACTTCTTCTTTATCTTAGGGTCGTCAGACCTCAGTGGGATCAAGGTTAAGAGATTAATTAGCAAAGGTTGTAGTCCTTTGAAAAGGCGGTGGCTACTGCAGCCAGAGTACCTCTGTGATATATATAAATATGTTATGTAAATAGATATATAAATATGTAATTTAATGACAATAAGTTGCTGGGAAACACAAACGTACGTTGGTTATATTATATAATTTTCTCTAATAGCACTTATGAACACAATAAGATACCTATTATTATTGTGATAACTACTGACCATTGGTTGTTGTAGGTGCCGCTGTTCCTCTGGCGGAAGATGTCAGTCCACTGTCGACCGTCGACGGCAAGTCGGTTGGCGACCATCGCCCGCACGTACTCCATTAGCTGCAAACCAGGACCAACTCTTCATTCTATTGCTTTCACTTCTGGCCCAAAATACGCAACTCATTTTCCATCAATAATATAAGATGTTCACTCATCCATGGTTAAAATTGATCAATGTTTTTAACGTCTCTCTGAGCGAAATGGCGCTTAGACCCACGCGCCCGCGTCCTAACCCGCACCCGCGCCCTCACCCGCACCCGCACCCGCACCCACGCCTTCACCCTCACTCGCACCCGCGCGTTCAGTGTGTTTGTGCACATTCACAAGTTGACGTTAGATAAGTTTGGTCTAGTGGCTAGTAACCCTAGCTGTTAACAAAACGGTCGCGGGAATCCCAACGCTAGGGGCAAATGTTTATGTGTTACATATTTTTATACCTTTGTATCTGAGCCGTGGATGTTTCCTCTTTATAATATTACTATAGATTTATTTATTTATACACTTTGCCTCTAAGCTTTGATAAGTGAGTGGATGCAAATAGATGACGCATCTAAATGTACCTGTCCCACGGGCTTGACGTTTTCGAAGAGCGAACGGTTGGAGTTGCCGATGGTCGTCTCGGCGGTCACCAGCCCCGTCGATATTATGTAGAAATCGTCTGTCGACTGAAAACATTATATCACATTTTACTGCGCTTCGGTTCTAAGAATCTCCCAAGAAACCTTCTTTAATTTAGTCCTCGTTCTGTCGAGAGATTACTTTTTATTACATTACTATCTAGCTAGCTGGTGACTGCGACTTCGTAAGCGATATACAAAATAATAAGCAAAAATATACAAGCAATTGATGCATTGTTGCTATAATACTTTAGCTGGGCGTTAGTAATATAATTATTTTATTTTAGATAATCCCTTCGGGAGCAATAAACTTTTTCTGGATGAAAGGTATACCCTCTATGTCCTTTCTGGTGTCCCAGAAAACGTATAATAATATGCAAAATTTCATTGTTATCGGTTCAGTAGTTTTTGTGTGAAAGCGTAACAAACAAACACACAAAGTCACATTCACATTTCTAATATTAGTAAAGATATGAATTAATTCGTCTCAAGAAACGAGAGGATAAAAGATAGTATGTACTTAATAATATATAATCTAGGTTCAGGTCACCTGAACAAACGCCGGATACGATGTGAAGGACATCTTGTAGCCTGGCATTCGACGGGCGCTTCCGGGACTCAATTTATAGTTCAACACGTACATCTTTTGTATACGAAGCATCGACTGGTAGCTGCGTACACATAATCGTCTTGACATTTTGAAAGAAAACGAGAGAGCTGTCAATTTACTCGTATTATGTCAAGTTTATAGTGACCTGTTCCAGGTGACGTGCGAGGTGTACAGGTCTGTGAGGTCCGGCAGCAGCTTCACTAGCCCCGAACAGTGCTCCCCGAAGAGCAGGCCTTCGGGTGTCTCCCGGGGCATGGTCAGAGCGAATGCCAACTCGTCTAGGTCGCCCAGCATGTTGATCCAGCTTCACAAGCAACGACAAACTTCACTTTTTTAAAATAATTCCTCATCCATAAGTGATGATATCCGAAAGTCGGTATAACCTACACTGATCATCGATCAATACTAATAATGAATCTGTAGGAGTCGGTCATGGAGTAATTTACTTTAGTTTTCAGAAATATCGTGTATATAGGCTCTATACGTATGATACTGAAATTAAATTGACAATTTTTAGAATTTTTTTCTGTATGTATGTACCTCCATGACTGTTAAGTGAATTAACTGATTCTCATGAAACATGGTAGATAAACATTTAGAAGTACGGGACACTTTTTATCCTTTTTAACGCGGACGAAGTCGCGGGCAACAGCTAGTATTTTATAAAGTTACGCAAACTAAGTCACGTGCCTGTTGTATTACATAAAGTTGATTTGCTCAGAGATATTAATTTTACCTGCTGTGTCTGGCTCACACAGTCGCGGGTTCGATCCCCGCTCAAGACAAACATTTGTGTATGACTTTTTTTATTTTATTCTGTCTGTTTGTCTTCCAATTGTTCCATCGATGTGTCTACAATTATTCTATAAATTGACTGCCAACATATTTTGATACAGTTTTCAGTAATGAAAAGGAGTGATCAACGGAGAAAGGTTTGTGTATGTTATTCTAAGTATGTATAGATATATTTACATAGTATAAAATAAAGTCGCCTCCAGCTGTCTGTCCCTATTGTACAACAGATTTTAATGCGGTTCTCATTGATGGAAACAGCTTTAACTCATCCAGCTGCAGCTAAAAGTCAATAATGTATAGCAAAGTTTATGGTCAACGGGAATATTACACTGGAGTAGGGTATTGAACTTACATAATGTCCCGGACCGTGAGCATCTGCGAGGGATCTCCGGTGGCCGCATTGTATCCAGCCGCCAGACCTTCCAGCTGTATGTAGTACAGCTTCACCTGTAATTCAATGTGTTACTATTAAAGGTTTTAATCGTAACGGAAACACTTGAGACCCTACTTCAAGTGAGGGTTGTTCATGGAGTAAGTTATTTTTTTTTTTAGATATATCATTTTTATAGGCTCTATACATGGTACTGAACTAAATTGACCATTTTTAGATTTTTTTTTGTATGTATGTATGTATGTATGTACCTCATTAACTCTTAAATGAATTAACTGATTTTCATGAAACTATTGGTAGATAAACATTTAGACGTACAGGACACAGGATAGGTTACTTTTTTCTATTTCAATGCGGAACAAGTCGCAGGCACCAACGAGTACACAAATAAGAACCTCATGAAACGATGTCCAATCAGGATGAAATACTCACATGGTACCAATATGGGTCTGTCTTGTTTTTGTCCACCATAGAATGTATGTAGTCCTGATTTGTGTCAACAAAGTCTTCTATAAGTGCACACACATCTGTCTTATTGTAACAGTAACTGTAATTTAGGAGAACAGTTTCATTCACTACTAGCTTAGGCTTAGTAAATTTTATTAATGTTTAAAAAAAATAAAAACTAACCAATTGATTGTCTTGAAATTTGTACTTTATGTTCATTTCATTTTGATATAAAAATGTTTTTATGTAGGTATATATACTATTTCTAATGGAAACAAAAATAAAAACAAGCCAACAAGGAAGTAACAAAAAATTCATTAAATTTGTATGATTTTGTAGTTTCAGATATTAGTTTTATCTTTATTTCTCTTTATAAAGAAAAATCATGTGTCACAATACAAAATTTCTGCTACAAAATAAAGTGACGTTGAAAAGAAGTTTCAACGTTAATAAATCAATATAAAGAATTATTAATTAATACAAACCCTTTAAGCATGTTCTGCCAATGCATCCAAACCAGGTCCCTTGTGAGGAAGCCCTCAAGGTATCCCGCTGCATAAGCCTGCTTCTCATCACTAAAATCTTTTGTTGTGTGAAGTTCCAGGAATGCCCATCTATTAAACATTTGAAATTTATTTAATCAAGTTTATAGGTAGTTCATTAAGAATACTTGCTGCCTAAAAGTTCAGTACTGAGACCTATCTATCTATTTATTTTATTTATACATAAATATAGCTTAATTATAGCTCTCAATGTACCTATAATTTACAGACAAA
Source organism: Synanthedon vespiformis (assembly GCA_918317495.1). NCBI lineage: Eukaryota > Metazoa > Arthropoda > Insecta > Lepidoptera > Sesiidae > Synanthedon > Synanthedon vespiformis. The sequence goes on from OU906962.1 coordinate 389,410, forward strand.
AATAAAACATAACTGGTAATAATTTATTCTAATTTGGGATGGGATTAATCCATTTAACTTGATATTTCTATGTCTCTATTTCTATGGATTTCCAGCTGTCAATTTATTAACTTAATAGTAGTTGACCCGGCAAGTTGTTTTGGCAAAAAAAAAATTGGGATGGGCTACCCTTATCACTTAGGGGTATAAAGAATAGTTTACGACCTATTTTCAGACCTACCGAATATACACGAAAAAATTCATAAAAATCGGTCAAGCCGTTTCGGAGGACTTTGGTTACATACACTGGGACACGAGAGTTTTATATATTTATAGATTATCAGTATAATCACTAGATTAATAAGGATTATACAACAATAAAATAAGACTTTTTATGATGTTTGAATTACTGAATAATATATGTCATGACCATAGTAGGATAAAAGATAGAGCAATGGGGAAAAATAATGGTGAATAAACTTACCCTGTTGAGTTAATTTCATTACTATAAGTGGCGCGGGCTACGTGCACGTTTGGTATGTCGGCAAAATAATCGGTACTTATTATAACGGCACCTTCAGAACCCCATGTTATGAAAGCATATTTACAATCGCAATAAACGAAAAAACTTAACAGTGAAAACAATTTCAGATAATAATCCATCACAGATGCAGACAGTATTTAAATGAGTGGTTAAATTTTAAAAAAACGTTTTGAGGCGAATAACAATATAACGACATCGATCGTGTATTAATAGGTCAACGGAATAATACACAAAAGATAATTTATACTCTCAAACGAGAAATGATTCACATTTTCAAAATGTAAATAAACAATAACATTATAAAATATTGATAACAGATAACCAAGATAACGAACCGCTGAATGTCACAGAGCATTTAATAGTGATCCTGATCAAGAGTTACCTTTACGTCAAAATATTTATTAACCAATCAAACGGGATAACACAGACTAAAAATAAGTTATAATCTATTATATCCTATTTTTTGGTCAATTTAAAGATTTTTCTAAGGAAATTGTTGAAATACCCTGATATCAGTTACAGGTTTCAATGTATGAGAGATAAATCTTTCCAATTTTTATGTGAAAAAGAATAAAGAAGCATTATAACTACTTTTAGTAACCAAGATGTACCTTCAGTCTCACTGCAGTACACCTCTTCAGAGGGAAAATAAATCTAATCACTAGGAAAAGTTCTTAGTTCAACTCTTTTATTTTATTTCCTATGGCTGAGGGAGAAATAAATACCTACTTACACTTTAAAAAAAAACCTTATGTGTAGGTAACTTTTATAGAGGTAGGTACATTTTAAATCCACACCACATATTGTAAAAAAAAAAAAACAAAAAACTTTTAATAATAACACTAACATGGTTACTAACATGGTTAATGAGTTTAACAAAAAACATGATATAATTCCTGCCAATCTGCACAACACTTTCTTTCAAATAAAACAAAATCAAAAGGTACCAATGTTATCTAATTTATTAACTAATTTCCTGTTAAGTCTTCCAATGAGGTTTTCCATTGTTTCACAATGCACACAGTTTGGTACCACTCTCTTCACATTTATATTCAATCTCCCTCATGAGATAGGGAATCCTCTCGTGATCGGGCGCATCGATCCAGTCACTGAAGTTAATTGCCACCACCACGTAACCCTTTTTCTCTAAACTATCCAAAAGTAGTTTGAAAATACCTCGTATGCGTTTGCTGTTCATTGAGAAGCAGCCTTGGCTGAAAGTCATTATGCACACTCTGTAAAAATATATATATATATAAATTATTAAGACCTTAAAATTATTATAGCTAGGATGGGATGTGAGTCCTTAAAGTTAAACTTAAGCTGATTATAGCAAGGAAGTGAGTCCTTAAAGTTATTAAGAGACCTAAAGTTATTCATTATTTCTATTTTTATGTATTTACTAACTATAGGTTTTGTAAGATGTAATTATTATATTATTATTATTATTATTAAAGTGTTTATATAAAGGGGCCCTGATGTGCGTGTGTAAATTTTAATTAAATTTTTTGGCCACACCCTAAATACTAAACTAGTTTAGCGTTTAAGAGCCTTAAATGCGTTGCTATTAAATCTATACTAAATATTATAAATGTTAAGATTTGATTGATTGTTTGTTTGTATTGAATAGGCTCCGAAACTAGTGGACCAATTTGAAAAATTCTTTTACCATTAGAAGCCGACATTATCTGTGATGAACATAGGCTACTTTTTATCGTGGGAAAATGCTTCATTCCTACGGGAAATCTAAAATAATAAAAGTAAATACTAGCGGCTTGGCCCGGGAGATAGCGCCATTTATCCAAAATACCGTAGATGGCGTTTTATACTTTCCTACGCGGACGAAGTCGCGAGCACCAGCTAGTGTATATATATATTAGTAAAAATGACAAATGGCATATTCCTGTAAAAATTATACTAGAAATAACATTTTTTGCAACAGGTATAGTAACAGGGCTATTGATAAATGCTAAATTCATTTTTTTAATGTTAAGAAGACAGGCTGACGGTTCACTTGATGGTAGTTGCTATTGCTACCTTCACCTATAACACAGTAGGATAGGATTAGTAGGAAGGATAAAGGATTGGGAGGGGATAGGGAAAAGGGCAATGTACTGTGCCACTTAGTAAGTCTCATAAGTAGAAACTCACATTACTCCATCTTTATGCAGATTCAGTTGCTCCAATTGTACCTTTTCATTGCTGTCCACACTTGGTAGTTCCATTGGACAGCCATTTTCCAAAAATAACATTGCATCTGTAATTATATTAATAGACAGCTCTAGTAACAATTTTATTTTTTCACATCTCCAGCGCGAAAAGGGTGCTTTTTGTGTTTGAAAACTCGCAGTAAAATCGAAAGCGATTCGAGTTTCAAACACCACCTTCTGAAATAACTATGAAAAAGAAAATATTATAAAAAAGACTCACCTACGACCACACCGTCGGGCAGTGCAACATTTTTGGCTATACAATTCGTATTACCCAATCCTTTGGATAGGGCTTCGACTATAATTGGCGTTGTTTTGTGTAAGGGATAAAGACTCTTAGCTTTATCCAATATTTCATCCGACAACTTGTACTTGTCACTGTGAAACGCTTTCACGGCCACATACAAAGTAAGAAGCTGAAGATAGTCAAGAAAATTATTATCTCTAGCCAAGTATTCGTCGAGGAACTCCTTTGAAAACACCCTCTTTAATAATTTATCCTCATAATAACCCAACGAAGCCAGCTCCAAGCAAACTTTTGTCCAAGACAACGTGTCCATTTTGCCATCCGTGACGGGGTTCGTGGAGATCTGTCTTCGGATCTCGTCCCATGTGTCTTGCGGTGGTGTGAAATTACTATTCGATAGGCAATTGATGAAACCGAATAAAACGTTAGACGACGCATTAGACAACATTGTGGGAGACAAGACGGCCAGCTGACAGACATGTTCCACCAAAGTTAGATGGGTGTGAGCCTGAAAGTTATTTTTGTGCGCTCAAATTCGTTCTATTTAAAAAAAAATCTTATTTTCTTGTAAAATACAAAAAATATATACATTGTTACTAGCTTTTATGGAAGAGACCTGGCTCCTGGCACAGACTTCCGCTTAAAAGGAGTCTTCACTTCAATCATGGCCTATTATTTGTAAACGATTTTTCTAACTGTTAATAAACATTTTTTTTTATTTTATTTTTTTTATAATTTTTACAATTCGCTATCAATAGAGAAGATATATAGAAAGGAAACAATGAGAATTTTACTGATTTATATTTGCAAGCCCGTTGGACGAGTTGCCTAACATCTCAGGGGCAGCCCATTTGAGCACTACTATGTTCGGCAGCGCACTAGCATGACCTGTGCCTTTGCTTGTGTTATAGTTGACCTAAAAAAATTATAGTGATTGAGATATAACTTACAATTCTAGACAAAATTCGTGCTATCAGCAGGGAATTCTTAAAATCGCACTCGTGTTTAACAGTATAATTCGCTATAGCGTCGAAGAGCTCTTCGTGATAATACTCCATATGTTTCTCTATTATGCGTCCCTTCAATTTGGACGCTGTCCTGAGTACCTCTTCGAATGGCAACTTGTCTAGAGAATGCGCTAAAATGTCACAGCACAAGTGCAACAACTGAACTCTGGTTGGAAACGCTGCCTCGTCGCAATTTATTTTACAAAGATCCCATATTAAATATTTAGCCATGTCCGTATCTATGGTCAGATCGTGAAGGAGTATAGCTGTGACTATATTATTTATACAGCGATCGGGGAGACGGTAAAAGCTGCAATACGACAGCATATCTTTTAGCATTGGAAGATCGTCGACATCCAACTCCAGCGGCATGTGTATTTGGAAAGCGAGAGGCAAAGCCAACTTGAGAGCGTCAACTAAATGGTTTCTGGTGTCCTTCTTTGTTAAAATGGTATTTAAAAACATAATCTGTCTCAAATTTAGGTTGTTTATGTTTGTCCTAATAATTTGCAGTAACGTTTGCATGATCAGGGATTCGACGGGAACATTTAATATTGACAGTATTTTGACAGCTTCAACGGCATCCTTCACTTCTATTGCACGCGCATGCTTTTTGTAATTCTGACAGAGGACACTGAATCCAGGGTCTTTTATTATTTCTTCGTTCACCCTGGACAAAAGAGTTACCTATGTTAAAAGTTCATCTTCTTGTGTCGTTTTGTCTGAAACACATTCACTCGATTGGTTTTGAGAAGTGGACATGTTTCATCAAAATATTAATTTACCGACCTGCCGGCTTTGTGCAGAGCAAAGAGACATCTGAAGGCCTGCAGTATGTGCATGTGGTCCAACAATCTCTGGTTAGACTGAACCACTGCAAGAATTTGAGAGGCATTTGGCGCTGACTTCAGAGTGACCATTAATTCGTCAGTATTGTGTGTAGATGTTTCCAGAGTTGCTACAATACAAAATCAACAGTCACTTTAGGAAATTTATGAATTATAAAGCTGGAAACAAACTATAGGCCGCGGGTGACTAGTATCTGGACAGTACAAATACATTAAGCTGTGTAAACTATCGGTCGTAAGTTGTGGAAGTGACTTTGGACCATCCTTGAGTGTTTAGGACGGCTAGCGAACTGTATGTGAGCGTCAATAAGCAGTGTGTCCACCTTTTCATTTTTTTATTATTTTAAGGTCGCCAGATAGGAGATTGATAAGAGGTAGATTCAAAATCTGTCTGGATATAACAATAAAAGAGAAAACATACCTCTACTTGAGAATCTTGTAGACTTCAGTTTCGTGACCAGGTTGGCCCTTAGAACATCTCTCCACATATTTGTTAGTAATAGTGTTATTGACATTGTTTTCTGAAAAAATACAAAATATTTTGTTAGGTTAACTTTCATATAATACTATTATCTTCGAAATTTATGGATTCTAAATTATGCACTTACTTATAAAAACATCATAGTTTAATTACTTTTTGCAATTTAATTCCCTCTTATCAGTTATCAATGATTTTTTATTTCAAATTATATTGAATCAATTAAGTGGATATTTATAAAATGTAGGTAAATTATGTACATAGCTACCGTAAATAGAATCCAAAACTGAACCAGTTATTACACATTTGTGTTGTTTTATCTTTTGATTTTATAATATAATTGTAATATATGTAATAAAATCAGAAATAAAAAATTAGTTTCCCTCCTCTGCAATGCAACTGATATAAGTTACTCTATGTTGCTGTCAGCCTGTCAGCTGTCAGTGCACACTGCACTCACTAGTGATGTGCTAAGCTCGTGCTCTGCAGGCAGCATGCACCTGCATGCACCCTTTTATATACAGAGCAACAAATCAAACAATAAAAATTGTAAATATGTAATGGTCTATGTTGCCGCAGAGTATATTAATGTCTATGGTGTCCATAATAATGAAGAATGACATTGAAGTTTGACAATTGACAAATTTCCTCCTTTTCCTTATTTTTAGTTTAGTTTTTTTTTGCTTGTGTGTCAGACGCCAGTGCCACTGTGCATCCATATTTCATGTTATATTTAAAATAAAAATATTAAATATACATAATTTATTTTAATAAAACGCCAGTGGTTGTTAGTTTTTTAGTAGTATTGTATAAATAAATAAAATAATTTACTGTTTTATCTCTTACTCATCTTATGTATGAAAGTCTACCTAAAAGAGGAATGGTTTTAATTCGGTTTTTATAAATCGATATGATACTTGACAATAAATTGATTTAAATTAAATTAATTAATTATTTTTTAAATACCACTACAATTTACCGTTATGATGCAGACTGAATATTGCATTGTAAATTCGAGACCAGACAGAGAAATAAGGAAGAAAATTCTCGTTCCTGGCGACTACGATCTAGTCCCCTACGAAGATTCTCGATGCAAAATATTACTATCCGATATAGTATGTAAAAATGAGAACACCGAAATTGAAATAGAGACAGAGAGCAGATATTTCTGCAGCTCGTTTGATGGGAACCTAATGATCGGTGACAGTGATTTTTTTATAGATAAAGATTTAGAATTGATATTAATGCAAATGTGCTGTGGCGAGATATGTAGTGCAGTAATAGTGTACAGAGATAACGTTGGTAAGCCTGTAAAAGAAATATCATGTACAATAGAGTTGAAAGAAGTAACTGAGGAACAACTGGTTAGCGATTGGAGTATAGATAGGTTACACGAGGCCTCATTGCATCATAAGGAGAGAGGCGTACAACTTGTCAAGGAAAAGAGGATAATTGATGCATTTAGAAGATTTAACAAAGCATTGAAGATGTTAATTGCAATGGAACCAATGGACCCTGAATTAGTTGATGAAGAAAGAGTTAAGGAATTTATTGATTTGAAGGTTTGTATGTTGTTACTGTTTACTGTAATAATTATTTTGTGTAGTAACGCTAATTAATAATACAATTTTCCTTTGAAATAAGTAATATATTTATTGAATGTAGCAAAACATCAACTTTTTTATTATCACTCTTTTTCGGACCAAGTGTTCTAAAACATTATTTAAAATTTACCAAGGTTTGGAATTCCCTGCCTGTGTCTGTATTTCTGAGCTCATATAACCCAAATCTTTTCAAAGTTGGAGTGAATAGGCATCTTCTGGGTGAGCTTGCTCTATCATAGGCCTCATCTTCGCTGTAAAGCTGGATGAACCAAGGCAAACCCATCTCTAATAAAAAAAAGGTGCTGCAAGTGCGCTTCCAACCATAGTAGGTATAGATGCCTAACCTTGTAAATGGGCTATATAAAAATTTAATCTATTTTATGTATTTGTTAAATATTAAATGCTGTAAGGTTAGCTATTAAATAAATAAATAAAAAATTAAATGAAGGATTTGTACGAATAAATAAATGGGCTCTAGGGTTCATTCCTTATTCATTAAAACAAAAAAGCACACATGCTGAAGGTATAATATTAATATTATAAGTATTAAAAACAATTGAATTTTGTACTTATTGTTTTATTACCGATGTATTAAGAAATATGATTAGCTATTTCTAACAAGTGGATTACTACACAGCCCGCTGTCTATTTATTGTAAAAAAATCTATTATTTTCAGGTAAAACTTTACAACAACTTGACACACTGCCAGTTACAGTACAATGAATATGAAGCAGCATTGGATCTGAGCAATAGAGCTATAAAATATGATCCCAATAACGTGAAGGCATTATATCGCAGATGCATCGCTTACAGTGGTTTAAAAATGTACGAAGAAGCCTGGACGGACATACAACAAGTGCTTAAACTTGATCCAACTGATAAAGCTGCACTGAAAAAAGCGAATGAATTAAAACCAACAATAGAGAAAATTAATCAAAGTTATTCTAGTGTTATTAAAAAAATGTTTAACTAATTATATTAAATTAAACTTGCTCTGTTTGTTTTATTGTAAAATTTTCTAAATGACTATTACAACAAATATAAATCAGTAGTCAGTAAATTAAAGAAATGCTTCTCTTAGCTTGATTCTTTTCTAGCTTAATTTTAATACCAGAGTTTGATGATTGCTATAAACTGTCTATTACTATAAACCATTAAAAAAAGGAATTAAATTTGAAAGAGATTCTTTAGTAAAAAATCCTTTATTGTATAAATAGTGATTTATATAAATAAGGTTGTGCTTAACAATATAAAAAATATCTTTAATAAACCCAACATCCTTCAAAATTTATTAATAAAAAGTATAATAATAATGCAGGTAGGTACAAATAACAGTATTTTTTAAATAGCGTTTACTAGTTCTTATTCTAAATAAGAAATGCAACAATAGATTCTCAGAATTATTTATTAGTTACGCGGACGAAGACGCGTGCAACAGCTAGTGTGGGTACATCCTTACATATTATAAAACAATGTCCTCCGCCGCGTCTGTCTGTATATTTGCGATAAGTTCAGAAACTACTGCACCGATTTTCATGCTGTTTTCACCAATGGTTCTCGAGGAAGGTAAGCGGGTGAAGTCGCGGGCAGTAGCTAGTATATTTAAAGTTAGTCTATGCTTGCATATAAAATATTCGACGGCGTAAAACTTGTTACAACTTCAGCGTCATCTAGTTTAGTAGAGATCGGTGGAACCGGCGGAAAATATAAGGTGTCTTATTTTTTACGATAAGTATCTTATTTATTTTTATAGATTAGACAAACGTATTTATAAAATATTTACAGACTAGATTATAAATATTAAAATCACATAAATTAATGAATAGGGTAATTACACAAAACACTAAATATTGTGCTTCTTGTAGAGGACGTAAAACGGAGTACACGGGACGGTAAATAAAGATAAATTTTGGAAGACAATTAAGTATTAAGTATATTTTTAATAAAAAAATATATTTGAATAACTACATTTCTCAATATTCTAAATAAAATTTGTATTTGCGTTTGAATTTGTAACGTTACTTCCCCGTAAGTATATTATAAGGATCAAAACTTGTTTATTTGAGTTCAAAAGCTTTTGCAAAACCTTTTTTATATTATTTATTTAGGTCTATTACTATATATATATATATATATATGTAATAAAAGAGAAATTTCTTTCGACAAATAATTCGAAATATTAAAAAGAAAACTTCGCTTGATATTAAAATATCTAGGTACTTAAAGTAGACAAAAACTGTGGGTTTTTTAAATGTTAGAAATGATTGAAACACATAATATTTTATTTGTGACAAAATACAGTCTTTATAAAAATAGATTTAACATGTACACACCTTCACACATTTCCACACAGCAATGGATACCAGACAGTTGATATGATACATAGATTGATTTTTTTTAAATACACACCTTCGCTACATATTATAGTCCGTTGGCCGCCCCCTCGAAATCCGCATCAAAGTGGCTAAAAAAATTGGGAAAAATTGCACCCAAAATTGGGTCCAACCCCAAAATTTCAAAATGAGGTTTTCAAAAATTCGAAAGAGCGCAAAAAAATAAATTTTATATAATATAATTAAGTATAGGTATTAACATTTTGATTCATAAATTTGTTATTTCCTTTTCCAATTCCTTACTTTCGTACAAATACTTTCGTTACTCAATTCATAATGAGCTCTAGGTATAATATATATACCTAAATACATTTTTTAAATGACTAAAGGCTGATTCCTAACACTTGGTAACATGTGTAGGGTAGGTACTTAGTTCTAGAATGAATAGGTATAAGTGTCAATCATGACCCATCAACATTCACTCAGCATTCATTCGTTCTCACATCGTGTGGTATTTTTTTATCATGTAGGTGAAAATAATGAATGTTATTTGTTTTTATCATCATCATTGCCATTGGCCATTGGTTCCTCTGTTGGTCCATACTTTACTGAGTTCCAAGTTTGTTGCGTTACCTGCAAAATAAAATTCTTTACTTTATCTATATACCTACAGCTTTTAAACTATGGTTTAGATTTTTAACTATATTGGCAAAATATAGACAGAGCAGTGGGCATGGCTGAAGATCCGGTTCAAATCCTGTATTTTTTAAAACCATCTACGCCAGACGCAAAACCGGGATGTTATCAGTTTGATTAATGTGTGTGTTTCTGAACAGTTTTTGTTTTAAGTATTCCAATCTGTAGCTATTGACGAAGTGTTATATATAAAAACAGTTATTTCCACCTTCGAATACAATTATGGTCTAATTTCGACTAATGAAGCGAACATTAGTAATATTTAATGCCTACATCAATGTCATCAAGAAACATGTATAAAATTATATACCTATCTATCTACTAGCTGCTACCCGCGACTTTCGCCCGCTTATAAAAAATAGATAAAAACCTATTCTCAGACCGAGTCAGACCTACCAAGTTACCAAGGGTACATAGGAGTATGGCAACTAACACGAGAATTTTATATATTAGAAGATGTTTTAAAAAACTCCACATGATTTAGTTAATAAACTTTAGAAGAATCGCCCTTCTGAAGTGTTTCAGACACTTCAGAAGTGGACCGTTGGCTTGCCTGCCACCCTTTATAATATAAAAAACTTAAGGTCTAAGCTCTATCCATGCAAAACGCAGGGCCAACTTTAGCATATTCATTTCTAGAGTTGCCTTCTCCAGAAATCCAACCCGGGATTATTGAAACACTAGCTGGCGCCCGCGACTTCGTTCGCGTTGGAAAAGAAAAGAGTAGTTAGTGTCCTGTGTCCCGTATGTCTAAATGTTTATCTACCAAGTTTCATGAAAATCAGTTAATTCGTTTAAGAGTTATGGAGGAATTTATATGCAGAAACTTTTTTCTAAAAATGGTCAATTTAGTTTCAGTGTCATGTAAGCGTATAAACATAAACACGATATCTCTGAAAACAAAGTACTTTACACCACGACCAACCCTTACAGATTTGTTATTAGTATTGATAAGCGAGCTTGTCGCTTGATTCGTCTATTAAAAGGATAAGTACTTACATAATTCCGTATCGTGTTGGCTATTTCGTCAAGTTGCATCCCAATGTCGCTCATGTTTCCGGTGATTCTGTAACACAACAAATGCATATCACCGATTACTTACTAACTGCTTTCTTAATGTAACCTTATTCCTTAGGCGCGTTGGGCATTTTTGAGATGGGAAAAAACAATCGAACTCGCGACCTGTTACCGTAACCGTGTAACCGATTAATTTAAAAAAAAAGAGAAAAATTTTTGAGATGGAAAAATCTATCGAACTCGCAACATGTTACCGTAACCGTGTAACCGATTAATTAAAAAAAAAGAGACCAATTTTTGAGATGGTAAAAACCATCGAACTCGCGACCTGTTACCGTAACCGTGTAACCGATTAATTAAAAAAAAAAAGAGACCAATTTTTGAGATGGAAAAAACAATAGAACTCGCGACCTGTTACCGTAACCGTGTAACTGATTAATTAAAAAAAAATTGTGATGGAAAAAACCATTGAACTCTCGACTTGTTACCGTGTAACCGACAAATCCGTATATAACCATGTACTTTCCTGATTATTCAAAAAATACACACGTACCTAATTGTTCAAGTTTTTATTTCTGCTGTCACTCCGGGAGTGTCCCTTTTTTTTAGTGTTTATAAACATGTTACCTAGTTCCTGCCTTGAGCTGCCTACAAGTGTAATGCACTTGTAGTTTTTTTTATTAGCGAAGATGAGGCCTATGATGGAGCGAGCTCACCCAGAAGATGCCTATTCACTATTCACTTGAACTTTGAATAGGAAACTCAGACACAAGCCTCGGCAGTGCGCATTATAAAGGAAGACTTTACAAAAGGTACATTTTATAATGTGCGGTAGCGTGTTTTACCTGGTGTAGGCCCACACGAGCAACATTCCGAGAGCAGCGATGGCGGCTGTCTGTGCCACGGCCACTAGGGACGGCAGTCCCACGGCAGAGGCGGCTATGCTAGCCAGATAAGCCAGCACAGCCACGCACAGGAACACCAGCGGAGTGCCCGCTATGCGGAACAAGTTCTTGGCTTCGTTGTGCAAGCGCAGCTGCTCAAACTGCTCCTCGAGTTCCTGAACACAGATTGAGATAAAAGCCCCAGGACTGCAATTTTCGGCACTGTTTTATTTAAGACACTGTTTAGAGGTTTTTCGCTGAACATTACTATTTTACTATATTATAAAATTAACTAGCTGGTGCTCGCGACTTCGTCCGCGTAGAAAAGTATAAAACGCCATCTACCGTATTTTGGATAGATGGCGCTATCTCCCGGGCCAAGCCGCTAGTATTTACTTTTATTTTAGATTTATCGTAGGAATGAAGCATTTTCCCGCGGTAAAAGTAGCCTATGTTCACCAGGGATAATGTCGGCTTCTAATGGTAAAAGAATTTTTCAAATCGGTCCACTAGTTTCGGAGCCTATTCTATACAAACAAACAAACAATCAAATCTTTCCTCTTTATAACATTAGTATAGATAACAAACTCGAGTAGTAAACATTCCCTGTACAGCTCCCTGGCATCATCGGATAACGGGAAAGCCAGGGCGCTGTTCAGGTCACCTACTATTTGCGACCTAATTTGGCTACTGAAGCCAAGTCTACGCCCATGGTACATGGCATCCACAATGTTTCACTGAGCACAATTCGGCGTCGCCACTTTTCGCATCATCTATACCAATATATAAAGCTGAACGAGTTTGTTTGTTTGTACTCGCTAATCTCAAGAACTACTGTTTAGAATTGAAAAATTATTTTTATGTTGGATATGTTGGAAGTTTTTTAATGGAATTTAATACTGGCAATTTATATAAAAAATAATAAAAATGAAATGAGTGTAATGTTTCAAATGAGTTGATAGGGAAAAATTTATAGTCAGTTGTTTTAAGATTTCATTGTATTTTGGTATTGAAATGTTTTGTTGAATATGAATATAATTTATAATTATTACATAGCTACTTATGTAAAATTTAAGAGAATGTAATTAGAAGACTTAGAAAGTTTTATCATTTTAACTACCAAATGCTGGCCAAAATTTGATAACAGGATAGTCCATTTATCGAGGAAGGCTTAGCCTATAGAGAACGCGGACGACGTCGCGGGCACCAGCTAGCACAATGTAAAGCAATATCAGTAATAGATACATCAAGGTACGAGTATTATCCAATACCTTAAGCAATTGCGTCGAGTAAGTCTGCGCCAAGAGGTCGCCGCCCATCTTCTTGCGGGAGTGGAACGCGTGAAGAGCCTTATCCCGGGCGCGCTGATGCTCCTGCTGCAACCTCCGCGGGTCCAGGTAGGGCCTCGTGCCCCCGCAGGCCTCCTCCATCAGGTCCTCGTAGACCTCCCGCGCCTCGGCCACGGCCGCCAAGTTGTTGGCTTCGGCGGTCGCGTCCAGCATGCTCTTGGGCTCCGGCATCTCGTTCCCGTTGAACACCTCCATGTAAGCCTTCATGTAGTGCAACACCTCCTTCGCTTTCACCCTCTGGCCCTCGATCTGCTTCGGGACCAAATTCTCGGGAGACATGAGCGCCAACACCAACTGTTTTAGGTACACCTTGAACTCTTCGCTGATATCTGCCAACCGACATCATAATATTATGTTTTATGAGTTTACTAGCGACTTCGCCCGCGTAACTTTGTAAATGATATACTAAACGCTTCCTAGAGAATCACTCTATCCATTGGTGAAAAAAGCATGAAAATCGGTGCAGTAGTTTTTGAGTTTATCGCGAACACACAGACAGACAGACGCAGCGGAGGATTTTGTTTATTATAGGGGAAGTAGGTATAATCCAGAAATTAAACAAATCGAATTTTGATTAGACGAAGTTGCAATATAATATAGGTAGATAGTAAATAGGGGAAAATACCCAATTATGTGCACTTTAAGAAATACGACCATTTATTGGCACCTTTCGACCTATTTGTTCAACTCAAATAAAATTTGAAAGTTTGACAATGTTTAAATCATTTGACTGTTCAGTGTTAGCAATTCATAAAGATCATAAGCCTAAGATTTATTTATTTTTTGTGGGAACACAGTTTATGGAATAGTTTTCTTATTTTTTAGTGAAAAGTTTAGGCTGCCAATAAATTGAAGGGGTGCCAACATTGGGTCATTTTACCCTATATGTTATGTGATATTTCAAACTATGTGTTATCATACCACTAAGTTTTCCGTCGAAGTTGGGGTTGGTGGCGACGTTGAGACCAGGATGCGGCATCAGGAAGCAGTCCAACTCCTCGAAGCAGGCGGCTATGTGCCTCCGCAGGCTTTGCAGCTGCTCGTGCTGGCCTTCGTGCACCTGGAAATGTTATGTCGACTCAAAAAAGTGCAATTTTATACCTGCAAGCCTCTTCTAACAAAAAGATTTCTTCTCTTGCAACTGGTTAGGTAATTTCAGTTACGAAACGAACATTGTGGTTACTAATATGGATGAAGCCCAATAAATTAGTCCTATGCAGATTAACAGTTAACAGGACTCCCGTTTCTACGAAGGTTACTCTTACTTACTTAGTTTTCGAAAACACGTATTAGTTTTCTCTTTTATTTTTAATTACCTATTTTTTTTTTTTTTTTGAAAATAATTTTATCAACAGCGCCAAAAATTCAACGACTTTTATAACAGACTTATTATAATAGGTAGGACGCAAAGAAACCTAAAACTAAAATTGACCAGCATATAATCTAAGTTCTAAATTCTCAAAATAGCTTCTCATTAAGAAGTATCACAAACGATACTAGTAAATAAATTGAAAGAAAAAAGTGTAAATTACCGCAAGTCGTTTTTTGAGCAACTGCTCCCCGCCAACTCTGCCGTAAGGATGTTCGTAAGGGAAGCTCCAATCCCGTATGAGAAACTGGAGTCTCTGGAACGGTTTTCCACCGCTACTCTGTTTCGCCAGTCGCCCATAGTCCGTGAATAACTGTGAACATTATAAAAATCATTTAATATTTAATTATTAAAGGCACGACTTAAAATAAATAAGCATTTTATAACTCGATGAAATAGGCTCTCATTCAGTCAAAGAAATAAAAGTAGGTAACCCTATAGCTGTTAACCAAACGGTCGCGGGTTCGAATCCCGCTAGAGAAAAATGTGTTGGTAAGTATGTCAATACTAATAATAAATCGGTAAGTGTAGGTATTGTATGTATGTATGTTCCTGCATAACTCGTAAACGTATTAACTAACAGGACACAGGATTCTTTTTCAACGCGGACGAAGTCGCGGGCGCCAGCTAGTCCTAGAATATTGGGTATTAGTAGCTGAAATGTGTGAAGATATTTAAAAAAACCTGTAAGTGTTGCAAGTCGTCTTCCTCGATGTTTTGCGATAGATTGTATATCTGGACGGAGGATAGCATTGTGGAGAGCGCGAACACTGTGGCGTTATCCTTCACAGTCGATTCACTATCGAACGTTCCCTGCGTGTCCATCAGCAAAATCACCACCTACGAGTTAATACGTCACAATAGAGTCCACTTCCCAACTTTTCTATGATGGGATTTGTTTCTATTATCACGTATTACTCGTAGGTGGGAGTAATACGTCACAATAGAAACAAATCCCATCATGGAATAATGAGCAGCTCATTAATTCCATACTACGATTATCTTACTCATTAGTTAGTAGGTAGTCGTAACATAAAAACATGTCATTTCTGAGACACAATATGAAGGTTTGCATTGTAACAAAAAACTGAAATTAATTTTAGGTGTATCTAGTAAAATTAATTTATAAAATGTGCAGAATTCTTGTAGTTATTGACCAAAAACCAATAATGATGTTAACGAAGAAAATCCCCTAGCCACGTGACCACCTCGTCGCTCTGGACACGCGCAACTATATTTTAACTTTTTTTTAACTTATGCACCTCTCTTTTGACTATAAGTACAATAAAAATACCTTTTCCCCATTAGACAGGGAAGCTTTGAAAGGCTGTGACCACAGTAGCAATCCTGTCGTGTCTCTATCGGAGCCTCCTCGCCAACTGAAGCCTCGAAGCGGTTCATCTTCAGCTCCAAGCCATTCGCCACTCGCTCCCGATTCGTACTGGAATCATCGTGGAGATTGTTACAACATATGAAATTCCAATTTGAAACTCTTTAAATCAAATATGTAAATAGTTACTTCATATCATTAATACGTGACAATTATTATAAATGCAACTTTTTAAAAACAGTTCCTGTTTACAAGTAATTTTTATAGTTATCTAATAATATTTTTCAGATTTTTCAATATCATTTTTATTTCAACAGTCATATAATTCTAATATTTTTTATAAATAGGTATACAAGAAAAACACCGTATATTTTTTCTTATTGCTTTTTCGTATAGTCACAGAAGGTTTATTGTTGATAGTGTATGCACTATGCGTTTGACAAACCGTTTGATGTAAGTATCTGAGGAAGAAGTCGAGCAGAAAGGATTTTCCCTTCCGCAACGCGCCCGCGACCGAGATGATGACCACGGGAAGGTCTCTGACATCTTCCCTCAGCAGAAGAGCCCTCAGATCCTTTTCGTTCAATGTAAAAGTATGCTCCGGCGCAGGCGTCACCACTTGAATGCCCCGTCCACTCTCTAAACTCCTCGAATTCACTGTGCAATAAATAGATAAGTTTTGTACCACCAGGATCCATTAACAGGATTATCCTGTGGTGTTTTACATGCAGATTATTATCTATACTTATTTAATATTATCAAGAGGTAAAGTACTTAGTATAGTATTTAGGAGATAATGCTCATCCGACTAAAAATTCTTTCTACATTAATTAAACGACAGACCAGAGTAAAAAATTTAAAGTTTATTTCAAAAATTTTATCCTGTCGGGAATCGAACCCGGGACCCCTGAGCTGAGTCAAAGCGCTAAGGTGATTAACGACCAAAATACCTGATTCCTCTATATTTAGCAGACCCATAATGTAAAAAATGCATTTTTCGTTAGTAAATAATGTTTTTAATAAAAAAAAGCATTTAAAAACAACCAAATCCAGTAAACTGAAGCAGGCAATGAATCAAAACAAGTGACCCAAACTTTGCGTTCAACAGCTGACATAAGTGTCTATATTTAGTTTTTATTACTTCATAATAAATAGCCTAATAACTCGTACATACAGAAGGGGAAAGCACATTGGCTGAATACAAAACACAAATAAACATGACTTACTTGACATATCCACTGCACTAAGTAAGAAACTAAGTATTCGTTGAAAGAAAGTGATGAATCACGTTATTATAAACCACGGTTAGTGTAAACTGACGCGCATCTGTTTTCAATGCTTACAATACACTGAACGAAAAGGTTCTATATTGGTATGAATATAGATATAAGTATATGATTGCGTTGCGCAGTTCGAGGTCATGTTATGATGTCATCGAGGTCGGGACAGCCGCTGCTAAATTAAGTATGTAGTCAGTGATGTCTTTATATGAACATAGTATAGGATAGGATGTGATTTGAGAAAGTAAGTATGACTCGCGTAAGTTGGTTCACTTGGGTCTTGTATTGATCGGACACTTGTTGAGGGACATAAGCAAAATAAACATGACCATACAATGCGCGCAGAATAGGGTTGAGTTGAGAGGGGAGGAGGAGAGTCGACTTCTTTGATGATAGTTTAATAATTAAGATCAAAAGTTGCCAAATTAGTTTTATTCTTAAAAGGACTCCAAGAAACTGAGATTTTATAGCAGTCAACGATTACTTTTGCTATGTGCTGGCTGATTATTCTTTTAAGTACGAGTAGTAAGCACGTATCTCAATAGTAGATATATTTGTCTGTCCCTTGTGCCTCAGGTGACTATAGTAGACAACATAGACAATTTAAAAGTCCTAAGAGATTATGTTTTTTCTGCATAAACCCACCAATCTATCTATTCTTCAGAAAACTGTCCTACGCCATACGTCAACTCGAGAACACTAGCAGGCTCTGGCTGGTTCCTGGAACTACACAAATTACACAAAGCCTACGTCAATGCCCTACGCAAATATCTACGTGACAAGACCTCAGCCCCAAAATGATGACCAGAGAAGCAGCTCCTCAACATCTCTTGCGGCTGCATGAGGGCAAGGTTACTTGCGACAACATGAGACTAGAATTCTCTCTTAAAAGCATTTAAAAGTTTAGGAAAAAAGTATTATTCCTGAGGGACGCTTGCTAAGTCGTGGGCAAAAGCTGTTTACGTTAGTAATACTAGATCTATGGTTTATAATAAAAATAAATTTATATAAAATAAGACTTTATTAATATATTACATTTAAACAATTATTACAAATACCGAAACCCATTTACAATATGTTTTCGTGACGAGATTTTATTTGTGTCACCGTCCCCCCCAATTTGAGAATATTTTTACAATTTTGACTTATTTTAATCCTATTTCTCAATAGGATATACTTAATAAATATCTTTTTAATTGATTTAAAGAACTGCTTGAGAGTTTGCATAAAAATAAACGTAACGTTAGCCTGTCTTCCTACATTTACCATGTAGGATCCATATCCGTATCCGTATCCGCGGATCTGCATTTTTAACGATCCGGCACATCACTAATTAAACGAGTGCACTCTGACCGTGTCAACGTCGCTTTAAGGTATATTAGGAAAGGATGGGGTAATGAGCTCTAGCATCCCTTAATCACTCAACGAAACACAACAACAGCACACGTGCTGTTATTTCTCGGCGGTCTTCTTTAGCGGCAGTATACTACAAGCCGAGTATGTAAGTAACCAGCAGCTAATAAACAGCTCCTCTTGCGTTTTTTTTTGTTAAATTGCAAATAATATAATAAAAATTACAAATTCAAAGGGGACGGGGCAACACATCGATCGCAAACTTATGGCACTAAATAAATATTATGTATAACAAATTGAAACATTCCTCCGTGTAGACAATTGCTTATGACGTGAGCATAGCTTTCACTGAAGCTTTTCTTTTAAAGGCTGCAAATTCAATTCAGTCAATAAAAAAGAAATATAGTTTTACGTAAAAATATTCAATTAGTCAAAACGTATCGTTCTACAAACAATTTGCTAAATAAAATGCTCTAATCTATTTTAACGTTAGCATTACTAGTGTTTTAAATTTGTAATTTATATGCAATTAAAATATAAAAACTAATCTATTGTGGGTGAAGATTGAGCAAGGCCAGCGTGAAGTTAGCATATTTGGCCGAAAAGCATGAAACATTTTTTTCTCTGATAAGAAACTAAACAAGCATTTATAGAATTATTCTAAAACAATGGGATTGAGAAACAACATTAAATATATATATAACAATTAATATACAACAAAGAAAAATATGAAATATTACAATTTATTTATTTTAAAATTAAAAGGACAACAGCTTTCATAAGACAAGACCACAAATATTTTAAATATATTTTTGTGAAGGGTCAATTATTCGCTTGGTAGTAAATTAATGCCAATCCTAGCTAAAGACTGAGTCAGTCAGTCTGTCGGTCAGTCAGTCAGTATATTTCGCTATTCATAAGAGGGAGGAGTAATGTAAAGAAATGTAAAAAGGGACCATAATTAGTTTAATACAGTTTGGCACAATCGAGTCATAGAAAATTAACTTTTACAACTATTTAATTAAACTGTAAAGAAAACGTTATGTATATAATTATCTATTTCTATATTTAACTTGATAATAAGTGGAAGATTAGGCACTTTTGGCATTTCATATTTATGTACACAAACGACTACAAGACAAATTTGATTTGTTGTCAATAATTACAACATTCACCTTACACAAGATTACAATTCAAATATTTTATTAAGTTATCGGTTATCATGCATTCCCTTAGTAGTCCAGTGATGGAATTTCTGGGATTTTTCTTAACAGATGTCCCCTTTTTTAAGTGAAATCCTAAACGGTCTCAAATATTTATCCACCAAGCAAAGTAATAGAAGCAAAAAATAAATTTAAGTATGTAGTGACAAATCAAATTACGAAATTAATTGATTTCTTACAATAAATACTGCACGTCAGATATAATTATGATAAAAAATATTATTATTATTATTGTAAAATAATAATAATTTGCAGATTCCTTCACTCTTCTATAAAAGCTAGATATATTTCAAGCTTATATACAGGGGTGTCGCATAGTCTTGGGACACCCTGTATGTATATATATGAACATACAAAAAAATTAAGTCATCCAATACGTCTGGGAAGAAAAATCACAAATTACCATCACGGGACAAGTTTAGCGGGGCTTGTGGGAATTTCGTGTGAAATATTTTTCACAATTTTTATAAAAACCTTTGAACACAATAATTGAAACAACTCTGCTTGTCCTTAATAAACAATTATATGAAGAAAAATAAACTAACCAACAGTTTCATTAACTGCACAACCACCATTTTATTAAAACATCTTTGTATTTCGATCATAATGTCACATAATTATAATATACATTTACACCTTTTAATGAATCAAAGAAAAATTTTTGTCCTGTTTTCTTAAAGAATTTTTTTTGTCTCGTTTTTCTAAAGAAGAAAAATAAATAATTATTATATTTGTCTCTATTGAT
This sequence comes from Synanthedon vespiformis, assembly GCA_918317495.1. Taxonomy (NCBI): domain Eukaryota; kingdom Metazoa; phylum Arthropoda; class Insecta; order Lepidoptera; family Sesiidae; genus Synanthedon; species Synanthedon vespiformis. The sequence continues at coordinate 409,907 of OU906962.1, forward strand.
TTTCATGTTTCTGTTGAAGGCTTTGTGACATCACAGAAGTTAATATATTATCTGTATATCGAAATAAAACTATCCAAAGTCACATTTAGTAAATTATTCAGTAACTTGTTGGACTTGTCACCTAATCACCTAATATAATATAAAGTGAGTTTTTTTTTTTGTTAACTTTGATATGACTTAAGAGGGTACACCCTCTTAACCCTCCAGCCGCCAGAGTCGGATTTATCCGACAATGATTTTCGTGTCCATTTCGCCAGTGCCGGATATATACGACAAATTCCTCTTTGTGTAATGTTTTTTAGAGTTATTTTCTCTTAAAATAAAAATTACATGACATGACATGACATAAAAAATGGACTTAGAATAGTAAATACCTCTGGTATACAGATATATTTTTGTAAAACAAACAAATTGACTTATTTCGTTAAGATACTCTATTATATCGATTGACTCGACTATCGGCAAGAGTTGGAAATAAGATAATAATCAATAAACAAGATGAGTGTCTACAAATATTTTCCCACAGTTTTGGTATCGGTGAAACAAACTACTTAAGTATATAAAATATTGCTCAAACGCATCAACTTCTAAGACTAATTGATTAAAAAAAAATCAATACAATTTTACATAATAATATAAACACGTAACACGATAAAAAATTTTGTTCCCAAATATCAAAACTCGATTAGATTTTAACTAAATATTTAATCCAATTGGCACATAATTAACTTATTTTTTAATTAATTTTTTTTTTAGTCAAATATTATTGTTGATATAATTTTATTTAGACATTTAAATGATAACTATTGATTTGAGCGATTAAAAATATTAAGTACTGTTTTAGTGCAAGTTTTTAACAAGTGATTATGTGTAACAAAAAAATATATTTTTAAGTATTTATTTAGTACTTGTACAAAAGTTTTTTAAATAATAAATACCAATAGTAGATTTTTTTTGTTACAGAGTAAAATCAATTTAGTTGTTAAAACGAATATTAAGTATAATATATTTTTGTGCAAATATAAAATATATTGTATATTACATTTTCATGTCCGCGTTCGAGTATAATTTAATTTTAACATCAATATTTCATTTATTGCCTTGAAAATCCAATGCGAGTTATTATTATAATAATAAAATTCTTTTATTAATATAAAATTAACACATTATAGAAATGTAGTGGTAATATGAAATCTTTAAAAATTCATCGCATCGGACGGACAAGGCAATCGATACAAATCGATACACAATATTAGACTACAATAAAATTACTTTATACACAAAAAAAAAAAAAAAACCAACCGTTTATGACTGAACACAATCCGATACCCATTTTAAACTATGCAAGATAAAAAACAGATTTTTTTTCATTTTTTTTTTTTAGAATTTTATAAAGAATTCACCCAATGTCTTCGATCGCACGAGTCCACGCTTATTATTCACTAATCACATTCACATAAACAGACACACAGACACGCAGACACGCAGACGAGTGCCTTTATTGCACTCGCGTATTCACTTTTCCACGATAATTGACTATGAGATATGTTTTGGACACTGTTACGTTCACGGACGTGTACGTCCGGAGGATCTCACAGCGACTCTGTTGTCCTCGGGGTCCGACAGGGGTGGTGCTGGATCACCCCCGTCGGATGTGGCATCAGGCCGGGTGGTGAGTGCCACCGTGCGGGGGCCGGGGGCCGATGCATCACAAGTGCTTCTGCTTCCCGTTGGCGTTGAGGGTCTTGGGCTGCGAGGGTCCCAGGGTCCTCTCGGCGGCCGCGGCTGCCGCGTGCTCCATGCCCTTCTCGAGGCACACTTGGTATATCGGTTTCATTACCTGGAACACATTGAACATTTGCGGGTTTCTGAAACTATGTAGTATATGTGGACAGTTCTCAAGTACAAAGATTTGTTTTTACATCACAGTATATTTGTTTACTAGCTGGTGCCCGCGACTTCGTTGGCGTTGAAAAAGAAAAAAGTAGCCTGTCCTGCGTCCCGTACGTCTAAGGGTGGATTGCACCATCTAACTCTAACGGTAACCATATTCAAAGGAGCTTTACAACGGTTAAATGAAGTCATAACTTAACTCTAACCTTAACCGCTCGATATTGACCGGTTAATGTTTCGATTAAGGCAACTGAGACGGTTTTGTGACAGGTGACTTTTACTCATTATGTAAATATAAATCATATAGTTTATTAAAGTGTTTATAATAAACGTACGTACTAATGTAGCTATCTTAAATTTCTATCGATCGTGTTAACCGGTTCACTATAAAAAATTAGCAAAACTTACATTTTCCCATAAAACGTTGGCTACGTCATCTATGGTCACGCCAAATTCTCGCATTTCGCCGCTGTACCTGGAATAATAATAATAATAATAATGTTAAACAAACACATGTTTGTTTTATAGATATAACTTGTGTTTTATAGATTTTTGTTATGGATTGTGAAAGTGTTACGTTCACCTGTGGTTCTATTGTAATAGAAAAAGAAAAGTACCTGATGTAAGCCCAGAGGACGAGGGTGAGCAAGGCGACGCCCATGGCCAGGTTGCACAGATTGGCGAACGGGTAGAGGCCCACCAGGCCGAAGACCCCGCTGAACACGTAGAAGAACATGGCGATCGCGAAGAAGACGGACGGCGTGCGCGCCGCCTTGAAGATGTTCTTGCTCTCGTTGTGGCCGCGGAACTGCTGGAACTGCTCCTCGAGGTCCTGCACCAGCTGTTGGCAGTAGGACTGGCTGAACTCGTCGCCGCCCATCTTGCGCTTGGCGTGGAACGCGTGCAGCGCCTTGTCGCGCACGCGCACGTGCTCCGCCTCCAGGAGCTGCGTCTGCAGGTAGGGCTTCGCCCCCCCGCACACCTCCTCCATCAGCGTAGTGTACACCTCCTTCGCCTCCGCCACCGCGGTCAGGTTGTTGGCCTCCGCTGTCGCCTGATGCACAATATAAATAAATATCCTCAATTATATCACTCGCTAGCTAGCTATTTATCTGCGACTTCATTTAATTCATTTATTAAATTTGTTCAAGCGCCTGTTTCACCAACTTCAAGTAAAGTGTTGATTAGTTACGTTACTTTTAGAAATCATTTTCTGTTTTATTGAATTATGCACTCGGTTTAGTGCATCCATCGATAGCCTATTTTTTATTTTATTATTATTTTCTATTCAATGTTTGGGACGTTTACCATACAGACAAAGGTATATCAGCTCCATTATAATACTAATTATAAATATGTTAGTGTAGGTATTGTATGTATGTATGTAGTATGTATGTTCCTCCATAACTCTTGGTAAATAAACATTTAGATTGAGTATAGGCTACTTTTTTCTTTTTCAACGCAGACGAAGTCGCGGGCGCCAGCTAGTGTTTAATATGCCCCCTTTAGAAAGTTTCATTGCACTAGGTATTAGGCACAAAATCAGCAAAAATACACCATAAATACACACGTTTAAGACAAAACTGAATAGAGTCTTATGAAAATAAATATGAACACTCACAACCAACATGCTCTTGGGCTCCGGAAGTTCGTTCCCCTTGTAGATGTTCATGTAGGACTTGAAGTATTGCACCAAATTTTTCGCCTTCACTTGTTGCCCGTTGATCAGTTTGGGGACCAGGTTCTGCGGAGAGAGCAACATCGGCACCAGCTGTTGGAGCGACCTCCTGAACTCCGGCTCAATATCTGTAATTCAAATAATTATTATATGTTGCTCACTAAAGTGAGCATTTAACCTGTTACTGAACTCTCTTGGTAGACTATTTCAGTACTTCATTATAGCAAGAAAAGGGGTTCGAGTAACTTCTTCCTTATTTATGATTCCAGTTTGTTTCTACCCTTTGATAAAGGATATTTGTACCCAACTTAAAAGATAGCATTTTTTTTAGTTTCTAAACTCTTAAAACGTACAGTCGGCCGCATAAGTCGATTAACACATTCATAAGTGCAAAGCAACTGAAAATTCAACGCGTCATAAGTTGCTGTCATGACTAGAGAACAAAATAAACTTCACGTACAAACGATCGTAAAAAGCTTTAATAAGTAAGTAAGTTGAGTGTCACCAGAACACTCAACTTTTGCACTTTTGAATGTGTTAATCGACTTATGCCGCCGACTGTACGTTAAACTCTGAACTTTAAAGTTAACCCTACCCTAGCCCCCGGGTCCCCAATACCCAATATCAAAAAATATATTTTGAAACGTTGCAGTAGTCATGGGTGCGATGGTGTGATGGTGACGACGGTCATACCTGCCAGCCTGCCATCGAAGTTGGGATTGGTGGCGACTCGCAACCCTGGATGAGGCAGAAGGAAGCAGGCGATCTCTGAGAAGCATGAGGTTATGTGTTTGCGCAACGACTGCAGCTCGGGGTGTTGCTTGTCCGACACCTGGAACGACATTTCGATGAATAACACAAAAGATTTGTAGAAAGCTACATTATCAGAGAGTAAAGTTAGGCGGACAGTTCAATATTGAGTTTGGTATCACCAGATCACCTTGAGCCGCCTCTGCAGTATGGTGTGTCCCCCTTCGGCGCCGTAGGAGGCCTCGTAGGGGTAGCTCCAGTCGCGCACCAGAAACTGGAGACGCTGGAAGGGCGTCCGTCCGCTGTCCTCCAGCGCCAGACGTCCGTACTCTGTGAATAACTGACGCCAACAAACTACATATACCAACAACCCTGTACATCATTACATCCAGAGCGACATCCAGTTCAATAATAAATAGCTTTGATAAAAAGGATGCACTAGATTAAGGGTCTCAAATAAAATCACTGCAAAAAAGTGTCCACTGGATTTTTTTATACAATGCATAACTACGAGTATCTCTCGTTAATTTCTGATAAAAAGTTGAATAATGTAAATGTTGCACGACTGATTTGTAACCTTAACATTTAGTAATAATGTTTCAAGTCGTAACACGTGTTCACCTTAAGGACTATATATACTATTTTCGCTGTAGCATGGTGAGTGTGACAGTTACGACCGTTTCGTTTCACTCAAAGGACCAACCAACCAAGGAGGTTTCACTCTTGAAAGTTGCCGCGATTTACAATTATGACTTTGTATTTCAGCTGCACCACATTCGTAATACATTAAATCATTAATAACTCTAGTAGTAAATTAGATTAAAACCAATCAGAATGTTCTAGTCTACAAATAAAATCTAATTGAAAGAAAAATTAAGCGTATAAAGTAACGCCAAAGGTGTATTTAGTGATGGGATGTACTGATACGACGGATAGTCGATATTTTTATTTATTTTATTTATTTATAGGGGAATTTACAGGTATAATTACATAATAACAGTGGTGGTGTGATTAGCTTCACTTTGGTCCACTTTTTTTTGGTGACGATAATTAATTTTCAGACATCCCTTCTTGGCCAATTTTCTCATCTGTTATACGCGAAACAATATTGCGGCCAATATCAAGAGCTTCGGCTACTCGTTCTACAACTCGATCAGAGATAACAATGGTCCATTATTTTGTCGCTAATTAACATTATATCGCTATGGTCAGAGCAGTGCCATGCCATGGAGGTTAATGTCACATCAAACAAATTTGCTTTTCTAAATAATTTTCATAACAATAAAGAGGTTTATGTTAAGAGTATCGATAGCGATAAAAATGAATTGCATAACGTCTCATCCCTAGTCACGTAGTAATGACAGTTGTCATCGTAATACTGACAGCTGTCTCCCGCACCATGCTACAGCGATAATAGTATAATTGATGTGAAACTAATTTGATGCCACTTTTAGTGAAGCAACCCAGAATCTCTAGTGTATCCTTTATCAAAGATAAATAGACTCAATTAGATACCTTCCAATTCGAACACTAAAAGCACCTGCAAACAGACCCAAAATCGCCTCTAATTATGTTTACGAGTCGCCTACACACGAGGCGATCTTTGTAGGCCCTTGTAGGCGCTTTATGATGTGAAATACAATCCCACGAGAACTTATTACGTAAACAACAAACTTTTGCATTTGTAATATGAAATTAAAATACCTGTAAATGTTGCAAATCGTCCTCCTGGATGTTCTGCGACAGGTTGTATATCTGAACGGAAGAGAGCATAGTGGACAGAGCGAACACTGTCGCGCAGTCTCTGACAGTAGACTCACTGTCAAAGGCACCCTGAGTGTCCAGCAGTATCACCGCCACCTGCAATAACAGCACATGTGCTATTTTTGTGTTTCGTTAAGTCAATAAGGCATTGCAAACTTATTTTCCTATATACTACACAACAACTGTAGTTTTAATTTAGCCCAAGTTTTGAATGTGGTGATGGAATATTTTTATATTTAAGAGGAGTGCCCCTCCCTTTGTGTTGTGTGTTATCTTGTACCTAGGTTTAAGATACTGGAATAATCTACTTGTTTCATAGCTGGTGATCCAGCTGAGAAGTGACTCCGTAATGTCAATGAGACATACCTTCTCTCCAGAGTCGAGAGTGGCTTGAAAGATTTGTGACCACATGAGGATGCCCGTTGTGTCCCGGTCGGATCCACCTCGCCAACTGAACCCTTCCAGGGGCTCGTCCTCCGAACCGAGCCAATCGCCTCCACCGCCGCCGGCGCCATACTGTAATAAAAGGTCGTCATATAAATGGTTGCTAAATAGTAGTTGCGTTAATATTTACCCTGTAATACTGACCCTGTTTTGCATGAACCTTAAGAAGAAGTCTAATAGGAAGGATTTTCCTTTCCGGAACGCTCCTGCCACCGATATGACTACCACGGGCAGGTCTTTGATGTCCTCCTGTAGCAGAAGCGAGCTAAGAGCTTCCTCATCGAGTGTGAATGTGTGATCGGGGCCTGTGTTCACAACTTGCACGCCATGGGGGCCCGTTTGCGTCGGCGTCGGCGCCGGCGCAGGTTTTTCTTTCACTGTCCAAACAATGACAACAGACATTATATTTTTTTATATTGTTTGTAAAGTTGATAATAATAATTAATAACAAATGAGAGTGTACACACAAGCGATCAATCTTACAGACACGCGCACATATACATACATACACAAAAGTACATTAATATGTAGTTGCTTAATGAAAAATTAATATGTAATATGGTTTAAGAATATGGCTATGAGAGGTTAAAACGTTGTGGAACAAGTGTTACAGATGTAAATCTGTAAAAATTCTTAGCATATATTTGTGGAATGTGACAAAAAGCCATGAAAAAAAAAAAAAAAAAAAACAATAAAAAAACTTTAAATTTATAATCTTAGTGCAAAATGTTTAACCTTGTAGATATGTGCTGAAAATTTTGGAAACAAATTCCATTTTAAGAAAGAAAAAAAAATCTGATATTCTTCACATAATAGACACTGGAATAAAATTTCCCATATATTTTGAATAACAGTTGTGAAATATTTTCTTGCAATTCACAAACGAAACGAGTTAACTACGATCTGATAATATTGTCATGCGAAGAGACCGAGTTCACGGTTCACAATGAGGTTCGCGTGTATGATATAAATGTAATAGGTGGTTCTCATCAGTTACATTTATGTATATATATATATCAACTAATGTACAGACGAACACTCGACTGCATTACTTATTTAAATTAAATTCTTTACAAATTTAAGTATTAAATTTTTGGGTTTGATAGTTTAACGCCATTAGTCTACATCGCTTTTTACCACATTCGCTAGTTGTCAACTCTTGAAGTCTGGTCAAGTAAGCGACAAAAGATTAACAGCCTATAATAAAGTACTAAAGATAAGCTCTACCTACAGCGACAGTAGCGAATATTAGTAAAGTCTAATAAAAGATTAGATTATATATGATAGTTTACAAACAAATAAAATGTTGTACTTTCGAGTGCCTACTTTTATTGGCATATTAATGAGATAAAATTCACGTTTTACTTGTTCTTTCTTTTTGTAATGTCAGTAGGCAGGAAGGTTTGTGTATATTAAAAATTGCATCCCTGGCGAAGTTGCGAACGGGTCGCTAGTAATATATTATTAATGATAATGCATCAAATGTAGTCTAAGAAATAGTCTCGTTCGCAACTGTACTGTATTTTGAATTTAACAGATAGGTTTGGTATTGCTACGATGATATATTGTGAAGGTCATGATCATTGGATTGCCATTGTTGTTGTAAACAATGGATGGAGATCGGAAGCATAATATGAAATATTTTTATGCAATACACAATTTACACAATTGATTTTGTTTATTGAAAGAACTAAAAATTATAAAATCGATTACTTACTCCTAAAATAGTACAAAAATTAGTAAGTTTTTTTAGATACATACACGTCGTGGTTATTTATGAATCATGTCGATTTTTTTTTTTTGTTCATTTTGTCTTAGTGGTCATGATGAAACTCAATATTTATTATTTCGCATATCTGCATGAAAAATATCGAGTTCTAAGTTCATCAATAGATGCGCGAACGGAGCCGACGGTGACTATAATATATGATGCTTCGAGATGAAACAAAAAAATAATAAAGTTGCGTGTAAGAGAATCTGTGCAAAAACGAGTCTAGCTGCTATTTGAAGGCGCAAGAGGAAATAACTCGAAGGTCGAACGGTACGCACGGTACACCGATTTGTAACAAATAACGAGTTGCCTCAATCGATACGGAAATGGATGTATGTAATTTGTTAATGCGTTTGCATCGAGTTATTATTTTATCTACACTTGCCTAAAAAAAAAAAAACAAATAAGATCAACCTCAATCACATTCATGAAAATCTATTAACTAAAATATTGCATCCGCTAACGTCCGCCCGCGCTATTTCTCGTTTGCTTTGCTTATAAACTTCTTCCGTTTTCTTTCTTTTATTTCAGACTTTCTTATGATTGCATCCTCTCCTAAGGGTAGTAGCAAGATTTTGGGAAACCTATAAATATCCATCAAGAATTGGGCTATTAAAAATGCAAAGAGATTTTTTTAATTAACTATTAGAGAGAACATTTTTTAATTAAATTACTTGGATCATATATTGCGACATGAGAGATAATAATGTTGGGGAATATAGAAGAAAAGCGTAAAGTAGAATCAAGAAACTTGTCATGGATATGTAACATTTGGACAAAGATTAGGAGAAATTTAAGAAATGCACTGCCAATAACCAGCTATAATGGAAAGTCAGACAATGAAGGGACAGATTTTGGTTTTTATTAAAGCTTCCAGCTTAAAAATGGAATAAAATACAAGTTTCTCTTATTTATCCACTTTCAGAGGAATCACTTAAAATAATATAACTTTCACAAAGAAATAATTGTAATGATCAATGTAGTACCTATTAACATACAGACATACATTCACAATTTGAATGATTAGTACACTGACATGTGAAGTCAAGGTGAGCGGGATGATCAGCTGCTAAAGATACATTCACTAAAATTAAAATGGACAAGCAGACCAAGTATGTGAAGTATGTTAGGCCGAATCAACATTCGAGTAAAATACCGAGATTATAGAGACACCACTCCTGAATGAGCACCAAGCTTCGGTTTATCATATTTGTAAACAAAATTTTAGCATGATTTCTGTCATTTCAATGATATGAGATAGGCTGTGTCTAGTTTATGACTATTACCATATCAGATTTTCGAAAAAAATGGACCACTTTTTTTTGCAAGTGTAATAAGCTCTGGCTTATACTTGTAGTCTAGTTTATTAGATGATTGACAGACATCAGAATTTGGAAAAATTAGCCGTTTACCCAAAAAGTCAAATTTTTTCGAAAGCAAAGTGACTAAATGAGAAAAATTACTGAAAGGGGAAAGTAGATGACTAAAAGAAAAAGCGATGGAAATGCAAGTTTTTTATGTCAACACAATAAATTTGCGTACAAATAGAAAGTTGAGAAAATATTAGCAAGAGTCAATAAAGATGATTTATTTATTATAGTAAATTTTGTACACATGAGCATAATCAATGTGGAGAAGTGGCACACACTTTTACATTGCATGCAAACTTACAATTTACATCTTTGTAAGTAAGCCGCAAGTTCAGCTTTCCTACAACCTCGTGGCCCTCGCCTGTAAAATGTGTCATTATGTTTAGGAAGTGTGTGTGCTTGCTTAGATATATTGTTTAGTTGGGCTAACACTGAAACTTTTTGACAGCCCATATTGTGAAATTTAAATGTAATTTATTTATTACATTAAATATATTATTAGTTATTAGAAAAACACGACAAGTTATAATTTATGTATATATAGTTAAAACAATTTATATAATATACAAATTTTTGTATGCCCTTGTGGGGTAAAACATACTTTGTACTGTAACAGCTGTACCTATGAGTTAAGATCCCGTAGACATGTGTTTGAGCAAATAAAGATTCGTTTATTTAGAATTTAACAATATGCAATTAAATAAATCAGTTAAAATACACGATACATACACTACACATATAATGTCTCGTCTTAATATTTTATTTATTTAATATTCACTACATATATACTGGAATGTTGTTTGTGTTCATAGCTATTTTTATTTCCCTGATGCCCGCGACTTCGTACACGTTCTCTATAGCCTATAGCCTTCCTCGATTAATAGACTATCCAACACAAAAAGAGTTTATCAATTTGAACCAGTAGTTTGTGAGATTAGCGCTTATAACCAAACAAACAAACTCTTCAGATTTATATAATAGGATAGATAAAAAAGACGCCCGTTACTGACATTAAGAATTTTAGCATACAAATGTAGATTCTATGATTTGTGAACTGCCTCTAATTATTGAAAGAGAAAGAGTTCTTTCCAATATCCAATCTTTTGCTCCTAATCAATTTCCATGGTAAAGATATATATGTATTAGAAAAACAAATCTGAATAAATTTTACAATAAAATGTGTCACATCTCAAGGTGTTTACACAGAGCTGGCCGATCCCCAAACAACCAAATGCATGTCAATAACCTGTGGACATTGGATGTATGCCAATTATTATGTGAAATATAAAGAGAATTTCCTTTCCTACATAATATGCAACAGATGTAAGAAATTTCTCTCATAATGCAGTATCTTATTATGATTGCTGAGAAACAATAGTCCAGTATAATGCATAGACTGACTGCTGTAAGTAAAGACATAGGTCTGGATCGGAGTCAGGCCTTCACCCCTATGCCAATTTGATGTGTGGATAAGAAATAATCCACTGTCTTAGTCATGGAAAATATTGTAAGGAGCTTTGACTTGACCAACAAGGTATTTTAAAGGTTCCTAATCTTGTAATATATAGGTAAAGTAAAACCTACAAACATATAGAATATTATCAGAATAATTAAAAATAAATAAGTAAGTAAGGAAATCATGCAATTTTATTTGAAAAGTAATAAATAAATTCTATCCAATAAAATATAGGTTTGATGAATTGCCAAAAATTTTTTTTTAATGAATCAGCTTTACCTCATTACATGACTTATTCAACTGTAATACATAAATTTAGAAATTACCTATAGATGATATTTTTTTTTTATAATTATGTAAAATTGGCAAAGGCAGCTAATATTAACTAAATAATTAATATTTTATAAACAGCTTATTTAAATATTATCAGCTGAGAGATATCCAACGGTACCTCACTTAATGACAAAACACACATGACTTGCAAAAACTTATAAGTTAGGTTAAGTATTAAAAAAGATCTAGAGTGTGCCCGTAATCTCAGTATTAAGATTATTTTGTGTAAAAACTTTTGTATAAAATAGAGGACTTTGGATAAAATCTGGTGAATTACCTCACAAAGTAACTAAATGAGGTAATGCATGTAAAAATTTAAAGCCATCAGTAATTAATGATGCAATACAACACATCCTACTACAAATGAGCCGGATTAGATCTAATCAACTTTTTATCAGTTATGAAATATAGTCTTTACGCAGCTGATAGGGAAAGTATTGATAGTATTACAACAATTTTAATCATCAAAACAAAAAGAATGGAAAATTTCCATTCATTTCATTTAAAATAATTTAAATAGACATTTAATAAAATTTGAAATCCTTGGACATTAATTTTTAACATTAAAAATAGCATTTCACAATTTTTTACGATATTTGTCTTTGTTTGTCTAATAAGTTGTTATCCCCACTTTTAGGGGGTTTTGTAAACAAACAAAGACTTATTTGTGTAGTTAAAAATATTAATAATTTCTTCACCACATTATCTCCACGACCTTGATGATAAATATTGACTGAATCTTAAAACAAAATAAATATTTAATTAAGTGGTTATTTAGATTAATGTTTCAATTTGATAAATAAGCAATAAAACAATTAACCCAGTAACAGCTTTCTATTTCATATTTTAGTCAGATCCGTGTCATTAGATAACCATATGTGGAATCTGACACAATAGCATAATATAAAATTGATATGTGTGACAATAAACAACACAGATCTAAGAAACATAATTAATAAAAATTAGTTTTTTTGTGGCAGTGCAAAGTACAAAATATACATATGGCCAGAGTGAAAATAATAACAGCAATTTAAGCACGGCACTGTGAATTACGTAGACGCACTTAACCTCTTGTTGAACACAATAAAGGCATAAGAAAAATATAACAAAAACAATCTCACAATGTACCTGTATCAAGAATCCTCTCTCTGTCCCCCGTCATATTCACTTGTTATGTAGGTTTCACTTATTGCTTACTAATAACAATTAAAGACACTTTTTAACGGGCCCACCAAATTATACAGGCAGGTATTATAAAAAGAATCGGCTCCAATGTCACAGGTAACACGAGGCTGACTGAGAAGACGAAACGCGATCGTCACCTAGCAGCCTTTCGCGAGAAACACTGGGAACGATACGGACGTATCTTACGCAATAATATTTAGGATTATTACCTTCTGCCTCACGGATATTTCTTTCCCGTCTCCTGATTTCAGCCATCTTCAAATCTTCTAATTTATAAATTTACGAAAACTGACGTTTACTAAACATAGTAGCGACAGCGACATGCAATTTTTCCAACACGACGCAACGCAATTTGACTTGACAATTGTTGATTGACAATTTGAAAATTTCAATTCTGTATGAAAAAAAAAATGGCGTGTCAATATGTCAAAATATGAACACAGACATTATAAGAACGTGTACCATTTATTGTTCTGTGATTTTAAATTGACAGATTTATTAAGCCTAGTACACACTAGCAGATCAAGTTCTGGAATTTGCTTGGGATTTGTTTAGAGACTAGCTAGATAGTTCTTTATTTAGGTAAATAAACCTAAAGGTTTTTTTTTAATACTAGCCAGTGACTAAGCATGTGCATACAGTATACAGACTATTGATTCTCCATACAAATTCTAGCGAGTGCGGTCATTCTCATTTCATTATAAACTCATACTAGGGCCACCGTGAATTAAATGAATTGATTGACGATTTTTGACGGTTTGTTATGGATGGTTAATCTGTCCTATAATCAATGTCATTGTCATACACAGACTATACAGTTGTCAAACTTGTTAATTTGTTTTAGAATTTTTTTTGAATGTGTTTGTAATTTTGTATTTATTTTTTAGAAATTGTCAGCTTCTATTTCTATTCTAAATATTCTAATTAAGTTCCGAGTCCATCTACATGGACATCAACTGATTTCATTCGAATATCTTGTTATAGTCATGATTTATACTATGGTATAGTAGTTGTAGTCTAGTAGTAACGATATGGAACGCGGCAAAATGCCGTCGACAGGCCGCGGAGGGAAGAGCAAAGCTCCTCAGCACCCTCAGGACATCTTCGCACTCGGTAGCAAGTCAACAGTTGTCGTCAACAGAGATGCGGAGAAGAGGAATATACATAAACCTTCTACCAGTGGTGAGTCCTAACCTCAATTTTATATTCTTAGATTGTAAGTTCTATAGTTTCATTCAGAATGATGACAGAACCGGCTACAAGTTAAAGAAAAGAAGGACTAGTTAGTTACCATGCATCTCATACTGTCTTTCGTAGTCATTTGGGCTTCCCATCTGGTGGCACCAAACTGGAACCACCAATACGAATCACTTCTGCTGTGAAATAACGACATTTGTGCTGTTGTGTTTCAGTGAGTGAGTAAGGAATGCCAGAGTCCATTTCCCTATCCCATTGTAATTCCTATCCTTAATCCTGGGCACTCTGGGCAGTGCATTTGCAGAATCTGTGGTATTGCTTGTATTATAGTTAGAGGACAATAGCCACCTACCATCAAGTGGACCATATCAGCCTTTTTATGTAGACATTTACATAAAAGTCACTATTTTGAAAATGTGACAATTATTCTTACACAGATTTTCTCATAATGTAAACAGGTGTCGCAGAGAGAAAACGTGAAACATCAGGTTTTGGCACACAGCCCCCGGTGAAAAGATCTCGAATCGGTTCTCCAGCGGAAGCCGTCGGAGGCACTTCACTGGACATTGATCCAGTAGACTTGGTGCCAAATGTATTGCAAGCACTTGACACTCATAATTCTGATAAATTGGTTTGTGCACTTGTTTCATTTAAAAAAAACTTAATATCTTTTTAAATACTTGTTATAAGGATATATTGCTTTTCAGTTGGGACTTCTAACAGGTTCAATCAGACTTCTAAAGTCTCAACGTTCGAAACCAGATCCCATACTTTGTATGAGTATGTTGTACCTAACGAAGATTCGTCCGAACATGTTCGCACACGATACTGTCACGCAGAGCCTGTGTACACTGTTGAAGAGGGAGCAGGGGGCTGGATTTAAAAGTAAAGGGAATCCTCTTGTTTTTGTGTTGGCCTGCAATATGCTTTATGCTGGCCACAGAGACAGTAATAACTGGCCAGATACATTTATAAAGGTACATATTATTATTATTTTTTCATTTTATTATAATTCTTCTTATTGGATTCCTATTCGGAAGTGCATTGCACTGTGTGATTATCCTGAATCCTGACAAACAAGGAATATTAGTTAAGTTATTGTAGTATAAAACCCAGGGCACACACATGTATTAAAGCGACAGTGGCTTTTCTATACTAATATTGTAAAGAGAGAAGATTTGTATTTTTGTTTGTAAAGAATAAACTCAAAACTACTGGACCAAAAGAATTCTTTCACCTATAGAAAGCTACATTAACAGCAGGTAACATAGGCTATATTTTAAGAAGTTACGCAGAGGAAGTTGTGTGCAACAACAATAAAAAAAGGGTAATTATCTGATGGCTGCAGGTGTACATAGAAGACGCATTGAATGAACGCTGGTGGGTGGAGTGCTCTTGGTGCAAGTGTCTTGTTGAGAATATTGCAACAGCCTTCAACACTAAGACTCCGCCCACACACCTCATACCCACCGACAACACACTGGGTACAATGTCTCCATCGGGCTCCGGTTCACCTTTGATGGGCTCCACAGACGAAGACGCAGACAACACCGAACTAGAGTACTCAGTTTTTCCAAGGTATCTAATAAGTTTTTAAATATAATCAATAAAATTTCAATTAAAAATCAATACAATGCAGGTGAATTTATACAGGTAATGGTGGAGAAATAGTGCTACTGCTTGTAGCACTATTTTTATGGATATTAGGCTATGAACATTCAGCAGTTTTATACAATAAATATTAGTTGAAGCATTATATGAGTTTGGAAATACAGAAGTGGAGGGGATAAGCTAGTAATTATATAATTTTAATATTTACCTATTATAAAAAAAAACCAAGTTTTAGGAGTTTTGAGAGAATTCCTGTTATTAAAAGGTTTGATCTAGTAATAAATTAAACAGTTTAATTTTTAAGTTTTTAGGATATGTATAGTGTCCGACCGATGGTTAATTTCTGGCCTTTGGGTTGAAGCTGAAGGTTTCACTGAAGGTGGTTTTTTTTGACAATAGATATGTAGTAATACTCGCTGAGTCTGCACCATATGCAGAATTAATAATAAACAAGGAAATTTTGACAGATACTCAAGTAGCTACGAGCTCGTGGAGGCTATGGTGCTAGAAGCCATTAAGGAGCAGATTCAAAGGCGCGCAGCTCCGGACTCAATAGGGAAAGGATTCCTCAAGTTACTCTCTGCAACCTGTGGCTTCCCCGAGGTAAGATTTTATGTATCAACAACTTTTAAGTATTTATATTGTAATATATTTCACCAACTGCTCTGCACAAGGCTGTGTGTGAGTCAGCAAGATTCTGCATACATCTGTTTTTGGTAATAAATAAATAACTTGTTTTATGATAAAATTATCACACACACAGTAATTTCAAAATAATCCCACAAATATAACACATATAACAGATCTCTATTTCCCTAATGAAGAAAACACTGAAGTGATTTTTTCAAACGTATTATACTTGAAAACGCATTGACCAGAGAAGTGACGTTAGCGCGATATAGCTAACAGTCGTGGTAATGCATAAGATGTGTGAACGTCAGATCCGCATGCTATCGGCGGTGCGGCTGGAAGGCTGGCTGCACTCGGGCAAGCTGTGGCGCAGCGCGCAAGAGCTGCTGGCGTACGTGTGCTGCAACGCGGACGCGTGCGGCCCGACGGCGGCCCGTGACCACGAGGTGCTCGCGCAGCTGGCCCGCATGCGCCTCAAGACCAAGCCGCTGCAGGCCGCCTATCAGTCCTGTCTCAGGTGAGGATCGCTTTTGCTGTTGCTCGGTTTTATTTGTGGCGGTAGCCATTTATCATCAAGCAAACTGTCTGTCAATCTCACAGACGCTCTCGTCAATTTTTGAATTGCGATTCATACACAAATTTAAAAACATATGAGGTAGTGCCACCATTAAAAAAAAAAATAATAATAATAAGATCAGTTTCAAAGCAAGATCTTTGTAAAAATTGCATGTAATTGCTAATCTTAACTTTGAATTTGTATGTATATTTTTTTATGGAACATCATTTTGAAAAAGCTTTTACTGAAGGTTAGTAAAACTTGCAAAGAGAATTTTTCAGACTGTTTCCAGTGTACAGCTGATTCATTGGGTTAAAATCAAAAGTGAATACAATCTGTTTTTAATTCTAAAGTTCTTCTAAAGTAAATATTCGTTATTACAGGGAAATGGTTTCGGATAGTCCCGCGCTATTGCGCAGCGTGGTCACCCACACAATTTACAACGAGTTGTCGAACGTGCGATCGCCGAACAACATGGCGGTTCTCGCAGCGCTCATACAAGCGCAGCCACAGCTCGTACCGGCCGCCATGGCCGAGACCTATCAGGTTATTAAAACTCACCTATCTCCTTTCCTAAGGCCACTGAGTACTAAGGCTCTACCTATTCGCGTCTTGCTCTATACCAGGCGTGCTCAAAGTTGAATTGCTGGTGGTCGCTGCACATTTTCCAAACCAAGTAGCTTGGTTACAGGAGCTGCTGATGCGGCCTGAGGAGTATCTGCGGCCGTTGCGCGCGCTGACGCGTGAGTGCGTGCGTGCGGCGCGGGCGGACGCGGCGGCGCTACTGCCGTTAGCGCGCGCGCTGGCGGCACCGCCGGCGCACGAGCCTAGCGCGGAGGTGCGCGAACGCGCGTTCGCGTCGCTGGCGGACCTGCTGTGCCTGTGTGCCGTGGTGACGGCGGCGCACAGCAAGCACGTGCCGGAGTTTCGCGCGCAGCTGTGCGGCGTACAGGCGGCGGCGCTGGGCTGGCTGCTGGAGGTGGCGGTGCCGGTGTTCCGGCCGCCGCGCCACGACTACCAGCTGGCGCTTAACAAGGTGATGTTCGTGGAGCCGGCTGACGCCTACAGTAAACCCGACAACTGGCCGCCCGAGGCTGAGCGCGCGCTCGCCTACCGCCTCTGTTGCGAGGCGCCGCTGCCGCAGAACACGCTGCTGCGGCTGATCTTCATCGGTCTCTCCAAGGTCAGCCTCCAACTTAATCTCCCAATGGAATCCGGGCTTAAGTGTTCACAGTTATACATGATCGAAATGGATGTGAATTCAGGACATTCCGGTGTCTCCGGCGGAGGTGTTCGAGTTGGTGGAGCAGGTGGTGAAGCGAGCTTGTGCGTTGCCGCCCGACGACAACCCTTTGCAAGTTGACAAATTGGAGTTGGCCGACTACATCTTCCAGCTTTGCCAGTTCAACCCACCTGACAACATCACGCTGCCGTCCGGGTGAACCTCTATTTAATTTACATTCACCACAAGTCGTACAGCCAACCACACCCTACAGCCAGCTATTTATGTGGGTCAATCCTTTTCAATGGTATTAGTCATAAATATTAGTAGTTAAAAATAGTGTCAACTAAATAAGGTGGGACTTAGCATTTACAACATATAAACTGTAAGCACACTCCAGTTAATGGTCCTTCGAGACGGATATGACTGTTCATAGTTAAAGTTGAAGTTCATAGAGAATTGATATTGCAGAATTGATACATGCAGGAATATGACATTGGTTATTGGTTGATTATCAAAGGTATACGGCGCCAGCGTTGGCCATCACGTCGCTGTACTGGCGAGGTTGGATACTGTTGACGATGTTGGCTGCTCACAACCCCCACGGCTTCGCCGAGCGGGCCGCGGCCGCATACCCCACGTTGCGAGCCCTCATCGAAATGTGCATCACAGGGTCAGTTTAACATAACATAAATTGTTTTTACGAAGCCTTTCAGGTCAAAGCCACAAGGTTTACTAAGCTGCATTTTCCACTTTTCTGAACCGAACAAAAACTTTTGCCATTTCAACTTGCTAATTCTCTTGACTATGTCTACAACCTTGGTTCAGATGACAAGTGAATTTAGAATTTCTGATCTCAAAGAAGCTGCGAGCATAGCTCGCAACATAGCATGTTGAACAACCCTAAACTTATATAAAAAAAATATTTTAAAAAAAAATTTATAGTCAAAAGATAATACAAATCGTGTAAAACATACGAAATAAAAACATATTTACAACATATTACCTATTGTCTATTATATTTACCTATTGGTCGCGAAAAAAGATTTTTTTTTTGTATTCGGAATTCTTGTGCAGAAAGCCCAGCATCGAGTGGACCGTCAGCTCGGCAGAAGCGGAGCGGGCGGAAGCGGAGCGAGCGGCCGTTCTTCAGTTGGAGACTCATCTAGCGGCCGCCAGCAACGCCAAGCTGCCCATCACCGAGCACAACTCCAGGCTGCTCAGCCAGGTTCCATTGCCCTTTGTTTCTTTGCACGTCTTGTGACTGGAGCGTAGGCTCACAAAAGCTAGGTATTCAAATTAAAATATTCCAATCAACCAAAAATTATTACTACAACAGCTTTTTTCACACAGAACTCAATTACGATCTAAAATGGCGTAAAATTTTTATATGGAAAATCGTGACTAGAGCCACTCTGAACTAACTCATTAAAATTTATGGACACTAGATAGGGCATTGATTATTTTGGTGTACAGTTGACGACACTAGATCCACTGGGCCCCGCTCGGAAGCCGCCGCAGCTGATGATCGAGACACTACAGCAGGCCAGCCAGCAGCTGCGACTGGGCAAGCTGCTGTGTCGCCAGCCGGCGTTACTGCTGGACCTGGTGGAGAGACACGGCACGCGGAGGGCTATGCCCTGGCTGCATCAGCTGCTTCGTCACGATCAGCTCGAACTTAGGTCACTTACAATTATTTACGTGTAACATTCGTAAATGGCAATGTTAGTGTTCTGAATCCGATAAAATTAAACTGCAAATAGTTTTTATGAGGAACTATAAAAATTAAAATTGAAATTGTTTCAATAACTTCAATAAATTACCGCGTAGAGTGAGAGTGAGAGTGAGTGTGAATTGCAGCGTGCTGCCGGTGCAGTGCCTGTGCGAGTTCCTGTCGTCGGGCGGCGAGGCGGGCAAGGCGGGCGAGCTGGCGGCGCATTTGCGACGCACGCTGCACGACAGCGAGGAGGGCGCGCGCGCCGTGCTGCACTACTACCTGCAGCGCCTGGCTCACGCGCACGCGGCCACGCGCGCCAGTGCCGCGCGCGGTTTGCGTCTCGTGCTGGCGCCCACCGATGCTGCCGCCACCACCACCGCCGCCGCAGACTGGTTGACGCTGCTGTGGGAGCTGCGCCACTGGGCGCACGTGCGTACCGAGGTGGTGGCGCTAGTGCGCGCCGCGTGCCTCGTAGAGTGCGAGCCGGCGCACGTCGCCGCTTATGTGGCCTTCCTGCAGCGGCACGTGGCCGACGCGCCCCTCGCCGACCACACGGCGCTCGTGCTCGACCTGGCGCACGTGCTCATGGAGCGCGTGTCCGTCACGGCCGCCATGCTGCCGGCGCCTGACATGCCGCCCTCGCGCGCGCACACAGCGCACCGCACGCTGCACGCGCTTACGCACATACTCTACACGCACATGCGTCAGGTACTTCTTTCCTTCACCTCTTAGCGGACTAATTGTAGAGTTTATTAGCAGAAGAAAACTAATAGTCCAGGAAAATTTACCAATAGATCAAAATTTTAGTCCTCTAGGGGATATTGTATTCAAACCTGTAGAAGGGGTGGAAAAAAAACCTCAAATCATACTAAACGTACCTCCCTATCATCATATATTCATAAACAATTCATAATTCAATAAAATTAGCATGCACGTCGCATACTATACAATGAATTCCGATGCGCAGCTCTTAGTATGAGCGTGGAGGTTATGTCCCATTATGTCTCATAGGCTTGTACAAAAAGACTTGATGAAGAATAGTGTGATTGTGCCAGTGCCTGGTATCCGACGAGACGGAGGGCGAGGCGGAGGGAGAGGCGGGGTGGGGTGCAGGGGAGCGCGTGACGCTGCAGTGGGCGCACGGCAAGAGGGCGTCGGTGCACGTGACGGTGGCGCACGCGCACCTCAAGCTGCTGTGCTACGGCCCGTCCGCCTTCGACGCCGACCAGGAGATGTACTCGTGGCTGCAGTCCGTGTGGGTGGGCCGCGAGGCACCACACGCAGCCGTGGGTGACGCGGTGGGCGACGCGGCCGAGGACGTGCTGCTGCCCGACTGGCTGCGACTGCACCTCGTGCGTTCGGCGCGGCCCGCACTGCTCGAGACGGGATTACGAGCGCTGCCCGCGCACAAGTTGGCGCTCTTCATTCAGACCTTCGGCATGCCTGTCGCCTCGATGAGGTATTAGTCTTATTCTATACTAACTGATTTCCTTGTAATGAAGGATGCTTGTGAAAATGAATACTTGTTTCAGCGCATTACTGTCGGCGCTAGACGCGTGCCCGGAGAACGCGGTGGTGCGTCTGGGAGTGGAGCGAGGATACATGGCGCAGCTACTGCGTGTCCAGCGCGCTCGCGGCGCTCAGGGCGGTGAAGCCTTCGCTGCTGCCCTTCGCCTGCAAGACCCGCAGTATCCTCCAGGTACACTTTCGTTCCTCACAATTAACTTACACATTAGTAGTAATGTGCGATAATGAGCGAGAGGTGTCCTTTCAGACGATGCGCTGTTCACGGAGGCGCCGCTGCCGGAAGAGGCGTCGGACGCGTGGGACGTCCCGGTAGCTCTGCCACTGCAGCTTGACCAAGTGCCGGCTCTGCTCGACTCTATCTTCGCCGGCGCAAACGCCTTCCACGGCGACGTAGACACGGCCTTCACACAGCTCATTGCGGTTCGTACTCGTATATAAACTGCGTGTATGTTTATCAAGTGGTCCTTCGAGCTGTATCCGTTTGATAAAAGTGCTCGCCATTTGCAGGCCGTGACCGAGGAGAGCGCAAGTGCGGGTCCGTTTGTGCAGTGCGCGTGCGCGTGGCTCGAGCGCGCCTCGCTCAACGCGCAGGCGGCAGCTGGCCTGCTGCAGCATTCTGCGCATGCATCGTGTCTACTGCGAGCGTTACTGCCAGTGCCTCCGGCGCGTGCGCATATCTTGCGAGAGGTCAATCCTTATTCACATTTTATTTAATTTTAAACATATTATGTAAGAAAAATACGTACCGTTTCATTATTGTTATATTTTTTATTGTAATAAATGTATTGCTATGCGTTAAACTAAAAAACGTCCGAGGAAGGTAAGGGAAAAAATAAATTTTTAAATCTAGTTTCCCTTATATGTTTACAATATTATTCAGCAGTAGTACAGTACTGATAACTTTAAGGACATACTTTGTCTCTGTATGGGATTCGTCGGAACAAGTTGAGCCTGTAAAGCATGTTTGAAATGTGTCCCATAGAGCGCAGAGCGCTTCCTGCGTCAGTACAAGTGCCTGTCGGGCCCCGTGGTGGCGGTCTTGCTCGACCTTACTCTCAAATCTCCCCGCGACCGCCGCGACTTGACAGCGCCCTCTATACCTCCCAACGCCACCAAGGAACAACTCATATCAGGTACTTAACTCTCCAGTAAAAATAAATAATAAAAAGGTTTTTTTTTATTTATTAGAGATGGGTTTGCTCTTGGCCAACAACCAGCTGAGTAGCAAGGATGAGGCCTATGATGGAGCGAGCTCACCCAGAATATGCCTATTCACTCGAACTTTGAAAAGATTAGGGTTATATGAGCTCGGAAACACAGACGCCGGCAGGGAGCTCCAAACCTTGGCAGTGCGCATTATAAAGGATGTTTCAAAGCGCTGTTCTGTTGTTTCAAGCGCTATAATTCTGTTTGTTTTGTATGTCTAGAATTATAATATTGTTAAAAAATTGTCGCATCCAGTGTTGGAGAGTACGACTCCGCGTACTCTAGAGGCGGTGGGTAAGGCGATGATCGAGTCGTGCGACACGCAACTTGTACTGGACGTGATCTCGGAGCTGCTGGACGCTAGCCAACAGGGTCGCTACGACGCTCACTTCAAATGCGACCCGGAGGGGCCGCAGGAAGCTCCACACGTGTTTGGCGCCCGAGGGCTAGGCTGTGGCTTGCTGCTTGACTGGCTCGCTGAGTTGCAGCGCGAGACGCTCGGCCCGCAGCCTCACACGCAGGTACACTAGCTTTTTAACGCCGTGTTTACACTATGCTCAAGACGCACTTACACACTTGCATGTAGGTAATGCAATCCCGCAAGATAATTTCAATGCTGGCAAATTTCCATTTCCCATTATTATCTGGCAGTTTACGGGCCGTTTAAAATAATCCTTACTGTGATAGGAACTAAAATCGGTATGAGGATCACAATGATTTGTGTAGTTTGTCATATAATGTTGATGATTTTCTCTAAAAATTTAGTAAAAACGAATAAAGAAAAATTGTTATCCTTGCGCTAGTTTTAGTACAAGTTTGTATTTAACAGATGCGACTGATGTTCCACGCTCGCGGCGCGTCGTGGAGGCCGCTACTGGTGGCGTTGGTAGCGCACCGCGCGTCGTGGCGGACGCTGCACGCCTGCCTCGCCGACCTGCTGCGGCCCGGCAGCGGGCGCCAGCAGTGGGCACCCACCGCGCTGCTCAACTTCGCAGAGACGCTCATTGACAGCCCGCGCATCTGCCAGGTGGGAAGTCGGAGAAGTCTTTGATAGATTCGCTGCAAGCCCTTTTTTATTGATGACAGGATGACAGTCAGGCTCAATGTCTACTTGATGGTAGGTGGTTACCGTTGCCTTAAGGCACAAGCAAGACGAATGCTCGAAATTACTTCGAAAAATTTGCAATAAAAATTCGGGTCTTTGTAGAATGGTTTTTTAATAATCCTTCAAGTTCACAATGTCAACTTGTTGAATGAACGTACAGGGACGCGACAAGGCGACACCGAAGCATTACACGCCTGAGGACACCCTGCGTCTGTCGCACAAGCAGCTCGAGGTACTGGTACGGTACGTGGTGGCCGAGTGCTCAGAGGCCGAGGAAGCAGCCGGCGGCGGACTCTGCCCGGACGGACTCGAGGCCGCGCGCAGGCGCGTCGAGGCCCGGCTGCCGCTCGTGCTGCGCTGCTGCAGCACGCCGCACGCTCTCGTCGCCGGGGCGCTAGCGGCGCGCGAGCACCCCATGCTGCTACTGCTGTTGTACATGCGGGTACCGCGCGTCGCACAACTGCTACGAGAGTGTGAGGAGCGTCCATCACCAAGACCTCCGCTGGAGCCCTCGCAGACGCTGCTGGCAGCGGCCGCGCCATCACCCAGCGCAACAGACCGCGTCTCTCACACGCTGCTGACGGCCTTAGCCGCTTTATCGCAGCCGCATTCCCACAACAAGGAGCTCAACTTGAAACTGTCGCGGCTGGAATCTGGCGCGAGGTCGCTGTGGACTCGCGTGCATGCGGCCGGCGCGCGCGCGTTGCCATTAGCGGCTGCGCTGTTGCGTGGCGCTCGCCACCACCACAACATGCTGTCCGCCATAGAGATGCTATCTTCGGACACGCTCTTCGACAGCGAAGAAATCAACGGAATTCTCGAGTGTCTGCTCAATATGGCGGCGTCGGGGGGCGTCAGCAGCTCTGGAGCGCTAGTGCACCGTGTAGCGACGCTGCTGAGGCGTTACATAGCGGCCCGTCCGGCCCGCGCCGCACAACTGCTGCACGCGCACCGCGAGCTAATACAAAGCGTACCAGCGCTGAGCGCCGTGTGCGCCGTTTGGGGCGAAAGCGGGCCACCAGCTTCCGCTTCGCCGCCCCCGGCCGCGCTTGAAGCGCTGCAGCGCAGACTAGCGCCAGCTGACGACCTCTGCTGGGCTCTGCAGGTAGTTCCTACATACATAATTCAATCTCTAGGTAGTCAGCACCAAACATGAGACAGAGTTTTGTTTTCTAACTCTAACTGGGTGATTCTTGTATAATTTTATTAATAAAACTGCAGTGTCGTTACACTAAAGTACACATCTCAGACTGGGGCTCCTTTGAGCACGTCAAAATATAATAATAATGATGTGCAGGAGGTGGAGGCGTGGGGCAGCCGACGCGGCGGCGCGTGGGGCGGCCCGTCAGCCGCTACAGCGCTACTACGAGCGGCGGCCCCGTTCGCTGCAGCCCCGCAGCCGCACGTGCGCAGCGCTGCGCTTGCGCTGCTGCCTAAGTTGCTGCCAGCGGTCGCCGACACCAAGCCAGGTCTAGAAGTAATACTGGAGTGTTTGGACTCGCCCCAGCCCGAGATCACGCAGAGCATGCTGGACAAGCTGCCCGACCTGGTGGTGGGCTTGCAGGAGCACGCCTCCAGGATCCTCATGAGGGTCTTCGAGCTGGGAGTCAAGTCTCGGTTTCCAGTCGAGCAGTGCATCACCAAGTGCGTTACGACCATCAACTTGCAGAGAGGTTGCTAATGCTGAAAGACATCGATAAACGATCTACTATTATGTTACTGTAGGTATTTATAAGGTAATAAAGTTAAGTATATAAGTGTGTAAATAAAATTTTAATACTGAATTTGTTTTTTCAACCACAAGATACAATTTTTCCTGGTGTTTCAATTATAAAGCCATTATACATAGATAGCAGCTAAAAATCTTTTCTTTAGTGGATGTTTACGTTATAAAATAAAGCTAGGTTCTAAATCACAGCTATCTCTAGATTTGGTAGTTTTGGCTGCACGTTGATAGTTAGGATAAACATAAATGATTTTTTAAGTGTAGTACTCCGGAGCGAAAAGGTAGTTGGTTGACTTAATTTGTATAATACTTTATATTATTGCTATGAGAATGGAATTTTTATTAGAAAAAGAAATAGAGTTAAAGGATTACTATTAGATTCTTAAAAGGGAGCAAGATGTCTTAATAATTAGCAAAAAATAATCATAAAAAAATAAAACATCATTTAATAAGTAAAATACTATTTTTAATACTTAATCTGTACAATTAAGAAGCCAAAAGCAATAATTCATGTATGTGAAAAATAAATATACTTTAAACAAGAATAATCTCTCATAAATAAATAAGTAAGGTGCCCCTTCAAGCATTCCACATTCCAATAGTCCAACCAAATTGCCCTAAATGTTATCACATCATGATATAAATATTATCTTCATCATGATCAAACACCATATTCATCACCAATCATTATTGCCAAGATCTGTGAACAGTTTGTCTTTGATTTTGGGCCGAGGATCTTCTTTGATGTTAGTTTCGACTGCACCCACTTTTCCAAGAATATATTCTAATTCTGTAAAAGAAATATTCAAGATATTTTAAATTTATTGTTTCTAAATTTAAAAATCAAAAGTGTTATTTCATAACTCGTAACCCATTAACTAATCCACTCTTTGTTACAGTGAATTCTTAATATTTTTCTCACAAGACCACCTGTACATGTTTCAAAGAGTGTGTGACTATACATACATCAATACTAATAATAAATCTGTAAGTAGGTATTGTATGTATGTTAGTATGTTCCTCCATAACTGTTAAACGAATTAACTGATTTTCATAAAACTTGGTAGATAAACATTTAAACGTACGGAATACTGGATAGGCTACTTTTATCTTTTTCAATGCGGATGAAGTCGCGGGCGCCAGCGACTCTAAAATAAAATAAAGTATGCCTGGCCAAAATGTTAGAGGTCAAGTGTTATATTGCTTCTATATTTTTCTTAAGATTATTTTTAAAATAATTGAATTAAGTCAGACCCAAACTTAACATTTTGAGTTATTCCAAAACTTCATCAACTTACCGTCACATGTGAGTGAGATGCCTCTCAATTCATGTGGACCAACAAACTGTTTCTTGAGATCACCCTCATAGTACACAAAGACACTTGGCAAATTCTTCTCGGGGAAGTTTGGGATGCACGTTTGAGCTATAGCCTTCAGAAACTTTGTGTACGGATACTTGATGGCTAACTCCGCCAGGTGTTGGTTTAGAAGGGCGCACTGCTGGATTCTGCAAACAGATAGTGATTTATTAATTTCACTATAATACTGATTGCAGAAACATCTATCATATTTAAAAGATGGCAAATAACTGACCCCTGTTTGAACAGATGCAAGACCACCCAAATTCCCTCCCCTG
Source organism: Synanthedon vespiformis (assembly GCA_918317495.1). NCBI lineage: Eukaryota > Metazoa > Arthropoda > Insecta > Lepidoptera > Sesiidae > Synanthedon > Synanthedon vespiformis. The sequence goes on from OU906962.1 coordinate 436,684, forward strand.
CTTTATTAACTTCCTGCACGTAATCCTGACCAGATATCTCTCGCACTTCTGCGAATCTAGGCTTTTCAGCTAATTTCTTCAATTCTGCGATCCTCTTTTTTCTATATTCCTCTAGAACTGCCTCATCTTCAGAATCTTCCAGTTCATCTAGACCATCAAAGTCCAGTTCTGACAATTGCTTTTCTCCTAAAATTACAAAGATTTTATTTAAAAAATATATTTATTTACCAATAAAATAAAAACTCTTGGCCCCACTTTAAAAGTGTATGTTTTAGTCATCATAATATGACGATTTCCCGTTCATTACTCTGTTGCGGTGGAAACCTTGCCTAAAGCAGATTGTTTACCAGATGTTCAAAATAACCTATATTTATATTCAAAACGGCATACTTTCTGATTGTTTCTGTTGGATTGTCTGTTCTATCATATTCACAATCTCTTCTTCGGAGACTTCTTTTTCCTTCGGAGGTATAATACCCTTGGAACGTAGAACATCGTTCCATTCTGTATCCTCGTTGATGTTCTAAAAATAAATATCAAAAAATTACATTTGCGAAACTTATATAAATTAAAATGAAGTCACTATCTCATATATTTTAAATTCTTACCTGCATTTCTATTGCTTTATTTATAGATAATATTAATTTAAAACAAATACAAATTCTTTTCGTATGCAATGAATTGAAAAGAAAATGAAAAAAGAGTAAATAAAATAGCAATAGGACGAAATTTGAATAGTAATTTGACACCTGACATTTACGCAGAATATAATATAGTACCGTTATATAGTCTGTGCCCATGTAACCGTTAAAAAATAAAACAGTTATAAAACCAAGTACACACTGGTAAACCAAAATGTGTGATTTGTTTAGAGATGGACTATAGACCGTGTAGGTAGTGACGCTGTTCTTTGTCTCGTCCACACTAAAGGAGCATGAGCTAATTATTATAAAGTCTGGACCAATACTCAACAGTGATAAAATTCATGCCATTTGAAAGCTTTTGGAGTTTTATTTAATTTATACTATGACAGACAAGTCAAAATCTAGCGCGAATATTGTGTTTTGGAGCTCTCAATAATATAAAAGTACTTCGGGAGTTAGTAGCATATTGTGTTTTATATTTAAAAAAAAACATGTTTATCTTGATACATTGATTTATCATGATCGATTTTGATGTACATAGATCTTTTAAACATTTTTTATTTCAATACTCATAATTAAAATATTTTAATTAATAATATACAAACTGTAACGTCATCCAGATAAACTAATGATAAAAGTAAAACATTTATAGCATGTAGAACAAGAACACAAACACTACCACTTTTCAAAGAGTTCAACGGGATGAACGAGATGCCACTCTTTTCCGATTCTTGAAACAGCGATGGATATACTGTTAAGATTTCTTTGGAGTCACAAAACGAGTTGTGGCAGATGGGCAAATTCACTTTTTCTATTCCGTAAAGAATCATTTTTCGAGTCCTTTTTTGCACATTGTATATTATCCTGGTACACAGCACTTGTAATACATACTTAGTATGTATGTATCCAAAGATTTTTGTTTATAAATTATTATAAAAATGCGGAAATTAATTTACGCAACAATAAACAATAATCATGTTTCAAAACAAAATGGCTTCTCTCTATTATTAGAAGGGTGAGAGTCAAGGTCAAATGTCATGTTCTATTTTGCTATTACCACAGGCCAATAAAATCGTATGTCTAGTGATTTTTACTTGAAGATTACCAGCCGTGGATTCCATCACTGTTGAGAAGTTGGTCCAAAATGTCCCATTGTCCTTTAATTGTTATTTTATCCATTTAAGCATAACGAACATCGAAACATCAGAATAATCGAACCGTGCCGTCGAGCCATTGAATTGGGAAAATATTTTATTTTCAAGACAATAGCTTAACATGATGACGTGTAGAAATTTGTTGCGTGTGAAAGAGTAAAGAAGTGAAAGTGGAAAAATTAACTCTGGAACAATGAAAACAGTATCTAGCATGTGAGTGCGGTTATTACAAACTCATACTAATGTAATGTGACTTGTAATTGGCGTTTGCAATTTTTTAATGTTTGTAACATTGACTTCTACATTGTCACTGTCAAAGAAGTGTCAAATTTGATCGATTCAATAATTTTCTAAAAAAATTTATTGACTCCGAGAAAATCCAAGTTTTGTTGTTGCCAGGCGAAATTAAAATTTATAAAAGGTACTTATGGCTTTTTCGAGTATTTATTTTATTACAAACATTTATTTATATTATTAATTAATTTTCTCATGATATACAATACTATTTAATAATTTTCAGTAACTAGTTATGTAATGATAGTAATAGATTTTTTAGGTTAATTTTCTTATTTTATTTCAGATGCTTACCTCTTCAATTCTTGGAAGTTTACAGGTAGCTCGCTCTACCGTTATTTGTTCTAGAAATTTGGCTCTATTTCAAAAGGCGACTGATCCAATTCAACAGTTGTTCTTGGACAAAATTCGGGAATACAAACAAAAAAGCGCGTAAGGAATATTTTTACTCTTATCATCACGAAGGTCTAATTTATGAAGAAGCACTCTGTAGTAGTTGAACCCGAAATTTTGTTTTATCTAGCAGATATCTTTTTCCACAATTTTTTTAATATTATGGGTATAAAAGACTTAATATACCAAGGAGGTTTAGCAGTCAACTCCTTGAAACTGACTCTGTCCTCCAACTGGATCAGTCTTTGGATGTGGTTGCGAAACACTTCCCATGCGAACATCTCTGTTGTGTCCAAGCACACGTTACAACATGTACATAATTAGTAGGAAATCATTATCGGAAAGAGTTCTTTTAAAGTTTTATTTGTTTTCTTAGTTAATAGTTATTTCTAGCCATTTTTTAAACCAATCTTATTATATTACTTATACTTTTAAAATAGCTCAAAGTCAATGGTGCCAAGGTTTTAAGGAGCAATAAAATAGGAAGCAATAAAATTGTGTCATGTTTGAAGGATTTTAAATTGTTTTTGTTTTCAGTTAAGTGTTTTTAAATATTATTACAATATTGTAAATGTAGTCATTTTTTGTACAGTATATTCAATTTTGGTTTTCATTAGTATTTCATTATAAAAATATTAGGTTCCCTTAGAAATTTTTGAAAAGTATATATTTTTTTATTTATATAGAAAAGTATATTTTTAGAAAATTTGTATTATTTAATTATTTATTTACTTGCACTCAAATCAGGCACTGCTAGCTGACTTAAATATATATATCATTTAACTTTGAGACTGCAATTATTTTTCAGAAAATTAACATTATATGGTGCCAAACAAATAACAAGTTCATAGATTAAATTTGTAAATATATCTTTAATAAGTTGTTAAATCACTAAAGTTGACTACTTGTGTTAAAATAATAATTAAATCAAAACTATGTAGTGTTAGCTAGTATGTTCATTAACTTAGTTGCCTTCGATAGGATGACTTGTATTATAGAAACCACTGTCTTTGTTGAACATCAAAGTCTTTGATGATCACATTTTAATTTAAATCATTTACACATTGACAAATGTAAATTCTTTGGATATTAAATAATTTAAATGTACAAATGAAGATTTTACATAGAAAAATTAGAAATTTTTAAATGTTGCCTAGTAAATTCGAGAATAACTTTTAAAAAATGTGACGTAAATTTATACGTTTTATTTTTTATTACTTAAATTTTACGTATTTCTAATATTTTTTTTTACTTTACTAAACAATCACAACCTTTTTTTAGATATCTAGTAAGGACAATGATAGATTAACCGTGTATATTATTATAGTTATAGTATGTCTAGAGTCATTAATGTTGTGGTCGTTAGATTAGATATTCTGGAGATAGAATTAAATTAGGTTTAAGTAGGCACATAGAATGTATATATAAATAATATAAAAAAAAGTGACTGTTACAAGAGTATTGTTAAAATTTCAGTGGCGGTAAAATTGTTGATGCGAGCCCGGAGATCCAAAAGGAGATGAAGCAAGAATTTGAAAAGCTCGAGAAGCAATTTGGAGGTGGTTCCGGTGTAGACATGACTGCATTCCCATCGTTCAAATTCGATGAACCCAAACTGGATCCCATCAATGAACAGGCCGCTGCCAAGTGAACATAGCAATAGTTTAATTTATGTTAAACATCTATACATGTTATATCAAAATGTGTAATTAAATATTTTAGGTGAACAAAAAAAGTTTTATTTTTCTCTTTTCGAAAAAATAAAAATAAAATAAAAAGAAATCCAAAGCAGTACCTACTTTTATTATGGACTTGACTACTTAGTCATAATGCGTATTATTATAGGTTTGAAAATTGATTGCGTAAAAACAGCAGATAAAGATTGGTTAGTTCGTCAGAAATCACTCTCCATCAATGCAAAAAGGAGCAAAATAAATTTCCAAAATCTTATTAAAATTCATAAACTTGGAGAAAAATTCTTAGAGTATTAGTAAAAAATAAAGTGAAGATTATTTTGTATTAATACTATTAAATATTAAAATAAGACTACTAAAGACCGGGTATTTACTGTGTTCACTGAAAAAGGAACAATCCTCACGCAAACATGAAGTCTTGAGCAATGAAACGAAATGCAACAAGACAGGCGTATAATGTCACTTAACAAAAAACATTATAATGTCACTTTTCATTGACAGATGGCGCTAATTGTCGCAAATCGAAACTATACCAAAATCCCCTCGGGAACAGTCTTATACTTGATCCTAGGGAACAGTACTTTTTTTCTGAATGAAAGGTACCCTATGTTCGTTCTGGTGTCCCAGACAAGGTGTATGCAAAATTTCGTGGTCGGTTCAGTAGTTTTTGCGTGAAAGCGCAACAAACAAACTCACATTCACATTTATAATGTTAGTAAAGTAAAGTAGGATAATAGTACCTAGTTAAATAATAAATGTTTGATAGCGAAATTACATATTAGAATGAAGTAATGAGAATAATTTCTAACCATTTTCTTGATATTTTTGTAACGCCTGCCCTCTTTGCAGTAGCAAAGAAGCGTATAAGTGGGTAATGCAGTTATTAGTATAAGATCCGGCATTAGAAATAATATAAATATATACCCTCATCTGTTATTTAAATTTTAATGATGGCAAAGATTATCTGATAGATGATACTGACATTGATAAATTGCGAATGGGTTGCCTAATTAAATCGCGTGCCGATGCTGTTAAATTTATCAATGTATCAATCGCAATTTATCAATGTAAGTATCGTCTACTAGATAATGTTTGCCATAATTAAATAACAGATGAGGGTATATATTTTTAATACTATTATTTTAAAAGTTTGAAGAATGTACGAATTCTTGCAGCGATGGTAAGCTCGCAGACGCAAATCCGGCCATGGCGAAAGAGTTGAAGACGGAAATGGAGAAACTGGAAAAGGCCTACGGAGGTGGTCCAGGTGTTGACATGACAGTATTTCCAGATTTAAAATTTGATACACCCAAATTGGACCCCATAAACGAGGAACCGCCACCTGCTGCGCCTGCTAAGGAAGCCAAGAAACCGGAAGCCAAGAAGAAATAAAACATAGTACATATTTATATTAACTATTTACTTACATAAATTTATGTAAGGTACAGTATATACCCTATAGGTACTTTTTTTCAAAGATGCGTCTATGTATGTAACAGATGGGGCGGTAAATATATCCTTTACCTAAATTCAAACTTTTATATTTATTCCCATATTATATATATATATATATATATTGTATTATCATTATTGTTGAAAAATATCCACTTTTAAAAACAAATAGAATGATATGATATACAAATATAATTATATTCTATTTTATAGAAAACCTAAATATATTTCATTATATTTCGTACTTATATAATCTTGTAAACTTTATGAGAGTTAATTTTTCTCTCCATCTGACGTTCTCTTTTTTTATTTAAATGATAATTTTTTTTTTTTTTTTTGTTTTAATTAAAAATTAAAACATGTTGGTATTTTTTTTATTATAATAAAAAGTGAAAAGTTTTGGAATAAATGAAAAGTGAGCGTGAAGGAAGTTGAATGATCGCGATTCAAGGGAATAATGACCTCGGAGTGCTAGTGTACACAGACAGTAGGAACTTTTTTTGTATACACGCTGATTGTTTAGGTTTTGCATAATAAAACATAGTTTGAAGTATTTACAATTTAATGTTAGTAAGCAAAAACCAATATTTCTATTTGTACTACTATTTATGGATACCTTACCTCTCACAGTATAGGCAAGTCACACACTAGCTGGTGCCTCGACTTCATCCGGGTTCAAAAATAAAAAATATACTAACTAACACCTGACAAAATATAATGAGCAATATAACGCGTCACACCTTCATTGCTGTTATAACTTTGCTAGGCGTTGCATTTTTATTTTTAGATGATCCTTTTTATGAATGAAAGGTCTTTTATTTTTATGTATCGTCGAATAGTTAAGGCGAATAAAGATAACAGAAAGACAGAGTTCCTTTCACTTACTTACTAAGTTCTGACTTAGTTGTAAGCTTTTTTATATTGGCTTTAATGAAACAAGTAATAAACTTATTTTGATACCGTAAAAGAAAAACAAATTTCACATAAATGTGATACTTATCATTTGAGTTATTGCTTGTTTGTCCATATCCTAAGTTCTAAAATGTAACTTATTTCAATGAATATAAGCTACAGCCTCTAATGGCAGAGCTTAACTATACTATGTCTAGCTAACGTCTGCGACATAGTCTGCATAAAATTGGAAGAACGTATTTCATCCCCTATTACACGACGTTCTAGTTTTATTTTCGCGACAAAAAATGGTCTATAATATTCTTCGTAGTTCCATCTATATCTATATCAAAATTCATGAATATTGGTTAAGCAGTTTAAACGTAACAGACAGACACAGTTACTAACGAATTTATAATGTTTATTCGGATCGGAATATATTACCTATTCGTAGTACTGTAAGTTCGCTAATAGTCTGTTGAGTCAGAGACGGTGTTGTCCTTCGACTTTTCGTGTTTTTCTCAGTTTTTCACGACTGTGTGTGAGTCACCAGTGCGCATGTGTTGGTCCGTTCGTTCAAGGCACGTTTCCATTCCAGTCGGTTCTCGCACACAATACTTATCAGAGACCAACCGAGTGTTAGCTAGCTAGCAGTGTGTTGCTAGCTTCGGTCAGTGCCCCATGCATCTCGCGACGCACAATAACCCCCCCTAATAATGACGGATTTCGTCGGTTCTACGAAGAATTTTCCGTTTTCTTTCGATCTATACATTGAAGACGATGATTCCGGACGAGAATCAAAGCATCTCACCAAGAGAACCGGTGAGTGTTTCTATTGATAAATAATTCAAGTTATTTTACCAAATAACTGTGACTTTAGATATTAAAATAATATTAGCCATAAAAGGCATATTAAGTTTTGTACGTACAGTCAAAGTAAGAAAAGGTTTAGTCACATTAAAGTCGACATTTGCTTGCACCAGGGCATGCATGCATGCACAAATTTAATTTGAAAACGTCTGTCAGTTGTCTGCTTAAGTGTTTTAGTTTCAAAAGGTACTAAGAGTCTATGATTTGATAAGGTTTTCGTACTCCTCTAATATGTAAATTTTCAGATTACGATTTTTTTTATTACAGTTTTTACCACAAACGACGCAATACGCCCCATAGGTATATTAACAATTGTAGTTTCCCCCCTTTGAATTGAGATGTCCTTGTTTTGTTGGGATGATACGACCGGTTGCGATGGTTTGAAGCTAGCACGAGTTCCCATCTGTTTCCCTTACAACGTAATTTGTACAGTCACTAAACGATCGATATCTCCCGGCTCAGCTGACTGGTTGCAGGAAACGTGTACTGAGCTATTCTAGTGCACATTATATGCTTGTGTTATGTTAAATTGTACAAACACCTTAAAACCTAATTAAGATTTTAATATATTAATTTATTATATGTACATCTAAGTTATTAGATGTAGGCTTTATTTATACCATCAAGCAAGTGGACAGGCGTATTACGTATACCATCAAGCAGTAGCCTACTGTTTTTTTTAATAAAAAAAAAATTGGATAGTGTGGCTGTGTCTTAGGTGAATGTATGTACCTAAGTTACGTTAATATTTTTCTTTGTGCATATTATAAAATTCGAGCAACAAATTCGAATATATACTTACCATATACTAAAAAAAATATTTTATCCTTAAGCTTTCGATTAGTGTAAATATTATCTTATTATTAGTTTTTTGAATTGCCTCCCACTGTGGAAACTTTAAATTCTCGTCAAAAATAAAACACTAACTCTAAATAACAACAGACCTCTTCAATTTGCGTCTTGATTGATTTCTTTATGTTGTCGGCATCCTTTTGGCGACTAAGGACTATCAGGGAAAATGACTAGGTATAAAAATGACTATAACGTGATATTGTCAAGAAAGAAAATTGGAGAGAAGGATTAACTAAGTATAAAAATGCCGATATTTGAAAATATCTGACATGATTTTTAACTAAGTAAGTTAAGTAAAGTTAATTGCCGACATTTAAATAAGTCTAAGATGAGTATTGACTAAAACCAAAAATGGCATGGTTGCAAATAAAACCTGTTATACGCTAGAAACTTAACCGAGTTTATAGTGCACCTTATCTGTATACCATTTATTGTTTTGTGTAAATAAAAAAAAAAAAAAAAAAAATACGGTTAGCTGTTAGAATCGTATACGTGTGTATGTGTTATCTAAAGTCACTACTAGTTTTAAAATTGTCACTTTCAGTGAAAGTCACGAATCTAAAGTCACGTAAAATCCGGATAACGTTTGGAAAGGGATAGTTGACATTTTTATACTTGGACTTTCTGGATCATAGGCATTTTTACATCTCGACTAAACAATATGTTTACATTTTTAAATATCGACATTTTTATATCTAGGCATAAATAGACCTCGACAATTTAATTTTATAAATTCGACATTTTTATACTTAGTAATTTTTCCTGATAGTCCTTAGTCGCCAAAAGGCATTGGACTCAATACAATTTTTTTTCTCAGATCCTAATCTAATCTAATCAACGAGTTATTCACCTATTATAGCTATGTGATGGACAGACGACATGTCAGAGTGTCAATCAATAGATAGAGATAGCTATGTTCTGAGATGTATCTAATTCTGAAATATATGTAGATAAGTATAGAAATAATATAAATGACAATATTATTTAACCTAACATCATGTTTACAAAGGTATAGAAAAACCATTAGAAAACTAGTGCTTTTGCCCGCGACTACTTCCGCTTCCGATTGCTAACAAACTTCACAGGAACACCCGCTGGACTAATTTGAAGATTGTCTGAAAGTTTCATCGAAATCGATTCCGCGGTTTTGGAGTCTATAGGCGACATACTTACACACACACACACACACATCGTCTTTTATATAAGAAGACAAAAGATGCCTTTCACCGAGAATTTTTTCTGGAACAGTACTTTTGTACTGTTCTCATGTTTCACGAACTAAGTCGTAGGCAAAAGTATATAATTATAATATACTTAAACTAGCGACCTGTTCCCGTCTTCATACGGATGCAAATTATATACTAAACCACTCTATCCATTGGTGAAATCAGCATGAAAATAAGTGCAGTAGTATTTGAGTTTATCGCGAACAGACAGACAGATAGATAGAGGACTATGTTTTATAATGTAGTGATCTGTCGTCACAGCCAACTGCAGTATTGTCTCTTGGCAATAACAAAATGCTGGTTGTTGAGTAGGTGTACAGATAGCAACAAAATAATTTTAATAAATTATAAGTCTGTCTGTCTGTAGATATAGATGTCCTAGACTGACTTAGACCATGCTAACTCATCCTAAACCACCCAACGGATTTTGATGCGGTTAAACCATTAGTTAAATAATTTTTCGCGGAACTTTTATCTATTAAAAAAAAACGCATGTTTGCATAATTTGCATAACCGGAAATCTTTTTTTCCGATTATACTGCGACATACAATAAAACCTAGTTAAATTTTTACGTAAGTAATAGAAAAAAAAAAACAAGTCACCGAAACTGTTTTCGCCGTCAGTTTCTCTGCCAACTTCTTCTAAACAACTTAACGATTTGGATACGGTTTTCTCTAAAGGAAAGAGCGATTAACGAGAAATATTTGCATGTATAATTGACAGATAAAACCGGGGTCTACTCGCTAGTAAATTACATTTGAAAGAAGTAAGCAAATGTATTTGTTACACATGTTTTATATATAAAACATGTTTTATAATAATAAAACATTTGGTTATTAAGGGTAGATAACTTTGCTGGACATGACATACCTACTTACTTAGTGCTGTATTATTTATTTATTAAATAATAGTCTCTTGATTAATGGTTTGGGTAATTGTGTGTAGGTGCTTTAAATATGTATACAGAACTTTTTTAATTTTTTTTTTCTGTCTGTGAGTACGACTATTTATGAGTAGTGACTTATCTACGTTATCTTATCAGATTCTTATGTACACAGAGGTTTATAAGACGTACATTTCATATTCATATTACACTTAAACAGAAAAACAGAATACACCTATCTATTTCTTAAGAATAAAAATGATACGCAGTACCACCCAGATAACTTCACGATTATTATGATACTAGTTGGCGCCCGTGACTTCGTCCGCGTTAGCCTATATTGTGTCCTGTACGTCTAAATGTTTATGTAACAGTTTTCATGAAAATCAGTTAATTCGTTTAAGAGTTATGGACGAACATACATACCTACATACAATACAGGATTGATTAGGTAAATAAACTAAACATAGGTCAATATTCAACCCTGTATTATTTCAAAAAAGGGTAGCCCTTTCAAAAATTGTTGAAACTTGAATTTTGAAGTTTGTACTTACGATAAAAATAATTTTATCGGGAATATTTCACTTTAAATTATTGTTATTACTCCCAATCAATTAAACCAAATATATTTCTGAATTTTCAAAAACACGCCGTGAGCTGCGTATTCAATCTATGTTGAGATTATAGTTATAAATATACAAATGCTACCTTTTCACAATATTATTAATAGATTTCTTTTCATAAATTTCATAACATTTGAAAATTAGCCAAACTCCAGCCATAATTTGCGTATTCAATCTATATAATCTATAATGTTGAGATGATAGTTATAATAAATAAACAAATGCTACCTTTTCATAATACATATTATTAATAGATTACAACTCCATAAGAAGCCGGGGGCTGATCGCTAGCCCTTACCTACTGTAGTTATGAATGCGAAAGTTGGTCACGATGGATGTATGGATTCGACTTGGATGACTTATTTATGATCTGGATTATCATGTAGGATATCTGCAAGAATATACCAATTAAAAATTAAATTAAATTCTTAAAACTGTAAACAAAATTGTTACTCGGAATATTGAGCTTTGTCAGTGCTAAAAGTTTGCATGTTCACTGTCGTTATACGTGTCGAGGGGCGCATAACTTCTCCCTAAGTATATCTAGACATCACAAAAAGCTATATTATAAAAGGCTATGTTTGTATGTATGAATGTATGTTTGTCGAAACCGCTGAACCAACCGATTTTGATGAAATTTTTAGACAACCTTCAGATTAATCCAGCCATTAATCCTGTGCAGTTTGGTAGCGATCGGACGCGAAAGAAGTCGCGGGCAAAACCTAGTCATTTATAAAACCTATACTAGGAAATTATTTCGTGTATTGCCCGTGGTCCACCTATCAGCTTTGATCATAAATCTATATTTAGAGTATCATTGATATATTGAAACTAGTTCATGTCGCGTTGGTGATGGATCGTTGACTCGTGAACTCGTGATGACTATTGACTAGTGATTAGTGACGAAAAACTCGTCACTCGCGAACGATGAAATTGTTCTAAACACAAAAGCGTGCTTGGCTTGTATCGGTGCCAGCCAGCGTCACCGCTCATTCTCATTCTCATGGCTCAGTCGACCACCAAACATTCGCACAATAACATTCTCTATGAAAATCATAATAAAACAGTGAAACTGAAAGTGCTACAACCAAAAGATAATATTTATTTGTTTGCAAGGTTAGTGTTTTTTGACGCACAACTTGTTTGACAGCTGCAAGCTTCCTCTGGAGAATTTTCAGCTGGAATTTATATACCAGCAGGTGCTCTGAACTGGAGCTAACATTATAATAATATCACGGGCGTGACGCAGGTGCAGTTGTAATCGGTTGTAATATTAAAATTGATATATTATGTGCAGCGAATTCAGAATTGCCAATTTGATTCGTTTCCCTTACAATCGGACGCTTCAGGTAACGATGAAGATTTTAAAACAAAGACTAAGTATCCCATGTTGTGTCAGATATAAAGTCGTATAACTCGGTCAAATTTATCGCGGATGGCAAACTGTAAAACTAGATTGAAAAGTATGTTGCGTCACGTCAACTAGCGCGAGTTCAGTGAGTCACGTGTATTGATTCCAGTACATTTCCACGGCTGAATAGTTTTCATTAGTTTGTTTTCTATTGACGATGTTTTGCTAGGAAAAGTACTAGATGTTGGAAAATTGTTTAGTCATTCTGAACGTAAACGTAAACTCTGTGAGTTTAGGAGATGAAAAGGTATTTTTAACCTTGCTATATGCACCTAATTAATAAGATAATCACCAGTTTGGAGGTCTTTATGACTTTATCACTCTTCTCTTAGTGAGGGCCATACCTCGTATTCTAAAGATATGCAAACTCTCCTAGGTCATTGAAGAAGTTTTATGATGTTGTTAATAGGTAATATATTTAACGTATGTAATGGAATTAAAATATAGATTAAAAGTAATAAATAAATCACTTTTTAATTTTTTACTTTTTAAGTCCCATAACTTTTTAATTTTAGAGATATTTTAATGAATTCTTTTACAACTTTTTTGTTTCATTTTACTTAAATTTTAAATGGAAACTGTTTCGTTCTATGCATGCATTTAATTTTTTTTTTTGCAAGTCACAGTTTTAGGGAATGCTTTTTACAAATAAATATAAAGTGTTAATATTACACCGAAGGTCTTTGACTTGCATGTTTCTTAGTGCGATTAGGTGGGCGTTTGGCATATTGCCCGCCATCCGGCGCTTCTACAAATAAAAATAAATAATAATCTCTGCTACATACTTATATTAAAAAATAATTATAATTTTCTTCATCATTCTTTCAGCAGATTATATTTGTTTATGGTAGAAATAATAATTATTTGCTTCATCGCACTTAGATATTGCCTTTACGAAAATATTTTTCAGTTATGTGGTAATAGGGAAATATTTTAACAATCAAACGTCCACGACTTCGCACGGCAGCATTTTGGCTAAACGACAATTTCAAACTTTTTCAAATATTTCAAAATGAGCAAAATGTGAAAATGTCAGTATAGTATGGACACGGCCTTTAACGTGAATACGTCTTTTACATATTATTGCTTGCAAAGATATATTTTTGATCACTTGTCTGTCTAAATTTTGGATGTAGATGATAGATATATGTAACTACAACTACATCACCAAACTGTATCCCCCGACTTTGTTAGCATCACTTTTCTTAATAGCAAACTTATCCTAAAGTTAAAATTAAATTAAATTGACGTCAAAATTAAAGTAGGTATCTTCATGAATACCTATATATGAAGTAGGTACAAATATGTGTGTTTGTAAACAAAATTGGGGGTCGTCCAAAAATAGATCGAACGTCCCTCAAACATCTTTGATCCAGTGACGATTCTCTTATAAAGGTTATAAAGGTGACCGAAACCAGATGACGGGTCGAATTATTCATGCGATTATAATATACCTTCTAACACAAGTGATAAAGAGAATATGTATAGGCACTAGGCGATCAAAATGCTGAAGTGTTTATGTTGACAGCAGCAGCAAGCAGCAAATCGATCAATAATATTATGAAAGGCGCAATGGGTACAGTCAGATCCTTATAATCCGCTGTTTCTCCCCTTATCTTTACTAGTCCTTAGTCTTATCAATACTAAGATATCATCCCCACCGGTAGGGATAAGAGGAATTATTTTTAGGCAAATTAGTTTTTTATCTATACTAATATAATTGTATGCTAAATTTTTGTCAGCAACATAGGTACTATTACGTTATTACCGTTACAGTAGGCATTAAGTAGGTTTTGTCTAAATTTTCTTCTGACTTTAATGATTTCAAAGTTAGTTACTCAGACAATCTTTAAAAACGTGTTTTTGGCGTTTGTTTTGAGAAAAACAAACACAGTAAGTGAAATTGTATGAGCGTTTTGTTCAACCGAAGTTGCCAACATAATATTGACACCATTACTCCTATTACTGAGGAATAGTTCCATGGAAGTCATGAAATTATACTCGTTGTCATGTGAGGAAGCTCACTTTCTTAACGTCAACGGATATCTCTGTATTCTAATACGTGAGAACAATAAGAAAAGTTTAAAGATACTGTTGAAAATATGATGACTACTAAAAATAATTTAGTCATACTAATAATAGTTATTAGTATGACTAAATTTTTTTTAAATTATTAATACTCAATCTTAAGCCGTTAAGCCGCTTAGCTGCCGGACCGGAATGGACCGGAATTTACCCTACCGGAAACCGAACTCGACTCGTGTTCGGTTTCTGGTATGGTCAACTTAAATCATGTTAAATTTTCGACCTACTTTCAAAAGATCAGTTTTTCAAATCGTCAGACTTTCATTTTATTGGCTGCACCGTGTACTGATAAGATTATACTTAGGATACCCTTTGCCCGTGATTTTGTCAGCGTCCCTTTCTCTTGTTTCAGTCACTTATTTAATCTTTATTGCTCATATTATTTCTGCCAGGCGCTGATTTTTTAAATTTAATTTTTAAATGGTCCCTCGGGAACAGTATTTCTTTACCTTACAATAAAAATGTCCTTTTCTGTATTGTTGACGATGTGTAGTCATGCAAAATTTCATAGTGATGATACCTCTACCAATTAACAAAAAGCGTAGGTGTCTACTCCATTCGGAATAAATAGAATAGCTAATTATTATTAATGACATGTAATGAATAAATCAAGAAGCCTGGGTTTCAGTTCTGAGTTTACTTTACACTATGTTTTACTAAAGTCCCACTGTGATTTGTGTAGGTACTAATTCACAATTTTATTAATAAAAAAACAATAATATAAAATTGCAATTGACTATACATACATAAAGATAAACATATTCTAGGTATATGTGTAAATATTATGTAGATAGGTATTAGGCACCTACTCGGGGATTAGTTTCGTTTTGTCTTTAGAGGAAATTTGCCGCTGTCAAAAGAGTATGCAGAAATTATAATATGGAATAAAGAGAAATTTTAATATTTTTCTTCGGTGACAAATTTAAAATCAGTGGGCCGATATAAGATGTCGTCGAGAGGCGTTCAAGATGGATCAAGATCTCCTCTCATTATAACGGATTCGTTTTTCGACGATCGTGGTAAGATATAAAAAAAGTGTCTTTATTTAAAAGAACATTTTTTATAAAAAGTTCTGCGAAATTGTCTTATCTCCTTCGAGCCGGATTTGAACCAGCGACCTATGGATCACTATTAAACAACTACAGTCCACCGCTCTACCAACTGAGCTATCGAAGGATTACAAGCACGAGACCAAATTTTGAATCTATATCTACACTAATTGTGTTTATTTTAACTTTTGATACGCAAATTAATTAGAACTTATTTTATATCATATATATATATATTACTATATTAGTTACATGAAGTAATATAAAATACAGGGTATTTGAAAGCAAACTTTGAGATCAAAACTGTTTATTTTAATCTTTTGAGATTCAGAGGTTCGAATTTTGAAAAAAACTTTTTGTGTTAGATAGTATATTTATCGAGGAAGGCTATAGAGAACGCGGACAAAGTCGCGGACACCAGCTAGTCTTGCATAAAATACAGGCATAAATGACATACAGGCCCATTATCCATATAGTATTCATTCATAACTGGTATTCAGGTATACTGCGTTTCGCAGAATACACAGAAAACCACCGTACCGAGAAATAACAGCATTTGTGCTGTTGTGTCTATTACTATCAAGTGGACCGTCATCCCGTACGACGACAGAAAAAGAAACTTGTGTGGCCTGAAGACTTTTAAAGGCAGTGGCAGATTTACACATTTGCCGCCCCGTAGGCTATTCAAATTTTGCCACCCCTACTGACCCCTGCAATTCGATATTCTATCGTTCACAATCATCATAAACTGAAATAATAAAAGGTACTCCAATTTAGTCACAGTATCGGCTTCCGTCACTTGTCACAGTGCGAGCAATTTCTGGGTCTCTTGTATTATAATTATATTTTTATTTCTGTAAGACAAAAAATATTTTTATCCAAATTTGCCGCCCCCTAAAATCTACCGGGATAGGCTACAGGCTACTCAGCCTTCTGGTAAATCCACCACTGTTTAAAGGGACACAGGACTATGAGAACATCCTACAATCGTACAATAGACTATAAAAAAATCGTACAAATTATGCAGCTTAAACGGCAATCACACTATACAATTTGAACGTTTCCTATTTAGGAATCTAAGTAGAGAGCTCGTGATCACACTACGCTAAATTGATTTCTAAGTCGAAGATATAGAGTTGAAAATGGATAAACTCTCAATTGAATCCAATCTGTTCTAGCTGCGATCACACCTTTCGATTTCCTAAATTGGATACGTTCAAATTGTATGGTGTGGTAGCCCTTTTACTATTTCATGTTTACTGACGGGTCAATCTACTAACCAACCAACCAAACTACGGAGCTTTGTGTCGCGAATGTGTGTGTGTTTAGTGTGTCGTGAAGTGGCGCAACGCCCCATACAAGCAAAGCCACTACGCTTGAGCGAGTTGAGCGAGTGAACTAGTGAAGTGAATTGTTTTAGTTCGCGTTCGACAGCTGAGCTAATCGGTACCGGTATCTCGGTAGTCATAAATTTAATTGAGTGCTCGGTTATTCGGTTCGGTCTCGGCGCGTGGCGTTCCATATTGGAAACTTTTTAATGACACTGTGACAACGATAATACAAACGTATACAGCCTAACTTTTTATTTTTATTTTTCAAATCACACCTGTGATCGTGTTTTTATTGGTTTTTATATGACCCAAATGATAGACATTAATTTATTAGACAAAAGGAGGTATTTAAGTTTTGGTAGAAATTTGTTGTTTTTCTTTATGAATAATATGAATATTATGACATACAATACACGAGTTAATGAATTAGTATTATCCTTGATGGCATTCGAACGTGTTCGTATGTATTACAAATCGTCAATCAATTCACGTTTGTAACAAGACTGATGAAATGCAGACGGAATATTGAGAACATGTCACAATATATTTTTATTATTGTGTAATGCTTTTTTCCTAATAGATTATTTAGACATAAGTAATGTAAGTATTTGCTTTTTGTCTATTTAATAGACACAATATGTAGGTATAACGTGGGGGGTAGGTAGTAGAATATATTGTTTACGATGTTTATTATTTGTGATAAATTCAAAATATTTTATAGGCCAGCGTTTATCCTGAAGGATTTATTTTTACGATTTCTAGATGGGTTCCAGGTGAGGACGCAACCGATATTTTTTTATATTGGCCCAAAAAATTATAGTTGCCCGCGACTTCTTCTTCGCGACTTATCTCTCTTTGTGCCAATATTCATTAAAATAAATTCAGCGGTTTTGGTTTGAAAACGTAACAAACAGACAGACACAGTTACTTTTGTATTGATGTTATTTTGGATTAATCAATTTTCTCATACAAAGTTTTGTTTATGTGCTTGATATTGATACAATCGTAATCCTCGACATCATTACTTCGGTACAGCAGTTTGGTAAACTATACTCTCAATAGATGGCGTTGAATGCAATAAATCAATACTAATAATAAATCTGTAGGGGTCGGTCATGGAGTAATTTACTTTGTTTTCAGAAATATCGTGTATATAGGCTCTATACGTATGATACTGAAACTAAATTGACAATTTTTAGAATTTTTTTCTGTATGTATGTACCTCCATGACTCTTAAGTGAATTAACTGATTCTCATGAAACTTGGTAGATAAACATTTAGAAGTACGGGACACGTGATAGGCTACTTTTTATCTTTTTTTAACGCGGATGAAGTCGCGGGCAACAGTCTAGTAATTAATAATGCTCTTACCAATACCAGAAATCTAGATCGTGCTAGAAAAATACTAGCTGTGAGCCAACCGTAACAGATGCCATCGCGGAGTTTTTTTTAGGAATAGCTGTTGCACGCGACTTCGTCCGCGTAACTTTATAAAATGTAGTCTATACTCGAACTCGTGTGTTAGTATTACTCCCTGGTAACGTATAGCTTTCTATAGGTGAAAGAAATTTTTCAAATCGGTCTGGTAGTCGGAGCCTATTCAATGCAATGCAAACAAAAATCAAATCTTTCCTCTATAATATTACTTAGTATCGATTTCAGAAGAATTACAATTCTCTAGTAGGACCTATGTACGACTTTTTGTATCTCTGAATGGTTTTACCCTACGTAAGCTATGTAAATTTATTTTCAGCGACTTGATTGCAAAATATAAACTTGAAACTGCAAAAGTCAATACGCACATGATATTTTATCGATTGTTTGTACGTAATGAAACTACGAAGCAATAGGTCCATAAATTATACCTAAGTAAGTGGACTGCGCCCTCAAACAACTCTTATTACGGAAGAAAACAAGCTCATAATTGCCTCTCTCCAAACGCCCACCTTATTTCTTGAACTAGTTGTTCCCGCGGCTTCGCCCTCTGCCAAGAAAGAGGTGTGAAATATAATCCCATATATTATTTTATTAACAAAATTCACTAACGTTTTGTGTAATTTAAACTAATAATTTAAATTGTGGTTTACTGTACTAAGACGAAAAACACAAAAAAAGTATGAAATTTAATTTATTCAAATCGTGGGCAAACACCACAGGTGCTAACACCACTGTGGGCAAACACCACGGACCCATTGTACCTACCAGCTTTCAAATTAAAAAAGAATCATCAAAATCGTAATCAAAATCATCAAAATGGGACCACACGTAAAATACCTATTTACCGTGTGGTCCCATTTCAATTCGGTTCCAGTTCTGACAATGGCATCCATGAGAAAACTGTTTGAAGTCTCTTTATTTTTTGTTAAAAAGAGTTATTTATAAATGTCCTTCACAACGAATAGTTTTAAAAAGAAAAATATATTATAAGTCAAAGTTGTAAGTTGATAGCAGAGTCATTGTTCCATCGTGTGTTAGTTTATTGTAAACTAGTTGGCACCCGCGTCTTCGTCCGCATTAAAAAAGAAAAAGTATCCTATCCTGTGTCCCGTACGTCTAAATTTATCTACCAAGTTTCATGAAAATCAGTTACTTAATTCGTTTAAGAGTTATGGAGGAAAATACATACATACAATACCTACACTTACAGATTTATTATTGATATTGATTGATTGATATATTTCTTTAATTTCTCATCACCTTTTTATTTCATAATACAGTCCACTCCTCAACATTTCACTACCTATTCGTTGCAAAACGCCAATTTAATCGGAATAATAATAATTTATTAAGTAAAATAAATTCACCAAATATCTCGAGAGAATTACTATAAGTAATTAGTCGTATCACTAAAGAGTGAAATAATATTACCAAATAATTCATCACCGCGTTTAATAAAATTAATTATTACAATTCAATTTTCTCTTTTATTGGTTCATTTTTAAATGAAATGAATTTTTCTGTTAATTAATGTCTGCGAGACCTGCCTCCCACTGTTAAATAGGTAGGTACTACGTATATATCTTAAATATATTTATTACAAGATCTGTATAAAGTAGAACATTTTAAGTTTTCGTTGAAATATTAAAATTTGTCAATAATTGTCACAGTGTCATCAAAACTTTGATAACCTACAGATAGTGACAGCGCCAACTTAACTACGACCACTACCAACTGACTTATTCAACGATAAACATGTGAATAATGAATAGTTAAATTAATATTCAAATGTGCTTACTAAATTGATTAGTGAATTACGACGAAAATGTACAGTTTCGACAGAGACATTTGGCACGTACGCAGAGAGTCCGAACAACAAGATGAACTGCTGGACAATACACGTAATTATTTTTATATATTACTAGCTACACGCTCCCGGGTTCAAAATAAAAACTATCCTATCTTTTAAGTTGGACTAAATTACACATAGTTACGAAGTTTTATCAAAATTGGTTCAGTAGTTTCGGAGTTTATTGGCGTCAAACAGCATGACAGGATCTTTTTATATATAGGTTTATAATTAGTTGTTATCTAATTGTTATAATTGGATAATTGGATCAATTTTCAATTTAGTCTGAAATAGAATAGAAAAGAAGTGAAAACTTAAAACTGAGTGTCCAACGGGTATATGCAACGTGTTGGCGTGATCGCGTACTGTGAGCATTAGCATGCTGCTGACGCGAACCCATACATTTTTTCCCTATCCAAAGTCGTATAACGCGGCTATAGAAGTTTCACTTCACAAAAAAACATACAATATGTTTGGCGCAGCTAGATTTGTAAAAAAACAAGCATCAGACGACCTTCGTATGATATAATATCATAGCGTTCTCAAATAGTATAGACACTTGCCCATTGCCAATTAATTAGTATGGTTTCTATCGATTTGAGCAACACAATAGGGGCCAGACTATTGACGGGCGGCTGTAACTGTAAGGTGACTTCGGCTCGCCTTCGAACTCGACGTCACGTGTCTTCAAACAAAAGGTTCATTGTTACTTTGCAAATAACTGTACATACTTCATTCGAATATGTATTTATTTTTTAACATAATAAAGTCGATTTCTTTTTAACGCGCCAATCTCTAGCCAGAGGATTTTGTTCTTGATAACCCAATTTCTGAGAAAAGTCTGAGTCTGACTCAGACTTTTCTATATATGGGATAACAACTTAATAGGAGTACAATAGTCCCTTGGTGTCTGTCGATTATTGTACCATTTGGTAAACCTTTTCAGTAATAGCTTTGGATGCTCTTTGTCAGTTAATTTTATATTATAAAACTGTTGTTACAGGCAGTGAGAGCCCCACAAATACAGTAGGAGCGGAGACGCCTCGGGAACTCCCCAACGAGCTGTCAGCCCCCTACGAAGTTCCCCAGTTTCCTATCGAACAAATCGAGAAGAAACTCCTCATACAGAGACAACTCAACGTCAAGTAAGTACAATCTTATTTTACAAATTATCAAAATCGGACTACTCTGTAAAAAGTTATGCGTGGTTATACGCTACAATCGGTGAGTGAACAATCAATCATCCCCTGTTTTCCTACCCTTAGGATTGTATTTTTTTTTCCAAATTAAAATGGGACCCCCTTGGGGGGTGCACCCTTTCAAATAAAAAAAGAATTATCAAAATCGGACCACCCTGTCAAAAGTTATGCGTGATCATACATAAAAAAAATATATACGCGTCGAATTGAGAACTTCCTCCGTTTTTGTTTTTTCGTTTTCGTCGGTTGAAAATACATAGACGCTCTTTTCATTAGTGAAAATATTATCAAAATCCTTTTAGAAGTTAATGGGAAAACAAACAGAGCAGAGACGTACAGTACCCAAATAGAAAATAAAGATAATTCAATTGAAATAAAGAGGACTTACTTTTGAGCTAATAACTATAGACATAGTTATAGACTATAGGTGGACATAACTATATAGGTACCTACACTTAAAATAGAGATAAAGATATTTAAAAAATATTGCCAACTCAAATGAAATAAAGAGTCTTTTATTCACTTTGAGCTCAAAAATATTCGAACAAGATTTCTCCCGTTGTGTCAAGAACCTTATTTTATTTCAAGAACCGATGTTGCTATTAATGTGGTAGACGATGCATTATACCTGATATGATAATCCTCTTAGAGCTATTATTATCTTCCTATTACATATTTAGTAGAGATTCCTAATTCAATTTAATATTAAACCTACAATTTAATATTAAATTATTATAAAGTGAAAATTTTACAATATTTTTTTAAAAATAAATCCATTTTTTCATGGATTATAAATAATCAATTTTTCACTCCTCTCAACTTAAAAACAGTATATTTTTATAGCGATTTTTTATCTTATTCTATATTACAATAAAGCTAGAAAAATGTTTTTTTTGAACGCGCTAATATCCAATGGAACTACAAGTTAGATTTTAAAAAATCCCTTCTGATTTGATTGCCTAAATTTTGAGGAAAATTATAAGCTAAGTAAGTATTTAACATTTCGCTACGACCCTTGAGAGAGGCCATGAAAAGGAAAAAAAAAGAAAAGACGAACAGAAACAGAAGAAGAAGGCTCTACGTAGTTGGTTTATTTTCAAAAAACGTAATAGGTATGTAAGTAACTAGCTATATCCTCCCAGCTTCGCCCGGATCCAAAATAAAAACCATCCTATCTTTTAAATTGGACCAAATTACACATAGTTACAAAGTTTCTCAAAATGTGTTCAGTACTTTAGGAGTTCATTGGCGTCAAACAAATTGACACGTATCTAAGTAATTATAACTAAGGTCCACTTGATGGTATTACTTAATTACAATTTCGTTGTTTGCATAGACCGACTTGTTTGATTTGAACATACAAAATTATCGCTTATAACGACACAGCAATGACATTCAAGTGGCGATGTTATTAATGTGGTGTAATTGGATCAACCTTGGTGCGCCAGTAAGTAACCCTTACCGCGGGGGATGTCCGCCATTTCTATAGTGATTGTAATTCGGTACGCGTGTCCACCATACAATACAGGACTTATGCGAGGTGATTGTCTTTGAAAACTATAAAAAAAATTCATTAAAAGTTTTTAAATTTTTAAAGTGCTTGGCGTCAAATTTGTGATATTTCGTAATTTCTTTCGTAATGTTTGGAAGCAAAATTGAATGCCAAAAATGGACAATTTCCAGGTATCTATAGATACGATCTATATTATTTTTTTCAAATTATAAAGCTGTGAAGAGTTGGTTTGGTTGGACACGATTCTTTTTGTGTTGTGTGTTGGATAGTCCATTTATAGAGAAAGGCTATATAGCATTTTTCCTTTGAAAGAATCTTTCCTCCTTATGATATTAATATAGATTTCACATAACGTATCAATGAGAATAAGTAATTCAATGATGACTTGTTGTGTGAAACATACTTAGTATACTTATATCTATTGAAACTACAGTAAATAAAGATCTTGTAGACATGTGTTTGTGCAAATATTTGCAGTGAACCAGTTAATGTTGTCTTTATTTACCAATCAGCCGTCTGCTGGTTTTTCTATTGACACCTTTCTAAAATTGGCCATGATACATTAACTAACATTTGAATTTAGCTAAATTATTTTAAAGTGCTTGACAGCATAAGGATTCGGTCCATTTTATGTAGTAGTATGACTTTTCGCCCCCATATCCCTATAAATAAAAGCCTTAGGGCCTCTTTCACCATCTGTCAAGTAGGCTAACTGTCATTTAAAGTCACCGGTAACCGGGGATAATTATATACCTTTGTTTGTATGGTAAAAGTCCCAAACAATGAAAAGAAAATAATAAAAAAAATCGCCTACCGAATGAGTGCATAATTCAATAAAACAGAAAATATATTACAAAGAAAATTTTGATATTGGATTATGGTGTTACCTGTATTAGAATTAATTATAATATTGTAGATGTTTTGTTTCTTTCTTTAAGTATAAAGATGACATCGTTACAAAATTCATAAGTGCTTATTATTTGTGGATCTAATAAATATTTGCGCGAATAGAATTAACGGCCTACCTAAGTAAATAGAATTAACGGTTGTTGTTTGTCCGTTTGTTAACTTATTCGTAATTAATGATCTAGAATAACTTCACTCGTAATTAATTCAATGAATAAACAATACCTACTTACATAGTAAATAAACAAATTGAATTCCGGAACGCACCAACTATAAATTACTTAATTGATTGATCATAAAATATGTATGGTTATGTCCACAAAGATTACCTTAATTCATAATAAAAGATCATCAAAGAGGTAATCACTACATATTAGGACTTAAAACAAAATTTTACGCCGCGTCTGTTCTGTTCGCAATAAACTCAAAATCTAGGTACTGCACCGAAAACCATTGAACTCGACTTGTAATGTAGCCTCGACACCTCTGTTGAAAATTATAAAAGAACACAGTAATCCTTACATATTAT
The DNA here is from genome assembly GCA_918317495.1 of Synanthedon vespiformis. Classification (NCBI taxonomy): domain Eukaryota; kingdom Metazoa; phylum Arthropoda; class Insecta; order Lepidoptera; family Sesiidae; genus Synanthedon; species Synanthedon vespiformis. The sequence goes on from OU906962.1 coordinate 460,970, forward strand.
AAAACAAAGTCCTCCGCCCCGTCTATCTGTCTGTTCGCAATAAACTCAAAAACTACTGCACCAATTTTCATGCTGTTTTCACTAATGGATAGAGTCGTTCTCGAGGAAGGTTTTAGTATATAATTTACAAAGTTATGAGGACGAAATCGCGTGCGCCAGCTAGTAATATAATAATATTGTCACAGGGCTGCAGAATGTGGGCAGTCTGTGCGTTCGTACGCTGGCAGCGAGGCCGGCAGCGTAGCCCCGATATCCTTCGAAGAGTCTGTCCGGCTGAGGCTGGATGATGACGAGGTCGATGCGGTTCTACCACATTTCCAACGAGTGGCGATCAGTGGAGAAGACACTTCTGGGGTAAGTTTCTAAATAGTTTCAACAAAACATTGTAACTATATATTGTAAATATATATAAAAAATGAAATAATGTAAATTTGTAGGTGCCATTGGAAGATCTGCAACAAGCGTCGTCATTTTTGGTCCAAGCGTTGGAGATTCGCCAGCGATACATGCAGATCTCGAACCAAAGTTTCTCGCCCATCACGGCCAGATTCCTCAGGAGCATGGACGCCGAGGGCTCCGTCAATCATACGCCGAGTATTAAAGTGCCCAAGAACCATATCGCCGGTGAGAACTTATTTAAAGCTCACACGGGCAGCGCCATTGGACGAGAAGATATCTTGGAGCTTTCTGAAAAGCTAAAGGACGAAATACACGATCAAGCGTTTGGCGTGACGACAAAATGACTTGAGGCAACGGCGCCGATTTTACATACAGTTTTTGACATCAATTCATCAGTTTTTACGATGGACTGATCGTGTATTTCGTCCATAAGAGTCATCTCGTCCAAAAATCCTAACATATTGGCGAAAATCTTTTATTTTATATAAAAGTGCCAGTGATTTCTCAGGTTATGAACGGTCCCAGGGATTATAGGCTTCCAGCTTCCTTACCAAATACTATAGAGGGAAGACACGACATGTGGCGGCGAGTGAAACCACAGCTAGTTCTTTATGATCTAAAGTAAACTAATATTACAAAGAGAAAATATTTGTATTTTTATTTGTAATGAATAAACTCTAAATTCTAGGTATTGAACTGATTTTAAAAAAAATTTAAATCGTTGATTTTTATAAATCAACTAATAAGCAACATAGAATAGGCTGTATTTTATAAAGATCTACAGTTAGTTGTAGGTATAATGTATAGGTAGGTACATTATAGTTTCTTTTAAAACAAGAAAATAAATATTATTGACAAAATAATTTTATTAATTAATCTTTGTTTAGATCATATCGTTCACCCGCCGTTCAGAGACAAGGATCCATGGGAATGTCATATGCCTGAACCGAAAGATTACATAATTAAACCGGATCGTGGAGTGTTCAATCTTTACCAGAAAAGTGGAGACGGCGAAGAGACGAGGGTGCCTTACGAATACGTTAAACTCGCTCAGTACATTCAGGACAAGAACAACATGTGCAACATGATCGCCGACGGGCCTTTGTAAGTTATTTGTACAGTCGGCCGCAAAAATCGATTAACACATTTAAAAGTGCAAAACAACTGAACACTCAACGCGCTATAAGTCATTGTCACGACTAAATAACAAAATAAACTTCACGTAAAAACGATCGTGAAACGACTTTTGCGGCCGACTGTTACATACATGCAGTCGTCATTAGAATGCCAAGTAATATTTATAAAAATACATAATACATACATATACATATTATAAATAGAAAACATCCATGACTCAGGTACAAAAGTTAAAATATTAACACATAAAAATTTGCCCCTAGCGCGATTCGAACCCGCGGCCGTTTGTTTAACAGATAATAGGGTTACTAGCCACTAGACCAAACTTGTCGCCACATAGTATTTTTTTTATTTTGTTAAAGATTGATGTGGCCTATGAGGGCACTTGAACTTTGAAAAGATTTTTGTTTATTTTGTTATATGAGCTCAGGAGTTCCAAACCTTGGCAGTGCGCATATTATAAAGTATAGGTGAATTATTATATTAAGGTTTGAAGGCGACACTAGTGGGGGAATCGACGCATGTGTACAATTGCGCACAAAATTGTTAAGAAAAATGACATTCTTTTTTTCTTATCTCGTAATTTTTCACCTCACTAACTTAACATTACAGGCAGTGTTGATGTTCCTTCCATAAAATCATCGTGCGATGTCGAAGACGAACGTTTCTTTTAGGCATTTATTCACCATGACGTATTTACTAATACGATAAAACAATATGTACGCAACAGTACCTAAGAGACTCGAGACGCGCGAACGAAGTGCGCGAGGGGAAGAGCGACTGAGTCTACCAATAACGTGTCGGCACACCGACGCGTACCCGCCCCTCACTTTCCTCTGCCCCCTCAAACACCTAAAAATAGAATTCTGCGCACATTTGCCGAGAAGTCTTTATTCGCTACACGAACTAGACGTTCTAAAACTGTTTAAATTGGTCCAAAAAATCAGTCATTAGCCTATAGGAATTATAAGAAAACTCAAGCAAAACATTATGTTACAGAAAGTCATTCTGCTACCGTCGCTTAAGCTACCTGTCCTCAAAGTTTCAACTTCACGTGTTGCTGAACGAGTTGAGAGAACTTGCTTCTCAGAAGGCGGTGCCACACAGAGACTTCTATAATATTAGGTAACTTAACTGTCATATTTATTACCCTTTCTTATAATATCATCACACATTCCACACAAAGCAACCAATGTATTATGGATATCAGACAGTTGATATACTACAAAACATCCACGACTCAGGCACAAAGGTAAAAAGTAAAACATTAGCCCCTAGCGGGAATCGAACCCGTGACTGTTTGGTTAACAGCTGGGGTTACTGGCCACTAGACTAGACAAAACGTGTCGTCAAACCTTTATGATATAATGATACTTACTGGCGATTAATTTAATGTTTAAAAAGGTGTCAAATGCAATAATTAAGTACGGTACATGTTTTCATAATTATCTAATTAAAAAACAATAGCTTAAATGTGTTTCTCTTTGCAGGAAAGTGGATACTCACATACACGCAGCATCGTGCATGAATCAGAAGCATTTGTTGCGATTCATTAAGAAGACGTTGAAAAATCACGCCGATGAGGTACCTATATAAAATTTCTTTTAAAAACTAAACCTATAATAAATATTCTTACGAATTTTCTTTAAGAGGTTGGAAATTTTGGGTGCTTTGGCTAATTTTAGCAACTAAGCGTAGAAATTCAGATAGATTCAAACATTAATGTAGCCAAAAGCCAGATAATTATATTCTGGGTAACTTAGTTACCATCTGATCCCGTTTTCTAATTTATAAGTTCATATTTTCCTTTCTTTCTTTTTGGTCAGGATTATTGTTTGTCGGGATTATTGGATGACCCAGTGAACTTCATAACATATCAATCCTAATCAACCTTCCAATCTTCAACTCATTGAGATTAGGTATAGTAATACTAGCTGGTGCCTGCGACTTTGTCCGCGTTCTCTTAGCCTATAGCTTTCTTTGATAAATGGACTATCCAAACAAACAAACAAACAAACAAACACTTCAGCTTGTAGTGAACACTGTAGAACGACAGGGAATTATTCATATTGCAAAAACAGTGCAGTGTGTTCTGTCACTATTTAACTTTGGCCAATAAATAAAACTTATAAGCCCAGCAAATTGCTAATGTGCTTGGCCGCCATTTTGGTGACGTAATCTCGTGACACACTCATTACTGTTAGCAATATTGGCCGGCGAGTTTTCAGTTGCGGATGACGTCACGTGGATTATACAAGGAGTAAAAGTATTAAGAATTTGATTTGACTTTTTTTTAGGTTGTCACATTACACAAAGGTACTCCGATGACTCTGAAAGCTGTCTTCCAGTCGATGAACCTCAGCACTTATGATCTTACTGTAGACATGCTCGATGTTCATGCGGTGAGTTTCTCTTTCTATAGCTTACAGGATCTTATTCATATTACGAGGATTTTTTTCTTTTTATACAGAGAATACATTTGTACTATGAGTGTTAGACAACTTTTAAGTATAGGTATACATATATTTATGTTGTGTTTATAAAGATACACGTGTGGGGGTTCTTATTTTCTATAATAATAACTCATTTGTCTCGATTCTAGTACATTTAACACTTCTTACTTCATTACACACGACTACATCCTACGTCATCTTTCGAATCAAACCCGTCTATCTACCTCATTCAATTCACTCCATTCATCTTCTATATCATCATACGTTGCGTTGCGTTTAACAAAATCAATCTCATTATTAAATTAATTCCACATACCTACATATTATAGAATACATAGAAACCAATCCAAATTCAAAGCTTTCTTCCAGCGTAGCGTAGCCTGAACGTAGCGTTTTATTTTCACCGTCACCGGGCTTTGTTTTCTATCGTTTCCTAAATATACGCAACGCTCCCGTTTGCATTGTGCTCTTGGCTAGGGCCCCAGGTAAGGAGGGTAGAGATAAGGAGGACAATCTTATATGGGCGTTAAACTAAAAAAGTGGCTACTAAAATCGACAAATTGTGATGGCGCTGGTGTGTCTAGAGCAGAGTTTGAGGGTAGGGAGAGTATGAAATGAATGTAGCAGTTGACGGAGTGAAGTCCGCGCTGCTACATAGAGAATAGAGGTAAGGAGCTTGCGCTCCTTTACCTCTATTCTCCTTGGCCCCAAGGCCCTTAGCCAAGAGCACCCAGTGCAAACGGGAGCGTCGTAGATTGACGAAACGACAGAAAATAAAGCCCGATGATTGGTCAAAATTTTATGTGGGCGTTACAACAACCAATCACCGAGTTTTATTTTCTATCGTTTCGTTAATAAGCGTAACGCTCCCATTTGCATTGTGCTCTTGGCTAAGGGCCCTGATATGCAAATGCGAGGAATTCGAACCCGCGACCTCCTCTAAGCCAATCGGGCGTTATAGAATCTAGGTACCTACTTTACAAAGTATAAATTCTATACAACAACATGTTGCAATGTTACAACATTTGCTCTATTTCAATAAGTGTATTTAAATGAATAAAATTTTGGATGCAGGATCGAAATACTTTCCATCGATTTGACAAATTCAACGCCAAATATAATCCAATTGGGGAGAGCAGACTTAGGGAAGTGTTCCTCAAAACCGACAACTACATGAACGGGAAATATTTCGCCAGGATTATAAAGGTGATAGAATACAATCTCTTACATTCAATTTTTATTTAAAAAAACAAATTTAAAATGTTTAATTAATTACGTTTTCAGGAAGTGGCATCGGACTTAGAGGAGAGCAAATATCAGAACGCTGAGTTGCGTCTGTCAATTTATGGTAAAAACAAAACTGAATGGGACAAACTGGCGAAATGGGCCATCGAGTACGACGTACACTCGGACAACGTTCGCTGGCTTATTCAGATACCTAGACTCTAGTAAGTTTTCTATGGTACCCTTCAAACTTTATACTTAAAGACCTTGCAAATTTCCCTAATACCTAGACTCTAGTAAGTTTTCTATGGTACCTACCCTTTAAACTTTATGCTTAAGACTTTGCAAACTTGGCTTGCAAACGTCTAAGATCCCAAAATTATTTTTTTGCTTTTGTCTCCTAATGCCAATAGGATCCACTTTTTTTGACATTTATATGATTCATTATCGCGCTACTTTCGATCCCATTCTCATTCAATAGGATTCAAAGATTTAAAGATTTCAAAGACTTAACTTGCGTTTGACTATTATCTAAAATTTTAAAAATCGCGTTAGTTACACTAAGAATAAAATACTAAGTTACAAATACGAAAACGCATAGACCTTAAAACATCTGTTCCATATCTATGACATTTATATAATGAAATCGCTGTCCGTCTGTGTCTGTTTGTCCGCTAACTTCTTCTAACTAAAGGATTTTGATTACATTTTCACTGATGGAAAGAGCGATACACGAGAAAGGTCTATGCAAAGCCAAAGTCTGATAGTTGATTATATTAAAGGGCTAAGAAGTAATTGTCATTTTCCAGTGACATATTTAAATCGAACAAAATAATGACCAACTTCCAAGAGTTCCTGACGAACATCTTCCAACCTCTGTTCGAGGTGACCAAAGACCCGAACACCAACATTGAACTACACAAATTTCTTACCGTAAGTCCTTTTCATTAATATCGATTTACTATACAGGTAGGTATATAATACTTAGTTTTTCTGTCTATGTTTGAGTTACCTATATTTTGAGTTTTGACGACAAACGGTCGCGGGTTCGAATCCCGCTAGAGAAAAATGTGTTAACATTTACCTTTGTACCTGAGTCATGGATGTTTGTATCTAGTATTAATAGCTGCTGCACGCGACTTCGCCCGTGTAACTTTATAAAATATAAGTAGCCTAAAGCATTCCTCATCCAACACAAAAATAATTATTCAATTCGAACCAGTAGAAACTCAGGAAGAGTTTAGCGTGTTCAACTAAACTAAACAAACTCTTCATCTGTATATAATAGTATAGATAGATTTTCTGCACTCTTTGTTTTTTAAAATTAACTGTACATAACACCTTTTTCAACTTTTTATTTTCCAAAAATGTCTTAAATCGACGGTCTGTAATCATTCATTTTATTTTTATTTATTTATTTATTTAATAGCTAACCTTTACAGCATTTAATATTTAACAAATATATAAAATAGATTATATTTTTATATAGCCTATTACAAGGTTAGGCATCTTAAATTTTCTATGTACAAAAAAAGTGCTAGTACCTAATTAAAAAAAAATGATAACAATATACATACAAGACACATCTATAAATTATAAAAACATTATATGCGAATACATAGATATAAACTACATTATGCGTGATTGTGTGAGCGAGTGTGATTGTTTGCGTGTGTGTGTGTGTGTGTGTGTGTGTGTATACATATTCCTATTCATATGCACATATTACCTTCATCAACGTAAAAAAAGGAAAAAACCCAAAAATGCGACATAACACTTCATCCACTCACGTGTTGATTGATTGATATAAACGGTGTTGACAATGTGCAGCACGTGATCGGGTTCGACAGCGTGGACGACGAGTCGAAGCCGGAGAACCCGTTGCTGGACGCGGAGGTGAAGCCGCCGGCGCAGTGGGACGACGAGGAGAACCCGCCCTACTCGTACTACCTGTACTACATGTACGCCAACATGACCGTGCTCAACCACTTCCGCAAGGAGCAGGGCCTCAACACGTTCGTGCTGCGGCCTCACTGCGGCGAGGCGGGGCCCGTGCAGCATCTCGTCTGCGGCTTCATGATGGCCGAGAACATCTCCCACGGATTGCTCCTACGGAAGGTTACTATCCTCAATAGTCTCATAGTTTTTTCTCATAGATACCATTGTCAGAACTGAGAAAGTTCGGGTAACAAACTCCCCCTTTGAAGTCGGTTGAAAATTGAATCCCTCAAGGGCATTTTTGTTACGAGTTTCTAGAAGATAATTATATAGGTAGAAGTAATATCGATGGGTGAAAAATTTTTTTAATTCTAACCTATAGAAGGTTGGTAAAGAAGAAGGTAATTTTTTTTAAATTTGTACCTACGACACAACTTGGGTCAAAATGTGCGAGACTTATTAACATGAAATTCTTGGTCAATTTGACTGATGCAGGCAGTTTAGCTTATGCACCTATCCTAGGTTAGATTCCGGCTAAACTCTAACTAACACTAAATCCTCCACCAGGTGCCGGTGCTGCAGTATCTTTACTACTTGACTCAAATCTCCATCGCGATGTCCCCACTCAGCAACAACTCCCTATTCCTCAACTACCACCGCAACCCGTTGCCCGAGTTCCTCGCTAGAGGTCTCTGCATCACGCTGAGCACTGACGACCCTCTCCAGTTCCACTTCACCAAGGAGCCTCTGATGGAGGAGTACAGCATCGCGGCTCAAGTGTGGAAGCTGAGCTCGTGCGACATGTGCGAGCTGGCGAGGAACTCGGTGCTCATGTCGGGCTTCCCCCACGAGATGAAGCAGTACTGGCTCGGGCCCAACTACGTGAAGGAGGGCGTCGCCGGAAATGACATCACTCGCACCAACGTGCCCGACATCCGCATCTCTTTCCGCTACGAGACTTTGCTCGACGAGCTCACCAACATATTCAAGGTACGCAAACTCTCTTCATTATATACAACTAAAGATAAAAAAACGAAACAATATTTAAAAAAAAAGATAAATAAATGATCCCAGGCGTTTCAATTTTTAATAACAATTATAATAACAAGCCGATAAGCGGCTAATAAAGAATTCTGAAAAATGACTTAAATCACAATGCAGAGTGGCTTAAATCACGCTGAAAAGTAGCTTAAATCACGATTTAAAGTAGCTTTAACCACGATTCAAAGTAGCTTAAATAACGCTGAAAAGTAGCTTAAATCACGATTTAAAGTAGCTTTAACCACGATTCAAAGTAGCTTAAATCACGATACAAAGTAGCTTAAATCACGATACAAAGTAGCTTAAATCACATTGAAAAGTAGCTTAAATAACGATGCGAAGTGGTTTAAATAACGATGCAAAGTAGCTTAGATCATGATGAAAAAGCGGCTTAAATCACGCCGAAAAGTAGCTTAAATCACGATGCAAAGTAGCTTAGATCATGATGAAAAAGCGGCTTAAATCACATTGAAAAGTAGCTTAGATCATGATGAAAAAGCGGCTTAAATCACATTGAAAAGTAGCTTAAATAACGATGCGAAGTGGCTTAAATAACGATGCAAAGTAGCTTAGATCATGATGAAAAAGCGGCTTAAATCACGCCGAAAAGTAGCTTAAATCACGATGCAAAGTGGCTTAAATCACGCCGGCTGTAAGTAGGGAAACATTGGCACTTACGAATCCCAACTTTTCTTATTTGTGCTGAAACCTTGTCCTATTATAATTATGTAAGTCTCAGCACCTACGATGCAAGGGTTTTGAAATACAAAATTCGATTTTTCATAACAGGTTTTGTGTCCTCGTGTGATTTTGTTTCAAATATAATATTAACAGTACCTATTGCTTTCTGTGTGTTACCGCTTGTGAAATAACTGTTGCGTTACTAACGTCTGTGAAATAACTCGCAAATTTATCACTTTACATTCTCGACAAGCTTTGATGTTTTTGTTCAATGAGCTTAGACAAAAATATTTCCCTAATAACCTTTGCACACTTTGGCACTATGAATCTAAACGTGTTTAGCACCGAGATATTTCCACGAAATATTAATCTTTAAATTAAAATATAAATAAAGTATGTTAATGTAAAAATGAAACTTTCAGGAGGGAATGTCAGCTCGAAGATAAATCCACAATACGACGAGTGGATTACCAAACGACCATAAAAAACGACCATGATACTTATAATAATCTTAGTACCTAAATAATATATAACCGATCGTATATACCTAATACAATATTATATTGCGTGTTACTGTAAATATAAAATATATATGGGCAGTAATTATTTTGCAATCATCATTAATTTTTGAAAGGAATATATTTACAAATATTTCTACCTATGTTCGGTTTACACCACAATACGTAGCATAGGTTGTTAGTAACTCATAGTTATTTAATAGTTAATTTTAAATTCATTTTTTATAGGTACATTTATTGATTGAAATCTAAGTTCACGTGGTCTTTTTGTTTTATTTAGAAAAGACAATTTTTGTTTATAGTAACATGCACTTAGAAAACATATTTAAGATTATTAAAATTGTAGCTTATATTAATAGAATTTATGAGAATACAGGGCTAAAACGTTGCCCCAACTAATATCGCTTAAAAAAATGTAAGAGTTTAGCAAAATGGGTGAAATATAGTAACTCATTTTTTTTTGTGATAAGCGAAAATGAAAGATTGATAGTGCCATTTCATCTCAATAACAATGTTATTACTCATTTTTTCTCGCTTCATTTTTAAAGCTCCAAGGACAATAAATAGAAATAGGTTAACACGATAATGTAGGTAATAAATATTTCCTCTTTGCAAAATAATTACTCAAAGACTTTTCCATGTTAGGCGAAGGTTACACGTACAGTATTTACATATAATTATGTATCGTGGTATTTATTGAACGTGTAGCCTAGAGTATTGATGGATGTCAATATTTTTTTCTATGGCTTTCTAGAAATACTGACATCCAACAATAAACATTGAATTGATGGATCACTATTAAATACTGTACGTGTAACCGTCGCCTTATGCTTAAAATTCTTAAAATCCGTTTCTCGATATATAAACATAAACATACTCGAATGAGGCGAGACAGAAGTGAGATTGTGTACCGTGGTAACACTTTCTTAGTACAAGTACTTATACTGAAGTGACTTATCTAATGATCTATTCATACGGCGGGCGTGACAGCGACGATACTTGACGCATTAATATAAATAAATGCATTTTTATAAGTAATTTTTCAAAATATAAAAAAATGATTTATTTGCTAATAAAGTTTACCGGCGAAATTTTAACATAATCATTACAAAGGTAGGAAAAAAAACAATTTCCAAATTTGTTTCATTTGTAACACTTACAATAAATTTTAAAAAAGAAAATCAATTCACAAAAAATATGAAAAAGATAAGCACTGACCTGTTTATTCTTTTACCTATTTTAAAACTAAATACAAAACTAAACCATCACTGTATTCCGTTAATATGATAGTATTTGGAAATAATGTGCCTATAAACTTCGCTTTTATTTAAAGGAATGTATACAATAACTTTTATAGTATACATAGTTCAACTAATATTGGCGCGCGGCGGTATAACATTCTATGACGCCTATCACGTCGCTGGTCGCTTGCATTGGTGTTTCATGTGAATGTAGCGAAGTAAAGTGTACTTAGTGGGAATATTAAGTACCTACATACCTATTTGTTCCGTAGACGAACACTTATAATTGTTAGTTACTTACCTCTATTTAAAAGTACCTACACGCACACATAGCGCAGTGCGCCAAGATTAGTTGACCTATACCAACCTATACTTACATGTGTTGCTGTCAGGTCGCTGCCGTATCATTGTGTCTGATCGCACCTTTATAATAGCTCATTAAAAATTGTAACATCATAAATGTATAAAAATGTGTGTCTATTTTCTTAATGTGTGCACTTTGTGTAATATTTTTCATTAGTAACAATATAACCTAACTAATTTATAAAATAATTCATCTAAAAGCCAATACCTATAAAATAATAGGTAGGTATAATAGGAACTTTGTTTGTTATACTTACTTACATAGGTTAGTACTTACCTATACGTGTTTTAAAAAGATTTAGGCAGGTGCAGGTAAACTGGTATAAAAGTAATATGTATGATATTATATAAAATAATAATTTTCGTGTTCATGTCACTAATATTTTAAAAAAGTCGCTTGGTTTGAAAGTTTTCCCATAGTTTAAACATCTTGTGACGTCATTGACTTTTGGATGAATTACTTATATTCAGCTTATATGCATTAGGTTTAGTAATAATTGTATTTTAACATTTCCCTTTCAATGTTATTTCCGATGTTTGTACATATTTTTATAAAATTATAAATACTTAGGCAATAATTATATATTTTGCTAATTTGCCTCTCTTTAATTACATTTATATAGCTTCCGTAGTAATATTTATTTCTACTTTATTATAGTCTTGTGTCACTTTGGCCCAAAATGCTAATTTAATATAATATTCTAAACAAAATAAATCTTAATTGGATTTATTTTGGCTTTTCGACGTGAGCTGACCCTTAATTAAAAATGTGGACAGTTTTTATTTAAAAAAGTCCGTACAAATCGATAAAAAAATCTCTTGAATAAGCCCAATTAAGTTTGTATGATAAAGGTGCTATTGTAACCTGGTCAATGTGGCGAATGGGAAAGGTTTTTTGTGTAGTTCTTTAAATGGGTAATTCATTCACTGCAACACTACCTATGAAATCCCATAATAAAGGCCTGTTCAAACCGCAGAGTTATCCGCTACCGCCGGCGGTAGCAAAATGGATGTGGTTACCGCGTCGTTCAAACCAGAGGGTAGTATATCAAAACTTGATGGGCTCTGGCGATGTCACGTGTCAAATATAGTAACCGATTTTGGGACTGTTTGCGGAGGTATTGCGACACGGGCATGGGGGAGCCAGGGAATGAGCGAGGTGCAATGAGATAACATTTTGTACGAGAGAAAGCAGGTCCGCCGTATTGTTCGCCATTCTAAATGCGCAAACGAAAGATATCCGCTCAATGTCAGAGCCCATCAAGTTTTGCGATACCTATACGAAGTTTCGCCGAACACGCGGTACTGCGCTATGAGCAGGCCTTAAAGACTTGTTTCATGAATTTTCGCAGTGATTTCAATGCCTAAAATTTATTTATACGGCATTTTTTCATCTAGCTTAAAAGTGTTATAATGTATGTTGAAAATAAAGAAATATTACTTGACACATTTGTTTTGAAATATTAAATATCCTTTTATATCTTTACTGCGATGGCCATCCGTAAAGAATTATTAAGAGTTATGATTTTAAATTTGGATTTTTTGCAATGAAAATCAAATTATTTACTATTAATGTAAAGTTAAAAAAGTATTTCATACACGTAAATAAAATTTCAAACGATGGTCATCCTAATTTGAAAAAGTAGATGTCTCTACGCCCAAATCCATAAAAAATAATAATTTTGCTAATAACTGTTTATTTTCTAAAATTAGATAAACCGGTGCGGCTCCCCTTCATTCGCTCTTTAAGGTATTGATCGCATTGACAAATAAAATAACAAAAATATATTTTTTCACATAATTTAAATAACTACAACAGCATTTCTTTGCAGCGAAATGTGTAAATTTAAAAAGTAATACATAGTGTCCTTGCATGTTTGTGGTTACGAGGTTTTTAAAAAGGTTATTCCCCTAAAATGCTAATGGAATGTTGTCACAACATACACGTGACGTCATCCGCTATTAAAAACTCGTCGGTCAGTGTTGCTAACGGTATTGAGTGTGTCACGAGATTACGTCAACAAAATGGCGGCCAGGCGCCTATGAGTATTAAAAGCACGTTATTATAACAGAATTCATTCTCTATGAAATGCATTCTGAAAGACAATTTATACCTATTGTCTTCACATATGTGAAATAATGTATAAACTGGTATATCTGATTATTATTTTAAAGTAACCAGTAATTTTAAACAAACAGGACTATTCTATTTAGAAAAATAGTATAAAATATTTGCCTAGCAACCCAAAATGTATTTTTTTTTTCATGAACGACAGGTAATATTGACTCCAATTCTCTATAGGTACATAGATTTATAATTTAACTTTATAAGTGATGACAGGAGCAGTCCTCCTGGAGACAGAAGTTCACCGTGAAATTACACAAATGTGCTTTTGTAAAATACTTATTTACACGCCATTTACCATCAAATAAGCTATCCAGGGGCCCTAGACAAAGTGACATGACGAAGACGATAACGAAGTTCGAAAACAATAAAATGTATGGGATTGACATATGCCTTCGTTAAGTCAGGTGATACGTCTTCGTCATGTCACTTTGTCTAGGGCCCCAGCTTACCTATCGACCTTCATCGTGAAAATATTTTTTTGTAATTTCAGACAATCTTTGATGTGTTCAGGTATGAAAGTAATACTTATAGTATTTCTTGGTGAAGCGGAAGATAGCTACTTACTTACCTAAATAATTATTTATTCCCTAAACTACTGGATTTTTACTAGCTTCAGATTGGGACGTCATTGTCAATATGACATTTTCTATTATATTTTTATAATATTTTATAGATTCTTGACGAACCTATTGAATGAGCGGTTCTGACTCAAAGGCTCCTGGTTCGATTCTCGACAGGGCCAACTTTGAAAATATGGAAACAACTAAACACTTAACGCGCCATAAGTCGTTATCACGACTAGAGAACAAAATAAATTTCAACAAACGATCGTAAAAAGCTTCAGTACTTATGCGGCCGACTGTACTTCCTAATCAGTAACCACCTATAGTATCAAGTAAACAATCACCCAAAAACCCGGTTAAACGTACTGGAAGCTAATCAAATGTTTTTATTTGTGAATTTCAGTCTTTGCACGCTTCATTGAGTCCGAGTTTTGCGTCGGCCACTACACCGCCTCCGCCTAACTTCAACGCACCCATCGTCAGTTTAAAACGACCATCACTCGTTTAATAACGCGATAGTTTAACACTTTAACTGCTTGGTTTTGTAGGAGTTTGTCATGTCCTTAATAGCGCCTGACCCGTCATTTTTTTTAAGAAAAAGCACCGCAAAAGTAGAGGAATTTGTCGTATACATACGGCTCTGGCGGCTAAAGTATTAATAACAAGCAAATCCGTATAATTCTTGCACACAATTTAACAAATGCAATGCAATAGTAAACAAGTTGTAAAATGCAAAAACTAATTTTGTTAATAACAATAACACTGCAGTTATTAAATAAATATAACCTATTTCTATTACACTTGTAATTTAGTATTAAATGTAGGACTTTTTATGTTAAAACAATAGCGCCCTTTCATTTGTTTAGATATTTTAAAGTTTATTGCCGAAATTTCCAGTTAAATGTAATGAATTATTGGAACATATTATTTTAAAATAAAGATATTTAAAAATATTTTGATTTTGTTTTTATTAAATAATAATTATTGTCCCTAAACAACCACGACTATGTACACAATATGTGCAGCTTTGATTTTATAGTGACTTAAAAACACTTTTAAGAGACGTTAGAACCCATTTAACCATTCCCTTACAGAAATAATAGCACGTGCCAAAAATATTTGATTGGTCTCGCTGCTCTCAACTAGATACAGCCGTTGTACTCGAAAATTGCGGCCACAAATACTACGCCGAATTCGGCGTACCCGAGCTGGTCACATTTCAAACTGTCTGTGATGTGTACGTGTCGAATATTTTATTAAATTTTGGGCACGAGAAAATGCCAATTTTCGTGTAAAAATATAATTAAATTGTGTAAAAATTGATAAATATTGACGATGTTTTACACACACTACAGTAAAAAGTTGGCGCATTCAGGGAGCTATTGCTTTTGGGCAGGATTGTATCTAGTCGAGCGTAGCGAGCCAATCATTTATCAATGAGCTCGTGCCCTGGAGTATGAGTAAAATATCCCAGGGCTCATTTCACGATGTGCCTCTTCTTATCCCTATTAAATGCTATCATACTTATACTGCCACGGTAACAAAAAAAAAAATAATAGGTAAAATATAAATTACATTTTAATATGATATTAAATACGAGTATATATATAAAGTATTTACAAGTACTGGTAGGTAGTTGTGAATGTTGCCTAGTAGCCTGTGACTTGTTTGATGGCCTTCTCCTCTTCGTGAGGAGCCATCTGCTGGTGCGAGTGGAACTCCATGGTGAAGCTGGCCAGGCCCGAGCTGAGGGACCTCAGGGTCGTCGAGTAGCCCACCAGCTCGGACAGAGGCGTCACACAGTCTATCACCTGCCGAGTTAAATTTTCATCTTGTTGTGACTACAGCTTTTGTGTTTTTTATTAAGTAGGTACCTATTGTTTAAAATAAACATTGAATTTTTTATTTTAAACTTAAAGAGGGTTAAACGCTTTCGCGCGTCATTTTACAAGAATTTCTGAACAAGATTGTGTTTTATTTGAGAATAATACAAACAAAACAAAAATAGAACTGTTTCTATTATATTCAATTTTTTTTTTATATAAAAAAATCTGTCTTAGCGACTCGCATTTGTGTAAATTTTACTATCAAGTCACTTTTGGTTAAACATATTAATGTATATTTATTTTAGAAAATTTTTTAAGAATGTATTTTTAAAAATTTCCTAATTACAAAAATATTCTTTGTAAACGATTTTTTTTTTAAGTTTAAAAAACAACCCATACTACATAAGCATTAAAAAATAATAATAATGAAATGTTGCATTTTGTGCATTATTTATATTTTGTTATATTTCTACTTTAATTTTTTTTTATTAAATACTATAGATTTTTTTTAAAATACAACACTAACGTTCGGGACAAATACTTCTTCTATATGATAAGTTATAAGCGCCAACTAGTTGTTTCGAGGTCGGTGTGCGAGCGAGAGGCGTGTGCGCATGTGGATAGAACTGAAAGAGATAGATAGATAGACTGTACCTTGTCTCCGTGCCTGACGGTGATTTGGTGGACGGTGGTTCGACGCCTGGTCAGGTCCGCCAGCACTCTAGCCGAGTGGGACTCCGGGCAGACCACTTCCATAGACATCACCGGCTCTAGCAACATAGTGCCGCACTCCGAGAACACCTGGTCGAATATATATATATATATATATGTATTTTGCTTTATCCAACATTTATTGCTCAAAATATTTGTTTGCTTTTAGATGATCTGTAGGTACTTTTTTTGGAAAATAATCTACATATATCTAATTATCTATACTAATATTATAAGATTTGATTGTTTGTTTGTTTGTGTGTATAGAATAGGTTCCGAAACTAGTGGACCGATTTGAAAAATTCTTATACCATTAGAAGCCGACATTATCTGTGATGAACATAGGCTACTTTTTACCGCGGGAAAATGCTTCATTCCTACGGGAAATCTAAAATAAAAGTAAATACTAGCGGCTTGGCCCGGGATACACTTGACAGCGTCATCTATCCATTTAAAATAGAATCAAGTGAAGAGACTAACAAGACAACTGCTTGGTGATATTTTTAGCGATCCACACAGCACCATCTATTTCCACACTAAGCAACTAATACCTCACTTTACCAGACAGTTGATATACTACATAGATTACTTCTTTTTTGTGAATACATACACATTATAAATAAAAAACATCCATGACTCGGGTACAAAGGTAAAATATTGACACATAAACATTTGCCCCTAGCGGGATTCGAACCCGCGAGACCTAAACGAGTCGTCAATAGGACAGTATGACAAGCGGTGACAAGACAATAAGGGATGATTTTGAGATATTCTTTACTCGAATCACTTCAAGTGAAAATGTAATCACTTAGTCTTAAGGCTAAAAGTGATTACTATTGCCGCTGTTAAAAGGACAATACCTTTCTTAGGCACTGCACTACCGCCGCCGTTAGCATCGAATCGGATGTCCCGCGACCCATTTCCAACATATGTAAGGTCACCTGCACGTCTATTAGCTGAAAAATAAAAATAAAAATAACCTAAGGGCGGGCTTCGTTATTGTTACGGTCAAAGTTAACTTTAGCGGTAACTTTCTTCTTCTTCTTCTTCTTTTAATGTCTTGGTTCCATCAGATCTTCTGCGATGATTTTGCCAGTGTCATTAGTAAAAATAGCATATAGTAAAAAAGCCTTTTTTAAAACAAAAAAGGCAAAATTGAAATTAAAAATCAAAAATAGCAGATCCCCAGACTAGTCAATTAAGTCAAGTCAAGTCTATAATTTTTCTTAGTTTTCTAAAACAGGTCCGTCAAGTCCAAAGCAGTCAGGTCAAGTCCTAGCGGTAACTTTAACGGTGACAGTCGAAACTAACAATCGCACCATGATATTATTGTTCGTCACTGTCAAAGTTAAAGGGGTTGCCATTATAAAATAATGTAATTTTCCTAGGTTGTCATAGTAATATTTTTTAAATATGGCAACATTCAAAGTCACCTGTCTCAAAGCTGTCACAGTTGACTTAACCGAAACAATTAACATTGACCGGCCAATATCGAGCGGTTAAGGTTATCGTTAAGCTATGACGTCATTTAACCGTTGTAAAAATGGTGCAACGCATATTATGCTTAAGCGGAGATTTTAACGGCTGGATTGGATTGAATATGGTTACCGTTAAAGTTAGATGGTGCAACCCACCCTAAATATTACTATAAACTAAGCTATAAAAATCTTGGCATGATAATATTTTGACCTCTGAGAAAAGGAAAAACATCCAGGGCATTTTTAAAAATTCCACTTCCCAAAGGAAAATATAGTATGGTATCTAAAGTCCCAAAAGTAGTATGTTGTTTTCGAGGTTTTTTTTGTTTCAATAATAATAATAATTCTTTCTGAGGCCCAAATAACCCAAATCTATTTTAAAATTGAGTAAATAGGTATCTTCTGGGTGAGCAAATCCATGATTAATTAAAAAAAAAATCGATTACTCATGTCCAACGTTTTAGTAATATCTTACAAAACCTATTGTTAGAGATACAGGATTGAGGATATCCGGCAAATAATGGATAACCTTGGAATAGGTCCAAGATAGGTCTAGTCGTGTTTCGTGACCTATCTATAACCAGATTTTCGTATTAGCACAAGTTGTATTTTTTTTTTCTAGATTTTAACATCTTTATATTTTCTTGGAAAATCGACTTTCTGTGTCAATTATTTATAATAACTTTTCTGCGTTATTTCCATTTGTTAATATCGAACACACCCGATTAGTAAATTACAGTAATATAATAATTTATACACCAGATTAACACGATTACATCAGATCTGATATGCGGACGAAATCGCAAACAAAAGCCGAGTATTTATAATTATATTTGGTGTAGTACATACCGGCGCCGAGAGACGAGGCCCGTGCGCAAGCGCAGCGCGCACGCCGTGTTTGATCGCGGCCAGTTGCCTTGGCCGAATTTGGGCAAGGTTTGCTGCGCTCTCTGCGCTTTTATCTAACCTGCAATTATTATTATTATTATTATTCTCCAATTCTCTGATAACCAATGGTCCAAAGACTATATTTTATTTCGCAAATTTTATGAAAGAAATATACAAGGTGCGTATAGAATGCTAAATCCTTATCATTACACATTATAAAACAAAGTCCTCCCCTGCGTCTGTCTGTTCGGTCTCTCTGTTCGCGATAAACTCTAAAATCACTGCGCCCGATTTTCATGCTGTTTTCACCAATGGATAGAGCGATTCTCGAGGAAGGTTTTATTATATAATTTACAAAGTTAGGCGGGCGAAGTCGCGGGCAGCAGCTAGTTTGGGATAAATAACACAGGATGGGGGAGTGAATTTTTAAAATGCTATCAATCAACCAATCCACACACTTGGTGGCTCTTTCCAGTATATGCATACATTGTTATATATAAAGGTGTTAAAGGTTTATAGACATTGTTATCATATTTTGTACAATTTATCTGTTGTATGAAATAAAAAAAAAAAAAAAAATTACACACTTTAATTTCTTGCTTGAACGAAAATTCACGCCTTATGCTTTCTCGAAATCTGTAAAGGCTTACCTGAGCACCTTGTCTTCGGGCAGTCCCTTGACGGTCTTGGCCGAGGCGGTGACGGTCGCCAGCTGACGTGTGCTGCCGACCTTCCTGTCCAGGGTGTAGGACGCGCGTCCCTCCCCCACTAGAGCCTCGCGATACGCGATCTGCAGCGGACCAAGTTCCACTTCGATGCGATACTCGCGGATTATCCGCTCCTTTATTATCTCCAGATGGAGCTCGCCCATGCCTTGGACAAACGTTTCGTCACTCGTACGAGCTCATACAAATATCCAACGTCTATGGAAGCAGCCAACGACCACTTACAGAAGACCATTGTGAAATTTGTGAACTAACGCCAAGATTTTGCGTGAATGGGAGCAACCAAAAAACTACATATCGCATCTATTTTAATGAAAATCTACAGTAATACAGTTCATACATCAGTAAAGCAATAAGTCACGGGTTATTCTTCCTTATCTATACTAATATTATAATTAATTAAATGCGAAAGTAACTCTGTCTGTCTGTCTCGCTTTCACGCCAAAACTACTGAACCGATCACAATGAAATTTCCCATACACGTTGTCTGCGACACCAGAAAGGACATAGGGTACCTTTCATCCAGGAAAAAAGTAATGTTCCCCAGGGATTATCTAAAATATAAAACTGTAACTAACGCCTGGCCAATGTGTCAATAGCAACAAGTTGGGTTAAGCGTTATAATTGCTTTTATATTTTTAATTTATTAAAAGTAGGACTGGAGACCTATTTTGAAAATTCTTTCACCTGTAGAAAGATACATTGTCAGAGAGTGTAACATATACTGTATTTTATAGGGAATGAAGCCGCGTGCAACAGCTAGTTATACTATAATATATGATAATGGTGGGTGCAGATAAAGTTATTACCGGCCAAGACGATTTGTCCCGACTCTTCGTCGGTGGAGACCCTCAAGCTGGGGTCTTCGCGTTGCAGCTCCGCCAGGGCCGTCTCCAAGGGCTGCTGCTGCGAAAGACTGGGAGGCTCGATGCAGCACAAGAACACCGGCTCCGGGACACTGGTGCCTGTCCCAAAAATTTACAATCACTAAAAAACTGCGGTTTGAAGAATTTATTAAAAAAAAAAAATTATGGTAATTTATCAATACTAGTAATAAATCTGTAAGTGTATGTATGTATGTAAGAATTAACAGATTTTCATAAAATTTGTTAGATAAACATTTAGATGTACGGGACACGGGATAGGTTATTTTTTCTTTTTCAACGTGGACGAAGTCGCGGGCGCCAGCTAGTTTAAAATAAGACTGATCATGTGGTTATGGTTATGTGACCGTGACCTATAATTTTATAGTATTAGGGAATATTTTGAGATTAAATCATATTTCACAATACTTTATTGATTATATTATTATTATTTTTTCGTTTTATTGTATATGTTTCAAGAGAAATTGATTAGACAATGAGGTTACCGATGCCGAGTAGCACATCTGCGAGCTCGTCCGTGTTGGGCTCAGAGTCCATGGAGTGCAACCTTTGGCGCATACCAGGCAGAACCACTCGTTCCACCTGTTGAGGGTCCTGTAGGAGAGCGGACAGACGGGACTTGGCACTTTTGGCTGACGATTGATTAGACGTGATCAGTTCGCCGGACATGGTCGTCTGTGGATACAGAATAGGCTAAATTGGCATCATTTTTAAGGCAGGAGCAGTTCTATGCAATATGTATGTTTGTATATGTGTGTTTATATTTAATATGTGATTTTTATAGTTTGTTTAGTTTGTAGGGAATCGTGTAATTTTATAATTTTGTTATTATAATTTTTTTTTGTATAAATGTAAAATCTATAATTGGCTGTTTTATCAGTAATTTTTTTATGTTGAGAGCTGTGGATTTTAAATAAATAAATCATTCAATGGAAGACCTGCGAAAATGTAACAAAAACTCAGCAGAAAGATGCTGAGTTTTTGTTACATTTTCAGTAGCAGAAGACTGAGAGATTATAGGCAGTTAAAAGAGCTTTTCAAGTATTTATATGAATTTTTCATTGTACTGTGTAGTGAGTTGAAATTTGAGTAATTTTCTAAAAAAAAATTTTTTCTATTTAAAAAAAAGTCATAGTGATATTTTAGGTTTAGGTGCAGATAACCTTTTATTTTGAATATTATTTATGTAATAGAAACTCAGCATCTTTCTGACGAGTTTTTGTTACATTTTTCACAAAATATTTTACATTAAAAATGTTGTGACCATTAGATGAGTGGTTAAGGTGCTTGCCTTAACGCTCTATCTCAGAGGTCCCGGGTTCGATGCCGGCAGAACTGGTGAAGGATAAAGGTTGCTTGTCTCAGCGACCTCTGACCGTCTGAAATTGTAAACGAGAAAGTTTAAGGAATATTTACCTTGAGTGCACTGACGACGGCAATGTTTCCGGCGCCGACTCTCTCCACGGGCTTGTAATCGTCTGCCAGCGCTATGTACAACTGTCCACTCTGCAAATTCACACAAACACATACATACTCACAACTGATATATTGGAGTAAGTTGTTTTGTGTTATGCCTCGGTTGAAAGACGAAATTAGACGGTTCATTAAAAGTGATTCTCATTTTTGCAATGAATTGTGAATGATTAATTTAGTGAATTGCGTTATTTGTATAGACACATCACTTTTGGTGAAAGCTACAGAGAATTGTGATTGTAAACCATTTAGTAAATGGTTGGAGAAAAGGAAAAAGGAAAGGAAACGTCGACGTTGGTGGATCCGACCATGGATTGATTGAATTAGCAGAAGATTCTGATTCGTATACAAATCAATATCTGCGAATGCCGATGAATGATGACCTATGCTATGTTAGTGAAAACAATCAGTAACCCCGCAAGCTTTCATCGCGAAGGCACTCTCCGATGAATGTCAATTTAGACATTTCATTTTCGGTCTTTCATCGATGAAGCATGGAAAATTGAAGCAAAAATTAACCGTCTAATTTCGGCTTTAAAGTTCCACCCTCCTTGTCCGAACTGCTAAGGAGTGGAACTCATTGTCTGTGTTCGTGTTTCCTCAAAATTGCAATCTCGGGGTCTTCAAATCAAGGGTAAATTGGCACCTTACATCACCCCATCTTAATTTACTAGTATTCTGGGACCACTTTTTAACACACAGTCTACCCTCGGCAAAATTTAAAACAGATGAAAATAATAGACAACTACCTGCTCGCTTTTGTCTTGTCTCAAATTGTAAATCCTTTGCCCCTTCTCTATTTCCCCACTGTACAACCTCAGGAAAGTCAAAACGCCTCTCTGATCGTCGTGTATGACTTTGAACGCCCTCGCGAACAAATCCTGTCCGAAGGTCTTGTATAGTTTATTGCATTCCAGGGGAGAGGGTAGATACGAAGTTACAGCGTCCAACAAAGTTTGCACACCAATGTTCTTGTATGAACTACCGCACAGAATGGGAAAAGCTGTTTGGGCGATCGTACACTTTCTGATGGCTGCGTGAATTTCCTTTTCACTAATATTCTCCAATGACTCTTTCCTTATTACTGTCTCCGCTAACTCGTCGTCCAGGGACGACAGGGTGTCTATGAGTTGTCTATGGCTGTCCATAGTGGCTTCCCATCTTTTACCGTCTTCCTTTTCTGTCAGTTTTCGCCTAGCTATATTGTGACCGCGACCTTGGGTCCAGATTACTTCTTCGACATTGACTAGATCGACAATTCCTAAAATTTTTAAAAACATTTCTTACTCTTCTCTTATATTATTATACTTTTTCTTATTATTGCTATTTTAAATTTCAAAGTTTTTTTGCTGATAAGTGACGGTAGCCGTCTACCATAAAGTTGACAGACAGCTTGTCTAGAGACTTTTACCAAAATAAATAAATAATGAAAACCAATGTCTTTGTATGTGTTACAATTGTTACAACTCTACCATGATAATTTTATTAAAAATTGGCACTAGAATGTTCTAAATTATTTTTTTAATAAATACACAGCAGTAAGAATTATAGTCAATTAAACTTACCTATAAGTTTTCCATCATATCGTACAGGTAAGTGAAGTAATAAGGGAGTCACATGAAGTTTATCCTCGATGGATTTGATGCAAGCTGCCTCGTCTGCATCTTTTCTGTCCATTTTATTGAGGTAGAGGAGGCGAGGCACTCGATAGTTATCGGCCTGACGCCATACAGTTAAAGTTTGTGCTTCCACACCTTATTAACAAAAAATGATAAGTAACACTTGTTGGGCCATTGAACATTTTGGTGGTTCTATTTATATGATTAGCATATTTGATTACATGTATCATTTATGCTTGTATTTTAAAGTCTTTAAATGATATAATTGTATAATTTATTCTCTTTAATTTATATTTATATATTAATCTTTGATTATGCAAATAAAATAATATTACGTCGGCCTAATTGGTTAACTTGCTAAGTTAATTTTTGGCAATTTCACTTTTTATACATTTCAACAAGTTTAGACGATTATCTACCGTTTGGTGAAGGAAAAACGACGATTATCGAAATAAAAAGGTGAGAAATTTCATAAATGAAAAACTGTCCCGTACGTCTAAATGTTTATCTACGGAGTTTCTTGAAAATCAGTTAATTCGTTTAAGAGTTATGGATGAACATACATACATTAAAAAAAAAAAAAAAAAATGTAATGGACACATGTATTCTGCCAGGCCTTACATATGCTAGCCAAACATGGACTTTCACTAATAAAGTAAGAAATAAAGTTAAAACCTGCCAACGTGCTATGGAGAGAAGCATACTAAAGCTACGAAAGATACAGAAAATAAACAGCAAAGTTATTAGAAATCAAACTAATATTATAGATGCTCTGAAACAGTCTTTAAGTCTTAAATGGCAGTGGACAGGCCATATTTCGCGATACCAGGACCGAAGATGGACATTGCAGGCAACAAAATGGCCAGGCCCGACAGGAAAACGACTTAGAGGCAGACCAAGGAAACGGTGGATGGACGACATTGTTGCGTTCGCTGGAAGTGACTGGATGCAGTTGGCTAAAGACAAAGAGAAATGGAGAGGGCTGGAGGAGGCTTTTACCCAGAAGGGGTCCATGGTTTAATAAAAGAAAATAAATCTTGTATATATTGTATTTGTAATTTGTTAGTTATGGAAATAAAAAAGCTTTATTATTATTATTATTATTATTATACATACATACAATACCCACACTTCCAGATTTATTATTAGTATAAATGATTGATATAGACATGCTTACCAGCGGAGCTATCCAGTACTACTACGGCTCCATCAAGCACGGCAAGGCTCTGTTCCACTTCCATGGTGAAGTCAATGTGGCCAGGTGTGTCTATGAGGTTTATCTGGCTGCCGCCCCATGGAAATGACACCGCAGCAGCTATTCAAATATTCTTCCATTGTGTATTTTATTTCTATGGATTTCATGGTGAAATGAATGATATTTTGTCACATCACAATTGATGGGAATTGGCTGGAATTGAGCAATTTCAATTGCCCGTGAAATCAAGTTACAGCAAATATAGAATGTTTAGGCTCAATTGACAGTTGAGGGTTACTTTATAATTTTAATTTTAGCTTGCTAACACCTGCTTGTCACTAATGAAAGAGAGACACACCTTTACATATCTTACTGACTTACCAAAACAAAGGAGCACAAGTGCTATCATTTGATTTGATTTTAAAATAAATTATCTAACATGATCTTACAAGTTATAGTGATTCCTCTCTGACGCTCTTGTTCCATGTAATCCGTGACTGTGTTTCCATGATGAACTTCCCCCATGGATCTAATTGTGCCAGAGTAGAAAAGCATTCGTTCAGTAGTTGTAGTTTTACCTTTAAAAAATTAAATCAAATTAAACAGTACACACACTCTTTTTTGCATTCTTTTTAATTTAATTTAATTATTTAGTGTTGGATAGTTCATTTTTCGAGGAAGGCTTTATTAGCTTATATAAAATTTTGAACGCGGACGAAATCGCGTGTAACAGCTAGTTGTAGAATAAAGAGGAACAAATTGGACAACCTTATTGATAACTGAATGAGATGGAGGAAGCTTTTACCAATTGAGGAAGCAATACTACATTTTTTTATAAATTATTATAAGGGGCATCGCCCAAGGGCAGGATGAACTCTAAAATAACTCAGAAATATACGGTGTACTGCCGATTCTAGAGAAATTGAAACTTTCTCCAAATTAGCCTAGGTTAAAATTGTAGAAATAAATTCCATTACAAAATAAATTTAAAATAAGTGTTCTCTCAATTGATTGATTTTAAATTGTATTTTTAATAACAGTTTATATTATGTATTTAGTTTCTAACCTGCATCAATATGTGCTAAGATACCGATATTACGAATATTTTGAATTTTACTATCATCGTTAAGGTCTGCCTTGTTGCAATATTTCCGTAAATTAACATTTTTCACAATTTTTCTGTAATAATTCAAATTCAAATAAGTTAAATTTCGCATTTTTGTTATTAAATAATACAGATTACAGAAATTTCAAATTAAGGACGACATTGGATGATTCAGTGTTGCCAACAATAATTTTAAAATTTCGTCATCTATAGGGTAAACCTTTTCCCCTTCAATAAAATTTGTGGGATTAGTTGAATTACATTTATTGTTTTTAACACGCTAAAAATCAATTGAAGTTGTTGTTGTAGGATTAGATATACAAGGAATATTGAACTCTACTTAGAATAAACCTTAATCTATATCGTTGTCACCTTTAGTTTCTATAGCTCAGTCATTCTGATGACAGTGAAAGAAAGTTGATGTTTGCCGTTTGCCATTGCAATGTAAAGTCTTTTGCCATCTGTAGCAGCAGCAGTATATTACAGTATCTTTAATAATGAATAATATTTTATCGTATTATTCTGTTTACAAATTCTATTATTTTTTTTTCACAATTATGTGACAGTGACAAAGCTTGATACAAATATGCCTTCCATTTTGAATAGAAGCCAATTCTTTTGCTTGGTGCTATCTTGTTTACGATTGAGGAATTTGCGCTACAAATATAATTTAATCCAAATCTAATATTGTCATAAAAATCCGTCATCCATTAAAACGTGTTCTTTTTCTACCCAAATCCGCTAGATCTGACGGAAAATCCTCTAAGCTGACAACACTGATTAATTGGACTTTTTGATTATTTCGTTAAAACTGTCAATGTCAACTACTTTGTCAAAACATTCCCTTTGTACGTTACTTTGATTTTGACATTTTATTATCAGCTGATTGAGTTCTGTCACAGAATATTACTTCCCGATTCCCAATCGGTCTTACATCCAGATTCAGTCGAGTTGAGTATCACACCACACCACACATATCACATTGGTACCTAGTACCTACCACTATCGCCTACTAGTGAGTACCATCCCAGCTTGCATTATAGCAAGAAATAAAGAAAAGATAAATACAAGCAACCGTATTTTTTATAGCTTTGCCCTTCCTACACATAAGTAATATTATCTTTTTATAATCTCAGTTGCGAAAAAAATATAATTTAAATTGAAAAGACCTAAGGTGGCCACGTAGGTGTGTAATTAATAACTCAAACAGACAGTCCACCACACGGTGGTAGGTGTCTAGTGTCTATGTCTACCGTCACCTAATCACCTATAACATAAACAAAAACAGCACCAAAGATATTATATTATATTATATAGCACCAAGCTATATATATAGATCGGACAACAAGAAAGAATCCTTAATGTAACTTTTATGTCCAGGTGGTTATATCTTGCTCAGTCCATTGCCGACATTTCATAGACGCACACGTCGAGTCAGTAGTGGTGTTAAAAAAATTTTAATCAATAATGCCGTCCTGTGCCTTGCGATATTGCAAATCTCGTTATAATAAAATTTCTACACCTGATATCGGCTTATTTTCGTACGTATTTGTATATTTATTTATCTAATAATTAAAAGAATTGAAAATTACGATATAAATTGTTCTAGAACATTTGAAAATATTGTAATAGGCGCCCTCTGTTGTCCAATAGATACATTTGTAGCTGTGCTACTATCGTAGTGATTGACGATTATCAATATTTTATCGATATTTTTTTTAAGAGAGTACATAAAATTATTTTTTACTTGATTATTATTTATACTAATCTATACTTTTAGTATAGAAGAAGTTTAGTATTATAAAGAGGAAAGATTTGATTGTTTGTTTATATTGAATAGGCTCCAAAACTACTGAACCGATTTGAAAAACCCTGTATTTTAGATATTGGATTTTAAATTAATATCGATAAAAAAGCAAGTAGTTTTGGGACTTTCATTTATTTAAACCGATATTTAGAAAAAAATTTAGCTCATTGATATATTTTATCGATAACTATAATTTCCGTCCCTAATTGAAAGCATAACTCATCAATAGTGACATCTATTCTGCAGTAGCTTAAATATCTTGTATTTACTATCCTATGTACTTCAACTATATAATGATAGGTGGAGCCACGGCCAGAAAGATCAATTTATTTGTATGAATATTTTCGCAATGACCCCTCTATATATAGGTTCTTTAAACTCTTTGAACAGCACAAACCTGTTATTTCACTGTGGTCTTCTGTAAGGGATAAATAAAATAAAAATACTTTCAAAATTCCTTGGCTTTATTTACAATTGTATTTTGTACAATGAATGAACATGATTATTAGGTATTACAAGTACCGTCCCTAGGTATATTTAAATTTTACATCCATATTTTGCTATTTATTATTTATATATATATGTATAACCAGGGAATGGGAAGAGAATGTTTTGTGTCATAACTCATAAGAGACTTTATGCTAGGCATTTTCGGTATCAAATAACTTTTCTTTTAGTATCATTTGAAGCTGAAATGTCCCAACACGTGCCTGCGTATATCTTTCTTGTATTTAAACGTATTTTTGCAAATATCACACTCGTGTTTTGCCTTGCTATGAACCTTCATATGAATGCCAAGATAACGTTTATGTACAAACGTCTTGCTACAAACACTGCATTGAAAATTAATCCTCTTAGTATGCAACACCAAGTGGCTGTTTAGAGTTTTTCTTGTTTTAAATCTAAAATCACACACGCTACATATGTAACTTTTATTTTCCACATGCACTCTTATGTGACTGATCAAGTCGTCTTTACTTCTAAACGATTTATTGCATTCATTGCACACGTACGGTTTTTCACCCGTGTGTACCCTTTCGTGTGCGATCAAACGATTTTTCCAAAAAAATCCCTTGTCGCAATACCGACAACTGTACTTTTTTTCATCTATATGCACATTTTGTCTATGCCACCCTAAATTCCTTCGGGTTGTGAATATTTGTCCGCAATCTTGGCACTCGTACGGTTTTCCTCGCGCGTGTGTTTCCATGTGAACCTTCAACGAATGTACTTTTATAAAAAGATTATTACATATTGAACATTTGAACTTTCTCTCGTCATTGTGGACAGTTTCATGTTTGCGCAATTCGCTCTTGTACTTAAAATCCTTATTGCACACGTCACAGCGATGTCTAATGTGCGTTTTGATGTGATGATTCAACTTTTGCACTTCCAAAAAAGTCTCATCGCAAACGTTACAGCAATATTTGCCGTCAACAAAGTGCTTCGACTTAATATGGTTTGCGAGCTCTCCCTTATTGGACAGTATTTCTGCACAAAATTGACATTTGTGACCGTTGTGAGATCTGACGTGATTTTCTAGGGCACCTTTGAATCTGAAAGTTTTACTGCAAACATTGCATTTATTCTCGCGCTTCTTGACCCCTGTGAAGAGAATTATATATTACACACACTTTATGGAGCAGTCGTTTTTTTTTATTATTAATAACTAGACTGAAAGTCTTAAAACATGTAAGATTATAAAACGAGCATGTGGGAGTTACTTTTGTAACCGTTCCATTAAAAAAACTACCTACAACGAATTTTCTCGAAGACCCAATATTCATTTGCCTTTTCATTAGTATTACAGTCATTAAACTAAAAACAGTCATACATACCAGATTCACCGACATTTTCATCGGATTTGTTTCCGCTCTCTTCGGTTCTGACATCTTCATTGGACTCTTCATCTAAAATCTTATTTATACCTGTTCCCTCTTCATCATTAGCGGTCTCTACGCTTTTAACGTTAGTATCTTCTGATATTATCGGGTCTTCTGTAAAAATCGGTGTTAATGTATTATTTTTTTGTAAAAACACCCAGATAAAAATATAAAACAAATTAAACTGTTCCTTAGATCATAAGTCCTTAGTATTAAAATTAAAGAGCGATTTCAACAAGATGAACATGTTGGTATCGGTCGCACATAAGACACAAATCTTAAATAAATAAATATCTTCCACATTAAGCAACTATAATGCTTGTATTATGGTATGAATACGAGACAGTTGATATAATACACACATAGATTACTTCTTATAAATACAAACAACCAAGACTCAGGTACAAAGGTAAAATGTTGACACATAAACATTTGCCCCTAGCGGGATTCGAACCCGCGACTGTTTGGTTAACAGCTAGGCCAAGCCACAAGACCAAATGTGTCATCAATCTTATGTTTTTATTTTGTTATCTTGTTAAAAAAAAAACAAAAAAAAGCAGTCATACAGTCTGTCAAAAAGTAGAGAAATTAAAAAGGTAGGAATAATGTCCCGTTCCCGTTCTAACCGCGTAGTTGATAAGAAAGAAACATCACTATAGTATTTGGCCATTTTTAATTTCTACACTTTTTTGACTACATATACATACCAGATTCACACAAAGTTTCATCTGATCCGTTTCCATTCTCTTCGATCCTGACATCTTCATTGGACTCTTCATTTGAGACCTCATTTAAAGCTATGGCACGGTCTACATCATTGTTGGTCTCTTCTCTTTTAATTTTGGTGATGTCAGCTATTAACGGTCCTACTGTAAGAATTATGGTAGTCTATATAAATAAAATGAATCCCTAAATGTGTTGCTAAGCGCAAAACTAGAGAACGTCTAGACCGATTTTAATTCTATCCTCACTCATAGATCAAGGGATAATCAGGGAAGGTTTTTACGTAAAAAAAATGCACCCCAAGCGAAGCCGGGAGCGGGTCGCTAGTACATGAATAATAATGATTATTTGATTGTCAGTGCTCATATTAAAAACTGGGACTAACTGTTTTTTACCTTTATCACTGCACGAATAACTCCACATTTTTTCTATTTTAAATGTCACATCGTTTCTCGTTGACGGGTCATCTGAAAATGAAATATTTCATGGGACAATTTGTTATTCAATAATAATTCCAATACAGTAGAAGACAATAATGAAATAACCACCATCTACCATGTAGCGATGGTGATCACCTCCCATCTAGTCGAACGCCAATTTGGCTGTCGACCTTAAAGCCTCGTATTCACTCTTTGGTGTCCTTTCACTTTTGCGTCCACATATAAATTTAGTTGTAGCACTACATCATTCGTCCACATTGTTTTCTCTTTACTCGGTGACTTTTGTATTTCAACTGAAGCAACGGCGGCAACAAGGAACAAGTCATGCAATGTTGCCAGACTTGTCGTCGACATCTCTAAAGACACGTGTCGCGGGACATTCGTCCCGTAGTGAATACGAGGCTTAAAATAATAAATAAAAAAAACAAGAGGTTTTGTTGAGAGTGTTGTTACTGTTGTTGTTGTTACTCATATCAATAAGAGTATATGCTCAATGACTTACATTCAATACTTTTTTCACAGGCAAGGACACCAATCTTGAATTCTGTTGAGAACCGTAGTTTCTCAATACACTCATCGCATATTGTATATATTTTGTCACATTCTAGGGATACAAACTGAAAACAATAAATTTAATTTACATAAAATGTGTATAGCTATATCTATATAAAGAGAAGCCTTAGAAGCCGACGTTATCCATGATGAACATAGGCTACTTTTTACCGCGGGAAAATGCTTCATTCCTACGGGAAAACGGGTAATAGGACAACGGGTAGTAAGAATTATCCTTCCGTATTTATCTTTTTCACATAACTTCTAAACGGCTGAACCGATTGGGTTGAAATTTTATATGGGTATTTCGATGATTTCCTGGATGATTTAAAATTATAATTGGACTCGGTAGGTGGCGCTGCTGTCGGTATGTCAACTATTAAACGGCTTGACCGATTGGGTTGAAATTTTGTATGTGTATTTCCATGGTTTCATAGACACGAATGTATTATATTTTATAAAGTTACTCGGACGAAGTCACGTGCAACAGCTAGTTTCTAATAAAGTACGTTCATAATATAGTCATGCTACAAAGCAGTAAGAAAGCATGCTATGCTACTTAGTAGCAAGTATGATGAGATAAAAAACATTTTTGTATATACTTACTGATATTCCGAATGTGTCGTACAACATCTGCGAATAATTTTCAATCTCATTGTCGTAAATAAAGTCGTAAAATAGACTCTTGAAGACACCATTCTTGTGACAACATCTACATAAAGGTTTTAAATTTAATGTGTTAGCCATTTATAATTGTAACTAATTATAATTTTGGTTGTGATGTGTTGTTTTTCAAAGAAAATCCAAATATTTCATTTTCAATATAAGCAAAATTTCAAATTCAAAATTTCAAACAAATCGAATAATAATTCTTCTTCTTCTTCTTAGGTATAAATGGCAATTCGGCTCATTTTAAAATGGCCATTATCTGCCAATGTCATGTCAATGTCGCTTGTCGCGTTATGACCAAAGACGCGTTATGACTGTGTTTTGTGACGTTCCACAGCACGCAAGCGAATAGACAAAAAAAAAAAAATTATAAAATAATAAAAAAATTTATACAATACGAGACATTACGAAAGATTGTATAACCGGTATTATTATTAATTAAAGTTTAATGTCATACATATCTACATATTTACATAACATATAAACAAAAGGGGAATTACACATATACAAAAGGAGCGACTTCATGTTAATGGGACGAGGGATTTTGGCAGGGAGAATATCATACAGGGACACGGGGCGTAAGGGGCAATTGAAAAATACATGATCTGTAGAACCTTCCTCAACACCGCAGTCACAGATAGGGCTATTTCGTACACCAATTTTATTGAGGTGGAGGGGAGTACATGAATGTCCCAACCGAAGCCTGCAAATAATTGAAACAGTCCGTTTGTTAGTTGAGCGGAAGCGATAGAACCAGGGTCTGGAGGGAATGGTGGGTTGAATGTCGCTATAGTAACGACCTTTAGCCAGTCTAGAAATTTCCCAGATTGACTGCCAATGCTTATTAAGATCGGGCAGGGCCTGAGCACGTAGATCATTAGTAGTGATATAAAAGTGTTCGCAACTACCAATTTGAATAGAGTCTTTAGCGAAAACATCAACTGACTCGTTGCCTGTGATGCCACAATGACTAGGGATCCAAGCAAGAACAATATTTAAATTATGGTTTTGGCAACTATACAGAGCCTCCTTAATTTTGAGGATTAGAGGGAATTTTGAACCAGACGTAAACTGATTACCGAGTACCGCCTGAAGGCAGCTTAAGGAGTCTGAAAAAATGATGGTCCTATTTAAAGAGTTGTCGATAACAAAATTGATAGCTTCCAAAATAGCTACCGATTCGCCAGTGAAGACTGAGGACATTGGGGGGCACTTAAAGCTTAGGAGCACCTGAAGGTTAGGTATCCAGACAGCAGCACCTACGCAACCATCATTCGTCAATTTCGACGCATCAGTATAAATCGGGAGCCACTCATTCCACTGCGAAGCTATGATTTGATTAAACTTTGTATTGGCACAAGGAGAGTTCTTAGAGATCCCAAAGTCTAGGAGGATTTCGGGTCGGAAAAGGAGGGCATCATAATCAATGGAATAAAGTAAAGGATGAGATGTTTGGAAAATAGGGTCAGGAATATTGCGAATTTTGCGGAAGCTAATAATTAAGGGAGGAGGATCTTTATTTCGCCAATACGAGTTTGTAGGGATTGTGTCAGATAGAAACTCTAATTTAGGCAATAGGGGATGGGAGGAGTTTTGGAAGGCACCTAAGAGGAACCTAGAGCATAGTAGTTTCCTACGGAGGGAGAGAGGGGGATCAAGAGCTTCTATCTGTAGAGCGTTAGTAGGGGAGGATTTCATGGCGCCCAATATTATCCTGAGACATCTAAATTGGAGTTTATCTAATTTTAATAGCGCCATTTTACTACAAGGTTCTAGAATAAATGATCCGTAGTCAAACACACTCCGTATAATGGCGTTATAAATCAGTTTTTGGGTGTAAGGGTGGGCACCCCACCACACACCCGACAAACAGCGGAGAACATTAGTGTTAAAATCGCATTTCTTGAGAACATAGTTTAAATGGGGAACACCAGACATTTTAGAATCAAGAAATACGCCTAAAAATTTAACTACATTTTTGGCTGGGACAGCTTGGCCAGCAAAGGTCAGCTTTATTTCCGGAATTATTCTCTTCCGAGTAAACACGACAGCACAGCACTTCGGCACAGATAATGATAGGCCGTGAACAGACAACCAGTCCTCTAAGTATAACAGAGCTCTGTTGAGCCTAACTTCGGCTTCTTGGACTGAGGTAGCTGCAACATACAGAACTATATCATCAGCGTATTGAAGTATGTTACAAAAAGAGCGCACTACTTGATCTAGGTCGTACGTGTAAAGGTTATATAATAGAGGACTGAGGACAGAGCCCTGTGGTAAGCCCTTCCAGACATGTCGGGGGGGGAGAAGAGAGCCATTAAGCCGAATTTGGATGGTTCGATCCATGAACATGTTGCATATAAAATGAGCCAACCTCACCGGGATACTCAGCTGAAGCAATTTTTGCCTGAGTAGGGGGAGTAGGACGCTATCATATGCCGAATTTATGTCAAGGAAAACACCCACAAGAATTTCATTTTTTGAAAAGGCTAATCTGATATCAGTGGTAAGGATGGAAAGACTATCCATGGTGCTCAAACCTTTCCGGAAGCCGAATTGGGTATAGGATAAGATAGACGAATTTTCGACGAACCATTCGAGACGATTCTTAATTAAGTGTTCAAGTATTTTCACCAAAGTGGAGGATAAAGCGATGGGACGGTAGGAAGAGGGGTCGGTCGGGGGTTTACCAGGTTTCAATAACGGGATGATGATTTGGTTCTTCCAGGATTCTGGGATAACGCCAAGTTCAAAAAATTTATTAACTAAAGAAAGATAATATAATTTCGTATTCATTCCAGAATTAACCAAAAAGGAGTAGGGAAAACCATCGGGACCAGGGGAGGAATCTATAACACGATTTAAAACATGTGTTAATTCAGTTAAAGAGAATGGGTTATTAAATTTATGTGGGGTAATAGACGAGGGGTATGGAGAGGGAAGGGAATTCAAATTAGGAACGAAAACAGGTGCGATTTTGTTAAGGAAGGCAAAAACCCACTCAGAGGGATCATTAGAAGGAGGGGAGGGGGGGCAAAAGGAACCACGAAACCTTTTGATGGATTTCCACAAAATGGTGGATGGGGTACGGGGAGACAAATTTTGGCAGAATCTGATCCAACTCATACGTTTCTTCTTCTTAAAAAGGCGTTTGCACATGGCAACCATCCTTCTAAAAAAAATAAAGTTGTCTATGGACATGAACAGACAATACGTCAGTTCAGCCTCTTTGCGCTTATTGTACATGGTTGTGCATTCCGAGTCCCACCAAGGAGGAGAGAGTTTTGTTTTTGTTCTCAACTTTTTCAGTGGGATGCTATGGCTGGCTGCACTTTCCAGCGCTATTTGGAATTGCTCATGACATGTAGAAAAGTTGTTACTATCAGCGGGAGGTATCAGTGATGTGTTGCGATCCGTGTAACGAGAGAAACTGTCCCAATCTGCTCGGTTGAGGTTATATTTAAGTAACGGCGAAAAATCCCTTGTAGGGATAATGGAGGATTCCGGAATGGTAAGCAAAATAGGGATATGGTCACTGCCATGGGAATCTACTAAGACTCTCCACGAAATACGAGAAGATAGGTCAGGGGAGGAAAGGGAAAGGTCCACCGCACTAACGTTACCACCAGGAGGTGTTCTCCTAGTAGGAGAGCCGTCATTGAGAATCGAGATGTTTAGATCGTCAAGAAGGTCGACGAGTTTACACCCAAAGGCGTCACAAGATGCACTGCCCCAGGTTAAGTGGTTGCAATTAAAATCACCCAGTATGAGAAAGGGACCAGAAATTGCATTAAATAAGAGCTCCAAATCGGGAATTGAGACTACATTAGGATTAGGGATATATAGGGAGAGAATAGATATATCTAAATTGTGGATTTTGATTGCTACTGCATTGAGGGAGTCAGGGAGAGAGGGAAGAGGAATCTGAGAGTAGGTGGCAGTAGACTTAATTAGAATTGCTGTACCAGCATAACCATCACCCCTGTCATCCCGCAGACAGGCATATCCAGGTATCCTAAAGTAGGAACCAGGGACAAGCCATGTCTCCGAGATGGCAAAGGCAACAGGGCTATGCAAGTTAATTAATTGTAAAATTTCGTGTTTTTTAGGACGGAGACTGCGACAGTTCCACTGGATTAGGTGGAATTTGCTGGACGATTTGTACGAGCGTATTCAATTTGGAAGCAACGTTGGACGGTAAGGAACATTCATTAAACTTTGAAAGGATACTGATCAGAGTGATCAAGATGCCTTCAAGTAAGTTATCATTTTCAGGGGCACCATGGAGAGCAGCTCCGTTTGAGGGAGGAGGAGGGTCTCGTTGCCCAATAAGAGCATTGTGGGCGGCTCGATCATAGCCTCGGGCAAGAGGAAAGTGGGAGCGAGGAGAAGACATCGTAGATTTTCTATGGCTCATACGAGAGGAATGGGTAGGTGGTGAGTAGGACTGGGACTGCGAGCGTGTGGAGGGGGCTGTGGGGAAAGATGATGTGTGTTGTGGCGGTGATTGAGAAGAGGACATCACACGGGCCACATCAGAGAATGATCGGCGAACAGGGGCAAACATGGAGGCGGCTTCAAGGTACGAGATGTTATCTTGGGACATTTTCATTTTAATGCTCTTTTGCCGGGAGTGCTCAGGACAATTTTTATCTGTGGCACAGTGACGACCTTCACAAAAAAGACACGAAAGCTGATCTGATGGAATTTGACAAGATGATCCGAGATGAGGTTGGCCACACTTAAAGCAGCGTGGTTTCGAGCGACATTTGTCTTTAATATGCCCAAAACGGCAACAGTTGAAGCATTGGATAGAGGGCAATTGATACACCTCGACTGACAAGGAAGAATATAAACAATAAATATGAGGAGGTAAGTTTTGCCCGCTAAAAGTAAGCACAATAGTCGTGGAAGGGGCCCAGTCTACACTGCCATCATTCTGACGAATCTTCCTGTTGAGACGCCTTGCTTTTAAAATTTTACCACATCCCTGAGGGATTTCAGACATTTCGACTAAGTTGTCCATTGACCAATCCGTTGGGACATCCCGTACTATCCCCATGCGAGTCACGTTGAATGTAGGTATAAAAGATTTGTAATTGCTACTGGCAAGAACAGGATTGTTTACGAATTGGTTAGCGTCATTGGGATTAACAAATTCGACACAAATCCTGTTCCTACCAATATTCTTAATACCGTGTTTAGAAATTTTACCGACATTCGATTTTATGAGCAGTTGACCAAAGTGCAGAGGATTGATGGAATAGCCCGCTTTGGGGTGCTTTTCAATGCGCTGTACGTGTACAATAAATGGGCCATCGTCACTGTCTGTATATTTGCGAGGTTCGCCTAAACTAGGGTCAGTCCATGTATCTTGCCTAGAGTCTGATGGGGGATGTGATTTTTTGGCTGATTCATTAGATATATTAGAATCGGAAGGACGCTTGCGTTTTTCCAGCCCCAAGTCGGACGGAAGCTCCATGGCGTCATGGAAGGCTTCAGGAGGAGGATCAGGGGGTTCAGGGGTGGACACCGACTCCATGTCGGTGTCCAACCAAGGCGATATAAGCAGCTAAACTATTATTGTAGGTTAGTAACTAATAAAAAATAAAATAAGAAAATATAAAGAGAATGTTAGTTTTATTAACTAAACCCAACACCAATATATAAAAATAATCTTACAATAGTTCGTAATGGGGAATTATATACAATTATAAAGTTAATTTTAGTTGGTCTAATTCGCAAACATGTGTTTCAGTCTCGACCACAGAAGCGAAAAAAAAAAACTCTAATAATAGAAATCATGACAGTTTGACATTGACATGAGAGTAATTAACATTGACACCTGTGCTCTGACACAGATAAACAGAACTTAACATTTTATTCGTCGATAGCATAGAACAATAATTATAATAGTTATTATTCTATGGTCGGAATGCTTTAAGATGTTACAAAAAAAATATATCAAAATAACCCCGCCCCATTACACTACTCGCGAAGTTCCTCGACGAAGTATTCGGGAAAGTTGACCGAAGTGTGAAATATGACGTTATACATTATACACTCGTTCGAACGTAACTTTGTCGAAGAACTTAGCGAGAGTGTGATGGTGGTGGTGGTAGGGACTGGGGTTAGTACTATACTCTTTGGCACCTCTCGCCCATATAGTCTGTGCGCCCCTCGCTCGCTATCAGTCTGTCATGCATAGACACTGTCAGTGTCATGAGTCGGTCATTGGCTTGTCATCACGTTGTCATCCCTCTATCTTCTATTCTATGTGTCGTGCGTGGAATGCGAATGAAATAAAAATGGCACCTGTATCTATTTGTTTGTATTGACTGTTGTTGAATACATGACGAGAAGTTTTTGTTATATATCAATATAAATAAAGCTTCGATAAATTAATATCATCAAAGATGGGAGTGCCGGCATTCTTTCGCTGGCTCAGCCGCAAATATTCGAGTGTTATTGTAGAATGTGTTGAACAAAAGGTAAATTCATAACCTCAACTTCTTGTAATTTGTGTTCATTTATATATTATTTTGTTTCAATTTATTAATGCGTATGTAAATTACAGCCCACTGACGTGGACGGCGAACTCGTGTATGCCGATTCTTCATTACCTAACCCCAATGGCATAGAATTTGACAATTTATATTTGGATATGAATGGTATCATTCACCCTTGCACTCACCCTGAGGATAAACCAGCGCCTAAAGACGAAGATGAGATGATGGTGGCTATTTTCGAATGCATCGATAGGCTTTTCCGTATTGTACGACCAAGGAAATTGCTTTATATGGCTATTGATGGAGTTGTAAGTATATGTACTTTTTTTGTTATTACAAAAAACTGCAAGTCCCACATGTTGAGAAACTTTTCTTTGGGGTAGTTTTACCTGCAAGTGTTTAGTCACTTTGTTGTAAAACCATGTGTCATATGAAATGTAAATATTTATATTTTAAAATTATACCAACATGTAAAACTCTGCTTCTAGACTTACAAAGAAGTATTTCATGAATTAGTAGTTTATGTGTAACAAATACAGTCATAACCAGATTAATAAAATCTATATTAATACTTATAATATAAAGAGAGAAGATTGGTATATTTGTATGTTTGTAATGAATACTCAAAAATTACTGGGCTGATTTAAAAAAAAAATCACCTATAGAAAGCTATATTATCAGTGAGTAACATAGGCTATATTTTATAAAGTTATGTAGACGAAGTAGCATGCAACAGCTAGTCTGTTATAAAGATGTATCAGTTACGACTAAATGACAAAATCCTGGCCAAATGCCTACCTAAGTACCTAATATAAGAGATTGTTTATAACAATGGGTTAAAAGACAAACTGGTTTCGGTTTAAAGAATTTTATTCTCATAAAAGAACAATTTGTCCACTTAATCTATATGAACTTAATAACTAATAGTTAAAAGTTTAATAATAAAAGTTATGAACTGCTATTGAAATTTGTCTATTACAACTGTCTCATACTTTTTCACCAAAGCAAATCTTTTTCACAAAGCTTTTTGAGCATTTTCTCCCACCCTGCTTGCACTTTGTGCCTTTTTATCTTAACCTTTCTTTCATGTTTTGTTTCTAAGGTATTTGAATTTGATATTTTTGTATTTCTAAATTTTAAATATGAACTTTCCTCAGGCGCCTAGAGCAAAAATGAATCAACAGAGATCACGCCGGTTCAGAGCTTCGAAGGAAACACAGGAGAAAATTGAAGAGATTGCTCGCATACGATCTGAACTGGAAGCTAAAGGTGCATACCTACCACCGGAGAGACCGAAAGAGGCTCACTTTGATTCAAACTGTATCACACCAGGAACCCCCTTTATGGACAGACTTAGCAAGTGCCTTCACTATTACATACACGACAGGTCTGTCAATGAATTTACCTTTTTTTTACATTGTTCTTACTATTAATGGTTTACCTTGGTCTTACTAAGGTTGACCGTGGTTGAGTTGCCTATAACACAAACAATCCCACAGTTGCTGCAAGTAAGCTGCCAACCCACTGATATCTAATAAACCTCTGGATGGGCTGCTGTCAAATTATTTTTATGTCTATTTGAAAATCGCCATTTTGGCGCTGTAGGCTATATGGAGTGTAAGTGCATGGAACTAAAACTAGTGATAGGGACATTTAAAGAATACACATATCTTCATGTTTCAAAACTCAAGTGGACACAAATAAACTTAAACAGTCCCTAAGACATCAACAAATAGAATAAAATTTATCTTTGGATTAAAAATACGCAAAAGTCAAAATTAGTTCCTGTATGTAAGTAGGTGGTGCTTCAAAATGTTACACGAAAGTATCTGTAATTTGTATGGAATAACCCATCCAGAGGTTTATTAGAGACAGTGAACAAACCACAGTAGAATTAAGGATAGGGGTTAGGAAGGGAAAGGCAAATGTACATCCCTTCCCTTACTCACCATCGATAAGTCATTCATAAAGTACATATTAGAAAAAACCAATTAAAATTCATATTGAATGTGTTTTTAGGTTGAACAACGATCCTGGCTGGAAAGGTATCAAGGTAATCCTGTCAGATGCCAATGTACCCG
This sequence comes from Synanthedon vespiformis, assembly GCA_918317495.1. Lineage (NCBI taxonomy): Eukaryota > Metazoa > Arthropoda > Insecta > Lepidoptera > Sesiidae > Synanthedon > Synanthedon vespiformis. The sequence goes on from OU906962.1 coordinate 501,224, forward strand.
GAGAGGGAGAGCACAAGATCATGGACTATATACGCAGACAAAGAGGTGAGGTTTATGAAGATTTTTAATAATAACAATAAAAAAGTATTTATATTTCTAAGTCAATGCTAGATTTTATTCATGCCACAGTGTTATGTATATTTTTTGACTTTTCAGCTCAACCTGACCACAATCCAAACACTCAGCACGTACTGTGCGGAGCTGACGCGGATTTAATAATGTTGGGTTTGGCGACCCATGAACCCAATTTTACAATTATTCGGGAGGAGTTCAAACCCAATAAACCTCGTCCGTGTGATGTGTGCGGACAATTAGGTGAGTAATATTATCAACTTCGTCTGCGTATCTTTATAAATTACTAGCTGTTGCACGCGACTTCGTTCGCGTAATAGCCTCATAATACTCGCTGATAATATAGCATACAAAGAGTGAATGAATTTTTCAAATCTCCAGTAGTTTCGGAACCTATTCAATTCAAACAAACAAACAAACAAACTTCCTCTTTATAATATTAGTATGTATAGACATCCTATCATTCAAGCTGAAACCAACCATACACATTTGACGAGCCCTTTGGATGAGTAGTAAGGGTGTTTACCTAGCATCACAAAGGTCACCGGTTCGATTCCCAGTCGGGTCAACTTTAGAAATGAACTTTTTTTTTAAAAAAGAAAAAACAGTATTGTTTAGAAGTGAAACAACATTTGTATAAAAACTATATGAAATGATTACTTTCAATATTTAAACATTGCAGGTCACGAAATGAAGGAATGTACAGGAACTACTCCCGATGTAGCACTGGTCCGCTCCGACCCCGGCTTCGGTAACCAGGACAACTTTATATTCGTGAGGCTCTGCGTCCTCAGGGAGTATCTGGAGAAGGAGTTGCAAATGCCCAACTTGCCGTTCCCCTACGACTTTGAAAGGGCCCTGGACGATTGGGTTTTCATGTGTTTCTTCGTTGGCAACGATTTCCTACCGCACCTTCCCAGTTTAGAGATAAGGGAGGGGGCGGTGGACAGATTAGTCAACTTGTACAAGAAGGCTGTTTATAAAACGAGGGTGAGTATACATTTATTTTCTTATAACCACTTTGTTTAGCTTTATATGTATACTATAACAAAAAGTTAAATAAATGAGATTGATACTAATATTTACTACTAATAATAAACGTTTTAATACTAATATCTGTATATCCGAAGCAAACTAAGTCATATTTGAGTGTAAGCATGTAACGAGTTGGATCGTAACATAATCAAAAGCGAATTTTTTTTGTTCTCTTTGATAGGACTTAAAAAAGCATACAAGTGAATAGTGCGTAAAATAATGGCATCATAAAGGGATTTTTATAGAAATGGAAAATCTATCTAATAATATAAAATTATTCTCGTGTCACAAGTGTTTTTTAACCAAACTCCTCTGAAACGGCTTGGCTAATTTTTATTAAATTTTTTATGTACATTCTTAAGGTCTGAGAATAGGTCGTAAACTATTTTTTATACCCCTTATTGATAAGGGTGGGCCACCACATTTTTTTTTTTATATAGCATAACAACGTTTGCCGGGTCGGTCAGCTAGTATAAATGTTTTTAACAATCATCATAATTATTATAATTTGTATACAAAACATGTTAAGAGCTTTGTGGTTATTGGTCAGGGTTGGATCACGGATTCGGGCGACGTGAACCTAGACAGAGTCCAGGTGATAATGGATGAACTGGGTCACGTGGAAGACGAGATATTCCGGAGACGTCACCAGAACGAGCTGAACATGAGGGCGCGCGACAAGGCCAGGAAACAACAGGCCAGGCCCAACTTTGATCTGCTCGAAAACACTCAGTTCGCACCCAAGGTGAGATTAATTCTTTCTGAACTGGCGTTAAGATCTAAGATACTAAATTAATACTATTATAGAGATAAGATTTGTATGTTTCTAACCTACAAATCTAAAAAAAACTAGTGGGGCGATTTTATAAATTATTTCACTTATAGAACGACATTATCAGCGAGAACAATAAGCTATATTTTAAAAGTTACGCAAGCAAAGAAGCGTCCAACAGCTAGTAAGATATAGGGTTATATTTTAAAGTAGTATAGTATTATAATCGTGACTTCGTCCGCGTTGAAAAAAAAAAGTAGCCTATCCTGTATCCATCTAAATCATCTAAATATTTATCTACCAAGTTACATGAAAATCAGTTGATTCGTTTAAAGCCGGCGCCAGACATAGCGACAACATTTGCTCACTTATGTGATCACTTATTTGAACACTTGTGTGGCACGGCTATGTGGGTATTTATTCAAAGTATGACTTGCCACTTTGCACTTTTCCATTCGGTGTCGGTTTTTGGAGCGCACATCAAAGCGTTCAAAGTTCAAACAGTGCGTAGCCTGCTACACTTGCGCAAAGTCCCAAGAGTTATTTTCATAATAACTCTTTTTTAGCTTAATAATAAAAAATACAGACTTTTTAGCTTAATTTTTTGTAGACTTAAATAATAGAAATATAATAACAGAGATAAAGTCGACGTCCGTCTTGTGTGTTATCTATTTGAATACTGTGAAGCGAACGTGTTGCAAAGCATGTCTGGCATTACAACAAACAAGTGTTCAAATGTGTGAGCAAAGTAGCTCAAACTCTTTGTGCAAACATTTGACTGTGTCTGGCGCCGGGGTAAGAGTTATGGAGGAACATACATATATACAATACCAACACTTACGGATTTATTATTAGTATTGATGATAAAAAATAAACTTTTATAAATTCGTTATAGTATAATAATAATAATAATAATAAGATTTAGATAATAATAATAATTTAGACTATTATATGCACTATTAGTAATGGCATTACATACTTGAAATTGATCAGGCGATCGGTGAGGCGCGTTCTGTGACAAACGCCCGCAAGGAGGCGGCCAACATTCGTCTGGCCGGAATGAACTCCGTCCCAGCGGTGAGTTTCAATCAACTTTTCTATTTATTACTTTTACTATGTATAGATCCAGCATAATTATGAATTGTTTGTAGGGGCAAATACAACTTGTGTTTGGAAAGTTGGGATTACTTCTCCGATCCATAACTTTTACATCGTATGTGAGTGAGTAATGGCGAGACAGTTCTGGAAACTTTTATTCCATCGCCTCGAATTTTTTCGTCCATCTATCGCATGTCGCATTACAGCCGGCCTCGGAGTGGGGGTAAAGTGAAAGGCGCTCGGCAAAGCAGCCAAGGCCAATGTGTTTTTTTTTTAATGTTTACTTATACCGCAGTTGTTATTTCTCCTTAAATAAATAGGAGTCGGAGGGTGGTCGCGGGCGCAAACGGTCTGCGGCGGAGGCTGGCCTGGACCAGGACGAGGACGCGCACGACGAGGTCCGTCTGTGGGAGGAGGGCTTCAAGGAGCGCTACTACGAGAGCAAGTTCGAAGTCGCCAGAGACAATCTCGAGTTCAGGTACCGCGTGGCGCTGCAGTACGTGCGCGGGCTGTGCTGGGTGCTGCGCTACTACTACCAGGGCTGCGCCAGCTGGAAGTGGTACTTCCCCTACCACTACGCGCCCTTCGCTTCAGACTTCGTCAACATATGCGGACTCTCCACCAAGTTCGAAAAGGGCACTCAACCGGTGAGTGTTGGTGACATAATAAACACAAGTGTATCTTGGATGAAAACATGATCGACATAAAATAATATAAAATGCATTTTGTTTTGCAGTTCCGTCCCCTGGAGCAGTTGATGGGTGTGTTCCCAGCCGCCAGTTCGCAGCATGTGCCCCAACCCTGGGCCAAGCTCATGAGTGACCCCGTAAGTTAACCTTTCAAACATAACCAAAAAGTTATAACTCCACACTTCCGGTCGTAAGAAGGTTCTTTCATTTCTTCATGTGGGTCCGTGTTGTTGCAGTTTTCACCGATAATCGACTTCTATCCGACGGACTTCAAGATCGACCTGAACGGCAAGAAGTTCGCGTGGCAGGGTGTGGCGCTGCTGCCGTTCGTGGATGAGACGCGGCTGTTCCGCGCGCTGGAGCCGCACTACGCGGAGCTATCGCAGGCGGAGGTGCAGCGCAACGTGCGCGGCCACGACCGCCTCTACGTGGCGCCAGCGCACAAGGCCTACTCGACGCTGCGGGCGCTCTACGACGACGCGGCGCAGCGCCTCAGGGAGCTCGTGGACAGCGCTCAGCGCTATCCGTACCGCTGCGACGGTGTGCGCGGCGAGGTCATGCTGAGCGCCGACAACGTCATCATTGGCGGGTTAGGCTTATTCTTATGTTACCAACGTCTAGAAAATTGTTATTACAATTTTTGAAGAATCGATTTTACCTGTATAAAACTGTAGGTTAATTTTAATCCTGTGGGATTTTCATAAAACGAAATCAATATAAAATTTCTCGTTTTTCACATGCAATGTTTATGACTTTCTAATTTGTTGAACAGACAATTGTCATCGCCGGTGGCGGGTCTGAAGCCAGTTTTGGGCAACCAGGTGGTAGTGGCTCGGTTCCAGGACCCAGAGTATCCCGAGGACTTCATTTTCCCCGCGCGCAGGTTGAAGGGTGCACTGGCTCCGCCTCGGGTGTTGAAGCCCGGCGATCTCAGTTACCAGGAGAACAGAAACTGGAGACCGAGAATCGGTAAGATTTCACTTAAATATCAAAAGTTATGCACAATTTAAGGAATACAAAGAACGTTCCTAAAAATTAAATATAATTCTTGACTAATCTAAGCTATAATAATAGAAAACAAAACACTAAATTAAAACGTGCACTAGTGTTGGTTTAAATGTGTGTCGTTGCACAGACCTGTACAGATTCAAAAAGCTTACGTTTGTGTGTGTCTTTTATATGTTATCTATGTCCTTTGTGTAAATTATTATTTATTGGTTGACTGTCCCAGGTTCGCTTGGGCTAGATTCGGACTGGAAAATGCATAAAATTATAGGCAATAAAATCCTTACTAATATTATATAAATATGAATGTGAGTTTGTTGTGTTGCACTTTTGAATGTGTTAATCGACTTATGCGGCCGACTGTACAATGAAATACAGACCTATTGATAAATGTGTTTGTTGCCAGGCATGGCGCCGTCGATGAGCCAGGGCTCCCTTGAAGCGGCCGGTCACCGAATGCTGGGTCACCACTTACCACGCGACCGCTCCTTCTCTGCCGTCCCACCACCGTCTTCGCATGGACACGGACAGTCTCACCATCAGCAGCACAGTGAGTGCCACAATCTTCCCCTTTCAGGCTCTAAATTTCATGTGGTCACCTATAAATCAACAACTTTTTAGTGTCATAAAATATGAACTTACGAAATCTCGTTGATAACTTGACACGGTGAACAAAAACCAATTGTTTTCAACGCTCGACGTAAAAACTGGGTGTTATAAGTTTAACGTGTGTCTGTCTGTGTAAATTGTGAGCCGATATTTTTTTGTCGTTTAAATTGTACTGACGGCGTTTGCTTTTTAATATAAGATCTATGAAATTTGCTCGTTTCTGGACAAGCGTTTAGTTGTAAAATTAAAGTACTCGTGTTTTATAATGTTACTTCTAGTTTTAACTGAAATTATTGCCTATGAGCCCTTTGACTTGGCTTTGACCACATTGGTTCTCCGACGGACCGCTATATTTCGAATATATTATCTTTCTATTCTCCGACAATACCTGTAGAAATTCTGAGCAATGACAATACACTCTAGGCTTTAAGGCATCGGCGGATAGAGAAGGATTGTTCCAATGGACACGTCAAATTGATATGTGATTAATTTTCGTCCCAGTGGACGAATTGTTGTACAACGAACAACAGAATTAATCCCCGGCACGCGTCGCCTCCCCCGCCGCCGCCCGGACCGCACAACAACAACGGCTTTGTTGTTTGATTGGGTCACGTGACCCCCCCACCCCTCCACCTCTCATTCGGCAGAAACAAAACACAATTAATTTATTGATGTATACAATAACAGTGCACGTCGCCGTTGATTCTATTTAATGCACTTGGGCCTATCTTACAGATTCCTCATCCTTAATCCTACCAAGGACCGTCCACCTAAAGGACTTAAAGGATCAAAAAACATAATTTTTATGTACGTAAATTTTTATGTTTTTTGATCAAGTATATTTCCGAATGTTTATTATGGCTTGCGCTAAGTATAAAAAAATTAAAGATTAGCAGGCAGGCTGACTGTGGCAGAAAGGCTCCAATAAAATAAATATAATAATCATGATACTAAATTAGACCTTTAAAGGAAAGGGAGTGCCTCTGCCATTACTAAACGAATTTAAACTTAAACTACTTTAGTCAATCGAATATGTGAAAAACCGGGACGAATAGTTATTTAAATTGTACTATACTAGAGAGTAACTATACCTTTTTGTTTTCACTCAGTTGAATTGTGAAATATACATTTCTGCCAATTAAGTAAACAATAGCCATTAGGAATTGTGTGGGCCCGTCCGCCTTTTGTCGCCCCCCACTGGAGCAGATAGGGGCGGTAATTGCTGCTCCCACTCGACATCCATCGACGAACCAGTTGTTTTGTGCCTAGTCTTAACAATGCCACGGCTGACGCCAAGGTGAATACAATTGGTGCAGTGGTTGTTGCACTCTTGCCTGGGTATGAATCATTCATAATACAAATTGAAATGTTTTTGTCGTAAACAATTAAAAACATTTTCGTCTATAGATCTCTGAATACATGATGCATTTAGAAAATAATGAAGGATGTTCATTGCTGGACATAATTCTTCCTCGTAATTTTCTAGCAGAAATTCTCAGAAGTAGAAAGTAGGAGACCTAATAGGTCTCCCTATTATGTCTTCTGTCCGTCTTTTGGGTACTGTTTGTGTCCTGCCAATTGTCACTTCTATTCCCATGTCTTTATAATAATACATCTAGTGATATCGGTGACTTCTGTATGTACGGATTTGCTGCTTCGTGATTCGTACTCGAAGAGTATTCGAAACGAAAATAGCTCGTTGAGCGATAGAGACCACTATATAATATTATAAATTTGAAAGTGAGTCTCTTCGTTACACTTTGACGCCTTAACACTCAACCGAATTATTATTTATTACATGAAATTTGTAATACACGTCAGGGATACAGAAAAGGACTCAGCGGAACATTTTGATCCAGTAAAACTGTTTTCCGACCGGGCGAGGCGTTATGAAAAATTCATCACCTGGGCGCGCACGAAATCTCGAGCAAAAGCTAGTTATGCATATAAATGATATAATATTTTGGAAAAAAAAACTTAATTGTGTTGATATATTTCAAATGTAGATTTATATATTTCATTCATAATAATCTTTCTTTAAACATAATTGTGCGTGAATAATTTCCTCCCTTTCGAGTGTTTGAATAGATTTAGTTATCTTTGGCAACAAAAGCGCCGCTTAAATTCACATTATCAAAACACTGGCATTATAGATTAAACTCGTCGCCGGCGCGTTTATATTAAGAAAACAAAATTACACACCCGTAGCCGCCCGTGAAAAGAATCCATTATACAAGATTCGAAATTCAAATTGGCCTATCGTCCCGCGAGGCATTGGCGTGTAATAGCGCGCGAAAGTAAACAGGAAGCGCGCGGAAGCGGAGCCATTGTCCTCCGCCTGTGTCGCCAACTACGAAAATAATAATTATCAAGGGTTGCCAGTACAATGGGGCGAGATTTTTTTTTTTTAAATTGCGGGTCGATCGGCTCAAGTGCTTCCTATTATCCGGCCGGAGAGGATTAAAGCAACAATATCGGAAGCTTTTTTATTTTGTATTTTTTTTTTTGTAAATTTCTAACTCAACCGGCCAGGTGGCCGCGGAGGTGTTCTAATGCGTTTCTTATCCGCTGCTTGTTTTTTTAAAATCCTCGAGAAGTCTTAAGTTGCTAAGACCTTCAAAAGGATTTTTGTATAAATATATATTTTATGGGGTTTTCACACTTTTTTATAAAATCTGTTTTCATGACCGAAGTATTCTTTACATTTCGGTTAATTAATTATTTTTTTATACTATACTTTTGCTTTTTATTATTATTTTCTTCATAACAAAGGTTTTTGTTTATTAAGTGCTGCCTTCTTAATGCTCGATCTGTCATAATGAATAGAATATGACACAATTTCATGTTATTTTTTAGTATCGGTTGTGAGAATAATTTAGTTTCGGTTGTTCAACTCACGGTTATTTTTGATCGATGATGTCATTTGAAAGGAGAAGAACAATTTTGTATCGTGTCAGTAACGCTTTTCCTGGGTGTGTTTTCTTATTTAACTATGTACTTTCAAAAATGAAATCATATGACTATTATTTTGCTTTAAGATCACACGTGAAGGCTTATTATTAATTTTTCCATCATAAAAATCTTATATCTTTAAACAAATTTTTATACTACAGTCGGGTTAGACGAAAAACGGGCCTAAGCTTATACATTAATTCTAGGAAGCGAATTCTTTTCACCCACCTTTAGGCGTAACAAATATTCGCTTATAACTTCGTTATTTTTGATCATACGACACAAAATATTTCTTACACATTTTTTACGTACAGTATTGATTTATTATTAGTATTGATGATGATGATTCTAGACTTACCAGCTAAAAATAACTCCATGCAATAAGAAGCGACGCTATTACTAATGTAATAGTTATTCAATACTGCTATTTCGCAGTGGCTACTGTCACCAGACGCATTGGCACTTTTCTCTGGTAATGACATGTAAAATTATCTGAAAATAAATTCATAAAATATTTTCTGTTTGTGTCGATATAACTTAAATTCTCGTTTGATTCAAATAGATTCGTGATTGGGGTGCCACGTGATTCCAATTATTATTTCCAATAGAAAAGAAATTTGCACTTTATAATAATAATATTTAGTCGTAAAGTTAAGACGGCACGTGTACCAATTATTGTTCCGCCCTCACCGACTGCAATGATTTTTAATTGAGCATTTCACTTCGCCGTAGACACACAACTGCGCTTATTTCAATCTTTCCCTTTTTTAATTATTATTGCGCATAGGTTGTCATGTCACACAGGCTGTGACGATCCACTTGATGGTGGGTGGCAACAGTCGCCTATAACACAAGCAAAGCCACAGGTACAGCAAGTTAGTGTAACATAGTTTCCTGGAACACTTATATAAAGGGTTTAAATTGGATGTCAGCCAATATGCTGTTTTTTGCCAAACGTATTATATTGGACACACATTTCCATGACGTATAAAGGCCTACAGGCTACGTCGTCTTTCAATGTATATTTTTCTTAACTATTGTACCGCCTCGAGGACGACCTGTATTCTTATTAATGAACGGCGGACAACGTCGTCGGCTGTCTCGTCGTCGCATAGTTAAATGTCGAAAGCGGCAGACCGCTCGAGTATAGAGTAGAGGGACCCTGAAAATTGTGTATTTCGCAACTTTTACCCGGCAGCGGCAGCGGCGCGTTTTCGCTACTTGAGCACGCGCGCCTCGCCAACACTGCGCCCGCCGCCGGCACGTAATTATTGCACTGTCTCTGTCTCGCTCGAGTGGCCGCAGAGTTGCGCTTAGATAAGAATGCATCCAGCGGATTGCTTTGTGGCCTTTAAGCCGATCGTCCACCGCCAACTAAACTAATTCAGTTTAGCTTAACTCGCACAGTTGAGCCAGTTTTTTATACATGTGCGTCCACCGCAAACTATGCCAGCTAAGCTACGTAAAATAGCCCAAATAAGTCGAACTAATAACTTAGTTGTTGTAGGGGGTGCGCCTCTCACCCCCTTACCCTCTGGTGCCTGTCGCTGGTGTTGTTTGTTTGATAATGTTTGTACCCACACTTATTTTTCGGTGGATGGACAACACATTTGCTACTTAGCTCAGTTTAGTTCACTGAGCTTAGTTTCCCATTAGTTTAGTTGGCAGTGGAAGATCCGCTTTACGCCACCACTCGAACTTTGCCACGCACGGCTCACCAACATTATATCTATTTCGTGGGACATAATTAAAATTATATATGAGAGTGAGAAGGTTCGTTAACGTAGGTTAGGTACACCCGGCATACTCACTTTACTAATAAACGCGTTATCTTTTTTTTTGTTTTGTCTTCCCAGACAGAGTTTCTCAGACATGGGGGTCAGAAACCTTGTATAGTGAATAAGAATAACAGACAAACAAACTATTTCGCGGACATAATTAAAATTATAAATATGCTTAGCAGACGACTAAGGTGAGACTAAGATAAGGTTCGTTATTTTATTCCATATAATATGTATTCACTTATTTTTCTAATAAACACGTACATGTTGGATACAAGCGTCGTTGCCTTTTCACGATTAAATCACTAAACCGATTATGATGAGACTCGGTATGGAATACGGAGTTTTAGATACAATAAGGGATGAAAACCAATTTAGTGTTTTCGGAATATTTAAAAATAGAAATACTTTAGAACTTTACAACTTTAGAAAGTAACGTATGATTTCTTTTATCGTTTGCTGAAAAAGTGAAAATTGGCTCGTAGCGAACTTCGTAGCGCCTCGTAGCCGTAACAGTTAAATAAATCGCCAATGCCTACGAAGCGTAGCTATTATTAACCATGTATTTGTATTTATAATGAAAGTCAGTATCCGCTTCTGTCTGTAAGTCCAATTACATACATCTTGGTTTTGAATTAAATGTTTCTATAAACAATTAAATATAAAAATCCTTTCTAGGAATTGTGTTTTGTTCCTTTGAAACGTTTATTTCAATTCAATATTCCTATGTTTGTGATTCGCTATATATATATATTGTGATACGTTTTATTTCAGAATTGGGCACACAGTTCTGTGCCCATATATTACAATAGACAATATAATACTGAATTTCATTCGGTTCAGCAGACATAAACGTGAAACGCAACAGACAGAAAGAGTTACTTACATATTTATGCTATTAGCGGATATGAATAGATGTACCACAACACAAGACAGATATGCTCGGTGGCGAGAAAGGAGCTATTAGCACCCGTGCTGTTTGCAATTTTCGGCGGTTTCTTTGTCGGTCTCTGACGCCCTGAATGAGTCGCGACGACGACGCCCATAAGGTGTCCGTTATGTCTGGTTGGCTTGCGTCCCTCCTTATATTTTTTTCATATGCCTCCCCAAAGTGCGGGAGGTGCCGCGAGATTTGGTAATGAATGTTGAAACCGCGTCAAAGTGCCTCCGCTAACTAACCGTAGAATCACGTCGACCGATGACGTCATAGAAGCATGTTTAATGGGAATTTAGAGGAATGAGGTTTCCCTCTTTTTAAAGACTTTCATTTTCGCGGTTTCACATTTTCATTTTCGCGGCAGACATACATTTTTTTAAAAATCTATTAACAGATTGACTCAAAAGCTTAAAGCTTTCAAATATATTCATTTATTCATTTATTAAATAAATGACAAATTTTTAAATTCAAGTTATTTATGTATAGCTTTAATATTATTATAAATCAAATCAACCAATCACCGTAGCATTTTGTACACCTTAGGTATAACGTACGGAAAAGGACATGGGTGAGTGTTTTTCGTCCAGAAAATGTACTGTTCCCGGTGAGGCATCATCGGTAAGGAAAATAATCCAATGATATTTACACAATTACTTGTTCTATTTAATGGGGCTTTTGACAATTGAGGTATTAATGTATTGGCGTATTAAGTATTAAAAAACGTCGCTGGGTTACAACAATGGGTGTTGCAGTGTCGTAGAGGCTTAAAAGAAAGTTGTGTAGCAATGCAAATATATAGAGGACGCGTCAACAGGCAACAATGGCACCTAATGGCGTCGCCTCGTTACGCACTCGACGCGGCTTTATGTAGTGCCGTGCGACGAGTGTTCACACTAATTATTAATGCCCTAACAACGCCTGTACCTCTTGCGCTGATCCACATTTCAATTCTTCTCAACGCGTAACATGACTAGCTCTCGCCGTCTTCTTTCAGTTGCTATAGCTCTGCTGAAGAGAAATTTTCTCTCTCAGCATATTGTAGGCTTTGTAAACTGTTAGGTTTTCTATTAAACAAATGAAATCGTTTAATCAAAGATTCCAATTAGTAGCCATAGGTACAATAAATAGGTATTGACAATGAACGCAATACTTACGCAAGTGGAACAGTGCAATTTGCCTCACAAAATGCTGCATATTAATACGAGGCTACCGTTTTAACAAACATAACTTTCGCATTCGTAATATTTAACTTATATACACGATAAAAATTACTTGTTTAGTTCCCAAGTAGAATTCACTCATAAAATTCCTATAAATTTATAGGCTCGCTTTCTATATACATAAAATAATCTCTTTACACGCGAATCTTTGATGTGGACTTTAACATTTCGTAAGTACTGAACGGAGATTAAACCTCTCTGTTCAAGGATATAGAAGTTCTGGAATCGTTAGATCTTTGAAGAGTTATTATCACACTTAATCTTTACCAAAGTGCAAGTATTTGTAAGACAAATATAAAATAATCTTACGTACAGATATTTTATATCCGAAATAATGAGTTAAATGGGTCTTGCATCTATTGAGAAGTTAGTTCCCTTTCATCCATGTTCGTTACTGAAATTACTTACCTAACCCGTTGCAAGAGAAGAATTTTTTTCGCTGTTTGGTAACTAGTTGTGAGAAAGGAATTATTATTCATTGCAAAAAAGCAATTTAAAAAATTACTCAATTATCTTACATGTGCATTGTGCAGTCTAAAATTGAAACTTAAATTAATTGTAATCACTCAGGAAGTTCATCACCTAAGCTACCTATGAATATAACAGTTTCTACTTTTTCACTGAAGAGAACTCTTTACTTTATTCAATCAGGTCTTTATATGTGACGGTAAGCATAGAGTGCAGTTCTTTCTGAAGATCCGAGAGCTTAGAACGTTTCCCAAAAGTGTGAATCATATGCTTGGGTGTTGGCCTATGTTTAACCTAAATAAATTTAAAAAAAATCATTGGAAAAGGCGTCGACGAAATACTAAGTCTACGTTGGCGACATTACATTCACAAAGGGACGATTAAACACTTGTATAGCGGTGCGTTTCACACGATCTCGGGAGCGATTTGCAAGCGGTTTTAAGTCGTCGAGTGTCGCAATACAGCCGCGGTTTTGTAAGGAGAGGCTGGTGGGCGCGTGCTCGCCGGATTATGCCGCAGAACACTCGCAGAGTCAAGTGTTTGAGTGCACCGAGACTCACATTACAACGAATATTTGACGTCTGTAACCCCGGCACAAAAGAATCGTTACGTGCTCTGTGCGTCTCCTCAATAGACACCACACACGCTTTGCCAACTCGCATGTAGTCTGTGTAGACACAGCCTGCCCGATTGCCTTGCCTGTCGAGTCGAGTCTCTTCTTACAGCCGGCTTGGTCAATGTTTTCGCAAAATAGGCTCCATGAAATACATAATCATAAACATTATTAATTGAGCGCCACCACATTGGATCCTCTGTTTTCGCATCCATTTGAAGCGAATTTGCTACGTTAAGAGTTGCATCGTTGCATTTTTTAAGATATAATTGTGCAGTCTTACTGATCGATTTTTCATAGCTCAAACATTTACTCTGTCCTATTTTCCGGTAAACATCGCGATTTGGGAATGTGAAACAGTTTCAAACTGTTTGTAAACGGCTATAACGTTACGATTATCCAAATGTTTACGAATGTCTTCAAAAGTCGCAGACAGTTGAAAACTGTTTGTTTGTAACGTTGTAAATCCTTGCTGTGGGGCAATGCAAAAGAACGGCCGTCTCTGTTGAACACCGCTTGATAACGGTGCTATCGATCACGTGGGATTCAAAAATGTGTGGCTAGTCGTAAAAAGACTAGATTACTCAAAAGATGAGAAGGATTGGTTATAGGTCAATTACTCACGCCCTAAAACACAAAATGACAAATGGTGCTGCTTCATACTTTATGCCACAAATTGATGTTTCACTGTGACCCGTTGAAAAATTCTGATTAAGTATTATGAAAATTCACTTGAATTGAACTTGAATTGAATTTATAATAACCCATAAGCAACGTCCAGTCCAGATAAAATTAAGATGTCAACTTGAAGGTATAAATGACAAGGCGAGGATAATTTAATCTGCGGAAAAATTGTTTGTTTTTGCGTTATTAACTGTTTTTTCTTATTGTTACAGATCGTTCACAATCGTTCGGACCATACCGTAGCGGTTACATTCCGAATCATAACCGCGGCCAGGAGCAGGGTTATCAGAATCGCGGTAATTACGACCACGGCCACCAAAATCGCGGTTATCACGACTACGGTCAACAGAATCGCGGTAATCAGGCTCAGAGTCATCAGAACAGCGGCGGTTATCAGAACCGTGGCGGTCACCAGAACCAGGGTGGTTACCGTAACCATCAAACTTACAACAATTCCGGATACGGTGGCGCGAGGACCTACCAGACAAACAACCAAGGGTACAGCTCAAATCGTAACCAGGGTAATGATTCGCAGAACAGGGACAATAGGTACGGAGAAAGCTCGCAAAACAAGAGGAGCAAGTATAGCTCTCCCGGACCCGGGACCACCTGGAGAAGTACCTACTAGTTGATGATTGTAAGTATATTATATACTTCAATTTGACTGTATTTTTGTATATTTTTGTTGGTACAAAATTTTTGTGTTTGAGAATTGGGCAAAAGAAATAAAATCCATTTATTATCACTCGGTGGAAAATATTCACGTTTTTTTTTAAACTAAAGAAAGCTTTCAAACTTTGTGTTTACTTTCGAATACAGAAGATGTATATAATCATTCAAATTATAACAATGATTGTTTCGATTATTCTATATAATATAAATGATAAAGAACATAATTTTGAATAAAATTTGCAAGTTTTGTAAACTTGCAAACGTTTATAGAGTACCATTTGTTATTATTTTATTAATTCTTCCAATGAGAAAGTTTATTTTTAATTCTCTATATACATATATGTATAAATTGGTTTGAATAAAAGTGTTTAACATATTTTACGTGTGATCAAAAAAGAGATGTATTATTGAATTTATTGTTCTGTGCTATTGTAGTTTGTATTTTTGTTGATCTGTCTCACAATAGCAGACTGTGATGATTTCTTTTCTTTGTAGTAAAGTAGACTGGGGACAAATGTATAATCCCCACAAATTGCTAATGCACAGGAATCTAGTCTAGATAACCTCTAGTGTCTGACCGAAGGTCAATTTCTGGCCGAAGCCAAACCCAAAGGCTTAAATCCCTAAGAAATTTTGTTCAAGACTGGCTAAAAGCTACAATTAATAGTATAAATGATTTAAAACTGAAGGTATTGAAGGTTTATAGACTGTATAATTCAGAAAGTTAATTTAAACAATCTCTAGAAGTTGATCTAGTAATTTATTTGATACCTTGTACCTTGTAATTTATTTGTCAAAAATAATAACATTTCGAAATAAAAGCGAAGTGAAGAAAATAAGTGGTTTTTTTGGGCGAAGGTGGCCGAAGCCGAAGCTTCGGTCGGACACTAAAAATCTCGCCGACCAGTGTTGCTAACGGCACTGAGTGTGTCGCGAGATGACGTCATTAAAATGGCGGCCAAGCGCATGAGAATTTTTTGGCACTCTAACCTGTCCCCTTTCTACGATTTACTAATATTGTACAGACGTGAAATTTGTAAGTTTACATGTAGAAAATAAGTTGATAATACTGGCTGGAGGGATTTTTCACAAGCCTTCCGAAGCATGAAAAAAAAAAATGAACTGACCCGGACTATACAATTATAGCGTATTTTAATATATTTTTTATTGAGATACGCTAATTTTAAATTAAAATATGTTTCGTGTAAATGTTATTTGTGTTTTGATTCGATAATTCAGTTCTTAATTTAAATTCTTAATATTCATATTTTTATTCTTAGATTGATTTTTGTTTGAAACATAATTTACCATGTGTATCATTATCAATAATAATGAAAAGTATTGCATATTTTGCCAGCCGTATATCGATTCATTATAAAAAAATATTAATTCCAGCTTAAATTTTGGAATTTTTCAAGCGTTACCAATTTTTTTTTCTGACTAAACTTTAAAATGGAGCCTTATGAATGATTCTATTCACAACATAATAACATATTATTATTAGAATTTCAATTTTTTTCTTTTTCTTAATGGACTAAATGGTTTTTGTTTTTTTAGGAATTGTTTTAAATTTTTACAAATGTATTGTAATGTGTACAAATGAAGAATTTTTTTAATACCCACCATCTGTATGCACATTGATTTTATTTTAATTTTTTTTTATATATATATAATTTTAGATAATAAGAGACACAAACTACACAATTTAAAATGTATAGAGTTATTGTAATTTCAAATAAATAAATAATTAAACAATATTATCGAATGAGTTTGTATTATTCTATTTTGATTCCACGAATTGGTCCCACTTGGTCCCACTACTCCTGGGGCAATTGCTCCCACCTTAGAAAAACTCATTGGAATAACAGTACATGTGCTGTTGTGTTTCAGTGGGTGAGTAAGGAAAGCCGAAAGCCATTCCTCTATCCCGTTCCCCCGTTCCCCCGTTCCTGAGGAGTGGTCATACTTTTTGACTATAATACAAAGATAGAACTACCTAGGGTTTCTTTATATATAGATAAATGAAAGTATTTCGGATGTTTCTCCACATTTTCAGTTCGTTAAGACACGTGACGCGAACGCTAACATCTAGTAAAATCATAGATTTAGTACCTATTACTACCGTTCCGTTTAGGGTAAAGTTAAATTTAATGTCTTAAAATGTTTGTAAGCGAAGTATCGAGTTATTTTTTGTATTGTTTGATAGCTCATCTGATGCAGTGCAGGCTACACTAAACTTAGCTACTCGTAATTTAATTGTAAAAACTTTTAAATACATACATTTTTATACACTTTTTGGTAATTAAAATTGTATCCGCCACACGCTGTCAATACGTTTTCAAAGATGGCGGACGATGTGGATTTCGAGTGGCGCGTATTTTGTGTTCAATCAATAGTCTTTTTTAATTTTTACTTTTTTTTTGCTTCACAATCGAAGGCTCAAAACAAAATTGTTGGAGATGAAAGGAAATTAGGGGCTCTAGAGTGGCTGGAGGCCACTCGAGAAGTGAATGAGGTACGAACTAACGGAGATTTTTAATGTTTTTTGTCCAGGTATGCGATTTAATGGCCTGTTAATAATTCATTGCACTTTGTTGCTACTGGCTTCGACAGATGGTTCCCTCCCTGTGCGTCGTTACTACGTAAGATTTTAATCTCAAGGCTTGTCCTTTCGCCTATCAATTAATGATATTTAAAATACTTGATATAAGTAAAAGAAGTAAGTATTTAGTCTGGTAGTTTATAAGAGTGTGGATGCCACGCCAAAAACGCGGATAATGTGCTTGTTACCATAAAATAGGTATTTCTCGTATGACGTATCTTAAATTATGATTATAAAGTAGGTATACCTACTTATTTGTTGGTTTACGCGTTGAAAATAGGAATTAAAACATATTATTTGAAAGAACGGAAAATATCCAGTGAAACTGTGTTTATTACCCCTTACACTAAGTACGTATTAGGTACTTATAAAGCTGATGGTCCAATTTATCTATGGTATGGTATGTGGTTCAATGTGGTTGCCATCACCTAAGGACACAAGCGACACCTTTAGTTGCCGGTGCACTGAAGACCCTGCAAGAATTTTGTTTATGGCTTGCTTGAAGAAGCGACCTATATTTTATGTAGGAACACTGTAGCTAGCTAGGCTCTTGGGATCTAGCCAGGGCCCGTATTCTCTAAGTGTGGTTTTGCTGTGGTTATCGACTCGATGCGGTTATAGTCTCGAGAATTGTCTACTTTGGTATTCACTAAGCACATGTCAAAATGTCTACGACGTTTTTTCCATAGTTATACATGTCGATGAAGTTATTGGCGCGTTATTGTGTGGTTTTTAGTTTGACAAAGTACTATTTCTTATTTAATGTCGACGTTGAAGTCGACACGTTTTTAAAAACCACAGATAGAGAATAGGCCCGCTGGAAAGACCAGCTAGGTAACTCAGATACATATATCTCAGATTAAATAATAGTTACTGTATGAGACAATTATTGGACCACGAAAATGCTATTCTTTATCCTATACCAATTTTTTAGAACAATGCGTGTCGTGTAGGTGCACAACTAGTAGAAGGGCGCACTCATAAACTGGTGAGACCCAGAGCATTTCAAAAATCTAGAAACCTAGGTTCCTACTTACCTATAGGTATGCTTAAAACTTTACACCAATATCAATCTTGTACATTTCTTGAAAACAGGTACCTAAGTAAGAAATTATAATTTATATTAACATCCTATCCTGGCGCTTAACATCCTATTGGAACATATAGGTACCTACTTACCTAAGTATTGCTTGTTTTCTATATTTGACAACGCGTGTAATAATATCTATTTACAAATACATATACCTATAGAATGAAAAGAATAGGTATGACTATTATTGTAATATGTATTAGGTACTCTGCGGAAAAACTTGGTCAGCACCTCGATCAATCTATATTTTATAGGCATATAAGTGGAAATTAATTAATTCACCATTCGAGTGTCCTCGACTCCCGTAATCCTTATTAGACTGAATTTAATGGTGTTTTATCATAAAAATGAGACGCGTAGACGGAAATCAATTTCAACATGGAAACCTATATTCATTAGGTACAATATCATCTAGATCTAGGCTAGGCTTTAAACAATTTCCATAATTGTTTCAGGTTCTAAAAAAAATATATTTGGATTTCTTGTTTCCTTGATTAAGTATGTACCTACTTTTTTCTAATGAAGATATTTAGGATATCCAGACAGGCACACGTTTTTAGAGCTGACGGCCAACCTCTAGTACCTAATGGATAATAAGAAGAACAAAAACGTACGGAAGTCTCTATATATACCTACTTGTTAAGTTATGCATACTGTGGTTTGGTTTATATAAATAAATTGACGATAATGTAACTATAGCCAAGTAATATTTTATTATTAAGAGTGTATGTAAGTACCTATACCTAAAGAATCCCATTTCAATTTGATCTAGTGTAATGAAATAACTACAGGTGAATAGTCAAACACATTACAGGAGCCAAGTTGGTCAAGTCCCACGGCGAACACAATATCACATTTGAACCGTGCAAAGTCATATTCGCGAACTATACTCGTGCTCGTTTCCCATAAACGGGCAAGATCTAGAATGTTCATTTCACCGTGAATTGATTGTTTCCTACGCCACGTCAAAGATTTGTCTCTATTGTTCGAGTCGGTAATGACTTTATAAGGGTGGTGGTGAACGACATGACGTCGACGTCACACGGCGCCTCGCGTGACTCGGAATCGGTGTCGTGCTGCGCGCGCGCAGCTACCCGTCACGTCCCTTTGACGGACGCCTTCCACTCCTGGCAAGCGTGTTCTTGAGAAGTGAAGTGCCGTTTGCTTCTTAACACTGGACCCGCCCAAGTGTGAATGAGCAATTCCCTTTTGGGAAATGACTTTTTGGGAGCGATTTTGACAACTGCGTGTATATGAGAATTTGCTGTTCATTCTGTTTCATTTTTCTTTATGCTAATTTAAATTAATTGTTTATTTAAAAAAAATACTCTAATTAGTCACCCATACAGTAGTGCTCTAGAAAACTTTGTAAAGGGGTTTACCAATTTATTTTAAATATAATATATCAAATCTTAAATATAATGAGGAAATCCTTATTTGGGGTCAAAAAAGGAGCCAGTTTCGTGACTCGAAGAAACTGAAAGTATACCTACCTATTATGTACCTATTACTGCATATTTTATGCTCGTACATTGCTTGGCACAAGACTCTCTTCTCAATGAAAAGATAGATATGTATATCCACCATTAACATCACGTCTAGTAGTTTGGCAATTCTGAACCCTCTGAAAATTGCTAGACTTCTTGTGTCAATTGGGAATTGTAGCCACCTATTATCTAGTGGACCGTCTAACGACCGTACCTAACATAAAAGTTTAAAAAGTTAAAAAGACTGGCTACCTATTTTCCTTTTGGTTTTAAACTATTAGTTTAATTTTTTTTAATCTATAGGAGCATAATATATTACCTAGTGTTTCTATGTATTTAATTTTATATAGGTATACAGACATAATCATATCCTATAAAATATTATTATTAAGTATGTTGTATAATGTTAATAATACATTTAGTATACATTTTTAATGGGCAATTGTTGCAAATAATATAAAACAGATAGTGGCATATCGTTACTTATTGAAGCATAAAGAGGCAGTAGCGGAAATTACGGTTTGCTGAACACAAAAAAGTTACAAATTGTTTTTCCCCCCAAATTTTGCATTCCGAACACGTAGCGCGCGTCGACATCATTGGTTGGTGCGTCTCAACTCTGATTGGCTCGCAATTTGACAGTAATGGCGTTAAACTTAGCTCCGCCAATGACAATACGACGTAAAGCTGCCGTGCACTCAATCAATTTTAATCTCTATCTCCTTACAATAAGTACTATATTTCATTGTGCATTAGATGAGGCTGTGATCTAAAGTAATTAGGAATTTCCCCTTTGGACAGATGTTGCTACACTTTAGTAACAATTTCGCCCACAACTCGTTTCGAAGGCTATTGTATAACTTTTTTATTCTTATTATTTTGACTAATTCTTTTGTCGTGCGGTTGGTTAGATTGTATCGTCGGAGGGTGCGTTAATTCATTGAATGCATTTAGTTCTTCGCTACTGGTTTTGTATCTCTATCATTATTTTTAAAGTTTGTTTTTCATAGCTAATGATATGATTATAAGTAAGTAGATTATACTTGTACCTATCGCTTTTTGTTATTGACACCATGTTCGTATTTTATATTTATTTAGGTGGTCAAGTCGTAGGTAATGATAGGTTGCCTACTATATATCAACGACTACTTATATAAGCCTCAAACCCTTACAATAATTTGAAGTGTTTACTTTTCAATTTTTTCTAAGGGTTTAGGAGTTTACTCCTTACGATATTTTTTATTAATTAATTTTCACAAATCGAACACGCCGAAAGAACAACATTGTTCTTTCAGATACCTATCCTAAATTATTCAAAAAAAAAAAAAATAGAACGTAAAAAAAATAGAAGCATAACATAACGCATTCGTGTGACAATTTTGACTTTAGTCCCATAAATAAAATTTTTATACCACGGGCTTATAATATACATGTAACCTATCTACTAGCTGGCGCCCGCGACTTCGTCCACGTATGGTTTAAGAGTTATGTTGGAGGAGCATACATACATATTTATTATTAGTATGGATAAGTATACAAATCGATTCTTAAGGAACAAACTCCAAAAGGTACACTTCATTAATTATAGTTAAGTACCTAGCTAGGTACTTGAACTAGAGCTAGTATTTCATGTGGATCCGTATTCCGTTATAACGTGGCAGTTGCATAGCAAAATGTGATCAGAGCTTGCATGTTATATTTACAGTTGACGGCACACTCAAGTCCCCATATTACACATTTTTTTTTATTTTTCAATAATTCGCGCGCCAGCAACGGTCGAGCACTACTTGAGCACGGACCAAAAAAAATCTCGAAAATTCAGCCATGTGTCGCGGTCGCAACACGTCAAATAAAATGAGGGTTCCGCTTATACTTTTTATTGCCAACTAGCTGTGCCCTGTGGTTTCTCCCGCGATATAATTTAAACTGTCAAAGTCATGCACACGTCGGGCTCTTCGCGGTAATTTTTCGGTAGCCTTTCCCCAAAGAACTATTGGGCTAGCATAATGTAAAAGGAATGTAAAGGAAGGCGACTGGTAGTTCCAACCAAACAAGCTTTTCTTCTTTTAATATATTTACATTTAGTACCTATAGATATAAATTACTACTTGATATTTTTCTATTTAATTAAGTAAGTATGTAATATGTTTTTGTACAAAAAATTACTATTGTATCCAAAAAATAATAATAAATAACGACGACCTCCGGTTCGTCTTGTTCTGTAAATAATCTTGAAATTTTATTAATTGAAATAACATTTTATATTGAAATAGCTTGACAAATTAATTATTAAAATATATACTTAGCTACTCTAGTGATAAATTTATTCTTCACATACTTAGGGGATTACTAAACCATGATTTTTTAGTAAGTAAGTCGGTATGTAAGTAAGTATAAAGAATTGGACTGTGGTAAGTAAGCATTTTTTATGTTTAAGTAAGTATTTTCTTCATTTTCTAAATCCGAAAATTGAAAATGTTGCCCACAGAACTCTAAAGACCGCTAACAACCCCGCGGGTCTTTTGACGCGGCATTATTGTGTATTTTGGAAAAATTCATTGTTTAATAATCTCCCCAGGCCCTCGACTCGACGACCCATTGGGAGCCGTGAATTTTACAGTGTGGCCTGCATTATCCTGAACCCATTATATACCTACACCAGGCAGAACAAAGTGTTAATGTTATGTGCCTATACTTAGTATATACTTACCAAGTATTATTTAAAACGTTTCAATGGACGCACCCTTCATTATAGATTTTTTTTAATTCTCATCAAGTAAACAATAACGGTTTTCTTTTATACTTACTGAGCTATTGTTTATTTAAAAATACCTACTAGGTAAAGTAGCGCTTGCGTGCGTCTTCGCCCGCGTATCTTTAAAAAATACATTCTACATCCTAGATACGTGTTATTTTTAATTTTTTGTAAAGTTTCATAAAAATCCATTCATTACTTTTGCCACAGAATACATGGATAGTTATGTAATACTTACCTACTTAGTAGGTAAAAGACGTGAAAGAGCACCTAACAAACTTTAACATTAGATAGTACTTTAGGTACATTTTGTCACGTGACGTGAGCTTTTTGTTTTACTTTGTCAATTTAATTACATATACATAATATATATACACATGAGTGAATAAATAATATTGAAAAGTAAGTGGCAGGCTACACTGCACACAATGCCACCAAATGGGCTTTGTAAATTATACGACTGCTGTACGGAACCTGAATCCAGAATCTAAAACAAAATATTTTATAAAACGTAGAATATAGCACTAGCTGGTGCCCGCGACTTCGTCCGCGTTCTGGATGAAAGGTACAGTCGGCTGCATAAGTCGATTAACACATTCAAAAGTGCAAAACAACTGAACACTCAACTTACTTAGTTACTTTCTTACTTACTGAAGCTTTTTACGATCGTTTGTATGTAAACTTTATTTTGATCTCAAATCGTGACAACGACTTATGACGCGTTGAGTGTTCAGTTGTTTTACACTTTTGAATGTGTTAATTGACTTATGCGGCCGACTGTACCCTATATCCATTCTGGTGTCCCGTTTTTATTATACCTACTTAAGATTAATCTTAAATTAAAAATGTATTTGTATCTGAAATAAACTTATTTTAATTAAAAAACAGTTTATTAATGCGACACCGCTATTTATTTTCCTATTTGTCTACAAAAGGAAAGAAATACTGAAATCACTGAGCAATTCACATCAAACAGCATCAAGGGGAATCCCCTTTGTTGTCGGTATTGCAAGCGTAAGAATGCATTTCCCATTGTTTCTGGTAAATGGACCATTAGCGGGCAACAATCAGACACTCGCTTGCCAAAGCTCTGTCGGTGGATCGCGCGCCTTTTTATTTCAATGGAGGAATGTATGTTACATACTTACTTTGAAGTGTAATCGGGAAGGCTAAACGGCTTCCTACCTAAAAGCTCTTTTATAATTTAACTTTGTGTAACATTAACTACACGCATTAACATTAATCAACGTGAAAACATTCACATTAAATAAACGCTTAAGAAAGCTCAAGAAACTATAGTCAACTGGTGAATTTTATGATTCTATGATTGAATTATGATACATACTCAATGTGGCCAGTATTTTTCTTAAATACCACAATAGTAATAATTTTAATGTATTTCGCGATCTACAAATATAAGAAAAATTATAAGTATAAAAAAAATATATATAAAAAATTTCACTTAAGTAGTAAAAGTTTATTATCCTAAGGGCCTATTTCACCATCTGTCAACTATAATAGGCTAACCGTCATTTAAAGTCACCGGTAACCAGGGATAATGAGCTGATATATCATCTACCTTTGTTTGTACGGTAAAAGTCCCAAAACATTAAATAGAAAATAATAATAAAAATTCGGCTATCAAATGATGCAGTAAACTGAGTGCATAATTTAATAAAACGTAAAATTATTTCTAACAGTAACTAATCAACACTTTACTTGTAGTTTTATATTTATGTATAAATAAATATAAAACGACAAAATCAGCTTAGGTATTTCTTGACTATTTTTTATAATATTATCAATAAATAATTAATAAAGTGAACATCTTAATGAAATTAGCATAATTATAACAGTGTTAGACAGACGAGACGCTGGAATATAATAAAGCCACCTGTCACGATGTCCATAATGTCCATAATGTCCATCGTTTGACTGTCAAGAATGGATTGAAATAAAAGGTATTTATTGGAGAGGACTGATTTGTCGAGTCATTCAAGTGAGTTCACGTATCCGCTGTCTCGAAATATGTAGAGTTCCGCATTTCATACTTTGATTAAGTATATTGGCGTGGAATTTATTAAAAAGTATAAAAAAGTAAGTACAAGTAATTATTATTCATTTATTCAATATTTTAAATTTTAAATTAATCTATGATAATTTATAATATATTAATTTATGAGCAGTTATGGCTTGAAAACTTAAGAAACGAACTCTTAATAATTCTAATAACGTGAAACAGGCGCTACTCGACGTAACTGTCATTTAAAGTCACCGGTAACCGGGAATAATGGAGCTGATATACCTTTGTCTGTATGGTAAACGTCCCAAACATTAAATAGAAAATAATTTAAAAGAATCGCCTATCGAATGATGCAGTAAAACGAGTGCATAATTCAATAAAACAGAAAATTCAATAAAAAGTAACTAATCAACACTTTACATGACGTTGGTGAAAGAGGCGCTCTAATAAATAAAATTGAAGTGTTTATTATGTCAAAGTAACTGTATTTCATTATATATTATATCAAAATATATACAGTACCTCTACTTACTATTTAAGGAACGTAAGTAGATATACTTAACTTAACTTAACATTTTTCACAATTTTTATCTGACTTTTTCTTCCGGCTAATCTTTGGAAACCGTTGGACCGCTTTTGATGTAACTTTCACTGGCATATACTTAGCTGATGTTATAACTAAAGCTACTATATTTTAGAAAAAAATATATAAGTAAGTAGTGTCTAATAACGCGTGGCTGGGATTATCAATTAAGTATGTGATAAAATATGTGCGGAACCCTCAAGACGTGATAGTATACAGGTGGTCCAACTGAGGTGAGGCCGTCATGATGGCTGCCAACAAATCTCGCTGTTAATGAGGTGTTCCATGACGCCATCATTCCGTGTTTGCACCTCGATGACTCCGCTGTATTGTGACTCATTTCGACACATTATCTACAACTTTAAAGCCTTGTTTTGGAAATTTTAAGAAAAAAAAAAGGAATGGGTTTTGTCAGTAACAATAACATCTATTAACTAAGTCCCTCAGGTAGGCAGTAACTAAGTAGTAACTTACAAAGAACCTTAACTAAATATAAGACAATATTATGTTGATAATTACATAATATTATTATTACTAGCTGGCGCCCGCGACTTCGTCTGCGTTGAAAAAGAAAAAGTAGCCTACCTGTGTCCCGTACGTCATATCAAATGTTTGTCTACCAAGATCATATCAAAATAAAAATAAAATATTCAATGCCTGAAAAAAAAAGGAAGTGGTGGATAAAAGCTTCTATAGCTATAATATCTTGCTTCGTAAGCTCTTGAAGTGCAAATTTATTTTATGAATATCTCTGTGAGCTGCTAGATTGCAATCTTAACAGAATGTATTTTTCCAGGAAAACCCTTAAAAAAATGTCTCAGCGTGCAAAAATTTATGTGATTTAAAATAGGAACCCACGTGAAAGCACTAGTTTTTTAATAAATTCATTACAACGCGCGCTCGTGCTTTATCGATTGTGAGCTCTTTTGCCCGAACGTGCCATAGACAATCGAACGCCGTAGCGCTTCCCTACGCACTCGTCGTCGGCGAGAAAATTACATTTCCACCATTGTCATGTCAAATCAAAACGAAACCTAAAACGTTCGCCATAAGGTCGATTTTCAAAAAACACTAAAAGATTTTTTACGACTTTCACATCGGAAATTTCCAAAAAGCAAATGTTGTCAATTGACATTGCTTTTAAATAAATGAATTTCGAGCTGATGTGGACCGTGTAAAGTTCAATATTGAAGACCCTCACAGAAACATATAGACTCTTTTCCGCCTTAAACCCTCTCGGTCTTTGTCTCTGACTCGCTGTCAAGCGTACTTGTGCCTTCCCGCGCTTTTTGTTCTAATTAGTCAGCCTCTTGACAAGACCTTGCGCACGGTTTATTCGCTGCACAGATAAAAATGCTGTTTTACATGCCACCTCTACCCTCTATCTACCCTTGTAAGTAGTAGGAATTATTTGTGCTAAGATAATAGTTTCTAGTTAGCAACTATACCCACGTATATTGTCCTCGTTATATTACAGTCAGCATTGTATACAACCGTATACAAACAAAGATACACGTCAAAACAAAATATGTTTAAATGAAGATATTGTGGGAACAGTAAGTTTTTAAAATAGGATAAAATAAGATAAAATAATCCTGCACTGTACAATGGTTGTTAATCCATATCTATACTAATAAATTGCATCGTGAAATTTTTCACACAAATCTTCAGAGATACAGAAAAGGACATTCTCTCCGATAACTTCTCCTGAATCACCTAAACAGATTTTGATGCGGTTTTCACTAATGGAAAGAGCGATCAACGAGGAAGGTTTGTGTAAGTATACAATTTGTAGAAAAAAATTGCATCAGTGTTAAGCTAGGGCGGGCCGCATATATAAGTGTATTAATAGTTATCCAAATTACTTATTGTAGGTATGTTTATATGACAATCCTTTAGAAAATTCACTGTAATTGGTACACGTCAAGATGGAAATATGAATTACAATTTAACATTAGTCATATTCGGTACCTACCTACCCTGGTACTACCCTCACAATAAAAGCAAAGACGTTCTTAACCCCATGAATGGAAAATCTTAAGTCACCCCCTAATGGTTCACCCCTTTAAAGTGTACCTACAGTATTCATGATCGCGACCCCTAACAGGAATAATATTCACAAATTTGTTTACAGATCGAGTGTGCACAAAATTGTATTTTCCAATGGGGGAAATATTTTGGGAATTTTTATCAGTGTTGGAAAGGCAATAATTTCTTCGCGGTAGTTTTATTGTTAATGTCAACTTATCTATTGCTGTCATCAAACCACGCATATTTAATCAGAGCCCTTTGACAATAAATTGTGATTGTGACACGTGCCGTATCGCGGATCGATGGAGCTACGTGCTCGACAATGGCGGGCGGAACCGACGCCATGATGCGCGTCATGCCACTTCCGGCTTTGTCTAATTAGCGTTTCCGCGAGAGTACCTCTCGCTTCGGAAATATGAAAAGCTCGAGTGCTTTTTATTTTCCCTTTGTCGATTGCATGTTGGCATGTTTTACTTAGCCTTTCGTGTCGTGAAACACATAGATATATCTATTATTCTATGTTATCTACCTCGTTAAATTTCCACGGTTTTCTGTCATTAGCAGACGTCATTAAATCATTTTATAAGACATATAAGATCTGCTAAAAATGTTCACTTGTGAAAAGTTACGGAGGAGGCCTAGATGTCTGTTTAGCTACATCCTACGCCTAAGATAGTGATGATGATTATACATGGTGGCAGGTTGGCGGGCGGCGGTCCATTTGATGGTAGGGGTCACCATCGTAACGTTGTAGGACCCAAGTAACACTAGAGGATTTTGATTTCAGATTACAAACAGTAGCTTGACGGAAGCACCTCAGAACGGAGATAGTACCAAGTACACACATTTCCGCGGTATAAAGTTTCTACGCAGATGCGTAGAACCATCAGTACAGTATCTATTGTACTTTATCTAAAAAAATCCGCAACTAAACCGCAACTCATCGAGACACCATTGTAACTAAGTATTTCCGCTAAGAACACTAAGAGAGGCTTCATCTCTTTTTATACTAAGTAGTTCTATTTTAACCATTGTTGTGCGAGCAATAGATAACAGTTCGACCCTGCAAGATCCAGCTGGTATTTTAAGCAATAACCTGCTCCTGACCAACACGGTACCTATTAATCTGGACCGTACCTTACGTACGTATTAATCTGAACATATACCTAGATAGTGCTTCCTGCTTAGGCATAGCTCCGGTGTGAACTCCAATTTTGCTTAAGTTAGAGTAACATTGTCTTGTTAATTTAAGTCGAATTTAGGTGCCAATTACCTACGCTCAAATTCGACCTTGGTGGAGTTGAATAAATAAATAAAAGTATTACAAACAATATTATATACTGAGAGAGAGAAATAAATTGGAAACAATATATACTGTCTATTGCGTTCGTTGAAATCGAGGAATGTTCTCATTAAATTAGGCGTCTGACACAAATCCGTAGCAACCCGAACACGAACTCGAGACGCGATGCGTTTTATTGTCAAGAGGCCAATAGTTTTCAATTCTGCCGCCCTCACCTGTCCCTCTGCCGAGCTAATCCGCCATTTTATTAGCGTGCCCTCCTAATGCCAAGCACGTGCACTGTACTCTTTTGTTCTATCAAATTTACTCGCGAATACAAAATGGCGAAATCTCGTTAAGCATCCAAACCGAAATCGACCGTGAGTACAACGCTCGAGAGTATAGAATTGAACAATGGCCAGCGTTGCTTGTACTTTTTTAATTTCCTGGAGACCGTTGAAAGCCATGTTATTATTTCATTTTAGCAGGCCGTGACTGACATTTAACAAAGTCGATGTTGCCATGCGGAATAAACTGTTATACGCGTTATGAGAGATTATACGGTAATCTGGGAATATTGAAGACAATAAAATAGGCTTATCTCGAGAGGGCGAGGGAGACACAAAGGTAAACGTTTAGTAACTTGAAATGTACATGTTATTGGTTACCTCCAAGTATTCCAGCAATTCTCTTTTGTAGATAACTTTCTTTGTTTCTTGCTATTTAAGGCTGTGTTGCTATTGTCAGAAAAATAGCTGAATATGTTTTGGGGAAATCAAACGCATTAAGTGAAACTCATGAATTTTTATTAATTTTATAAATCGGAAATTTTATTACATTTTATTTCTCATTATAATTACAAATTCCTTTTCAATAATTATGCACTATTTATTTATAATTATAGATATCTACCTCCCCTAACCCTACAATAATTACATCCATCTAATTTCATTACAAATAAATAAATTAAAAAAAACATTAATTACACTTTATCTTTGTTACAAATAAAAAAATCGCTTAATATTAAAATTACAATTAGTGAAGCTTATTGCTATTCATTGTTTGAGCACGGAAACCCGCCATTTTGTTCAATGTTGCCAGTGTCTCGTAACTTATTTTACTATTTACATTAGGAGAAATTTACTATTATTTTATACTTAATAACTAAAAGTAAAGATATTTAAGTACATTGTTCAATAAAATTAATTTCATGTTTTTTTTTTACTTTTAGGCACATAGTACCTTACACATAAAATAATTTTATATTGTTCTATTTTGCATAACAATTTAGATTATTTGCGAATTCCACCCATAGATAGGTATTAACAAATCCTGCCTCCAAAAAACTATCTGAAAAGATCGAACTATCCTTCAGAACATAATGTTAGCAAAGAAAAAACATATACTTAAGTAATTATATCCGAATTATCTGCACTTTTATGGACGAACAAAAAACACATAAGTATTATAATAATTATTATAATCCATTTGGTATCCTGATATACAATCAATTGCTGCTTTATTTGGCCTGTCAAAACTTTATAAGTATATAAACAATTATTGAAAAGGCATTTCACAAAGAATAGACACAAGATTTAATAAGTATAATATTTTTGAGTGCTAAAAATAAGTAAATATTGCCATATAGGTAATATAGGCATTATTATCTAATATCTTCGTTGTGTTTATCTCTTTTTTTTTAATTTCAACTTGTTATAAATGCAAATTAGGACGTATTGTAATACGTGTCTATTGCATACCTAAGTATTGTAGTTAATTTTCAAAAATGAATACTTAGGTATTTTAGAGAAAAACTAGGACTAGGTACATACTTAACATTGTCCCCGCTTCGTGAGACGAGTATTTGTCTGAATGCATTAGGGTTTGATGGATTTAGTTTAGGCTATTTAGAAGCTTTTATATATTTATAGTTCTCAAATTTTTAAGTAGGTAAGTACCTACCTACATTTTTTTAAATTCAGAATAAGGCCTCATAGAATTTATATAGCACGTCTGCTTTCGTTAACGTCTCCTATTAGAGTAAATAGAATATATATTAGCATAGAGTAAATAGTTACGTACTGGTTAAGTAACTATTTACTCTATGATATTAGTAATAAGCCATGATTACAAGAGTGGGGATGATCTATTAAATAGATCATCCCCACTCTTGTAATCGTGGCTTGTCAAATATGACATTTTTTATATTGTATGTACAGTCGGCCGCATAAGTCGATTAACACACATAAATATACAAGTGCAAAACAACTAAACACTTAACGCGCTATAAGTCGTTGATCACGACTAGAGAAAAAAATAAACTTCACGTACAAACGATCGTAAAAGCTTAAGTAAGTAAGTAAAAGTATGTTGAGTGTAAAGTTGTTTTGCACTTTTGAATGTGTTAATCGACTTATGCGGACGACTGTACTTTAATTTAATTTTGTATTTTTGTTATTATAGCCTTCTGTGGCATCTTGAGTATTGTATCTGTTTTAATAGTAATAGAAGATAATTGTACCTACCTAATTACGCGATGTTTTGGGACTATAGATTCGACTCCTTTAATTAAATGTTCATTACTTATATCACTTTGGCATAAAATTAACACAACCAATTTGGTAGATGTGCATGAAAAAGGAAGTTAATCAAATATATTGCAATATTTACTAGGTATTTAATTAGGAAAAATTAACCAACGAAGTCATAGTTTTTCTCACTTAATTTCGTTTATTCAGTATTTTCAATTGAATAAGAAAATTCCACTGTTCCTGTCTCTACTGATTCGGCCAAAGAACATGAACAATAATAAGTATAACTATTATAAGTAGGTATTAACGGAATGCACTTTTTTTTATTTACAGTAATATCTACACACACGAAACACAGACTCATTTTGTCTATTAAACGGTAGTTACAAGTAACTATTCACACAACAGTCAACTAGACATTATCAACTAATAACTATAACTATGTTATTTACAAAAAAAAAGAAACGCTTGAATGAGCTGCAAGGTACCTAAGTATTTTCTTAAGCAAATTTATTCGTTTTGAATGCTGAATACATGGAAGTACTACAACTATGGAATTTGCGTCACAAATGCCAAAGCGGGACATAAAAAGTACGCCTAAAAGTCTTGCCTTGGCGCCTCAATGGTAAACGGTATACTTAGTAACGTCCAAGTTCTACTATTCTCATTTTCTAAGTCTCATTTTCTTTAAATGACAGATGTTTGGTTGAGTTTGACCGACCATGCTCTGCTCATAATAATATGTCATTTTTAAAATGTTCCATGAACCTCGTAGTGTTTTGTATAGAGTGCGAAATCCATAGTTGTAGCACATTCATGGCTGGATGTCTCATCTATACCAATATATAAATAAAACTGAAGAGTTTGTTTGTTTGTTTAGTTGTACGCGCTAATCTCAGGAACTACTGGGTCGAATTGAAAAATTATTTTTGTGTTGGATAGTTTATTTATCGAAGAAGGCTAGGCTATAGAGAACGCAGACGAAGTCGCGCGCACCACCTAGTATTGAATATTGAAAAGGTATTACAGTTTATGGTCTTGCTTGTTAGGTACTTTTGTCTTTCTATAGATTTCTTAGTATCTATAGATCTATAGACCTATAGATTGTTATAGATTTTTCTTAGCAGATTTCTGAGCGCTTATAGAATAGATTTTTAGAGTTACGCTGTGTGTGCTAAAAATTTATATTGTTTGAATTATGAATCATGTAGCAAACATTAACTTATTGAGTATTTGCATACAATGAAATCGCGTTCTACAGAAAGCCTATGTCTAATAGGTTTCAGTCGATTCTAAATCAATTATGCACTGCACATTTTACTGACAGACAAGAATTTTATTGCTTTTCAAAAGTATTCAAATAAATGAAAAAGTCATTTAATTCATTCCAATCACGAAACTAAATATAAAGAGATATTATCTCTAATACCACGTTATAGCAACTCAAATGAATATTAGATAACTACGTCGTTTCACAGAAAGATACTTAATATCAATACGAACGCAGTAGAGTTAATTTGACATAATGTTGGTTGTGATAACTTTGAAAAGAGAACTGAATATTTTACAATAATATTTATATTATTTAAAACTTTAAAACAAATGTGTCCATATAGCAAATCCATTCTATATATGTATATCCACAATAGAATCTATGACTGTATCCATATACACATATAACATCAAAACTCCACTGGGTCCTGATCGATACGACATCTATCTAATAATAAAATTACGTCATCAAATCCTTATATTGGCTTAAGACTAATAAGTTATTTACAAGCTTACCCTCGTCCCGAACGCGGAATTGTCACTTTTTCACTTCACTACAATGTCATCACTTTTTTGGTTCATATATTATAAGATAAGATATATAATAGTAATGTCTGTCGTTGTGTTCCCAGCGCCGCCTCACCCGGGACAATGTTCTTGGAGGAACTAACGCGATGCGTGGTTTGACATCAAATTCTAACATGGACTAAAGAGAAAATCGTAGAGCCTGCTAAGTCGTTATTATTTTTTAAAATAAATGTCCACAAGTGCACAAAAGCTAATAAATCGTGAGAAGCGATGTGCTGCCAATTGCTGACATCGAGGAAAAAACTATATCTATAAGACAGGTGAATAAAATTTAGGTAAAAAAATATAAGTTCAAAATGTTTTGACTGCCTATGACCTAAAGACTTAACTGAAGGAAATTGCAAAATATAATAGGCTTGAAAAGCTATGTGCTAACAGATGCTAACATTCAGGAAAACTATTGGCATAAGACAAATGAATAAAATTCAAGATAAAATCAAAGAAAATCTGATAAAGTAGGAATGAATTTCACAAGTGGCGATATCAATCACTTTGTTTGTATTTTATAACTCCTAAGTTTAAGCTACCAACTAAGGTCGATGTAAAAAAATGCTGAGCAAGAAACATAAGGGGCTGCTAAAAGGGAATCAAGTTATAACACCAAACCTGTAGAACCTCAGAATCCGCCGGCAAACAAGGAGACAGCTGACAAGACAAGAAACATAATCAAACCACGTTTACTCCATTGAGCTCAATCGAAGTACATTTCCTCCTTGAACATTGTCTCGTGGTAAAGCTGCGGAAACTTCTACCAGGCCCGCCCCTGAAGCGGAAGGTAGCCCGAACATTGTTGCTGGTACGCAGTCGGCTGTCGGTAGGAGGAGACGAGGGGGTTGCTGCACGCAGCCTGCGAGGGTTGGGGGGCGGAGTAGCCCGATGTGGGCGTTGCGCAGTGGCTGTGCGCGGGCGAGGATGACTCCCCGGATCCGCACGGCTTGCCGTCCTTCACCAGCACTGGCACGGCCACCCGTCGCGGTGATGACGACGACTGTTGGTTAAAAACTTAAGTTAGCCGCTATACTTAGTTAGTTGACACTTGACGACACATTTGCGGTCTAGTCTGTTAATAACCAAACGGTCGCGGGCTCGAATCTCGCTAGGGGCAAATGTGTTATGTATTAACATTTAGGTACAGTCGGCCGCAAAAGTCGATTAACACATTCTTTGTACATTATGGTTTTGCAATAAATATTTGAATTTGAATTCAAAAAATGCAAAACAACGTAACACTCAACGCGCCATAAGTCGTTGTCACGACTAGAGAACAAAATAAACTTCACGTAGAGATAAAGCCACAACCGACTCGTATCCTTATACGATGTCCTTACATCGCGAGGTATAAGTAGATTACATAATCTACTAAATAGATTACATATAAGGCAATAGGTTAAAATAACATAGTATACTATATAATAACATATAGAATGTAAATTGGTTCCAAACGTAGGTAAGTACTATTCAAAATTAATGATCGTAAAAAGCTTCAGTAAGTAAGTAAGTAATCGACTTATGTGGCCGACTGTACCATACTCGAGTCATTGATGTTTGTATTTATTATGTATATTGTATGTATTTACAAAAAAGTAATCTATATGTATGTAGTATATCAAAACTGTCTGGTATCAGTAATACAAGCATAAATTGCTTAGTGTGAAATGGAACTACTTAGATTCAACTAATTTTTGCTTTTTAAGAACATACACGAACTTATTTGACTTTTTCATGTGTTGATATTGTTTGGGGCGTCTCCTGTAACCAAATGCAACCTCTGGGGAGCCGAAGGTGTGCTTCGATCAAACTATCTCATGAATGACTACATGAGTAGGTATAAGAGAATTGTCTCTATGGTATCTCTTTTTATTACTGTAATTGTAAACACTCGTTATAATGTCATTAAGTATAAATATTAATAATTAAGTATGTTGTGCTAACATTTAGTTATAGGTAAAATTATAAACAATAAAATTGTTATAGCTTTAGGTACACTGGGTTGTATTAATATGTTTTGTAGAAATTAATGGCGCTGTATTTTTTTTATGTTCATAATAAAATAAATGAAAATTAATAATTTAATAATCGGGGTGGAAACGACCGCCCACTGCCGTCGCGTTAACGATCAAAAAGTCGTGACTGCGACACGCCCGACGCGCCCCCGCGCATTCTCCTCTAAATTGAGGCAATTGGCGTGAGGCTGGCAACACACGCGTGTCATTAAAGTCACCCCAACAACGTTAGGGCTGCGTTAAGACAGCAACATTACTAATTGCAATTTTAGTGACCTATAAGTTAAAAGCAAAGTGGCCGGTGTTGCGATCTGGACCTACTATAAATTCAATAAAAGTTTTTGCTCCTGAAATTACAGCACTATGTATATTTAAAATACCCACTTCCAAGTTAATATTTCAAAAATTATATGTTAAGTTCCGGAGTTTGAATATACTTAAGTTAAATTATTTTTAAAAGTTAACAATAACACAAGGTGTGCCAACCCTAACGCGTTTCGACAAAATATAATTCTAATTGCCGTGGGGTTGCCAGATTTGCACGCACCGGTGCGGGGCCCCGTATTTTGTTTCCCATCGTTCCCGACGGGAGATTGCTATCAAGTGGGCAAAGACTATCGCCTCCGCAAACAAGGGCCGCGACCGGCGACGTCAGCGAATGATTTTTATCGTTCTATTCTTTTTTCAAATTCATTATTCATTAATTTTGAATAGTACTTAGCTACGTTTGGAACAAATATTTTATAAAATCTATATTACTTTTACATTCTATATGTTATTTTAACCTATTGCCTTATATGTAATCTATTTAGTAGATTATGTAATCTACTTATACCTCGCGATGTCCTTATACGAGTCGGTTGTGAGATTGTTTTATTCACATTTTGTATATAAAACGAAGTGTCGCAACCCCTTTTTGGAAAACCATTTTAAAATTACAGCACATGACGTGTGGTTGTGTTTCTGTGAGTAAAAATACCAGAAATCAATGTCATACTTATCCAAGCTTATTCCTATTTTTTATCTGGTCAAAGTTAGCAGCGCACTTGTGCTTACAGGCGACGGTAGACAAGTACAATCAAGTAAATTGTCACCCTGTATGCCGTCGTACATCTGTGTAACATCAATTGAGGGTTGTGTTACCTGATTGTGTTGATTCTGTTCCGCCATCGCCTTCTCTTTCGCTTGTCTTTTACACTTGTAGCGATGGTTCTGGAACCAT
Source organism: Synanthedon vespiformis (assembly GCA_918317495.1). Classification (NCBI taxonomy): domain Eukaryota; kingdom Metazoa; phylum Arthropoda; class Insecta; order Lepidoptera; family Sesiidae; genus Synanthedon; species Synanthedon vespiformis. The sequence continues at coordinate 537,300 of OU906962.1, forward strand.
ATTTTAACCTGCAACAAATATATTTGAATTTAAAATCTCAAACATTAGCAAAACAAATAGGGGCGAGCATCGTGTGCAAATAAATGGAATATGAAATCAATATATGTAAATAATTTTGCAAGGTTAAAAATAAATAAAAAAAATTATCATGTTAATAAATCAAACACTTTTAAATACTTACTAATATTATAAATGTGAGTTTGTTTGTTTATTTGTTTATTACGCTTTCACGCAAAAACTACTGAACCGATCACCATGAAATTTTGCATACACGTTGTCTGCGACACCAGAAAGGACCTTTCATCCAGAACGCAGACGAAGTCGCGGTCACCAATTAGTAAACTAACCCTATTTTTACCCTATTTTTAGTTAAGCCCACCTGGGCTTTACTACGGTTAAATGTTACCGTGAAATAGTATGTGTGGCTTCATCCATATTCGTAAATGAAATTACCTAACCAGTTGCAAGTGAAGAAATTTTTTTCGCTGATTAGTTACTAGTTGTGAGAGAGGAATTATTTATTATTCTACTTTTGTTGATCAAATTATTTCCATATTTGTAACCCGAGACATTAATTTATATAAAATGAAAACAACGTCGAAATAATCAATAAAGTGTTTAAAAAGTCCGAGGTAATGAGACCCTCTAGTAGCAGTGTAGGTACTGTTGCGTTTCAGTATGTTCAGATTACCTAAGTTATCAGGATACCATAGCCCTAGCTAGGGCTCTGGTATTGTCGGAAACGCGTTTGCACCATGTGTAGCGTTATTTATCTATGCTAAAGCCACCTATTATCAAGTAGACCATCAGCTCGGTGCCATCGGCTGCGGTGATTTCGGATTCATCTGAAGTAAATTAGATCCAGCAGGAATTTCATTGGGATTGTCACCAGCTGTGCCGATTTTTGTGGATTACTCTCCCAAGAAGGGAGGCGAATTTCACGCGTGACGAAGAAAAGCCGAGAAGAAAGTCAACAAGGTTTCACTCGGCACTCACTCGTCACGCCTCACACCTGACCTCCCTGAAATTAGCGCTAAAGCACGCTACAGTACTGTCAACACTCCACCTTAATGACGAAAGAATAAACAAGGCTCACACGATGTTTGCCCCAAGGAGCGGGCAGCCTTTGTACGCGCTCGCAACGCAGCGAAATATACACTTTATTTATTATTTATACATCGAGAGCTACTCTGCTGTGTTTATTCTTTGAAATGGATGTGTGCGCACCACCCCTCTATGTTCTGCTATTAAAATTCTTCATTGTCGCATCGAAATATTCGCTATTTTGCTGATCATCGCCATCCGCCGGTTGCAACTTTTCTAGCCAACTTTTTGAATACAGAAAACATTTGTTGCAATACGACAAATCCATTGCTTGATTGGTTAAAATGCTTGCCTTAGTGTTCTTCTCAGAGGTCGCGGGTTTAATTCCTGACATAGCCAACTATGGAAATGAAGTTACGAAAGCTAACACTGGCCTAGGTGTGCAGAGTTTTGCCCACTGTACATTGTAAGGTTTTACCAAAATAAAAGCCTATAAGTTCTTACTTTGGAGTCCAAACTATTGGTGTGTTTAGTTTGGCGATTTAATATTTACTAGCGACTTGATCCCGGCTTTGCATGTAGTTGAAATATTCAAAAATCCTTTCTTAGCGGATGCTTACCCTACGCTATGGGTGTTCCAAATTTCAGCTATCTACATAATATACTAGTTTTGACTGTGCGTTGAACGTCTATAAGTGTAGTAACAAGTTATCGGTCATGTGCATTTGTTTTGTTTTGAGGTCTCAGATGTAGATAGCAGCGTGGCTGGGGCAAGCGACGATTGCTTTTGTCCGGTGTGACGTGAGGCGTCGCTGTTGGCACTCGGCGAGTCTCGGACGCTCTCGTGTCGAGTAGGTACTTTCTTTTCAATCTCCTTGTGCATAATGCTCGGTGTTTCCTGCACGCACTGCTCAACCGAGAGAGCTATTCACTTATTTGTTTTACCACTAAACGTTCGTTTCTCAGTAGCAGTCGAAGCGACATTTCGGCTGTGTCAGAGGGCCTCAACTGTTTAATAACTTTAGCACCCACTTGGCTACCGAGCGTGATGTTTTCCCAACGAGATCTATGGCCACAACTTGAAAACATTCATTGTCACTACACAGTCTCTAGTGCTTATGTAAACAGGAAATAATGGATACCTATTATACATAATATGTATGTAGCTAGAGATGAAACTTATTTTAGATGTCATTTGATGTCTCAGTATTTTGTAAGTACTGAATTTGCTAAAATAATGCTAAAATAATACCCTAGCAATGGTGAAATAGTAATGGCACACTGCGTTTGCAGTCGAAAACTGGGTAGCCCACCTGCTGTCAGTAACCACCTCCTAACAGAAGGTCACCATGAAATAATATCACATTACTCTGTCCTGCTAAGAACCCAATTATTAGGAATGCCAGAGGCATTTTTAACCTTAAGGCAAAATTAACCCCCTTTTATGTTAACAGACGACAGGAGTCACCTATACAGTGCTTAAGCCGAGCTTAACAAAAAAACAATTAAATAATATTGTGTAGATGGTGCAATATCTATGAAATTTCAGATATTCTAAAATATTAAAAAAATAGAACGTTACGCATTCATGCTCGCATTCTGTGTGACAATTTTGATTTTACTACAATAATTTTTCATAACACTGGCTTAAGTATATAATATTTATGCTAATCGATTCTTAAGGAGTAAACTCCAAAAAAATCTAGTAAGTAATAGAAAAGATTTTCAAAAATTCTGAAACAGGTAAAAATATTACTGATAATTTAACTCATTAGAACAACATTTTAGAAGCTAAATGCCACCCGTCCTGCTGTCATCTTGACAATTATACGAGTCCATTTTAGCGCCAACACATTCTTCACTAAGTACTAAGCTATCTAATACATTCAAAATTCGAACCAGAATCCTTATTACAAACGCAGTAAGGTTGATTTTGTAATTTTATCCTAAAAAAGAGCCTGTGCTTGGAATGAATGGATGTGTGTAGGTGTTCCATTCCTGGGAACGATGACTCGTCACATTTCGATGTATAATTATTATAAATAAAGATTGCTCTCGTATTTGTTTAGCTCTTCATTTAGTACAATGATTTTTTTCAACAATGATTATTCATTTTCGTTTGGACATATTGAATTTATTAATAATTTACAAAATAAATGACACTGCACAATATAAATTTACCAACAATACCTATTTAAGTAGGCGAAATGCTTTGGTGGCATTTAGTTATTATTCTATGGGTGGCATCGACCACTATAGATGCCACCAAGGCATTTCAGAACGGGCCCGACCATCAGAAATGAAAAGACGACTCTATCTATGCAAAAATCTTAATACCATTTTTACTATAAACTTACAACTAGACAAACACTAATAACCGATTTGTCAGTTCCAATGAGAGTATGTGATTTAATTAAATAGGCGAAATGCCTCGCTGGCATCGACCACTATTAGATGCCACCAAGGCATTTCAGAACGGGCACGACCATCAGAAACTTCAACAAAACGCTAAAACACTAATAACCCATTTGTCAGTTCCAATGTGAGTACCTACTTATGTGATTTAATTAAGTAGGCGAAATGCCTTGGTGGCATCGACCACTAGATGCCACCAAGGCATTTCAGAACGGGCACGACCATCAGCAATGAAGAAGACGACTCTATCAAGGTTTTCCAAAAACTCAAGACCTTTTTTACTATAAACTTACAACTAGACAAACACTAATAACCGATTTGTCAGTTCCAATATGAGTATGTGATTTAATTCAATTCAGCTGTATACAATATCTAGTTGATTGTCGCATTTTATTATAAAAGAAATAAGGTACCTATTGAACGAGCGATCACTGAGTAAACACGCGTCCGGACACTCTGACAGCCGATCAATACGCTTCATTTATTTAGTATCTTATCAAAATAAGGCCGTGTTGGTACTCAAGCAAAAAATGATACTGCACCTTTTCAATTTAATTTTAAAACTAATTGCCAACGGATTTTAAAACGTAAATGCAGGTATATTTGACTGCCGAGTACGAGAATGGTTTGACTAGAAGAACGGTGTTGCCAGTAGTAAATTTTATAGAATGAACGGTGCGTGAGTGAATGCGGTTACAAATACTTTGATTTGTTAAGTTTTTTTTAATACATACTTACATTTAAATGTTTTTTCAGGTGACTGTAAAGTCGATTTCATTATAATAGGTAGGTATTAAAGTTAAAAAATTACCTGCCTAGCCCTTACTGCTTAGTGTTAGCTGAAGTGAGGAATTAATATTCTAAAGCTTAGCTAGGAAATATAATTTTAATCTCACTAACATAATGTACCTTCCTAGGTGAGAAAGTGAGGTAGGTACGTTCAATTTATTAGCAAGATCCTTTAACTTTCCAACAATAACACCATACTAAGTCTTCCTTGTTTATTAAAATGTAATAAATGTAACATGTACCTACTTCAAAGTTTCTAATTAATAAGGCATATAAGTAATATAAGCATGTGGAAATCAATTATCAACTTTAACGTTTGACGTTAAAGACGAAATTGGATTGTGAACAGCTCTTCGGCTTCCGCTCGACAAAAGTAACCGCCTACACATTTAGCATGTATGGATCTCCCCTGCTCGTCAAGCGCGAGTTATTAAGCCCGAAATAAATATTTACAAGGCAATTCACAAAATTAATATTTACTTAATACACCCTCACGGATCTTGGCTACAATTTACACAAACAACTCGGATATTATTCAGTCATTTCGACATTCATTAACAGAATTAATTTATTGTTACAAAAAATGTGTAAAAAATCCATAAACTGTTGCAAATTACATTGTCAATTACTGGACACGTTATTTTTTAAATGTTCTAATAAACAGACAGGACGATGACGGTCCACCAAACTTGATACTAGCGTATGACGTCATCAGAGTTGCAATCAGTCACAGGGCGTTTCGGCGCCAAGATAAAATTTAAAAAATTACGATGTTTTTTCATATAATGTGCAAAAAATATACATGATTTAGCTTAAAACAAAGTGACATTTTTTTTATGCTATATTCTGATAGGATAACCACAAATTGTAGTATATTTGCAGTATTTTCTTGTCAAATAGCCAATTGTTGTTATTTCTCAGTGGTCTTCTGTACGGAGGTGGTTACAGCCAGCTGCCATTACTTACTTAAATGAATATTTTATACTTACTGTAATAATGAATATTATACCTAACATAAACATAGATATTCTTTTAACATAAAGAAAAGAGAGACCCGCTCTCGGCTTTTTTTGCAATTTTCTACTGGAAATTTTGTTTGTTTATCGCTCTTTCCATTAGTGAAAACCGTATCAAAATCCGTTAGTTGATTTAGAAGAAGTTACCGGAGAAACAGACAAAGGCGGACAGCGACTTTATTTCATATATTTAAGTAACTACAAAAAACAAAAAACTTATTATGTTCGTTACGTTTTCGCGCCTTAACTACTCAAACTATCACCATTCAATTTTGCATACCAACACGTTGTCAGGATAAATAATACCTACTTAATGTAAGTAATATCTACCTACCTATTACATATCCTTGTAAGTATTTAAGACAGTAACTTAGAAACGTAAGTTCCTAGCTTTTAAACAAATATTAATAATAAGGGATTTGTTTAAAAAGCGCACTATACGTAAACAGAACGTCATTATCAATGAGGCACTTAGCGTTTACAAACTGTAAAAGGAATTAGCGGCCATTCCGTACCTGCCGTACAAAGGGCCCGAGTATTGTCAGGTGCATTATCTACCTTCAAAACTAATACCCACGGATACAATACACTACAAAAACTCCTTCATTCATCAGTACAATAATCTCTTTTGAATTATCCATTTATAAAATGCGAAATTACCTCAAATTTCGCGTTTTATCCGCTAATATCATTTTGGCGGTTTATTAACAATCGCGCTGCGGGTAGCGAGAGTCGAAATCAAATTCTTTTTTTGAAATTGTTTTGACATGTCGGCCGCAATATATTATGAAGCTGTCTGTGGCGCGGAGTTAGCAATACCATAAACTTTTTTTTAATAAGCGGTGCAATGAAATTTCGGCCAGTTTAAAAAGGAAGTAGTTTTTTTTTTCATAACGATTAGCGATTAGAAAAAAGTGAAGTGGAAGTTTTTGAAAATTATAAGGCTAATATTTCTGGCCTCGTACTTAATTCATAATTTTGTTGTCGATATAACTATTATAGAAAAGAGCCGCAATATTATTATTGCATGAACTATTAATATAAACAGTATATTTTTTTTAAGTTTAATAATAAGGTTATGGTAAATTTTTGGTTTTATTATTTACTATCAGAGGTTTATGAAAGAAAATAACTTAATCTTTTTCTATATGTTATTTTGTATTAAGAGATTAATAAATAATTTATTACGTATTCGAGTTGCTTTACATTTTAAACATATGGGCTGATGACGTAATATTAACAGCTGGAAAGAATTGGATGAACAAGATAAAAGACAGGATGATTCAAGAAAAATCTATGTATCGGAATAAAAATAACTAATTTAACTATTAAAAACATGCAATATGCGTATGAGTCAATATGAGTATAAGTCAATATGCGTATAAGTCAATCTGCGTTTAAGTCAATATGCGTTTAAGTCAATATGCGTGAAAGAAATAAGTCATTATGCGAGTAACCCAATTTTTTGTGTATAATAAAATAAACACCAATATTTGTGTAATACCTAAATACATCTGAATAAATTTTACTTGAGATATGGAATTAAAATAGTTTTATAATTTTCATTAAGTAGGTACTATTTACTTGAGTTATTAGAAGTTTATGAATGAACAGACACTTTTTACGCTTAGATTCCTGAAAAGTTAAGCTCGGTCGTGTGCGTAGGTATTAGTCTGGAATGTAAATACCTAATATCTATTTAAAACTACTATTACCTACTTGTTTATGGACAGCCGCAGTTTATGGAGTGAACAGCGATTTGACAGTCTGTCATTGTTGAACTCATGAAGCACCATTATCTTATTGGTCCCATTAAGCATCTCGGGCGCCCGCATGCGCGGCATCCGGCGAGCCAGAGACAAGAGAGCGGTCGTGCCCATAGACAAAGGGAGGGACGATTGTCTCGAGCTCTACTAGCTCTTTGTTTCCATTGTTTCCACTTTTTCGGAAGACGAAAATTTCCCATGGAGTTCGTCGACCGAGTTTTATACGCTTCATTCAAAATTCAAATTTAGAATCTATGGGAGATTTCATGTACTAATCTATCGCATTCTATTTCAAAACGGTTTCTTAAAAAATAAATATTAATAGGTACTTATTAGTTTTACTTATTGCTTATCTGCTAAGTAGATATTAATAGGATTTTTTATATTAAAAAAAAATGAGACACGCTGACAGTTCAACTGGATCTTTGTGATAGGTGGCTTCATAACATTTTAATTTGTAAAATGGACGAACAACACGACAAGAATTTGTTTACGCTTGAAGAAGCCTATTAGTCCCAGGTAAAAGCGTAGGATTAGCTTATAAAATAAGGGTTAATATTTTTTTTAAATGGAGACCAAATAAAACCTAATAAAACACTTTTTGCTTAATATGATGGAAACTAAGCCACGTGATTTGTTAAAAAGGGAATGAAAATTTGAAATTGGAAGCGGCCAGTATCAACAGTGGCGGGACTGGCGGGGTGAGTCGTCGGTCGGAACATCGAAATTTACTTAAGTTAAATAACGAAACGCGAGCCCTCTGTTTGCACATTCTAACGTCAAATACTGAGGAGTATTGTGGCTTCAACTTCGCCTACGTTGCGGCGTCCGCATTTCAACTTCCCTATGAATATGCACCAATGGCTATCCGACCTATCTATAATTATAGCGGTTTCTAGATACTTCATTATGCATCCAACTTTTCTGTCCATCCCCGTTTATCGCTGAGTGGGTACCTACTTGAACTAAGAAAAGTCCCATTTATTGAACAGTTCGAGAACATGTATGTATATTTTCTACAATACGATTTAGACACTCATTTGAAATATTATTCTTAGCATGCACCGACTTTTTTAAAACACAAAATAAGGATTGAACAAATGTTTTAACACATAAGATAAAGGGACACGGACGAAGTCGCGAGAAAAAGCTAGTATAGATGAAACTTGCCATCATTTGAATTTTGAACTTTGTTATCTAGTAGACTAGAGCATGGGATGATATTTGACACTCTTGGAAAGTCTTGACAGGAACACAGATTACTTTGTAACTAATCACGCTAGCAACGACGTCGAGTGTAAAAGCTTGAACTAATAAGTACCTACATAAATAAATTGTGTTATGGGGAAGCGACCCAAGTGAGTTAAGATTATAAAAGACTAGCTGTTGCACGCGACTTCGTCCGCGTAACTTTATAAAATATAACACATTCACAATACAAATTTTCAACCCAATCGGTCAAGCCGTTTAGTAGTTGACATACCGACAGCAGTGTCACCTACCGGGTCCAATTGTATAAAATTTCAACCCAATTGGTTCAGCCGTTTAGAAGTTATGTGAAAAAGATAAGTAGGTACCGAAGGATAATTCTTACTACAAGTTGTGCTATTACTTACCCGTTTTCCCGTAGGAATGAAGCATTTTCCCGCAGTAAAAAGTAGCCTTTGTTCATCAGGGATAATGTCGGCTTCTTATGGTAAAATAATTTTTCAAATCGGTCTAGTAGTTTCGGAGCCTATTCAATACAAACAAATAAACAATCAAATCTTTCCTCTTTATAATATTAGTACTTATAGAAGTAGGTATAGATATAACTTCCTAATATACATAGGTTATAAAACCGTTTTAAAGTAGGTATATATTAAGCTTTAACATAAAGTTGAGCTAGTCGCATTTCGTAAAAAAAATCTTGATAAATTCAATCGTCAAATATTTCCTCTCCCCCTTTGGAAGTTGTTTGGCGAATAAGTTGAAAATTTCCGCAACTTTCAATTAACCCTCCATTTGCGCTACTCGCTCTCACTACTCTTTAGCCGCAATTCGCTTTGATATTCACAATCACGAAAAAATATTGCAATATTTTGTTAATTAAAAATTCACCTTAATAAACATTATGAATTCACTTTTTATAAGTAACTATAGTGTTTATGCCTGCGATTTCGTCCGCGTCCGATAGCTACCAAACTTCACTACCAACCATTGTATGAAAATGTCATCAATATCGGTTCAGCGGTTTTGGAGTCCATAGGAGACATACAAACACACACCGCTTTTTTATATATATATTATAAAGAGGAAAGATTTGATTGTTTGTTTATAGGCTCCGAAACTACTGGACCGATTTGAAAAATTCTTTTACCATTTGAAGCCGAAATTATCCGTGATGAACATAGGCTACTTTTTACCGCGGGAAAATGCTTCATTCTTACGGGAAATCTAAAATAAAAGTAAATAGCGGCTTGGCCCGGGAGATAGGCGCCATCTATCCAAAATACGGTAGATGGCGTTTTATACTTTTCTACGCGGACGAAGTCGCGAGCACCAGCTAGTATATATATATAAGACAGCCGTCAATTTGATTGAACGCTTAAATATTATTAAGTATATCTGTCATTTATTATCTCATATTTGAAAAAGAGGTTTTTCACCGATACCTACTCAATAACCTCCGACGCCAGACGCAAAAATTGCGTGTTATAAGTCTGTGTATATATATATGTAAGGTATGTGTGTGAATGCCCGTCTATGGAATCGTATACAGCCATCCGTTAATGATTCGGTTTTTTTGTTTGCAAGCTGACGTGATCGAGATGTGTCTTTTCTATATCTACATATATGAAGATGTCTAACAGGCGTTTGAAAATTTGAATCAGCTCCCATTTTCTGGTTGACGAAAAGATTTCACTAACTTCCACAGGTTCGATTTATGTGAATCTGGGTATACCTACTAGGTATCAATTGTTACTTCAGTGGTATTACAATGATATTATGGTAATCTTGATCTGATGCTGCAACATCAAGTAGTCTCCGGGACACCTATTAACTCCTCAACAATCGATAGTATGTCGCCTAGTTTATAATTAGACGACTACTAAAAATTTTTTTTTTTTTAATTGGCTTTTCGCACATTTCGTACGAAATAAAATTGTGCGAGACGACTACTAAAACTTTTTAAAAACTATGAGTGTCTCTCACAAATTTACTTACTACCTATATATACAAATTTATATCTATTGGATCGCTACATCATTATATTATGGTGTTTTTTTTTTTATTTTTTTTTTAAGCTCCCATAGTTCAAAAAAGAGCTTTCAAACAGTGAGAAGAAAAAAAAATGTCGCATGTATCTATTTCACTACATATTATAAAACAAAGTCCTCCTCCGCGTCTGTCTGTCTGATTGTTCGCGATAAACTCAAAAAATACTGCATCGATTTTCATGCTGTTTTCACCAATAGATAGAGTGATTCTCGAGAAATGTTTTAGTATATAATTTACAAAGTTACGCGGCCGAAGTCGCGGGCAGTAGCTAGATAAAGTCGTTATCCACCTCTGTCTATTTCTCAGCTATCAACTTTCAATTCTAAACCACTCAACTTATTTTGATGAGGTTTTCACTAATGGAAAGAGCGATAAACGAAGATGGTTTGTGTAATTTGCAAAAAAAAATTGACTCAGTGCGATGCCGGGGGCGATCCGCTAGTATACGTATGGATATATAGAGTTAAATGATATTTCACTGACATACGAGCGATAGATATTCGAATTGAAAAGTACAGATTAGTGTTTGCGTTATGGAACCGTAAAATTCAATCCATGTATAAATTGTAGGCAGAGGCGTGAGGGCGCGTGCGATTGACAGCGGACGGTGTGGGGTCTCATTGCAAGCGTCCAATGGCTGACCACCCAAATGGGTGGTAAATACATTATTTGAATAAACCTTTTTAGTTGTGATTATCTACACTAATATTGTTAAGAGAAAATGTCAAGTTAAGTTTCTGTTTAATGAAAAAACTACATTATCAGTTCGCTCACAATGTAGTTTTTGAGTTTTTTCATTTATTCTGCAATTATGATACGATCCCGTGGAATCATCTAAAAATATGATAAGTCACATTTTCTCAGGTGTTATTTTTTTTATTGCGGATAAAGTGGCGAGCATCAGATAGTTTATTTATTATGAAAGGCTAAAATCAAATCGGCCTAAAACCGGATTGACTCTTGCCTAATAAGCCTATTAGGTATACATTGACAAACAATGCGCAGGTCGATAGAGACTCTAATACCAATTAATATTTGGACAATGCACCGCATTATAATTATAACCATCGAATTAGCGCTCGCCTCCGTGACAGCCGCCTCCCGCCATTGTTATCGGGCGCAGCGCAGTTTGACGTTTGTTTTGGCGCGAATTCAAACGCGTCGCCGTAAATGGTGTTGACACCCTCAAAATGGAGATTATTCATGGATGTTTGCGGGGCATTGTTGGGGTTACACGGGAGTTTATGAAATTTATATTGACACGGCCCAGATTATTGAGTCTTTGTTATGAAGGATTTGAATTTACAGCGAGCGAATGTGGGAAAACGGGTCGCGCTCGGCCGCGTGTCGCTGACAGATATTTAATAATGGAACTCGCGAATATGGCAATATCAATAACGATGTGCCAACTACTTATATTTTTAAAATATGTTGTGTTCAAAGAACGTTTAATAATTGCCCTTTTAAAATATTTAGGTACATTTATTAACACTATATTTTTTTAACTGTGAATAATTAGTATGGGAAAGTCTTAGACAAAAGTCTAAAGAAAAAGTTTATTCAGTCTTTTTGGAAACATTTTAGTGTCAGTGTTTTTTAGTTACCTCCGCATTTAAAGGCAAAAAGGCAGCATTGCAGCATACCTATATCATAGTCACAGTCTGTCGTTTCAATGTTTAATTTTGATGAAAAATTGATATGGAGATAGTTTAAATTAAAACATGAACAAAAGTTAGACTTATATTTCACTATTAATGTGAGTGAAGCCGCTAGCAAAAGTCATGTTATAACTAACTCTTTACTAATACAGACAGCTCAAAATGTACACATTTTATTAATTTTAATACTTACTAGGAGTAGGAATAACTTTAACTGCTACAGATTATAAAGGATTACATATACGGTGTCATAGGCAGTATACCTACTTAGATGCAGGCCACTTATATTAACCTATCTATCTATATACAATTAAACACAGTACCTAATCTGTTTAGATAAAGTTTGTTCTATTAGTTAGACAAGAGTTAGATCTTAGGCGAGCAGCACACGCAGATTTCAAACATAGGCCATAGAATATTAATTACGAAACATTATAGTCTACAGCGATCATATCTAATATAGTAAAAGATAATTTATTATTTTCTTTATATACTGTTAAACTGTGTAATATTAAATTTTAGTTTTACATATTTTTTTTAAACAATTCGTCATCATCTATCTAGTTTTCTCTCCACTCAACTTTACGATCTTACCAATAGTATTAAGTACTTGTATAATATATTGCCAATTCTTATAACGTAACTATGTAGTACCTATATATACCTATAGCTTTCTTTCTGCTTTCTAATGTAAAAGTTCAAAGAAAACGGAGGAATTGTCAGCCCTTGAAAAATCAAAGCCTTATGTCTCCCTTGATGTTTCGTAACCGCGTTGTCGACGGGGCGTGAAACAAGACGAGCTCTAACGAGCCTCAACATGTCCTCGGGGCAAAAATGTCACTGGTTAAAATAACAAGTTGTTTTTGTGTTCGCATCCTTCGTTTTGTGTTGAGTCCGGGCGATAGGGGATGCCCCGTATCGGTGGCTCGTCGCTCGAGGCGGTATAATGCCTGATTTATGTGAACACTGTTTGCAACAGTCACCGCAGGGGATGACGCCCAAACGTGTCATGCTTAATAGGATCTAAACGTTACGGATTATCATGCAATAATCGAATAAGTCTTAGTTAGGGTAACAGTTAACATTTTTACACTTGTGAACTGAAGGCAAGCTGTTGCCATTGAGGTAGTCTGAGCCTCTTTTTCTTAGGTGTTAAAACATTTATTCGGTCTTTATTGGTCATATGTTTTTGACAGACATTGAATGAAATTGAAATAAATTATTTTCAAATAGAAAAAATCTAATTTTGTATTAATTTGTTAGAGAAAACCGTTGATCTTATCGCCACTAATCTAATTTTCAAGCAATCTAGATGACTTGGAACTAAATTCTAAATTCTTAGAACTAAATGACAGCTTAGAGTTTAAAACTGACCTGCGTTGGAGTTAGGTGTATGAGTGATGCTAAATGTTCTCTTTCGGGTGCTGACAGGTATTTCTGCTGCTTAAACCTTCGCTCCAACTCGTAAACCTGGTGGACAATATCATCAACATTAGATATTATTTATTATTTACAAGCGACTCACCCCCTAGGGTTTAAAAATACCTAATGGTTAACCGAGACTAAAAGAAAAAGGTACTTACTTAAACAATGACTGTGTTTTTTTAATAATAAGAAGATATATTAGATACCTAGGCATAATAATGAAATAATTTCCCCGATTACACTAAGGTGATTTGTCAAGGTATCTGTCTGTGGAGTTTCAGTTCCATAAAATTGTTTTCTTTGTGTCTACAAAGACCGTCGTACAAACTAATTACAATTTGAAACATTGTACCTAATTCGCTAACATTTTTATACAGGCTGTATATCTATCTATGGTCCGCGTATACAGAGAGATGACGTTCAAATTAACCGCAAAAAGGGCCCCACAGAGGGAGATGGGGAAAAGCGGCCTCATAAAAATACTTACGTTGTGCGTGCCGGGAAAACGACCGACACCCTCACAAATAGATATACATAATAATACACACACACACAGCACACACGCATTCGAAGCGCGCACACATTCAAAACAAACTAGCAACGAGAAATTCCCGGAATAGAATTAATTACATGGGCCCAACAGGCTTTGCCTACCTTCCCCCCGCGCGGAGGGCGGAGCATTATCGGCAAGCAGTGGGAGGGGGGAAGTGAGGGACGGAGGGACCGGGGGGAGGGGAGGTGAATTCCGTCGCCGGCTTCAGGCGTTTATATGTAATTTAGATGAATTTTTGGTTACATCTCTCTGTACAGTCACAGGAACATGATATAACTACACAGAGTCACGTGACGAGACGAACACATCGTTATGTAATTTTAATGACTACTTAAGGTTGATAGGTCCCGGTAAATTGATACCTATTGTAACTATCTGTAGGTAGACAGGTCTATACTGTCTATGATTATTTTCTGTATATAATTTCGTACATATCTGCATTACATATATAGGTAGGAATGTTACCTACGTATACCTACACAAAGCTTCTTGCATTTTAACACAGTATAACTATTGCAGTAATAAAATTGTAAGTAACAGGTAAGAATTTGTATTTTAATTAATTACTAGCTGCTACCCGCGACTTCGCTCGCGTATAAAAAATAAATAATAATATTCTCAGACTTCATATAGGTAAACTTATAAACTTATGTATATACATTATAGACATATAAACTTTCATCAAAATCGGTTAAGCCGTTTCGAACCTAACACCATGAAAGTTTGCATACACTTTGTCTGGGACACCAGAAAGGAAATAGGGCACCTTTCATCGTTCGTTCGTTCATTCGTTCACGAAGTCGCGTGCAGCAGCTAGTAGGACAATATAACATTGTAAAATAAATCGTAAAATTAGTTCAGAGAGCAACACGGAATTGTTTACCTGTGCTTGTGTGAATAAGACTCGTCTCTTCCGTCGCTGCGCGAGGGGAAACTGCATGGGCTTGGCGTCTGGTCCGGCACACGCGGCCAGCCCTCCCATGTTGTTCACGTGACCCATGCCACCGGACGTCGACGTCATCAGCCTGGAAACTAAAGCAGCCGCTCAGGTACGCACACCACTATGTCAAACTACGGACTGATACTTACCAGTGACACGCTCCTGGGCGGGTTCAAAATAAAAACTATCCTATCTTTTGTATGTACAGTCGACTCTCGTTAGGTAATTCGAACCTCTCTATAATTCAAAGTTATCACGAGTTCCCTAGAAAATCTCTTTATATTTCGAACTAAATCAATACATTTTTATGCACTTGGTAATTCAAACTGAAAAAATCATCGCCACCTAAAAACGACGCGTTAATTCGTTCGTACTCATCGGAAGAAGTTGCAGAAGAAGTTCAAGCTTGTATCATCGTACACGAGCCTTTGTTTTTGTAAGTTTGTGTTAGTTATGAGTGCTAAAAAGTATAAATGCTTGACGATTGCTGAAAAGAAGAAGTTAATCGAAAAAGTAGAGGGAGATGAAGAGAAAAGTGATGTTGCAAAAGAATTTAATTTAATTTCGAACCATTTTTGATAATTCGAACACTTGATAATTTGTAATATTTTAAGAGTCCCTCGAGTTTCGAATTAACGAGAGTCGACTGTATTTACAGAAAAAGTAATGTATGCAGTATACTGTATTGAATCCATAATACAAGCAAGCATCAATAGCTTATACTGTGGAACTAGATGGTGCTGTGCGTTATTAACTATTTTAACTCATATATTATTTATTTTATCGCTCGCGACTTCGTCCACGTTGAAAAGTATAAAACGCCATCTACCGTAGCGGATCGCTAAAAATATCACCAAGCACTTGTCATGTTAGTCGCTTCACCTGATTTGGATAGATGGAGCTATCTCCCGGCCAAGCCGCTAGTATTTACTTTTATTTTAGATTTCCCGTAGGAATGAAGCATTTTCCCGCGGTAAAGAGAAGCCTATGTTAAGTCAGGGATAATGTCGTCTTCTAATGGTAAAAGAATTTTTCAAATCGGTCCAGTAGTTTCGGAGCCTATTCTATACAAATAAACAAACACAAGTAGGCTATCCTGTGACCCGTACGTCTAAATGTTTATCTACCAAGAATTATGAAAATCAGTTAATTCCTTTAAGAGTTTTATGGAGGAACATAAATATTAGTAACGAAGTTTTATCGAAATCAGTTCAGTAGTTTAGGAGTTCATCGCGAACAAACATGTGACATGTAGTTTTTAAATATATAGAGATTGGCTACAGTAACCATCACTCAGTAACGGCCTATCTACCCTGCCTTTATAAAGTGGGCACCCATTTTGGTGCCAGTAAACAAGCACTCCTTTTACATATTCATTCATTCATCCAGCCATAGGACGTCTATTGTTGGGCATAGGCTTCTGTATATTATTCCAATAGGACCGCGGTCTGAAGCAACCTGGATTCACCGTCAATATGTGACCCTTATTAGGTCGTCAGTTCACTTTGTGGGTAAACGTCCTAATACGCTTCGCTTCGCCTTCTGGCCCCAGCGGCTATTGGCTCAGTGAGCTATTGGGCTCAGCGAACATTGGCATAAGGTACGTCGCACTACCTTATGTGAGCTGCCTACTGCTGCTTTACCTAACTGACTGATCCACCGGGTACCTATAGTATAATATAATCGGCCTTTTGTATATTATATAATCAGCCTAAGTTTAGACAAAGTTTGTTTGCTTAAATTTACCTCTTAACACGTACTTCCTAGGCTATAGTCGTCTATTAAATGGACCTCTGCATATTATTATAATTTAATTCTGAACTAACCCCCGACTTTATATTGAGCCCAAACACGCTAATAGGGTTATATGTATGTGCTATAAAGAACTGCAGCATCAAGTACTTAGTTCCACAGACTACTTACTTGATGCTGCAGCATCAAATCAAGGTTACAATGTCATGGAAATACTATCGAAGTATGAAGTAACGGTAAGTATGTCTATGTATACCAAATTTCATATCAATCGAACACGTGGAAGTTAGATCCCTGTCGCCCAAGGAAATTGTAAGTTGTATATTATTATACCTACCTATAGACGGGGTATTCTTTTTATAATTGTTTTGTATTTAAGGTCTAATGTTAATTTTCAACCGACTTCCAAAAAAGGAGGAGGTTCCCAATTCGACTGTATTTTTTTTATATAGTTAATATTTTATATGTATCTAAGTATATATATATATATATATATAGATAAGTTATTACTTAGACTGTAAATTTATAAAAGTATTATTTATTTTAAGCAACTGGTTGGTTTGATATAATGTAATATTCTTATTATAGGTAAGTACTTAGCGCCTCTTTCACCAACTACAAGTAAAGTGTTGACTAGTTACTTTTAGAAATCATTTTCTGTTTTATTGAATTATGCACTCGGTTTACTGCATCATTAGATAGGCGATTTTTTATTTAATGTTTGGGACAAACATTCCATTTTCAAAATTAATATAAGTACGAATATTTTATTTTAAAAACAAAATCCACAGTATGTAATTAACACTATTTAATTATTTTTAAAGAAATAACACGTAGACACGTAAATACCAACTATTTCTCAAAGTACTTTTTGTATTTTGACTACTTTTTAAAAAGTCATTACAAGCTACTGCAATAAAAAAAATGTCGACCAGACACTAAATGTACACTCTTATTTAATAACAATTAATGAGAAAATGAGACAAAATTAAAACATCTAAAGAGTGGAGTTGATACTTCATCATAATTCAAACTTGAAATAATTACAAACCTACTTGTGATTTCCACTTATATTACTAGCTCTTGGAAACGTGTCGCGAAAAAAGTAAAAAAATTAATACTCGTCTGTTGGTAATATTAAAGCTCTGTTGCGTTGGCAACATTTAAAAAATGGTCGGCCGCTATTATTTCTAATGGCGATGACACTAGACTACGTTCAGCGCACTCACTAACTGCGATGTATTATAAAATGCATTTTTATTTGAGTCACTTTTGCAAATTAAAAACTGCAATTTGTCCCTACGGGTGGATGGAATGGGATACACTACTTATGCGCTTACTGCAGGACGTAAAAGACAACATTGTTGTAACGGAATTTTCGTTGTTAATTAAACTCTATCCACAAGTAATAAATAAACCACTAAAATTTAACAAAATAATTAGTTCAAAACAGGTTCAAAAACCTTTTAGATCAAACATTGGTATACCAATGAAATATTATAATGCTTCCATTTACCTATATCCTATATTGAAACATTCTAATAAAGTGTAATTCGATACTTTGAAGATTATTCATCTACTAACGACCCAAGTATTTTAAAACCTTCCGCGTTTATCGCTTTTTTCATTAGTAAAAACACTATCAAAATAAAAAAGAAGTTAGTGGAGAATAAGACAGAAGCGCACAGCTACTATATATTACAAAGAGCTGCTGCCACAGGAAGGTTTTTGAAAATGACACAACAACTACATATTTTTCCAGATCATCATCAATACACCACTACAGAAAACATACTAAAACCCGAGTCTTCTTGCTATAACCATTACAGACATGTACTGCAGACAATTGGTTACTGACATACTTGTTCGGATGTTGCCAAAACATTAAACAATCTACTAAATTGGTAGCAATAAAAATCGCCAAGTTCAATGTCCGTATGAACGTACGTTGTATACATAAATACAATTGTTATTATAGGTTAATGTAAACCTTAGGTAGGTAAAGTGGTCCAAGTTACTAAGTGTTGGTAGATAAATATAAATACTAAGTAACAAATGTAACTGAACTTTAACCTAACTAATCCATTGATTATAAAATATAGGTTGGTATCACCGACCCCGAATGTTTTAGATCGGATCAAGAAATGGACAAATGCAACCTCCATCAGCAGTCAGCAGTTCAGCACACATACTCATATCGTATCATTGAAATCTCACATTTTATTGTAACGCGTCGGCAGTCGTTCAAAAACCCGCACTGCAGCAATATTCAACACATTATACCCGTTGAATTCACCGCTCGTTCTATTTACAAAACACTCAACAAACGTAAAGGGTCTTTCAATAAAATATTACTCCCCATTCTGTCTTACTTACTTTGCTATTGTGTGCGCTCGATGCCTCTGTTTTGGCTGTTTAATGCGTTATCGTTGCCTTACATCTCTAAAAAAACTCCAGAGGCTGTATGGACCTAATATGTCTTTGCCAGTTTTCTATTCTATGTCAGCGTTCGAAATTTAATTATAATTCTATATTTACTCTATGTGATGTGCGTGTGTCTGCGTTTGACATAGGTATTTAACTTTTATTAAAATATTTATCGTAGGCTGAAACTTAATTTTATTTATATTAGCAGATGTCCGGGACTTCGTCCAAGTTGAAAAATGAAAAATGTAACTGAGAAAATATCTGACATCTTTATCGCTACAACGACGACGACGACGGTGGCGTCGCCAATATTGTAGACAGTGGCGCCCAATCATCAAACAATACTAATAATAAATCTGTAAGTGTAGGTATTGTATGTGTGTGTCGTCGGCACATCGTAGAATCGGGCATATCATGATATTCCTGGGCAAATCATATTTCTGCTAAAACCGAGAAGCTCGCCTCACTCCGCTCCGCTTCTCTCGGCTTCCCAAATTTATTTCCATGTAAACCTAACAAGCTCCTCCTCACTTTGCTTCGCTCCCGCTCCTCGTCTCACCTATTTTTGACTTTTGGTGAAAGATTTTTGATTTCATACTTTACGATCTGCCTAATTCTACGATCTGCCCACGACATATGTATGTTCCTCCATAACTCTTAAACGAATTAACTAATTTTCATGAAACTATTTAGGTAGATAAACATTTAGACGTACGGGACACAGGATAGGCACAAGCTAGTTTTTAATATTTTTAACGATCTTACCCTTAGCCAACCTCACGATGTGCCAAACATCGAAATTCGTTAAGCCGTTTTAGCGTGAAAGAGTAAAAACATCCAAACAAAGCGTAATTAATTTAAAAAAAAAAGTGTCCGAAACACTACTGGAGTTTACTCATAAAATTAAAATTTTACAATTCGGACTCGCCGAAAGAACAACATTTTTCTTTTTTAAAAAGATATTGTATAGAAAAAATGAACGTAACTATAACGTATTTAACATAACGCATTGGTGTAAAATTTTTCATTTCATAAATTTTCATACCACGGGCTATTACCTATCGATTCTGAAGAAGGAAATTTCAATAAAAATAAATCATAAATAATACGTTCACTGAAATCTATTTAAATTATATATAAGTTTGATAAAGATGAAATGTACCTATATAAAGATCTTTCTAAATTTATTGCTCCCGTTCTGGTTTGCTCGATTCGGTGACGTCACTGGAGGGTTACAAAACGTGCTTATTTTTACAAGGAATAAGTACTTGAACAAATTGAATGTAGGGCGTGAGGGAAGTCGACAGCTGACCGAACACTGTACATGTATAAATGCATGAAAATCATAAAAAAATCTTTATAAAAACATATTTTAAAAAAGAGATTTCGTATCACGAGATATTCCTTCACAAATAAATTAAATTTTACAATCTAGGTATTTTGCTAAGTATATCCCATACTAATATTATAAATGTGAAAGTAACTCCGTCTGTCTGTCTGTTATCATTTAACGACTTGACTATAAGTAGCCTTGAGTACATAGGTTACCTTTCCTTCTTTTTTAAGGTTCACAAAAGTGATATACAATTCCATGTACATACAAGCAAAAAAAATAACTTCTAGAACATACAAATACAGCAATTAATTCGGAATGTAACCTACTACGTACATGTGAACACAACATTAATACCTACTAATAATAAATCTGTTAGTGTAGGTATTGTATGTACTCGTATGTAGTATGTATGTATGTATGTATATTCCTCCATAACTCTTAAACGAATTAACTGATTTTCATGAAACTTGGTATATAAACATTTAGACGTACGGGACACAGGATAGACTACTTTTTTCTTTTTCAACGAGGACGAAGTCGCGGGCGCCAGCTAGTACAAAAATAAAAACGTACCTACTAGACTAAATAATAATTATAAAATTATAATCGAATTTTTAATTAGATGGACTAAAATGACAGCTGAAATGGGCCTTTTATTTTTTTAATGTTGCAAACATGAAGCGTAGTGTTGTAGTATGACTCATTTATAACCGAGTTCGATCATTATGGTCAAGTTGTAAGTATCGATCACGTTATAGAAGAGAACAAAATAATGGAACTCAGCCGCCTTATTAATGGACTAAAATGACAGCTAGCAACAACTGAAAACCTTATTAAAATAATAAGTTCAACTAACAAACTTATTATAAAATAAAAAAGATTAAATCACTATTCTTACCTAATACTCGATTACTCAGGATACAACACTATTTTTACATTACAACAAAATGACAACCCACCAAATGTCATTTTAGTTCATCTAATTAAAAATCCGACTATACATAATATTTATGAATTGATTTCCTTGCCGAGACCGCAAAACCATAGAATAAAAATCAAATTCGTTTCGAATTGCATTGCATTATGTATATGAAGAGCACATGCGATAGATTGGACTGTGTTGAGTGTTGACATGCAGGCATCGTTCAACGCGGACGAAGTCGCGGGCACCAGCTAGTATACCTACATATTATTATGTATTAGGTACTCGGTTGATTGTATACAAATATTCATTTATCGCTGTTTCCATTAGTGAAAACCGTTTCAAAATCCGTTTGGTGGTTCAGAATAAGTTAGAAGAGAAATTCGTGATCCGCTCCCGGTTTCGCTCGGAATGCATTTTTTTATAATTATATACGAACCTTACTCTGGGTGAGTGAGTAAGGGATGTTGTAACCCAATTCCTACCCTTATTCTTAACTCTACTACGGTATCCTGTGGCGTTGCTTGTGTTAAAGGCGACTGTAGCCACCGTCTGACTTTGTAACCTAACTTTACCTATAGGTATATGTACTACAATAAATAAATAAATAAATAAATATTTGTAAGTAGGAAGTCTACTTCTAAGATCTAGATCTAAAAATTCCCTAGTTATTTTTTTATGCTCCAAACAGAGAAATTGAAAGACTATGGTTCTTAAAATATCACAACACCCATATCTTATTTGATTGTTACTTGTAGGCTTATTGCCCGTCTGGTAAGTACGAGTTAGGTACCTACTTAGTAATGAAACTTAACAACGCGTCATTCTCAATTTAAAGCAGGCGACATCGAAAGCTTTTCAAATTATTTTTTATTTGTTTTGCGCTCGTGAGTCGCGACGACCTTCGGCCGTTGTTTGTTTGACATACTTATGTTTTAATTTGCCTTGACGATATTTTGTTTGTTGCAAAAAAGCTAAGTAAGTAGGTATACCTACACACGGGTTAGATAAAAACTTAATGCACTAAAATTTATATATTATGAAGTATGTAGATTTGTCCCCTTCGTCCATATTCGTAACTGAAATTACATAACCAAGTTGCAAGAGAAGAATTTTTTTTCGCTGTTTGGTTTTTCGCAGTTGTGAGAGAGGAAGTATTAATTCTACTTTTGTCTGAGGCTTAACACTTCGTACAAGTATGTATATTTCCTTCTAATTTAAGCTTCAAACTATATTTCGAGAAATAGGGGATATAAGTAGTACGCCGGTCGGAGATTTTTGAGCCAGGAAGTACGTGGTCTACCTGGCTAGCGTCTAGCTTGTATTTTTTTTCTAAATGATCAGCTGCAGCAGGTCACACTTCTCTCCTTGTATCTAAGTATATAAATAGATCTATACCTACATATCTATACTATTTATAAAGCTGATCTCAAGGAACTACTGTATACTGGTTCCAATTGAAAAAATCTTTTTGTGTTTGATAGTACATTTATCGAATAAGGCTAGGCTATATAGGCTAGTTATAACATAGAGTCCCTATCCGCCTTCGTTTGTTTCTAAGTCTAGTTCTAATGACTAACAACTTCTTTTAAGTTAGACGAAGGTTTTAATACGGTTTCACTAGTGGAAAGTTAATGGAAAGAGCTATAAAGTAGGAAAGTTTATGATGCGGCCTAATATTAGGTGGATCCAGTGGCGGTAGATTCATAGAAGCCCAAAAGTCCGGTATGCCTAACTGTACGCACTGCCTAAATAGAAAATAAAACAACTTTACTATCTTCTTCCGACGAACGAAACGCGTGAGCAATTCAAAGTTCGCGCGTTTTATTTTATCCAACCAATGCTCTATTGCGCACGGGCGATAGTACCATAGAAACAAAGAAAAGTTGAATTATATTGCTGTCGCACTCCCACACATGGGCTTCTTATCGGGCTTGCAGACGTCATCGCTCTCTCTCTGTCTAATGTATGAAATGTTGACCAATAGTTAGATATAGTTATGGCTAGTGTATATAGCGATTAGTATGAGAGAATAAAGCCGGGCATGCTCTGTAATGAAGTTAGCGCGCTTGTGTTGTGAATTAGTTTCGTACGTTCGTATCTTACTGAAGTAAGATCACAACTGAAGTTGTGTTGACTTATGGCAATAACGATAGTCTTTTTCTTTTTTCTTTCTGTTAAATTAATTTGATTTGATTTAATAATGGATAAAATAGTTGCACCTTGCGACGATTTTAAATGCGTTCAAGCTTTGATCGCCGAAGGAAAGTTAAAAACGTTAAATATTGTTCAAAAATAAAAGTCAGTTAATTTTTTCGCCGAATCCCCTGATTTGTTTATTTATCAAAACTAGTAAATCGAATTCACCAACATTTTGACTCTAACGTAATTCAGTCATTCCTTATGAAAGATAGAAGATTCGAATTAGTATATAACTAATTTCATTGTTTATTCACTAGCTTTGTTTGTTGTTTGTTCCGTTTTTTAGTTGTTCGTTATTCTTTTTTATGCTAAAAGCTAATAAGAAATATATTTTATCATTAGCATGCCCTCAATGTGTTCGACGAAAAATGAGGAAAAATCAAGTCAGGAATTACAGAAATATGTCGGGCTTGCCCTATTCGGAAACCCTAGGCACGCCACTGGCTGGAGCCTGCGACATCGTCCGCGTTGTAAAAGAAAACAGTAGCCTATTCCGTGTCCCGTACGTCTAAATGTTTATCTACCAAGTTTCATGAAAATCAGCTAATTAGTAGAGTTATGAAGGAACATACAATACCTACAAAACCTACACTTACAGATTTATTATTAGCGTTGATTGCAAAGCAAGCTCATCTTGATCTTTTTATGACACAAATGCGACGAAACGTCTAATTTTCGTTATAATCCGCGGTCACCTTTCAGTCGTTTCATGAGGTATGCTAGTTTATGGATTAAATTCGTCCCTGAAGTGAATTGTTGGGAGAAATAGCTAATTAAACGGAGCCGGTCAAGTGGGGTTGTCAGATGCATTAGCTACCCCCGTTTCGGTAGCCGGTTGCCCTCACACGCGTCACTCCCCTGCCCAATTTCACACCGAGCGACTGTCTCTCACCAAATGCACGACGATTAACGCGTTGTCAACAAATTGTGGCTGTCAACAAATTATCTATTTTTTTTTTTACTAAGCGAACTCAACCGATAAATACATATTTAGTACCTAACACAATAAACCAAGTATGATACTTATAGTGAGTTTAAAAAGTTCGCACTACTTACCAATTAAAATTTACTTTTATCTTCTTTCTTATTAATAAATTTGGTAGTGTATGTATGTATGTATGTATGTATGTATGTTCCTCCATAACTCTTAAACAAATTAACCGATTTTCATGAAACTTGATAGATAAAATCATTTGGAAGTACAGAACACGGGATAGGTTATTACTTTTTTCTTTTTCAATGCGGACAAAGTCGCGGGCGTCAGCTAGTAATAAGTAGTATAAAAATATTATCTAACAATATGTCTATAATTATTGTCTCGGTCCCATAATTAATTACCTATATGAGTTCATATTGTGATGCCGTGACTCGCGCGCATATCCTCTTATTATAAAACAAATTTTCCCCGCCGCGTTTGTCTATCTGTATGTGTGCTCGCGATGATATCTAAAATTACTTTTCATGCGGTTTTCAGGTTTTGTGTAAATTAGCAAAGCTTGTTGAAGATCATAATATGATCATAGAAGAGTCCCTCTGGCAGTAATAACTACTCCCTTACATAATACCACAGTGAAATAACAGCATATGTGCTGTTTTTAAATAGATGGCTGGCTTTTGATCGCGACTTCGTCCGCGTATTTTTATAAGTATAAGTAATGTTATTCCGATGTATATAAACAATGTTATATCTACTGCAAAGTTATTTGAAAATTTCCTCATAAACCTAATACAGTTTTGATACAGTTTTCATTTCACTAATATGGAAACAGTATCAAAATGATGGAGGAAGTTTGTGTATAATTTACAGAAAAAAAATGCATCACTTGCAATACCCGTAGCGTTTCTTGTGTAAGTAATGAGCGACGGTAGCGACTTACCATCAAGTGAACCGTCAGCCTGTCTGCCGACCTTTCAAAAAATCCAAATTTACTTTCGTAGGGAAAAACTCAAAACAATTAACCCAACGGGCGAGATAAATTCGGGCGATTTGTCCTATTAACTCAAATGTATCTAGAAACTGTTTTTAGCAGGCTAATAAAATCGTGGTTCATTAAAATCCAATTTATAACACGAAAAACTTTTCGACGCTCCACAGTAGATCGTCCCGGGATAAAGTGTGTGCAAATGTTGCCAGCGTTAGACAAACGTGTCTGCGAGCAAATTGTGCGTGAATAAACATTGAGAATAATAGCCGTATTGTGTTACGATTCCACCCCACATCGGGGATGTCTACTAAAAATAACAATGTACGAGCGGGATCTCGTATCGGACTCACTTGATCAGAAAATGAGGCGCGTGAATTCAAAACGAACTATATACTATCAAAATTTCATTTGACATTTATTCATTCCTTGGATTCAAATTCTTGAAATTCAAATTTCAAATTCAAAATAATTAATTTGCTCAATATACTCGTACCTACATGAGTTGTTGTAAATTTTAATAGATAATGTCCAAATATTCAATCATATAATCATTTAATCAAGAGGTGTCCAAATAATGATTCTTATTCCTTAATTTTAATTTTAATAATAAACTTGGTTAATCTAAATTTAATAAAATTAATTTAATAAAATAAGTAGGGGAATTAAATATTCGTAACTTCTACTTAATCCACTATACTTTTTACGCATATTTTCCATATGTATAAATTGTATAAAATGAAGGCGCTGTGTCCGCTGTTTTTCTGCTACCAAACTTCTTCTAAACAACCCATCGGATTTTGATACGGTTTTTACTATTTGAAAGAGCAATAAACCAGGAAGGTTTGTGTATACAATTTATTAGTAATTAATAAGTATATGAAGAAATTTTATTAGTAGTAATTCCTTCCACCACAGGCTTAAACTGTAGATATTATATACATAAATTTATCTAATTTTATATTTTAAAAGTATTCACTAACATAATTATATAAAAGATTAAGAAGACAATTGTATATCACTTACAAAATGGATCACAGCTGTCTGAAAAGAAAAATTATATTTAATAAAATATTCAACAGTTATGTATATTAGCTATCTCTAAGTTAAAGTAAATTCACATACTATAAGCGGACACTATTTTGTGGACAAAAAGAAGTTATTAAGTGAATTGAAGAAGTTTTGCAACTAAATTCACATTAAGAATGGAACAGCAAACATTTACTGCGAGCCATTTTGCTCGGTGTTGCCACACGAGAAAGATAAACTGCGAACGTCTGCCGTTGACATGTCCACTCGGCACGCATTAGGCGTGCCTACACGGAAGCTAAGCACTTATTTTTTTCCCCGCAGCAATTTTAATTTCAACTAGCTGACCGTGCGCGAGTGCTGCCACTGACGCCGGCCTTTTGATGTATGGCAACACTTGAAAACGCCACAGGTAAAGGTTTTTCACCGTTGCGTTTAATTAAATTTTAATTCGCAACTGTCACAGACATGCCCACACGAAACCGACGCGAGCGAGGTTAACGCTTTGGTGTTTTAAAGTAATAATAATAATAATCTTATTTTCATTTTTTTAAGTTTTCCCTAGGGGTTACGCAACCCCCTGCCCCCACAGGCCGTTTATTGTAAGTAAAATTACAATTAAAAAAAAATTACGGTTACAATTACTTTTTTTTTTAAATTTCATTTGCGATTTCCATGCGTAACTCTTTTAGCAAAAATGACATTTAACCTGTTCTATCATTTCTAATCCTTACTAATATTATAAATGCGAAAGTAACTCTGTCTGTCTGTCTCGCTTTCACGCGAAAACAACTGAACCGATCACAATGAAATTTTACATACACATTCTCTGGGACACCAGAAAGGACATAGGATACATTTCATCCAAGAAAAAAGTAATGCTCCCGAGGGATTATCTAAAATATAAAACTGTAACTAACGTCTGGCCCATGTGTTATAGCAACAAGTTGTGAAGCGTTGTAAGTGGCTTTATATTTTTAATTTATCATCGCGTACGAAGTAGCGGGCACCAGCTAGTCTTTAATATAATATTAGGTGTGCATATCCATTTCAATATTGTGCAAGTAAACCTACCACCTACCTAGTTAACTCGGAGCGTATCACTAAACTTATTATTACTAACTTAAAATGAGGCTTTATTAAGTATAGTTATCCACTTAACTGCTAGTTACAGAGTGACGAAAGTCCGTACGAAAAAGACGGTTGAACCACGTTGAACAGCGTAGACATAGCATCAGCAAAACGCTTATCGGCAAGTATTAACTACTTAGGTACTATAAATTTATCTTTATAAATTATCGTCAATAAAATAGTACAATTTGTATACGAAAATGTCGAGGCTATTTCTTAAAACTAGCTAAAGAACATTTATTTTTTTAATTAAAAGGTCAAACGCCAAAGGAAATGTCTTTTTTATAAGTATATCTACAAGTTGTATATTAATTTATTCCTTGTATGATATGAGCAATAAAATTGTATCTCAAATCAATTTCAAAATTATCTTCTTTCATTAACACTTAAATAAATTTTAATCATTTTGATATTGTGCAATAACTATTATAGGTATAAGTTACTTAATTTTTATTTTATTCGAATTTAATGCTTCAAAGCGTTTGTTAAATTTTTACTTGTTATAAATTTCCGCCAATTCCCAAAAAAAAAAATCTCACGAAAATTTAAAACAAAAAATGATAATGTAGTGATATGCATGTCAGCAAAGAAATTTAATGTTTATTTTGAAAGGTGTCGCCTCGAGACTCAAGAACCACTTTTGGTGTAGTAACGTTATGAAGTGTTGTATGTTTATCTATATATGTTGCGTCGCGTTACCATAGACAATATTGTTACTCGGGTAGAGCCTTCGACTGCATCGACCTCATGCTATTTGCGGACGTGAGGCCTTGTGTTTACGCAGCCAAGACTCTAGTGGTGGACAAACATCGGACCGATCGAATGGAATTGCTTATTTTGTCTCTGCCTACACGGCTCCCCCGGACAGGTACGGAAGCCCGGCGTGCCTCAGGGCAACATTCTGGGCCCACTTTTTTTCCTTCGACTATTACAATAATTCGGTGGTCAATTTTTAAGTAGTTGTCCCTTTTTAAGTGTAGGTACCGTTTTAATCTGTACACAAGCTTAAAGTGCGGAAGCGTATCCGTTATTTATTGTTTAATTACTTGTGAAACATATGAAAGTAGGGAACAAATTCTAATAGAACTTGCTCTTTAGTTCAAAAATGTAAACTCAATAGTGTATGGAAACAGTTTATTGATCGAGAGCATAATATTTCGACGATTAATAACTCTTTTTATTTTATTTCAAAAGTCTCACATTTTTAGGAGACAAATGTTTTTATTTTCTTCTATTTTATTTTTAACAAAAACGCTAAAGCAATACAGAAAATAACACCTAATATATCACTAATTACATTACCACTTGAGTTTAACATGAGTTTAAAAAAAAAACACAAAATCTATTCTAAATTATTTTCTCCCAAAAACTGATATATTTCCTAAGTTTTAATTTTCCTGGTCAAAGAGTTGCTTTAAAAATTTGAATAACATTAAAAAAATACCTAACTGTGTAACAGTAAATTGTGATGATACAAAGACTTGCTTTTTTTAAATAGGTATGGAAGAGTTCGGAGAACTGAATGTTTTATTTACTTTCAACTTCATACCTCTACGTTCAACTTCATCATTATGATTTCATGTTTCATAAAGATCTCGAAATTTCGATGTTTTTAATAATTCTAGGTAATTCTCATATGCGAAACGTGGCAAGTTCGAAATTCCATTATAACTATTGCATCTAAAACTAATTCAACTCATAATAGAGAATAGTTTGAAGATGACGGTGGCTCAAGTAACCCAACACCTCAACAATAGACGGTAGACAATAGACAAGACGGACAAGGCAATCGGAAAACTTTAAACTTGATAAACTTAAAACGAAGCAGTAGCCGTAGAAATAAATGAACAAACAATATAAATAGATATCTCTGTAGAGACTTTCTCTTCCTCTCCCGTCTTAAGTGTACTTAAGACGGGAGAGGAAGAGAAAGTCTGTTTCAAATTTAGAATTGATTGTACCTATTTGGAATTGATAGGTATTAGTAAAATAAAGGTTCTATCTGCTTCTAGCTTAACATCTCCTAAACTAAGTAGGTAGATACCCTATGAATCCCTATATATGGATTTGGATTCATAGGGATGAGAATAATTTTTTTCCTTTGACACTTTTTTTGGAGGTATCTATTAAGATTTTCGCAAAATACTTAAAAACCCATTAACGGGGACAAATTTCACGACGTGGTGGGGTAAAGCGGCAGGTGGAACGGGGGGAGGGGAGTTGTAGATTCTGAAAAGCCTACCCAAAGGTACCACATAAGTGGTACGTGAAACTTATGTGGTACTTACCACATCATACCACATAAGTTTCAAAACCTTTGTTTTCTATGTTGAAAACATAGAATAACCAGACTGTATCTAACTTCTTATAAATCACCCAATCCCCTTGGAAACGGTTTTTGATACGGTTTTCACCAAGGCAAAGAGCGATAAACGTGAAAGGTTTGTATATATAAATTGCAGGAATAAATAATTATATCCGTGCGAACTCGGAAACTGGGTGGTTAGTATTATTAATCAGCCTCCAGGTTATTAATTTGTAGTCTTATTAGCCTTATTAATTTGTATATATTATTATCATGTTAATAAGTATGGTGGTATTGGTACTATCTAGTGGTAGGACATCTCTTTGTCTCATCTCTCACATCTCACGTTCGTGGCTTTAAAATATGACACGGCTTGCACTTGTCTCTGCCTACAGCTTCTGCTATTTCGGTATCAAATTACACACATAGATTAATTAGAGTGACAGACGCGTCATTAGGTAGGTTGAAATGAGTGGAAATCAGTTTAAAAAGTTAATAACCTGAAGACTATTGATACCACCGTAAATATCACCGTGATTGTGTTCCCTATCCACTCGTAGTTCTTATTCATTTATCCTACTAAAATAGACAGCACATTTGCTAAACCTATGACGTTGCTAGTGTTACTAGGCGACAGTAGCCATCAAGACGACCGTCAGTGTATATGCTTCCAGATCTTTATATAAAAAATAGTTTAACTGTAATAATTATTAACAAGATAGTTGCTATTACATCTAGGTAAATATAAAAGTGTTGAAAATATTTATTAAATTAGAATAGTATTGATAAGTATGAATAAAACAAAATGGCCGTCATTTTCTGATCTAGTTGGTCGCGCTGAAACTGTCCAGAAATTTCTATTAAGTACTGTACTCTTTTGGTCATGAATTTTTGAAAAAACTGCACTTTGGCCGATTTTTCCCGATTTTCTCCTAAACTAACGGTGTGATCGAGTCGTTCTCTCTCATTTTCTTCGTGTTTTCATTCTCTACAATTTTTCTCTTGACACCGTCATGATTGCTCTGATAGTTTCAATTTTATATGCAAAAAAAAAACTAAAAAAACAGCGATTTTTTGCATAAAATTGTTAATAACTACCTAAGTTATAAATAATAGAGACGAGTGAAAAACATGTCAATATATCAATCATATGAAACTATTCTGCAAACAATAGCGCAGTTGATTTTCTGCTAATACTTTTTACTTACTCGAAATGCTCACACCAAATCTCTGCAGCTTGATGTATAGGCATTAGGCATTTACTTAATTCATAAGACAAAAAATACAGTCTAATTCTATTTTTGTAATTACTATTGTAAGTAGATAATGTGTACTAAGTATTCTAAGTAGGTATTGGACAAAAGTTGGATAACAAATTCTAAGGCACAATGATACAACAATACACATTTCAATTTCTTGTTGGATATTTATTTATTTTACCTAGTGACCTAAGTATTAGAGGTATTACCGTCTGATTATCAATGAAGTGTTTTAAAGTTGTTATATAAAAATATTAACGGCAAATAGAGACTTTTGTCGCAATTGAGTCTATGCATTAAATATACTTATTAAAAGAATAAAACATCTCGAATTGCAAGTCTTAGCGCTCACTTAAGTCAATACCATTAACTTAACATATGAAAAAAAGGATAAAAAGCGGTCCTGCGTGCCCGGCTACCATTCTGTCGACTTAGTAAGTAATCTTAGACTTATTGTAAACAGACGTGACACTCCGAACAAGTTGCCTATCATTTTCTAATGAAATTGGTAATCTTTATTGCGATTAATTTAAGTGTTTAACCTTTTAACTATCTAAAATCAAGTATAGATATTGTAACATTTATTTAATTGCGTCATCACCGGTGACTTATCGAGGATAATGGAGAGAAACTTTTTACATTCAAATATTTAATGTAATTACATTTAAAAATGTTATAAGTAGATAATTTATCTAGCTGTACATATTGGTATGCGTTGCAATGCCTAGGGCCTAGGGTATACCTAGGTAAATAAAAGCCTTGGTCATATTATGTGGCATTTTCTCAGACTCGTACGCAGAACAACCCACACATTTCAACACATAATTTTTAATCTATAAAAGAAGAGATAATAAACGTTGCTGAGAAGGCTAAATAGACTGACGCGACATGTCGAGATGATAATAGGTATTTTTTTTAAGTGTCAAGAATTTTTTTTTTCTCGTTATAAAATTTTATAGAAACACGTTGCAAAATAGAATCATTTAAATATGTATTAAGTCCTTGGTCACAGCTATCAAAAATTTTTGAATTGTTGAATTGATTACACAGGTCAACACGATTTTTGGGTCTGGCTTCTGCATATGAAATTTTGATTTCTTCTATGTTAAAAATAAGGGAATAAATAATTTTTTTGATCAAAGTTTGCTTTTGTAGAAACTAGAGCATTTTTTTAATTTTTTTTAAGACAAATGTGATAGATTCATACATTATTTACACATACTTTTAGTTTCAATTACAATTAGAAAAGTTTTTGTTGAACACTAGACCATTTGTCATTTAAGATTTTTGATAAACAACAGGAAATATATGTAAAATAACGGAAAAATTAAGTTCAAAAATGAATATTTTTAGTGTTTCTCTTAAGTTTGTATGGGCTGTCTCGTATCTTACTTATCGTCATAAATCAGGCAAAAGCAAACTTTAAAAGCTAAAAATGAAAATGTAACTATTTTTAGATGTCTAGAATCAGAATTTAAGCATTAGAACAGAAACCAAAAAAAAAAATTTTTTTTGTTGATTGATGTTATCTTATCTTGATCAGGAAATAATGTTAGTCGTATATTAAACAGTTGACTACATGTTTGATGGAATACCTATAGTTAGTACTTATGAGGATGTTCAATTTTGTGCTAGGTCGCTTGCAACCATGCATTGCCTATGAATCTATACGCAATGTCAGAGAGCTTTTTACTTGTTTTGATAGATAAAAAAAAGACGATAAAAGAAAATTATGTATGTTTATTTGTCCCTTTATCGTGAATTGAAAAACTGAACTAGATAATTCTGATGAGGTATAGAAAAATCAAACCCGGCTGCAGATTGGTAACAAACCTAAACTAATTTTTTTTTTTGCTAAGAAACATTTGTCACTTGTATGTAATAGTTGATATTTAACTCAACATGGATTATGGAATATGCTTTTCGTGTTGACCATCGTTCAATCTCGGTTCAAGTAACTAATTTTGATTGTAACCCTAATTTAGGGCTAAGGCTAAACGTAACGCACATATTATTATAAATGTGATAGACACCTTAAAAAAATAACTATAAAACAGAATCAAATCATGCAGACTCACTGGCAAACCTGGGGTCGTTCGAGGCGGGGTACCAGCTGGCACCTCTCATGTCCCCGTAATGGGGCAAGTCCGTTGGGGCACATCCGTACCCCTGGACCGGGGCACCCCCGTAAAGGGGCACCGCGTATGGATTCGCAGCCATGCCGCAGGATGCGGCTGGCCCAAGGGGCGAATTAATGCTGCTGCCTGATGAGTTAGACCTGGAAAGAGGAATCTCTTTAAAATAAACCAACAAAAGAGGATAAAGTATTTAAATATATATCTAATTTAAAGAGATAATTTATATGCCTTTTATACAAAATTCTGTAACAGGTTGACAGACTAATACCTAGTTGGTACGTGGCTATCGTTACCTACGAATATGGCAGGTAAATATATAAGCAAATCTAATATAGAATACGTTATTAGAGGATAAGGAACTACGTGGGGGGGATTGAGATAATTTATGATACAATAATATAGCTATAGGTAAGTATACTACGACCATGTTTATAGCAGGTACTCATCATTACCAACAAAGCTATTATAGTTAAATCACAATAACTGTGTTTTGTTTAAATTAATCAATCAATACCTACACGGGTAAAATCGAAAGATTGTATGTAACATTCGCAGGTAACATATTAAAAATAGGTTTATGGGCTTCTACAAGCAGGTAGTGTTGTGTCTTAATCTGATGTTTTATATCCACCTATGATAGTACAGGATCCAATTGAATTGAGTGAATAGGTAAGTGAGAAGGATGCCAAAGCTCAAGTCCCTATCTCCTCCTATATTTCTTTATTATTAACTAATCCTACTAAGGTCAGCAGTACACTGTCTTGAAGGACCCGTTGCGTTGTTTTTAATATAGGCAACTTAGTATACATACCTACCATCAAGTAGACTGTCTGACAACTTTTAGATACATAAAAATAACAATCGAACTTATTAAAAGAATTCATTTTTAATATCTCTCCCTACTAACATCCAACCCAAAAAATGTACTTGGAGTTGATACAGAAATTGGAATGTGGTTAGCTTTTTCCACTACCATTGAATTTTGGCCAGTGGGGGAACTAGTAAGTATGAATTATTTGATATCACAATATCACTATGTGTCATTCACATTCTTACTTTATTTTTATGGTGGCGCTACAGATAAGTTTTTGATCTGGACTGTCATTGTCATACACAGAACAATGAATCTAAACGGCAGGCTTCCTCAACGTGGCGGGTGCGGCGCCATAGCCAACTCGTCACTCTCAAACAATACCCAGATAATCTGTCTAATCCTTATTTACACAATTTAATCCTCTTGCGCCCTATCAGCCCATCTTTGGATCTACGCCGTGCAATTTGAAAAACAGTTTTAACACAAATATAGACTCTACTCCCATACGCGTTAGAATGAACGGCCTCGCGTTTAACCGCAAGCGGTAAATGCGTCGGTAAAACACCCCAGGCGAGGCCATTACTATGTTTGAATTGACAAATTGAGTTTTGACAGGGCGGGAAAAGTTGACGCTAACCGTTTTAGGTTAGAACGTTTTAATTGTGGATAATTTTTAATTGATTTAGACTTGTTTTCTTTCGATTCCTTTTTTGTTTTGTCACTTAAATGGTTTGCTGATTAATTAACGTTTTCAAAGTCATTATTAAATTATTAATTAATTAATATTTTGTTAGGAAACATATGCAGTATGCACGAGTATTCTAGGTATTATATATTATAGCGTTCTGGTTAAATTTTAACCAGAATTATTATTATTTGGTTTCAAAATGTCTGCAATACCTAACTCGGTTTTAACAAATTTAGATTCCTATGGGCATTCTGCCACAATTACTGTGTATAAACCTATTTCATCAAATATTATAATAGTTAAGTAGATATAGAAACTAAGTACAACTTTTATACAACAGTAGATATTGGTACCAAGAGTATCAAATAATATAGGAACAACTTGGTATATTAACTATAATTACATTCGCAAAAATAAAACAATCAAGTAGATAAGATAAAATTAAAGAAAAACCTAAAACTGTCAAATAATCAAATCAATCATCATCTCGGAAGTAGGCCTTCCCACTTAATTTTCAATAAGACTGGTTAGAAGCAGTCCAAATATAAAAGTCCAAAATAGTGCAATGTCTTATCATCGAAAAAAAAATTAACAGTTAAAAAATATCAGTAATAAAAAAAAATTATAAATTTTACTACTACCAAATCTCCTATATTTTAAAGAGAAGAAAAAGCTAGAAATTTCCCTTCCCAAGTCGAACGATTAGCTATCAATCAATACTAGGTACTAATAAATCTGTAAGTGTATCTATTATTTGTATGTTCCTCCATAACTCTAAAACGAATTATCTGATTTTCATGAAACTTGGTATATAAACATTTAGACTTACGGGACACAGGTTAGGCTACTTTTTTCTTTTTAACGCGGACGAAATCGCAGGCACCAGCTAGTATTGTATAAGTGTCTTCAGATTCGTAACCATAGGCCATAAGTTCGGATCAACTTATGAGCGGTTCAACCCCGACGGGCGGCGGCGGCGGCGAAGTTGTATCAATATAAAAAAATACCTAGCTAGGTACTCTGTGTGTATTACTTTAATATTTCATGATATTAATATTTATGACTTTAGTAGATATTAAAACAATGATATTTAAATTGTAATTTTCTAAAATGACTAACCTTATTAGAACAATAAAATTCATAGCTAAGTAATTATTTTCCAAATATCGATTTTACCCTTCTAAGTCATTTCTAAGTATATATTACATTATTCATTAAAAAAATTATAAAATATATATGTTTATATTATTATTAACAAACTATAAATTCATTCATAAAAATAAAATAAAAAAACTATAAATTATTCATTCATGGGGTTTTCTGAAAAGTGTATAAATATACTGAAAAGTATAGTATATAAGTATAACCTACATAAATATACCTTTTTATATCGCTTTTTCAATAAGTCACAATCGTATCAAAATGCGCTTTCTCGTATAGAAGAAGGTAATGGAAAATAAGGCAGAAAATTACACAGAAAACCTAGACATAGATAAATATTAAATATTACTCCTAATATTAGCTATTCATATACCTAAGAGGTATTAGCTTTATATCCCTTAGGCAGGAATGTTGGCTGCATTGCCAAATATTTAGGTAAGTAAGTATTCAATGGTTGTGCATTTATTTTTTTAAAGCGTTGCCTATTTTGTTCTATAGATTTTCTCTTACTGATCCCTAGGGAACAGTTAGCTTTAGATTTCTATACAACGTACCTATCTACAAAATTACATGAGAAACAGTTAAGCAGTTAAGGCGTGAAAGTGTAACAAACAAACTCACTTTAGCTCTTATATAACATTAGTAGGGACAGTATTGTTAAGTAAAATTTTCCACTGTCTCTAAGTAGGCCTACTTTATGTGCCACGAGATTGATATGTAGAATTAATAGGTTCTTAACATCGTACCTATGAGTCTATCATAGGTTGTTTTTATTTTTGGTGTAGGTACCTACAATTGCTTGAATTTTCGATTTTTTTCTAATAAATACATAGGTCGTAGCTGTATACTTACCTACATACCAGTAGGTACACATCTAAGTAGGTACTTTATACTAATATTATAAAGAAAGAAGATTTGTCTGTTTGCAATTAACAAACTCAAAAACTAACCTAACTCAAAAGATACGTTATCAGCGAGTAACATGGGCTATATATCTATACTATAATACTATAATATTATAAAGGGGAAAGATTTGATTGTTTGTTTGTATAGAATAGGCTCCGAAACTACTGGACCGATTTGAAAAATTCTTTTACCATTAGAAGCCGACATTATTTGTGATGGACATAGGCTACTTTTTACCGCGGGAAAATGCTTCATTCCTACGGGAAAACGGGTAATAGGACAACGAATAGTAAGAATTATCCTTCCGTACTTATCTTTTTCACATAACTTCTAAACGGCTGAACCGATTGGGTTGAAATTTTATATGGGTATTTCGATAGTTTGACAGACACGAATGTATTATATTTTATACAGTTACGCGGACGAAGTCGCGTGCAACAGCTAGTATTTTATAAAGGTACGCGGGCGAAGTCGAGTGCAACAGCCAGTTATAAGATAAAAATGCTGTCCGCTTCTGTCTGTTTCTCGACTAAACTGCTTGAAAGCACCCAAAGGATTTTGATACGATTTTCACCAGTGGAAAGAACGATAAACGAGTATAGGTAAGGTCGTTAGTATTACCTAAGTACCTAATACTTATTATCTACATAAAATATTTTAAGAACACCTTTATAAACGTGAATATTTGTACACTGATGGAATCAATGGAAAAAATGATTTGAGTCATTGTTTGCTTTCAAAAATAATAGGTAATAATAAAATTAGTAAGTAGGTACTAACATTGGTTATATACACATTCGAATTCAAACACTTGTCAGTCTGTTACGTCACTACATCTAAATAAACAAGTTTAAGCAAACAATATAATATAATATTTGCTCTATAGGTGTAAAAGAGAACGTTCGAATTTAACAAAAAAAAAAGTTGATAATTTTTTTAAAACTACGTTAAGCTTGTCGTATTTTTAACCTTATTTATTTACTATCACAGGCAAATGTTTTTTGGCAAAAAATATATTTAAAAATTATAAAACTTAAAAAAAATAGTTCAATATCTCAGACCTACCGAAAAAAAAATCATAAAAATCTGTCAAGCCTTTTCAAAGGAGTTCGAAAGCTAGTTACAAACACTGTGACACGAGAATTTTAATATAAATACTATAGTATTTAATACATAATGTTAAAGTATGACTTCATCACGTAAGTTACCTAAACCCAGTGAGCATATAAATACTAGAGAAGTAACGTCTTACAAACGATTCTCAGAAATGCGTAACCACTTAGCCTAGAAAGGTTCAATTTAGAACAAGAAATTAATACTCAAATCATAGAGGAAAATGCGTCAAAATTGATTAAAGAACAAAAAACTTAAAATAAATTTTTACAATTTTGTTATAAGATAGCCGAAAAAGTGATAAAAAGCAATAAAAATTGAGATATGGGCTTAAATTTTTCAGACGCCAAAAATTTTTCATATTGTTAGACTTTGGACTTCATTTTAGTTGACATTTTTTATAATATTAGCGGTAATCATAGGATTTAAATATATTTATAGTTTCTCAATGTAAATTATATTACCATAAGGTCCCTGACCTGTATATCAGGGGTATTGTATGATAATATTAAAAAAAAAAAATAAGAAAAAAAAAATAAGACGTAGCTTTGAAACCGATACATTATGCCAAAGTAAACTATATTTGTCTCGTTTCATCCACTAATTAACGCTACGTAATTAATTGACTTTAATTAATTAATTAATTAACTTTAACGGACGCGTCACGCTTCCTAAATGTCAAGCAGGCAACTGACGTCAGATATGCCTGCAGGCATCTTCGAAGTGGCAACGCGTCGGTGCCGTAAACTGCTAATCTAGTAACATAATTATAATTTGTTTTTAAAAATTTAAAGCGAAAAATAGATTTAAGTTTAGGTGGAAATAATATATTTTACTTGTTTACAGGAACATCAATACAATCATCATCAATCAATCAATACTAATAATAAATCTGTAGGTATTGTACCTATCTATGTATGTTACTCCATAACTCTTAAACGAACGAACTGATTTTCATGAAACTTGGTAGATAAACATTTAGACGTACAGGACACAGTATAGGCTACTTTTTTCTTTTTCAACGCAGACGAAGTCGCAGGCGCCAGCTAGTAAAAAAGTATGTTTACACGCTTCGCCTCGTCGGCATAGGGGTGCACTCCGGTTTAGAGTTCTAGACACTGCTTAGGATATATATATTTTTTTTTTAATATAGTTGCCAGTGAAAGTCCTGTCAAAATCTATCTAGCCGTTTCGGAGATTATCTATCCGAAACAGACAGACAATTATTTTTTTAAATAATTATTTTTTGTTAAATCTTTGAAAAAAAGCAATAATTTTGACTCATTTAAAAAAAAACTATACATGCCTAAATAACTAACATTGTTCGTATTTCCTTAATATGTACTAATAAAAATAATTTATGGAAATAGGTATTCATATTATTCGATTTTTCAAATATATGTATCTATGTATATATTAACTATACCTACTCGTATATTAAATAGATATTTAGATCTTAGTATGTGTATGTACCCATCTATATGTAGGTATAGGGTATCTATTATTGTTTTCTAGGTAAGTTTCTATATTTTAATTATTTATTTTAAAATGTATTTAAAATTATATTTTAAAGGGATTTCCATAACATAAATGGTTAATCCTAATCCTAATTAATTACTATAAATATGCGACAGTTAGGAAGGTGATAGCGATAGGTATAAGATCTATGGATGTTTGTTACTCTTACACGCAAAAACGGCTCAACAAATTTAGATGAAATTTGGCACAGAGACAGTTTATTAAATGAATTAACATATTGGATACTTTTTATCTTGGAAAAATGTTACGTTTCTGTGGGATTTCATAAAAGTAACTACAGCGCGTACGATGTTGCGGGCACAGCTAAGTAGTAATAAATAATTATAGGTTCTCATAAATCAGAATTCTCATAAACAAAGTTACACTGGTAGTTGATAAACAAAATTGATTAAAATTTATGTTACAAAGACCTATCTAAGTAAGATACTTTTTTTAAATTAATGTTAATTAATAAGAAGAAATAAGAAAATAAAATAGAACCTATGTAAGTTTGCCTAAAATTTAAAATATTGAATTAAAAATATAAATGTTTATATAGATGTATATTAGGCATCCTGTTTTCATAATAAAATTCTTACTATTTGTTAAGTATGTTGTTATTTAATATTTTTTTTTAATATATTTTTTTATTTTAAGCTTAGTTAACTTAGTACCTATAATAAAAGCACAGGTATAAGTTTAGAAATTTAGATATACCTACGTATACTTAGGAGAGCCTACTGCCAAACCGATGGTTAAGTTGTCAAGTGTTTGGTATACTAACAGCAAATAAGTAAGTACTTAGTTAAGTAGGTAGGTAAGTAGGTACTGTAAAGACGCCACAAGTATAGGTAATTTTTTTAAATTATTAATTTAAAATTTCATAATAAAGTTGGCCCGTATTAAGAACGTAGGTATGTTATTATTTTATAAATTTTGTTTTTTAATATAAAAAGAGCTTAAATATTTTTAACGGTTTCACACAGACAGATAGCGCACTTGAAAAGGTATAGAGTTAATGAGTGGGTACGCTACATACTACATAGACGGTTAGAGACGTAGGTATAGTTTGTTAGTAGTTGTGTAGACCTACCCAACTGTATCGGTATAAATCATCCCGCGGTATATTGAGAGCACATCTATCGAGAGCGAGACGCGGTGACGCGGCACCGGCTCGTCACCGTCACAGCCGTCACTTGACCGCCAATCACAACAACATACCTGCACAAACAAACGTCACCGAAACTATATCCTTCGACTAGGAGCGACGCTCAAGCACTCTCGTCTCGGGACCTTCGCCACTCGAAAAATCAGCGGGTGGAGAGTCCACCCCGCGCCGCGCGCCCCGCGCCACACCCCCCCGCACACCCCCGATCGATCCACGCACCTGTACGGCGAAGGCGGGTTGTTGGCCAGCTCCAACTTGCGGTATTCCTCGATCGGCGACAGGATATCGGTCACCGAGAACGGCGTGGAGTGCTGCAGGTGCAGCTGGGAGAGGTTCTGCTGCAGCAGGGCCGACTTGGGCGATAGGCTCATCGCCAGCTCGGCGGCGCTCAGCTCCGGCAGCGCCTCCGCCGGACACGGCGAGTAGCCGCCGCCCTCCGCGGACATCCGACCGGCCGACACTCGACGCCACTCGACGGCTCAGCCTCTAGTGGCTCTCGGGGCGAGAGTGGCGCCCGGAGCCCCTGGCGCGGGTTACGGCCACTCCACTGGCCACGCCCCAGGGGCGGCGCCAGCGCAGGCCAGTCCCGCCGCGGCCACACCGAGCGCCCATTGGCGGAGGCCCACTCCCCTACGCGGCCAGCGGCGGTCGCTAGCGTTGCGCTGCGCCAGTGTCG
The DNA here is from genome assembly GCA_918317495.1 of Synanthedon vespiformis. Taxonomy (NCBI): domain Eukaryota; kingdom Metazoa; phylum Arthropoda; class Insecta; order Lepidoptera; family Sesiidae; genus Synanthedon; species Synanthedon vespiformis. The sequence continues at coordinate 578,634 of OU906962.1, forward strand.
CGCCCGCAGTGGTGGGGTCCCGCTACCTCTCGCGCTCCGTCCTGCCTAATTATTGTTCACTTTGCTCACTGTTTCAACAACCGTTTGTGACACAGTGGCAGGGATGCGTTTGTCTATTGCCCATGCGAGCAACTCATTTGCAACTTAGTTCTAATACTGTAACTATACCTATTTAAACTTAATTAGGTATGTTTAATTATAATAATAGATATAAAATTATACGTAGGTAGATCTAAATTAACAATAAGAGTGCAAGAGGACCGTATCGATTTTAAAGAGATTTTTAAAATTGTATTGTGTTTAAACTTAATTTAATAAGGTTATTTACAACTTAAGCTAATTTAATTGTGATTCCTGGTAACCATCTAAGTAAGTAGATATTATAAAGTAACATCAGTTAAAAACGAATTCAAATTGGTTTAACCGTTTCTGGGATTAGCGACGAGTGACGACACAAACGCACAGACCAACATTCTAAAAACATTTTTTTTGCCTCCGTCACAAATTTTGATTTGTTAGTTAATATTCTGTCGCGAAATCATATTATTTAATATATACTTAGAAGAATCACTAAAACTTCAGCTGTGCCTAAGTAGGTAATTCCTAGGTAGGTATATTAGGTATATAATAATCTAATCTCAAAATTAATTCTTCAAGTTATCGTCTGATTTGTTTCAGAACTTTAACTTATAATTAAGAATCTTGTTATAATTAAACAACTTACCTATAGGACTTATAACAAACGAGCTGACTCGGCGAACTTCGTAACGCCACAAATTCATTATTATAGGTATATAAACTCATTTCTATAGTAAGTAGGTAATTTTCACTTTATTGTTTTTATTTTTGTTAATTTTTTCGATACCTATTTTAATGGTTATATATTCTGCTATTCGGGACGGAGATGAATCGAAGAAAACAAAGATCATGAAAATTGGTCCAACCGTTCTCGAGTTATATAAGTGGTGTACCTAACTAACACGACTTTCTTTTATTTACTACTAGCTGCTGCCCGCGACTTCGCCCGCGTAACTTGAGAGCTACTCTATTCATTGGTCAAAACAGCATGAAAAATAGGTAAGATAGGTATAGTACCTATCTAACCTATATATATAGGTACCTATAGTTACTTACAATATCAATATACATATTGAAATTTTGAAAACATACCATCAAGAGTGGATTCTCCGCTGCTGACCTGCTTGCTCACCTCTAAAGTTGAAGAAAAAATCCCTTAATACAAAAAAGTTAATAGTTCAATATAATACTTAGTTTAAATTTTAACATAACTAAACTGATTAGTCTAATAATGATATCTATCTAAGTTCGCTTACCTAAGCCTTATCTTCGCTAAGTACCTATATCTACACAGCTGGAATTTGGCCTCTTGGCCAAATTTTGCTCTTGCAAACTCATCTCCAATAAAAAAAAACGTTTCAGCTTGATGTACCTATTTGTAATTTTCTTAAAAAATATTTTAATCTGTACTCACTTAGGTATTTCAAATATTGAAATGTGCTAAGAATTATAAATTACTTTACTAAGTAACTGCTTACTTAGTTAAATTTGATTTTTAACAATACCTTATCAAATTTAGTTAACCCGGAGCGTATCACTAAACTCTTTTTAAAAAAGCAATCTATATGTATCTTTAAATAAAAATGAATCAATATACATATACAAAATATGTATATATTTATATATTTTATACATATTTATACATATATCAATGTAAAAATATGTTGATAAGCAAAAAATTCGAGAATGGCTGGACCGATTTGGCTGTTTTTTTTTTGTGTTTGATGAAGTCTGAAGAAGGTTCTTGTGGAGAGAAAATACTTTAAAAAAATACTAGGAAAAATTAAAAACAACAATTTTCCTTTCCCATACAAGCCACTCTGTCTCCATCAGCTGGCAAACATTTGACGTCAATCAAAACAAAGTACTTTTTCACTATCATTAGAAACTATCAAATCGACTGGTCTCATGTTGTTGATATACGGGTGTTATTAATAGAGCCAAGAGCTAAGCAAAAACAAAATTTATCTAAAAGGTAACACTACATTTATTGACTGTTAGGCGGTAACGAAGTTTGCCGGGTCAGCTAGTTTTAAATAAAAATGGAGCTTTATTGAGTACCTACTTGTTCAGTTAACAGCTAGAGTGACGAAAGACGGTTGACCACAGCGTAGACACAGCATCAGCAAAACGCTTATCGATTCTACTACTACACTATAAATTTATCTTTAAAAATTGTCGTCAGTAGAATAGTACGAAAATCAAGGTTTAAAAATCTTAAAACTAGCAACTTTTCATTTTTAAATTAAAAGGTTAAACGTCAAAGGATTAGTCTAGTCGAAGTGAGTTTACTGAGAATAGTTTAAAACAGTCTTTAAAATATGGCAATTGTTTAATTGGATTCAGAATTTGATTCTGAGAAAATGGATTTTTTTATTTTATCCGCCAATAAAAATTGCAATTGTTGTAAACAAAAAATGAAAAGAGAAAAAGGGTGTGTCCATTTTGTAGGTATAACTAAAAAAATATTGAAGATAGCTCAAATTTGAATAAAGTTCCTAAAAGAGGAGAAAATTTCTGTAAAATAAGTCTGTACTCTCGAAGTTGTAGCTCCATTATTTATAATTTTAATTTAACGTTGAAAATAGGGTTCCGCGCGGCCGTTTCGGCGCCGCCGCGTTACCGAAAAACGCAGTGTGCAACACAAATTTTTTTTTTATAATATTCAGTGTTAATTAAAAAATCTGAATAAATTATAGTGTCATCTAGACACTTGAAGGAATACAACCCCATTGAAAAGAAATTTTTAACTTCATTTTTCTTAAAGTTATTCAATAGTTAATTAACTAAGTTTTCGTGGACTTAATCTTCCATAAAATCTGTTTTAAAAGTATGTATAAATAATGTCTCTATATTTTTTTTCTTTCTGGGAGGTCTTTTTATATACATAATGAACAAGATTACGTTGTAAAAGCTTTTATATGATTTTTTAAAATTGGCGGATTTTACGGATTTTTCATTTTTTTGTGTCTAACCAGCTGTGGTCTAAACACCGCAGACCACAGCCACTTTGAAAAGTACATCTTCTGTTCTTTCTTCCTTGGGACAGACAGATGGTTACCATCCTCATCTTGTCCGAATCCCTCTTTTTCGGACCAACCGCTTATACCTAATGCTTGGAACTCAGCTCCTTGCCAGCGTCTGTATTTCCGAGCTCATATAACCCAAATCTAATACAAAGTTAAAGTGAATACATAGACATCTTCTGAGTGAGCTCGCTCCATCATAGGCCTCATCCTTGCTACACAGCCGGTTGTTAGCCAAGAGCAAATGTGTGTGTGTGCGTGCGTGCGTGCGTGCGTGCGTGCGTGCGTGTGCGTGTGCGTGTGCGTGTGCGTGTGCGTGTGCGTGTGCGTGTGCGTGTGCGTGTGCGTGTGCGTGTGCGTGTGCGTGTGCGTGTGTGTCAGCTCCTACGCACGACTTTAAGTGTCAGAGATGGCGCAATATTCTGAAACTTCAGAAATTTGTATGTATTCTAAAATAAGTATTCGAAAATAGAATAATGTACATTATTCTATTGTGACAATTTGGATTTTACTTCCATAATTTTTCATACCGTAAGTAGTAGATATATATGCAATATGATCCAATAAAAAAAATATCCAAAGGGAATTGAAACCGGGACTCCTGAGCCAACGCTCTTAAGACAAGTAACTTAACCACTCAACCAAGGGGCTTCTCAAAAATGGTGGTATTGGAATGGTGGGGTTCTTAAATAAGTAATCATTGGCAGGTACTGATTGGAATTTGTACTAATTTCTTCATAAGTTCTGTACCTTGGATACCTACATAACATTAATCTTATACAATAGGTATAAAATAAGTATAAATACTAATGTTAATTTTTACATAATCCATTTATTTATAAATAATGTTCATGTACTTATAAAACATTAAGAGAGTTATTAAAGTCGTGAAAAAATTTTTTTTTTGCTATTGTCTCTTCGCAAGTCAACCTACAAAATGAAATGAAGTTGTATCCAAAATAGTGAAATTATCTATGTCAATAAAGAAAGTCATAGACAAAGTGCTCGTAGACAATAGAATTAGTTTTATACCTACAAATAACTAATAAGCTGTGAACGTATTTTGGGTTCATATTTTGTATTTGATAATTATTAACCTAACCATAATGCCTCGTTATCATAAGATTAATTTATCTACTATGTAGCTATATTATTGTGTGATTGATATGTTGTTATTATATGTACTTTTAAATAAATAAATATAAAATATGAATGAGTCGTATTTTAATTTTTAACCTATTTTTTTTAATAAGATTATTCCTACTTACGTTCCCGCCATGTTTGTAACTGAAATTACCTAACCAGTCGCAAGAGAAGATTTTTTTTCGCTGTTTGGTAACTAGTTGTGAGAGAGGAATTATTATTCCACCATTCCCCAGTATTTAATAGTTTACTTTTTAACGTAGGTACTTACCTAAGTATCTCATTTGTCCATTGTCAATCTTTTTACACCCGCAGCCTTTCTAATACTTATACTTACTGGATGTTAGGCATACAACGAACCTGCGCTGCGCAGTGTACCTATAGGTAGAACTTTGTACCTATAGGTAGAAGACAAATTGTCTAGGAAAGTGACGAAACTTGGGTATGGAACTAAAATAAAAAGAAAAGCTAGCTGGCAATGTGGATGTCTTTTAAATTCTTTCATTTATTGACTAGCTGTTGCAGCACTCGACTTCGTCCGCGTAACTTTTTAAAAATATAGCCAATGTTACTCGTTGGTAATAATATAGTTATATAGCTTCTCAACAGTGAAAGAATTTTTCAAATCGGTCCAGTAGTTTCAATTCAAACAAACAAACAAACAATCAATCAAATCTTTCCTCTTTATAATAGGTAGGTAAGTATTAGTGTAGATTTATCTTTACTTAAAATGACAGCTAAGTATACTACATAGGTATTTACTACCCTACCTATAGATATATATTATGCCGGTCAACGCAACGGGCTACGGAGAGTGCTAATCTCGGGGTTATTCTAAGAGATCAAATCGGGAATAAGGACATCAGTTAGACAACCGAAAATTACCGACAGCTAGAAAACAAATTACGAAAAGTCGACGGCCGTTGGGGTCGGAAGATTCTCGAGTGGAAGCCAGCATTAGCCACAGTACAGCGTACAGCAAGCGTAGGCGTAGGACATCCACCTACAAGATGGGCCGCAGTTAGGTAGGTACGTAGGTACCTACAAGATGACAGCCCGGTAGATCCAGGAGAATAGAATATTGTGGTTCTACTTCTGACTTTTCCGATCGGAAAATTTATGGGAGAGGCCTATATATATGCAACGATGTACGCCCTAAGCTATAGCTGAGATGATGTTGGTGGAGCTCAGTCAGCTATTCTTAAATACCTACTAGACTAGAATATTGTGGTAATGAATCGTACCGAATAACAAATTCACAGATAATGGTTCAGAAAAACTTAAATCCCATTATGCTCAAACCAATCTGAACCTAAATATTTTCGTAACTTTTCTTGTGATTCTCAAATTTAATAAAATGTCTCAATGTAGTTGTAGTCTATACCAACTACAAATAAAGTGTTGATTAGTTACTTTTAAAAATAATTTTATGTTTTATTGAATTATGCACTCGGTTTTCCGCATCCTTCAATAGGCGAATTTTTTAATGTTTGGGACATTACCGTACAAACAAAGGTAGGTAATACCTACCTACTACTTATATCAGCTCAATTATTCCCCGTTACCGGTGACTTTAAATAACAGTTAGCCTACTTGACAATGGTGAAAGAGGCCCTAAGTAAAATATTTTTAAAATCACAATATCAAATTCATAATGGATTAGAGTAGACGTGGAGTGGACACTACACTACTGAAAGTACGGAAGACGAATTCTTGCACCGCGCCATCTGTTGGAAAATGTCAACATTGACTTATCTTTATATATTCATATTTGGACAATATAAAGACAACAGATGTCACTATTTTCTAAACATAAGATATGTTGCCAAAATAAAAAGAAAAATTTTGGCAGCATTTTGTTTATTACATTTATTTATTCTTCCAATAAAATAGTTACTTCTATAAAATAAAATATCGTAAAATAAAAAAATCGTGATTTATGTATCTACAAAATTGTAACAATAATGGAACTCCAAGCCAATGCAATTAAAAGTTTATTGTGTGGTACATATTAAATGTATTAATCTTACCGATTTATTATTAAGAGTTCATTTTATAAAAATAATAAATATTTATCGTCTTACCAATTTTTATATGACATTTGTATTAAAAAAATATATTCGTTGGACACACCTGCAAGGAGCTGGCCACATTCTAGAATCAGCAAGTATGTAAATGTCATTATTTAACTAATTTATGAAATTTTTACGTTAAATGTGTAGGCTATTTGGTTTTTGTTGTTTAGTTCGGTTTTATTGAATTAGTATCGACAGTTTCGTGTCGCGATGCCATCAATGGGGAGTCATAACCTCGGCATAATTCGCCATCAATGTATCACGTAACGTCGGAGGGCCCTGATGGTGAGGCGGTTTACGGCGATGGTGCTGAGTACCGAGTGGGCGCATGTTGAGGTCGTAGAGCTCACCAATGACGGAAACGGCTTAGGATTCAATTTGGTCGGAGGTAGAAGCACTGGTGTTGTGATAAAATACGTGTTGCCTGGCGGAGTGGCCGATAAAGACGGACGCCTCCAGAGTGGTGATCATGTGTTACAAGTGGGTTCGGTGAATTTGCGAGGTTTTACTTCGGAGCAAGTGGCCGCTGTGCTGCGTCAGGCCGGTCCTTCTGTGCGTTTGCTTGTAGCCCGCCCAGCCGATCCCTCGGCAACCCTTCACGATCCGATCCCAGGCACGGTCCTGGTGCCGACGAAAATTCTCGCCGATCCGGAACTCCTCGATCGGCACCTCATCGAGAATGGTTACAGTGCTGTATACGATTTATCTCAAGTGTACGCGCAGACATATATCAACGGACAAAATGGTGATACGGAGGCAAATATTTTAACGGCTGCCGTGAGTGTTGTCTGTGACAATCCCCTACAGATCGCCAATGTTCCCATAGTAGCCGAGAATGTTTCACCGGCTATTACTATTACTGTGCCTGTTGAAATACCCGATTTGCCCGAAGTAGAAATTGTTCATGTTGAATTAAACAAAAATGTGTATGGTTTAGGGATCACGGTTGCTGGATATGTTTGTGAAAAGGAGGAACTGTCTGGAATATTTGTGAAAAGCATCATAGAAGGTAGCAGTGCGGAACAGAGTGGAAAAATTAAATTAAACGACAGAATAATTGAGGTGGATGGTGTTTCATTGGCTGATAAGAGTAATCCACAGGCTGTAGACATTTTACGGAACACTGGAATATGTGTGCACTTAGTGTTAGAAAGGTATTTGAGAGGGCCCAAGTTTGATCACTTGCAGCTTGCAATTTTCAATGACGAACATCCATCGTCACCGTCTCCGTCAACAAATACAACACTTTCTTGGTTCCCGGTGCCTTCCCAAGTTGATAATAGCACAACAGAAATTGAACCTGAGGGTGAATCAAACACAACAATAGACTCTAGTGTTTTAGAAGTTGGTGATAATGAAATTGAGCCCACTCAAGAAGAATTAGATAAGAGACTTGATGAGATTCTAGCTGTAGATAAAGAAGAAATCAAAACCAAGTGGGAAACGGAAATAGGACCTGAAAAACAAATAATAGTAGCCGAAGTTCATAAACTAGACGGGCTGGGCATCAGTTTAGAAGGTACAGTGGATGTTGAAGGCGGTCAGGAGTTGAGACCTCATCATTACATCAGATCTGTCCTTCCAGAGGGTGCAGTCGGAGTACAGGGGACTTTGATAGCAGGTGATGAATTACTTGAAGTGAATGAGTACAGATTGCACGGTCTGACACATACCGAGGTAGTGAACATATTGAAACATCTACCTAATCGTGTGAGACTGGTTTGCGCACGAAACAGCACGGACAGTGGTCCTAGACCTGTTATCAACCTCGCACCTGACAGAGAAGGCTTTGAGACACGAAAAATCATATCAGGCAGTCTCAATAACCTAACAACTCTTGTAAAGGCTCAATCGGACACCTCAATAAACACATCCAGCACAGCAACACTTACAAATCACTCGGGTCACTCAAAGAAATCGCGATCCTTGGAGTGTGTAACCGGGCTAGCCATGTGGCAAAGTAAAGAAGAAATTGTAGAGCTTGTGAAAGCTGACCAGGGTCTAGGTTTCTCCATACTAGATTATCAAGACCCTGTTGATCCGCAGGGGACGGTGATTGTGGTTAGAAGTCTGGTACCAGGCGGAGTAGCTGAGAAGAAAGGTGAAATTTCACCAGGAGACAGAGTGATGTCGGTTAACGGAGTTAGTATTAAGAATGCAACATTAGACCAAGCGGTGCAGGCCTTGAAAGGTGCTCCTCGTGGTGTGGTGAAGGTGGGGATAGCCAGGCCTCTGCCACCACATGACTCTAAGTCGAAAAGCACGACCACTTTGAACGATAAGCCTAGTTAATATAACTTTATGTGATTAACATGTACTAGTCAAGATGAAGTCATATCAAGTTAAACTTAAGTTCTGAGCTTAGGGTTTTCATATCAAGACTTTTAAATAGATGTAATCAAGTTTTTCTTTACAGTTACAAATATAGAAGTGTCATAGAAACTAACAAATTGCGCAATTTTATTGAACCTATATATAAATTTTCCCTAGTCATGTATGAAAATCATAAAATTCTTGATATGTAAAACCATTGTATAAAACCCAAAATAATGTGACTAACAAAAATGCATTGATTTTAGTCAAATTTTGAGGCATTTTAGCCGAACCTAACTTGTGTTGGAGGGAGTTAAGAGCTCAAATTATGATACAATAAATATTAACGCTTTATTAGATATTACATAATTATGTAATTGTTAAGAGACACACACACACCTTAATATTATATACTACAGCACTATAAAAATTAGTTGTGTAGCTGTAATGTTGGATTATTGCCAGCTACAAAGTAAAAATTTAACGAAATTAAAGGGAAACATTGCCACTTTCCAATTGATTTCTAATTATGTTAAATTTATTTTATTTAAATAAATGTAATAAATTACTGAATGAAGTTAAGAAAAAGTTTTTTTAGACTTCCCACCTTTTTTTTTCTAATAATGTCATATAATATAATTAGTTTTCTTTTAAATCTCATTAATAAATACTTGTTTACAATGTATGTTTGTTATAGTCATAATTTCTATTTTGATTTATTTATTATTCAGATATATAAATAATAGTATATTATCCTTTTATGTTAAATAAATGGTACTTACCTATTATATTATTCTTGATTTCCATGTTATATTTTGAAGTGCTTTATTTTTATTTATGCTTATTGAAAATATTATGATTGTATTATGTATTCCTTTTAATTTCACAACACATACCTAATTGTAGATACTACTTACCTAAGGGAGCAATGACGTATAGGTATAATTGGGTAAAGTTTATAATAATAATTATATTAGAAAATGTAATTTTAGGATCTCACATCCTCTGTGGTTAGTTATAACGACAGTAGATTATTTTTTGCTACATCAGTAGATCGTAATACAGACCTAATTTGTTATTTTAAACTAATTTTAATAGATTATGAAAAAAGAAAGAATTAATATAAGGAAAACCATGAATAAATTCCCCTTACAAAAGACCACAATAAAATAACAGCATGTGTGCGTTTGTGTTTCGGTAAGTGAGTAAAAGGCTTCCCCCTACCTAACTCTTCCTACATTTGCAGCACTTGTGCTAGTGTTATAGGCGACGGTAGCCACCTACCATCAACCTGTTAATCTTTTGTATTCAAATAGCAATGTAACAAAAAAATGTTTTTAAAATCTTAGTAAGACCAAAGGTCTAAATTGAAATTGTAAATGATTTCAATGAAATCAAATTGTTTTTGTAAATTGTTTCAATGAAATTGTAAAATTAACTAATTTTCCTAAATCAAAGAAAGGTCTAACTAAAAGTGGTCGGTAGTCAAAGTTATCATATTCAATGTCACCTTTAAACTGCTCGACTTAACCTGCTTTTTGTAATTTTATAAAACACTAAAATACACTTAATTTAAGTGCACTGAAATTAGAAGTTGCACAATGTGATATACTTACATAAATGTTATATTGATGTTACCTGATAGCTGTTATTAAATAGTGTACCTACTTGTATTTATTTTTAAGTAACAAAATTGCATAAAACAGCAATTCCACTGTTGTCCATAGTGAAACAGATGAATCAATATTTCTTGCCATAACGAATGGAGGCATGGAAATTCGTGTGCCACAAGTCAGCGCCTTTACTTATTAATTACCAAATGATTTACATAAAGTTAAAAGATCTCATAAAAACGAAAGCCAATGGCGTAATTTAGTTTCACTTACCTATATTAAGACATGACCAATCTTTAAAAAGGGACAAAATGTCCGCTTAAAATATTTTTGAAATTAGTACCTACACTTGATATTTTCATATCAAGTACTTTAACTTTTTTAATTCGGCATTTATGTTTGATACTAATTCGTTAAAATCTAGACATTTGCATTAAACTAGACAATAAAAAAATTGCTACATACAACGCGGAATAGATAAGTAATTCACTTACGTTGAGTATTATCAATAAGTACCTACAATCAAATGAATACGTACATTTACTAAATAATATTAAAATTTTATTTTTATAACTATTAATGATCTCGCTTTCATAGATTTATTTATTGGAATTTAAATTTATTTTAATCCAAATAGATTGTCAATTGTATATATGTACCTAGTTACTATCAAAGCGTTTTACTTGAGCCAATTTTTAATTTTAACCAATAATTAAAATTAGAAGATCCATTCCATTTTCCATCAAAGTATTTAGCCAATAGTAACTCTCCATCTACGAAAATTAAAAGGGTATGAGTTTAAAATTCCCTATGAATAAAATCTGTATTAATACTTTGCATGTGAACTTTATTTTATATTAATTTAATATTAACACAAAGAAAAGATTAGCACGATCAATTTGGTTATATAACAATATATTGATTCATTGCAGTGTATTGCCAATTACAGTTTTATTTTTATTTCACATATCTATAACAAAATAACTTTAGAGCAATTACTTAGTTAATATACTTGAAAAAAAAAAATTATTTTATATAATTATTATTTTACAAAAATTGTTAGCGTGCATGCGTTTACTTGTTTTTTTATATGAGTGGATAAATGTTCAATGTTCATAAGACTAAAATACTTAATTTTTCTCATTTGTCTTATTAGGCTTTACCTTTTTAGTCAATAATCCAAAACAAACACGTCATTACTATCTACCGTTGCATATACATATTACGCTGTTTAAACTACTACCACGAATGCGAATTCTGGATTTTTGTATATTATTTTTATTATGCGGTCTTTTAGTCCACCGGACAAAAATGTACCGAGTATCCACGAAAACGCTCCACTTCCAAATAAACGTATACAGCGGACATACTGTCAGTGTCGAACACTTTACAGTCCTTACACTTACAGTGTCCGCCGTATGCTATGTAATTTACAAATAAACATTACATAGCATACATATTGTCCGATTTGTCCGATCGATTCACTCAAAGCGGACAGCCGCTGTCTGCATTGTCCGCTACACGTTTTGTCCGCGAACTTTTGTCTTCCGTAAGCGTTTCTGTATAAAACTCCACTCCATACTTTCTCTACTCTCGGACAAAATGTCCTCGGTCTGCTGAAATCAGGACTAAAACATACCTAATGACAATAAGATAATAAAATAATATACTTCATACTCGATTACGCTTAAACAAGTCTGCTTTCTTTGCATTATAGTCTTTATTGTAATAGAAATATATAAATACTGGTCAATTGGTGTTTTTTTTAAATAGTACTTAGACTTCTACTGCTTGCTCAAGAAATAGGACTTTAATTAAATAGAATTTGTATTATAAACAGAAAAAAATGTTCACTAGAACTGGAAATTTTCATACGTATTTTTCCGACGTCTAATTTCCATACATTAGAGCGTTTTTATTTAAAAAAAATGCATATATTAAGTACTCCATGGTCAGCTTGCAAATGTTGCATTGCAGAGGGTTTTTTAAAGTTTTTAATTTTTAATATGCTAAAACAATATTACTTAGGTGCTCGAAAAACTGTTGCCTTTTGTTTAACTTTGAACTCTATTTCAATGCTTGTTAAAAGCTATAACTATTTGAGTTTACTATAATATTATATGGTTCTAGGTACAGCTAAATATTAGAATGATGTGCTTATATTTTAAGCACTAAAGTGGGTATATTTATTCAGAAATCTCATGTTATGTTTTGTAAAAGGTGAATTTAGTCTAATAAATACCTACATATGCGTATGTATAGAATACGTGTAGGTACACTCAACACAGGTTACTATTTTTAAAAGTTTGTGAATAATGTATTGTACTGAACATTGATTTACTACGCCCTACTCATACTAATGTATAATTAAAAGCCTTATTTGTTTGTTATTTTTAGTGGTAGGTATCCTTTAGAAAAGAACGAATTACGTTACCTGAAAATATATCAGTATAAACAAACATATTATTATATGAAAAAAATTGAAATATACGAAGAAAAGTTTGAACGCAAAACTTATTTAGTATATTCCAAATAGAACATTAAAATCAGAATGTTTTTACGTCTGTTTCGGTTTAGAACTATTATTATACTTAAGACAAAATAATTTTGTATAACTTAAGTTGTAGTCAAAGTGTTGTTTAAGTTTAGGCACTGTATTATATTTGTAATAACGACACCACGTCTTAGCCTTACACTCGAAATGTATAGATATTAAACAAATAATATACAGATAAGTAAATTATTTTTGTTTTTCAATTGACCTGTAAGTACCTACCAATAGGTAAAATTAAAAGGGTGCCCTATAATACCGTAGGTAGAGTAAATAGTACTTTACCGGTTAAGTGAGTACTATTTACTCTTATAGATTACTAGCTGGTGCCCGCGACTTCGTCCGCGTTAAAATAAAACGGCAATCACACCGTACAATTTAAACGTTTCCTATTTAGGAATCTAAGTAGAGAGCTCGTGATCACACTACGCTAAATTGATTTCTAAGTCGAAGACATAGAGTTGAAAATGGATAAACTCTCAATTGAATCCAATCTGTTCTAACTGCGATCACACCTTTCGATTTCCTAAATTGGATACGTTCAAATTGTAAGGTGTGATAGCCCTTTAAGGGATGTCTAGCGCCTGACTTAAATGTGTAAAGCAATATAACGCCTGACATCTTTGCCGTTATAAAATTTTCAGGGGTTGTATCTTTTATTTTTAGCAGATAGCTGGTGCCCGCGACTTCGCTCCCGTAACTTTGTAAATTATATACTAAAAACCTTCCTCTTGAAACACTCTATCTAATAAAAAAAACCGCATCAAAATTCGTTGCGTAGTTTTAAAGATCTAAGCATACATAGGGACAGACAGACAGCGGGAAGCGACTTTGTTTTATACTAATGTAGTGATAGATAATAAAAAAATCTTATTAAATATAATTCAAAAGCAAATTAATACCAAATAAATTACGATTTTTCTAACTGTTAATAACATTTTTTTTAAATAAATACTATTAGTATCGAAGAACTAAATATACCATATGACCACATTCAAATGGACTGCACAATATATTATTTGAATATTTATACCTATATACATTATCACATAATATTTAAAAATGTGATAATAGGTATACCTATATAAAAAAAAATCTATAAATGGTAAGTGTATACAAACCTTTGAATTTAAAATAACTGTTCAAACTTATTAATCACTAGCTGTTGCACGTGATTTCGCTAATTCCTTTCGGTCCAATTAGGTCATAATATGTATCAGAATGACCGGTTGTAAAATACTAGCTGGTGACCGCTACTTCGCGTTGAAAAAGAAAAAGTAGCCTATTCTGTGTCCTGTACGTCTAACTAAATGTTTATCTACCAAGTTTCGTTAAAATCAGTTAATTCGTTTAAGAGTTATGGAGGAACATACATACATATAGAAAAAAATTCTAAAAATCGCCAATTTAGCCGTCAATATCAGTAAATTACTCCATGACCAACCCTTACAGATATATTATCAGTATTGATAGCCTATTTCACCTAAACTACTCGCTGATGATGTAGCTTCTTATAAGTGAAAGAGTTTTCAAAATCGGTCCAGACAAAGTGACATAACGAAGTTCGAAAACAACAAAATGTATGGGAAGTATCACGTGACTTAACGAAGGCATATGTCAATCCCATACATTTTATTGTTTTCGAACTTCGTTATCGTCTTCGTCATGTCACTTTGTCTAGGGCTCCTGTAGTTTTTGAATTTATTCATTACAAACAAAAATCCAAGTCTTTTCTCTTTATAATAATTTGAACTGCCAAAAGGTTAACATTGATTTGATGATGGATTGATGGACATAAAATAGGAATATTCTTATAGAGTTGCGAAAATGGAAACAAGTTTCCGGAGGTTAATAGTCCCGGAACGACGACGGCTGGATATCCGATATTATCGAATTCTACTTATTATATTGGTTATTTATTTTTTCTATTGATTCCTTAAGTTATGTTAATGGCAAAAAATTACTATTCGCTTAAAACGAATTACATTGATTAAGTACTTATTTTTTTCTATGGAGTTATGTTAATTGCATAAAATTACTATTCGCTTAAAATTCCGTCCGTTTCCTAAACACAAGGTGTCATTGAGGAATTTTTATTTTTATCAAATGAATTTACTTGTATTTCAGATAAATAAAGATGCTGAAAATCCTCGGCGTAACGGTAGCCGGAGCGGGCTTACTGTGCTTATTCAAGTAAGTAGATAGATAGACCATGCATGCCCCTTAATAATAATACTATTAAGAGTCAAGCAACACGCGTGCTGGTTCAATAAAATTGCCACGTGTGTGTGTGGTAAAGAAAATAGGGCTTGTATTGTATGGTAGGTAAAAGGTTATTTTGGTGAAAGGAAAACTTATATATTTTCAGGGATACATACTGCGGTCCCCTATTCGACAAGAAAATGTTGGCAGAGAATAAGACAGTTATAATAACTGGCGCAAACTCGGGCATCGGACGGGAGGCTGCATGGGATTTCGCAAGAAGAGGGGCCAAGGTATCGTTTTTTCTTTAATGAGATTATGTCACGGACAGGCAGACAGACCACCTGTTGTATGTGATATCGCTTTATATACCTACTTATAGGTAGACATCATACTTTGACCAGGACGCTTGTACATTCGGATTTCTATAGCATTTTTCACACACCTTGCATCACAGTGACAAATGTATTAGATAGGTATAAAATAATGAACAATGAACAAAACTTAAAAAATAAACTTCCCAAGTGATTTAATATTTCAATTACATATAATACTAGCTGATGCCCGCGACTTCGCCCGCGTAACTTTTTAAATTATATACTACTAGATGGTGCTCGCGACTTCGTCCGTGTAAAAAAATATAAAACGCCATCTACCGTATTTTGGATAGATGGCGGGTCTCGGGTCATATCTCGGGTCAAGCCCCGATTACTAGTAATTACTTTTATTTTAGATTTCCCGTAGGAATGAAGCATTTTCCCGCCGTAAAAAGTAGCCTAATGTTCATCACGCATAATGTCAGCTTCTAATGGTAAAAGAATTTTTCAAATCAGTCCAGTAGATTGGGAGCCTATTCTAAAACAAATCTTTCCTCTTTATAATATTAGTATAGAAAACGTTCCTCGAGAACCACTCTATCCATTGACAGACAGACAGAGACGCGGCGGAGGACTTTGTTTTATAATATGTATAAAACAATGTTTTATAATAGGTATTAAGGTATTTTGTTGTTAGGTGTTCATGGCGTGCCGCGACATGGAGAAGTGCGAGGTGGAACGTCGTCAAATTGTCTTGGAGACGGATAACAAATTCGTGTACTGTCGACCTTGCGATCTAGCCAGCACCGCCTCGGTGAGGCAGTTCGTTGCTAGGTAAATGAAAAATCTCTATAAAATATACAACAGAATATCATTGGAATGTTTACTGTCTTGTTAATTGATGATCTTTCCCCAGACAATGTGCATGCACAATTGATTAATTAATGATGATCGGCTGATTTGTTACGAGCGTAACATCTAATGAAACTCACTTTGGGTTTATAATTTATTAGCTTGTTACGAATGTTACTATGCTTTACAGGGGCAGGATTTTGCACAGAAATCTTCCAAAATTGCGTTAAATAATACAATAGAGTAAATACTTAATACGTACTCAACCACTTACTTACTTACTGGTTAAGTACTATTTACTCTATGGTAATACTTTTAAGCCTCAACCCATTCATTGCAAAGGACTCGCCAGTTCACTAAAATCGCATACCGTCCAAATTATTTATCGCTTTTTCTTCAAAAATACTAGGAATTAATGTAAAACACAATTTATTCATTCAAAAACCTCCTTCAAATGTGGAGATATGCAATTCAAAAACGGCGTCGCGAGTCTATTCTCCTCATTCGTATACGGCCGACGACTCGCGACACGCGTGTTCAACATATTATACCGCTGGCCATTCGTATGAGGAACACCGGCAGAAGAAACACCAATGCATATCCTGTGCGAGTGTGGCCCCTTAATGCACAAGCGCAGTCACATCCCAGGAAGACACACAATGGCTTGTGAAGATGTGAAGAATGCCTCTATCAAAAAAGTACTACAGTTTCTCAACGTGGTAGGTACTAGGTATAGGTAGAGAGCTTTAGTTTACGTCGCGATCACAATATTTCAGAAATGGACGAAGTGATACTGGTTCTCTAGCAGACAGAAATAGCCACTAAGCGTATAATAATAATAATTCGTATGAGACTTGGAATTGTTGGTGTGCCATGAAACAGATTCAAGTCAGAGGAGCCCCACGTGCACGTGCTGGTGAACAATGCCGGGGTGATGGACGCACCTGCCGGCGTCACCAGGGATGGCTTCGAGACACATTTGGGGGTCAACCATCTGGGACACTTTCTTCTCACTAACCTACTTATGGACACGTTAAAGGTACTAATAATATGAGATGTACATGTTACCTGTAAGTTTAGGTATTGTATGTATGTTCCTCCATAACTCTTAAACGAATTAACTGATTTTCATGAAACTTGGTAGATAAACATTTAGACGTACAGGACACAGTATAGGCTACTTTTTTTCTTTTTCAACGCGAACGAAGTCGCGAGCGCAAGGTAGTACAATATAAATATGTATCTTCACAGCACCATTTAGTTCCAAAGTAAGTAAATAATACTTGTATTATGGATACCAGACAGCTGATATACTACATAAATTACTTTTTTTTGTAAATACCAATACATATTATAAGTAGAAATATAAAACATCCATGACTCAGGTACAAAGGTAAAATTCTAACACATAAACATTTGCCCCCAGCGGGATTCGAACCCGCGACCGTTTGGTTACTAGCCACTAGACCAAACGTGTTAACAAAAAAAAACTACCTATAAAATATAAATTTCACATAACCCTTATAAATATTCAATTAACCCACTTTAACTTAACCACTTGGTTTTGTAACTGTCATGCCCCTAGCGCTTGACTCGACTTTTTTTAAAAGAAAGTAATGATTTAAAATAAAAACATTATACAAGTAGAGGACTTTGTCGTACATATACGGCTCTGGCGAAATGGACACGAAAATATTTGTCGGATAAATCCGACTCTGGCGATTGTCAATTTCAGGCGTCAACTCCCAGCCGGATTGTCATAGTATCGTCGAGCGCGCACTTCAAAGGCAAAATAAACAAGGAAGACTTGAACATGACCCAAAATTATGACGAAAGTGCCGCATACAGACAGAGCAAGTTGGCTAACATGCTGTTCGCTAGGGAATTGGGAAGAAGACTCTTAGGTGACATGTTTTTTTTTACTCATTGCATAAGCAAACCAACTTCCAATTTGATTATATATCCCCGAAAATTCGGTACTCATAATCCATAATTACTCGAATTTTGATAAAGATTCATATAGACTAATTAAAAAAATAATAGTTCCATGTTTTGAAAATACTATTTTGAAATCTTCTTTTTATAAATAAAAATGAATCCCTAAATGTGTTGCTAAGCGCAAAACTCGAGAACGGCTGGACCGATTTTAACTCTGTCTTCACTCATGGATAGAGGGATAATCTGGGAAGGTTTTTACTTTAAAAAAAAATGCACTCCGGGCAATTCCGGGAGCGGGTCGCTAGTTGGAATCATAGCCATAATTTATTTTTTATTTTTTGAAATGACCAGTACTGCAGAACAATTTCATTGCTATTTTAAGGTACATATTTTTCCATAGTTTTCTTTGGAAAAATATTATAATTGGGCGTAAGCAGGGATTAAATTAAATGCAGAAGGTGAATTTTAGTGTAAAATTATGATCCATTTTGTTCATAACTTGTATATTTTATTAGTATGGAATTGAAATCGAACCAGCTTAAGGTCTCATATAATTAATTAGGTTGGGACATACAGAAAATGACGAGTGGTCGTTGCATTATTGAACAGGCACGGGCGTGTCGGTGATCGCCGTGGACCCTGGGCACACGAACACCAACATCACGCGCCACATGCCCATATCCAAAAGCATCTCGCGGTACCTCGTCTACCCTCTCTTCTGGCCATTCACCAAGAGCAGTCAGATGGGCGCGCAGGTCATCCTGCACGCGGCGCTCGACCCCAAACTCGCAGACTGCACCGGGGACTACTACGTGTGAGTTCCACCACCATTCTAACACTTCACTGATAAAACAAATTCTTAACACTGCACTGCGCACCAAGTGTCATCCGTATCACTTGGGCAGGGGTATAAGTAACTTTATCCTGCGGACGCGCCGAATTTAAATTGTGACATTATCGCTGCTTAAATACTAAAGGGCCACAAATCATAATTGCAGGAGAGCTAATCGAAAAAAATTAAATTATTTTTTTGTCTATTTTTTCTTATTAGATATACCTATTACATAAAATATATGCATTATGCATATTATACATCGTTAGCATTAAATGTTTTAAGTACATCCTTTATACATTATGGTTTGCAATAAAATACTTGAATTTGAATAAGTACTTTTATAATAAACTGAATACTAAAAGAGATATAAACATATGTTACTTTTAAATATATACATATAAAAAAATTTATCAAAATATACTAAATATGGAATGAAACAACCATAAGTCCATAACCACAAAAACATTTTTGAATTTCTTTTTTGTTTTATAGCCCTTTAATAGTTTTTAGCAAATGGTCTCTGGCATCTCTCACTTACTCACTGAAACACAAAAGCCCATGCTGTTATTTCACGGTGGTTTTCTACAAATTGGGTGGTTACTGTGACGTAGGCAGCAATGCGTTTGTTGGTTTCTTGTTAATTTACGATTCCAATTTGCGTTTCAGTGATATGAAGAAGGCGAACCAATCTGAAGACTCCCAAGATTTTGAATTAGCCCAGTGGTTGTGGAAAGTGAGCGAGAAATGGACCCGCAGCAATGAAAATGTGCCTTTAGTACAAACGGTCGCTAAACCTGCCTAGTTAGCTGAATAAGTGATTGAGTGTAACCAAAAAGTAATGTCGTTTTTGGAACTCAACTCAATGGAACTTTGTCAGTGTATTTTTTCAAAGGCGTTATGTTTCGAGAGAAAATCGTGCATTTATTTTGTTAACTATTTGTGTAGTAGAATTAAATAGAAATAATTAAGTATATGTAATAAGAAAAACAAATTATTGTTTTATTTTATTGTGTTCCCAGTCGTCAAGATAAGGTTTGAGTGAATGAAAATAAAACTATATTTTCTTAAGTTAAGTTAGTTTGACTCAACTTAAGTTAAGTTTAAGTTAGTTAACTCAACTTAAGTTGTATTCGGAGATGATGACTTATTAGTTTTATTTTAAACTGCAACAATAGTGGACGCAAGCAAGTGTGATGATAGGATAAAGGTTCATGAGGTATATAGTGCTCAGTAAAAAGCAAATAATATTATTAATAAAATATATTTACTGCGTATTTACTATTTAATGAGAGCTTATTCTAATGTTTATTTATATATTTATACATTTTTTAAGTGAAACATCTTTGCGAGCGATGAGAGTAAAATAAATGTCCAATTTTGTGTGACTTCTGCAAAAGTTTGATCATTTTTTTTTCACTTTCTCCTTCTTTGACTTCTAGTATTTTTCATATATTATCACGAGTACGGTGATATTTAATTTCATGCATGTTTGATTTACACAAAGAAAAAGACGCGCTACGCTACGACGCAATGTTATGTGAAGAATCCTTACATATGTATTATAAAACAAAGTCCTCCGCCGCGTCTGTCTGTCTGTCTGTCTGTTCGCGATAAACTCAAAAACTAGTGCACCGATTTTCGTGCTGTCTTCACCAATGGATAGAGTGGTTCTCGATTAAGGTTTTAGTATATTAAGTTACGCGGACAGCAGTTAGTAATATATATACTAACTGGTACTTAACTTCGACTTCGTTTGTTGAAAATTCTATAGGAATAAAAAGTATCCTAATGTCGATAATAAACTAAGTGCCAAATTTCACCTCGCTATTTTTTTGACCTGGTTACCATATTTATATTTACAAATGGAATAAATAAAAAGGTTCGCTACGTCCAAATGGAGGTATGAAACTCTGGCCTGTCGAAGAACTGCTTGCGCGGCTGCAGCTGCTCGTGGGGCGGATGGCGGTGCAGCAGTTGCAGCACTCCCGTCCCAATGGCCGAGGGCACGCCCAGGATGATCGACTCGGAGACGCCCTCGATGGGGTCCGTCTGCGCGTGGTAGGCGGCGTCGAACAGGTGGTCGGCGGTCTTCTCGAAGCTGGCCAGGTTGAGCACGGACTCCTTCATGCGCGCGAGGCCGTAGCGGGTGATGCCGAGCACCTCCCCGCGCGCCGTCATCTGCCCGGCCAGCAGCTGCACGTGGCGCCGGTCCACGCTCATCCCGTGGCCCTCCATCACCGCCTGGATCTCGGTTATTATCGTCGAACGCGCCGCCTCTATGCCCAGCGTCTGGTACACCTAAATAACACAGGTCAACACGATTTTTGGGTCTGGCTTCTGCATATGAAATTTTGATTTCTTCATGTTAAAAATAAGGGAATAAATATTTTATTTTTTTTTATCAAAGTTTGCTTTTGTAGAAACTAGAGCATTTTTTTAATTTTTTTTAAGACAAATGTGATAGATTCATACATTATTTACACATACTTTTAGTTTCAATTACAATTAGAAAAGTTTTTGTTGAACACTAGACCATTTGTCATTTAAGATTTTTGATAAACAACAGGAAATATATGTAAAATAACGGAAAACTTAAGTTCAAAAATGAATATTTTTAGTGTTTCTCTTAAGATTGTATGGGCTGTCTCGTATCTTACTTATCGTCATAAATCAGGCAAAAGCAAACTTTAAAAGCTAAAAATGAAAATGTAACTATTTTTAGATGTCTAGAATCAGAATTTAAGCATTAGAAAAGAAACCCAAAAAAAAAACAAAAATTTTTTTGACTGATGTAATCAATCGTTGGTCATGGAGTAATTTAATTTGTTTTCAGAGATATCGCGTTTATGGGCTCTATACGTGATACTGAAACTAAATTGACCAGTTTTAGATTTTTTTGTATGTTACTTCATAACACTTAAACGAATTAACTGATTTTCATGAAACTTGGTAGATAAACATTTAGACGTACGGGACACAGGATAGGCTATTTTTTTATTTTTCAACGCGGTAGAAGTCGCAGGCACCAGCTAGTGATAAATAAATATCTTCACACATTCCACACAGTACCATCTAGTTCCACAGTAAGCGACTAATGCTTGTATTATGAATACCAGACAGTTGATATACTACATACATTACTTTTATTTTTTACATATTGTTGACGCCGTTTCACCTACATATTGTCCACACACATCGCACACATACAAACAATACAATGGCGACCTCAGTTGGACTTTATTGTAACATGGTTACATTCGCTTAATTTCACAAGCAACACCAGAATGGATGCAAGAATATGGCTACATTTGTGGCCTTCTCAAAAGGTTGGATACATGCAATCGAGCCGCTCAGTTGAAAACTGCGTACCTGCCACCAATAACTTTATCTAAAATGAGATTACATACCTCTAAAATATTATTTGAGGAGGTCTTCCTCGGGTTGACGCCGTACGTCGCCATCACGTCGCGCAGACCCTCGCCCTCCACGCACAATTTATATCTAGAAATATTTGGGGGAAAAAAAAAACTGTCAATCGTAGGACTGCACGTCAGCATTGAAAACTTAGTTTCACAAATAATTATTGTGCACAAACGTAAAAAAATTATAAAAACGTTACTGAACTTAAGTGTATGCAAGACTGTGAAGACAGTGTCCTCTGTGCGACTGAATGAAAGTGTGTCCAATGGACACAGTATGTATTGGTGAATCACTAATCTTCTCTCGACGACACAAAAGCATTAAAGTAATACTAGATAGTAATCCGCACCTGGATTCGCCGTGGGAGGTGTCGCAGGCGATGACGGCCCTGGAGACGTTGGGAAGACCTTTGACAATGACGGAGGGCAGCTGCCGGGCGAGCTGCTGCAGCGCCATGTTGAGCCAGGCGCCTGCGGCCCCTCGCAGCGGCTCGGGGTTCACTTTGATGGCCCACTCGGACACCGCGCTCACGTTCGTAGGCTTCACGCGCAGTTTCGATGTGCAGATCCTACACATTATCAATATAGGGTATAATGACCTAATGTTGGCACCCCTCCAATTTATTGGCACTCTAAAGTTTTCACTTAAAAATAAGAAAACTATTCCATAAACCGTGTTCCCACAAAAAAATATGATCTTTATGAATTGCTAACACTAAACAGTTAAATGATTTAAACATTGTCAAACTTTCAAATTTTGTTTGAGTTGAACAATAGGTCGAAAAGTGCCAATAAATGATCTATTCTATGGTTTTAATGAAAGAAAAACGAGTGTAATTGCCTAATACTGCTAAAAATCCTCTAGGGGGATTCGAACCCGCGACCGTTTGGTTAACAGCTAGGGTTACTAACCACTAGACCAAACGTATCGTCAACTTCTCCTATTTATCAATTTTATGAACACACTTACGAATAAATAATAGAGTCGACGTTAACTTCTAGAGATAGCAGTCTTATTCTCTCGGCGTCCAGTTTTATAAGTAAGAAACACTCCGAAGAGAGATATATCTCTTCAATGTACGTTGTAATCTGAAATGAAACACATCATTATTCGATACGTGTACAACACTGAGCTGTACAAGTGTCTGATGACAATTACGATCCCCTTACGGAGAGAAGATTGTAGCTGTCAATAGTGACATAGTGACAGTTACAGAATATCAATTTTATTTTACAAGCACCCAGGTGTTAAAAGGTCGCAGTCATTAGCGCAGCCCGTCTGGCGGCAGTAACCACCACCTTATAGGAGAATACTACCGTGAAATAACAGCATTATATGCTTTTGTGTTTCGGTGAGTGAGTAAGGGATACCGGAGCCCATTACCCCATCTCTCCCTTATCCCTTATCCTTAATCCTTCTATGGTAGGGAGCGCACTTGTAGCACTTATGGCGAGTGTACCGTCAGCCTGTCTGTCGACCTTAACATAAAAAAAATAAATATAGCAGCAGGAAGCATCTGTGATCTTTTAACTATTACCTCTCCCAACGTGGTCTTCTCCACTCTGCCCTTGACGCGCCTGGCGAAGTCCTGGTCGGTGGGGCAGTCGAGTTCGGCGGTGATGATCGGAGTGGAGATGTTGCGCGAGGCGTTGATGATCTCCTTGATGCGGGGCACACCCTGCGTGATATTCATAGAGGCGACGCCCGCGAAGTGGAAGGTCTTGAGGGTCATCTGAGTGCCGGGCTCTCCGATGCTCTGAGCGGCCAGTGCGCCCACTGCCGTCCCCGGCTCTATCACGCTCCTCTGGAACTTGTCGTAGCACACTCTCACGAAGCGCACCACCTTTAACAAAAACACACCTTGCACTTTTGTAACGTAACTCAATTCAAATTAGAACGCGGGTAATTAATAAAATACAAACCTGAGACAGGGTGATGCGCTCCCCAGTGACGTTCTTCAGATATGCAACTATTTCAGCCTTGAAAGTGTCCGCTAGGTCCTTAAAGTCTTCCAGCGCCAACGTCTCTTCGGCGGCGTGCACTATCCTCTGGGCGTCCAATGGTTCCTCCTTCCTAAAAACACATCACAGGAACACCATGTATCATCATGTATCGTTGTGCATCGCTTTCGAAATAGAACAATGTCGGTTAGGTGAGTATAGTATATAATACCTGGCTGGGCAGATGGCCTGGACGTGATGCAGGACCCTGGGCAGCTCGACGGGGCGGTCGTGGCCTTCCATGTAAGTGGGGTCGAGGCCGTCGCTGCCGTAGACGAACTCGACCACCTCGCCCGTCGCACTGCGCACCGTCATGTCGTAGTGCACCACCAGGTCCTCCAGCGACTGCCAAACGGGACTCTCTCTTAGTTCGGTCAAACCAATAGTCTAGCTAGAGCTTCAGAGAAGAGGCTGATCTATCTATAAACTGTCTATGCACCGCCAAATGTTACCAACAAATAATAATTATAGACGATTACTGTGGTAAGGGGAGCCCGAGAAATGATTTTTGGATTTACTCGAGCGCGTCAGATATTGCCAATGTATATTCCCCACGTGTCTCCGATAACGGATATGTATTGATCTGACGGTTTGATTGGTGGGGTTGGCGGGGGTTTTGGGGTAAAGTTTAAATAAAACTCGAGCGAGTCATATTTTCATACAGCCTGAATTCCTGATAGTGCCGATTCTTAATCTGACGAATAGTTATATGGAGGATGTTTTAAAATACAGCATATTTTTTAAAAACTTTGAACGCCACCACACCGCTGAAATGAAAAAAATTAAACAACCTTTATTTCTTCTTACCTTACCATCCAATCTTCAAAGTCCAATAGGTCCCCACGACGCTCGAGTGACTCCACATTTAGCATCGCTGTTGAACTTTTATAAAGTACACCACCAGATAATATTATATTATAATGTATGTGAATCGATACCTTGACGAGACGCCGCTGCAAGTAGCCGGTCTCGGCGGTCTTGACGGCGGTGTCCACGAGACCCTCCCGACCTCCCATCGTGTGGAAGAAGAACTCCGTAGGAGTCAGCCCCGAGTAGAAGCTGTTCTCGACGAAACCTCGCGCAGCCGGGATCCTCGCTGCCAACCAGTTACAAAGACTATTGTAACGTATCTCCAGTAAATTTGGATGAGAAAAGTTGAGCCTCCCAATTGCGAAGTTTGCAAGGTGATAGAAGATTTCTAACTCTAGCTCATCGATTGCGCTAATTTTATATTTATTTTTTTCTTCGTAAAAAAACACCCTCGGCATCAACAAATAGGTGAAAAAAAAAAATTGGATGCAATTCATCCAATTTATTTTTTTCACCTATTTGTTGATGCCGAGGGTGTTTGATTATTATTTATTTATTTTATTTTATTGTAGGGAAATTTATAGTTACAATTACATAATAAATAGTGTTAGTGCCTCTTTCACCAACGTCAAGTAAAGTGTTGATTAGTTACTTTTAGAAATCATTTTCTGTTTTATTGAATTATGCACTCGGTTTACTGCATCATTCGATAGCCGAATTTTTATTATTATTTTCTATTTAATGTTTGGAACGTTTACCGTACAAACAAAGGTATATCAGCTCCATTATCCCCGGTTACCGGTGACTTTAAATGACAGTTTGGCCTACTTGACGTTTGTGAAAGAGGCGCTTAGTAAATACCTTAAACCTAATAAAAAAAAAAACCACTTATAGATAACAAAAACAACGATAAAAAAGTGTTACTACAATATACATTTGTTGACTTACAGTGTCTCTCGAAATGCGGCAGCGATCGGTCCTCAAATCCGTTCGGTACACGTTTGCCATTCAACGCTTGCTGACCGACGCACGCGATCATTTGAGATATGTTTATGTTTGATCCTGTAACACGAAACGTTTCAAACGTCATACATACATTTTACACCGGCTGTATGTGTGGCTGTTACGTCACACTCATCAAACCACACCTGGGCGATACTCGAGCAGACATAAAAGCACTTTGGACAATAACAAAATAAAATAATAAGCGTTACAATCTTGTTTTTTTTTTATCTAACTTCAATCAAGTTCTTCGACTAAAAGTTAAAATTGATTTTTATAATATTAAATAAACTCTTTGTTTCGACAATGTCTGATAATTTTGTTAGTTACATTTAATTTAGTTAGTAATGTAATGTATGTTTTATAAATGTCAATGTTGCATTTCTTGAATATCCTCTAATGTATCTGTTACTTACATACTTTGAATTAATAATATACCACACATTTCCCCAAAAACGTTTGGATGAGTTATAATTTGATTTCTGTTGTCATGAGTCATTAAGTCTTAAATTTATTTTTGTGTTTCGTATGGTGACCCCTACAAAAAAGAATTAAACATTAAAAACTTACCCTTGGAGCCGCTCTGGGCCATTATTAAAGCTGCATTGGTGGGATGAAGTTCGCGAAAGCAAGCTTTAGCAGAAGACTCTCTAAAAAAGACAATAACTCATTATATGAGCATATTTACTTATATCGTAAAAGTTTTCCGTTTTCAATCAAGGGTTGCATGGGTTCTCACCTGATGCTGCTGAGTTCACTCAGCATAACAGCCTCCAGGGTCTCCTCCATGCTGCACCCTGGCTGACACTGCAGAGTGCCTTTCTCCATTTCCAATATGTAACTATCGCACTTTGAATATCTACAACATTTCATATTCCATTATCTAATCATTTTTAAATACAATTATTATGAAACAAAAATTCAAGCAAAGCGTATTTAATATTTGTAAATTAAATCAAATAACCACTTCGCACCTTCGGCAAGACAAGGGCATAACTGCACTTTTTGTCATTTTACAAGAGAGCCACTTAAAGTTATTTTTTTTTTGCATTTAATATTCGTATTCTTCTGCTTATATTGGTTTTAAATAATTCTTCATCAAATAACAATCAATCAATCAATATTTTTAATTTAATAATGTTTTTAAGACATTTCTGCATATATTTTAAGTTTAACTCATTTTAAAAATGTTTGTAAGTTATGCCCTTGTCTTACCGAAGGTGCGACTTGTCCAACTAAATTCACTCAGCAGATGTTTCGTGCTAATTACGCGATTGTTTTTTAATTGCCGAAACTTGACTGAATTGTATTGAGAACAGTGGCACTATTTTATTAGGGTCGTGTTAAATTTTGTGTAAGTATGTAAATGAAAAAAAAAATCTCGATAAACAAGAATGTCATTGTCATTTTAAAAATTCAAAAATTACATCTCACCCCACTTCAAGAAGTTTATTTTTGGCCTCGATGAGTGCTTTTCCGGGTGTTACATCGCTGATGCCGAAACTAAAGCCTCTGTTCATTAAATAGTATGACGCCATACGTGCTAATCTGAAACATTAAAAAAAACTTTTTAACAAATTTCAAATAGCAGAAAAATCGAGGGAAATCAGTCTTATTCGCCAATTACTGACACGCCCTCGGCTTTGCAAATGCCATTATTATAACATAACCCAGGCAAATGTATGAATAATAAATTTTCTATGATATACAATTATTTAGTTGTCTGCCTGTCTTAACATAAAAAAAAAAATACTGATTAAAACTAAAGCTGTGTACACATGTTTAGGATCTCTGGTCTAGTTCACTTCGATGCAATTTGTATCTATTCAATGTATTTGTCAGTGTCCTGTTTTGTGTACCTTATTAAATAAATAAAGAAAATGATTTCCCATCAGAGGAACTCACCTCCACATACTCTTGACTGCGTAATCTTCTCCCCAGTCGCGAAGCAAGATGTAGAAGATGCTGTTCTTTGTGCCAGAACCGAGAGTGTTCTTGTCCATCGAGCCGCACACCAGCTCCGAATTTCTTATTATTACATCTGCAAGGAGTGGCGACGGTAAAATTACTTTACACTCACAATAACAAACATAACATTATTGTGACGACACGTTTGGTCTAGGGATATTTATTTATTTACTAGCAACCCACTCCCAGCTTCGCCCGAGATGCATTTTTTTTTTTCGTAAAAATCTTCCCTGGTTATCCCTCGAGCGAGTAATATGGGCTACATTTTAAAAAGTCACGCGAGCGAAGTCGCGTGCGACTGCTATTGTATAAGTAAAGACAAAACAGTTCAGTACATTTTTCTGAAATGTTTGTAAACCGGTTTTTTCTTTGTTTAATTACCTAGTACATTGACTAGCTTTAATGTTATCAACATAAGAAATTCAAACAACAGAATCTGTTCAATGATCAATGTTTCCCATATCAATTTAGAAAAAAATATTACATTGAAAGAATTTGGACCAGGAATGGGCAAAAACTAGTTAACATGAATAAAGATATACTTACAAGAGTCCTGTACACACATGTCCTTGTCTTTTGTGTAGTTACGTCCCTTTGTTTCTAGGTTCGCTTTCACCTCGCACCGTTTGTTTGGTTTTATTATTAAACTGTAAATACAATAACAGGAGTTTTAAAAATATTATCTTCATTAAAACTTTCGGTTGCAGCTGTGAAAGTTATGATTAATGATTAAAAGTTATATTGATATGAAACATTTAATAGTACATAGTGAATATCCTCCAGAAGTGCTTTCACATAAGTTTTGCAACTTTGGATACAAAATCAAGGTTACACAACCAATGGACCGGTGGAACACCACTATGTCACAATTTTTTTTTTTTTTAAGTCACCAATAGTCAAGCAAGGAAGCCTCTCACCTGAAGATCTGTTTGCCTGTCCAGAAGCGTCTGGGTTTGAGGATGGCCGGCGGGGGCAGGTCCAGCCGCATCCCGGCGTCTGGTCCCGCGAGGAGACAAGCGGCCAAGGACTGCGCCTCGTCGCGCGTCAGAAACGTATCCCGTTGCGTCAACAGGTAAGCGCCCGTTATGAAGTCCTGCGTCGCTGCGATTATCAGTTCACCGTTCCTCGGAGTCACCAGGTTCGACTTGTTCTGCACGTCGAAAATCACATTCTCAATTTAATTAAACAAATTTAGCAATTTGTTATATTTAAAAAAAAAAACGAATAATAGTCCATCCATGGGGACCATAATAAAGATTGTTGATCGGGAAGAGGACGACCGCGCCATATTGTTTTTGTACAAACCCCAAAAAATAAAGTATCAAAATCGGTACATCAATTTGGAAGCTACAATTCCACAGACAGACACACATACGCACATACCAAACTTATAACACCTCACTTTTACGTGGGGTGTCGGGTGATAAAAATCACTTTCCTCATTCTGTTTTGTTGTCAGTAAGTTTAGCCAATTATTAGCTATACAATAAATAAAGACTGAACAATAAAAAGCTTTTCTTTTTTGAACATACTAATCTTCAAAATGTTCATTGTTCAATTTTGCCTGTCTTATATTATGAAGATGGGAACAGAGAGGCAAATGAATGAGAGAAATGGAACGTAACATAGCTACCGGATTGGTACAAGCAAATATAGGCGTTATTGTTACCCCCATAAGGATGAGAGCCTCGGCGCGCGCTTCCTCCGTCTGCGGGAGGTGCATGTTCATCTCGTCGCCGTCGAAGTCGGCGTTGTAAGGCGCGCACACACACTCGTTGAATCTGTCATACAAACAAAAGCATTACTCCCTCAGAACTACTCCGGAAACACATAATATGTGTTTCAATGGAATTAAGTTTTTAACATAACAAAACAACCAAATATGGATACAAATTCAGATTTTTTCATCCTTCGAATAACCGAGTATATATAGACCCAGTTGTCCGGTTTTTTTTTTTCTATCATTACGAATCAGTATAATAAATGTGAAATGGTGTGCACCTGAAGGTCCTCTGCGACTGCACCTTGGCGCGATGACACATGATGGACAGCTTGTGCAGAGAGGGCTGTCTGTTGAACAGGACCACGTCACCGTCCACCAGGTGGCGCTCCACTATGTCACCGCACTGCAAAGATAAGCCAATTGTCTCCTCATATACATCCTGTGACTGGTTTCCATAAAATTATTATATTTCTTATAGTGATTAAATATTGTTGGTTCTTTGAACCATGACAAATAATTATTACGAACTAGCGACCCGCTAGCTGTCGGCTTCTCTCGGGGTGCATTTTTTTTTAATGTAAAAACCTTCCCTGGTTATCCCTCTATCCATGAGTGAAGACAGAATTATAATCGGTACAGCCGTTCCCGAGTTTTCCGCTTAGCAACACATTTAGGGATTGATTTTTATTTATATAGACTAACTGGCGCCCGCGACTTCGTCCGCGTTATAAAGAAGAAGATAACCTATTATTAAATAATACAAGTGAAATTTTACCTTGAGCTCTTGAGCAATCTTCTCCCGGTTGCCATACTTGAGGTACTTCTTGTGGGACTGAGCGAGGGGCTGCACGTAATTGGCGCCCGGATGAGAGTCGGGTCCGGCGCGCACCAACCGCCGCAGCCATTCCACGTTCGCGGGGAAAGCCCGCTCTGGGTATGTCAGCACCTTCGCCACGTGAACTGGCACACCGACCTGTCATTTCAAACTCTATTACTGTCGCATTAAGATGCATTTTCTTTCACTCCCGGTGAGCAATCCGAGCGTGACGATTCACTTCGCAGCAAAACGCGCCTAAAGAAGTGTTCTAAAAAGATAGTAAGTGGTTTTGTACATACAAGAAACTATAAGGTATAGCGTATCATCATACATCAAAATTGTTATGTTTTATTTATTCATATTGCAAGTTCGTAGATGTCACCCAAAAGCATTGTTTTAATTATAATTAAGCATAGTATGAAATAGCGAATATAAAAACCTCGTGTATTTGAAGGTTTGGATCTGGTGAGATGACGGTCCGACTGGAAAAGTCCACACGTTTTCCGGACAGGTTGCCGCGGAAACGTCCCTGTTTTCCCTTCAACCGTTGCACCAGACCTCGACCTGGCTTCTTTGGCTGCAAGAGTAATTTAACGTTGTTAATTTTTCATATTATTTACTTATTTATTCATTAACAAGCACGACTATCATTACAGGCATGTCTAATGCGATAGCGTATCCTTATCGATACTATACATTATGAGTTTCCATCCTATACTATACTCCAATAAAGAAATCTGAAGCCCATTCTCTTATCCTATAAATTATCCCTTCAAGGTTTGCGGGACATTTGCAACCCCTATTGTGTTGCTTGCGTTTAATAGGGAACTTGTTTGCAGACGAAAGATGACGAAACAAAAAGCAGATTCTACTTTAAGTCATACGATAAATGGCAAATGTTATAGGAAAAGTTGTGAAATAAAAAAAATAATTCGACCTGCATAGATAGTGGGATTCCGGATATTTCGCTGTTGATGTAGAGGGCTGCGTGCAGTTGCAGGTAATCCCAGTCCTCTTGCACCATCTCGCTCTTGCCACCACTTGCCATGTGATGCTTGATTACATCGTTGATCAACAAGATTTCCGATTGCTTCTTGGTCAAGTCGTCTTCATTGCTGAAAATGTTATTTTTCATTAGTTAGTTTACTAAGATACTTATGCGCGAGAAAGCATATGCAGACGCAGTGAGGCGTGTAAATACAAACGAAATATCAAGGTAACTTACGTGCCCGCTTTCATTTCTGAAATGACACTGGGTCGTATGCACAGCGGTGGTACGAGGAGACGAGTCAATATGAGGTCTTCCGGACGCGATGAATCCGGATTCATACCCAACAATATCACATCTTCATTTGGAATCCGACGGAACAAATTTAACACCTAAATAAGACAAAATTGCAAATTTAAAATGCAAATACCTACTGTAATCATTTAAATTACAGATAAATTTAATTTTTGCTTTTGGCTGTAAATTGTTTGTGAAGAGCCTATACCTATCACCTCCAAATCTCTACCTGATCCTTGATCCTACCAAGATAAGCAATGCACTTGTAGTAGCTGTGATATTATTTGCATTAATAGATGAAGGGAGAGCCAAGCAGCCTACCTTTTCATGAACAAAAATTATGAACACAAATAATGTAGAATCAAGTATTGTATATTTCCCACCTCCAAAGGGTTAAGTTCACTGATAACTTTGCCTTGGATCAATGGCACCAACTCCTTGTTAGATTCCTTCGCCTCTTGAAATTCCGAAAGCACTTCTTGTACTATTGGATCTGTTACTTTCTTCGTTTTGTACTTGTCGTGTACAATTTTAAGGATTCCCATTGAGCTTTTTTTGACCATGCCATTCAAAGACTCGCAATTTGGACACTTTGATATACCCTTGGCCTTTTTCAAAATAGCTGCACGTAAATTCTTTTTGCTCAAATATGTTATATCGGGATGAAGAATTCTACGACGATAAGTTTTCTTGACAAGTTCGGGCAGCATAACTTTTGCACATGTCTAAAAATAATTGAAACAATTTTAGAAAAAATAAATATCAAAACAGAACCAGTTAACATTAAAATCATATCATTGAATATGTGCCATAAAACATTACCTTGCATATTGTTTGTAGTATTGTTATTATGGAACGAAAGTAGCCTACGTGAAAAACAGGCAGTGCCAGCTCTATGTACCCATAATGACCAGCACATTCTGCCAGACCGAGGCCACATGTTTCACAGTTGGACTCTTTTTGATTTGTGCCCTGCAATTAAATCCAAAGACAAAATGTATTTTGTACAGCAAATACAAGCAAAACTTTATAAGCAATTTGAGCAAGAGTTTCAAACATCAGTGCTTAGTTATTAACTATTTAGGAAATTATTTGTACTTGGGATAGCTTCTCCAGTAATAAATATTAGCTCAGTGGGTCCAAAATGCTCCTCGAGAACCACTCTATCCATTGGTGAAAACAGCATGAAAATTGGTGCACTAGTTTTTGAATTTATCGCGAACAGACAGACATACAGACATGGTGGAGGACTTTGTTTTATACTAAGTAAGGATTAAATTCAAACAAGCTACTAATCAATAATTTATTAATTACTAGTGACCCGCTCCTCGCTTCGCCCGGGGTGCAATTCTATCTTTTAAGTTGAACCAAATTGGGGATAGTTTTGAAGTTTTATTAAAATTGGTTCAGTAGTTTCGGAGTTCATCGAGAAAAAACATGGGACATGTAATATATAAAATTCTCATGTCACAGTGTTAGTTGCCATTATTATTATTATTATACGCTTAGTGGCTATTTCTGTCTGCTAGAGAACCAGTATCACTTCGTCCATTTCTGAAATATTGTGATCGCCACGTAAACTAAAGCTCTCTACCTATACCTACCACGTTGAGAAACTGTAGTACTTTTTTGATAGAGGCATTCTTCACATCTTCACAAGCCATTGTGTGGCTTCTAAGGATGTGACTGCGCTTGTGCATTAAGGGGCCACACTCGCACAGGATATGCATTGGTGTTTCTTCTGCCTCATGACAGAAGCGACACTCTCCTGTACTAATGAGACCCATTACTTTAAGGTGCTTATTGAGGCGGCAATGCCCCGTTAGTGCCCTCGTTATAATACACAAATTGCTCCTACTAAGCGACATAGCCTGGTTTGTCACTTTTCGACTATATGTCATGTCATGTGCTGAAATGACTTGTTAGATATAGTGTAATCCTTTCTTTAAAATAATTAGATAATAACTGCATCTGATGGGTGGGGGGTTCATATATCACAGAAATAACTAATACCATTCTCCTGTCAAGTACTCCATAAGGGGCTGGTATTCTCTGACCTTCTTGTGCATATAGATTCTTCGTTACGACCTGAATGTGTGCAGCTTGCTGTATGTCGGATGCACTGTCCACGGAGAAAGAAACAGAAGCTCTGGAAAAAATAAGGGTAATGTGAAAAATTTACCTTCTTCTGTTGAATCACATCCACACAGTCTAAAGGGGGTCTATTTAAGCTATATTATTAAGATATAAAAGTAGATTTAAATAAAAGGTTTCGTGAATTCACAAAAGCAAAATAAAAACCATATGATGATGATAAATATAACCACACTTACATCTTTCTCCTGACGTCAGTTTCTCGATATTGCTCCTTCGGCATTTTGTAGCTTACATATATTTTTAATTAATTTCTTAGTATAATTTCCAACTATGTAAGTAAAATACTAATCAAATAACAATAAATAATCTAAAAAGCCTAAAACTATTCAACGCCGAATAAAAACAAACGAAATACAAATACAACCACATGCACGTCAACGTCAATGACTGTCATGTCAACGAGATAATTATGACAATGACAATAAAATAAAAGACACATCACAGAATATATTAATATAATCACATATATAGTCGTCTACATTTTACCTTTTAGCGAAACCTGCCAAATGTCCAAACTGGCGCAAACAAATTCAAACTAAACTTTCAATTTACATAAAAGTATATAAAAGTTCCCATTCAACAAATCTCTGAGTATATTATACGATGTTCTTTGTGTTAATTAATACAAATATTATAAAGGTTGTAGAATTACAATCACAAACTCAATAGTAGATACATAGAATCAACCCGTCAATAATTTGAATTTTATTTTTATCTTCTATGGTTTTTATTAATTCTGTGTTGCCAACATTATATTATAATTTACTTCTAGATAATTTTTATTTGCACAATATCGGAAACTACCGTAATTTCTAGCGATATTTAATGGTGTGATTACTGATTAGGGTGTAAGTACACACGCTATTGAGCTCCTAATTAATCTGAGTACAAGAGCAAAACAATATTTACAAATTTACGAGAATCCACAAACTATAATTATGTAAATAACTCTTAGGTATTATCATGATAGGTATAGTAAATAAAACTGTACCTAATTGAGAATGTTTCGAAAGAAACAAATGTAATTATTAAAAAAGTACACAGGGGTAACGTTGCCAGCATAATAGGGTCCATGTCGCAGGCGGACCTGTTAGACGGGGTATTCTTTTTATAATTGTTCGGAATTTTAGGTTTAATTTTAATGTTATGTAATGTTTTATTTGTGTATATAATGTAAATACGTGTTAGATTTAGTTGTTAATAATTCTACATTATTAAACTCAATAATAATATTATTATTTTGCACAATAGTAATTATTAATTTAAATACTGTTAATATATTTTTTAATTAAATTATTTTATGAGGCATCATGTCATAAGAAATTTTCTACCAATCGGTACTAATTGGTAGTTTTGTAGTACGTTAATTTTCATATGATTCTGTCGTAAAAAGAAGCATTTAGCATTCATTCAGTTCAGCGCGCCGTTTTTTGGCTTGTCAACCAAAACCACGCAACAATTTTTGTAAGATCTTGTTAAAAGTAATTTCTTTCCAGATGTACTATTTAATAAAATACCGCCATAGATGCGCCGTACAAAATTGAGTGTACTTTTAATACGGTTCGTCTGTAATTCGATGTGTTAATCGCTTTCCCACCGAAGTGACCAGCGAACTCTTTAACATGCCTCTGTTGAAAAGAAAAGCTTTCGAGAAATCGACAGCGTCGGAGTACTTGCGGGACGATGATGAGGTCTTCCACTGCGAGGTCACCGACGAGATTTTCAAGGACTACGAGTAAGCTATGATAGATTACTTAATTTCGCGCAATTTTAACGATTTTCGTTTGTAAAATTGTAGGTACTTATTTATCGGATGGGCCGTTGACATTATTAACGCGCGACGGGTTACACGAGCGTGACACCATCTTTTACAAACGAAAGCTTATCAAATGTAGCTTGTATCGTATTTGTTCTTTTTTAACTAAACTAATCACAATTCGTAGGGAGTACTGTGAGAGGATCATTTTGGTCAATTCAATGGTTTGGTCATGTGAGATGACCGGTAAAAACAACTTGACATATGCTGAAGCCCTGGAAAGTGAGAAAGCCGCTAAGAGATCGTTGAAAGATTTTCCCATGGAGCTCCGTATACCCATTCTGTACTTAGCAGCAAAGACAAAAAGAAGTTCCTTTGCTGAAATGTCTGAGGATGTGTTCAACTATGTGAGGGAGCGTTTCTTTATTGGTGAGACTGTAGAAGCCTGTTTGGAAGGTGAAATATGGAGAGAGGCACATGTACTATCTGTCACAGCACCAAAACAGAAACCAGGAAGGTAAATAAAACATTTTTTTTTTCTTTATAAACTGCAATTGAATAATTTGGCAAGCCATTTTCACTTCTCCTTTGTATGGTTATCTCATAACATAAGAGTAAAGCCACGTTGACACGGTCAGAGTGCACTCATATAAATACTCAGGTGCTACTTGTATAATGGCAACTGGGTATTACGAGTTCACTTGAACGATTTCGTCCGATTCGAGTGCACTAGGACCGCGTCCTATTACTGCACTCATATGAAAATGACTCGTACGAGTACATCGGTCCGTGTGTACTCTGACTATGTCAACTTGCCTTAATAGTGCTTAGTTTAGTGCCATACAATTTGTGTTTTAAAGAATATTTAAAAAAAGCTCCACTCCAGTGCCTCTAGTACTTAATTGGGAGTTTACAGTTAATGTGATTCAGTCTTCAATGTATAAACACTTATTTAGAGTATTTTTATATTCATTGTTAGTTATAATATTTATAGAAATACAATAATGACCTAATCATAGTGGCAAAAAATGTATCATGAGTTGAATGCCATTATCAAGGTCAATTATTTGAATTATTCTGTCACTAAATGTACTTGAAACATTAACTCATAAGGATAATACATACTTCAATAATTTAAATAGCCCTAAACATGGTAATGCTTTTCAGTTTAAAATTAATTCCAATTTAATGGACTTAAGATTTTACATTCAATACATGTAATTAATATTAGCTATGATTAACACAAATTTACCAGGATTTTTGTGGATTTTTTTAATACATACATAGGTACAATTGGTAATTTAAAATTAATATACCCTTTGTAGGTAGAATCAGATTATGATATTAACAAATCACAATGTACATAATAGTTGTTGAAGGTAACAAGTGATACAACATTAAATTCTGGTATTTATGATTTTAATATTTTAAAATAAAGTATAAAAAAATTAACACTATATGTAATTCAAAATAATAACACAAGTTTAATTCATCTGTGATCTTTACTCATTTTATAATTTTATTTATTTATCCATACTAATATTATGAATGTGAAAGTTTGTTATTACTCTTTCACGCAAAAACTACTGAAAGGATTTCAATGAAACTTTACAATGATACAATGATGAAGTCGCGGGCAGCAGCTAGCATTTATAATTAAAAAAAAAAAAATTGTCAACACCTTGTGACCTGTCAATGATGTTTCTGACCTAAGTGAGGCTAAGGCCCAAGGCCAACTGTTTCAATCTTCTATTTAGAATGAGTGGTAGATGATATTCGTAGTAATATAAAATAAAAATAGTCTTTGATTTGTGCCTTACCATGTTGACTCATTTGATGCATGTATCCATCACATAATATCATTGTGTGTGATCTCAATATAAAATATTCTTACACTACCTAATATTTCACGTTCTAAAAGAAAAAAAATACGTAAAAGTGTCTACCATGTCTAGGTTTTAATATGTTTCACATTAATTAATAAATTGATTGAAATGTTATCACATATTACAGCAAAGTTGTCCTTCCTGCATCATCATATTGTTATGAAGTGGAACAGTTCGATGAGACAGATCCATCGGCGACTGGCCAAATGGACACAGTGCCTTATGATCGTGTGCGAAGACATAAAGGTGTGTTCACACGTGACAAAAATCGACTGTTTCTTAAACAATTTGTTAAGCAAAGCCCCGAAGGATTTATTGTAATTAAGGTAAGTTCATTAAGTTTCAAAATAAAATAAGTAAATAAATAAAATTGCGTTCCAAAGCCATAAAGTGGGCGTCAAGTGACTTCAAACCCTCTTTCTAGAAAGGCACTGAAATATCAGCACATGTGCTGTTTTGTTTTAGTGCATAGGTAAGAGATGCCAAATTCCCTTATACTAAAAAGATTACTCGTGTTTTTTACAGTAATACTTTCATTTTCAATTTAATTACTGAAACAGTTTATTTGTTAAAAAAAAGTGTTGTGTAACCAAAAGTAACAAAAGAAGTATTTTTCTTCCAAACCCTGGAGGTATGATTGTTATTTGATTTTGATTATTAATCAGTTGAAAGCTAATGAAATAATACAACATCCCATATTTTAATAAAAAAAAAAAACACCAAAAACTAACTAGTCAGTGAGATTTTAATATATTTAAGTATATTGATTAAAGTTTTTATCAATTATCGATTTGAATTTTCAGCAAGAAGCATTAGATAAATACAACATAAACAAGATGAGTTTTGATCAAATCTTCACCGGCCCTCCACCGGAGTTTGCCCTTTCCAAAAAGTTTATAAAGGCCAGTTTGTCGCCAAACGCAACTAAGAATATAACGAAACAAGGATCGGCTACAAAGACAAAGAAAACGCCAGACTCAAAGGGACAGCAATCTATGGACAAGTTTGTGAAGAAAACTGGTGAGTTTCTCATCAAATCTATCTCATTTCTTTCGGTTTGATAGCGTTTAAAATTAATTTAATAAATTTTAAAAAGAAATTAATGTGCTAAATATTATAAATTTAACAAAAAATCTTTAAATATTTTAAAGACAAAGTTAAGATAAGTTAAGTCTGTCGACCTTAACATAAAAAAAAAAAAAAAAGATAAGTTAGATATGACTCACGCATAAAAAAAACAGCACAAGTGCTGTTAATTCGCAATGTACAAGAGTGGGTTACACTTGTCAGACTTAGACTTAGATGAATTACCTAGACAAAATATTAAAAAAAAACTTCACTTCTTCTCTCGCAAATCACTTTGCCGTTTCACGTGACTTCGCCCACGTAACTTTATAAAATAGAGGCTTATGATACTCGCTAAAATGTAGCTTTCTATAGGTGAAAGAATTTTTAAAATAAGCCCAATAGTTTTTGAGTTATTCAATGCAACAACATACAAACCTCTCTTTATAGTACATATTAGTATAGATAGATATAATGTTATGAATGGCAGATTTGAAATCAAAACCACCAGCAGATCCAGCGGCCAAGAAGAGTGCTCAAGAACTAGCGGAGAGAATGAGAAGAGCAGAGGACCAAATGAGACAGAAAAAGGAAGAGGAGAAGGCAAAGAAAAAGGAGAAGAATGCACGTCTTCAGGCCTATCTCAAAGAGTGGCATAAAGTTAAGGATGATTTGGAGTTGGAAGATCACAAAGTAAGGCAAATCATTATTATCATTCAACCAATCCTGATACAATTTACTAACATGCGATAAGACACATTTGTTACTAACTAGACTCTAACTTGATTAATTGCCAAAATCATTGTGAAAATGTCATCTATCATGATTTGATATGTATCGATACTCAATACTAATAATAAATCTGTAAGTGTAGGTATTGTATATATGTTGTTCTGCGTTAAAAAAAGCTTAGTAATAGACCCAAACACCTTAATACTAAAGGTAATAATAATACTAAATATTAAAGTAGTAATACTACTAAAGGTTAATAATACTAAATTTTAATAAAAACAATGTTATTTAAAAAATAATTATAATATGTATAGGAAACTTTACGTTAAATTTTTACATTTGAATTCTAAAATGTAAATGAAATGAACTTTGCATAGAAATAATACAAGAGTTAGTGCAATGTTTTCAAACAAAAGCCATCTATTGCAATAAACATTAATATTTAAAAAAGTATAGATAACACTCTAATATTTTATACCTAAATGAATGTTTGCTTTCAGGTTATACCAAAAGGAACACCGATACAAGTGGAAGGTATCTCTCATAAACAATTTGGGGACTTTCTATCGGTGCTTGAATTCGTATACATTTATTCGGATGTCCTCAAAGTGAAGGACGTGTTTGGCAACAATGGCCTCGAATTCGAGACTTTCAGGAAAGCGTTGACAGTGAAGGAACACGCCGGCGTGTTCAGTGATCTGATACAGATGTTCTTGACGACAATATTCTCCCTGCAAGAGGACGAGTCCGAAGAGTACAATGAATCTGGAAGGATACAGGAGTCGACCGGTGAGACTTTGTGGTATACTAGAGCTGTTGCACGCGACTTCGCCCATGTAACTTTTTATAAAATATAGCCCAAGTTACTCGCTGATAATGTAGCTTTCAATAGGTGAAAGAATTTTCAAAATTGGTCCAGTAGTTTTTAAGTTTATTCATTACAAACATACAAAAATACAAATGTTCTCTCTTTACAATGTCAACAAATCAAAAAGTTGTTCTATCAAAGTTTTTGAAAATATAGTATTATATTTGGCATTTCCTTTATAGTATTGTGTATTTTTTGAATGTCACTTCAATTTCTAACAAATATACAAAATATATAAAGATTGCAGCTACAGTTAGTTAAGAGAACTACAAATTCAGCCAGTTTACTATGAAAATTTTGTTTGCCTTTTGTATGAGATATAATTACCTCACAGTGTGAGTTATGCCTAATGATATAAAAGATCCATTCCCAGTAGTCTGGTCATACAAATCAACCGGAATAATGAGACCATTTTTCTGGTCCATTCCCATAGTACACGGGAGACCGGTTTTCAAAGATCTGTGCTGTTAACAGGCGACAATGTAGTGTACGAGGACATGGGCGTGACGAAGGCCGTAGAGTTGGCTACGAAGGCAAGCAAATGGTCGCAGACATACCTTGGCACACCCCTCAGCAAACTACCCCTCGACCCCACCACTGTCAGCGAAGTGCTCAGGTAACCCATTCAATTCATTTGTATGTGCATATTATTAGTTCTGTACGTGGTTTCTCCAGAAGAATTTATGTCTCATAAATATGTATAATATATGATAATATAAGGTATGAAATTTTTTTCTATTTTATATAGAACTAGCATGCAATTTTTTTATATACACAAACCATATATATAATTTACATCCCTCTTTTTTTTATTAATGAAAACCCTATCAAAATCCGTTGGATGGTATAGAAGTAGTTAGTGGTGAAACAGACAGACTATTGTGAGGTCAGTAGTTGTTTTTTTCTAGAATTTTGATTAGAGATAAGTATTGGCCGCACAATCGCTTTCTCTTTCTAGAGGGTGGTCAATTTCATGTGGGTAATGGTTTGAGCCATTCTGGCCCATCTATGAACCAATGGTACGTTATACCAGTACATCATTATCTGATGGCATTAAAATAAAATTCATATTGAAACCTTCGTATGAATACTAAATGCGCCGACTCCTAT
Organism: Synanthedon vespiformis; assembly: GCA_918317495.1. Classification (NCBI taxonomy): domain Eukaryota; kingdom Metazoa; phylum Arthropoda; class Insecta; order Lepidoptera; family Sesiidae; genus Synanthedon; species Synanthedon vespiformis. The sequence goes on from OU906962.1 coordinate 620,176, forward strand.
TAAAGACAAATAAAAATTAAACACTATCAGTATTTAGTTTAGTCCAATTTCCGTATAGCACTCTACTGGGGAAATTATATACCAGTTTGCCAGTGAAACACCGTGTCTTAGGTATAATGTAACGTGTTTCAGATTGCACCTGCTGTCGTCGGGTGGAGCCCCGGGAGGGCGTTGCGCCAACTGGCGCTACCATCAGCGCGGAGGCTACACGAGCCTGGACGACGCCGGCCTCCAGCTGCGGGTGTCTCACCCTCGGCTGCTGGCGGCGCTGGCCAACCGCCACGTGTGCGACCTCACCATCGACGACAGGTTCCTCGTGCTGCAGTGCCTCATGAACCAGATCCTCAGCTACGCCACCGTCCGAGACCTCATCGAGGACAAGCTCGAGGTCTACAAGAACACCAAGCAGGCGCTCAGGACACTACAGGTATAATAATAATAATAATAATAATTTATTTGCTGAATATAGGTTACATACAAATGGTCTTACAAATAGATGTTTCTCGCTACATTCTACCCTTCCAGGGTGTGCAAATATTTTAAATTTTTTAGACTACATAAAAGAGTAAGCTAATTAATATTTCTTAATAAATTAATATTACAATGAATTATCAGACAAATAATCTTTTATACTATAATAACACTTGTCGACGAGTAATTTCTTCATTTTCTTCTTGAATAAATTGATATTAAGTTCCTTAATCGTGTTTGGAATTTTATTAAATATAACTGGTGCTTGACAAAAAACACTTTTGTGCATCAGGGCTGTGTGTGCTTTTCGAATGCATAATCTATCGGGATCTCTTTGTGCTCTTTTACTGTTATCAGAGACTCTCTTAAATAGGTTGGGGTTGGCTTTAACATATACAACGACCTCATACAAACATACATATTACATATTTACATACAGGGATGGAAATGTAAGAATTTTATACTTTTTAAAGAAGGGCATACAACTATCTATAACTTTTAATTTAAACATGGCTCTAATACACCTCTTTTGTGCCTTAAAAACCAAATTTCTGTCTGTCGAGTTACCCCAGAATAGAAGCCCATACCTTAACACAGATTCAACGAGTCCGTAATATGCTAATAAGAGTGCATCAATGCTTAAAGTGTTACTTAATTCATAGAGGGCATATGCTTGTTTGCTTAAACGATTTCTGACACTTTCAATATGACATTTCCATCGCTCTTAATCTATACATTTTTTTAGACAGACAATTTATATTTTTATAATGTTTGTAATGAATAAACTCAAAAACTCTTAGATCGATTTTGAATATTTTTGACATCTAAGAAAAAAGCTAGTAAATCTTAAATTAATATCAAAATTGAAGAGTTATTATTCAAATGCGATTGGGCGAGACAACTTTGTTAACCGCAAAACTATATTGCAGATCAATATAATGATGATGTTTTACATATTTTCTACAGATAAATGAACGCAAACGCGAGGCACAAGTAGTAGTCTCTAAACAGGAAGTGAAGAAAGAGTTTGCGGCCAAAAAGGAGGAACAGAAACTCACTGGCGACAAGGCGAAAGCTCACGAAGAACAACTCAAAATCGCACTGGAAAAGATCGTCAAAGACAGTGAATCGAAGAAGCAAGAGTATGAGAAAAAATTGAAACAGTTACAAGTGGAATTGTTCGATTTCACATCTCACATTGGTATGTTAAACACATACCTGCTTCTTGTAACTTTTTTACTACGAGAGAAATATACTTTTTTTAACCCCACTAAAAGCCTCTCATAGTATGTCTTAGGACCTTTCATAGTATGCTACACACCAATTGAGTGGCACGAGAAGTAACGAGGAAAGGAAGCAGAGATAATAGTGTAATAACATTACTCGCCATGACATAGGGATTTTACTAAGTTCCTACATGTTCCATTGATGTTAAATTTGGTATACTGTTTACTTTGGTGGTAATTTCCATGACACGGTAAACATTTATTTATTTATTCAAAACAACAACAGCCTAGCACACTTATCGTTCAACATTTAAGTTCAGTGTGCAAGCCAATTCGTTTCGGTACATAACTGCAACAAATAAATTTTACAAAACAAAAAATAAATAAATGCAAAGTAAATAAAGTACAAACAAAAAAATTAGAATGCAATGTCAAATGTTAAGAAAAAAAATGTCAAAAGTAAAAAATCAAAAAGTCAAATGTTAGAAATTACTCAAAAATGTAACAGTTAAGAGTGTGACGTATGGCAGCGAGACTCTTGTTCTTGTCTTTATCTGATGCTGCAGCATCTAGTAGTCTGCGGGATACCCATACCCTCAGAATGTATAGATAGGCTCTATAAAAAACGGTGGAGTTGGTTTATAATTTTAATAATAGTAAAAAAAACAGGTAATGTTTTTGTACAACAGGTAGTGACCGCGCCTACCGACGCTACTGGGTGCACCAGCGCGTTGCCGGCGTGTTCGTGGAGGCGGGCGAGGAGCCCCGCGGCGCTTGTCGCGACAAGCCCCTGCCCCTCCCCAACCCCGCCGACCAGGACCCCCTCGTCTACGTCACCAGACTCTTCCACGAGGAGCGAGAGAGAGGTAACGTGCCTATGTCTCTTTCTAACGCTGCACAGTTTTACAATCGATACAGCTGTTGTGGAACGCCTTTGATGTCGGGCGACTCCACCACCCGTATTCGTTTCACAGCTGTACAATAGTATACAATATACGTAATTTTGTAGAAATAACTAGGCTAAGAAAGCAGTATTATAACAAAGTTCAGTCTCGCTGAGACTATTTACGTGTGGACCCCATTGAAGACATACATTAAGAAAGTTTTTTGTTACGCACAGCGAGCAGTGACAAAGAGAACGAGTCCGGCGCGAATTCCCGCGGGAACTCCCCCAAGAAGCCGCTGGGCAGCCTCAACGGGCTCACACCCAAAGCCAACGGCTTGGACGTCCATCCGAACCATCAACACCTGCGACAGGACCTGCTGGTCTGCACAGGAGACATCGAGACCTGCTACGTTCATGGAGTCGTGAGTTACCTTTAACTGTCCAGGTTACCCACCACCACCCATGTGTATCTTTCGTTCACACTTATTAGCCGTGTGTAACTAATAAAACACGTAATTACTATAAAGTAAGGCCAACGAGACAACGCAAAGAATGTTGTTAAGATGTCTTCCTATACCATGAAACAGATACCGTCAGCCGCTTCGTGTGAGGGAATAGACAGAGTATTATCCCAATAACCCACAGAAGAGACAATTTTAATATTTGCTTTTGAAAATAATTTATAATGAAATGCATTATAGGATAATTTATAGATGGTATGCCAGCCAAAAAACATAAGGTCACATCAGTGCTTTATAAAATATGCCTGCATCTAATAATACAATTTATTAGAGGAGTTTACAGTTAGTTAATCGAAGTTTAAATTTCCAGGGTGACTTTCGTCCATACTGGTGGGTGTATCATACGGAGGAGCAGATCGAGGCACTGATCCAATCCCTCAACAAGCGAGGGTTGAGGGAAGGAGAGTTGAAACAGGCATTGGAGAGTGAAAAGCATAACATAATTGAATATATAAAGAAATGTCCGGTACATCTTCTCAACCCTTCAGCTGCGCCGGTAACTATAGTATTGCAATTATTTCATTTTTCTTTTAATGTTGACAAACTGACAGTAAATTTAATGGTAAATAAATAATTAAATGTATTGCTTGGTTTCGCATTTTGAGGAATATTTTTTTCTTTCTTTCTGTCACTGTGACTTAAGAGTCTTAAAATAAATTCCAGCCACCTCCTGTACACTGGTCGACGCGAATGAAGAAATTCCAACCCTCTTTAAACGTTCCATCCGATAGCACCGTCTCTGAAGCGTTGGAACTTTCTCTCAGAGATCACATTCTTGAGCTCGAGGAGAAGATATTCCACGGGTGTCTTGGAGTCATCAAAGTGAGGGTAAGCATACTGCTCTGTTATAGGGCGATTCGTATTGGAATTTAGCATTCGTTAATCAATACTAATAATAAATCTGTTAAGGTTGGTCATTTAAGTAAGTTACTTTGTTTTCAGAGATACATCATACTGAAACTAAATTGACAATTTTTAGATTTTTTTCTGTATGTCGGGTATGTATGTATTTGTATGTATGTGCCTCCATAACTCAAACGAATTATCTAACTGATTTTCATAAAACTTGGTAGATAAACATTTAGACGTACAGGACACAACGATAGGCTACTATTCTTATTAAAAATAAGAACGGAGTCGCGGGCGTAAGCTAGTATTCTTATTAAAAAAACTTCTTTGTATTTTAAGGTCATCAGACAGACTAACGGTCCACTGGATGGTGAGTGGCTACCATCGCTTAAAACACAAGCAAAGTCACAGGTGCTGCAAATGTTCGTTCTACCATATTAGGATCAAGGATAAGGCATTGGGAATGGATAGTTAAAGTCATGCTATTATTTTTCTGTAAGGGTGTGGTTACTTTAAGGTTGATTACTGTCGGTGTGTGACTTGCAGAATTGCACTTATGTATATTGCATAGAAAATGCTATGACGCTGGTGTTGACGAATGCTTTGGTAAAATGAACAGGATCGCGAAGCGTGGCGAGGCACGATAATGCTGCGCGGTTACGACAAACAGGCGGACTACCTCACTTGGGGACCACAAGGCCGGTACAGAGATGACTACCATCAGCCCAACGGAGTCCTCAACTTACCCAAAGGTGACCAGTGCATTTATTTCATTTAAACGCTTTATATTGTTATATTAGTATTGAATTTCCAGAAATCCTTAGTGGATGTTCAGGTTCACATCATAAAATGCATTACCGACTAAAATTTAAGCTCTTAACCTCTGTGATTTACGCGACCCTGTGTTGATGAATATCTCGGTACAAATGATTTTTATATTATATATAAAAATGTTAATTTGTTTTGTGTACGCACGCGAAAATGGGCCGGCTGATTTTAAAGAGGGATCAACAGGGAAGATTTTCAATTGCACCCCTTACGAAGCCGGGAGCGGGTTGCTAGTATGAGTGTAGATTAGATAGACCACTTTTAATAATGAGTGTACACAAGCAAGAGCTGGTCTGAATGAATTGTGTATTGATTCAGATATGGTGAGCGACTGTGAGCCCGTGGCGGAGAACAAGTACCGCGACCCCGGCCACTACCTAGAGGCGCCTCGCGTCAACGGGATAAAGAGCGATGGCGATCCACCTGAAGTGGTGCGAGGGCTCGCCTCCGCTCTGCTGCAAGTCTCCCGCGCGATACACCACAAGTACATCAAGAGGCCACTAGGTAACAAACACTATGTTAAGGTAATACAATACAAGTCAGTTTTCCTCCATACAAACGTAGGATGTTAATTACTCCGCTGTTTTATGTTTAATTTACAAAAGTAAGCATGATACCGATTTATCTTGTCGTTAACTAGGTTTATAATGTTTGTATGCATAAAAACTTTAAAACAAGTATTTAAATGACCCTTGAAAAATCCATATTTTAACACACAAGTTGTAATGCAACTTTGAGGGTGATTAGGTCAATCCAGTGTACAAAATACTTTGCATACAAACATTGATTAGTTATTCAAGAGTTCAAATAACTTTACACGAAATAGATAATGCAGTAGTTTTGTCAAAAATAGTATACGCCCAATCGTCTGTTTATGATTTTATTTATGGTATGAATGATTGTGCATCTCAGTCGACTGCTCTTCTCGCGCTTTGTGCTGTGTTATTTCCTTTTTCTTCGCTGCTTAATAAAAAGGGATGAAGGAGCCAGTGAAATTGATGGATTGTGTCGTCAGGGCTCGACGACAAGGAGCGCAAAGACCGCGAAGCCAGAAACAAGCCGCTAGAGCTGGAAGCGCTGGAGCGGTGGGAGGTGTCGCTGATGGAGTGCCGCAGCTTCTCGCAGGTGGTGCTGCACCTCTTCACCCTGGACTCCAGCATCAGCTGGTCGGCCAGCATCCTCAACGCCAACTGCCGCCTGTGCCGCCGCAAGAAGGACCCCGACAACATGCTGCTGTGCGACGGCTGCAACAAGGGCCACCATCTCTACTGTCTCAAACCCAAGTTAACCGTGAGTTTATTTTTATATCAGAGAACAATTACAGTACACACAGTAGACACAGTAGACAGTACATATAGGTGCCCCAAAAATCAACGTCAAGCGGACACGGGGTGATTATACCCCGTGCCGGCATGTAAAAATAAAATTTATGTTATTTAGTTATATTTGAAGATACGAAAAATCGTCACCCTAAATAAATTTTTTTTGGTACTAAGATGGATCAATTATAGAATTTATTATGGCTACAATCAATGGCACGGTTATTGGTGATGATATAAAAAAAAATGTTATTACAAAAATGCACATTTACACAGTAAATATTAGGCTAGTTATTTTTAAATAGTAAAATTGATAAATTTTAATTTTGGTTTTGTGCTGCCAGGAGCATCCTAAAAAGGTATTGTTTTAATATATTATTTCAACAAGAATAAGTGTTTGCGTTACCGAAATCCTAGAAGGTGTTATTGTTAAGAGTAATTATACTAATTATCATCCATATATTTGTGTAGTGATTATTTTTACTGTATGAATTTCAGAAAGTACCTGAGGGCGATTGGTTCTGTGAACAATGTAAGCCCAAAGAGAGAACGCCTAGAAAAAGACGAAAACTATTCACCGACGAAGAATTGGAAGAGCAAATGAAAAGGTATTTTTTTACTAAATAAAGAAGAATAAAGAAATTTATTTCAGAAAAACAACTTTAGTTAAATCGCACGAAGTGGTTGGATTCGAAAAACCGTGCGTGGTGGAGAGCCTCGAGAGAGAGGCTTAAATCCAGCAGTAGAAAGACATAGGCTGATTAACAAATGTTTTAACATTCTATGAAACAGAGTTCTTTGTGTATAAATCTTTGATAAATGTCCTATTAGATTCAGGGTCACAAAAACAAAATTACTGCAAAAAAGTGTCCACTGGATAACTTTCTCTCGTTAATTTCTAATGAAAAGATGAATAATGTAAATGTTGCATGACTGATTTGAACCTTAACATTTAGTAATAATGGTTCAAGTCGGAACACGTGTTTTGTGCAACCAATATGAAATATCACCCCAAGCTGTGACTGCGGTGATATTTTACTATGGCACTTTTAGTGAAGTAATTCAGAATCTAGTGTATCCTTTATTTGTTAGCTCAAATTTTATGTTTTATTTTATTGTTTCCGCAGCGAGTCCGAGTCGGAGGAGAGCGAGGAGAGTCTGGTGGGCTCTGGTCTGTGCGGGGTGTGCGGCAGCGGGGGACGACTGGCGGCCGTGTGCCGTGGCTGCGACTCGCGCTACCACCCTGAGTGCGCACAACCACCGCCACTGCGCTCCGTCAGGCGATGGCTGTGCGCCACCTGTCTATCACCGCCGAGAGGTAGGTCTCTTACCGGGTACAGTCAGAAGCAGAGAAATCTTTACCATACGCCACAAGTTATGATAATTGAAAATAGTTTCTGATATACTATACACGATCAGATTGAAATCAAAGTCATTGAACGAGAAAGAAGTATTCAATGTAATTGTATTTTGAAGTTGTTTCGCGCGATTGTTCGAGCCAGTTTTACTAATATGTCCCGGCAAAAATGTGTCAAATAGCTATCCATTACGGGCCACAAGGATGTCGCGGAGGTGACAGACGAATTAAATAATTTTTAGCCTATAGTAGTTATTTAAATGAGTAATGGATTTGTGTGTGTGTTGGGACGCAAAGAGCACAGTACGCGACGCTGCGCAGCGACCGCCCTCAACAATATACACCAGTACACTCGCGCGCTCGACAGTCGCCGCAATAGTGACGGTTCGTGTGAACACACCTTTACATTCCTTAAATCCCTTTACATCCTCTCGCTTCTCTAGTGTTGGGTGAGCAGTACATGCCGAGTAACAAGAACTCCTTATTTTCGTATAATGATTCGGCCGTTTATAATGTAGCACCTGACGATATCGAGTTGCGTTCGATTATTATTGGATGTAAGCGAAACATATTCGTATTCCTATAGCGCCCTCTCACAACGTTTCGCGGTAACATTTGATTATTATAATTCATTCATCAATATTGCAAGATGTGATACGAGATGACGCTTTAAAAAATTTTAAAATAAAAATAGTTTGAAAAATATTTTTTTTTGTGTGTGCAAAATTACGTTTTACAAGAAATATAACTATACAGGTAGACTTAAAAAACAAAGCCTTACATAAATACAAAATTACATCCAAATTATTAGAGCCCTTTTCGAGATAATTACTCGTTTGATGTTATATTTGTTTACAGCAAATACGAAAAAATGCATACTCATACAAGTGTCTGGAATCATAGATTCTTCTTAAATTACCTTCTTTGATAGATAATTCGTGGGTTCTTATCTAATGAGTGAGCTAATCAGGAAAGGCTGGTCACTAATAGTAGTGCCCAAAATTATTAAAAATATATGTAAACAATCATGGCGTTTCACATTATAGTAGTACATAAACATATTGATTTAATCCCCTCATTTGACTCTTAAGATACGAGAGTTATGTCGATAAGTTAACATTGCTAGCAATATGTTGTTGTTTGATAATAATAATAATAATAAATAAATAAGAAATGAAGAAATTTACCATAAACAAAAAAATAGGATTTGGCCTAATTTTGATCTCTATACCAAGCCTTAGGGAAAACAAATGCACGGTTGGCGTTGATAGGATGAAGGGTTTTTTGAGTACATATTTTTAAAATATTATATTTTCTACAAATTTACATTAAGGATTTTTAAATATAGTGTTATGCTGTGTCATAAAGAATTGTAGGTAAAAAATTAATAATTCTCAAGTAGATACTTAAGATCGATCTGAAAAGAGGCTCTATCATAGTATTGAAATGAACAATGTAGTCACAAAAAGAAATCAAAGCGATCACTAAAGTTAGCCAAAATTAACAGGAAATTGGTGTTGTGTATTGCCCCACAAAATCAATTCAACTTCAAGAGGTAGAGAGGGCCTTGAATTGAACTTCTTACTGATCAATATACTCGGATGAATACTGCAACCCATCGCTACCCTTAACAAGCAGAATTCGTTTAAAACATTTCATGTCTTCTTCATAATATAATTTAAGTTTGGTCGATCTTTAAAGTGGTGTATGGCTAATCAACAATCTATCATTTAACCGTCATCTCACCATCTGACGTTGGCTGCATGAGCACTTGTCCTTTTCGTATAGACGCTTCAATTAATAAGCACATTTCAATTTATAATTTGCTTCTCTTACCTAATTAAAAAGCACGTGTTATTATGTTAAAAATGTTGTATTTTATTTTTGTGTTAATAAAATTGTACCGCATACAATATTTTGCGCCAATAAAAATTTCCGGAATTAATAAGAATAAGTTAATATGAATGGTCAAAAATTAATTTATTTTCACTTTGCGTAAATGTAATTTTTGCGTTGAACGTTGCTTAAATATTTAGAAGCTGAATCTTGGTTAGATTTGTAGCGTTTTTAAAGAGCTTGTAATTATATAATAAACGAGATGTACGAATTATTAATTGTATTGTGTATAGATACAGTATTTATTTTAATTTCTTTTAAGGTTATTTTAAATTAAATCTCTACAGATTATGTCTTGTGGAGATGCGATGCTAATTTTTGCTAGCAAAATAAATATACTGTGGATATTGCCACACAAAAAAATAAATAAAATTCCGTTCAGTTGATGATAAAATAATTAGTATATTCAGTTTGAATATAAATCGTGCATATTATGAACAGAGTCGTACGACAGCGAGGATGAAACGGCGCTGGTTAAGTTGAAGGTCCGCAAACCGAGGAACAGTAAAGAGAACTCGCCACTGCTCAACGGATCAAGTCACAAGAAGAGGGGACGAAAGTATGTACCCGAGATTTTTTTTATAAATATATATATTTATAAAAAAGAATCTCTTTATTTATTCCCCATAAGTTCAGAAGTCCTCTTAGATAACATTCTCAACTATTATTCCTCCAAGCCATTGCCAGAATAGAGTAAACACAATTTTTTTTATTTCAACCAAATGATTTTTGTTCGCATGCTAAATGACATTGTCAATAATGTGTAAACACTTGAGAGTGTATTCAGCTATCTAGACCATGCCTAAAATTTTGAATGAATGCCTGCATGTGGCTTTATTGCTTTGATACTTTGATGTGTTTGAAAGTTATTAATTTCTTTCATTTTTTTTAGACCAAAAGAAGAAAACAACACAAGCAGAAAGTCGAAATCGCTCACAAACGGTGACATTGGTATGTTTAATTCTTTATAGTTTTTTGTACTACTTATACAAGTTTGTAAAAGTTCTTATTATGCCTTAACTATGGGCCCCATAAGAAAGTTATGGCGAGGATTATGCTCGTGGTTACTCTGCAGGATCTATTCAAAAAGAGATCCATAAAGACTTGGATTAAACATCTAATTATCAGGCCATAAAATTCCAAAAAAAATAGGTCCAAAGTAGGAAGTCCACCCTCGAATTGAACTGACTACTTAATAAGGGCCGCAGGTCAATTCTGAATCTAGACTGCTTTTGGACTGCTAGTCCTGCTGGAAATTTTCCAGCAGTGGACGTCCCGTGGCCGTGGAGAGAGATGATGACAAAATGTTAACTGTTCCAGAAGAAAAATCAAGAAAAAGGAGTAATCGATATGAGCCACTTCACACGGAGAGTCTACAGACACTTCTAAGCGACGTGATGAAACACAAAGACTCGTGGCCGTTCTGCGAGCCTGTCTCTGTTGTGGACGTAAGTTTTTAAAAAACAATTTTTTTTGTCAGTCCAGTCCATTTGATGGTAAGTGGCTACCGTCCAGTGCGCCGCTGACCATAGTAGGAGTGAATATAAAGGATAAGGAAGGGATAGAAAAATGGGCTCTGGCATCACTTACTCACTCACCGAAACAGAACAGCACAAGTGCTATTATTTCTCAGTGGTCGTCTGTAAGGAGGTGGTCACTGCCGCCAGGCTAGTTGTCCAAATGACTGCAAAATGTGCAATGTGAGGCTCCCCCTCAAGTCAAATAGAATGGAATGGAAAATAATAATAATACATACACACATTGATATGATTGATGATAGGTGACTACCGATATAGATAAAATGAATGTACAGTCGGGGTAAGAAAAGGTTCGTCACCTTAAAGTCGAAATTTGCTTGCACCAGGGCCAATGTTCAACCAAAATTTTATTTCAATTTGCTTAGTGATTAGTGCTTTAGTTTCAAAAAGTACTAAGAATCTACGATTTTGATAAAGGAATGAATTTGAAAACTGACTAAGGTTTTCCTACCCCGACTTTACGTGCGACGCTTTCCAGGTGCCAGACTATCTGGACATAATTGAGACGCCAATGGACTTCGCCACTGTCAAGGAGAAACTGGAGTCGAAACGGTACGCGAGGGACGACCAGTTGATGGCGGACGCCGCCCTCGTCTTCACCAATTGTTACACCTACAACAAGGACTCTCATCCAGTCGCCAGGTAAAAATTCGTTTGCTCATTATTCAAACGACAATGAAGCCCTGAAGAAAAACGCGCAGCCTATCCGTCCTGTCTTACATGTGCCGAAGCCTTTTTTTCTATCGATGACCTATAATAATAATAATACGTGAACGATGTCTGAAATATTTTCAGAGCTGGTGTGCGCCTCGAGAAGTACATGAACAAGCGATGCACTGAACTCGAATTGCCTCTCCTCCCCGAGACCCTGCCCGGGGACACATCGGAGTCCGGGTCTTCTCACCCGGACGAACCTCGAGCCAAGAAGACTAAACTCAAATGATTACTGGCCACGCCTCAGAGGCTTCAGGACTACCTATGCTACTAGAGACCACGCATACACGTCGACAAGGGTTCCAAATTATTGTTATTATCTCCATTTGTTTTTTATTTTTTGCAAAGCGGATAAATTTTGTCATAAATCTTCTCACGACATTCCAATGTCACTTTGGTCTTTCACTCATTCCAACAAATATTTAAAGAATATTTTGTTGGAGTGAATATATACTGTGTAATGTTTAGTTAAATTATGTATAATATAACTTTTACATTTGATATTATTGGCGTTTCAAAATTTAGATCCACATTTCACTTATCCAAAAAGACGGTGACCAAAAATTTCCGCTTTCTATTTTAAAAACGAAAATTTCTCGATTGGTTTTTTTTTTTAACAACTCCATTGCAAAATTATAATCTAATTATAAATTTTAACAGTAAGTCGTGTTTTATGAAGAGTCACGTGAATTGAAGATAGACATTGGGAGCAAGTGTTGTGGGAGTTATAGCAACATTAATTATTTGAAAATTTGAAAAAAAAAAAACGCGTTTCAATGTTTAAAAAAAATCCTATTCGCACAAGAAAATTATTGTGAATTTTTCGCCAAGATGCAATATAACCGTATCATGATGGAATATTATAAATACAACAGAATTAATGGTTTCGAAAATGTATTAAAAAAACCGAAGTAACAATTCGAATTTACTCAAAAGAAAATTGATTTGAACTTAAATGGATTGTGAATCACAATTGAATTAACTTATTTAGTTTCACTAAAACACTGTCAAAGTCTATTGACAAGATTCAAATGAGCATTTTTCACACACGAATTTGTTTTGAAAAAATATGTTAATCACACAACACTTTTTGAAAAATATGTCAATTGTAACATTGCTATAATATAGTATAAGAAATATTTCATATAGAAATATCTAGGCTGTAATGAAATGAACTAAGAATATTAAAAAGTAAATGATCAAAGAAAATAATCAAGAAAATTGGCCAGTGAAAGTAATATACAATGATTATATAATTAAAAGATGTAGATACGTTATAGATGCATTCTGAGAATGACATTTTTAAAATTAAGCTAATTAGCAAAGACTTTACTTACATGCCTCTTGTTTCACGTTGATAAATTCCATCAGTTAATATTATGTACGTTTTTTAAATGTAAATGTCTTCTAAAAGGGATTTATTACACATTCGTCGGGTCATTTTATTTTCCCGTATACGTCAGAATTTTAAAACTGGTGACGAAACTTATGGTAATCCCACTTTCGACAGATTCCGCTTCGTCAGATCATTTTATTTTCCCGTATATGTCAGAATTTTGAAACTGGTGACGAAACTTATGGTAATTCCACATTCGTCAGATTCCGCTTTCGTCAGATAACTAGTTGGACGAATCTTTCATAATATCCAATCTCGCATTCAACAGCCCTCATGCCTCTCCTAAATCGTTTGAATAATAAGTGCCTGGCTACGCATTTCACATTTTAATAACTAAATTTATTTTTGCGAAAATGGATGACTGGTGTTTATCGTATTTGTTAAAAGTAAAAGATTTATTCAATTTAAATCTTTTACTTTGTTGCACTATTTGGTAGAAACTGACGAAAGTGTCATTATTGATTTCCCACATTCGTCATTCATGACCAAAGCGAACTGAATTTTCATAAATTTCGATTTATGACGCAAGTGCAATCTGACGAACGTGTATTACTCATGCTAAATTGAAACGCCATATATATGTCTCACATTAACGTATCTACTTCTTTTAAATATTTAATTGGTAACATTACAATAATTACCTACACGAACAAACAATCAAGTGTCAAAAGTTGTAAATATAATATTTGGATTTAAGTGTGTAACTTTAAAAATTCGTACAAAAATATGATATATTTGCGATTTAAATTGTATGTGTATATAATATGTGTAATAATAGTTTTTAGGCACAAATCAACATTTTTTTTTAATGAAATCTAAAATTGTCTGACTTGAGCGAATAAAAATAAAAATCATATTTGCGGTGTCAATCGGTGAAATATTTTATTTAAAATGACACTTTTTGTTCTGTGATCTTTGGTATTTAAAATAAGATTAGTATGTAAAACTAATATTTAGACGGCATTCATCACAATAAGCTTAAATTCTTAAAGTTACGGCTTTAATTTTAGCTTTACTGCAACGTTTATTGCGCATCTGCTTTTGACGCATTTGTATTTAGCCATTGCCGTATTTACTCAACATAACTTCGTTTCAAGGGTCCGTTCATCAAAAAATATAAAGTCCAAAAAATACTTTAAAGAAAAAAAATTCTTTGTATGTAACTGGTTTCGTAGCAAGAAAAACAATTCTTTGTACGTAACTAGTTTTGTAGCAAGAAAAACAATTCTTTGTACGTAACTAGTTCCGTAGTAAGAAAAACAATTCTTGTCACGTAACTCGTTACATACATAGCTTTGGTTAAAAAAATCTTAAAAATGCAAAACTATTTTAAACATTTAAATACTTTCTTGCTTCCTTTAATTTAATCTATACGAATATATAAAGCTGAAGAGTTTGTTTGGTTGTACGCGCTAATCTCAGGAACTAATGGTTCGAATATACGAAAAGACATAAATATTGTCAATATTGTTTAGAAAATACATTTTAAAAAAGACGTCCCGCTAGTAATGGAACAATTTTATTATAATAGGAAGATGATATGTTTTGCTGATTCCAATTCCTTATTAATATTAATGTGCCCACCGTATGTATAATTAGGATCACTTTTATTTTTCTTTAACCTCACCACATCATGTGTCTTGGCTGCAAGTTTAACTTAACTTAAAGTTAACTGTAAGATGAATGTGAAAGATAAAGTTATTGTGATTACAAGAAGGTTTGTGTTCGCCAACACTTAGTATTTATTTAAATCTAGCATTAGTATTAAATGGTCATAATAATTAATGGTAAATCGCTAAGTTATAAGTTTATGGAATAAATCAATCAAAGCTAGTTTTTTTTTGGAAAGAATCATGCGTTTTTTTTGGAATTCGGTTGTTGACGTGGTGTATCGGAAGTTTTTAATGAAATATTTGGTTTTTCATTTATAAATTACAAAAATCGCCTCAAATTATAATGTCTAATTAAAATCTGGTAATTTTTTTATCAAATCACTATAAAAATTCACGACGCATTCCTCTGAGTGTGTTTTTTTTAATGTTTAAGCGTTGCCCAATGATTGTACAATGGTCTCTTCGTCATTGCTTATTTATTGATCTAACTTATAAGTTTTATTATTAATTTTTATTTGTAGTAAATAAAAAAAATTTAAAGCAAGTCCCGTTTTTTATTTTAAAAGTGCTAACGTAGGGGTATTGTATGAGTCTTTTCAAAAATTGCGTTACATAATACTTGAATGCTTCCTTTTTGCGAATTCTATATATAATTAATTTTGCTAAATGAAGGAAAAAATCTGAGTTTAATTTGTAGGGTGTAAAATGATGGAATTCAGTTTAATATTATAATAATACTAAACAGTTCATAATCTTGTGTCATGTATTATTATAGCTCTATTTTTTGGACAAAATTTCCTCGGATTATATTTATTTTCTGCATATATTATTTTATCTTTGTAATGAGTTGACTTACAAAACACTCTTCTAAAAGTAGAGACAAATCTTTCATTCTACATTCTACGTATAAATAAGTGAAAAGCAAATGCAAGTATTTTTTTATAACCATTATGTTCTAAAAGGAATGATTAAAACAATCAAACTATTTACTAGAACATGATTTTATTATTTCACTTAATGCAAGGGTTATTATTTAGACATTTAACGTGACCTGCTACTATGTATTACATTAGTGGTGTTCTGCTGCCTCCTTCCTCCTCATCTCGGCCCATTTGCTAACATTCTCGGGTGAGTTTGCTGAAAGGTAAACAATATGTTATGTTCTACTACTGATATTACTTAGTTCACAATAAAAAACATACAATTTCGAAGAACCACCACAAAATACAAATTTTAAACTGCTGATCATAGTTACACTGGCTTATTCTATATCCAAAAGTTTTAGTTGAAAATAGTGCTTGAACTCACCTAACTTGTGGATCTTGTAGAAGATAGGGGTAGAAAGGGCGATCCCGAACATCCAATAGCGCCAGATCCACTGATTTTTGATATAAAATTTAAAAGGAAACTGCGCTATTTTTGCAGTAATCGTGTACGGATACTTCATTGGACGTCCAGGAGCGGCATCAGACATCTTGGCTGCTTATTTGTAAGCTGCAAAAAGAAATAGGCAATTTATTATGTAATATATCCCTTAGGTACATTGGAAATATACGATTGTTAAAACCATGATTATGGAATTAATTACATCGCGTTAGATGTAGTGTTGGGGGTTAGAACAATTATATTTCTTTCAGTTGTAGACCTTAGTTAGATTTCACAATAAAATAAAATTAAAAATCTAACCTTTCTTATTGCTATCTTATTTTTCGGGACACAGCACAGCACAGCAGATTGAATGAATGAGATTAAGAATGACAATTGATGACAGACAATTGACATGAACAGAGCAATTAATTATGATCAATGCTCTGAGATAGATTTTCAGTATAGAGCATTCTGTGTTAGATATCGGAGAGGTCTCTGCGGAAAGATATATTTATACTGACTGTGATACATATTTCATATTTCACTTTGTCTAGGGCCCCTGTATATAATTTATTTAAATAGATTAAACTACATAATCCTATGGATAAAAACGGGCAATGATCGACCCATTACACTATTCCTTCCTACTAACATCGATTTTTTAAAAAAATGTTAGAACCGGAAAATAGTAACACGAATTTTTTTTTATTACTGGCAAACAAAGTTTTTAACGTCATGTCTATTCATGTCAATTTCCGAGCATTTTCCTTGTTTGTCAAAAAAATTCTAATGTCAAAAGTTGTCAATTTACTTTGTTGTATTGTAATGAGAATGACAGTAATTGTATTGTAGTATTTTCCTACCTGTATTATATTGTAGATTCGATGTAATTTTCAATAAAATAAATAAAAATATTTACAATATAATGTGTGACAATGGCTTCGGTGAAAGTGGCTGTAAGGGTTCGCCCATTCAATCAAAGGCAAGTTTTTAATTTGTACCTTTATAATTATTAGAAGGCTTTAGTGTTTATTCGCACCTATTAAAATTTGGCACAACCCATCTTTATATTGCTAACTCACGCTCGATTATCTAGATATTTATAGACATTGTTATTTTCTTTTGAGTGTGAATTGCGTTTCTATTGTGATCCCTTAATATACGTAACAATTTTTATGTCATCCCAATAGAAAAAACTCCAACATTTGAAAGTGCAAAAAAAACATGATGACATGATAAATGGCAATGACTTTCACGGTTCAGTTCTATTTGGAGCATAAACTGTACAAGCGGCGGTAATTTTAAATGAAAGTTTGTAAAAAAAATGAAAAACACTGACCCACATACAAACAACACAGTTATTAACACTTTCAACTTAAAATATTAATGAAATATTTATTTGTTTATAAACATTTCATGCCAGACAATGCCAATGGCTTTTAACAAATAAATATTTACAGAACTGATAGAAGCACACAAATTTAATTTTTGTTTGTTATAAACAGCATTCACTTTGAATGACAACTTGTATTATCTTAGATTATTATAATGTTATTGGATTTAATGAAATGCTAATGCAAAGAAGACTATACATGTCTTCATTCATAAATTTTAGTAGTGGAAGGGCATAATTTGCCAGCACAGAAAAACCATTTGTGAAAATAACATGACAGTCTTTTGTTTTTTGATGAAAAAGGGAAGTCATAGCCCATTTCTCTATAACTTTCTAATACCTTATACTTAATCTTACTGTGGTAACGACCACAATAATTCACTGCCACTGGTGCAACGCACTGATTATGAGTTTTATGAGATTTGTCACACTACTAATTATAAATGTGATGTCTGCTATATTTTTAATTCCCTGATACATCCCTGATATATTGCAGAATAATAACACCAGCTAGTAATTAATAAATATTCTTTCCTGTACTTACAGGTAAAGATAGTATTTTGATGATTTGATGACTAAAACTGCTTATCATCTTCATGCATGTGAATGTTAATTGTTATCATATTATATTATAACTTACAACATAAAGATATCATAAATTTGAATAGACATTTATTGCTATGATGTATGTTACGATATCATAATGTAATATTATCTATACTACAAGTAAAATTTGCATGTCTGTTTGTTTGTATGTAGGAGGTAATCTTCGAAACTTATCTGATTAAAAAAAAAATGCAGTTTGGATGTAGGCTAAATGTTCCAATAGGAAACCAACTATCTAGAAATAAAGATTGAACCCTCTGCAAAAGTATAACGTCAGGTTTTATAATATTATTATTTTCTAATTTTTTAACTTTTTTCTTATTTTTCAGAGAAAAAGATATGAATGCAAAACTAATTGTTCAAATGGATGGAAAGAAGACAAGATTACTAACTGTAAAAGTAAGTGTTTTTGAATTAGATTGCATTAGATGAATTAATAATTGCAATATTATTTTAATTTGATAGATTACTGAGGAAGGTTATGGGCAATCACACATAACAAACTGCAGGTGAAATCATGACCTTTTTACAAAACAAATTTTGTCTATGATGTAATTTTGAAAGTGCAAATTGATTTTATTACACAAAAAATATAGATTAAAGAACCACTTTATATAAATTTAAATGTTTTGCAGTTTAATGCAGTTATATTGATTAAAGAATATAGAATAGGTGGCAACAGTCGCCTATTATCACAGCCAACGCCATAGACGACACTGCATATATGCACTGCTTCATATCCTTGGTAGGATAAAGGAAGAGGTATTAGGATGGGATAGGAAAGTTACTCACTAACCAAAACACAACAGCACATAATACATATACTGTTATTTCATAGCGGCAAACCTCTGTTACAATAAAGGGTAAACTGTCTTCAGACTATTAGTAATAAATATGTTATTTATTTAACCTTCATTTCAAATAAAACCTACAAAATTTAACTCTATGTAATGTTAATACAGATTACATAAGACTTGTATTTAAACATATTATTTATATAACATTTTTATTCTTATTGTTGAAACAGGTGGTGTGTACATGAATGAATATACACTTCGTTTTAATTTGTTAAGTAGTGACTTACAGCCTTACGGAATAAATAATCGTCGAAAGTTATAAAATTTAAATGCATTTTCGACTAGGTATATTAATACTTATCTGATCAAGAATATAAAAGTACTCCACCAATCATAATGAAATTGTGCATGCATAAAGATTGTCTCAGATACAAAAAATGACAGAAACCTTCATCCAGAAAAATGTATTGATCATATAAAAATAAAAATAAAAAATCAACACCTGACAAAAATATGTATTTAAATATTTTTTTAATACCTAAGGTAAAGAAGCGCGGATGAATTCGCGGGCAAAAGTTAGTAGAATAATAACATTAAAGTTTACTATTGATATGAATTAGGACAAGATTTGCATATAAAAATATTAATATATTAAATGAAGATAAATATATTATTTTTATGTTTACAGAGTAGCAAAGATCAAAATGATAGTAACCGGGAGAAGTACAAGGACTTCACATTTGATCATTCTTACTGGTCATACGACAATGACGACAGCCATTACGCGTCACAAGAGCAGGTGGGCAACATTTTTATGTTTCCAGGTGGCAGACACACGGACAGAGAGAAGACTAGAAGCGTTTGCTATACCAACACATTGAGAAACAACAACCCTTGTGATGTTACTTTATTATGTAAAGGTCGTCAGACAGGCCGACGATTCACTTGAACTGTCTGACTGGTGTGTGGCTAGCGTCGCCAATATGTACGTGTTACTAGCTGGTGCCAGAACACTGACACAGAAGTTCTTTCAATCCTGCTTACTTTTAAGTTATATTGCCCTTGTAATTAATGTCAGTGTGGTGGCGTCTTCAGGTATTTTCTGATCTCGGAGTGGACGTGATAGACAGTGCGTTCGAGGGTTACAACGCTTGTGTCTTCGCGTACGGACAGACAGGCAGCGGCAAAACGTTCACTATGATGGGTTCTATGGTAACTTAATATATTACTATTCTTGTATGCTTGAAATTATCACCCAATTTTTCAACAGAGATTTGTCAAAAAATTAAAAATCAAACAGTCATACCAATCGAAGCTTAAGAGCGATCTGAGATATCAATAAAATCGAAATTTTAAATTTTAATACAATCAATTATTACCTAAATTTATCAAGTCACTAGAAGGTGTTCTGTTTAAAAAAAGGGTAAAATACTGGTTAATATGTAAATGCTTCTTTAGTTTGAATGTATATTTCAATGTACATATTATTATAAAATACCTCTACTTCAGTATTTCTACTATATTTCACTTATCGCAAAAGCCTTTATTTATTTATTAAATTGAAAGATCATAAAGGTTATATTTGATTATTGACAATTTCAGGAGAATCAAGGCCTAATACCACGCATCTGCCGACAACTGTTCTCGCGTGTCGCCGCTGGCAAGGAGTCCGGCTCCTCCTACAGGACCGAAGTGAGCTACCTCGAGATCTACAACGAGAGGGTCAAGGATCTGCTGTCGGGAGACGCGGGACATTCGCTGAGGGTCCGGGAGCATCCCAAACTGGGACCATACGTTCAGGACCTGTCGAAACATCTCGTCTCCGACTATGACGATATACAGGTCAGTTTTCGGAACCGTATATTAGATATGTAGAAAATAATTATAATGATTTTTTTTTTAGACTTGAAATGAAGATTTATTTTGTTGCCCTCATAATCGGGTACTAATTAGGCTTGTAATCTAACTCATATACCAGAACCAACTTTAAAATTCCTCTTCAAAGTTAAGGCACTGCCGGGAATCGAAACCGAGCCCCCGACGAATCGACACTTGACCGATATATAGGCGTTTATTATTTCGACTTTGCACTATACTGACAGGAGTGCATGCACCGAGGCAACCAGCAGCGGACGACGGCGTCGACGCAGATGAACGACGTGTCGTCTCGCTCGCACGCCATCTTCACCATAACGTTCGTGCAAGCGGGTCTGCTGCGTCACAACAACATGCCCACCGAGACCGTCTCCAAGGTGCACCTCGTCGACCTCGCCGGCAGGTGACACAACTGCACACACTATTTGGCATAGCAAACCTGTGGCCAGTCAGACCACTGTCGACCCCTGTCGGCCCTTATCGGGTCGTCTGCGTTGTCCATACTAAAAATAATACTTAGCTCTTCATGAATTCTTTGAGTACAAGTTCGACAAAAAAAAGTATGCGGCACACAATCCGCTATTTGACTAATTTTAAAATTTCTAAAATTAATTAATTCTATATTACATAATAAGCACACAACATTGATAGATTGATTTCTGGGAGATCTACCGTATTATTAATAAAAATCAATGTTAAAGTTTAAATTTCCAAAACCGCGCCAAAAACGCTGTTTCTATAATGGCGCTGAACTTTCATACATGTGACGTCACACGCTAGTAAACAAACAGAAATAATATTAAGTGAATAAACACTATTTATTACTCTAAGCGCCTGTTTCACAAACGTCAAGTATGGCCTACTTTATTTTTTATTATTATTTATCTATTTGTTATACAGTAATGTTTACATTTAAATTAACAATGGTGTAAACATAAACTCATTAGAGTTTCTCCGCACACCATGTTTAGGTTATAATCATTAAAATATATAGGTACATTATTATTTACATAATATAAATAATATTAAAATATATACATTTATATATACAAATACTTATTATAATTTATTGCGATTACCCTTGATTAAACCTTTTGTTGACGCTCACAAACATTTACTATTCTTAAGAATCACCCATTTTAAAAATTTTGTAAAAATTATATTTATCTAAAGTTAATTGTAAAAAGTATTTTTTTAATTTATATGACATGTTTGACGTAACTGTCATTTAAAGTCACCGGTAACCGGGGAAAATGGAGCTGATATACCGTTGTTTGTACGGTAAACGTCCCAAACATTGATTAGAAAATAATAAAAAAAAATCGGCTATCGATGGATGCACTAAACCGAGTGAATAATTCAATAAAACTGAAAATGATTTCTAAAAGTAACTAATCAACACTTTACTTGACGTTTGTGAAACAGGCGCTATGTCTGATATGTTTACTAGCGTATGACGTCATCAGAGTTGCAGTCACAGGGCGTTTCGACGCCAAGATAAAATTCTAAAAATTATGATTTTTGTTTTCATATAATTTGCAAAAAATATACATAATTTAACTTAAAATAAAGTGAAATTTGTAGTATATTTTAAAACTTGTCAAATAGCCAATTGATTGATAGTAATGTTCGATACAATAATATCTCTCATACGTCGGCTCTCCGTACTATGTAGATAATGAATATTCCCCAATACAAGTTCTCTTCTGGCAGTGAACGCGCCGACGCCACCGGAGCCAGTGGGCAGCGGCTGGTGGAAGGAGCCCACATCAACAAGTCACTCGTCACTCTTGGCTCCGTCATCTCCGCACTCGCGGATT
Organism: Synanthedon vespiformis; assembly: GCA_918317495.1. Lineage (NCBI taxonomy): Eukaryota > Metazoa > Arthropoda > Insecta > Lepidoptera > Sesiidae > Synanthedon > Synanthedon vespiformis. The sequence continues at coordinate 642,649 of OU906962.1, forward strand.
CAGCGCACCAGAACAACAACAACAGTCTCAACGACAGTAATTAACAAATTCTATTTCATCTCTTGTGAATATATTTTTAAACTGAGAAATTATTCCTACTTACTTTATCTAGTGCCTATGCAGGTAAGTTACCTATACATAGATATTTATATAAAGTACACACTCATGATAGGTTTCGACCTTGGCCAGTTCTATTAGAGAAAACTATGATGACTTCTTTCTTTACTTATCTCTGCATTGTGTTGTGTAGGCCGAACTCAAAAGGGTGCGAAGAAGAGCGTGTTCATCCCGTACCGAGATTCGGTGCTCACTTGGCTGCTGAAGGACTCTCTCGGAGGCAACTCCAAGACCATCATGATAGCTGCGGTAAATATTAAACTTCTCAGCTAGAGTGATTTCCTTACATAATCATTGTTTGTTTAAGTTCATTGTTTCAAGTAAATTGTTACCTGAAGATAAGATATGTTTTAATAGCAATGGGTGATTTCTGTAATGAAATAATTTAGTGATTTTATTTTTAAAATGATAATTTGATCAGATTTCCCCCGCGGACTGCAATTACGGCGAGACTCTGTCGACGCTGCGCTACGCGAACCGCGCGAAGAACATAATCAACAAGCCGACCATCAACGAAGACCCCAACGTGAAACTCATCCGCGAGTTGCGCGAGGAGATCGAAAAGCTGCGCGCGCAGATCTCGCACAACACGGTCAGACATGCACCACCTAGCCATTAGTTTTCAGATCCAGACTAAATACCAACTTTGAAATTTTCAAAGTTGACCTTGCCAGGAATCGAACCCGGGCACCATAGAATTGAGCATTATTAAGGCAAGCACCGTAAACACTCATCCAACGGGCTCCATAATACAATAATTTTATTCTCAGAATCCCATAGAAACGGAGCCAGCGGTTTTGGCGACGCTCCAACGCAAAGAGGCCCAGGAGAAGGTGCTCACCGAGAAGTGGACAGAGAAATGGAGGGAGACTCAGCAAATATTGCAAGAGCAGAAGGCTCTGGGCTTGAGGAAGAGCGGTCTCGGGGTTGTGCTGGACTCTGACATGCCTCACCTGGTGGGGATCGACGACAACCTCTTGTCCACTGGAGTCACGCTGTATCACCTCAAGGTGAGTGAGAGGAATTTGTTTCCTTCGGTAGCCATTTATGGGGTGGATAATTCTGAATTTCCACATCTAAATGGTGATGCTTGTCAAGAACATCAAGCTCCGTTCTAAACGGTAAAAATTGCTTGACAAGCACTCGAATTTTACGTGCTTATCAAGCAGTTATGACCGTCTAAGGACTTCGTTATTCGGACGTACACGCATGCAGAGACTGCTCGTAAATCGCAGGAAGGGGAGACAGTGATTGGCAGTGCTGAGTACTCGCCCCCGCCGGACATAGTGATAGGCGGGGCCGGGGTGTTGCCGCTGCACTGCCGCATCACGCTGCACGAGGGGGTGGCGACGGTGCGGCCGGCGGGCGGCGCGCAGTGCTGGCTCAACACGGTGCTCATCGACCAGCCCACCAAGCTGAGCCAAGGTTGCATCCTGCTGCTGGGCCGCACCAACATGTTCCGCTACAACGACCCCGCCGAGGCGGCCAAGCTGCGGCGCGAGGGCAGCGCCTCGCTCATGAACCTCTCCCGCCTCTCGCTGCTCTCCTGGTCCACCACCGACCTCGTCGCCAGCACCGAGAACCTCAATACCACCTTGTCGTAAGTTACCTTGTTCTAAGGACTAAGGTCCTCCGCTATGTGACGCGGTCACATCCAATTTAAAACCGCGAGGATCCTTAAGATCCTGTACGATATTTCCCATTTTTTTAAGTAATCTTTTAATCGTAGCGACACGGGACATAAAGGATAAAATGCAGTTTTGTCTGATGAATTTTTAGAGACCTAGAAGGCGAAATACGTTGCGAGCGCCTGGAAGCTCAAAGAGCCGAATTGGAACGTGAGAGGCAACAGTTTCTGCTGCAGCAACAAGAACGACAGCGTCGATGGCACGCAGAGAGGGAGGAGTTGCTCCAAGCCCAGAAGAAATTGGACGAGGTTTTATTTTAGCCTTTTTTTTATTTATGTCTAGGTCGACAGACAGGCAGACGGTTCACTTATTATTGTATACGCCTATTCAAGATTTGCTGTCCTTGCCTTTTGTATGGAATTGAGTGAAAATAATAGCTCGTTTAAATGAATAAGGTACAGGCACTTTTACATAGACATTTTTGGGCGTACAGGAGCGATGCGCAATGGAGCGCGAGTACGCTGCGGCGTGCCGGCGGCTGTCGGGCGATTGGCGGACGTTGGAGCGCGGCTGGACGCAACGCAGGCGCGCGTTGCGTTCCCGCCAGCGGGAGTTAGCCGCGCGTACGAAACGCCTGCGCGCGCTCGCCGACACTCACACCGCTGCGGTAAAACTTTAAACTATTAACTTTTTCAGCTCATTCACTTATGAAAACAAACACCCATTAACGATATAATGAACTGAGTGTTATCGGCTAAACATATAAGTTGAATTGCCTTACTATTTACCAAGTGTAATAAGTTATAACATCTTCACTTATAAACAGGAAATTAATGTAGCTTTTAACGTGATTTTATAGTTTGTAATTATAATTATTTATACAAGAAACCATTTTAAAGTTGTTATCTTAAAATGGTTTCTTGAAGTTGTGGAGCGCTAAAATATACCTTTTCCGTGCTACATTTTAGCGACATTATTTAATTCAATAATAAATTATTTTCTATACGTACTTTATATAGGTAGTAAAGTATGCATACCTTGTTTCTATACTTAAACTTAATAACTTATTAGTTTGAATATTGTTCTGCTTGACTGTACCGCGTCATAATTTATATAATATATTGTGATAGATAACATATTTCATATTTTTCTCATACTTATTTAGTCTTAGCTCAGTTAGCTTACGCCCTGCTTTGTAATAGACGTAACATTCCTTTATTTTAACTGTTAACTTGCTAGTTTTCGCTAGATTTTACTAGTACCTTATTTGTAGCTTCCTTAGTGACAGTTGTGTTCTGAAGAAAAGTAAGTTTTTTTTTTACACTGACGGATTCTGTCCCTTCTTTTCTTATCACTTATATTTTATCCTATCTAGATCGGCTGTCACCACATACCATCAAGGGTTTCTGTACACAAAATTAAGAAAAAATTTTTTTTTTTTAAACCAATATTGAAAATAGTTATAAATACGTTTTTTTTATAGTCATATATAAGATACCTTTAATTTTATTATCGACTATCATTTATATTTTGCAGATCACCATAGATTGCTTTTTGCTACTACATTATACAATATTGCTAACCAATACTTTATATTATACTTTTAAAAGTACAAGTAATATCATTGTACGCAAGTAGTTCCGAACTCGACTGTCGCCCGTTCGTTTTTATTTTGCTACACGCTTTCCCTCGGTTTCCCCTCGTAGGCGGACAATGAGGAAGGTCACGTGACCGCTCTCCGGGACCAGCTCGAGGGGAAGGGCCGGCAGCTGGAAGACTACGCGGCCGCCAAGGTCAGGGAACTGGTGGCGAGCGGCTGCAAGATTGATGATCAGGTTTGTTGTTGGCTGATGGAAGCTCTCGTACGAATCTCGTGTGATTTCCGCTTTTTCCCCCACCCTTTTTTAGCTTCTGAACGTATACTCCGTATGAAGTGTTGTTTATTGGTTATTTTTTTTTGTTTTACAATAGCTGTTGTGAATGAATAAAAAAATACAGTTATTTTGTGCTTTAAATGTAAATTGGTACAAACACAAATATAGGAATTTTAAAAAAATACACAAAAATCAAATTATTGAGTTAGCAAAGCTTAGATAAAACTAATCCACTTGAATTGTATGATCGTATCATAGAAAATACATAAGTGTTACTGTGCGTACTTCATTATTGTGGAAACCATAAAAATAAGTAAGAAAATGAAGTAACTGCAAAAAGCTATGTTGAAAAAATATTATATAATGTACATACAGGCATGGCTCGTTTACGATTTCATTTATAATATATGTATTTGTATAGATATGTAAATAATAATACCAATATTAAATTGAACATAATAAAAACAACACTTTACGGAGTATATTGTTTTATATGCATCAGTATTTTAGATTCCCTTTTAACAAAATGTTGGCTCTTATTATTATTATTTATTTAGTTCATTATGCATAGTAGTTATTGCATCGTTACATTATCTGATCACTGTAATACAAGTTTAAATGGTTAAATTTTAATTATTCCGAATGATTCATTATAGTACTGATCGATTTGAATTGAACCAGGATTCAAGTCCGGAGAGCCTCGCCTCTGAGACGTCGACCGAGTGTTTGATGCATCTCCTGCAACAGTGCGAACCGAACACCGCCACCAGTATCAAGGAAACCGTCGACAGACATGTACGTGTAGTCAGAATTTCACTGGTTTTTTTTTAAATAAACTGTTGGGCACTTTAGGTATGAAGAATTTTGTATGAGGATAAAACACTGAACTCGCAAGATGACGTCGGCGTCACCTAAGAAATACAATTTTTCTATGCTAGATGGCGCTGTGGTTAACGTTCTGGAGCTAAATTTTAAAATACTAGTACATATTATTCTTCATAAAAAATACATAATTTAGATCCAGCAAAGTATTGGCTAAAGTGTGGCCAAATGTTGGCGTCGCCAATTCAACAGCCCATCTCACCTGCTGCAAAAGATATTTCACATCAAAATATTTATGGTATATCATAAGAAAATCCCATAGGCCATAGTAGATGAAAACTGAAGTACTGAAGTATACTTTTAAAAACCTTACGAAAAGAGACACCTTCGCCTGAAGACGAGTTGATGGTATTACAGAAAAAGGAGTTATTGGAGTTGGAGGGCGAGCTTCAGAGCCGGGTGGCTTCGGTGGCTTCTCACCGCGCTAAGATCGAAAGGCTGCAGGCTGAGCTGGCTCTGCTGGCTGCACAGGACTTGGGCCTGCGACACGCGCTTGCCGATCGACACGGCACATCTCAGTCTGCCACAGGTGAGCACTAACTACTCTTGCTTAGTTTTAATGTTTCTTTTTTTTTTTTTTTTTTTCAAGATAATTGAAACTACTCTTCCTTCAGAAGGTGAGCTGTCGCCAATAGAAGGCGTGAAAAGGAGCAAGTCCGAGCTAGTGTTGAGGAGCACTCCACGGGAGGAAGTCTTCGAACCACTCTCCGCTGACGAGAGAGAAGAATTTAGGAAAAAACGAATGAGGTGCGTATTGTTCACAATACAAAAGAATTGAATTGTATTAAAAGTCTCCCTAAATTCGGACTATTTTAGTGATTTAGTAAAGTTACAAATATTTTCAGTCGAGTATTATATAGTAGATACACAATAATGAATGTTTTGCAAGAACGGGCTGCAACTTAATTAAAATGGATAATACTATAAGCGTGCTAATAGTTATTATATTTGTGATAAGTTTAAGCCTGAGCCTTGAGCCTCTGGCGTCGCTCGAGTCGACTGCCGCAGGGGAAGACGTGGATACGTTTCACACGGCGACGTCGGGCTCTCCGCCGACCCCTCAGACCCCCGCGTCCCCTGTGACGCCGGCAACCACGACGGCGTCGAGTGTGCCCGTGGACGATGACCCGCCCCCCACGGCGCACTTCCGCCTCGGCCCGGTGTCCCCGCCCGTGGACAGCGACGACATGTCCAGCACCGAAGACTACCATAAGGTTTGTGACCATTAGCCATTAGCGCACAACAACATTCGAAGATGCTGAAGAACTAATGCACGCAAGGTTCCAGTGTCCGTCTCGATGTTCTTATAAAGTTTTTATCAAAATAGCAGGCAAAATGTATTTATTATTGAGCACAATAAACACGTAAATTTTATTTATGTAAAACGACGCAATTTATGGCCCAGAAACATAGGTATTTCAAACGCTTGGCTAAAAAGGACGCCAATTTTGTCAGACATAAATTTGAATGCTTACACCTACTTGAGTTGGAAATTTTGTTTCATAGTTGTATAAGACCAGAGTACATAATATTTGTTATTATTTTTAGCCGAGAATAGTGGAAGGTCAGTCTTCAAGTTCGGTAGACAGAACTCCGGAAGAACGACATCAGAGAATCAAACTCAGGAGGAGAAACACAGGTTAGTCTTTAGTCAATTTAGTCTTTCTGCATCTTAGTAGCAATTACTTCGTATTTACATTAGATAAAAATTAAATGATGTATTATACAATTTTATTGGCCATTTATAAGTTTTCATACAATTTTTTTTGCAAAAGAATTTCAAACTGTCAGAATAATTTTTTAATTAAATTTCATGCAAAATTTTCAAGTTGATAATTTTTTTCAAAAAAATTAATATATGTTTACTGCATTTATTTCTAATAATATATTTTATGAGGAATAAGATAACACCAAAAAAGTAACAATTTTATCATTGTTTTTCAATATTTCAATTTTGCGGCGGCATTACTGGGCTTTTAATGCTAAAATCAGTGATTGTTGGTTTGTACGGTTCAACTTTATTGATGCATTGTGATCTCCCTTGCTTTGCCAGGCGAGGGCCGAGGCGGCATGTACGGGGCGGTTGGGGCGCGACCGGTGACGGAGGCGGAGGCGCTGAGGGCGATGCAGAGGCTCTGCTCCAGAATAGCCGCCCAGAAGATGCTCGTCATCTCCTCCCTCGAGAACGACTGCTCCAAGGAGGAGCTCAACCGACAAATCGCGGTCAGTAAGTCCCCTATCCCCTCCCATCGCACTCTTCATGCTATCAGGATTCGGTGAGGCCTGTTTTCATAGACGGCGTTACTTTTTCCACTATAATGATACACTATAATGATCTTACTGCGTATTGTATAGTTACTTCCAACACTTTCTTTAAATAATGCAGACATGATAGTCACATCCCTTCCAAACCCTGTTACAGGTCCTTCAAGATCTTCAGAAGAAATACGTACGTTTAGAGATGGCGCTGCAGTATTCGTTCTTCGAGGGCCAGAACAACAGACGCACGATGATGGTGACTCCCATCCAGGAGACGCCTTCCCTCACCCTCTCCGAGAGCGACATGCACCTCACCACCGAGCCCGAGCCTCAATCGCAGCTCGAAGACAGTACTGGGGATTTCATACACGATCCACTCATTAACAGGTATTTACAAAACTGGTGTCTTCTATGGTGTTCTATGGTACTCCCTAAATTTGAACATCTGCATTTGCCTTCAGATTATGTATTTAATTTTATTTAATAAGGCAAACTAAACAGGCACTGACATTGAATATATATTTATTTATTTTTTAAGTGTGTACTTGGAAAAGTGCATCCTTATAAGATTACAATCTAGTCTTAAGACTAATGAGTAATTTTAATATAACCTAAACTACTAACTGTAATATTTACTAAGAATAATGTCCATTAACACGATTCTTATTGTCTCTATTAAGGGGTGAACACTTTGTTATTGTGTTCTTTGCAAGTAGCACTAACTTCACTACATATCACTAGCTTGTCACTGCACTAATTCAAAAGACACTTTGTTATTGTGATCTTTGTGAATATCACTGTTTTAACACTACACTAGTTCAAAAGGTTTTGTCCTTTTCAAACGTCTAACTATATTTGTGATATCGAGAAGCTGAATAGCTTCGACATTCACATGATGATGAAGTCTTTTTTGATGAGCCTCTGCATATTTCTGGATGACTGTAATCACGGGGTCTATCTTGAGAACATTGAATATATGGTGTAGATAAAATTAAATCTAAGTAAGTTGATCTAGACAGTAGCCCATAACATGTGGTACACAGCATGTCCAAACAAAATAGTTGCTTTCACTTACAATCTATTTTTAGATTGAAGGAGAACGAGTTGGAGGGATCGGACAATGTGTCCACGTCCAACGACGAGTTGCCAGTGGACAGGGGAGACCAGGGAGAGCACTCCGAGCAGGGGGGAGAGGAGGGGACGTGGCGCACGCACGCCTTGGCAACCATACACGTATGTACACATATTTTAAAATATGTTTATTCGGCCAATAGTATCATCCATGGCGTCTCAATGAAATTGTTTAATTTTCAGGACCCTATGATTTCACCGGGATTGGCTCATCCCATTGATTTCGGTAAGATGTTTTTATTTTTTTGTCTTTTCGCAAAATAGTATAACAGTCTGCCATCATTTATGCAAGACATATTTTTTTGTGACAATTCAATTCGCAATGTTTTCGGAATTTGGTTCATTACTTTTGAATAAATTATACTGTGAGTTTGTATTTATGATGAATGCAGATGCGGTGATATCGGTGCCGGGGTGGGTGACGCGCGGGGCGGGCGCTGGCACTCACCACGAGTACGAAGTGCGAGTGTGCCTCGGGCCTCATTGCCGCTGGCAGTTGCTGCGTCGCTACCGCCGCTTCCGCGACCTCTACCTCGCCATGAGGCGTCTCTACGGACCAAAGGTGCCACTGATATTTAAACCTTAACCTAATGCACCTAAGGTTCAGTTTACAATGAAGAGACGTAACTATGCTTGTGAAGAGGTCAGTCAGTTGTCAGCGGCCCTAACCACTTATCCAATGGGCTCGTCTTCATTGCATAGGACCAAATTTTAGTCTCCTACAATAGTAAAATATTTTACATTTACCAAAAGTTCAGAATGCAGATACTATGAGGAGAAATGGCATAATTGTCATTATACTGTGTTTGACACCCGGCACATAAGTAATGCAAGTGAATGTGCGGTCAGGTATCGTCGATTCCGTTCCCGGGTCGGCAGCTGTGGTCGACGGAGGCGTTGGTGCGTTCACGACGTGCGGCCCTCGAGGCGTTTTTGCGGCGATTGCTCACCGTCTGCTCCACCGACCGCCGCTGTCCCTTCCATCGCCATCCCCTCACCAAGGAGACGCTGGTCGCATTCTCGCCATTCTTCCGCAAGGTAACAAACACTCTTTTAACAAAAATGAGTACCAAAAATTTTCCCTGCGTTACTATAATCTCCTATTTGACTAATTTTGGAAAATCGTTTTATTCTTTATTACATTACATAATAAGCACACTACATTGATATTTCCGGGAGATCTACTGTATTATTAATAAAAATAAATGTTAAAGTTTAAATTTCCAAAACCGCGCCAAAAACGCTGTTTCTGTAGTGGCGCTGGTGTTTACTAGTGTGTGACGTCACACACTAGTAAAGAACTACAATCAGTTGCGGCGGCGGAAGCAATGTTTACTAGCGTATGACGTCATCAAAGTGGCAACCAATCACAGGCCGTTTTGGTCGCAGATAAAATTTCAAAAATTATGGTTTTTTTTTTCATATAATTTGCAAAAAATATACACAAAATTTAGCTTAAAATAAAGTGACATTATCTTTTTTTTACGCTATATTCTGATAGGACTTAAATCTTGTCAAATAGCCAATTGGTCCATAAGTCCGTTTATCCAATAAGAACGCACCTAAGGCGTTGTTAGAGGCGGGACCTACACCTTAGGCGCGTTCTTATTGTATAAACCGATTTTATGGACCAATAGCAATGCACTGAAAATTGATAGAGTGGTTAGAGTGAGTTGTGGTATGTGACGCAGGGCGTGTTCGAAAGCGGCAAGTGCGGGACGGGATGATCCCGGCCGGAGCTCGCCACGGCGCGTGCGCTCGCCCTGTCGCTCGCTCGGCTTCTGCGAGCGCTGGCGCTCACCACGCTGCTGTTCGCTCGCTGCGCTGCGCTGCTGCTCCTACTGCTCTACCACTGCACCGTGCGCAGGCGCAGGTAGCAACGCACACTCACCCTCTACCACTACTCAACAGTTAGCTAACAGGTTACAATAGTACTAAGCAATTATTAGTACCGTGTATATGAACTATACTATTTCTACATAGCATGAGAATACGGTGAAGTTACTAGAAAAAAAAGATTATCAATTCTAGGGTCGTGTATTGTATTTTCCGTATTTTTTTTATAAATAATAAAATGCGTGAATAGAATGAAATCAAAATTAAATGTCACCGTATTCGTACCACGTGAAAAATACTATAATACTGTAATCTATGTTTGTGTGTCGCCAAAATATTAAAAAAAAAAAATTTCGATGGCTTCTAATTTTGTAAAGTTATTACAAATTAATGTTTTCTGGTGTAGTATGGTAGGTTTGTGTTTAAGTGAGTCTTGAATATCTTCGTGTTGCAATATTACATGCGTGTGCGCAATTGGTACCAGTTCTCTGTGTATACCCCTAAATTACGATACCGTTACAAGTGACTATGTAATATATTACCTAAATGAAAAGTGATATAATAATATAATTAAAAGGTTTATATAATTAAGGGTATATTATAATACAGTGTAGCAGTGAGCGAATTTTGGGTGCCTTTCGATATTTAACGATATTTTTTAATTGATGTTCAACTATTCCAATGGGATCCAAGGGATCGTCCTTAAAACCTGATCAAAAATCATAATTGATTTGGGGTTTTTAAGTTAATTTCATCCCGGTTACTGATATTATAATTTGAGCCGAGATTTTACATTAATTACTTTTGTAATTTTATTCAATCATCACAATAGTTTAAGCGTGATTTACTACTATATTTGTTTTTTATTTGGACGCAAGATATTTTTTTAAATATCACATTTAAAATACTTTTTTTTTTAATGAGCGGGATATGTCTCTCTCGCTCTTACCATAAAAGACACAGATATGATTCCATAAGCTCCTAGAGTTGTTGTTTTTTGTATATTTTGTGTGTTTATAGTATATAAAAAAAATGTCTTCCTTATAATATATACTTTTTTATATATTTAGTTGAGGACGTCCCATATATCTAACTAAAAAAAAACACTCTTAGATCGTAAATTTTATTTTTAGTATCGCTTCCATATTGAACATTCCAACCGACACACACACACAATGTGAATGTGTGTCTAGCATCAATGCACCCAAAGTAGATAAAATCAATTTAGCGTGTGGCGAGTTCTGTGTTCGATCAATTTGAACTCTATGTCCTTGATATAGGGGACCAGGTAAAGAGCAATTTCAATAGTTAAATTTAAGAGAAGTAAGTTCAACGCAAAAAATTTACAAAATTAATGAAAAAAAAATCTCAAGTTTTTTTTAAATTTTAGTCTAACTCTTGGATAAGTTTCAGTTTAGACTGTAGACCAAGAGACGTGTAGAAAATACATAACATTTCTATGTGACTAAAAAAAAATTATAGTATGTGCTATAATTATGTACTTCTAAATTTATAGCACATTTTATTTTGGTATTATTTTTGCATTAATAATAATATGTAGGATTAATCCAAATGAATAATACAAGCTTCGTAATGTGATATACAATTGTTAAAGTTTAATTTTAGTATTATGGCATGCCATACCATCGGGCACGGTACAGCAAAGAATTTTTTCCTGAACGAAACTTTATTGCGATGGTCTTAGAACTCACACTCCTTTGTAGGCCGCGATCTCACTTGACGTAACGTGCAGATGCGGCCGAAAGTGTTTCTTGGTATTGAAATTAAAGGAGTGTGAACCCTATGATCATTGCAATTAGGTTAAAAATATTATGTCTAGGAAAAAATCCTTAACTGTGCCGCCTATGTGCATTGTGCATTCTATGTTTTAAATTTTTGGTTGTACTTTGATCACAAGTATAATAAATAACTATTGTTAGGATATTTAACATCACATTTTATTTGTTCTCTTTTACAATACAACTACTAGACAATATGCTGTACCTATTAATTAGGTCGTTTTAATATATTGTTAAGCAAAATGATATCTTATCTTAATGATTCTCTAGAACTAACGTCCTTAGTCCTTAGAGAGAAAATAAAATAAAATGCCCATTGTGTTATTTTCTCGGTGACAAAAAGTAAAAATTTATTTCATTTTATTATTCTTATTACAGTACATTATAATTTGTTAAATCTAATACGTGAAAGATATTTTTACTTTAATCCCGTTAGTGTAAAATTAAAAAAAGTGGGGTTTTTATGAGAGGATTTACTCGTTTTATAATTTGAAAATATCAGTTGTAAAATTAACTCGTTATGTGTTTTTTAATTAAGAAGAAGTCTTAATTAAAAACTTATCGGGATTTGCACAATCTTAACTTATCGGGATATCTATTTTACATTCTATAGAATAATAGAATATATATAATATAGAATATAATTCTATAGAATACTTATAAGTAAAATATAAAAATGTTCTCTACGTAATTAATCTTCAAGAAATTACTATTTTTTTATTTATAAATTATCCCGCCCTATTAACATTTTGTAATATTTACATTTTGAAACATTATAATAAATGAAAATAACACAGTGGCAAATTAAAATTAACTCTGGGAATTTTATAAGACTTTGTTCACTATTAAATGAAATGTTTATTTTGTATCTTCGTTCTACGGTTTATTTTCCATTCATCAATTTTATGTACCGAGGTATACACAATAATACACATATTGAAAATTCATATAATGTTATTGATGCAAAAAAAAAACTTATTCTTACAAAATTTCTAGAGAATTATTTTAACAATTTTGTGTATATAAACGTGTTCTCATATAGATATTATATAGATTTCGAACGGATAGATAGATATGATGATATATTTAATATAAAATCTGCATTTATAGTAAAAAGTGATATAGTATATTATATGTCTTAAACATATTTTTGTATAACATAATAATAAATATGACCTACGATATAATATGTTAACTTCATTTGCATATAATACCCCTGTGGCCTAACTTCGTATTAAATACTTACTTTACTTTACATAAATCCGTTTTTTATATATTATTTATTTCATATTGAAATGGATTTAAAGTGTTGATTAAATTTTTTAATTGTAAACTTTAAATTTCTTGTAAATTTGCAACAATTATTTATCCTAAAGTTATAATATTCACTCAGATCATAATTGAAAGATTAAAAAAATATATTATAATTTACGGTTAATTAATATGAAAATATTTTACAAAATTTAATAAGCATTAAAACGTATTTAAGGAATTTAAAATTTATTTAGAACATAAAATATGAGGACATTAGCCTGTTTACTTCATGAGGCGTACTGTTTTTTTTTTTTTTTTCATTATTATTATTTTGATTAATAAAAACAGATATTGCGCTTAGTGAATTTGTATATCTAATACTTTAGTTTTGTCGTGGAATTTTTTTTTATAACCTTAGAATTTGAAAATTTTTCAGCCTCAAACTCAGTAATGAAAAATTTTAAAATAAAAAAAAAACCGGTCTAACAAAAACTACAATCGGCCTTTCATTTTGTATAAAATTTTCGCGACGCCTGTGCCGCTTCTATGAGCTTTCTTATACCGAAAACCCATTACGCATGCGTGCTACAATGTCGTGGATTTATTGTTGTAAATGTTTTCTTCTCTATGACAGGGCCTCTTTCACCATCTGTCAACTAGGCTAACCGTCACTTAAAGTCACCGGGTAACCGGGCATAATGGAGCTGATATATGTCTACCTTTGTTTGTACGGCAAAAGTCCCGAACATTGAAAAGAAAATAATAATAAAAAATTCCCTTATCGAATGATGCACTAAACCGAGTGAATAAAACATAAAATTATTTCTCAAAGTAACCAATCAACACTTTACTTGTAGTTGGTGAAAGAGGTCCTAAATGTTTTCTTCTCTTATTAAATTAATAATGTTTAAGTTAATTTTGATGGTAAAAAAATTTAAAAAAAAATCACTAAAAATGGCCTTGTATGTAAGTATGTAGTTGTATTTTCATGACAAGCTCCAAATTCATGTTATTTAATATTAATTCTAATTAATAATAAATTACTTAATATCGTTATGCCTACATTAATGTCCAATGTATTTATATATATAGGTAATATCGTTTTAATTTAAGTATTTTTTTTTTTAATTGTAAGAATTTATTTTGTAATAGTTTTAAGTAGAGTAATTTAGTACAAAACACATGCAATAACGTGTAATTCGTTTCTCACAAAAAAAAATCAACAAAATGAATTTTAAAATACCAAATTATCGTTATAGACAAAATTATTTATTTATTATTGATTATATACACGAGCAAATATTGTAAATATTATTATATATTATATTCTTTTAATGTTTACGCACTAACATAATTAGTGATTCGTTTAAATATATATTTTTTTTCATATTCGCCAACTAATTTGTATGATAATGTCTGTAATCATTCAAATGTAAGCAGAGCTTCGAAAATCCATAATTTTAATAAAAAAAAAAATTAATAATAATGAAGCATAAAATATATAAATCGAATTCAATGTTATAATTAAAAATATTATGTAATGAATTTCGATGTATATTAAAATATTTAAAACGTTCCATATTTATGTAAATTTTCACATGCCTTATTACAAATTAAATTGTATTTAACTCTATAGGAGGCCTAAAATGTAGTGTCCATATTTGTTATGAAGTCGAAAAATTAAAATTTCCACAAAGTAACTGCATCGTTTATTCAGAGACGTAAGGTTAAAAAAACCAGCACAGACGTGGCTGTAATATAATATGTCAATATGATAATATATAATATACATTTCATATAATATTAGGATAGCAATTGGTGAATATATATTTTGCCTTCACCACACTAATCTTACTATTTAAATTCACGTTGCTACGATATATATTACTAAATATTTTAGTATACAATATATAAAATCAATCATTTATAAATGCTATAGAAAATATATCATTACATGCGTTTGGTCTAGTGGCTAGTAACCCTAGCTGTTAACCAAGCGGTCGCGGGTTCGAATCCCGCTAGGGTCAAATGTTTATGTGTTAACATTAAACCTTTGTACCCGAGTCCCAAATGTTTGTATTTTAATATGTATGTATTTACAAAAAAAAAGTAATGCATGTATTATATCAACTGTCTGGTATCAATAATACAAGCATTAGTTGCATACTGTGGAACTAGATGGTGCTGTGTGGGGTATGTAAAGTGAAGATATTATATTTATATGCGTTGCTATAAAGTAATTTTTTTAACAATACTAGATTCTATTACATCAAACTTTAACATTTTAAGTTTTGTAAATGGTGTTTATTAATATACAAAACAAAAAATCATTAAATAAATTGACAACTAATATATAATAGTTACGTCTGTGCCGGGATTTATTTTACAGTTGTTTTGATTTTTTAAAAGATAACTCTAATGTAATAAGCTAATAAGAAAGTACTGTAACACTGTATAAAAACAGTAGATTATCGTCCTTATATTTCGGTGGCGCCATCTAGCGTTGCGTCTGGTTCAATATAAATGCAGTATTTTATGTAACTTCAAATCATTGCACAAATTAATAAAAAAAGCCGTTACTTTGTGGAATATGAAATGGAACTAAAACACGACTATAATGTAAGAGCAATTTTAAAATTTGAAAGTGAAATGTTAACCAGTAGATTTGTTTAAGTGAAAAATAAAACTACAGTTTTACGTAAATATAGTGTTTTATTTTGTCGTTATATGTAAGGTTTATAAAAAACAAGGTTGGTTATTATGTAAATTCATTATAATTTGGCGTTTTTTTATTCGCACAAGAACATTTACATATTACATGAAATTAAAAAATGTTTCAATATGAAATCAAACTTTCACGATTGTCGGAAGACAAGTTTGTTAAATTTCTTGTTGAACCCCCAAACGTTTTGAATAAATAGTTACGAATAAACTAACTATAGCTGGCTTTCTTTTGAGTCCATGTGAATTTTGGATTGTTGTAAGGTATAACCATTTGGTAATATTTTACGTAATGCTAAAAGAGGTCCAATATATGTATTACTTTTCCATTACATTTGAGTATGTAACTATTTTTTTATGACAACCTGCATACCTGATAATGACCATTTACCATTTAGTTACCATATAGGTATTTAGTGAGTGCTGTTTTTGGGATGTATCTTTTGAATTTTTTTGGAGTCTTGAAAATAAATTATTTATTATCTGCCTCATTGGACTGAAAATTGTTCACTGTGTGATAGAATATCACCGCAAGATATTGTCAAGATCAAAATTAGCGTAACAAGAAAATTCATTAGCTAAATTGTTCCTGTGGTGCGGTTGGAACTTGCACAATTTCAAATCTAACAACTTTTCAACTTTGTCCTTCATCACAGTGCCCGTGCACACAACCATTTTAGACTTCGCTAGAAGCTTTATGGTCTGACTTGTCTTCGTGATGCACTCCTCGGACAAAAAAGGTGGATCCGCTATGACGAGATCATAACACGGTAGTTCCAAACCCGGAGGCAGTTTCTCCGGGAAGTTGTAGTCGTAGAATATAAAATCCGGTGCGTGGATCTCAAATCGTCTATCGTATTCGAGGAGCGATACTGGAAAAAATATTGTAAATATATACAATAAAAAATATTATCAGAACAGAACCATCTCTGTTCACAAGGATGTAAATATTATTACGTAACATATTCTAGTTTCAGTGATATTGGGTAGATGACGCAATATCTTTGAAACTCCAGGATATTCTAAAATATTCGAACATAGAACGTAACACGTCCCGTGTGACAATTTTATATATAAAGGTTAGCTAGTGGCTGAAGCTAATCTGGAGCTAAACTTTTTATAAAAAAATATTAATTTTGTGAACATGCAACAAGAATACATATTGCAACAGATGCAAAGTGTACATTTTTCAGCCGAAAAGGTATATATTGTGTGTGTACCTGTGTATGTACAATTATTATTAATATACCTGTAGCCCTTTCGCCGATCTGTCTTTTAAGTGGCACAAATAACGTTGGGCAAGAAATTAGTGCCACCTTGCCTCCATCAGCCACAACGCTATCAGCCACTTTCACCAGAGCGTGTACTGTCGCCTCGTCATACCAGAATTGACTCAATTGCTAAAAATACAGAAGAGTCTACTTTAAAAACTGAGAGACATTTACACACTAGAGCTATTTCAAAAAAGCGCGTTACGTACAACGCAAATAATACATATGGCGAAAGAACTACTGCTTACATCGTCCCACATCTTATCAACAGCCTACCTTCAGATCTATGTAACAATATATCAATTAAAAATATTAAATCAAAATTAAAGCATTATTTTTTAAATTGTAATTAGTATTAGTATCTATTAATGTAATGATAATACGAGTCTAAACCTCAGTGGTTTTTAGTATTATCATTTAAATGTTATCTTATATATTAGCCCTTAAAATTGTAAATAAATAAATAAAACAGGCATTTTATTTAAATTTTTATTTATAAAAAAAAATGTTACTATTTCATGAAAAAACTGATGAAATTCCCTTCTACACTAATCCTAATAAATAATATTATAAATGCGAAAGGTTATATTATGTTTGTTACTTAATCAGGCAAAAATGGCTGAATTGATTTCATTACTTAAAGGATACTTTTTATCCTGGAAAAATGTAAGGTTCCTGTAGGATTTCTAAAAAATGACTACAGAGTGGACACAGCTAATATATTTCATGTATGTGATATTTACCCAATTCTCATCAAACAATACATTTTCCTTCAGCTGATTATCCATTTCTAATTTGTTGAAAATTTCCTGCCTCTTCTGCTGTTCCATATAGAATTCTTGCAGAGCTGCGAATGTCTCCGCGGATAATGCTGGCACATCATCGTCATCTTCCATTTTCAAAATACAATCTTTGGTGTAGGTGCTGTGAAAATTAATAGAAACACTCTATTGTTATCAATTTTCATGATAAAATTGATTATGGTGTTAAAAGATTCCCTATTGTTGTGGTCTCATTTACTTAAACAAAATATAATAGTGGCATGACTGGCACACTATAATATGCAAATATTTAAATTTGATAATATCGCGCTGCTTAAAAACTAAACCACAAATGGAAATTACAGGAGAGCTAATCGAAAAAAATTGAACTATTTTTTTCTTATTAGATATATTTCAAATATATCCATGTTATACATCGTTAGAAGCGTATCTTTAAGTAGCATTAAATGATTTAAGTACTTTTATAATAAACTGAATACTAGAAGAGATATAAGCTACTTTTGAATATATAAAAAATGATCAAAATATACAAATATGAAGGATTGTGATGTATTTAATAGGTTCAAACGATAAAGTATAAACAAATAGAGTGGTTAAAAACTATAGGTTACTCTTAATACCTTATCAAGTTGACAATAAGGTCTCTTTTACCATGAGTGAACTCTCAAACTCAAAATAAATAGCATGATTATTTGTAGCCGTTGAGTGTGTGTGTGTTGCAGTTGTATAAAAATAACGTATGCATGTATTGTATCATTTTCGAAATGTGCTCCGAAAGTATGGTTGTGTTAACATCGTTTAAAAATCAGAGCTATGCACGAGTAATGAAGAAATGACTTAAAATGTGCTCACCTAATATTTAAGTGAAAAATAAAACAATAAATAACTGAATTAGTTCAAGGTTTGTATAAATATTTTTCTTTTTTGCCTTATTAGTATTACCACCCACACATACGAAATTAATAGAGATTTTTATTCTAATCATTACTGTCAGTGTCAATGCCAAGGTGAATTCGACGTTACTGTCACTGTCATTTGTTGTAAATGCTGCGTGACATATTAAAATTTTTAAAATGTTTCCTTCCTTGGTTAATGACATTTTCAAATTTTATCAAACAAATGTATAAGTAATATTTGTTTAAAATATTTTCTAATGTCCCACTTACAGAAACGCTACATTATGTCAACAAACAACCTACAAGTACTACCTCTGCACAAATATCCTGAATATTTAAATGAATGCTGTAAGATGATAAATGACGAATGGCCTCGCTCAGAAACAGCCAGAATGATGTCATTGGAATCATCATGCGATACTTTGCCAACAAGTTTGATTTTGATCAATGATGAAAAACAACTTTTGGGGCATTGCAAGCTAAGTCGAATACCCAGAGTACCGGAAGGATGTTTTTTAGAAACCGTTGTCATTACGAAATCACAACGTGGCAAAAAACTTGGCACATTTTTGATGCAATACATTGAAAATTACTGTAAAAATGTGTTAAAATTGCATAAAATTCTATTATCTACAAAAGGCCAAGAGAATTTTTACTCTAAATTAGGATATGAGATATGCGAACCAGTTTCTATTTATGGAGATTTTGTGAAGCCATTAAAACAACCAGTTCAAGATACAGCAATAAAATTGCCAGTAAACAATAATATTAGCAATAGTACACCACCGACACCACCGCCTCCACCGATGCCAAAAAACATTTTAAACGCCAATATAACGCCTAAGAAGACATTTATGTTTAAAAAGTTAATGTAATATTTTTAATAAATTAAATCATGATTTTTCAACCTATATAAGCCTTTTTTTAGTCAAAAAAAAAAACTTCCGTCTCTTGTTCCGAGGATCATAATATACAGTCTGTCAGAACAGAAGTGTTGATATTAAAAAGTAGCAATACTATATATAGTGTTGTCTCGTTCTAACCATGTTGTTGGTAAGAAAGAGACAACACTATAGTATTGCCACTTTTTAATTTCAACACTTTTCAGACAGATTATACTTCATGTATACTTCAGAGAAAGTCAATTGCTTTATTGCCGTCTCCATCCTCTTGAAACTTGAAATTTGTAAACGATTTTTGTCAGTTTGTGTATGCAACACACACTGGTTATAGTTTTTTTAGTGCATTTAAATTAACTTTCTGCAACTGACTGTTAGTCCTATCCTATAGGTATTGAGGGATCAAAATTAAACACAAACTTTTATTTTTCTGTAAGTGAATTGTAATATAAAAGGTGTACAATATATCAGAAATAAATTACAAGTACATTAATTCAAATTCATAATAAGATATAGTAAGAAGAAATTTCAACATAATTTACATAAACTCTAGAATTTCGCTTTATTGATGTATTCAAGGGCGCGTTGTCTAATACTCTCTGCTTGCTCTTTATCTCCGATTTTTTCTTCCACTTCAATCCATTTCTTGTAAAGAACTTTGATTTTTCGAGCTGGCAACTTTTGTGATGTCATACGTTCCATCAGTTGTCTGTAAACAAATTTAAAAAAATATAAACTAATTTTGTCATCGTCGTCGTTTTTAGTGCACGCCATTCTCAGAAACTGCTAAACGGATTTCGATTGCTAGTTCTGTACGTCTAAATGTTATCTACCAAGTTTCATGAAAATCAATTAATTCGTTTAAGAGTTATGGAGGAATATACATAGAGAAAAAAAAAATGTAAAAATCGTCAATTTAGTTTCAGTATCATGTATAGAGCCTATAAACACGATATCTCTGAAAACAAAGTAACTTACTCCATGACCAACCTTTACACATTTATTATTAGTATTGATATTTGAATAACCTATATATAGTATATATAGAGAATGCGTAAGATGTTTACACAAATGTCATCAAATAATAAATTTTTTATATTGAAAAATTTGGTTCATGTGGGATTTTAACGCACTATGCAAGAAGTCGCGGGCATCGACTAGTTTTTTGTTTATGTTGACGCTGAAATTTACCTGATCTTGTTCAAGTCGTGGGCCTTGAGCAGCATGTCGACGTAGACGGAGCAGACGTCGACGCGCTGCGGGTAGACCGCCAGCACCTGCTCCAGCAGCGCGTCCGCTCGCTCCGCCGCCCCCAGCCGCCTTTCCAGCAGCGCGAACTGCACCAGCACCGCCACGTCTGCCCAACAGATCATCCTACAACTTCCTAGCTAGTACTAAAGAGGAAACATTTGTTTGTTTGTATAGAATAGGCTCCGAAACTACTGGACCGATTTGAAAAATTCTATTACCATTGGAAGCCGACATATCCGTGATGAACATAGGCTACTTTTTACCGCGGGAAAATGCTTCATTCCTACGGGAAATCTAAAATAAAAGTAAATACTAGCGGCTTGGCCCGGGATACAGTTGATCTATCTATCTATCCAAAATCAAGTGAAGCGACTAACATGACTACGGTAGATGGCGTTTTATACTTTTCAACGCGGACGAAGTCGCGAGCACCAGCTAGTATTTAATAAAAACGTAGAATTTAATAATAGATATACTCTTTTGCTGTAATAGGCTACTTTTGAGGTGGTCAATGGGGAAAAATATCAAAGTGATATACTCACGTTGTTTCTTGTCCAAGACGGCTATAGCTCTCTGCATGACGTGTCTCGCTTTGTCCAAGAGGCCAGCTCTGTAGCAGGCGTCTCCGCACTGGGTGTACACCTCCTCCTGCCTCTTATACTTCCTCATCATCAGATCCACCAGCGCCGACAGCTCCTGCTGCTGGCTCGTCTCCACGTAAATGTCCAACAGTTTCATGTGCACCTTGTACGGCTCGTTCATTTGGAGCGCTTCCTCCAGGATCTTCTGTTGAGTTTCCTGCACAAATAATATTATCAAATATCTTTCAAGTGAAGCATCGTGAATACACTGAAGGAGAAATAAATAGAACCACACACGCACGCGCAAACACACACACACAAATTGATCATACCATCATAATTGATCATATGTAAATCTGTGTTTTAAAAGAGGTTTCTTTGAATCTTATAAAAGTTTATCAATCGTGTAATCCAACCGCAAAAATGAAGTCAATAACATGAAGAAACAGATTACAAACATCACTTTCATATGTTTTGTCATTGATCACCAAAATTTCTAATCCGTCGTCTTAAGGTATCAAATCGCTTAGATACCTTACCTTTGTGCCAAACCGGTTCTCAATGTTGATGGCTGCGAGCCACACATTCAGCTTTTCGTCTTCTTCGCGGAAGGAGATGGTGTTCAGGGCGCGGCGACAAACCGCACGAGCCTTATCCAATTCCGTTGCCTACAAACAAACATACAATTGGTTTAGGATAATTATACACTTTAAGGAGAGAAAACTACATCTTCGACCATATATTCACTTACCATCAGGTTAGATTGAGATCAATCGCTGTACCGTATAAAAATTAATTAAAAAAAACCTAATGAAACTATTGACGAATGGGTCGTTGCTTTGTTTTTCTTTTATCGCCAAATTTTCAGGATATTGAAAAGGTTGTTATAGTCATACTGTTAATTTAGCTATCATACCCAATGTTTTAAATCTAACCACTGGCATTTAACTGGAGATTACTATTAATATTTATTATTTATTTTCATGCAAACGAAACGCGCTGACCCGAGTGCGTAGTGCGAGTTTTATTCGATCAAACATCAATTTGTATGGGAATAAAGCAGCTAACGTGTAGTAGCGCTACTTCGGTCCCACACACATTGACGTTTACGCGTTCGACGCGTTTGATCGAGTAAAACTCGCACTAGGCACTCAGAAAAGGGACAGATTTAAGAAGAAAGTGGTCGATACCTGAAGATGGAAGGCCATATAAGCGATCCAGAGCTGACTCGAGTGAGGCGAGGCGAGTAGAGCGCGCTCAAACTGCTCCGACGAGTGAGGCCTCGTCTCGCTCTCCACCGCAACTCTCTCCAACTCCCTCACTCTCTCTTCTTCCTCGCGTAACTTCTTCACCTTTTCGCCCGGTGTCAACTTCTTGCGTTTCTTCTTCGGCTGATCTTCAATCTTCAATGAGTTTATTTTAAACAAATTAAAAACTGTATTTTAAATTATATGCAGTCAGGAAACGATGTAACCCTGGTTGTATTTGTTTATTAGATCTATAGATCTACTTATTATATACTCTATAACTCTTAAACGAATTATTAACTGATTTTCATGAAACTTGGTAGATAAACATTTAGACGTATCTAGGACACAGATAAGCTACTTTTTCTCTTCTTCAACGCGGACGAAGTCGCGGGTGTCAGCTAGTATATCATTTAAAAAAAGGAGTTTCGGGATATAAAGGCTATTATTATTATTATAACATCTCAAGCTATACTTATAAAAATAATCTCACCTCTTCGTCGCTGCTGCTAGACGATTCCTCTTCTTGAGTATTCTTAGGTAACTTCTCAATGTCCATCGACCAAAAGTCTTTAGCACTAGGAACTTCCATCACCGGTTTCATATCCTCTACAACCTTTATACTATCCTTTATCTTTTTTACATCTACGCATGGTTTATCTTTATCAGCTTCGTCACCGTCTAGTGTCTCCTTCCTTTCTTTCTTATCTTTTTTCTTACAGTCTAGCGATGTTTCTCTTTTGGCCTCCTTGAGTTTCTCCCGAGCAATTGACGAGGCTTCCTTCAGTTTTTCTATTCTTTGCATAACGACTATTTTCTCTGATTGCATGGCCGTATGGAATATTTTGTTCTTTGGATTTAAGCCTTCCTCTTCTATTCTAGCAATTTTGTGCTCTATTCTTTTGCGTCTTAAATTCCTCGCTTTTATCGCTTTTAGAAGTGACTGCACGCGTTTTTTGTATTGTTTCTGTGTTACACAATCGGAAAAGTCCATCAAACCTTGATCTTGCGGCGTCAAGATGTCGTTATTGCTTTCCGGTAAATCCGTATCTATCGGATCGCTTTCATCACTAACTTTCGTGTTTTGACTAACTTTGTCTTTTTTTTTTCTTTTTTTCTTAATTTCATCTTTCGAATCAGCTTCCATTTCATCGCTGTCTTCAGAAGTACCCTTAATTTCGTCCATATTTTTGCTTTTTTTCTTCTTCTTTTTACGTTCCGTTATGTCTACTTCAATAGCGTCACTATCTTCAGCAGTTACATCAGATCCTTCAGAAACATTGTCATTTTTCTTTCTATCCAACTTTTTACTTTTCGTCTTACGTTTCTCTTGTACGTCATCCACAACTTCATCATCTGAGGCGGCATCTTCATTTAACTTTTTCTTTTTACTACTTATTTCTGTATTATCAGATTTGCGTTTATGTTTTCCTGTCTTGCCATTTTTTTCCTTTAAAATACAATTCGAAATAAATAATACACGACACACATTTAATTCTACTTTTTGTAACAAATTAACTTACCGATGACAGTGTGAACGGTGGTATATTAAAGCTGCCGATCATTTTCTTATTTTCAACATCTACTTTTGTTATGGTACACTTTACCTGTAAAAATTTCATCAAACTTAGATTAGACATTTTATTCACTATTATAAATTGATGCACTTTTAATATGATCTACTTATAAGTTACAAATTTACTTTGACCACTTTCTTAACCACGAGACTAAAGGTACAGAGTGTCATTTATAGTTAATGCAATATAATGAAATTTTTATAAACCTTATCTCACTTTCTTAGACTTTCTTAGCCACGAGGCTAAAGGGACAACGTGTCAGTATGGTTTGTCAGTATCAGCTGACACTGACCAACCATACTGACTGGACTCAAACTCCAGTGAGGTGTTGAGTTAATGTGACCAGGTTTTGAACAGCAATGATTACTCACAATTTGGCCGAGATGGTAAATGTCGCGTAGGACTACTTCAGGATCTCGACTGCAATGGGATCGGGACACGTAGCCTTTCACATCGTTGAAGAACGACACCAGCACATATTGGTTATGGATGAACTGCGTCAAGATGAACAAACAAACATCAGAATCAAACGCGATCAGAGCAGTCTGCTGATCTGATCTGCACTACTTTTACTGCACTAGCTTTTGCCAGTGACTGCGACCGCGTCAAAAATTAATAAGTGATATTTCACATGACCATATTTTCACATTTTTCAACCGACTTCCAATAAAGGAGGTTCTCAATTCGATGCGTATGTTTTCTTTTTCTTATGTTTGTTACCTCATAATTTTCGACTGGGTGAAACGATTTTGATGATTCTTTTTTTATTTGAAAGCTGGTGCTTCCCGCGTGGTCCCTTTTCAATTTAGTCCAGTTCTGACAATGGCATCCAAGAGCAAAGACCATGAGACGGTTTGAAGTCGGTTTATTTTTTGTTAAAAAGAGTTATTTTTAAATTCATTTTGTCAGTTTTCAACACGTCACATCTATGTATAATACTATTATTATAAGATTTGTATGTCTGTAATGTATAAATAAACCCAAGAACTACTGGACCGATTTTTAAAATATATAGGCTATCCTTACAAATATTATAAATGTGAATGTGAGTTTCTTACGCTTTCACGCAATAATTACTGAACCGATCACCATGAAATTTTGCATACACGTTTTTTGCGACACCAGAAAGGACATAGGGTACCTACATTTCATCCAAGAAAAAAGTACTGTTCCCGAGGGATTACCTAAAATATAAAACTGTAACTAACGCCTGGTAAAATGTGTTAAAGCAACAAGTGTTATATTTTTAATTTATCATCGCTCACGAAGTCGCAGGCACCAGCTAGTATTTTATAAAATAACGCGTGCTAAGTAACTTGCATTGCAACAGCTACTATAGTACGTCGTTTTAGGGGGATTCCCCTATTAGGGGGAAAGTATGAGAAAGTTTGCGATGAGTTAGTTTAAGTTACCTTGATAGTGCCAGTGTAAGCCTTCCCAACGTGCTTCTGGTCGTACGAGTCCAAAATTTCGAGCTCAGGGTCCAATAATGAGGGTTTGAGAGTGCAGTGGAGCTCGTTCTTTTCCTCATTCACGGACAAAACTCGAGCTTTAAGCTCCTGACCCACCTGCGCATCATATTCAAATAAAATCTTCTCAAACATATCAAGTCAACTTCGCCACCGGCCACAAATTTAACGAGCCCATTGGTTCAGTGGTTATAAGGTGTGCTCTGTCTCAGGGTCGCGGGTTCGATTCCCGGAATGGCCAACTTGAACCACAGTTAACGAGTGTGGGATGCCTATCTTATCCCTACTTAATCTATTATCATTAATTTATGTATTTGCAGCACCTAGCATCGAGAGGACCCATCAGCTTCTGTCTGACGCCGTTACAATAAAAAATACATAATTTTCTCGCAAATTTCTATTAAAAAAGAGTTATTTTATAATTAGTTTTTACCATAAAGAAGCCTAATTAATGGGGATTAATTCGTTAAACTTTCAATTCTGCTGTTGAAAAAGCTGTTCAAATTTTCACAGAGAATCAATTGAATTATAACGATTTAGTAACAAATGATGAACTCACCCTGAACTTTTTTAGTATTTTTGAAGTGGACGGCTTTTTGGGATCTACAAAGACCCCCGTGTCGCTGAAATGAGTTTTCGGTACATAACCTGCAAGAGCGAACAGGGATGAAAAAGGCTGGCCTTTAGATAAAAATGTAAATTATATTTTATTATATATATGTTACAGCTACAGATAGATGTGAACATAAACTTAAGATTAGCCAGCTAAATTTAGGTTTATCTTCGGTGAGTGGTTAATGTTAGTTTCTTCTATCATTAGCCGGCTAAATTTAAGTGTAACCGCAGGCCCTTGGCTAAAAATGTTGAAGCAAATGAAATAGGAAACCGTATAACCGTAACTAAAGAATAATCACTCTTATTACACATATAGGTATGTACTTATGTAGGTAATATCTAGCCACTAAAATAAAATAATAAGGAACCATTAAAATAATAATATTAAATAATAAGCCGGTTAATCTGCACATTAACCGGCTAAAGATGGAAATTCACGACGCAAACTAACATTATATTATATCGAACTTTAGCCGCTTCTCGAAGATAAACTTAAGATTAGCCGGTTAAACTTAAGTTTATGTTCACACCTATCTTTAGCCGTAACATATACACTATCTCTTATTTTATTATATATTTAAAAAAACCACAAAGAGAGTGCTCATAGACGATGAAATATTTATTCAATCTTTATTGCTCACTTAATTTTTATCAGATGTTATGTTATTTTTTTCTTTTCAAATTAAAATTCAAATATTTTATTGCAAACCATAATGTATAAACGATGTTACAATATAAAAATTTAGACCAGTGTTATGGACCTAGGAGGACCTAGGAACAACTTAGGGACTAGGAGAGAGGAAGCATATATATACATATAAGTATACATAAGCGTATAAATTTTTATATAAATATAAAAGAATTTTATTTTATTTAAATTAAACATATTTAACATTTAGTATGTAGGATTTTTTTTAATTTTTTTATAAATATGATATCATTTTCTTCTTTTTTTAAATTAACTGGCAATTTATTATATATCTTTATAGAAGAATTGAAGGTATAGGTAGAGTTTAATTTTAAACGTGATGATGGTAATATTAGATTATTTTTATGTCGTAGGGTATATTTACAAGGTAAGTCTTCACGTTTTTTATAAAATTGTTTATATTTTCGTACAAATTTACACATTTCCAAAATATATAGGCTGGGCAGGGTTAATATTTTATATTCAAGAAAGTATGGTCTACAGCTATCAGTTTGATATATATTTGATTGTATATATATCTAGTTCATTAATACCTCGCGAAAAGTTATCATTATCAATACTAATAAGAACAATCTGTAAGTTATACACGCACCTACAAGCCTTCCTATGTTGATTAGGAGGAAATTGTTGTCTCGGATCTCGCGCACGTTGCCGCGCACCACGTCTCCCGCTTTCACGTCTCGCAGAGTGAAGTGAGGTTCGCGCAGGAGACTCGTCTCGTCGGTCACCACGTACACAAAGTCCGACATGTGGTAGCAGATCACGCGCACGCTGTGAACGCTGCCTAATGCACATTCCAAAAAAAAAAAAAATTACATTTTTATTCTCATCGAAGCTTATATTATAAGCTACTTACATAGGAGATTATTTTTGATAAAAAAAAAAAAAAAAAATTAGGTAATTATGCATTGAACATCAGATAGACAAAAAAAAAAAAAAAAACGATAATCAAGTTTTGATCACTAAAATCACTAAATAACTAGAATAAAAAAAAAAAAAAAACAAAAATATTTGTTAATCTATTGACACACGCTCCGTTCCACGCGTAAGACACTTTTAAAATATATGTTTTTTATTACATTTACCTATTATGTAATAATAAAATAATTATAAAATTGATAATTCCTTTTGCGTTTTTCGAATAGATATTTTTTTTTCATACATTTGTTTATTTAATTTAACAGACACGTGTGTACACATTAGTAAAAAAAAAAAAAAAAACTTTTCTTGTTTTCACTTATTCTTTTATCTTCTTATTGTTTGTTATCTTGTTTTAAAATTAAAAAATATACGTATTTAGCTTTTATGGAAGAGCGAAGACTCCTGGCACAGGCTTCCGCTTAAAAGGAGTCTTCAATCACTGTCATTATTGTAAACGATTTTTCTGATTATTATTTTTTCATTTTCATTTCATTTAACTGTTATTTTTTTGTGCCATTTTCTTTTTCGTTGAAAACAGTATGCGTGACATGAAAAAGTGAGAACTGTCTCGGAAATCATCATACAACGAAAAGAGTATAATAAGCATGAAGTAAATAGTCAATACATCACCTGTGGGATAAGACTTGGATAGGATCTGTTCATCGGAGAAGTCCTCGTGGGCCTGAACTCGTTGAACGCTCATAGTACCGGTGCTGCCCTCTGACATTCGGAACGTTATACTACGCCCCGTTACTTTTATAACCTGTAAAACCAAATGTCTCAATCGTTACTTCCCATTTCTATTTAATATAGTTATGTATGAGCAAAATTAATCAGTGTATCTTCAAGGTCACTATATCCAAGAATACTGCTTTTCGCAATCCGCTATTTTGTACTAATTTTAAAAAATCGTTTTAAATTGTTCTTTATTACATAATAAGCACACTACATTGATATTTCCGAGAGATCCAAAAGCGTTGTTTCTGTAATGGCGCCGGTGTTTGATACGTGTGACGTCACAAGCTAGTAATCAACTACAATCAGTAAAGAACTACAATCAGTCGCGGAAGCAATGTTTACTAGCGTATGACGTCATCAGAGTTGCAACCAATCACAGGGCGTTTCGGTGGCAGATAAATATTCAAAAATTATGAACTTTCTTTTTATTTAAATTTAGCTTAAAATAAAGTGACATAATTGTTTTTACGTTATTTTCTGACAGGATAACCATAATTTGTAGTATATTTTAAATCGTGTCAAATTCGGAGACACTAAATTACCATATACAACGGTCTAACTACACACATACACGGTTACCATACACAATGTAAGAAATATTAATGTTTTCAAGCAAAACAAAAAAAGGCAAAGAAATAATCTCAAAAGAAATACCTTGGCGTCATTAATGATATCCCCTTCCCTATACTTTTGTTCCTCGGCCAAGTCGGGGTGTGAGGTTTCGAAGATATTTTTCATTTGCAGGAATGGTGTACTTCTTGTTGGCATCACATATAGCAAATGCGCTCGGATCTTAAGGAAAATACATAAAGGCGTATTAATATAACCCTAATGTAGTATTTTGAAAATTGCAACATAATAATATATGCAGAGTATACAAGATTTTTTTTTTTTGACGAAACTGTACTTATGTATGCTAAAACCATGCACCCAAGTACAAATAAGCACTGGTGCTTCTACAAGAGAATGGAGATCAATATGCATGAACAAAATGAATTGATAATTTGATACCTTCTGTCCTAGTTTCGGTTTCTTCCCGTTGACTGTGTCTGTGTGTTGACGCTGAATATACGAAGTGGTGTCTTCAAATATGTGTCCCTCAATGCCGTTGTCTAAAGGCTTAAAGTTAAATAATATATTATTAGATAAAAAGTACCTATGATTAATAAAATTAACATTTACGTTAGGAGTGGCCGTCACTTATGACAGTTTATCAGGCCCCCCCCCACTCCCCCCCCTCCCCTCCCTCACAGAAGACAGCAAAATAACAGCATTTCGGTGAGAGAGGCTCTTAGTGGCCGTTTCCCTCCTATAAATCCCTCAAACACAGACACATACCATCGGGTAGACAGTCAGTCAGCATTCTTCAGCCGAAATGTTCTGTAAAAAAATTTAGAGATGGGAAGACCTGTGAAGAAATAAAAGCTAGTCACTTGGACAGTCACCTCATCAACTGTGAATTCGAAGGTGGTTCCTGGCAGGAGAGGAGCACTGGTTGGTTTCTTTCGGAGCACCGATTTCTGGAGCGAGCTCAGTTCGTTGGTGAGCGTCACGATGGTGTTGTCAGACGACGGAGACACGGACTTCACGCAGCACCACGTTATCAGGCCAGTATCTGAAGGATTCCGTTTAAATAAATCATAAGTTTATTGGTTTTTACTTCTCTTTATTCGGGAAATAACTCTTTTTAACAAAAGAAAACCCGACCTCAAACCGTTTTCTCATGGATGCCAACATGAGAACCATACACAAAATAAATATTAAAGAAAATATGAGACGAGAACACTGCACATTAATATGTATATCCATAAAAGTAGCCTTCTTTTTTTTATGTCTTTTTTAAAGTATTTAAATGAAATCCTTGCGCTACTAGTACCAACAGCCTAGAGTTACTTGTATCCTTAGGAGATACATCCAAACGGACCGTCAACCTACCATTTGCTTATTAAAAACATCTAAAAACTTATATCAATTAGACATTTTTCTAACTTAAATTTCAAACAATTCAAATTTCTTTTAAATGTAGTAAACCTGGAAGTAACTTATTTTTCATACATAAATATTGCTTTTATGGTTGAAAATAATGGGAGGCAACATAATGATGAAAATTACTAACCTAGATCTATTTGAGGATTTGTGTTGGCCGTGGGCAGGAAAGCTCTCGTGTTAGGGATTCCAATATCCATCACATATCCGTGGTCTTCTACCGACGACACTGCAGCTTGCAGGAGTGCACCTGGATAATGTCAATTTGTATAAAACACAGGAAAATAATCACATGTTTGAAAACAATTTATAATCATTCAGTTCTAGAAATACAAAATTGTTGTGACGAGTCATTATTTCAACCCATTTTACTACATTCTCTCTTAATATTGAAAAAGAAAGAATATTGACTTGTTACCCTTGTAATTTCTACAAAAAATTGGCTTAATAAATTAGCATTGAATTAACGAAAATATAATGAAATAAAATACAATCATAATTGTGTTAGTTATAACTAAATAAAAAACAATTATAACTCAATAAAGTAATAATATTAGAGACTAAATTATTAATCATTGTCACTACATAGCATAAAAACATTAAAAGTTAAAATAACTCTTTTTAACAAAAAAAAACAACAGACTTTAAACCGTTTTCTCATGGTTGACATTGTCAGAACTGGACCAAATTGAAATGGGACCACACGGGAAGCATCAGCTTTCAAATAAAAAAAGAATCTTCAAAATCGTTTCCACCCAGTGTAAAGTTTAATTACTTTTATCAGGTACAAGGCTGTTGCACGCGACTTCTTCTGCGCTACTTTATAAAGTTTAGCCTATGCTAACCACTGATGACATAGGTATGTATAGATGAAAGAATTTTGAAAATTAGACCAGTAGTTCTTTCAGCTTATTCGTTAATTTACAAGCTGTTGCACGCGACTTCGTCCGTGCAACGTGCAATAGCTTTATAAAATATAGCCTATGTTACTCGCTGAGCTTTCCAACAGTGAAAGAATTTTTCAAATCGATCCAGTAGTTTCGGAGCCTATTCAATTTAAACAAAGAAATCTTTCCTCTTTATAATATTAGCATAAACTGTGTCCACTCCCGCAACCGCTTTAAAATGTATAGTCCATAGTCCATTTAAATTGTTAATCCACCTTTACATACCTTTCTGTAAGTCTACATGTGTTTTTCCACCGTTCACATGCTGAGGCATCATAGACAACATTATTTGATCTTTTTCCTTTTCTATCACCTTCAATGCTACATACTGCCCAGGCTTAAACATGTTGGGCAACTCACGAATCTTGTCCACCTAGAAAGATGTTATTTATTACAGACACCTTTCTTTATTGTGTTGATTAAAATTAACTATAAATAAATCGGAATTAATAAATAAATGGATTCCAAGTCACTCTCCATATTTGTAAATTATAATCTTTAATAATAATAATTATATAAGTATTTTAGTACACATATTTAACTTAAAAATATCCACAGTTATGTTTCCATTATTCAAATTTAAGGTAAGTAAAAGCTTTGATTGTTTTTTTTTGCCAAGCTTTATTTTTAGATAGCTGTCCATTCTGAAATTCTATACTAACTATTGGTAAAAGAGTTTTTTTTTAAGTCAGATGAGTAGTTTCACATATTATCTCCTACATTATATTACAAACAAACATAAAAACTTTACCTCTTTATAATATTAAGTAGTAAAGATAAGTCTAGAAAAATACCAACCTGGTCATTGACATATGCTTCAAGTAATTTGTTGTAAGACTGGCTGATGTGGCAGGCCATCACTGTACCCTTCATTCGACATGGCAGCATCACATTGATCTTTGTTTCACTAATTTTATGAATTCTGCCCAATATTAATAATCCCTCTTTCACTGTCTGGAAATCGTTCAATGTTACTGTAGCTAAACTGACATCCCAATAGTTTGTTAATTGTTAAAACATTAATTAGAAAAATACTAATATAAGAGACCCGGCCCCTGCTTTGCATGCACATGAGCAATTTTTCTCTTCATGAGAACCTTTCTTGGACTTTAAAGAATACTCGAGTTTTGCTCTTAGCAACTTATTTTACTATTTAAGGTTACCTACCTTAAATTCAAGCACTATACACATTTGAAAGAGTAGTAAAACAGAAATTAATGTAGATATAAGTTGTTACTCATATAAAGATTATTTGATTGATGGAGCTGCTAGAGACTGATGTGATGAACAACTACTTTTTTTTTTTTTTTTTTTTTTTTTTTTAATGTAGTCAAGGCAGCGCTTGGCCGCGATCTCACTTGATGTTAGGTGCAGATGCGGCCAAAGATGGACCACGCTTACCTAGTAAGTGCCCATTTACCCTAGACTTGAAGACCCCGAGG
The DNA here is from genome assembly GCA_918317495.1 of Synanthedon vespiformis. NCBI lineage: Eukaryota > Metazoa > Arthropoda > Insecta > Lepidoptera > Sesiidae > Synanthedon > Synanthedon vespiformis. The sequence continues at coordinate 675,481 of OU906962.1, forward strand.
TTGTAATTTTGGGGAAACACGGACGCAGGCAATGAGTTCCACTCCTTAGCAGTTCGGACAAGGAAGGTGGAACTATAACGCTTCGTGCGTGACCGGGGAACATCAATCACGAAGGGATGAAACCCCCGCCCACGCCTCGTGTTCCGTAAGTGGAACGGCTCTGGCCGGATCAGATCCCATAGGATGGACGCACATTCTCCGTGGTGTAGACGATAGAAAACCGATAGGCATGCTACTTTACGGCGATGCTGCAGGCTTTGAAGCTGAGACTCCACAAGAGTGTCGTTGCCAATAAGTTTTTTAGCTCGCCTTTCAATCGAGTCCAGTGCAGCCAATTGATAACGGGCAGAACCATCCCAGAGGTGGCAGCAGTACTCCATGCAGGATCGGACTTGTGCTCTGTATAAGTCGAGAAGCTGTCTCGCAGTGAAGTACCGCCTAACCTTGGAAAGGATTCCCAATTTTTTGGCAGCCGTTTTGGCAATGGACTCGATATGCTTGCCAAAGTTTAGATCGTTAGTAAGGTCTACACCAAGGAGTTGTAGGTGGTCTGCGATTGGAACGGTCACTCCCCGGAATGACGGGTTCAGATCAAATGGACTCCGTTTCGCCGAAAAAAGACAAGCTTGAGTCTTCGATTCATTGAATCTGACCAAGTTAGCGTCACCCCAGTCGGAGACAATTCTCAAGGCCTGGTCCAATCTGCAAACCATGTCTTCCCTCTGAGAGCGGACATCGTGGGTACCGGCTCGTGCTTCGGACATATACCTCTCAACCACTGTGCTGTCGTCGGCATATCCAAATGATCCAGGCATTGCCAACAGGTCATTTATGTGCAGCAGAAAAAGAGTGGCTGAGAGTACGGATCCCTGGGGGACACCGGCATTAACGTCTAAAAGATCAGATCAGACGAGATACTTAAAACAAACTAATAATTTACAATATAAAGAATTGAGTGTGTAACGCAAGAACATGATATTAAGTAATACAAATATAAAACCTAAGTAACTAACATTTTCATTTGCAATTAAGTTAATTATTCAACAAAACTATAAAAGTTTGTCATCCCAATCAAAAACATTCTATACATACTTTGTAACTTATTCCAACTGCACAGTTCGTCATTGAAACATTTAGATGCTGTACGCCATCATCGGAAAAATAGCCATCGGAATTTTCCGATTTCTTCTTGATTTTCCTTTTTTTATTGCCCTTATCAGGTGCACCGAGAAACTAAAAGCAACAGGTTTTTAAGTAATTAAATTACTATTGAAACTTTATGAAATACGAGACTATACTTCAAGAAATTAAAAGTATACATTACACTTACATTGCTGTTTTGTTTAAAATGTGTGAGATTAGGCTTTTTGCCACCTCGAGGAAAATATTCTTCTGTTTCTGTCATTTTATTTAATTTCTGTAAAATAAAATTATTCAACTTAAACTTGAGGTAATAACCCTTTTTTGAGGTTATTTGTATTTATTATTGTTCAACACGGTCAGTAAGGAGCGTAGAGATAAGGAGAACAATCTTATATGGGTGTTAAACTAAAAAAGTGGCAACTAAAATCGTCGAACTGAGATGGCGCTGGTGTGTCTAGGGCAGTGATCTAGAGAGTTTGAGAGTATGAAATGAAACGGAGTGAAGTGCGCGCTGAGTTGAATTGTTTACTATCACTAGCTGCAACCAGCGCCATCAGTTCGTCGTCTTTCAACGGACACTTTTAATACACGGAGCTTGCGCTCCTTTACCTCTATTCTCCTTGACGGTCAGTTTCACGTTTCTCTAACACTTGACAATTTGACTTGACAATCTTGACATGACAGTGATGCTCATGACAGTCAAATATTAATCGAAACTCAGTCAGTTGTTAAACACAGAACACTATATACTCACTTAACATCCAGACAGCAGCCAGCTGACAGCGCAGTCCCTCAGCCACCCTCAGCTGGGCGAGGCAAGGCGAATAAGATAGTGTGGACGGTCACCTCGTCATACTTCGTCCAACTTTACCTCGCCTCGTGCTACTTCCATTTGTTGTCGGTTTTTGCGACCGAGTCAAAGGATTCGAAGCCGCGTGTATAGAGTAACTTATAATGGTTAGAGAGCCCACTATGCTAAATTTGGACTTTAAAGATTGAATGGTAAGAAGAAAAAAAGGTTATATGAAGTTTTTCATTTCAGCGGTGGGGTGAGCGTCTACAGGCTTTCAAAATTTTGTAGGCGCTGTATTTTAAAAAATCCTCCATATAATAGTCAGATTAAGAATCAGCACGATCAGAAATCTAGGCTGAACCGTCTGTATGAAAATCTGAAGCGCTCGAGTATTACAAAATGAGAATCGTCAAAAAAATTTTTTGCATTTTTTTTTGCATTATATCCGAATCGTTTGAATTTCAAATGGGAGCTTAGTTTAGGTTCACTTAACATCCCCTCTGAAAATCTGACGTGCTCGAGTTGTATTTAAAATTTTACCCTATCCCCACCAACCCCACCAACCAAATCGTCAGATTAATACATAATATCCGTTATAGGAGACACGTGGGGAATATACCTTGGCAATATCTGACGCGCTCGAGTAAATCCAAAAATCCCCTCTTGGGCTCCCTACCATAATATATACGCAACGCGAATGAGCTCCTCGCGAAGTTGAACGAGTGTGTAGCGATGCATTTCGTGCTCGGTCAACTTTCTCGTATACTTCGTCGAGGAACTTCGCGAGAATGTGGAAGTCGCATGATTTTCAGTCTGTGTGTGTCTCGATGTCAATGTAAGTACATAGAGTAACTTATTATTATATTATGATCAGCTGGTGTCAAAACTGTCAAAGTCAAAGGATCAAACAAAGCCAGTCAAGTCAATCAAGTCAAGTCAAGAAAGAAGGTGGAATATTGGAAATTCATTAATTCAGTGGAATAATACTGACGGAGTGTGTTTCCGACTCTGCCGATTGCTCTTTGCTCGCTTACTAATCTCAATATTACTAAATAAAAGTGATTTTTATTTCTATCTAATAATCAATTCAATCAGTAAATTACTCTTCTACAGGCTGCTGCACTGCATGCATACAAATACAGGTACACACTGTCTGCAGTTTATCTTTAATTTATCTCCTCATAGAAGTAAGATTAAAATCGCAATCAAGTTTCGTCTTAAGTGTTAGTGGCTTTTATTTGTGTTATATCTAGCTAACTGAAACACAAAAATTCATCGTACTTCTACCGGCGTCTGTCTACCGGTATATTTGAACCGAAGTTTAGTAGAATATTTTTATTTTTATTTTTATTATTTTAAACAAAACTTTGTAACCAACATTAAATTATTTTTCATATTATAGATGTTACAAAACTTCACAAGTAACTAAGTAGGCGAGTTTATCTTTTTACTTTGATTGATTAGATAAAATGTTATGAAGAAGGTATTGTATTGCAGATACACAGTAGGATATACACACTTTAACAAGTATAAAGTTTGCTCACTGCACTGAGGCACAGGCAATTCATTTGTACTCGTCTCATACTTGTCTGTTTGCCCGTACATATAAAGAATTAATTACATGTTTTGCTTTTATACTTTCTTTTTGTTGTAGATATGAAGAAAATCATAATTTTTGGGTGCACTGGTATGACCGGTCTTTGTGCTCTAGAAGCAGCTGTCAAAGATGGTAAGTTTACACCTGTTTCAGCTTCAGTAATATAAACTTCATAATGATGATCTCTCCATATTGTCTTAATATAGATTTGTTATAAACTTGCTAGAGGTATTTCGGATACTATTTTATACATACTTGGGAAAGTTGAAGGTTAAATAACTACATAATATGTTAATTTTAATTACTCTAACTAAACTTTTAACAGTTATGAAGAACTAAGGTCTCTTAATTGTCTGTCTAATTGTTCATAAAACCTGTTTAATGTGTTTGTTCTTTATAGTAACTTGCCTTAATTTATTTTAAGGTTATGAGGTCCGAGCATTTGTTAGAGACCCATCTAAAGTACCAGAACATCTTAAAAACAAAGTGGAGATTGTTAAAGGTGATGCCTTAGAAATTGACTCAGTCATGGATGCCGTCGAAGGTGTAGATGGAGTTGTCATCATCTTGGGCACCAACAACAAACTGGACCCAACAACAGATCTTTCGGAGGGAACGAAAAATATTTTAGAAGCTATGAAAGCCAAAAATGTGAAGTTTGTGTCGGCTTGTATGTCTGCCTTCTTGTTCTATGAGCCGGATAAAGTGCCAGCGAGGTTTAATGATATCAATGACGATCATAAGAGGATGTTCAACGCTTTAAAGGAAAGTCCATTTAATTGGATAGCAGTGTTCCCACCTCACATTTCTGGTAAGGATGAATTTTGAATTAATATCCTAATTTTTATGTTATAATATAAAAAAAAAGATTTTAGTTATTTTTAGTAGCAAACTTAGCGTTTTTGTGAAGGTTTTGAAGCGTAGACATCTTAGGCGTATAATTCTAGTGAAATTATTTTTTTTTTCAAGGAGCACTCCGTCACTTCTACTTTATTAGCATTTGTTAACTTTGAACCATGGATACTGGTTGTCAAGTTGATGCTATCTTTATTGATCATAGTAAAGCATTTGACTGGATCAATCATCAACTTCTATTTCACTATTTCATGCTGATATTCATGAAGAAGATCTGTTTGAATATTTCACCTTCTATAATAATTACACTTCAATTGTTTAGATGGATCAATGGCTAATCGTCATTTTGGAGCGTCATTCCCTCAGGAGTCCCGCAAGGTTCCTTGCTGGGACCCTCTGTAACATTTTTATTAATGCCATAGGTTCCTATTTCTGTCATTAAAATATTTCATTAATGCTGACAATATGAAAATATAAAAACATATTAACAGCGTCAGTAGGTTTGTATCTATTACAATATTACTTACTTATCATACTTATATTATATTTCTCAAGTTCCTTATAAAATTTTGTTAATGTTGGTTTCAAACAGGTTTTCTCTTTTTTTAGATTCTAAATGCGTAAAAACGTTAAAGGTGCTAAATTAGTATGTTTTTACTTCTGTGAATAAGTGCTGCTAAAGCTACAATCATAAAAATTTTATTTAATGAAATATATTATTGTATTGGAGAAGTCCATTAAAATAAAGATTTTTTCCAATTCACATTGGAATATTAAACTTCGAATGAAACATTTTTACGGAATATGTTGCACGCGACTTCGTCCGCCTATATAAGTAACTTTATAAAATATAGCCTATGTTACTCGCTGATAAATAGCTTTCTATAAGGTGAAAGAATTTTTAAAATCAGCCCAGCAGTTTTTCAGTTTATTCGTCACAAACATACAAATCTTATTTATATGGATCCTGTATTTCAATCCAATAAAATTTTCCAGTAGCTCTGAAATAGTAACTTTAACTGGCCATTAGGTTTTGTTTATAGTTGTTGAGTGACTGCATGTTGTTGTTGTTGTTACCTTGTTGAGGTGACTAACATGTTCGTTCATACAAAAAATAAGTGTTTCGCGTTATGAACAAAAAATGTTATCAAATAAACTTTTATCGTGTATCAATCGATTTTATATCAACTTAATAACATATTTATGTGTGTATACAATTGCACGCATTTCATATTTTCCTCGTCAGACCACTTTTGAAGGACATTTTTCAAACCGGTTCAATGGACAAAGTTACAACGCGTGATTACTTTTAAGCCCTTCGCACATTACGATATTATCTATAATTACTTACTGATGTTTGTTTGTTTGTTTGGTTGTACGCGCTAATCTCAGAAACTACTGGTTTGAATTGAAATAATGCTTTTTGTGTTGGCTAGTCTTTTTGTAAGGAAGGCTATAGTTTATAAAGAACGCGGACGAAGTCGCGGGCACCAGCTAGTATGTAATAATATATAGATGTCTGGAAATCGGTTATTTTAATTATTTTTATTTTAAAAATCAGCATTTTAATTATATTGATAACTGACAAATATGACTAATATTTTTCGTACTTCATGCGTTAACCCTTTAGCCGCCAGAGTTGGATTTATCCGACAATTATTTTCGTGTCCATTTCGCCAGAGCCGGATATATATGACATATTCCTCTACTTGTATAATGTTTAAATTTTAAATATTTGAATATTAACTACCAGGTGGTAATAACTTACAGATGAGCCCAGCAGGGAGCTGATGATAGAGGTGAACCCAAAGACGTCACCGGCCCGTTCTGTGTCTAAGTGGGATTTGGGCGCCTTCCTAGTTAACTGCCTCAAAGAACCGAAATACTACAAGTCTGTTATCGGTATAGCCAATAAGCCACTGTGATCACTATCAGAAACTTGATAACATTTTTTCAAAATTTTTTTTAAGAGATACTTTTTGTGATAAAATGACAATAATTAAATTTACAGATAATTCCATTGCGAATATTAATTTAATTAATTTTTAATTCGCAATCAAAGCGAATGCTGTTTAAGTATAGATACGTAAAAATAATACATATTCCATATTTTTAGCTGTTTCTTTTTTTTATTGTTTTGATAGTAGAGTTTATACGTTTTGGGATAAATTAAAGGTTCATTTAATGGTAAGCCAAGTTAATAGTCAACTAGTGAATTATCATAAAATAAATTAAATCTGTATAATGATGATTTGTTTATTTTTTATCTATAAAAAAGTTATCAGAACTTTTATCGTGTTACGACTTTTTATCGCTTGTTTCATACTGTTAGTAACAGCTATTTGTTAAATATTTCATATCAAGAAATTTATTAGGAGGTCAAGCATGTACATAATTAACTTTTTTAGTATAGGCAGTATTTAAATTATTAAATAGAAGACTAGATGTAGTGGCAGTAACCATACTGTCAAAGAACATCAACCGGATATAACAGCATAAGTGCTATTGTGGACATTATCCTTTATTGTAGCAAGGTCAAGGTAGCTCATTGTCATCGCCCTATCGTTGCTGTTTATAACTGACTAGCCGGTGCCCGCGACTTCGTCCGCGTTCTGGATGAAAGGTACCCCTATGTCCTTTCTGGTATCCCAGACAACGTGTATGCAAAATTTCATGGTGAACAGTTCAGTAGTTTTTGTGTGAAAGAGTAAAACATCCATCCATACAAACGTTCGCATTTATAATCGAGTAGAGTGACTTGATTAAAATTATGATTATACTCGTTTTTTTAAATTTGTCACTTTATTTTATATCAATTTCAAGATAGTGCACTTTCATCTCTAGGCATTGTTTATGCTGACGGTGACCACTAACCATCAAGTGGAGTGGCTTTTGTAATTAAAAAGAATTAAAAGCTGAAATCTGAATATAAATATATTGTAATTTTACAAATTTTTAAAAAATTACTTTTCTTTATAATATTCAAGAACATAATCCTTAGGTATAACGTTTACTTTTATCGGAATCCAGTCTAAAAATGAATTCTTATCTTTGGTGTCTAACAATAAATAGTTATCCAGATTCATTCGAATGTTTGTGTTACTACTACTGCTCTTTAACATATTATTACGTTTGCTTGATATATTGTGATATTTTATGCACGATGTACTCGCACTGGGTGGGTAAATATCAGACTCGTTGTCGCTGGTGTGTGGACTCCAAGGATATTTAATCTTAATTTGGGACCTCGTGAGATCAGTCTTAGAACTTGTACTCGAGAAAGTTTCCAATGTCCACGAACTAAGTGTATCCGATTGTGATTTTTTTCTGCTTAAAGGTAATAGGACAGCACTTTTGCTCCACGATAATCCTTCGTACAGTATCAATGTGGGTCCACCATCCGAATTGGGGTATGGGGTTTGGATTCCATAAGATGTGGTGCTTTGTGGGCCTGAGATAGAACTGGATATTTTTATTTGACTACTGTTAAAAGAAGTCTTACTGTTGCCAGTATATCTGCTCCAAGTTTCTGTAGTCCAGGGCGAGTTTATCATATCCAGAGTATCATCTAACGAAAACAAACCCCTTGAAGCTTTTACAGCTAAACCCGTTTCTGATTTGGAAGTTAAAAGCGTTGATCTAGGTACCCCATTTTCAGTGCTGCCACATATTTTACTATCACTGTGGAAATATTCCGAGTAAATCATAATAAAACAGTTCTTTTAAGATAAATTATGCAGTATGAAGCTTAGACATCGTAGCGATAGGGTAGCATGCATTTGCAGCGTCCATTATCCATCTGTATTCTTGGAGTGTTTGTAGTATAGACTCTAAATAAATGAAGGGATTCATCTTTGTATGACATTCCTTATTGGTTAATAATTAATGGCTACTCATGGGACGAAACTTCCATCACTTCAAGGATATAACAATTAGCACATAATTTAATTAATTCATAAGTAGTTTAGATGCATTGGTATTTTTTTTTTTTGCCTATTTCCACCAGTTTGTAATGTTTGTTAGATATGATTGATTGAATTGTCAAGTCATTTTTTTTTTCAAAACTTTTTAAACATTCATGCCAAAATATTGTCATAGGTTTAATATAGTAAAAAGTGCTAATATCATGGTTTTTTTTTTATTAGAGATGGGTTTGCTCTTGGCCTACAACCTGTGTGTAAGGATGAGGCCTTTGACCTATGAAGGAGCGAGCTCCCAAAACTTTGAAAAAATTTGGGTTATATGAGCTCGGAAATACAGACGCCGTTAAGATACTTCAATTTAATTTATAGTATCAATCAATCAATAGGTACTAATAATGAATCTGTAAGTGTAGGTATTGTATGTATGTATGTATGTATGTCTCATGTATGTATGTTCCTCCATAACTCTTAAACAAATTAACTGATTTTTATGAAACTTGGTAGATAAACATTAAGACGTATGGGACACAGGATAGGCTATTTTTTCTTTTTCAATGCAGACGTAGTAGGAATAATAAAATTCAAGTGTTAGATCTAACTTCTTATTGAGATAAAATTGATTTCTTTAAATATGCCTGTATTATGGGCGACGGTTCAATCATAAATGTAGAAACAACATTGGATACTTTGTTGCCTTAGCTATGCAAAATTATCTTTGGAAGAAAATAATAAAAAGGGAAATAATTTAACAAAATCTTTTATTATTATATTTTAAATATTTATTTTACACTATAGATACAGGCTATTTCTGTTATGTTATATTCTCTTCGGATGAATCAATTTCAACATTTTTAAACAGGTCTATGTCCAACAGTATCTTTCCTAACTCACCAGTACGGAACGCCTTGATCATTGTTCTCGCAACTTCCAAAAAGTCTGGCACAGTACGTATTGTCCCATCAAAGTCTCTCACCTTACGTATCCTATTGAACTTCACGGCACCTGCTAACAACACCTGTAAGTAAACATGGAATTTATGTACTAAACTTTATAAAATGGTTTGAACATCCTGTGATATACTTATAACTTTGTACACGACTTCGTCCACGTAACTTTATAAAATCGAATCAGTCCAGTAGTTTTTCATACAAATCCTTATATTATGTATAAGTAAAAATCACACGTTTGTTCACGATGAACTCCTAAACTACTGAACCGATTTTGATAAAACATCCTAATTAAGTATTTGTGTAATTTGGTTCAACTTAAAAGATAGGATACTTATATAAATTGCACCCCGGCCCCCGGGCGAAGCCGGGAGCGGGTCACTAATAATATAACAGTAAGTACTTATTATTGGTCAGTTTATTCATTACAAACAAACATACAAATCTCTTTTCTTTTAATAATAATGGAAAACCAAAATAAGTGTTTTTCTTAAATATGTCCATATCACCATATTCCATAACTTCTGTACACCTTACATTAGTTTTCAGATTTATGCATTACAATACCTTGTTAATATCATCGCATGGCTCTTTAAGTCCCATATAGAAGACATATTGAAAATAGCCATGTTTATTAAGCCAATACAGGAGATAATCTGCTATGGCCTCCTCTCCCACTAAGTGATCTTGCAGTGCACTGCACAGAGCTAATTTGAGGCCCGTTTCTATATCAGTCACCGAGGGCTCCAGGATACCTAGAAGAAAAAATATAATAAAACTAGCTGGTGTCCGCGACTTCATATGTGATGATAAAAATATAATACTAGCTTTTTCTACTTTTTTCTAGGAACAGTACTTTTTTCTTGGATGAAAGGGACCGTATGTCCTTTCTTCTTACATATTTTTTGGAAATGCAACAGTTATTTCAAGTTGTTTCAAGGTGACTATCACCACATGGACTGCCCAAATGACTGCGTTTGGACTAATTGTCACTTTGCAAATATGTAATCTGATAATTTAATGATACTTCTATATTTTCAAAATTCAGTTGAGCCAATGTGAGATAGCTTAGGTTTTTAAATCTATTATTTTCTTATTACAAATAGTTTCTAATTAGATATTGCTGTTCTACTTTGTTCTACATACATCAATCTAGTCTGCGTATCTTTGCAATATTTGTTAACGATATGATTCTTAACATGGTAAATAGTGAAAATAATAAAAATATGCCCTTTGTAACTTGCCTGGTGTATCAAACATAAAAATTTTAGGATTGTCGTTAATTCTCATTTTTGTCATTAGACTCCTCGTGACACCTGCAACTGCTCCCACTGGCAAAACATGTGCCATTTTCAAGTGTCTTGATCTCAAACGATTTATCAGCGATGATTTACCCACATTTGGCACACCAATAATCATCACGTTATAATCAAGCTCTTCAGATCTGTTGAATCTATTTGAGCCTTTAATTAGGTCTATCATAATAGGCAATATAGATTTCGCACCTCTGCACTGCTGGTCTTTTGCATTTGTAAAAATCACATTATGTAAATTTTCTTCCGCTTTTAACCTGTCCTTTATCTTTGGTAATAATGAATTAATCGTAAGATCTTTCTTATTGAGAACTAGTATATGAGGCTTAACACCTAATAATGTGCTAGTGAATATTGGATTTCGTCCAGTGAATGGGATACGAGCGTCGTGAACTTCGATCACACAGTCGACCGAATTTAGTTTTCGTTGCATCTGTTTTAAACCTTTATTCATGTGTCCTGGAAACCATCGAAGAAGGTCCTTTCTGACAAACGGACATTTTTTGCGGAAATTATAGGCAGCAACGTCGAATTTCGTTCCCATTTCGGACTAAGGTCGGATTTGTTATGATTAGTTTTTTAGGTTATTTATGCTCACAAACTTTATAATAAATTGTTAATTCAATAATCACAATTACACTGGCAACAAAAGAATAAGTTTAACATTTTTTTGGCGAAGCAAATGATCAAATAAGTAATATCTTTAATAAAACTATGGCATGCATATAATATACGAATTATAGTAACAATAACAAATATTGACAATTTGACAATAAAGGCGTAAATGTGACATTGACAGATGATTGACATAACATGGAATGAGTTTATGGTGTAACATAATGTCTATGGGTATAACGCAGCGTGTAACGTCATTCCCAAGGAGAATAGAAGTAAAGGAGCGCAAGCTCCGTGTATTAAAAGTGTCCGTTGAAAGAGGACGAACTGATGGCGCTGGTGCAGCTAGTGATAGTAAACAATTCAACTCAGCGCGCACTTCACTCCGTCTCATTTAATACTCTCCATACTCTCAAACTCTCTAGATCACTGCCCTAGACACACCAGCGCCATCTCAATTTGTCGATTTTAGTTGCCACTTTTTTAGTTTAACACCCATATAAGATTGTCCTCCTTGTCTCTACCCTCCTTAGTCATTCCATTACATTATTTTGAAATATGAACTTTCTTGGGAATTGTTTTTTTACGAAGAGAAGTTCGTCAAATTTAATTTTCTATAGGTTGTGAAAATGCACAGAGGTCAACGTCAACGGTATAATATTCTATAACTAATAATAATAATTGCTAGTGGTTGCTAAGCGCAAAACTCGAGAACGGCTGGACCGATTTTAATTCTGTCTTCACTCATGGATAACAGGGAAAGTTTTTATGTTAAAAAAATGCACCCCGGGTGAAGCCGGAAGCGGTTCGCTAGTTATAAATACAATTAGAATAAACAATTGTATTGACAGAGAAAAGCATGAGATAAGTAAGAAATCTTTATGTGAAAATGTGTCTCGACGATTGCCATTAGAAAAAAAAGTTTTATATCATTAATCATAGCCACACATTATTATGTTAATCATAGCCATGACGACTGATTGCATTTTCCGATATTTTATTTTCTGGAAAACCTGTTGCATTTAAAATTTATTGGCTACGAACAACTTAAACATGTCGCAAACGTTTTTATTAGAGCCTGAGATTATCGCTGCTACTGAAAAGGTTATGCCAGATCTTAATAATGACTTGATTCTGGCGAAAAATTTTCTAAAACAGCAATCAGGAGCTACTGGGGACTCCATGTTAGTATATTTTTCCCATGGTCCTGTAATGTTTGTCCTGCGGGTTTTATATTAATTTATTGTATTTCTGTATAGGTACGATCATCTTGTGGACCTTGTACATAAGATTATTTCGCAAAAGCCTCCTGATGTGGTAGATAACTTTGAACAATATTCTTGGGAAGTGAAACTGGAAAAGTTTCGGCCAAACTTCGATTTATTAAACGATATTTATTTATCGCCACCGCAATTATCACTGATACGGCTTCAGGATGAGATGTATAGGGTTAGAAACACAATATGTATTTTTGTATTTAGTGTAAGAGCTAGCACGCACTGCGGTGAATTTCCATGCGTTTTTAGAACTAAATATATATTACACCTACTTAGAAGATTTGATTACCTTCTAGCTATTGCACGCGACTTGTTAATCGCTGTAATGTAGAAAATCTGTCCATTAGTTTTTGAGTGTATGTCATTACAAACAAAAACACAAAAATACAATTCGTGGGCGAGGTTCTTCCGAGTCCAGATTCAAAATGTTTCTCGACTTGCAGGTGGCCGATTAGTTGTTATTGTTATATGATAAGCAAAGAATTTTTTCATAATGTACAAACTTTGAAGAAAAAATCCTTGTTGCACGAAATTCATTTTAAGTTGTACTTAAACCGAGATGGCTCAAAAATGGATTGGTTTTTAATAATGCTCGCATCATTTGGCTCGCATGTCTGGTGTTTCCATCGATTCCATATTGCCTTAGTGATTTCTTGATAGTTTATTCTCGCCTTAGTGCTACCAGCATATAGTGGGTTTATAGAAAATATTAGTTGCATTAGTTATGTCAATAATTAATATTAATTGTGTTACAACGTAGCTTGTGGCGAGTAAATGTCAGAAACTAGACGACATTGGCGAAGAAGAGCAGGAATTGGATCTAGAAGAGGAGTCGAGTAAACCAATAATCGCCGATCTCATAGATCACAACTATTATTTTCGTGAGGTAACTATGCAGCCCTCGTTTTGGAGATTTTAACGTCTCGGAAAAGAAATGAAACAAATTATTTTATATCTAAACTTGCTCTTTCTCAGGGCGGTTATGGATTACCTGACAGCGAGTGTTATGCGATTTTCATTTCGCTAAAAATGTTGGCGATAAAGGAGCCTGTCGCTTCAGTCAGGTTAATAAAATGTTACACTGCGTATTTATAACAATTTCAAAACATTTGTTTACATTGTTTTGTGCAATTATTGAGCAGGTTTAAAACGTGAATTTTTTAGACACCTAGCTGCTTCCATAAATCAAAGAAACTCACATTTAAGATTTAGCCTTAGAGAATTTATTAACAATAAAAAAAACTTTTTTTTCACATTTTATGTGTAATAAACAATTGAGAAAATTTAAAATGAATGTAATAATTTGAAGGTTTTTTGGGAAGATCTTCGGAACGCAGGCTAATTATTACGTAGCTGAAACTGATTTGACTTTAGAAGAACTTGATAGAAGAATTAGAGTAAGAAAATTATTTAAATATCTATTTATTAAGTAAGTAGATTGTGAAAAAGTTGGTAACTATTTTAGGTAAGGTTTCGCATCTGCCTAAACCGACATTCTTCTGTTAGTAGTTTTAGAGTTATATATTTTTTTAAATTGTTAAGGAGTTCGAATTGAAAGATATGCCCGGAGAAGGCGAAGGTGCCGAAGAAACACACCCTAACGAATTGGAAGAGCAAAAGGAATTGAGTAAGTCACTTTTAAATCTGGATTTTATAAACTTTTTTCAATCCTAGATTTACAGAAGTAGATAGGTAACAAGTAGGTTCACATATAGGTACTTATATTTAGCTTAATTGTAGTGGGCGAAGGTGAAGGTAAGGAGGAAAAACCTAAAGAGCCTGTGCCCCCCAAATTACCACCACTACCTGTCTCCACTTGGCAACCTTCACCGCCCATACCAGTCGAGAGACCAGGACAGGGTGTTAACAAGAAGGTATTATAGCATTTCTTTTTACATATTTATTTATTTATTTATATTTGGGAAACATACAATATCTCGATACACATTATACACATACAATATACATATAAGTAAAACATAAATTAACAAAGTTTCCACAAAATTACTAAAACATATAATAAGTCACAAGACTAAAGAGCACATAATATTGAAAGCTGAGAGTAAACATACACAAAGGCAGACAAAAAAAAAGAAAGATAAAAAAGAAACAAATACAATACACCAGATAAACAAATAGCATATAACATATCAAATAATAAGATAAACTGTGGCCGCTACAAAGAGACGACTACACAACTATATTTTCGAGGGCCTGTTTAAGGCTTCGTTTATAGGCTCCTATAGGACAACTGAAGATATCCAGATCTAGCAAGTGCTCGTTATAAAATTTACAGGAGCGATGCAAAAATGTATTGCTAGTATATTTCTTTTTACATAACGAAACATGTAATGAAAACTTACGACGTGAATTTATTCGAGGGCAACTCAAACCAATACATTTATCATGTAGGTATTATTTATTTTGAATGGCTAACGTTGTTGTTGGTCAAAATGTAGGTGTTCTGGGTTTGTAATAATCCCGGTGAAAGGTGGACATGTCTGCCGGACGTGACGCCTGAACAGATCCGTGTCGCAAGACTCTCAGTGCGAGCGATGACCGGGGACTTGGATGCTGAGGTAGGGTTTTTGTTTCCTAAAATCTTTTCTTACAGCTTACAGATAACGTGACAGAGTAGGTATAAAAGTACCTGGGAGGTGCTCTCCCGTAAAATAGGGGGCATAGCGGGGGAGGGATCTGGTGGCTCTGGTGCACTAATGCGAGCCCAGCGATCCTTCTGTTGCTGAGGAAGACCACCGCTTGGTTTTAGTGGGTATAACTCCCTCACTAGGGGGAGGGGAGTCCCACATAACCACACAGTCCCCCAAATGGTGTGTGTATGCGTAATGCATTCCGTCAAAAAAAGGGTATAAGTGTCTAACCACTAACTAAACTGTAATTAATTTGGGTTATTTTTCAAAACATTCTAGTCGTACCTAACCAAATCATTTAGGACATGCAGTTTTATTTTTACCCACATTAGAACAAGTGGTTTATTTGAAATATCATCATGCAATTCGGACCGAGATTCAAACTGGCATCTATTGTTTAAGTATGCAGCCTATTTTTCGGCCCACTGAGCTCACAGCTCTTATAAGTTATACCATAGAGTAAATAGTTACTTAGGTTAAGTAACTATTTACTCTATGGTTATACTTATTACAAATTTTTACATACTTTTTTCATGACTAGTATAAGTATGAATACCTACTGTGATCTTTGCTCTTGAGTGTCAGTCAGTATACTACGAGCACTTGTACAATCACATTGAGTATTGATCATGAGGTAGGTAGGTATAATGAAAATCAGTAGGTATATATAATTGGCTAAGCTATGAGTTATTTCATTGTGGTCTTCTGTAAGTATAGTGTGTCCTGCCACTATACGAAAAATAATGTACTTATAATGTTACAGGTGTTTTGTTATGTTATTATGTTACTTATAGGTAATAATGTTTTTAAAAATATAATGTTTTCAAGAATGTAAATTTATTTATTGCTTCCCATAATTTAACAATAGGTATGTACAATTAAATGTTTATTATAAAAAGGTCCAAACATTCCCGCCTTTCGAGGGCACCGAACGCAACTACTTGAGGGCACAAATTGGACGCATCGCAGCTGCCACAAGCATTTCTCCACAAGGGTTTTATACTTTCGGTTCAGGAGAGGAGGAGGAAGATATTGACTTGGAAGAGGGTGGAGGTTTGTTGTGTATATTTATTGCTAGTGATCCGTCCCCTGATTCGTACGGAATTATTTCCCAATTATTCATCATTTAAGTAAGTATCTATGTACGTAAACAATATCCGTCGGTTAGCCTAATAATAACAATTTTGTGGGACTGGCACAAATATATATATTTTAAATTTTCTTTTTAAAAGCATTTTTGAAAGCATTTAAATTTGTTTATAAAATTAACTTCTACAATAATTTCATAATACTTAGGGCCTCTTTCACCATAGGCTAATCATGTCAAATAGGCTAACCGTCATTTAAAGTCACCGTTCAAAGGGGATGATGGAGTTGATAGGTATACCGTATACCTTTGTTTGTAAAGTAAAAGTCCTAAACATTATAAAGAAAATCGTCTATCGACGGATGCAGTAAACCGAGTGCATAAAATAAAATAAAACATAAAATTATTTCTAAATGTAACTAATCAACACTTTAATTGTAGTTGGTGAAAGAGGCCCTTAATAACATTATATAGGTAAACTGCACTGTTGTAGCTTGACAGTTTTTTCAACTCTTGAAAGTCTAGGAAAAGTGGCGTCAATCGTAATTGCTATTAATTAACCTTAAAAATTCGATAAACTTAAAAGTGGAAATTATATATTTACGAAAGGTGTATCAGAAAACACATATTTGTTAGTACATTAATCGGACGACAGATGGCGCTGCGCGGCCAGGTTAAATCGCGCTATCACTTGTATACTCCACTTTTCTACTGATGACAAGTCAACACATGGTTAAGTCAAATCGGTTCAGTAGTTTTTGAGAATTTTTTGTCGTGCTTGCTTGAACGAATGTTCTCGCGGAGTACAAATATAAAATTAGTAAATTAGGGAAGGAATAGTCAATAGATAGTTAGATTAGAGGTGTAAAAGTAACGAAAAAAAGCGTACCCGTAATCCGTATCCCGTATGTATTCGGTACTAGGCCTGAGTCGTTACGTGATTTTCGCGAAACGTAACGTAACCAGTTATGAAATAGCCGTCACCAGTTTTCAAAACTAGTGATTTTAGTAACTAGTTATTTTTCAACCGACGAAAACGAAAAAACAAAAACGGAGGAGGTACTCAATTCGACGCGTATATTTTTATATATTTTATATATTTTTTTTTTTAAGTATCGTTTTGTTATTACTTATACAGATACTATACTATACATACAGTTGAGTTAAAAACCACACTATTTACACTTTAAATCTTTAATTTTCCATTATCCAATTCCATTTAATCCAAATAACAAAAAATATATACACGTAGTATGCAACTTTCACAATAATTAATTTTAAAATGAAATTCGTCAACGAACTAAAATAATACGTATTTGAATTTGTAACTCTTCCCACCACTTCCCAAGAACTGTTGAGATAATTTAAAAACAAAAACCAGTTTTTAGTCTCTAAGTTTTCAGAAATACGTATCAAAATTATATGAATTATAATAACAGACTCTTACTCTGTTTTGGTTTTGGTAGACGTGCAAAGCGCGTTCGGATAGTTCGGATCGGATTATTCTCTAGAAAATAATCCGCGTTCGGATTGTTCACTCACTTGGGAAGCCGACTCGCAGAACCACAGAACACTACATACCACAGACATGCTAGCGTATAACAAAACAATGCCATTTTGGCGCTTTCGAAATTTTAAAGTCAGTAAGGGCTGTAAATTTAGTATACTAAAATAGTAGTAGTCTGCAAAAATAGACAAAGTAAATGGCAAATTGATTTTTTTTGGTAACCGTATTTGGACAATCCTACCCAAAGTAAATATTCTTCTTTTGTTTGTTATATAACGAATAAGGTTGAATTTAGAATTAAAAAACTTCGAAATTAAAAGTGACAAAAGAAACAAAATACACAGAGCACTCGCAAGATATTACGAAAATCACTAGATCACTAGTTTTTCGTTCGACGTTCCGTCACTTAGTGTTCTGTGATTCGACGTCAAGAAAATCACAATATGAAATTGTAGCTTGTAGCTCAATCAGAGTAAATAATCTATGTAGTGAACTAGTGACAAAAATCACTAGTTTGTCGTTTGACTTGAAACTGGTGAATCGGTTTCTTGTCTCGTAGCCAGTTATTGTAAATAGTGACGTGAAATAACGCCCACCACTATTCGGTACTATGACAATTAGTATTCGTTACTATCGTATCGTTACGTTACTCGGTACTTTTGGTCCCTCATCATAAGTCGTATTGGGTACGCGTACACCGTATGACATCGCAACATTCGCCTAAGGTGCATTTTTTTACTTTTCCGTATTTTAAACCAGGCTAATCGCAATCTATTATGGCATGAAGAAGCAACAAATAGGTGTCGAAAATAATTTATTGACATTAAATTGAAAGTAAACATAAAAAATGAAATTAAACATATTTTAAACAAAATTAAAAAACATAAATCTTTTTTCTTAGAATGAAATTAAACATAATAATAAAATAAGAACATATTT
The DNA here is from genome assembly GCA_918317495.1 of Synanthedon vespiformis. Taxonomy (NCBI): domain Eukaryota; kingdom Metazoa; phylum Arthropoda; class Insecta; order Lepidoptera; family Sesiidae; genus Synanthedon; species Synanthedon vespiformis. The sequence continues at coordinate 694,128 of OU906962.1, forward strand.
TAAACAATACTAAAACAACAAAGAAATACCTTAAATAAAGAGTAAAAAAATTAGACGACGAATTTCCAAAATATAGTTTACTTAATAAACAAACATCGTTCTTTGTAACGTACGTTTTTAAATTCACCGAATAAGCGCATGCGTAAACCATACATACGATCAGCCAGCAAGCGTTTCAATTCACGCATCAACGGTACTTGAGCTTGCGTGAATGAAACAGTGATACTAGTAACGAAATGCATTCGTGTGTAACGTTTCGTTACTCGGTACTAGATGGCGCACCCGTTATTCAGTACCGAATACATACGGTTTGCTACAGTTCTAAGTTAGATAGATTAGAGTTAAATCACAATCACCAATGGAATTTTTGAAATTTTTTTATTTTTAATCGAATCGAATGAAAATGGATTCAATTTCGAATTTCGACGAATTCAAATTATTTCAAATCAATCAAACAAAATAAATTACAAAACAAATAACAATTCAAAAAACAGAGTTGGGCTGGGCAAGCAAATACCAGTGTACCAGGACCAGACCACTGACCAGGGTTTTGGCGACATTTAGATTTTAATTTTATGAACCACGCCACACCACACTGTGCTGTGTGTGACACTGTACGTACGCGGCCTTTGCGTCGTATTTTGTTTGTCCTCCTAGGAAGGACCTACCTAGCTTAATAAATTCTAGTTAGTTCATTCATTAAAAAGATGCTGGCTAATCGGCTGCTGCTGGATAGTCAATACTCTAGTTCACTATAAGTATTTCTACTTTTTAATTTTTTTTGGCCAACTGTAGCTAGTAAGTATGTTTTTGTTTCGTAGCTAATACAAAGTTACACCAAAAAAGTTATACTAAACTGACACCAAACTAATTTCCCTTCATGCGAGCGAACTATTACGAAGTTATGAATTGAATTAATAACCATTAGCGTCCGTCTGGAAAAGTGGCAACCCACATAAGTAGGTATATTTCTAATCTAATGCTAGAGCTATCAGATCTTAGACCATAAAATATTATATCTTAGGTTAAAAATCAATCGCTCCTTTTCAGGTGATTTGAACTTCAATCCCAATCCGTACTACCAGGGACACACTCTCAAGGACTTAATGGATCCACACTTGACTTATTGGGTGCACCACGGCCGCCATATCCTTAATCAGGGACGGACTATCTGGTGGAACCCAAATGCTGGGATGGTAAATCCATTATGATCATCTCTGTCTTAAATTTACAAACATCTGAATTAATTACCTAAGGATTAATACACACTACGTCAAGTATGGAGCTAACCTAAGGTTTGGAACTCCCTGCCTGCGTCTGTGTTTCCGAGCTCATATAACCCTAATCTTTTCAAAGTTCGAGTGAATAGGCATCTTCTGGGTGAGCTCGCTCCATCTTAGGCCTCTCACTTGCTGCCCTGCCGGTTGTTGGCCAAGAGCAAACCCATCTCTAATTTAAAAAAAAAAGCTAGGAGCTATGCTTGCTCGTGTAAAAGATACAAATGGTCACATAGGTACCTATCTCACTTTCGCGCAGTAAGTAAATCACTCTAAGAAATTACTATTGATTGAAAAATAAATGGCTAAAATCGATTTGAATTCCCAAAGGCCTCAGTGCGGGCCCTAGGGGTCATAAATTGTTCGGGGTTAATGACAAATAGATATTTATTGCTGTTATAGTTTATGATCCCTCAGTAATATTTCCTTTTCTGTATCCCTTACAACTTTTTATAATGAAAACAGGCAAATTTTCGCATTCATAAATCTTTATAGCTTTGTAATCTTTTAAATTCAATATATGCTTCCAATAGCATTCACAATCTTTAGAGGCCTTTTCGAGGGCGATCGCCAACGTCGGGGAATCTTTAGCTCTTGTTTTATCTAGCGAAAAAAGGAGGACTGCTTTATACTATGTATGTACCTACTGATGTATGGATTTGGTTAAAAGGAAGAAAGTCTAGAGGAAGAGGACGACGAAGGTCCTCCGCCAATGTTGCCCGAGAGTGGTCCTCCGCTAATGACGGCTCTGTCGGAAGACGGTCACTTAGAGGGTGTTCCGGCGTGGGTGGCTCGCTGCAGCTCCTCACTGGCCATCGACCGGGCTCTGGTCACCATGAGGAGTCGCCTGTGGCCTGGCGCTGTGGCGTACGCAACCACTGGCAAGTTAGTTAACACCTTTCGTCATTTATGTTAACCATTTTAAAGACTTCAAGGGAGGACGGTGACCTTAGACAACCTTGTAAAAGTATATTATGAAAAATCAAATTATATGCTTTTAATTGTACTATGCTTAATGCTGGTGAATTAAGCCTAGCATAATACAATATAATTTTAATTAAAAGAAAAACACTCGAGGTATATATAAAACACTATGAAAGAATTTAAATACTTCGGCGTTCTGTAGGTAGTCCAATTGGGGCCGGCCCTAAGTGTAACTTTTTTATGTGAAAGTCGGCAGGCAAATGTAAAGTTTACTTGATGGCTATACCTACCGTCACCTAAAAACACAAACACCTTGAAGTAAGAGACGATGCAAGTGAGCAGCAGACCTTGCCTTGATGGTATTAGAGATAAGGTATTCATATGGGGATAGGATGCAAGAGAAGAATTTTTTTTCGCTGTTTGATAACTAGTTGTGAGAGAAGAAGTATTATTTATTTATTTATTTATTTATTTTAGGGAAAATTACAAATTATTCTACTTTTCTAACTTTTTGTTGGTTACAAATGTGCAATGAGTCACATTGCTTACTTACGTAGGGGAACTACAAAAGTGGAATAATAAAATTCCCCTCTCACAACTAGTTACCAAACAGCGAAAGAATTTTCTTCTCTTGCAACTGGTTATGTAATTTCAGTTACGAATATTTTAATTTTAACGTATGTATACACACGAAGAGGCTTTTGTTTGTTTTTTTTTTTTTATGTTAAGGTCGACTGACAGGCTGACGGTCCACTTGATTAGAGGCGAAAGTTAAATTTGCTTTAAAATGTTATCAGAAAGTCAGAGTGTTTGTACTTCGGTTGGGGTCTGAAATACCAACCGCCGAACTTTTCCCCATTACAATTGCCTCGGCCTCAAGACGAGTATGTCATCGGACCGGAAGTCATGGAAATGGCCGATCCCACCTTTGCCGATGAAGAGGTAAGTGTGACAAATTAATTATTGTACATCATTGTACACATTAAATAAATAAATCAAAGACATCTGAATTTAATATCATCATTGACCCACAACGTTTACTTTTTGGACAAAGTCATTAACTAATTAATTATACACAAGGGTCCCGAGGAACAGCGGAGTTGCCAAAATCTCTATATGCCCCTTATTATGATACTAATATTATAAACTAGCTGATGCCCGCGACTTCGTCTGCGTTCCTTCCTCGATAAATGGACTATCCAATACAAAAAATAAGTAGTTCCCGAGATTAGCGCGTACAACCAAACAAACAACACGGGAACACGTGCGTCACAGCGCGCGCTACGCTTTCAACTAAAATGAGGCATGCGTCACGGGCATGCCTCACGTGCGCTGTTGAATGCGCTTTGACGTATGCCCGAGATGACCGAAAAAAGGCACAGTGTGGACATACCAAATGATGTGAAAGTAACTCTGTCTGTCTGTCTGCTACCTTTCACGCCTTAATTACTCAACTTAATAACGATGTCGGGCGTTATTATTCATTTTTTTTTTCTAATGCGGACGAAGTGGCAGGCAATTATGTTGTTTTAATTTATTCATAACTAGTTGTTTTTTACCCGCGTAACTTTGTAAATTATACACTAAAACCTTCATAGAGAACCACTCTATCCATTGGTGAAAACAGCATGAAAATCGGTGCACTAGTTTTTGAGTTTATCGCGAACAGACAGACAGACGCGTTAGAGGAGTTTTTCATATACATAATAATATGTAGTGATTGATAATGATATTTGTAGGCGTATCGTATCGCTCACCTCCCGCCACCCCCACCTCCAGAGATGATGGGAGAAGGGGAGGGATTCGGGGAGGAAGAGGAGGAGGATTGATTGTTTGCAACGAAGTCAGAATACGAACCAATTCCGTTGTACTTACTAAGTATTTTATGTTTATTGTTGATTGTAGTAGATTTGTCACAACTAGATTGTTTGTCTTGTTTTTGTACTTGTTAACTTTTTATTAATTTAAAATAATGTTGATACTTTGTTCCGTTGTATTATTTAAAAAAACCTTTATCATATATTGCATAGTAATAATCTTGTTGATTATATTGCAAATTTATATGCATTTTGTTTGTAAACTTAGTCATATTTATCAAAAATAATATTAATGATATAATTTATTTATTTATGATGCGATTTCTTTTGGCCAGATTCAATTACATTTTAAAAATAATTTGGGTTTATGAGTTTAGAAACGGACGTTTACTATACTATAGAAACTATAGTAAGCGTTTGCAAACTATATGGTTCGTTTATTGAAACGAACTAAAATAGCGCTATCTCTTTCACTCAATTCGAATCTCGAGTGGGCGTATACAATAATAGGTGAACGTTCATTCTACGCTACTTTTAGCTTTGTAAACTATAATAAAATAATATAGTAATACCAACGTACTTACCCACAACCCTAAACTGGGTTTTTATTTTGTATAAACTATTCTAGCCATTACGTTGTGAATTATTTATTAATATAATAACCATTTTGGTTCCTGATATAATCATAAAATGAAAAATATACGTTAAACGTTAGTTAAACGAAATTCAAACCTTAAAATAACAATAATACGAATTAAAATTAAAAAACGCAGTATATAACAGTGAGAGTTCTACGAACAGCCTAAAAAGTACATGTACTGTGTACACTCATATTGTCTGTTATTATCTCCACCAATCACAGCCGAAAGCTTTATCTCTCTATAAGTTCGTTTCAGTGAACAAGGATTAGACATTAAAATATCAATAAAAGCGAATGTTTCGGTCCGAAGAACTATATAATTAAAAGAAAACAATAATAATAACAATGTAGCCCAACCAAGAGTTATCTGTTGTAGAGCTTCTTCTGCAGTTGAGGTGCGGACAGTTTGACCTTCCCGGGGAAGTTCCTCGCGAAGTTCTCCTCCTTGACTGCTTTGAGGAGGTCCTTCTCGCGAGGAGTGCAGCTCCTGTCCTTGAGGAACACCTGCACAGCCGTTTTGGCTGCCTTTCCTCGCTTACCGGTTCCAGGTGTCAACTTCACTTTGAATCTGCAACGTTTTGAAAATTATGGGGTGACATATTTTTTCAATGTTAAGGTGTTAAGGTTCTTTACTATTTCATGCAATCTCTATTCCCTAAAATTCCCTTCACCTCTTGACTAGTAGAAAAAATATATACAGGTGTTAATACGATTAGTATCAAAGTTGACGTCATGTACTGACTTGTAATTATTTAAGGCCGAGTAGGGAGCCACCACAGGCACAGCGAATAGCAGCTCGTCGTCAGGGAACGGTGAACCTGTCAGTTGCCATAGCATTTCCGTATCCACGTCCGCGGTTTGCTGATCGACCTTTTCAAACAAACAAAAAAAAAACATTCATTGCTTCAAGTATGAACTGTCAGTTGGTCTAGAGCAATGGTTTCCAAACTTATTTTGCCTACTGCCCACTTTGAGAATAAATTATTTTTTAGCGCCCCCATTTTTTCACCTACTTAAAAACCACTATAACTTCAAACCTCTTCTCGTGACTAAGCTGGAAGCCATAGGTGTTAGGGGCATAGTGTTGGATATCTTTACAGACTACTTATCAAACCGCACCCAATGCACTAAAATTGGCAGCCACGTTAGTCAACCGGAACCTGTTAGTTATGGTGTACCTCAAGGCAGTATTCTAGGACCAACACTGTTTCTCATTTATGTAAACCAACTTTGTAACATGGAATTTCAAAACTGTCAAATTTTTGCATATGCCGATGACACTGCTTTATTAATCAAAGGTAAAAATTGGACTGAGACAGTTGAGCTAGCCGAATACGTCCTTAGCCAAATTATGCTCTGGCTTTCTGACAATCTTCTGACACTGAACCTATCTAAAACAAAAGTTATAACATTCGCCTCACGACCCTCTGCTCAACCTGCGCCATGCTCAATAGGGGTTCGAGCTCATACTTGTACTAACGCCTATTCATGCAACTGTGCTACATTAGATACTACAAATATTATAAAATATTTGGGCATTACTATCGATAACTGCTTGAACTGGTATACACACTTACAATTACTATCAAATCGTATTAGGAAACTAACTTTTATTTTCAAAAAACTACGCAATTCAGCTGATATATCCACACTCAGGACTATTTACTTCGCTTTGTGTGAATCCCTGTTATCATACTGCATTCCGGTCTGGGGTGGTGCCTCGAAGACCACTTTTATTAAGTTGGAGCGTGCACAGAGAGCTGTGCTAAAGGTTATTCTAAATAAACCTTTCAAATATAGCACCCGAAAACTTTATAAAGAAATTAATCTCTTAACTGTAAGACAAATATACATTAGTCGTTCCGTAATGCGAAGACATGCTGAACTATTACCAGTCCCTGAACTTCCACTAACTAGAAGAAAAAAACCTGCAATCCCAAATCTCGTAACTAAAACAACTTTTGCCAGGAAACAATACACTTATATGAGCGCTTTAATATACAACAAAATAAACAATTTTCATGGTGTTCTAAAGTTAAATAAACACGAGTTGAAATCTAAATTGAGAGAATGGCTCCTTGAACTTGACTATGATAAAACCGAAAATATTTTATTTAAATAAATTAAACTATATACACACTCACACATACACACACGAACACACAGACATAAATATAAACATACACACACACACACACACACACACACATTAACACGCACATGCTTTTAATAACATCAGCTGCCACGGCGCGGGACCACTGATCTCCAAAACACAGGTTATTCCTAGCTTGGAGATCAGGGGACAATATTGATTTACATATATTTATAATATATATTATTTTAAGGCCTATTGTGTTAAATATGTTAACTACATACCTTGGTTTATTCTAAAGCGAAGAATGTAAAATGTTAGTTGATAAGTACTAGAGTTGCTAAGCCATTTGCTTGTTAAGTATATGTATAAGATTTATGCAATAAATATTTTCATTTCATTTCATTTTTTCATTTCATTTCAAATTAAATTAATCAATTATTATTAATTATACATATATTAGCGAAGATTAAACATTAATTCTAAACGAGACTTTTACTATAACTCGCAAGAGTTAACTTGAAACCTGAACGCAGTAGGTAATACACAACGGCGCTTAGGTCTCAAGTTAACTCTTACGGGCTACACCTGCCAATGAGAATGATTATTGAAACGCAACTTTATAGTATTCAAACAGAGTATCTTTTATTCAAAATAAAACAAACTTAATCGATTCTTATATAAAAACTAATGTGAAGGATGAATCTGATGCTGTTTAATAAGTTTGTTGCTATCAGGTTCCAATTTACTCAAGAACAGTCGCAAGTCGAATGAATGTCTAAATGAAATTACAAATCACCCCCCAAGCCTCTACACAACGCCCCCATTTTTTTTCTGGTTCTCTTACCGCCCCCCTTTAGGCCTGCAGCGCCCACAAGGGGGCGTTATCGCCCACTTTGGGAAAGACTGGTTTAGAGTCTAGATTATCTGTCTATCGACCAATATTGGTAATATATGAGCAATAGAAGAACTTTGAGCTTTCATTATAATACGAAAGTCTGGCCTTCACGGGCTCTTGGACTATAACGAATGAAATCCTGTCGATGCGCAATGAACTGATGTAATGTAGGTACCTTTCGCTAAAATGAATGAGTAAAAAATAAAATTATATTCTTTAAAATGATTTTTTTTTTAAATTTTATGTTTATAAGTACCGTTTATACTTTGATATGCAAAGAGACACTTAAATTTTACTTAAATATTAGTGTATATGTAATCAAACCTCTGTCTCTTGCGTTTCTCCATCGGATTCAGCTTCCAGTATGAGCGGCGCAGGCGCAGGTATCTTTGGCCCTCGATTGCTCCCCTTACTTTTACCGCTTGCTTTGTTCGCCTCTTTCTTCGCCGCTTTCTTCGACTTCTTCGACTGATTTCCTGCCTGTGAGGAAGTTTTAAAGCTACATATTTAGAATCACTTACAGAAAACGTTATAACTTCGATCGAAACCCATACAGAAATAGTCGTACTTGCACAAACCCATAGACATTAAGCCCAAAATTAAATATTGTCTTGTCAGAGCCTATTTATTTACACAGAATTACATAAATGTCTATTCAGTTTCTCAATAGAGGCTTAAAAATGTACTATTCATATGTCAAAAGTAAGGAGAGGACAATAATTACATGAAGTAAGTTGGTCATGTACTCCCTATCCTCGTCGTCTTGGTCCTTATACTTCTCCATAATCTTCTTCAACTTGCTCCTTTGGCCTCGCTTCAGCCCCTCCTTCGGTTTCACCTCTTTCTTTTGCTCTTTAGGCTCTTTCTGCGGTTTCTTACCACCTTTCTTTGGCAGCGAGGGCATTGATACAGTGTCCTCGCCTGAAAACAATCGGTCGTTGTTTTTAAAATGTGATAGCTTCATGAATTTTACTTTAAATGGTCAACTAATCTAATCTATTATATGAAATGATAATGTTAGTACGTGAAGACAGGGTTTTCTCTATGACCACCAACTCCAATCAACTACCCGTTGGGGTGGTAAATACCCCTTGGTCTCCTGGTGAAAGTAAGGGAGTTTTGTCGCGGTGGGTGAAAGCGGGTGGTTGTGGGTGGCAAAAATGTGAAAAAATATATATCTGTCCTTTTCTAACTCGTGTGAACTTCTGAAAATTTTCAGAAAAATATTCTGAAACGATTTAGTTTAGAAAGTTCCAAAATGCGTGCAACTGTCAAAATCCATTCGAAATTTTCTAGAAAAGTCTAGAAAGTTCTTAAAATGATCTAGAAAGTTTGTTTAAACCGACTCGAAAATCGAATAAGTCTCTCAATATCTAAGATAGAAATCTATAATAACCACGTTAAAAAATGGATCCTTAAATATTTTTTATACCATGAAACATGCGATGTATTTTAACCCGAGCAACGCCGGGTTTCGCTGCTAATAGTTAATCCTAATAGTTAGAAATTGAATAAAGATGTAAGGAATAATAATGGGACACATTAATGAAGTCTGTTGTTTTGATTATTCAAACTAATATAATCCTTTTATAATCTTGGTAGTCTTGTTTGTCTAATGTCATTTTCCATATTTCACATTATCCCTTAATCTTATCTTATCTTATGCACTTACTTCTGTCGGACACTTCCGATATAGTCCTAGTTTTAGATTGTAGTACAACTTGTCCAGTTCCGTGATCAACCTATAGGTGTCAACATTTATAATATCAATTACACATTTTCTTAATCATTTTTCAACATCTCAGGTTTTAATATATTATGTAGTTTATTTTATTTTATTTTATTTTGGGAAAACAAACAATTCCACCATATATTATTATAGCAAATTCAAAAAAAGAGAAACATACATAAATAATGGTGCAATCAACGACATTTTCCACGAATTAATAGTTACATTAATAAACACAAAAAAAAAAGTATCACTCGTATAATGTCTGGTATAGTCTAATCTAATTTAATAAGAAATCTATACTTACTAATATTATAAAGAGGAAAGATTTGATTGTTTGTTTGTATAGAATAGGCTATAACAAACTCACCTTTATATGGGTATCAGGGAATCCTGCCTCCGAATCGCTTTCGCTATCCGTTTGGATCTCTTTACCATCATCATCCTTATCCTTCTCGTCATCCTCACTTTTATCCTCATCATCTTTCCCACATTCAACATTATCTTCTTGCAAATCTTCTTTGGCCGGTTCAATAACTATATTAGTTATCTCTTCTCGTATTGTATCCAGTTTGTCTTTTGATTTTGTGTCATCCTTTTCAGATGGCTCGTCTGGAAACAGTTTCATCGATTTTAATACAAACTATTGCACCTGGCAGACGTTGTGCTTTTTTTATCTTAATAAAATAGCATGATAAATTGATAATGCATGGACTTAATAACTCCAAACGAAATTAATAACTTCCCAAGTTGTATTGAAATTAACCATTTACAATATTGGCTTCTTCGAGTGTGAAAACAAATTCATGCTCGTGTATCTTTTCTGGGTTGCGTGTATCTTTAGGCGATTCTAACCACCTGTCATCAAGTGAACCACCAACTTGCCTTTTTAACCATCGAAATACTACGACTATGGAATTTGCGTCGCAAATGCTAAAGCGATACATAAAAAGTACACCTAAAATGGAATCATGACGGAGTCAATGGTAAAAGGTAACTTTAAACTCTAATTTGTTGACATAAAGTCACATTTTCTTTAAATGACAGAGAACAGAGTTGATGCTCTACGCTTATGTATTTCACTTTTAAATGTTCCACAAAGTTCGTATAGGGTTTTGTATGCCGTGTTGTTGTAAAAATATCTGGGAGAAACTGTATAGATTTTTTTATGTGTAGTAAGAACTTTGTAAAGTTTGATTGTAAGGAATAATTACCATCATCGGAGACAACAATCTCTTGGTCGTCTGCAAGTGACGTTGCATCTGAAGCGGACTCTTCTGCGCCGATCAGCACCTTTCGTTCATCGCGATGTCGCTCCACACAACTCTCCTCCAGCTAATTTCAAACAGAATAGAAAATACTCACGTATTCTATTCTATCTAAAAAGATAATAACATTAGTGAAATGTTATTATCTTTTTATCAAGAGTATTTTAAGATGAAACAATTTTAACTGATATATTTGTGAAGTATCGCCAAGTATCGCCAAGCAAAGTAAAATGACTGATATTTTAAAATTATAATATTCTTAATGTCAAAGATTTAAATCGAGAGAGGTGCCCTTACTAGGGAAACTGTGTTACAAAATACTAAAGACAATAGTATAAAATACATACATATTATGTACTTTTGTCTGAACACATTTTTAAACACAGATAACACATTCCTTACTTCAAACGTGACTGTGACGATAGCGAGGATCTCTTCAAGCGACCGTCACTCACTGTAGCCTGCGCCCAACCCATTGTTAACAATTTTCGGTGTGTTTAGTTTTTAGTATGGCGCGAGGAGATTAGGGCGCATCTTCGATTTAAATCTTTGGTTCTGAAATAATCATAGTTTCTGAAAGCGAAATGAGATACAGCTATATCGGATATGAGATAAATCAATTGTGACACATTTTCTATTAAGATCGAACCAGTTCTCGACAGCTGTGCCTTTTCTTTTTAAATTAAAAAGTTTTTAAGATAATTAATTGTTCAAACAGAATAGTCTGATGAAAAATGAAAGTTTGATATTTTGTTGATATGATAGGCTATATTATCACGAGATATAAAAAAAAACAGGCTTGGGCAAATATAGTAACCAAAAGTGTCGATGGCTCTAGGACTATACTGGTGTTGTCGCTATCACCATAATTTTTGAGTCCGGTTAGGTCCGGTCCGGTCATCCGGTCGTCTGTAGCGACAACGGACCGAATCCGAGCGTGTGTTACGACTATAAGACACTCACCCGGAACAGGAAGCTGAAGCCGAGCTGCAAGTGCTGGGGCAGCAGGTAGTTCTTCTTGCCGCGGATCATGAAGGAGCCGGTGGTGAGGTACTCGCCGGTGGGCGCCGACTTGGACACTTGGTGCGCGTGCACCCACCACGCGCTCGTCAGCACCTTCGCCTCCCACGCCACACTGTCACCGTACAACACTAATAATTATTCCTCTCGACACCAAGTATTTGCTTGTGTGTGGGCCATATGCTAGTGAATATAGGGCCCCGCTAGAGACACTAAAATTACGCACACTCACGTAAAAATAGCACACAATGACAAATGACCAGGCGTACACATTTACACGCACACAACTGCCGGACCAATAGCATTTGTTCGCTCGCTTGTTGTTCTCGACGAAACACGTGATTGAATAATTGTCGTTCTAGCTATATTCTTTAGCGGTGCCATATCTCTAACGGGGCCGCGCGCGTTTCCGAACGTCTATGGGAATCGTTTTATATTATGGGAAATAGGCGCGCAGCTGGATTTCTATTGAAGCGATTTTTAGTGAATAAAAATAAAAAAGAATAATAGATACACAAAAAAAACTTGAATTGATAATATTTAAATATCTCGTTATAGTAAAGCATTTCCCTATACATTATATCTTTTTCTGCTATAGTCGGCAGTGCACTTGCAAAGCATGGGGCGTTGCTTGTATTACAGGCGACAGTAGCCATCTACCATCAAGTAGACAGTCAGCCTGATGGTAGATCGGTAAACTATGCAATCTGTTATCAAGTTAATAAACTATTGCCGAAGTTAAGATTCTTATAAACCAAGAAGTACGAACTAATTCGGGTAGATGGCGCTTATTTCTTACTATTAAACGTCACTGAGGGTGTCGCTCATAGAGCGTTACGGCCTAGTTCCGTTTTTTTTTCTCCATACTAAAAAGTGCCCAAAGAGTTTAACTTAAAAAGGTATACCTGTAAGCGACAGCAGCCTGCCCCGCCTCGGAGAGCGTCCTTGGCGGGACCGGAGCACCCGACGGGTTCTTGATGAGGATCGACGCAGCACCAGAGACCTCTGCGTGGACGTATACGTCTTTGGGGCGCATGTACCTCTTCACCAACAGCTCGTTCTGTTGCTGGTCGCGTCCACCTATTACCTGAAAGTGAGAGTTTCCTTTTGTGGACACAATCTCAAAGTCTGAAATTCGCCTAAAAACCATGGTGGCATTGGATAACCGATGGGGTAGAAAAGGCTTCTCGAATAGAGGCCTCGACCTGAAAGGCTTCGCAGGAAGCGGCTGGATGCGAAGGACAGAAGACAGTTTTTTTTTTACCAACTACTTACCTCATCTAGGGGATAGGGAAATTATGTACAGAACTTGGTTTCACTTTCTTTGAGTAACTGGCTCAAAAAAAGAATGTCTTTTTGAGTAAAAGTATGTTACTCACTGATAATGTTGCTTTCTATAGGTTAAAGAATTTTTAAATTTAATTTGTATTTACTCTTATATTATTGTCATATGAGTGCTGTGTGACTATGTTTCAATAAAAAAAAATAAAAAGAATCGAACCAGCAGTTTCCTTTCAGACAATTTTTAAAGTACTAGAACATCAAGACTATCTAGAAAATTAATTATCAAACTTACCAGATAGTTATCGGACGATATGAACCAGAAGAACTTTTCAAACCAGTAAGTTTTTCTCGCTTTACTGATATTGCTGATTGTTTGAGCTTCCTTCAGAGTCTGCTTTGTTTTTCTTTCAGCGCTTTTGAGAGCTTTATCGGCTGACTCTATTGTTTTTTGCTGCTTTTTAGCTGCATTACGTTTCTGATCATAGTAACTGAAAAACATAATAATATAAAGTTCAATTTATGCTGGTTTGAATTTAAAATAAATCGGTAAATATGTTGCTAAGTGCAAAACTCAAGAACGGCTGGACCAATTCTGCGATTTTTTTTAAATATACTTTGAAGTCTGAGAAAGATTCTCGTAAAGAGAAAAATGCTCGGAATTTGCATACGTGTGAAGCCGGAGGCGGGTAGCTAGTTACTTATTTACCCTAAAGACCCAAAAGAGGATAACTTTAAAAAGGAAATAATATCGGATGTAACCTTCTTGCATTGGCGTAAGCAGTCAAAGACAGGTCAATATCAACGAGCATTGGCTCTAACTTCTCCTGCTCTTCATCTCCATCGTAGTCACTCTCAGCGTAAGGGTCGTTCAGCAGCAGACTGATGCGATTTGTGTTCAGCTTCAGTTGCATTATACGAGAAGCTATCGGGTCGTTTGATAGCTGGGCTTCTTTCAACATGGTTTTTATGTCTTCCCACGACATCTGCAATTGTCACAATTTTCATTCAACCTGGTCATTTTAAACACTGTTTTTTTAACACAAATTTAGCCCATAAATGCAAATAACTTAAAACCATAAGTTAAAACGCGAGTATCGTCAACTGCGTTCTGCGTCTATGTCAGTAATAACGTAAAGAAATTAGATTATCCTAAAAATAATAAAATAAGCTCAAACAAATTCCGTATTATGACTGCTTTAGATCACCAGATCCTGATATCTGGTGACGAATGTAGAGTACGTCTAGCCTAACTTGATCTCTGTGCGGATATAGAAAGTGTGCCACTAGAGATCCTGATAACTAGCTGGTGAATAATATTGAGTACGGCTAGCTTAACTTGGTCTCTGTGCGCATGTAGAAAGTTTGCGACTAGAGATCTTGATATCTGGTGACGAATGTAGAGTACGGCTAGCCTAACTTGATCTCTCGTGCGCATGTAAAAAGTTTACCACTAGAGATCCTGATAACTAGCTGGTGAATAATATTGAGTTACGGCTAGCCTAACTTGATCTCTGTGGGCACGTAGAAAGTGTGCCACTAGAGATCCTGATACCTGGTGAGGAATGTGGATTACGGCTAGCTTAACTTGGTCTCTGTGCGCATGGAGAAAGTGTGCTAATAGAGGTCCCGTGTACCTGGGTGGCGAGCGCGGTTTGAACGGCGTTCCGCGCGGCCTCGACGAGGGGCTCGTTGCGCGCGATGAGCTCTGCCGCGCGGCGGTCGTGCGCCTGCGCATGCGTCAACGACTCGAGCCGCTTCGAGTGGTCGCGCCGCACGTTTTCCAACTTCTTCAGCGCCTCGCGCTCCACTTGGATCGTCTTTAAATCCAATGTTACCATTTCAAAATCAACATATTTAAATTATTGCTATTCTTTAACATTCGGTAAAACTGCCGGAAAGTCCAGTATTTGTACAATTTGAATGAATCTGTTCATGAAACTTTTTTTAAATATTACGAAAACGAACGTATCCAAACTGACTGTCTGTCAGAAGTCACGTCATCTAACAATACATACCTTCAAGTCTATCTTCTGTCCTTCCAAGGCTGAGAAGAATTCGTCAACCGCTCTGTCGAATGTCTCATACTCGGTGTGAGGCTGTTCCCGATGCTGAGCATACAACATTGGGTGGAACTCCACATTAGTGAGAAGGTAGCTCTTCTCTTGACCTTCGGGATTGGGGCGCTCCTCTTTCTTTTGAGTTATGTAACCCTGGAAATTTGTAACAAGCAGAATCTGTTCAGAGCTTTGTCGTTTAGGATTGAAAGAAAGCAATAAAGGAAATAAATTACTGAAACACCAGTACAAGTGCTGTTAATTCGCAGTGATATTCTATAAGAGGTGGGTTTCCATATTAAAATCACTAATTACCTTACAAATTTGCTTCGTAGCATTCTCCATCATTTGATCAGCCTGTTGCATTGCCTCCATAAGCTTACCTAAATCTCTCTCAACCAAGAAACCTTTATCTTTGCCAACTTTCAAATTGCCCGCTAGACCATTCTCCAAAAGAACATGGTCTATTATTGCTGGACCGCATTCTGCAATCAAAATTAGAATTTAAGAAGACCTCACTTTGAACAGGTTCTTGTCTAAGGATTATGTTAATGAAACACAACACTGTCTAAATAGATTATTTTTTATTCCAAAGGCGAAATTTTTTATTAGCGGCCTAACAAGATGCAGGAAATATTTTCTTATGGTGATAGAAATTAGGCACTAAAATAGCTTTAACTTTAACCAACTATATCTATAAAAAAAAAAACGGGTTCCACTGTCGTCACAGCGTATGGATGTCATGCTTTATATTACTAATTTTTCTTTCAACGCAAACAAAGTCGTGGGCACTAGCTAGTGTAGCATATTATAATAATGGAAGGAAGTTATTGTGGAAGCGCATATCTGAAGAATTGGTCATTTACCTAGCTTAGGGTTCAGTACTTTCTTAAGATTGTCTCCTTGTTTGCAATTGGTTAAAATTTCTCTCAGCGCTTCTTCGTCTGGAGCTTTACAATTGGTCTTTGCTCTGTCCAGTGGGTATTTCTCTTTTACTGCAAATCTGTAATTTTGAAAAAAAAAAAGACATATTATTTTAGACAATAACAAAGATAACAGTAAAAAAATAATATTAGAATAGAAAGTTCAAACCTCACTTTATCCCCTTCAACATGTGGTCTGAGTACATTAAGGATTGTCCATTCATAATCAGTGAGGACAATGTTTCCCCTGTCGTAGAGTTCCAATATAATGTGATAGGCTGCCTCTCCACTTCCAAATTGCAGGTCTATCACACGATCAATACCCAATTGTGTTAGACTTTCCAACCTCTTATTCTTCAGATGTTTTCGGAGCTAAAACAAAATATCACATTTTACAACAATTCATGTAACATGAAGTTAATTTTAATATCGAAATCTATTTAGAATGGAATATTAATATGAATCTTATCTTATTTTTTTTATTATCACCATCTAGTCTCATATTAAGAAGAGTTAGAGTTGTAGACAACTGATAAGTATGCACATAATTATAGTGACTTTTATGATAATGCCAGTATCTTGTTCTTACCAAAGCCTTATTTTTCATGATGTATCTGCTTCTGATAAGATGTCAAAGTTGAATTTGATATGAAAAAGCTTTTATATTATCTACTAACAAGGCAATATTATGGTATCTATTGTCAATTGAGTGAACAACTTGATTGGCTTAGCGGTAGTAGTTATGCTTGCTGTGGTAGAAGTCGCGAGTTCAATCTCCACTCAATACAGACATTTGTATGCATGAATGTGTGTCTGTCTGGGTGTTTCCTAGATGCCTTATGTATATAAAGCATATTTGCATTATATATATTGTATTAGGTTAAATATTTTGAAATTGATCACCTTCATAGTGAATCCCGATGGTGCAACATTCTTAGGCCATTCAAATTGCGTTGTATGAAACCTGTTGGCAGACTCCAGTAATAGAACACACTTTTCTTCAGAACGCTGCAGTCGAATCAGGTAGCTACGGTTGTCAATATCATATACCTGGTTTACCCGCATCCCAACCAATCTACAAAGAAAATATAGCATATTATTTATTTCTAGAAAATCAAACAAGTGTTGAAAAAATGAAAATACCTCTGCAGTTCTGTTGTCATGCATATTATATCGTAAGTATTAAATCTAGTCTTCATTTTTATTTTAGTTTGAGACTATATCAAAGAACTTCTAGCAAATTAGACACAATAAGTCAATAACCAAAGAAAACCACAAAAATGAATATTTTATTCTCGTTGCAGTTTGCCAATATTTCAACAATATTTTTGGTCTTTTATTCTTCAATCTTCACCTCAGAAGGCAGCTGTCAGCTGTCAAACCTCAGTTGTCATTTATATTATGATGACAATGACAATAACAATGACGCAAGTCAGCAGCGTTGGCCTTGGCCAAAGAGTATAGTGAGTTACATTGGTCATAGACTACGTTGATTCAAAATGTTTCTCTATTTTTGTTCTGTGGTTCAATGTAGATGAGTGCTGCCAGTTGCGGAGATTTTACCCAAATTGCGGCGAATAAAAGTTCACTCGGGAGGCTTGCGGGATCGCATCTAATCAGTGAATTTTAGAAAAAAGTCAGATAAATTAAATCAGATCGCAGTATGCTACATGTAAGGACATAAAACATGAATAAACAACTATTTTACTTAAATCATTTATATAAGTAATTTAAATAAAATAGTATACAAGTAAGTATGTACTTAAGGACATTTTAAAAAAGTAATTGTAAAGGAATATGTTGTAATAATATGATGTCATGTTGTATGAATACTGTCTGTTGGAGTCTGCATCAAGGAGAATAAAATAAAGTCTAAGACTAGACAATCCATGGCTATGGAGAATTTTCTAACAAGGTTGTCATTTCTATTGTCATTCCATTTCATATATTGCGAATAAAACTTATATTCTTGCAAATGTTTAATGTCAGCTTTTCGAGTTGCTTGTTTCGGGCACCCCATAAATTTATGTTGGCAACACTACGATTCTGTCATAGCATAGAGTAAAGTGTAAACTGTAAAGTAATACCTTATTCTGTGGACTGGAATGGATATGGAATCACATTAGTTTGTTATTGTTTTTTCCTTTCATAATTTTTAAAACAATAAAAGGGAAATAAATAATTTTAATTTTATATATACAGATAACTCAAAAGTTGAATTTGATTAATCTTAAAATTCCATATAACTTGCGAATAAATTATAAGAATTGTATTGTGTTGTAATAGGTTATTTTAAGTAATAAATAAATTAATAAACATGGATAATGCTGAAGACAAAGATCTAAAATTACGGCCCATGAAATGTGAATTGAATTGTTTAACGAAATCAGACGGCTCAGCAATTTTAGCACAAGGTATTTATTTTACTATTGTAAATAACTTCCACATACTAAAGTACAATACGACCAAAGCAAAAGAGGGATGTTATAAGTTTTACCTGTGTGTCTGTCTGTGCCATCGTAACTTCCAAACTGATGGGCCAATTTTGATCTGTTTTTTTGTTGTTGTTTAAAGCTGACATGATCAAGATAGTTCTTAACTAAAATTTATGAAGATCTGTTAAGGCGTTTGTAGTTCATTAGCCCACTTTCTACTTGACGAAGAGATCACACTAACTTCCACAAGTTACTTATATCCTGAGTTATGTGTGGGGATGCTTTGCCTTGAATAAAATTATGTCAGTCACTATTTATTGAAAGCCTATTGGAAATATTTATTTACTTATTCACACACCAACAGGTTGACATAATTATAACTTCATCATCCTTACATAGGTATTATAACACAAAGTCCTCCCCTGCGTCTCTGTGGTTGTTCGCGATAAACTCAAAAACTACTGCACCAATTTTCATGCTGTTTTCACCAATGAATAGAGTGGTTCTCGAGGAAGGTTTTAGTAAGATACATGACTTATCATAAAATAATTTTGATTTCAGGTGATACAGTAACATTAGCCAGTGTGAATGGCCCCTTAGACATTAAAATGCAAAATCAGAATATAGTGAGGTGTACACTAGAGGTACAGTTTTGCAGTAAATCAGGAAAAACATCAATAACTGATAGGTTGGTATAACATAGCATATTAATTTGTAGCATTAGGTATTAAAACTTGTAAATGATTTAGATAAGTGTGTATTTACAAAAAAAAAACTTTTTATAACTTTCCTACCTTATATAATGTTAATACATTAATACAATTTTTATTTATAATAATATTGTAATGAAAAAAAAAACTTCAAAAGGTTCTCTTATCAATAAAAAGTTTTGTACCCAAAATGCTGCAAAAGCCCAACTTATGAGCAAATTTGTGTTGAAATTAAATCATAATACCTATTCTACAAGAAAATCATAACATATTATAAGTATGTATATTCACACATCATTATAATCATTATAATTTTTACACATTTATCATGTGTAAAAATAAATAAAATTTGTTATAACAATTTCAGGTATAAAGAAAACGCAATTCGTCAAACATGTGAAGCGGCTCTAATGGGAAATTTATATCCTCGCACGGGTTTGAATATAACTGTACAAGAGTTGGAAGATTACGGTGGGGTAAGTTAAATCAGATCAAGTGGATGTTTTTTATATATATAGGTTTAGAATGATGTTTATTCTCACAAAGAATTATTATAAATTGACTTATGTGAAAAATTTAAAATTAATATTTTCACCTGCATGATTATTTGCAGTAGATTATACTTTTCGCCCTACTTTTGCCTAACGTCTCAGGGGCCCTGGGTTTGATTCTTGGCGAGGTGAAATTTGAAAAGTAGTGGTAGAGCACACTGCGTTCCGCAGTCATTTTGGGCAGCCCGTCTGGCGGCAGTAACCACCACCTTACAGAATACCACCGTGAAATAACAGCATTATGTGCTGTTGTGTTTCGGTGAGTGAGTAAGGGATGCCAGAGCCTATTACCCCATCCTTCCCTTATCCCTTATCCTTAATCCTTCTATGGTCGCCAGCGCACTTGTACCACATATGGCGTTGCTTGTGTTATAGGCGACGGTAGCCACCTACCATCGAGTGGACCGTCAGCCTGTCTATCAACCTTAACATTTTTTATTTTTTTTTAATTTGCAATATTTACATCATGTGATCAGATCAGTCCAAGGACTATGAATGACCAGATTTGTTAAAGGTGTTTAGGGCGTGTAAAGCCGGTTCCCCATTGGGAACGACTCTCGTCTCTTACGTCTCTTGAGACGCTTTATTGTGACAGGCGCAGTGAGCTGCACGGCCAGTCGGTTTGCATGTCTCTGGGGAGGGTACTTGATAACTTCTTGAAAAGTGTCATATTTCCTCCCTCACACGAGCTACATTTAGGTGGTGATGCAATTCTGAATTTCGTATAAACCAACGAGCATTGCTTATACTTTTCATACGACCTTAACATAAAAATGGTTACGGTTTTGTGTGTCAGTTGGTGTCTTGCTGCGTGAACAGCGTGTGCCTGGCGCTGGTGAACGCCGGAGTGGGAATGCGCAACGTGTTTGCGGCCGTCTCGTGCGCAGTGGACGCGCGAGGCGCTGTGGTCCTTGACCCCACGCAGGCGCACCTCGAGGACGCCACAGCCGTCATGGACTTCGTCTTCGAGGGCGACAACAGAAATGTCATCGCCAGTGAGTTCGATTCCCAAACACTCGTGTCGTGTCGTAAATCTAATATTGATTGTTAACAACGTCCTCAATAAAATTAATGCTTCCAAAAAAGGAGTACGGAGGTTCTCAATTTGACTGTTTTTTTTTAAATGTTTGTTATATAGGTACACATATTTTAATTAATTATAATTTAATTAAGTAGAAACTTTGTTGATTTATGTTTTTCTTGTATTGTGTATAATGTGTATTGAGATATTGCATGTTTCCCAAATATAAATAAAATAAAATAAAATAATAGTTCTTAAATTATATATACATCACATAATAATTATATTAGACATAATAATTATGTTTAGGAAAGATATTGTGGTTATAGTGAGTGAAAAATGCGACAGTCTTTAAATCCTTGAAGATTACAAATGACGAGACCCTTGGTCTAGTGGTTAAGGTGCTTGCCTTGGCGCCTACGCCTCAGGGTCCCAGTTTCGAGTCTGGGCAGGACTTTTCAAAGTTAGCCCTTTTCGACTTTTCCAAGACTTCTCTTAATTAAGTGTCACTTTGAAAGACTTCAAGTTCAAGCTAGACTGAAAATTAACTTTTCAAAAAAAAAAGAATACCAACACGAAATAATGCTCTGTTATCTCTGACTGGTCAATTTATATAGTTATTTAATTTAATAATAATATTTCCTGTTCCAGGTTTTACGGAGGGTAGTTTCAGTGAAGTTGCATACAAAGAAGCTTTGGAGAAATGCAAGCAAGCTAGTGAACACGTATTCCTGTTTTACAGAGACATAGTTAAGAAATATTCAAAAGTTTTAGGGTAGATAAATAAAATGATCATAATATGTATTGGTTTTATTTATTAAAAAAAAATATTTATATTATTATTACCATTGAGTTATTAATTATTACCTCCCAGAGTTTATATTAATTCGATGCATACATAATTATTATGGCATCCCTTACTCACTCAATGAAACACAAAAACACACTTGCTGTGTTATTCTGTAAGGTTATGGTTACTGCCACCAGACGTGCTGCCCAATTTATGACTAAATGGCTCTCGTAATTTTACATCTTTTTTATTTTAACTGGGTGACGGTCCACTTGATACAGGTGGTTACCGTCGCCTATAACACAACTACAGAAGAGTTAAGGATTTATATGACGTAATACACGCAATAATTTCTTATTAAGTAAGAGTAAACTCAAGTAAATAAATAACAGTCTCTCCTTATTGAAAATCTATAGCAATGAGTAATGAGAAGAAATATTGTGGCCGTGATCTTTATTCAGGTAAACAAAAGGCAATTAAATAAGGCAAGGCATCAAAATTTAGATATTACACAAAGTTCTAAAAGCGTTACATGCTAAGTATTATAATAAACAAATTAAATCTAAACAACATATACCATTATATTAATTTAAAAAAATGTGTGACTATGTTTCGAGGTTAAAAAAATAGTTAGAATTTTTGTCAGTTTGAGTACACAGACAATCACTTAAGAAATAGGTATATAAAGTTATTGTTTTTGATTTAAAAATAAATAAAAGGCCTAAATCAATTTCTATAAAATTTATATGGGACCACCTCTGAAGTATATTATGACCTATCAACAAAAAAAAAATATCGTTAAAATCACGTAACAAATATATATAAAAAAAAAATCAATAACATATCTACCTAACCTAGGTATAGGTGAAATATTATATTAAGGTTTGAAGGCGACACTTGTGGGGGAATCGGCGCATGTGTACAATTGCGCACAAAATTGCTAAGAAAAATGTCATTTTTTTTCTTATTTCGTAATTTTTCGCCTCACTAACTTAACATTACAGGCAGTGTTGATATTCCTTCCATAAAATCATCGTGCGATGTCGAAGAAGAACGTTTTTTTAGGCATTTATTCACCATGACGTATTTACTAATACGATAAAACAATCTGTACACAACAGTACCCAAGAGACTCGAGACGCGCGAACGAAGTGCGGGAGGGGAAGAGCGACTGAGTCTACCAATAACGTGTCGGCACACCGACGCGCACCCGTCCATCACTTTCCTCTGCCCCCTCAAAGACCTAATAATAGGATTCTGCGCACATTTGCCGAGAAGTCTTTATTCGCTGCACGACCTATACAGTCGAATTGAGATTGAGAACTTCCTCATTTTTTGAAGTCGGTTGTAAATATCCGTAACTGCCAATAGGATTCTTCTAAGCGTTTCCTGAGAGGTAAAAGTAAAAAATTATGAGTCCAACGACTCTTTACATTTAGCAGTTTACATTTAAAATGAAACAGTGTCAATAAGCAAAATAAATAAAAGTATAAATGTGAATAATTGAATGTAAGTAGGTAAACCCTTTGCTTTGCCCGCTACTGGGGAGACGAGAAAAACGCTCAAACAAAACATATGCATTCGGTGTAAACTACGAGGCATACCGAGAGACAAAATAAAAAGGACCAACAAGTTGGGTAACAATTATTTTATCACCGCGACTTCGCTCAAATAACTTTGTAAATTGTAAGAATACTAAAACCTTTCTCGAGAACCACTCTATCCATTGGTGAAAACAGCATGAAAATCGGTGCAGTAGTTTTTGAGTTTATCGTGAAAAGACAGACAGACAGACGCGGCGGAGGACTTTGTTTTATAATATGTAGTGATGACTTAGGTACGAGTCATGTTTTAGACCATTGATTTGAACGGGTACCTACGTAGGTAGGTATTTGCTTAGATAGGTAGGTAGGTAGATACTTAAAGTTTTGCTCTAAAAAGACGTCGTGTAAGAGGCTGATTATTTAAAAAATGAAGATTGTCAGACTTGCAAACATTCTATCTACCTACTTATTCTTACTAAGATGTAATTTAATACTTTACTACTTACCTAAGCTTCTACTTAAGTATTTAGTAAGTAATACCTTACTACCTAAGTAGAAACCTTTATGATCATCAATTGCAAGATTACAGTAGGTAATAGAAGAGTTACTTTTCTTCATAATTAATTAATTCTTTTGATATTTTAAAATTTCCAAAATGTTGTCAACCGAGATTAGTTGTAATAAGGATGTATCCAGTAACGTCTTCTTTTTTTGTAGTGACGACATGTCACTAGAGCCTAGCACTGAGCATTTGCGCCTTTGGTATGCGTATTTACGCCGCAAATCCTTCGAGTGCTAAATGTTGAGATAGCGTTTGTTTGCTTCAAGCTTGCTATTTGATATTCGCATCCAGAAAAGAGTT
Source organism: Synanthedon vespiformis (assembly GCA_918317495.1). Taxonomy (NCBI): domain Eukaryota; kingdom Metazoa; phylum Arthropoda; class Insecta; order Lepidoptera; family Sesiidae; genus Synanthedon; species Synanthedon vespiformis. Next base: position 717,967 of record OU906962.1, read on the forward strand.
CTCAACCTGTTCTCAATGTAGCACATACTCCGGACAAAATTGTAGAAAAAAAGTAAGATGGCCGATCGACGCGATCTCGGATGCAAATGGCGGAGGTAAAAGAGCCGCCACCACATTTAAATGTCGCAAACTGATGCCGACTTTTCCACCAGCGTCATTTTTGCTCTATTTACCGCTTTGTGTATACTTGGGCTTTGGAAGAATTAAATTGTTTTTTGGGCCTCATTTCTTGGCGTAAGATTAACTAAAATATCCACAAGTAGAAGTGGCTTTCTAAACATTCTTATTGGAAACACGGCTGTGGGTTATGCTTTATTTAATTGAGTTTAATGTTCGTTAAAAAATTGTAGTGTAGGTACCTAATTGGATGTATTTACAACTGATTTTATTTAAAACAGAATTTTAGGTACTAGTTAGGTACTTACAGGGCTTGGGGTTGGTTTTAATACCGCTGGTAGGTATACTACCTATGATTGCATAGTACTCCACTTGGTTGAACAGACTTTTATTGTTTACCTTAATCTTTCTTTGTGTCATGAAACAATATTTTTCATCAATATTTTAATCCGAAAGAAAGAGTAGGTAAGTAGGTATTATTTTAAGATATTTTCTTCTTCTTCATATATTACTACCTTCATTCATTATTAACAAATGTTGATACAGTAGGTAAGTACTGATCTTAATGTTATTCGTACAGTTTAAAATATCGTTTTTCCTTGGTTTCAAATCATTCCATCTTCAATCGGTGAACGCAGTCGAAGCAAAAGAGTAATATGGCGGCCGCCGTGACATTCATCCTTTCCCGAGCAATTTACATACTTTAGCATTTACTATTAAAACGGCATTCCCACGATTTAGATCTGTCTTAATAACAATTGCAAATTGTGTCAAATATGCCATTAAAATGTTACAGAATCATTTATCAACTTAATCGCGATTTTTGTAGGTAGGTATCTACCTACAAAAATCGCAATTAGGTTCTGTCTTTAGAAGAAAATCTGTCTTTAAGTATTAAAAAGACATATGTAGAAATAAAAGTTTACTTCAGCTAGAAAAAAAGTATTTTCCCAACGGATCAGTAAGAAAATATAGAAATAAATAAGCAATACCTACCTACCTACGCATTGAATGAATATTTATTTTTTATTACATTTTATTACTTTTTCAAAATGTGTTGTAGGTAGATAACATTCCCGAATTACAGATACATAATTTTATATTGTTTCTACTAAAGGTAGGGATTTAAACTGAAACAAAACGAATTACATAAGTTTGTGGCTACCGGTGTACTCGTATGTTGGTCGGTCGTCGTAAAACACATCAGAGGCGGTTACGCGCTGGTAGCGGTCTGTATTACCATCAGAAATTATAGGTAATGTTACACCAACATTATGAGACGATTTGTACAGTCAACAACAAATACCTACTTACATTACGTACTATACCTATAAATTAATTATATTTAGGTACTGTCACTTATAGTTTTTGAATTTCTTATAGAAATAATTAAAAAGATTTTAACAGTATAATGTAGATTTAGATGTTAAAATATTAATTGTTATTGCTCATAAATATTTTTGTCTGGCGTTGATTTTTTAAAAAAAAATTATATTTATCCTTCAAGAACAATATCTACATTTACCTACCTGCTTTTTTTCTGGATATACTTTTCTGTATACTTGACAATGTGAATGCGAAATTTCATGCTGTTCAGTTGATGAGTAGGTATATAAAGTATTTTAAGGCGCGAAAGAGTTGGTAGGTTCCTACCTAATATAATTATCAAATTTTCACATTTATTATAGGTATTAGTTACGATTGTTAAGTTACCTAAACTTAAAAAAATATATTAATTAACTATGAATATAAGTACTTACGTAGTGCCTGTGCTTCATTAAAAGTTGACAACTTCATATAGGCAGCAAGTATTAATACCTATATTTAAACATGGAATAAACAGTTTCCATTCCAACCAGTGACAGCATTGTAAAATTACTTGAAAACACAATTTACCTACCCGCAGCTATCTTGATATATTTATTAGCGAATTAACCTCTTAATGTAATAAACTTTGGTTCTGTCGCGTTTATTATTTTACTATAATGAGTTTTCTTATTTTATGTCAGCATAAGGATGTAATCAAAGGCTACGCGGTCGTCTTTATGTGTGGCATGAATCCAGAAATTATAGTACCTACTTAGATTTAAAAGGACGTAGATATTTAAAAATACGTGTAAACTTTGGTCTAAACGCAAGTTTTCCTACTTATCTAAGTATATATAATATATATACCTTTGTTGTGTTTTGGTGAGTGAGTAAGTAAGGGATCCCAGAGCCCATTTTCCCTATCCCTTCGAAATCCTCATATCTAGACTAAGACGGTTGCTTGTGTTATAGGCGATGGATCAAATAGACCGTCAATCTGTCTGTTAGATAATAATTAAGAATAGGTATACCTACTTACATACTTACAAGAATAGGTACACTCAATATACTACCCGAATATATTATGTGGCATGTGTAGGCCACATAATTTGCATCCGAATGTGTAGGCATTTGTTTTCGTAATAGGTATATGAAGCGAAAAAGCCATATAATATTAACGAGCCCTTAGAAAGAAACATAATTTTAAAATTGGAACGAGATGTTCGATTTACGAGCGCGCAGACCAGTAGGCTCTTAGCCACGCCCTCCTATTATCCCGACTTTTTATAAATACGAACCGGATGGATCGTCAAGTAACTGAAATTAACAAGAAATATACCTCTAACAGCTTCTTAGCTCGGTCTTTTAATAATTTAAGTTAGCTTAAATATGTGAAGAAATACATCTTACCACCAAGAGAGAAAAATAAAAGAAAAGCGCAATTAAAAGAAATATGGCGTCCACGCGGCGGGAGGTTTTAATTGTCGAACATATTACGGACGTACATTAATATACTAAATAATACCATGTAGGTAGCATACGCTAGCAATGCACATTGTAATAGGTACTGATAGCAAAAAAGAAATTTCCTAGAATGGGTGTACTTTTTTGTATACCAACTTAAAGTAAGTAAGTAGGTACCTCCTACTTACAACACATACTTAGGTAAGTAGAGCTACTTAGTTTACTATTCTACCATTTTTATAAATAAGAATGTTTGTGTGTACGGATGGATGTTTGTTAGTCATCCAAGAAAAACCTGATGCAACGTCAGCCTAAACTTGTTGATGTTTAGAGCGACGAGGTTAAATAAAAAAATGAAGTTGCAACGAATTCTTTGAGATAAAACCAAAAGTTTTTTCATTCTTATTCAAGTCAAAGTCGAGTTATAGTTATAGTATAGCCTCTTATATGATCTGACTTATCTGATCTGATAGTCGAAACATAAGCTATTTAATCTAACCAAAAATGAATTGGGGTTCATTGACTTGCAAAACATTCGTGATTTTTCTCCAGATATTGTTTTATATTAAGGTCAGACAGCCTAGGTCTCAAGTCTCTTGAATCCTAATCCTTACAGGTCTCAAGCCATTTGAATCTTAATCCTTTATATTAAACCTACTATGATTGGTAGCGCACTTGCAGCACCTGTGTGGTGTTGTTTGTGTTACAGGCGACGGTAGCCACTTACCAACAGGTGTCCCTGTCTGACCTTTACATAAAAAAAAATCTGTTTCGAATTGAAGCTGCTGAACATTACTTATTTGTGCTGACTTAACGTTGTCTAAGAAATATTACGCTGAAAAAAAAAAGAAACGTATCCCACACATAAGTGTAGTACAAGCTAACTCAAGTATAACCGAGTGTTGTTCTGTATCGATAAATTCATGCGTTTTACAACATCGGTAAAACTTGATATCAGTCTCCCGCGCCGTGCTCCGCATGGGGCCGACTTGTGCCGTCCGGTTGGCCTCACACTATTATATACCACGATCCACGACCTACCACTTGTACAGTGAGTACCGTAGTGCGGTGTGCAATTTAGCTCACTGTAGCAAATGATTCCCAATCTTGCGTCTATGGACCTTTTTTGCGTGGGCAAACGAACTAGATCCCTTTTTTTTTCGAGGAGAAATCCGTTTACAGATTCCCCACCGCTGGCTAAACGGTAGGGGTATGTGGGGGTCAGCCGCGGCGCTCTGCGCTATTCTATAGTCATAGCGGGCCCGGCCAATACCCACTAAAATTCCCCGGTGCCTCCTTGCCCTTTGTGCGGGGGTGGACCGGGCTCTGCCGAGGCAACAACTCCGATCCACCCCCAGAGATCCCTAGCGGCTATGGGAAGATCGATTTAGGCCCCATTGGCACGCAAGATTCGCCCGAATTTTCCCAACTGGCCCGAAAAAGTATGTCCCTGCATTCGCCCTAATATAGATCGGTGGTGTATGTATACTTATGGGATTTCCACCCATTAATAAACCCACGGTGGCGGGGGATTAGAGGACGTTAAGATACACTATATAATACTTTCTTCCCATCTTGATTAGGCGCGGAGGATTAATGAAGGACTGCAACAGGATAACAGTTAATCCTGTTGCAGTCCTTGACTGGAAAGTGGTGCAGGTCAACCTGCAGAGGGCCAGGCTGGCAACCCATTAATTGGTGATGGAGTCTCATTAAAGGACTGGTGTGCGTTTTGCTGTGGTTCAGGAACTATCTGGAGTTCCATAGACAGAACAGTTAGTGGAGAAACTACTTTTGCTATGAGAAGTATAGTTTCTGAAACACCAAATACCAACCAATTCGGTTTTCACTTATGGAAAACGAGGAATGTTTTTGTTTCTAAAAAAATCTCATCTCGGGCAAAGTTGGGAGCGGACCGCTAGTGTCATATATACATACATGTGTCTAAAACAAACTTCATAGTTTCATTAATACTTAATTAACTTAATACACCGATGCCCTCTTCAATTTTCACCACATTACATTATAAACCGCAAGTAGAATAGAGTAGGTAATAGGTACCTACGTTGGTAAACAACGCGGTTATATTTATTTACTGCAAGGAAGGCTTTAAATTATAAAACATCACCCGATACGATCGATTAAGGGGTGTGTGTAATTATAGAATATACCTTACTATCTCCATTTTCTGTATAAACGCCGTTTCTCTTGTAATTATAAACGGTCAGCGATTAAACCCCTACTATAATGATAGCATGCGCTTTTTTTAATTGCGGCAACATCGCGCTCATTTGAATTTGACGAAAAAAATCATTCGAAACACATTTTCAAATTACACGTTTTGAACTGTGATCTCGGATGTGTTAAAACTATTGGTTAAAGTATTTAAAATAATGAGCGGATTTATTTTAATTGCTAGTTAAGTTAATTGGTGGTTTAGTGTAGGTAATGAAAGAAAGCAAAGTATAGGTACCTATTATTATAAAACATATTAATGACGAGCGAATAAAGGTAAAGGGACAGGATATTATAGTATTATAACAGTTGGTCCTTATTAAAAAAAAACTGTTACAGCGTTACATCAAAGTAGATATAAGTATTAGTTATCTTATTATTGTCTATGGATATCATCTTATAAGGATAATTTTGATAGCAATTAGCATAGTCATAATTATCAATATTCAATCAATGTAGGTATATATGTATGTATATACCAATGTACAAATAACATTATGTACAAAATGTTATGTAACCTTTGTGAATTCACTCACGGTCCAATGAATAATGAAAATGAGATTTGTATTATTATTTTTAATTGTAAAATAAAAAAAACGAAAATGCGGTTTATATACATTTTTTATGATAAAGAGAGACAGGCAAGCAATCAGAGTCAGAGGTAGTATACCTAAATGTTAAAACTGTTGACCCAAAAAATAATATTTCAGCCTCTAGGTAATTCATTAAAAAGTTATTAAGGATTAAAAATTATTTTAAATCAATCATTTTGTTGGTGACGTAAACACCAAAAGAAAAAAATCCAATTAATTTTAATTTACCAAAAAAAAACTAGAAGTAATAAAAAAGATGAAGTATTATGTTGTGAATTTTATATATATTTATGTTAAATTTAAGGACGTCGTATAATATGGTTGCACAAAGCGATTCGCGACCAGTTTACGGCTAATGAAGGGAGATGCCCATTTGATCAGTTGCACAGCAGGGCGCATGTGCAATAACCGAGAGCTTTTTAATTTTGATGCGGACGTGAAGCCGCCATTAGATTTGATGTATGCCTACGTGTGGTATCGCCAATTCCATGCATAATATTAATTTATTGTTAATTTTGTTAAAGCACTTCATTTTTGAATTGTGAAATAAGTATAATTTTAATTTAGGTACAGTGCATTTTCATTGAGTTAACAGGAGATGTAATAGGTATATAACTTGTAATTCAGTTATTAGAAATTCCTGCATTGCATTGAAATTATTACCAATATTTAGGTACAAATGTAGACAGATTTTAGATACCTTTAGTAGGCAGTGGGTATACCATAACCATGTTTTTAAATAGCGAAAAAGGTTGGTTAGGTACGCTAGTCAACCTCCTTCGAACTATGTATAAAAGTATGATATGTTAAACAAATTAGTGACATTACATAATTGAATGACAGATGTCATTATAAATTAAAATTCTCGCATTATCATCTGATAATGTTAACAATACAATGTTGAAATTATTATCAATTAAACACAATCCACAAATTCTGCATTTGCTAAAAAATACAAGAGGGAATCGAAAATTATTTCATAAACATTATGAAAGGTTGCTTTTTTATACTTTTTCCAATTATTTTTTAACGATATCTGTAGTAGTAGGTGATATGTAACTTGTTGAACGTTAGGAAAAATAAAATAAAATAATAGTAGGTAAGTAGGTACTTAATTAGACGACACGTTTGGTCTAGTGGCTATATAATACTTATATATAAACCCTAGCTGTTAACCAAACGGTCGCGGGTTCGAATCCCGGTAGGGTCAAATGTTTATAAATGTGTTAATATTTACCTTTGTACCTGAGTCATGGATGTTTTGTATTTATAATATGTATGTATTTACAAAAAAAGTAATCCATGTAGTATATCAACTGTCTGGTATCCATAATACAAACAATAGTTGCTTAGTGTGGAACTAGATGGTACTGTGTGGAATGTGTGTCATATTTATTTATTATTATTATGTTTATTAATAATAAATCTTGTAATAGATGTAGATACTTAAAGCTCAAAAGGGACAAAAATATCTTAATAGGATGTTTAATGTTGAATTGAAATTAGCAATCAATTCTTGGGTCGCGGTTTCTCTGGATGGGGATTGAACTTCGGCCGTCGCGATGAGTTGGACTGGCGTGACGTGTTGTCAGAGGCCGAACAGATAGTCGGCTACCCGACCTCCTTCCTCAACCTAAGGTGGCTGTTTAACGACGAAATTGCTAATACCGCAATACATTTAAGGAATCTGGTAAATGGATCTTTTTGACTAACTCCCTGTGAATTTGCATGGCACCTAAACGCTATCCAAACGTTGTGTTCATATTCATTGTAATTAAGTATAGTTTCATTGTTTTATGAATATAGTAAACTAGCTACAGCCCGCAAATTCGTCTAAGTTCCTATAGGACACATAATCTTTTTCTGTACCCCTAACAAGGTGTTTGAGAAATTGGATGATGATTGGTTAAGGCGTGAAAGTTCTGTGAAGACTTAGCCCGCGACTTCCACCACGCCACAGGTATTAAATCATAATTGCACGCATATTTTTATCAGGCGTTGAATTTTATTTTTTCATTTTATATCGTTCACAGCACTTTTTTTTTTCGGATGAAAGGTACCTACTTTATATACTTTTCTGTATCCCTGAATCCAATAAACAAACTCACTATTACATTAGATAATAATATAAGGATAGTCATCATAAATTCGATCAAAAGCAGGGCTTCTAATTAATTGGGCTCTACATTTTTATAGGTGGGCACAAATCACCCTCTTCTGAAATCGGCTAAAAACATTCTGATCGGTTCCAAGAGTAATCTCCAATCGGTCGGTTTGATTATCCTGTTGGTGTCGAAAGCTGCTGGTTTCGACGCTGGTGATTACACAGACGATCACCACGTCTCGGGAGTTCTCCACGGGCAGAGGGCGCTAGCGGAGATAGTTGAGATGAAGAGGACAGCTCACATGATCCACAGGACCATGGCGAATTTACAGGACAAGGAGAAACACGGCGATAAGTTTAAAGACCTGCTGTACGGAAACAAGATTGTGCTGCTTACAGGTTAATGCCGCGTTACAATCTATCAGTCGTTTTCTTATTGGTGAATTAATGTCTTGGTGACATCGGCCACCATCTGTTTGTTTATTTTCAACCGACTTCCAAAAAAGGAGGAGGTTCTCAATTCGACTGTATTTTTTTATGTTTGTTACCTCATAACTTTCGACTGGGTGAACAGATTTTGATGATTCTTTTTTATTTGAAAGTTGGCGCTTCCCGTGTGGTCCCATTTCAATTTGGTCCAGTTCTGACAAAGTCTGTTTATTTTTTGTTAAAAAGAGTTATTTATTTATGTTAAGGTCGATAGGCTGACGGTTCACTTGATGGTAGGTGGTATGGTAGCTTGCCTTTCGTAATCAAAATGTTTATTGATTGGATAATATTGTATTGAATATTTTATGAATGCAGATTGTTTCACCTTTTAGGAGATTACTTGCTAGCCACTTGTCTGAAGAGTTTGGGTGGTTTGCGCAACAACGAAGTAACGGAGCTCGTCTCCACCGGTCTGCGGGATCTCGTTGAGGGCGATTTTCTCGGAGAACATGATGCTAATAATTGCCCTTTGCCTTCAAAGCCTAAAGGCAAGTACCTACATGATTCTAATTCGTTATTCTGGTGCCCAAATTTTAGACAAACTTCTATAGAATGCAATTCATAATATCTGTTAGCCTATAGGTTATTGTTAGTTTTAAGAGTTATTTTCAAAAATACACTACCGATGGTAGGTAAATTATTTGTTCTTTGAGTGATGACTTCATATGATTTATTAATTTGACAGGAAGTAACGAGTGCAACAATCAATACGATTGGGAGAATGAATACAATTTGGATAAACTTGGCTCCAACCATTTCCTGGGTGAAGGCAAAAACGAATGGGTCTTACGGACCATGTTGACCTCTGGAAGTATACTGGGCAAAGGCTGCCAAGGTGCCATGAAGCTCGCCAAAAAGGGAGAAGATATTGAAAAGGATGCTTATATCCTCGGCGGGCATTTGGCGTTGATGTGGCAACTCTACTTGGATATTAAGGATTTCTTTATCCACCCACATTCGTACTCCTTGGTGGGCGCACCTTTGGTGTTCGCTCTGTGGGAATACCCGACTCTGTACGGTCACATTCTGGAATCGAAATTGGAAAATAAACCGTTAAATTATAAAGAGTTGTATTACGCGGTGAGGGGAACACGGGCGACCGAGTATTTGACGATGTTTTTGGATGAAGAATTGGAGGCGGTTTTGAAGTATAGTGAAAAATTTCCGGTTAAAGACGCTAGATTGGCGCTACAAAAGATGGCGCTGACGATTCATAGTGAAACTGTACAGTATATTGAGAAATAATCAATTTGTATGTACCTATATGTGTTACTATTTAAATTAGTGAATAATAAAATTCCTATTTACTTTTAGGTACTTAAATTCTAAGATTTTTTTTGGATGGATTTTAGCCCCTTGGTTGAGTTGTCAATGTGCCTTAACGTTTTGTCACAGAGGTTACGGGTCCAAGTCCCGGCAGGGACTACTTTGGAAATTACCTAATCTTTCAAATTTGGCTTTAGACACAGACTACGGCTTTAGACTAGGTCTGGTAACTGGTAAGTACGGTAAGTGAGGGAGCGATGTCAGAGCCTATTGCTCTATCCCTTATATCCTTCATAATATTACAATTGATGTAAAATCATTTTACAAACAACAAAAACATGTTGGTTTTAATAAAAGAATAGAGTAAGCAGTGAAGAAAATTTACCAGAGGTTTTGATTTGAGCGCTGACAAGTAGGTAGTTACATTTCTGTTAGCTGGTGACTGTTTTGACTATTCGTACAGAAATAAATATTGATACAAGTGTTATTTCAGGTGTCATTATCAAGATAACTATAACGCAATTATACAAAATGACAAAACGTCAGTCACATGTGCAAATATCTCATTACGCCTGTCATTAAGTTCAATTTTAGCACTGTACTGCCCTCCACTGCACAAATATTTATTTTTAAAGTATAGTATCACACGTAAAATTATTGAAAATGACTTGTGAAAATTAAATATGTATACTTAGATATAGCTATCTACGTATAAGTAATTCAAATCAAATACCTATACCTAGGCATTATATTTAACTTAATATGATAAATTTCGAAAAAATCCTTTTTTAAGCTTCCATTAGAATTCTGCGCTTATTATAATATAATACTAGCCGGTGGCCGCGACTTCGTCCGCGTTGAAAAAGAAAAAAGTAGCCTATCCTGTGTCCTATATATGCGTCTAAATGTTTATCTACCAAGTTTCATGGAAATCAGTTAATTCGTTTAAGAGTTATAGAGGAACATACCTACCTTATTATTATTATATACCAAAACATACCTATATATTTATTATGATTGAACTTTTATTAAAAATAATGGATTATTTTGTTATCCTTTCATTCTTTTGTCTATTTTAGGAATGGGAAAACTAATATAAAGTGCTCATAATAAGAATATAAACAACCGTTGTTGCACGCGACTTCGTCCGCGTAACTTAATAAAATATAGCCTATGTTAGTTCCTGTTAACGTAGCTTTCTATAGGTGAAAGAATTTTTCAAATCGGTTCAGTAGTTATTGAATAATTCAAACAAGCTAATAAATCTTTCCTCTTTAAAATATTAGGTAGTATAGATAGATAATGGATAGGTAAATTAAATTCTTTTTGCAACATTATTAAATACTATATTTAAGCACCTGAAAACATTATAATACAATACAATAACAAAATGAAAAAAGTTTCACTGCCATATACATACACATATAAAAAAAGCAACTTTTTATTTGTAGTAAAATTTTATATGTATAATGGTAACAAAACACTTCATAATTGAAATAAATACACCATAAAAACAAATACCTATACAGCGATTTTAAGACATTCATTTAATAAAAATATTTAAAACTTATTGTAATAATAAAATTGACTATATACAAGTATTTTTCAATTTATTTAAATACAAATTAAATTATTGTCATAGTGACAGCAACTTGATGAGTAAAAAAAAAAGTAATGCTAGGTATCACATATTATTACTTTGAAATCTTTTCACTACTGGGTTTTTATAAGCATCATCTCCAAGAGGAATCTGAGGACCTTAACGCAAACTGAGGAAAATTATATCTAATCTAAAAGTTACTAAAACCTATAGTTCTGTATTTTTAAGTAGCCAGAGTGCTACAAAAAAATTGTCTTTAAATAAAATCTTGATGGAACATAATTAGGTACATTTTCCACTGTCACCTGAACTAGTTATTTAAAAATTATACTCTATTGCAGGCCCCACACATTCGAGTATATTGGACACAAGTTATATTCTTGGATCCATTACAATAAGTTGTGTAGATCGGTCTTGGGACAGATATTGGACATAAATGGAACATTGCGTCCAATAGCCAATGTCAACCCGCCCCATGTGTCGGTAGGCGGGTGGTCGTTTCTCAATCCACACATTGCTTGTATCAGTAGGCTGTTCTCGTAGGACATGTCTGCTGCTCGCAAAGGACTTACTCGAACTTTCAACGGTTCAACTTTCCAATGCTCTTGGCTAGTGTGTTAGATATTGAAGCCGATGTGGCCGCATTCCTTGGTTATAATTATTGGCCATTGTCAGAAGCCAATGTGTGGCGCCGGCCTTACGCATACTACAATGTCCTTATCAAACTCTTTATTGTATCAGTTGACTTGCAGTCACCAAACATTTCAATATAAAGTTGTGCCTTCAACGCGTTGGCTTCATACAATAACCTAGTCTTCTCTATTGCATCTGTTTTGACAATTTCATCTCTTACTACATCCAAGTCTATATCTGACACATTCTGTCTACCCCCTATGAGATCATATAAAAGGTTGTTTTCACTTAACGCGAATAGAACAGGTGCAGAAACTAATGAAAATGGTTCTTTATTTTGTAGAAACTTTTGCAATTCACTAGCCGCCTGCCACGCTAGACATAAATGGCAGCCAAACATGAATGCGTTGTCTTGTCTTTCTAAGTCTCCACCACTCAGTACGACCGTGCCTTGACATCCCCTACCAAACAATGAACCACCGTTGTACATAGTCCTCAAAGTCCACTCCCGCACGGGTGATCCTAGCCCGTCGATTGTTTCTAATGGCAAAGTGTCACTGGTTATATTGTAATCATCGATATTTCTAGCTAAAGGAAGTCCCGGTAAAGGCATGTTTTGATCGTCCCTATCACCAAAGAATTCACCTTCACTCAAATCTCTCAAAGCTGTTGATATTAAATATGATAAATCTTGATTCCTCAATCTGGCCAGCATGCCGTTCGCTGTGATAAGTAAGTAGTCACCGATCAATATAGCAATTTTATTTGCAAATAGTGCAGTGTCCTTGTTTGGATTTCTATCCTCATATGGTATGTTAAGCAACCCTCTGTGTATATAGTGGCCGGTTCGTATCATTTCAGTCAATTCTGCAAGAATTCTTTGATTTTGAGTGACTGTAGCCATTTGCATTGGGGAGAGTGAAGTTTTTAAAGCCTTTGATAGAAGCAAAATGACTAAACCCCAAGGTTGTAGATTATTCTGCTCATTGTAAATAACAGTTTTTGCTGTATGAATGATTGGATGATTGCTGCCAACCTAAAAAAGAGATTGTTATGTCAGACTTATTTGCTGATTAAATAGGTAATTATGGTAAGTGACTACCATCGTATTAGAACTGCATTTAGTGCAACTCTCTTCAAGAGTCTCATGTCTCAGGTTTATGTTTATTATGTTACGGTTTACAGACAGGTTGTCGATCTACTCGATGATGAGAGGCTACCATCGCCTATAGCACAAGCAATGCCTCAGGTTTTACAAGTGTACTACAGACCATAGTAAAATTAAGAATGTAGGACTTGAAAAGGCTCCGTCCCTTTTCTATGCCTCATTTTTAACTGGGATATATTATAACTGGGGATACTTATTCCCTCATAGGGATGTTACAGATATAGGAAAATACCTCTGTAGGAATTTTGTTTCAGAGTTTGCTCATCCATCATGGCATTAGTTAGTTACATTATGGTACAGCAGTTAGTTACATTTCAATAAAATTTATTTATAAGGTAATGACCTTAGCATTGAATCTACCATAGGAGCGCAAGGTAAACTAGTTATCCATAAACACTATTTAATTATCATACACCTTATAACTTCTTAAGGTCACACGTGACGTGCGCGCTTAAAAAATAAATTGACAAGTGGAAATGTACTTACAACTTTACGCAAATGCATGGCCATATTAGCGAATTCGTCGCTCAATAACCAACGCAGATTCATGAAAGAGGTTGGATATCCGACTATCTTTTCCGCCTCTCTTATAACTTTGGTCCATTGAGTGAAAGAAGGGCGAAATAAGAAATCGTCCTGAGTTACATTGGTTACGGTGGTTTCATATCTGATTTGATGTGATAATATTGCCGCCCGCCGAAGATTACGTATTAGAACATAAGACATGGTCGATAACTTTCTCTCTAAATTAACTAATATCACAGTCACATTCAATTTTTGTCAATATTCTTTAATTAATAAGGAAAACACTGGACATCAACGTGATTCTGGTTATGTCATTCTTGTGTAATGTAATGTAATGTTTTTATATTTTTGACGTTTCCGCTGTGCGTTCAGAAACGTAGCTCGAGAATTGCAATAGTGGATTGTTAAATTTTGTAGATATAATATTTTGTGTTATATAGTATTAAAACAATAAAATGTGTTAATAATTTTATTAAAGTAATGCTTATAGCCATTGCTATAGATTGTTTTTTATTAGTAATTACAACTTTGAAAAAAATTGAAGCGATTTCGAAACGCACTTCATTCGTACAAATGGCGGGAATTTTAAAATGAGATAGAGTTTTATACGTCACTATTACTAATAGGTGTTATTTTTTTCTTTAACGAACTGGTTATCAATTTTCAATACTATCTTTTAATAATAAATCTGTAATGGTTGGTCATGGAGTAAGTTACTTTGTTTAGAGAGATATCGTGTTCATAGGCTCTATACAATACTGAAACTAAATTGACGATTTTAGAATATTTTTCTGTATGTATGTATAACTCTTAAATGAATTAACTGATTTTCATATAACTTGGTAGATAAATTTTTAGACGTACAGGACAAAGGATAGGCTACTTTTTTTCAACGCGAACTAAGTCGCGGGCGCCAGCTAGTTTTAAATATAAAGGTCGGCCGGCTGGCTAACAGTCCACTTGATTTTATGTATTTCTTTATTATATACCAAAACGTTTACAGGTAAGTATTTATGAATTGTTACCACCAATTCGAGAAATCGATGACCTCCGTAATTGATTAGTGTTTGTCTTGTTCTAAACATAATTCATATAATGTACCTGTTACATCCAATCAGATTTCGGGCCAACATAATTCAAAAATGGAAGGGTCACGTCCCCTGGCAAAGACGGTGGCTCGTCCATAGCAATTAAAAATAAAAGCAACATAATGTATAATTTGTTGTCAGTTTATGGGGGCCTGGTACAGCGCTCCGCAAAACGACCACAATAACTGCATTTGCATTTTGATCGGTGCATTTCTTGATTGAGTGAGGTCTGAATATTCTGCCGAACGCGTACATATACCTACCGGTCTCGTATATCATTTATATTTTTAAATTAGAGATATATATGTTTTCAAATGTTTAGATGGTGCGTCATTATTTTGCATTGTTAATAAGGGTTGTGATTTATTTTATAACTGGTACTTAGTAGAAGATCTACACTAATTTGATAGGATGTGGTCACAGCATACGGTAATTTCAAGCTATACATTATCGACGAGTGATTTAAACCATATATTTTATCACTGTGACAAATGTTGTTTTTCAATACTAAATTATGATATTTGATATACCTATGTAGGAAAACATTTTCACAGTACCTATATATAATCAACTTTCATAGTTATTTCAAGCCATAGCCGTTTTTGTGTCAAAAAATAGCTTTTTACTGTTTTACCCACGATTTAATTCATCAATGCCCCCTTTTGTTGGATGAAAGGTAGCCTACGTCCATTTCTGCACCACTGACAACGTGTATGCAAAATTTCATGGTGTAAAATTCAGTACCTACTTGGGTAGGTACTTTCGAAAAATTGTCATTTTGAAGAAACGATCTTTTTTTTATTTAAGAAATGTTCATTTGAAGGCATTAGCGATAAAAAAATATGAATCATTATCCAATTAAATTATTTCGTCATCAAGGATGCCAAATGGAAATAAAATTAGCTATTTACTGGTGTAAATATTTGCTGTAAGATGACTGTAAGTGTATAGTTTGGTAATCAGTGAAAATGGAGGAAAATAAGGAATATTTTAACATTAATTGATCATAAAATTGACATATTTATTATTATTATTATAAATTTAAATGTCCATTATTATTTTACACGCCAGACGTGGCAGTGCATGAGGCGGCATATCATATTCAAGCCAATAAGAACTGGTTTATTAACCCATGTACTTGTAAATAAATGATTTGAATTTTGAATGCCTAGCAGTGGTCGGAATATTGTAACAAGGGGGTTAGGGGATAGCTCACTATACGACCCAAGAGCAGCGGCACAATGAACCGACTAACCATTTTATGCTGTCAAATTTGAAGGCGAGCGAAGCCGCGGGGCACAGCTACTAATAAATATTTTAGTTTATTTATTATTCTCCTGCTGGAAGGTTTTGCAAGTGTAGTGACGAACAAAAAGCATAAACAAGTATTTTATCGGAACGTATCTTGGACGCAGCGGGCCGGCGGGCGGGCACCGCAATTACAGCCTAATTGCCCGCCTTTATTTCACAGAAATAATTTACTAATATACGTCTACGTAGACCACGCCTTAACTATCAACATCGCATCTTCGCATATCAATGCAAGCAATAATAATTACGGAATTGTATATAAATGCTACTGGGTCAATTTTGTGGGGGAATCTTTTTTTTAATTTACTAAATATTGGATACATATTTGTAAATAGGTCTAGTCACGATTGTATTTGGATCAGCTATTTTTTTTAAATAATTTTCATTTAATATTTAAAAAACAGCGGCATGAAAAATAGGATGGCAAGTCGATGAGACACTATGATCCGCAGTCACACAAACTGATTACCACCTCCATACAGAAGACACATAACAGCATTGTTGTGTTTTGTGAGGGAGTAAGAGATTCTAGTTCCCATTACTTCATGCTTTCAAGATCTAAAATTAATATTACTCTTCTTAGAAGCTAAAGTATACCTACTCACCATTATTGAAACTACTCTATGTAACATGATTGCGTACGAAGGTATTATATATTATATAACCATGGTTGCCTGTCAGTGCAGCATATATATTTTTTGTTTCCAAATAACAAGTTATTTTAGAAAAAAAATAATCTATTTAAGCATATTTATCTTTATTCATAGATATTAAGAAAAACCCTTAAAATAAACTTAAGACTGTTTCAAGCCTTATTTGTTTTACATTTTGACATATCCCATTTAAATATTGATTGTATACATTCATAATGACAGTAATTGTCAATCACGGTTCGTTGAAAAAATTAAACACTTATTGTCTATGGTGACCGAAACAGGGACGCGCTTATAAATATGCATAGAGTAATTTTTGAAGTGGGTTCCTTTATTAAGTGAGGTGCGCTCCTCCAGCCGACGGTAAATTGCTTCTTCGGTTATTATTCTACCCATCGCCAATCCTATCCATTTAAAACCAATTATGTTTTATTATAGTTGGACAGAGAGAGACGGGGGTTAATGACGCGGCGTTAGAACGGGATAGAAGCATGTGGACCACAGACAAGCGTTGGTAACCTCTGCGTGCGCTTTTTTTTAATGGGCACTCGGGCACGGGCGCGCTGTCTTGATGCCTGGCCGTGAATGGAGGCGTTATGGACGCTTGGAAATATGAAATTAAATTGGTTATAATGAGTTACATAAGGTATCACGATCGCGCGGGTTCGACGGGTCGCGGAAGGCCTTTTGTTTCTTCGGTCGACGAACTTTGCGCTTAGGCCTCAATAATTAAAAATTGTTCTGTTCGTTTTGTTTTTTTAAAAGCCTTCAATTTTTAGACTTAATGGACTCTGTGCGATATGCCTAATGGGCAAATCTTAATGGATAAGATTATATTAACCTTTCACCCGAAGCTGTTATGGTCTTTTTAATTTAACTTGAAATCAATTCTGACTAGTCACTGACTAATATTTAGTCAAGGTTTGGTATTGTATTAGTCGTTTGGAATTAAGTAAGGAAGTAGTTACAGGAACGAAAATCGGAATATATACTTAGTGTAATCGGACTCTCGGAACCGAACCTAGGAATCGATATTTTTTTGAATGGCAAGCTGACATTGATCTGTAGGTGACTGCCGTCGCCTATTACTTCAGCAATAAGAACTAGGGGTTGCAAATGCTCTGCCGACTTGTATAGAGTGATGTATAATGTATAAGGTGGATAGGGAAATAGGTTCTAGCATCCCTTTCTCACTTACCAAAACATGAAAGAACAGGTGGTTATTTAACGCTGGTCTTTCGTAAAGAAATGTTATGCTGCTGCCTGCTGACCATCTTACTCTGTTTAATTGAAGATCGCAGTGTATCTGTCTCTCATCATTATCATCGCCCCAGTCGTACGTAGTACTTCCATTGCTGGATATAGGCCTCACATAATTTTCCAATATGACAGGTCAGAAGTAGCTTGGATCCACCGTTGACCCGCGGCAAGGCCGTGGTAAGGTATCAGATCATCTTGTGGCTTGCTTGGGCTTGCCTTTTGCCTCTAATGTTCTGCCGTATATACTATATTATTATACTAGCTGCTGCCCGCGACTTCGCCCGCGTAACTTTGTAATATACTAAATCCTTCCTCGAGAACCACTCTATCCATTGGTGAAAACAGCATGAAAATCGGTGCATCAGTTTTTGAGTTTATCGCAAACAGACAGACAGACGCGGCGGAGGACTTTGTTTTATAATATGTAAGGATAAAGAAGGATGTTTTACCTATAGGTACTAGATATATATACTATATGTTCTGCCTACTCCAACTTGAACTGTAATACTAAGTTCTATCTCTTAACAAGTATTTTATTTGCTGTGTGTTAATAATATCGTGATTAAATCTTTCGGCCGTTGGCGAGGTCATAACGAGACGTAGCAAAAGTGACATAGGTTAGTTGTAACAGTTATGTAGCGCACTAGACGTATTAAGATCCGTCTCTCTGAATGGGCGCATTAGCGTACAATGAGCTGCGCAAGAGTCGATTCACCACTTTGATCGCGCCGCGCCGTAAAAACGGCCCAACTCTGTGTGTTTACTTTACAATGTACTTGAGTTGGTTAAATATTGCCACATTAAAATATGTGAAAGATTTGTTCAACTATAGGTTTTGATCACGGATTCGCACGCGCACTTAGGTATAATTTACTACCTATTGCACCCGACTTCGTCCGCGTAACTTTATAAAATATAGCCTAAGTAAGTTACTCGCTGATAATATAGCTTCCCAACAGTGAAAGAATTTTTCAAATCAAATCGGCAGCAATTATCGGGATGTACCTATATACCTATCCTTATCCTATCCCTATCCCATAGGTTTTCATGTTATCTAGATAAGTAAGTATCTAGATTTTTATTATATATCCCAAACATCTTTAAAATCTTTACTGGCATTCAAAGCGCCGCTAGCGCCATCTGTTAGTGAAATTTAAGATTTCTATAATGTTGCATAAATAACAACATTGTTGTATGTAAGTAAGTAAGTAGGTAAGTATCAAGTTTCATTTAACATCCAAACATCTTAACTTCACTTTTTGTAGATAATGGTTGCTAATTAATGATTGGTAATCTCTTAAATTTTATTGAAATTTGTTGATGAAGAAACATTCGAAAAGTAGTTAAAATTAATTACCATCTATGCAAAAAACTCTTTAACAGTATACATTGTATAGATTGATGGTTAAGTAATTAGCTAGTGAGTTTATATCTACTTAATTATTTTTTCCTCTTTACTTTACCTAAGTTCATAAGAAATTTTTCATAATAATTTTATATATTATTATCTCATCTTAGTACAGTACATTATGTACTAATAATAATATTTAACAAAATAATGCACATATAGAAACAAAATTAAGATTATATATTATGTTTGATGTTTAATACCAAACATTTTCATTTTTCAGTTTTGCTACTGCATACTAGATGGCGCCACTGACAACACTTTTAACGCAAACTTTAACTGAAACAAATGAACGTTTGAATTATTTGTGCTAAAATGTGAGTTGAACACATTATATTGAATTTTATATTTATAAGTCTAAGAAAATATATACATACATATAATGCCTGCTATAGTGTCTACATAATTATAAGAAGAAGTAATAATTATTTACAGTCATAAATTAACCTACATAAAATTAACACATTTGTTTTATGAGTAAAAAGTACAACGGAACAGGTGTTGGTAACAACTTAATTTTATATACAATAATAATATTTTATTGATCATAAAAATTTCACTTGCTCGACACTTATAAGTAATACTCGAAATGGCACCCGGTCACTGAGGGTTTTATATCTTGGCAAAATGGCGACTGCCCTCTTTGGCGTTACCTTGATTTGCCTCTTTTGTTTGCACGCATTCATACAATCTTGGCTCTTGTGAAACATCTTGGGCTGAAGTATTTTTTAATGTCATAGGGCAGCTTGGAAGGAAAGTAAATTGAGGCAAGAGGTTAAGTCATTATGGGCGAAGTTCGATATTATGGTTCACCCAAGATATCAAAATAATTCAATATTTTTTAAATTATTTGACAAAAAGCGTCACATAGCAATAATAACAATAAACAATAAAATCGATATAGGATGTTATAAGCTTACTAAATTTATTAAAACACAATTTGTTTTTAACGTAGGAGATGTTTGCTTATAAAATATTTTCAATAGTTATTACCGAGGTACATATTTAATTAATTTTATCAATTAATATATTAAAACATATGCAAACTACTTATGAAAAATAAAATAGAATTTTTCTATAAGTAGTTTAATATTTATTTTTATGGAACTCCAAGTCTTTAAATATTTATGTATATTGTAAAAATTATGTATATAATGACTGTTTGTTTTCTGAATAAAGAGAAAAAGAACTATTTCCGTTTTACTATTATTTTTCTTTCATTTGAAGTAAGAGTACTATTAAGCATTTACTTATCACTAATTTACTTGTGTTGAAACAGCTATTGCTTCAGACCAAGTGATTAAGTCTAGGTAAATATTAGCACTAGGCATGTCTACAGAGACCGTTTCCCATAATAGATGTACCTATCGTGGAATTATCTTATTGCAATTAACCGATTGGCTCAGCGGTTAGCTCAGCGATTGACTGATGTGTCAGAGGTTGCGGGTTTGATCCTCGCTCGAGACAAACATTTCTATGCATCAATCAGTATGTCTAATTGACTTTGTCTGGGTATTAAAATAAGAAATTTATTATGCATTTTTTTATTTGTTTTAGATTTTTATTTTCTTAGATGTTGAATCATTTATTGAATCACTAGCTGTTGCACTCGATTTCGCCCGTGTAACTTTATAAAATATAGCCCATTGTTACTCGCTGATTAAGTGAAACAATTTTCAAAATCGTTCCAGTAGATTTTGAGTTTATTCATTACAAACATATAAAAATACAAATCTCTCTCTTTATAATTGTATAGATTTATATTTGTATAGATTATAGATACCCTACCCCAGATCCCTCCCCCATTGTTTAGAATTAATAATTAGCTAGTAATCAATTTATACATTATTTTCAAGTATTTTAAGTCCTACACAATGAAACCCTGTAATTAGCAATGTAAGTAGTAATAATGTGTCTATTGTATGTTATTTTGTTTTGCTGTTGGGTTTATGTTCAAAATAAATAAATAAATAAATAAATAAATATGGCTCATTTATTTTTGTCATGCGTTGATCGGTTTTTTTTTTCGATGATCACTCAAAGTATCTATTAGGTATACAATTTTGGAAAATAGGTAGATATTCTGAAACATGCAACAACGTGTATGCATGATTTCACGCTGATCGAAAAGTACTTTCAGATACTTTGAACAAACATTAAATTTAGAGTCTTGTCGGACTATACAGTTATATATTTAGAAGACTAAATATGAAAAGAAATTCTAGTCTCCTTATCATTTAAGTAATTCTCTGTTTGCTAGATCGCAGACATTAGGTTCTAGCAATGTACCTATCCGAGACGACGTGTCTAGAGTGTATAGGTAAGTGCAGCCGTAGGGTGAATTGAGGGGTGCGGCAAGGGGACGGGGGGAAGGGGGTTGTGAACAAATGATATACCCCCGTAATGGGTTTCTGATTGCCATAGATTTATACTAAGAAATGTATCAAAAAGTCCAAAAAAAGCAATGCTTTTTCTGCACAAGATGACGCAGTGACGAGTCAATTGTTTTAATAAACCTCTTTGATAAAAGTGTTTAAAAATAATAGACATACCAGGGTGGGAGAGTATAGTAGGTTCACTAGTGTAAGGAGGAATGAACGAGTATTTCCGATAAAAGTTGAATACGTGCGAAGCTGGGAGCGGATCACTAGTAATATTTTAAATGCAAAAGTTTGTGAGAATGGATGTTTGTTACAGATTTAAGCGAACAATATTAAACGGATTATGATGATACTTTATTTAGGGACTCTTTCACCATCTCTAAGTAAAGTGTCAAAGTAGGCTAACCGCCATTTAAAGTCACCGGTAAGAAAACGTACGAGTTTCACCAACTTCGACTAGCTTTACTTAAGGGTAATTTTACTTGCCAATAAGCGTGACTTGAAAAACAACTAATCAACTAATAATTTTACAGACGAATAATTTTTACCAGAATAACACACACCTACTCAGGCGATAAAGTTAAACGGATTAGATATTATAGTATTTATTCAAAATATCTTTCAACCACTGGGTCATTTACGTGGTCCAATGTCCCAATTTTAATTAAAGGATAATCCTTGCTGCGTAAGCTAACTTTTTAGGTAGCCATTATTTTTTATTTTAGATAGTTGTTAAAAAAAAATAAACGAAGAATTACAGGTGGATTTAATTCCAAGTAGGTAAATCCTAGATTTGATGTCTAGGATGTCTACGAGGGACATAACCTAAAAATGTTTTTAGTTAAGTAAGTAGGTATTAGTGCATAGGTATATTTATTTTTTAATAAAAAATTATCAAAACCACCTTTTGCTCTTGACTCTGTTTGCGTCTCTAGCCCTCTTTTTCTGTATGAAAGGTACCTCATATTATGTATACAGTCGGCCGCAAAAGTCGATTAATACATTCAAAAGTGGAAAACAATTGAACACTCAACTTACTTACTTACTTACTGAAGCTTTTTATGATCGTTTGTACGTGAAGTTTATTTTACTCTAGTCGTCCACTTGTTTTACACTTTTAATGTGTTAATCGAGTTTTGCGGCCGACTGTACCCGTGTTTCTCTATTTCTTGCTTCAGTACCTACTCTTCAGCTGTTATAGGAACAGTAGAATTCAGAATCTGGTTTTGTTCGGCGGTAAAAGCTCATAATGAATTATCCTTTGACCATGATAATATAATGTTGTGCTTCCCTTTAATTTAAACTCATACTTGTAATATTCCTTTTAGTAGTGTTTTATATAATGATGTAGTATGTCTTTAGTTGGTAAGCCTTTTTAAATAAATAAAATAAATAAATAAAATGATCTTTTTAGTATGTGTTATGAGAAAGCAATGTATAAGAATGTATTATTCTTTCTGAGCAGGTTATAATTATTCTAGCTTCTTCTTCTTCGCATTTTCTTCTTGGTTCAAGGTTTAAAAGTGGCATTGTAAATGTGCATAGGTGAAAACAACTAATTAAATATACTTCAATCATATTGTGGTCTTTATAAGTTTATACCTAAAACAAATACTACAAGTATTTCCACAATCGGCACTGTGAAAGCTTTTGGTCCTTTTAAAACTATTATTAAGATAAGTATAGTTTTTGATTAACTTCGATTTCCACTTTATATAGCTATAGTTGGAATATAATGAAACTTTGAAAGCCTGAATCGCTGAAAGCAACTATAAATTGTTACAAAAACGCTAGCGAAATACTTAGGTTTAAGTGTTATACGTAAATTTTCTTTCAAGTTATAAGCAAAGATAAACTCACACACGGGCACGGCAAACAGTCAAGTACGCACACAAGAGTAAAGTGGTGTTCAGAAACTAAAGTTAAATTTGCAAGTGATAGATATGCGAGGCGCTCTCGGAATGTAATTTTCACACGCTCAAGCGACGTCACTGGCGCCCCCCCGCGGCATCACCCCTCGCCGCTTTCCATCGCGACACCACCCTGTTCTCGCTAGCCACCCTCATAGTCCTGGAGTTGGAGGAAATCCGCTATTTGACTAATTTTAAAAAATCGTTTTAAATCTGACCATTTGAAAGTCTGACGATTTGAAAAACTGACCATTTGAAAGTCTGACCTTTTGAAAATAAAGGAAATTATTCTATACTAGCTGTTTCCCGCGACTTCGTCCGCGTTAAAAAAGATAAAAAGTAGCCTCTCACGTGTCCCGTATACTTTTAAATATTTATCTACAAAGTTTCATGAAAACCAGATAATTCGTTTAAGACTGATGGAGGAACATACATACAGACATACAGAAAAAAATATCTAAAAATAGTAAATTTAGTTTCACTCTTAAACGAATTAACTGATTTTCATGAAACTTGGTAGATAAACATTTGGAAGTACCTACGGGACACGTGATAGGCTTTTATCTTTTTTAACGCGGACGAAGTCGCGGGCTAGTCAATACTAATAATAAATCTGTAGGGCTCGGTCATGGAGTAATTTACTTTGTTTTCAGAGATATCGTGTTTATTTATAGGCTCTATACATGATACCGAAACTAAATTGACCATTTTTAGAATTTTTTTCTGTATGTATGTATGTATGTTCCCCCATCACTCTTAAACGAATTAACTGATTTTCATGAAACTTGGTAGATAAACATTTAGAAGTACGGGACATGTGATAGGCTTTTATCTTTTTTAACGCGGACGAAGTCGCGGGCTAGTCAATACTAATAATAAATCTGTAAGTGTAGGTATTGTATGTATGTATGTTCCTCCATCACTCTTAAACGAATTACTTAACTGATTTTCATGAAACTTGGTAGATAAACATTTAGAAGTACGGGACACGTGATAGGCTTTTTTTTCTTTTTTAATGCGGACGAAGTCGCGGGCGCCAGCTAGTATTATATTTATTTATTTATTTATTTATTCATTTATTCAAAATCCACAGCTCTCAACAAAAAAAATTACCGACAAAAACAAAAAAACACACCCTACAGCCAATTATGGATTTTACATTTATATACAAAAAAAAATATAATACAAAATTATACGATTCCCTACAAACTAAACAAACTATAAAGCTATAAAAATCACATATTAAATATAATACATACATACATACACACATATTACGTAGAACTGCCACCGCCTTAAAAATTTAACATAAGTAAACATAAACATAGTCAACGTAGACGCTAGCCTGTAAGAATGTTGCCAATGCCATTCCTGAATTTCAACAACGACGAACAGAACAAGTCTGCCGAGGAAAATTTGTCATTGTACGACTTCTGAAGACGGCGCAACACTGAATTTTGAGCATAATTACTATGGACGAACCTTGAAAAGCTGAATTGAAAAGCTTCGAGCGCCTCGTTCCGACTGCTGGAGCCCACAAATTCAGCGTATTATTTACCAGGTCAATGCTGTCAACCATGCCATTGCAGATTTTGTACAAGAACGTCATATCAAGGAGAGTACGTCTATCCTCAAGCGACATCACCCGGCACATGCTACAGGCATCCCTATAGTCCGAATATGTGCGAAAGCTGCGGTAGCACATTTGTTTGAGAAACTTTCGCTGTATTTTCTCTATGCCTTGTATATGCGAGACATACAGAGGATTCCATATGCTACTACAATACTCAAGGTGACTCCTAACGTATGTGCAGTAGAGAATTTTCAAACAGTGTACGTCTGTGAAAGGTTTAGTCACTCGCATAATGAAGCCAAGGTTCTTAAAAGCTTTGGATGTTATCTTTTCAATATGGCCTGTAAACGTTAATTTAGAATCCAGTAGAATACCCAAGTCACTGACCAGCTTTGTCTCTTGGATAATTGTACTGTTGATGCTGTAATTAAATTTTATGGGCTTTAGTTTCCGACTGAAGGTTATGAAGGAACATTTATTGACATTGACATTAATTCTGTTTTCATTACAGTACACACTCAATCTTTCTAAATCATCCTGTATGGCGCGACAATCACGAATGTTCTTTATCTTCTTGTAAATTTTTATGTCATCCGCATACATCAGGAATTTAGCACATCGAAAACACAGCGAAATATCGTACAAATAACAGGAGTAGAGTAAAGGCCCAAGTATAGATCCCTGAGGCACTCCCGATGGAATTTTAACATAATTTGAACGATACCCACCCAAGACCACCGCCTGACACCTATTTCGCAGATAAGATTCGAACCACCTGTGAAGGTTCCCCTTTATACCCAACTCACCAAGCTTTTTTAGAAGCAATACATGATCAACACGGTCGAAAGCTTTTTCAAAATCAGTGTAGACAACATCAACCTGAGAAGCACCATCCATACCAATCAAGACGTCATTTGTAAATATAGCCAAGTTTGTATTTGTGGATCGATTCTTAAAGAAACCGTGCTGTTCGGGCGGTATCAAAGTTGATACCACTGGATACAAATGGTTATGCACAACACGCTCCAACAATTTTCCAAGTACATTTAGAATAGATATAGGACGATAGTTCTGCACCAGGGACCTGCCACCCTTCTTATGAATGGGAACAATATGAGCTGTTTTCCATATATTGGGAAAGTAGCCAGCAGCGAGACATCTATTAAAAATCAGTGTCACTGGAACCGCTAAGGATTTTGAACAAAAATGAAAGAAGCATGGAGGAATCCCATCACTACCAGCTCCCTTCGAGATATCTAATTTTTTTAACAACCCAATTAAGTATGAAGAGGTGATTTCGATATATATAAATCCTTTATTTCATAGAGTAAAAATGGAAATAGTCTGGCGCGTTCCCAGCTCCTGGAGTAGCGCCCCTGCGGCCTCTCACGACGGATGCTCCGGAAAATTGCTACAATGATTGTACGTTGGAATTTTGAAATGAAGGAAATGTACTTAAACCCGACTCGCCTCGATGTCTGACTGAGTGTATACAGCTAGCTCCACAACTCATATTACGACCCGTAAATGCTTCGTTTATGAACGGAATAATGGCAGGTGCAGCTGTTTCTTCATGTACGAGTACTCTGTACGTTTTTATTGTTTAAGGACCATTGTTGTAGTGAATTTCTGTACTACCCTTTTATAAAATACTAGCCATTGCACTCGACGCCGTCCGCGTAACTTTATAAAATATAATACATTCGTGTCTGTGAGACCATGGAAATACACTCAATACAAAATTTCAACACAAAATTTCAAGCCCTTTAGTAGTTGACACACCGACAGCAGCGCCATCTACCGGGTCCAATCGTATTTTTCAATCATCCAGGAAATTATCGAAATAGCCATATAAAATTTCAACCCAATCGGTTCAGCCGTTTAGAAGTTAGTACGGAAAAGGTACGGAAGGATAATTCTTACTACCCGTTGTCCTATTACCCGTTTTCCCGTAGGAATGAAGCATTTTTCCGCGGTAAAAAGTAGCCTATGTTCATCACGGATAATGTCGGCTTCTAATGGTAAAAGAATTTTTCAAATCGGTCCAGTAGTTTCGGAGCCTATTCTATACAAACAAACAAACAAACAAATCTTTCCTCTTTATAATATTAGTATAGATTATAATATTAGTATAGATCAGTTAAAATATTATGTTTTATTAGTGCCCAATTACTTAACACATTTTATTTTGTATTTATAAGCTACTACTTAGCTGTCGTACGCGATTTGTTCCGCGTAATTTTATAAAAATTTGCTGTTGATAAAATATATCCTATTTTACTCGTTGATATTATAACTTTGTATAGGTGTAAGAATTTTTAAAACTGGCCAGTTATTTTTGGGTTTATTTATTGTATTTATACAAAAATAAAAACATTCTTTCTTTTTATAAACTTTTATCAGTATAGACTAGGATAGATAGATAACTAATAAGATTCAGATAAGAGTCATGTATAATTTTCTTATTTTTTCAGTAGGTGGTAAAGATATTCATAGTAGGTATACTTACTTATATTACTCGCATACCTACTAATTTAAATTTCTGATAATACGAGACCCTTTGTCAAGTAGTTAAGGTGTACCTACTTTCCCCCCCTAGGTGGGCCATGACCTTGTCGTGGTGGGGGGGCTTACCCTCAACAATCCAATGGGGTCGCGGGGGGCCGGTGGTTCTCACCGGCCTTTCCTCGTCCCATGGGATTGTTGTTGGGGACCAACAAGGCCCACGCCCGTGTGCTCCGAGCGGGCTCCGTTCAGCGGAGCTCGTCGCGGAGCGCACTTTGGTGAGATCACCCCGGCGGCTGGGGCGGGACATGTAGCCCTCCATGCATGTTCTCGCCAGCTGTCGTCGGGGTGGTTTGGTGGAGTTGGTGGTCCCCTGCTCGGAGATGGCTGGGCAGGAGAAGGCGGGTATCAGCCCGTCTTCAAATGCCCTCGGGGACCTGCGCACATGGCTGGCTGGCTGTGTGTGCCTGCACGGGTCCCCTCCATCTGGGGATTGCTCGGGTGTCTCCGGGCAATCCCCCTCGTTGGCGTCAGCCTAGCCAGAAATGGCTAGGCTGCCCGAGGAGGGTGGGTCGGAGCAGTTGCCTCGGCAGAGCCCGTCCACCCACCACTCAAAGGGCAAGGAGACACCGGGGAGTTTTAGTGGGTATTGGCCGGGCCCGCTATGACTATAGAATAGCCTGCACGTGCGCACGCGGAGTATACTGGTCGAGTCCCATATACCCTTACCGCCTAGCCAGCGGTAGGGGATCAATAAGACGATTTCTCCTCGACAAAAAAAAAAAAAGGTGTACCTACTTTAACGGCTCTGTCTCAGGGGTCCTAGGTTCTATTAATGGCAGGACCGACATTGGAAATGAATGTTTCATTTCCTGGTCTGGATTTGGCAAGTAGTATATTTCGCAGTCATATATATGGACAGCATATAAGACTTACTCTATTCCCTTCCCGTCAATTCCCATTATGTCCCTAATCCCTTAATATCTTTAACTAGCCGTAGCCCGCGACTTCGTCCGCGTTCTCTATAGCCTAGCCTTCCTAGATAAATGGGCTATCAAACACAAAAGAATTTTTCAATTCGAACCAGTACTTGCTGAGATTAGCTCGTACATCCAAACAAACAAAAAGTCTCTTCAGCTTTATATATTAGTATATAGATTAATGCTTCGAAATAATATAATTTAAAATATCTTTAGCATTTCTTTTAGAATTTAATTCTAATTAATTCTTTAATCTAATTAGGTACTTTAGCAGGTTTTTTTTTAAGAGAAAGAGAAGAGAGGCCATCTACCACCATTTACCTCCCAATATTTATGTTATAAAAATTATAATTAGATATGCTTTCGATAATTATTACTAGTCAACTAATTTATTTTATGATCATCCATATATGTTGTAAAACCTATGTGAGGAATATACGGATATGTATTGGTTAGATGATCATAAATCACATGCGTCGATATCTTTCAATAATCCAATCAAAGCGGTCCCTATCCGAACTAATGTTATTGTCAGAGCGACCAGCCATTATCCGCGCCCAAGCGAACATCTGAATGTCCAGTCACGTAACCGCGGGAACGAGACAGATATACGGAAAACGCACTGGCGAGAAAGGGACGGCAATATAGATGTAAACAATCTGCAGCACCCATCGGTGTACAGGCGTATTAGCAAATAATGGCAAAGGAATTTTGACTTTGTCTCTTTAACATGTGAAATTACAGTCGCTTGAAACTTTTCTGCGATTAAATTTAGAAATCCGAAAAGCCTTGACGGTGTATGCAATTAAATTGCAATCAAATTTAGATTTTAATCTAAACAGTTTTAGAGCACAAATTCGAATGACGTATATTTGTGATTTAGGACGTTTCGTTCAAATCTCATTAGTCAAAAAGCATTGAAGTGGCGACATCTATCTTCTGTTTCTTATATTGACATGGCCGTCACTGCCGGAATCGGAATGAGGTAATAAAGAAATTGCAATTCCTTTTATGTAGCTTTTTAACATTGCTGATGTGCCTTGTAATGTATGTGACTTAATTGAATAATGACTTTGTTATATGCCGCCGTATCGCCCTATTTAGATGCGGAATGAAGTTAGTAATGAAGAAATATCCGGTTCGAAGGACCAAAAGGAAAATAAATTTGGCTTTTGTAAGTTAACCGTTGAGTAATCTATACGTTTATGAAGAATGCTATGATTTTTTATTTGCCTACACTTTGAATGCACATTATTTCGTAATGAATATCGAAATGGGGGATATAAATTATTTAAAGTTGTGATGAATTTACAATTTTTAAATTTCTTTAAATTTTCAGTCCCAAATTATATTAAAATGCCTAACTAAATTAAATTTAAGTTGGTAAACACTGTTGAAGCAGTTTCTTGTTTGTAAACTTGCGCCTTGACTGTCTGTTACACATTATCATAAAAATTAACTGCAAATATGTAATAAACAGTTTTACTTAAATTTTATAAGAAAATGAAGAATTTTATTTAAGAAATTTTAATAATTAGGTATACCTAGACACAAAAAGCGAAGAATGTTATTAATAATTAGGTATACCTAGAGACAATGTAATTTTTTTGGGGACTAAGTATAGTATAATACCATTTAAACAAATCATTAAATGCAAAAAAGTATATGGTAAATAGTAAATACCAACGCGCTATCCAGACGCTTCGGGTTCTTTGACCTCTTATCCTTATACCACTATTATTTTGACATTTTAAAGATAATAATAATTAGTTATTATGGTAGGAATTTGAAGGGATAAAATATAAGTTCTATACGTATCAGATGTCGACCTGTTCCACAGTTCCATAGTTAAAACAAAAAATATTATAGCCGATAAATTTTTCAATGGCCTACTTTAACACTCTTATTACCGTTCTTAATAACAACGCTAGTTTGCTATCTATAAGTGGAATTTTTTTATTAGGATTAAGATATTTACTCACCACTGTTATTATGTAATTATACGTGTAAATTTCCCTAGAATAAAATAAATAAATAAATAAATATTCATGATGGGGCTCTGTTATTGCCACCAAACGAGAAACCTAGTTCATTATAGCAATACGCATTTATATAATTTGTTAATACGAAATGAGCCCTGATAAAGTAAAGGATAAGAGATAAGAAGGCTCTTACTTACCCACAGTTTTAATAGAACAGTTAAGGGCGTCTTTCACCATCTGTCACTTAGGTTAACCGTTAGTCCGCAGATGATGGAACTTAAGTATATAAATAATCTTTGTGTGTACGGTAAAAGTCCCAAACATTAAATAGAAAATAATAATAAAAAAAATCGCCTATCAAAGGATGCAATAGGTAAACCGAGTGCATAATTTAATAAAACATAAACATTTAATATACACGCACATACACACATACGCACAATCACGCACATATGTGTTTATATGTATTCGTATATAATGTATAATATGTTTATATAATTTATAGATATTGTTATCATTTTTTTATTAGGTACTAGCACTTTTTTGTACTTACTTATAAATTTAAAGATGCCCAATAGTCTATATAAAAATTTAACATCTATTTTATGTATTAGTAAAACATTAAATGCTGTAAGGTTAGCTATTAAATAAATAAATAAATAAATAAAATTATTTCTAAAAGTAAATAATTAACACATTACTTGTAATTGGTGAAAGAGGCCCTAAGAATAAGAAATAGTTGATCAACTAGGTAAGCGAAACAAAGTCGGTTTAAATTGGCTAGTTGCTTTTTAACAAGCGAGCAATTTACTGGTAACCGATGGCTAGGTATGCAATAGTCAAGAGCTAGTCGATTGTGACGAGCCAGAATGTACGTAACACACATACATACACATATGTAAAGTTAATATAGGTATATCCGATTCGAGAGTATAGTATAGTAAGTACGGCAACACGGCCACGAGTGAAATTTTTCAGCTGCTCGTCGGTGCGGAAAGTGATCATGTTGTTGCGAAAGATACGGTCAGCAGAACAATCTATTGTTAAATTGTTCTAGTTTTAGTTAACTTAGCAAAACAATGCGAGGGTATTTGGAATAGGTATAGTCTTATGATCAACTGTTAATAAAAAATATTTAATTGCAATTTCAATTTAAGCTATTCGGAGTTCGTACTATGTTTTGTATTGTAAAACTATAATTTGTATATATATACTTTAAGTTTGTTAATATTAAGTAATGTGTATTGTACTATTTTACATTTTAATGATGACAAAAAGAATAGTATCCTGAGTTTCTTTCGGGGTTTCTTCTCAGGATCGTCATCTTGGTTTTTTTTCCGAAACCCTGGTAAATTTAAATTTATAATGACGATCAAAAGAGTTTCTTGTAGAAACCTAATTGATAAATAAATATTTTGATTTTTGATTTGATTTTGAATGAATATTACAAAAAAGAATGGAGAAAGTGTTTATGAAACTTCAATTTATTCTTTCTCAGAATGTTTTTTTTTTTTTAAATAATAATAAATAATTTCTTTGATATATATAACAAAAGGCTTAAATCCAGCAGAATCGGAATAATTTATCTGTATATTATTATATAAATTATATTATATGTCTGTACTTATTTTTAATAATAAAATCTGTCGTATGTATTCTTAATGAATCTTCAATATAAAGTGTGCGGTAAAACTCTAATGAGTTTTTGTTTACGCCATTGTTAAACTAAATGTAACATTATATTGTATTAATAAATAAATAAAAATAAAAAATAAAATAAATAATGAGCAGTATCCGATTTTATTATTATAATAAACTTTAGTAGTAGTAGTAAATCATACTGAATTTCGCAGTAGTAAATTGACTGCAGTTACCACCACTTACAGAAGACCATTACGGCACAATAGCGTATCGTATTGCGCTGAGCTAGTAAGGGATGCTAGAACCTATTTCACTATTCGCTCTTAAGGTGGCGCTGGACGAGCGTGGGAACTCAGTACCTAATAGGTATTTGGGAGATATTGTTGTCTCAACTTACTGTAATGTTATAACCTAAGACAGAATGCGAAGCAACACATTCGCGCACTTATTCAACTAGCGAAACATACGCTAGCAATTCCAATACATATTTTAGAAAAACATTAAACCCAATTTTTAATGTACACTATAGCTAGGATGCTTTCATTGGAAAACATTATTGGCTTTCAATCAAAAATTACGAGATCTGAATCAGCGAAATTGTGACAATTTCTGCACATTTTAAAAATTACCTAATTATACTAGATATAAAATAAATTTCAGTTTTTTGTTTCGATGCAAACCTTCATATTATGTCAGTCAGTCAGATGTTTTTGCAGTCTGTAGTTGAGTCGGTGTCGGCGCAACGCACGAGCGACAAGCGACACGGCCGTTAGTTGTCGCGCGGTGGATGTACCGCAAAACCAAACGTTTTTCACGCGACGGGTCGCGGCGTGCGTTTAGATGAATTTGACGCATTTAAAGCGCGATTTAGAGCCGCCCGATCATTTTAAATGTCTCTCGGTCCAGTTTCGACCGTGATTTTGTGGCGGTCAGCTTGCTAACAAACCTACTGAGGTTTGAATCGCATCTGTTCATTACTTATAATCTGTACTTGTTTTTTAATTTTAAACAAATTACAAAAAGTACTACCTTTTGCCTGCCATTTCGTTCTTGACTCTTTTTCTCAGGTGTTATTTTTTTATTTAATCACTATTGTTCATATATTTTTGTCAAGCGTTGAATTTTCATTTTTATTTTTAGATGATCTCTCGGGAGCAGGGGCCTTAGACAAAGTAACCAATCGAAAACGATAACGAAGTTCGAAAACAATAAAATGTATGGGATTGACATAAGCCTTCGCTAAATCACGTGATACTTCCCATACATTTTAACGATAACGAACTTCGTTATCATTTTCGATTGTTACTTTGTCTAGGGCCCCTGTACTTTTTTCTAGATGAAAGGTCTTTCATGTCTGTCTTTTTCTGAGAATATGTTTGACAAATTTCATTAGGCTCTTTTGAGTAGGTAGTTAAGGCGTGAAAGCGTAACAGTTAGTAGTTATATGAAATACACATGAAATACCAAATAAGTGACTAAAGTGAAACTATACCTACATTAAATTTTCGACAATTCATGAGAAAAAGAAAATCGTAACCATAGTAAAAGCTAGCCAGATAAGATTGGGATACAATATTTTTAGATGATGCCTTTTGTGCGTGAATGCAACTTATATGTAGTCCAATGATTTTCAAACACGATTTATTATAGCATCAGCGGTTTAAAGGCATCAGCGGCCACATGCTGGGTGCCTGGTACTCCTGGTAGGCTTATGTCGCGAACGCTCACTCACAGCGGGACGCTCGCTTTGAACTTGTCCGGTCCTAACTTCGAATTCCGACTCTATTCGTATACAGGATGTGCGTTTTTGTTATTATAATATATTATGTAATAATATCTTCATACATTCCACACAGCACCGTCTAGTTCCACAGTGAGAAACCAATGCTTGTATGTATTATGGAGACCAGACAGTGATACCCATATACTACATAGATTACTTTTTTCTTATACAAAACATCCATGACTCAGGTACAAAGGTAAAATGTTAACATATAAACATTTGCCCCCTAGCGGGATTCGAACCCGCGACCGTTTGGTCACAAGCTAGAGCTACTAGCCATTAGACCAAGAGTATGTTACGATGTTATAAGGTTAAACTTTATTCTTATAGTTATTACTAGCTGGTGATAGACTTCATCCGCGTTTTAAAATGAATAATATAAACACATGAGAATTTATATTTTAGTAGATCCTTGGGAAACCTAACATATTTCAGGATAATATATATAATGTTGATACAGGTAATAAACTAATCTGTGTGCCAAATTTTATCCAAATCCGTTGAGCCGTTTTTATGTGGAAAAGTAACGAACATTCCATCCTCACAAACTTTTCAATATATATTATAAGATTTAAGTGTTAAATATGCAGTTACTTGTTTTTCACATACCTAGTTATATTGATTTCAATACCTAATGACAAGTTTAAGAGTAAATTGCTCAATTGGCTTTCAGATAATAACTTTTATATTATCTAAAAGTTACGATAGATCTGAAATATTCATCTAATTAATTATTGGTGGTATAGATCTAAAAAAATATATATTTCATTTTTTTTCTAACGATAGATTTGTATAAAATAACGTCAAATAATAATCATGCTGTATAGAAATAAGTCGGGACAAGATTCATTAGTAACCGCTATCTGTACACGGTTACTGTTTCTCCAACTAGTAAATGAAACAGTTAAAACTGAACGCCGTCGATTACAGCGTGTAACAGACTCAACATTATTTGTCCTGTATTTGTAAAATAACCACACAATAATTAGATAACTACATTCATTCTAGATCTGTTTTTTTCATTTATTAACCTGGAAGGTTTATTTATTGAACAAACCTAGGTTTATTATTAATTGAATAGTTTATTAACATTTTGCAGCACTTTCATAGGTTTTTACTGTGGAGAATTGAGGTAAGGAGACGGCTAACTTATATGGTTAAGTCATAAATTTGGTGTTTCTTATGATTGGTTGGCTGCATAGTTGATGTAATTCGTAGCCTACATAATTATGTATTTAATAAAATCGTAAACAAACCGTCTGTTACCGAGGTTAACAGTTTTTAGAATTCTTATCTGTTAGTTGTCTCTGTGCGTTTGTGTACGCTAATCTCAGAAACTGCTTAACGGATTTAGATGAAATTCGGCACACAGATAGTTTGTTGTTTGGATGAACATATAGGATACTTTTATCGTGGAAAAATTTTAGGTGGAATTTTCAAAAAACGAAATATAGCGCGTAAGAAGTTAGCGTTAGCACGTTGCGTACTGCTAGCGGTAAATAGGGCCTTGGTCTAGACTGTGCCATAATGGCCCGACTAAAAACATTTTATGCTGTCAAATTTCAAGGCGTGCATATCCGCGGGGCAAAGCTAGTAATAAACATTTAATTTTTAACCTCGCTAGACTCGAAGTTCAAAATGTCAAACTGATGGTAATCACCACTTATACGACATTGTAATGTCGTATAACAAAGATATATTATTTCGATGCGTATAACGTTAAATGTGAAAATTAACATTAGGTTTAATAGTTTAAGAAAACAGTGGTCCCTGGTTTGGTCTTTAGTGGAGCTGGTAGTTGCTATTATAAATTGTAAAGTTAGTGTATTGTTTAGTCAGACTGTTGCGAACCTTCATTGCGATGTTCAGGTGTTTTCATACCATTCGTACAGACAGCAAAAAGTGGCTTTTGATTTTGTTTTTTACTATAATAAAAAACAATTAAAAAGAAAATAAACCAAGAGATACTCACGAGTATACAAATTATACATTAGTGTGGAAGGAGAAGGATTTATCTCGTTCCCATATCGCTTTTATTTCTTTTATCCTTCATTATTTCAAGTTCGGCATCGTCTATCCAATGCTACAGCGTTTTTTGTCTAATAAGTACAGTGAGTATTCCTATTAAAAAATGGTGAGGGACCTTATTTCCAGCAATGGACGACCTAATGGCTGAGATGATGATAAAGTGGGTAAGTACAGTGGGTAAACTACTGTTACTCGCCACTTGTCCTTGCACTCGCCACTTGGCTAAGAACCTCACTAACAGGGATGCATCAATGATAAAGAAGTGTGCATGATCAATGCCTAAAATAGTTTGGCCCCTGAAAAGTATTTTGTAAACGCTCCCACGGATCTCCCCATGGGTAGGTAGGTAGGCATTTGTATTTGCTTCCGCGTTAAAACTTTAATTAACCAATAAACATGTCGCCCCGAGGTCCCCACCTTAAATTAGCCCTCGGCGTTTGCGCGCAACAACCAAAAACACCTCACCTCTGACATCCAGATACAAGCTCTCTTTGATACTGTAGATATTGAGTAGGCAAGAATTATAAAAAAACAAGAAGGCAACCTCTATGGACAAAGACAAATTTAAATTGAGTTTTTTTATTTGATGGTAGATGACTACGGTCGCCTAGGCTTTTTAATTATATTTCTTTTTAATTCTAAGGTTCTTACGTTCCTTAGACCTTGATTACATGTGCCATGCAGAGAGGCGAAAGAGTGCTCTCGGCCTAGTGCTCAGTTGGTATGTTTTACGAGTGCTCGGTAGAGCATTATTTGGCCGATCAGAATTTCGAGTCATTCGGACCTTCTTTTGTTTACTCGGCCGAGTGCCCACCCCCGTGTCATCTGTGTTGCCGAATTTCGCCGTCGATTCTTTCGCGAATTTTCTTCTTCGAAACTGAACTGACTCGCCAAGGAAAGCAAAATGAGTCCAGTACGAATTTGCTGTCTCGCCACTTTACTTACTCATCGAATCTAAATTGGGCAAACAGTCTGTAGATTTCACGCTATTACCGCAAAATAACAGCATGTGTTGTTGTGGTTTTACTCTCTTAATTCCTCGTGCTCCCTTACCCTTAATCCTTCTCCTACTAAGGCCAGCAGCGCACACGCAGCCCCTTTGGCGTTGCTTGAAGTATAACACAAGGTAAGGTTGGAAAACAGGCTGAGGTTGCGGTGGCCACATACCATCAAGTGAATCTTTAAACCTGCTTGCAACCTTGCATAAATAATTATGGAGTCTAAATTCTTGAGTCGAACCAAGACAAAGATTGCAGTTGCCAAGATACGTTAATGATATGCCTTATGAACTTATGATTAGCCTTACTAATTAGATTGGAATTTTGTATGAATTGTTCATAAATTTAACCCAACTGGTTAACCACATTTTTGTATGGGTTTTTTGTATAAGGTCACAAATTGACACAGCTTCAGTTTCATCTGAAGCCCGCGATTCTTTTGTCGCTGGGTGTTAGCGGGGTTGTGTTCAGTGAAGTGGGGGGTGGCTATGTGTAGTGGGGGTTGCGAGTGGAGTGCAGGGGAGGGGGCTAAGGTTGACAAATGGGCCGCTCCGAGCATCCGCGAACGATACAATCGGTGCGTTGCTTACTGTGCTCCGTTGTAGGAAAAAAAAACTAGGGTTGTCAAATGTAAATTATAAATGACAAATAGTCAGCGTAAAACTGGCATTATAGAGTTTCTTTAAAGGGTTTTTAGGATAGAAATAGACTAATTTTCAATTTCTGTGTTTTAATTCTATAGGGACCACAGTTTAACGGAGTATTTACGTTGCCTTTGCTATAATTAATTTTATTTCAACTTAAACTAGAAATTTGATTTCCAAGTATTTTATTTATATTTAATTTAATAAAATGTATTTATAACACAATTAATTGTCTAAAGAAAAGTCTAAATAAAAGTAATTATTTCGGGTAACGATTTGTTTAATGGGGCAGCAATTAATGAGAATGCGACTCATTATTTTCCAAAGATTTCCTAACCAAAGCAACATAGTGATATATCAAATATATAATAAATAATGAAGTAGTTGTCGGTAACCCTGTGGCACGCGTCACTGGACTCGTCCCAGCGTGCCATTACTCACTGTCGGCCGCCATTTTCGAGGCGCCACGCCCGCTACGCCGCTACGGCTACGAAACGCTACGCCGTAGCACTACCGTTACTAAGAAACTCTCTAGTTTCTTGTTGACCTAGTATATTATAAGAAACTCAAATTGATCGCAATTTATGTTTACTTGGTTTAAAGTTTATTTTTTTGTTTTATTACCTTAAAAAGAGGTATTATTTAAGAAAACCTAAAACTTAATTGGCAATAAAATAGAGTCCTGTAGAGAAGTTGTTTGTTTTTCCAAATGCGCTGAGTTCATCGCATACCGACGATAGAATAAGTTTGAAAAGGTGTTTGCGCAAAACAGTTGGATAGTTCCCAAGTTTGTGAATTTATTTACGAAAGACGGAAACTTTATTGTTCATTCACTTTACTCTGACTGATCGGCATGAAAAATTCATGGGAACGTAAAAAACTTTTATTTAAACATTTCAGCTTCGAGTAAGAATGAATTTTTTGACAAAAAAATGTTGTTTAACGTTCTATCGAATCGATGTACTTCTTTAAAAATATAATAAAAATGTAACATATTCAATTTCTGATTTAAAAAAATTGTCAAATATTTTACAACTCGTTACTTTAAATTTTAGTTACTTACTCAATAGTTGATTTGGACTCAATACTTTATTATTTATACAACAGGTCTCCCATGGTCTTCAAAATGATAATTCTAGGTAGAGATATTTTTAAGAAAGACATATCCCATTGAAATAGCTCTGTGAAATATATATTATTATTAATTAATAATATATATAAAAGTTAATTCAATAGTTTTCATGTGAATAATTAATAATTATGTATACCTCAAAATCAAGAAACAATTCTAATGAGTTCTCAACACGGAAAACTTTTGAATTATCTGTATAATTGAAATTTGAAATAAAACAAAAGGATTTTTTTTTAGGTTTTAATATTTTTTACACAATCTGTAGCATTCATAATGCCGACAATGTTCGCCATTATATTACCTCGTCCCGTCAGCGTTTAATTGTTGATATTTATACAGGAATCGGGTTACTATTCAATTATAATTTCATTATTTATATTATATATATTGAAATCATACAATACAAATATATAATCGACCGTTTATTACAAATCAATGTGTACCGCTGACAGACGCCCGACGCGACGTTCATTTTATTATTTACTATATTTACACTTGACTTTCAAATCGTTATGTATAATGTACATATACATATATTATAATAGAGAAAAATCATAATAAAATTCTTCAATCAATACATTAATGCCTAAGAACTACTATTTAAGATTTTCCTCTTAATAAAAATATAATACACTCAATGTAATAACAATAATTATAATGAAATTATCAACAAAAACTGGTGTTGCAAGAATTAATCGCGTGTTTTACAAAAAATAAAGATTTTTTCTAATACTGAACCTCCACTGGAAAATTATTCTGTACAATGCAAAAGTTAATAATGACATTATTTAATGATGGTATATTTACAAAAGTTTATAGATCGCTTTACTATATTATTATTATCAATGTAACTAATGATTTTCTTGACAAGATCACTTCGTAGCTTAAGGTGTGGCCCATTAGCGCGCCATTTTGTTGAGCGCCACAATTCAAAATGGCGTCTGTCAGAACGAAGCAATCTAGTCAAATCTTTCACAAGACAATATGGTGGTGTATTAATCCTACAATAAAGCTTGTTCCGGATAATTATAAAGTTAATACCGAGCTAGGACCGTTTGACAATATTAAATTCACCGTTCTTTCGTATTTCGTATACATGGCATAAGGCTGTAACGCGAAGCATTACGTTAAGATAAGAAATATTCAATGAAACATGGATGATCCGTGGTAAAACTATTTCGAATAAAATATATCACTCATTTGTTTTTGTTCGTTCAAATAATAAAAAAAATATGTTATTAACGGAAGGAAATTAGCCATAGATAACAAAGTAAAGCATATTATATTTACGAATTAGAAATGGCACCTTTAGAGTTTAAAAATTGAAATTATAAAAAATATCAAATCCAGGATTTAAGTCTTGCAGGATTGAATTTCAAGCTGTTTCTTAAGAAAACTTGAATTTTAGCATAAACAAAACTTCAATGAGGTATATGAGAAGTCAAGAAGTTTATTAGTGCTAAAATTCAAGTCGGTGATCTTCAGGGTTCCAAAGACTAGTTAAAAAGTAGGTAAACGTAAAATAAAAAAAATACTGCAATAAGAGTAAACAAGACTAGAAAATATAGTAGAGTAGAAAACATATTTTTAGAATTTATTGGAAAGTTTCTAAGGATAATTTCCCTCCTATACATTTTTAACCACGGACTTTGAAAGGAATCGATCGTAACCTATGAAGCTCACTCTTCAGTCGTGAATTTACAAATGTTCATAAGCTTCAACTATTTAAAGGGCCACAAACCAAAAGAAATAGAAAGAAAATATAACATGTTAAATTACACTACACAAAACTGTTTTTTTTTTTAATTTGCAGACCTCTAAATAGGTATGCCCATTCGATTGTTATGGTCTCCAGGTAAAGGCAATAAAGGTTAGGTATTAACTACGAGACAAAATATACCTAAAAATCTCTTTAACATTGTAAAATATTACATTTTTTTTTGTTGTCGTATACATCGGTTACAAATTGTGCTACTTTAGTGAACACCAAGGCAAGGGAGAAACAATTATATTCGAATCACTATAACATTAGTTTATAATATATAATATATATTATGTATAAATTCAAAGATATGTATCCAACCTGTAAAGTAAAATCACGAAGCTACCGGCCAATCAAAGGGGTTTCCGAGAAAATTGACATTTTTTTACTAGAAATACCGATGAATAAATAATAGATAAGGTAACAAGACAGCAACTCACTCGAAAAATAACTCACTTACAAAGTTACATAGTAACATTTGATGATGGCATTTTAAAGAAAAGTACATTAGACGTTGAATAGACGAATGTGACTGACGGTGATTTTGTTTTTCACTATAAAATGGTAGTTAAGTATGACAATTACGATCAGCACGAGTCGTCTATCCAAAGTCCTGTA
This sequence comes from Synanthedon vespiformis, assembly GCA_918317495.1. Lineage (NCBI taxonomy): Eukaryota > Metazoa > Arthropoda > Insecta > Lepidoptera > Sesiidae > Synanthedon > Synanthedon vespiformis. The sequence goes on from OU906962.1 coordinate 759,126, forward strand.
TAACAACTTTAGTTAAATGATAAATAACCTAGGTATACATACAATAATAACGCCTTTACAAACGAATACCAACTCCTCTTTTAAGCACTGCGAACACGACCTCTGTACTTCCACTGATACTTTTGCTTACAACTAATCAATTATTTATTTATATTTTACGTAATAACAATACACAATTAGCTATAAATATTTATAAGATAATTCAAACCGATGATTTTTTTTCATTTGTTACCATTACTGTTTCATTAGTGGTCAGTTCCGATAAAAGTATGCACCAAAAAACCGTCCTCAATTTTTTTTTTGTTCACTTCGCGTTATTATAAATTTTATTTGTTAAACATTAAGGTTGATTTTTAAATCTTAATTAGGAGATCGTATACTGCTTTGAAATAATTACAAAAGTGTTTTTACGCTTATTTACATGAGCATAGTTCTCCTTTGTTCGTTATCGGTCCAGTTATCACAGGCCGCGTCTGGTCAGGCGGGTGGTGCTCAGGCCGAACCTTATCACTGCTATTCAAATTTTCTGCAACAAAACAGTATATATTCAATATCATCCTAAGAACGAACTGTTTCTGACGACTAAGATCTGAATCCTAAGACGAAAAAGAATGACAATGTCAGTCAGGGCCGGTGCTGACTGACGGTATGGCATGCTACGGCATACATATATACGTTCTCTTTGTAACTTTTTTGTAACAACTTTCTACCATGTTTTAAGCAAACAAATAATGTAAATCTAAATGGTTTATTATTTAGCCATAAGCGCGAAGTTTTCTTGGTTAGATAAGAATAAATGTAATACTCACATGTACAAAAGTGCAGGCTGCATTAGAGATGATGGCCGTAGTATTCCGCTGGGTAATGTGCGTAACCTTGATGGAAACCGGGGTCCGTTGGAGGCCTGTGCATCATTTGCTGGCCGTCCATCATGTAGCCCATAGTTGCTTCGGGACTGTACGCGCCGCTGGGGCCCGCATGAGGGAACACTGCAGGGTAAAACACTGCACGGTTAATTAGGCATGCCGTAACACCAGATGTTGCTGGCCATTACTTATTCTCTAGATTAGATTGTTTTGATTAAGATATTAAATGTAGAAAGAGCTTAGAATAGATAATGAAGTTGTTTAAAACATGAAACGATCGAGCAATCTCAGCTCCCCATTGTTAACATCGGAATTGCGAAAATGGAGGAATTCGCTCAATTTTACCACAAAACTGTTATGGCTTCCGTCGGCAATATTTCCAGGGGATTATCAATCGAAAAGTAATGGTGTTCGGCCATTATAGACGCCGATTTCCGGTTCCTCGTGGGGTCTTTATGTGGCACGCACCATTGATCCAAGAGAGTCAGGGACAAACACGAGCTCTATTGCTAAAACTTATCATTTCACCGTCTAAATAAAATAAACCCAATGCCAATTAGAAGTTTTTTAGTACTTTGTGGGTATGTAATTAAAGAATGGCTTCTAAAAAGATGATTAATTAAAGATAGTTCTAAAAATTACGGTGTCTAATTACCCAAAACAAAGCTGTATTATTTTTGTCCATAGGTTTTAGTAATTGCAATATTTAAATATAAATTAATATAAATATTTATTGTAAATTTGGTAAGTATACTATTGAAAAATTGCCATGATAAAAATTGATAGAGAAAATAATATTGACGAGTTTTCAGATTGTCAATGAAGCGTGGTTCCTGCCACTGGGTCACAGGAAGCAATAACTGAGTTCCCAGGGACTATACCGAAGCCCCCGTCTTCCAGGAAACTATGATTTAGGAGGCGATAATCTTCAGGACGCGGACTTGACGGTTATTGTTATTAGTTTGCTGATTGCGTATAGTCGACATTGTAATTCTTCATTGTATACGCGTGTACGGTAACTTTAGGAAACTTAGGAATTCAATTTGCATTTATCACAAATGTTCTTGGTTGAAATATTAAATGAAGTGCAGATTTATTTTCGATATTTGCATGCTATCGTAATACAAAAATGCAATCGTCCAAAGTAGTGAACATTAGAATTCTGTCGGCAGTCGCGCACTATAAGCAGTCGATCGACATAAAACAAAGGCGAATTCTAAATTTCCCCATCCAGCCAAACCGGCGGATGTGGCCGCCGCCAAGTTTGCCGACGACGGAAAATGGAAAAACCAGAGGGTGGAAGGATAGATGGAAAATTGTTTTGGCAATGGACTAAAGAAAATGGCCACCGCATTTCCTGTGGTCAAGCCAAAAGGCGCTTTTCCAATCACTATATTATTTCGGTCGAATCGCGCGCTTATGTATTCGTCATGCGTGCGCTCGCTCCCCTTAATACTGCGTTCGGACCTCTACCTTGGAACGTATACAATGACGTCTCAATCAAACGTGTTTTGTCATCATTAACATCGTCGGGATGCATTGGAACAGTTTTTCACTTCAGCGGTACAGCGGCCAGCACTCAATGTAACGAGGATTGGTTTATTAATAGGCAGACATAGGCACGAATGTCGTCGGACATAACGTTGTCAGTGATTCGACGGCTAGTGGCCGTATATACGGTTAGTCCGGTGTTTCAGCGTGGAACGTCGGAGCCGGCTAATGAATTTATTATAAGGGCATAAATTGCTCTCTGATGCGACGCCATTACCGCGCCAGCCTGTAAATTACAATTCGTTCGAGCGCGGCCATCGTACGCTATTTCCGACCAATCGTTTATTGAGCTTTTCGCGAGGATTAAATCGTGTTGCTCTCATCAGTCGGGCCGGTTCCGCCCCTGGTTTATTAAAAACGTGCAAGTGAAAATTAAAACAAGTTTTCTCGTTCGATTTATTCACGAAATTACAGACAGACAAAAAGGGAAAAGATCTCTAATCCCGAATAGGCAGGCCCTCGAATACATCCACACATCTAGATAAAGGCACCGGGCGAGCATACATCGGCGATAGTCGCCGGAGGGGCGAGTGATGGATCGCCTGGGACGGGTCAACGAATTCGGACATTATTCTTTTTTACCCTTCTTGCGTTCCCGGCGTTCGCAAGAGTAAGCCCTTTTTCTGCGACGTCCTTTTTTTTCCAGGGCGGAATTTTTGTTAGCTGCGTTCGGGACCCGGGAACGTTTTATGGACTGTGGTCTGTGTGTTACAATTACAAAGTAAAAATAGAATTGGTCGTTCGTAATTTTATTTCAACATTGCCGATGGAAATTGGTTTGAAGTTTTTAAAGGCTTTTGTTACATTAATTCTAAAGTTCTGTGGTAAGTGAGCCGAGACAGTAAGTATATTTTCTTGGGTTCATATAGGTTATTCGCTTTAATTCACTCGTTATTCGTGTAGCGCATCTGGACGGTCGTACTAGTAATGTATAGCGCACAACTTGTGCGATGGTCAGCACTAAAAGCTCTGAAAGGACGCTCTGCCCTCCTGGGACTGAGGCCGTTACTCAGATGCATGCGACCGCCTGCATACTGTATGAACCAACTACAGTGGACTTTGCGGTCAGCAAACTCAATTTTCGACTTCAAAGTCGTTTCGGTACGTGAAGCTTCGAATTTGAAACGTGTACACGTATTTCGAATAGGTTTCGACGGGTGAATTTCAATTGTTTAACCCTTAAAAGGTTTTGCGTTTTGCGTGTCAAATTGGACGCACACATAACGAGCTTTAGTTTTTATGACAATTGACACCATTTCGTCCGCTTGTTTTATTGAATACATTAAATTCTATAAGTAATAATCATTTAATTCTAAATTCAGTTTTAAAATTAAAAATACCAACGAGTATTTGCAGCACCTGTGGAAAACTTGTGTTATAGGAGACGGTAGCCATCTACCATCAAGTGGACCTGCCTAATGTTTTTATATTAAAATATTTTTCGGTTGGTTAATTAACAAGACCTTAAAATTTACAGTTTTCATCCCTGGCAGCAGTAACCATCCTCCAACAGAGGACCACCGTGAAATAACAACATAACTATGTTCCGTTTTGACTCGGTGAGTAAGTAAGGGATGCTAAAGTCCATTTCGCTATCAAATTCTAATCCCTCATACTTTATTCTACTAAGGTCGACAGCGCACTTGCAGTATAGCTTGTATTAATAGGCGATGGTGGCCACTTACCATCAAGTGGACTGTCAAAATAATTGCACATCTTTACAAGTAAGAAAATTGCTAGCAATTTTCTGTTAAGGCATATTCCTCCTTTGTGTTACTTGTGTATATAAAAAACATAACAAATGATCTACTTCTTAGTCACTTAGTTATCCCATAAATGCAATTTATCTATTTAATTTAATGTATCTGTTAGGTGTACAAGAAAAATGTTACCTGCTCTATTCGATTGATCTATCATTGGCTGCACTATCCTACGTCTCGCGTTGATAAACCTGTGGACAAAATTGAGCAAAATTATTTATGGAACAGCTTCAGAGGAGGCACCAGGTGTTCATAAATGTAAAAGGGTGTTTATATTTGGAGCAATTACATCGGCAATATGTTATACGTCCGTTGAATAAGTTATCTTCCCGCGAGTGTGCGCCCCCCCTTACTCGCCGAGCCCCGTGGCCCCCGCGGATGCATTTCCAAATTAACTGTCACTATGAATTTTGCACGAATTTCCAGATATTCCAGCGATTGTTTTGTTACTCGATTAGTTTTTCGTGTAATTGCAACCGTTAATTAGGTTTGTTTACGCGCCTAACGAGTAATAAGGCTTTGTTTCATTTCCACGTGCTACGTAGTGCTTGCTTTTGATTGGCTGAAAAATTAGAAGTCACAACCCTCATATTTTCACGTGAAGTCTTTAAATTTGCTTCCACAGTGCTTCAGGAAACTGGTAATACCAAAATTGGGAGATATTGATTCATGCTGCAGCTAACTAGCTACGTATCTATTATCTATATAAAAAAATAGACACCACTCGATAGCTAAACGATCGAAGAATTTTTTTGTAAGATGTTATTAACAAATTCGTTGGTTATATACATATAATATGCTTAAAGGAAATATTACTCGTAATAGGTAGGTATATACGTAAAACAGACGATCGTGTCCGCGACACAGCCACACCTCATTTTTTTAATGTCCCCACTTTGGGGACACTTAAAAAATACACATCTCTTTTGTCAAAAATAGCTACAAAACCAAGTAAATAAGACCCTTAACTTATTACTTATCTTTAATTAATTAATATACACATTAGAAGAATAGTTCTAAAATACATACTTAATAAAATGATAACTTTATGTTTTCATTTATAGAAGTTAAATCATTCATTTAAACGTTATTTGCCTTTGTAACGAGTTCAAAACAATAAACATTATACCAATTTGGGGAGTCCAACAAAATGGACATTCAAAATGAGTGTATACGAACGCCGGCAAGGGACACAACTATCCCTTGCAAGGGACCAAGTAATTACTCGAGAGAACGTTGCCAACGCGTCCGATGCGACTAATGTATTGTTAATATCTAGATTAGTTCATTAACTCTTCATCCTTCGGGTCGGGGGAGCCATAATGTAACTTTGCGTTTGTTACGATACGTTCCGATGTGAACCGTTCGTACGATGTGCACTGAGAGGGTGCGTTGAATAATTATTTTATGATATTTCCCTTTTATTTAGGTAAGGCAGACACAGGTTGGAGGCTACCGTCACCTATTAACACGGGCAACTCCATAGGTGCTATAAGTGCGCTGCCAACCTTTGCAAGACAACAGAAACACAAGTACAAATAATGTTTATTTTACAGTGGTTTTGTAAGGGAACGATTACTTCCATTACTGGCTTAACGGTTAATGTGACATAATAAACTGTGAAAAAAATTTTTTTTAGAGAATGGAAGAAACATTAAGAATCTATGAAGTTTTTTTTGTCATTACAACATAATGGGTTATACTAGATCAAGTTTTATCACAAATAATAATAGAAAATATAATAATTAAGTTCAATAAAATGTTAACAACCTATACATAAAATAATATTGCTTGCAACAGTGAAATGGATGAACAATACAAACGCAGAGACAAAATTTACATTTGTATACATATATTATTTTATTTGAAACATAATGGCCGACCCCCGATAACCGGGGCCTCATAAATCATAACTGATTTGGATTTGTTAATTTCGTGCCGCCAGCGGGGAAGGGTTAACAAAAGCCGGGTGTCGAATGGTCATAGCGCGTAATGCCGTGTAGTTGCATTGTCCGATGCACTCTAAAAATGCACATGCGTTGTGATATATCTGCTTCGTATGCAAATGGGGCTAATTGTAATAAGATTTAAGCATTATGGTGTCAAAATGTGTCACCCTTTCTCTGGGTGTTCTGCTGTCGCCATTAATTTGTCTGTGCATTAGTTTTGAGACGAGACACCTTATGATAATCGTGTTAGGCGAGCCATTCTCGAACTCCTCGAGCTCATGGCATCCCATTATTGTTATTGTTGGATTGTTTGTCGGTTTCCCCTAAGATAGGAAAAGTTAAAAAGGCAATTTGATCGTGAGAACACGTCCGCTCTGTTGTTTCCATCCGGAGGTCATATTCGAAGGGGGTTCCAAGGTACAAGCCGCATCTTTACAGCTAGCCGAGAGTATAAAATTTAATTTAGAATGGAAGTTTTTGGATTTTAATTACCTCGAAAGCAAATTAAATAAAGCGCGAGGGTTGAGAGAAATTCCTTCGGCGTTAATGCTTTGAATTCTCAGCAATGAACAAGAATGGGAGACGGAGATATAATTTAAATATATCTACGCGTTTCCTTAAGTTTAGGGGGTGATTAATTTGTGTAAAAATGTATAATATCTCTACCATCGCAAAATAAGTGATAGTAAATTATTTTTGCTAATTAAAAACATATTTATAAACATTTGCCATACTTAGGTACAAATCACCAGGGATATGTTGATGATTTTTAATTGTCCACGGATATCCTTATTCCTGATTCATTCTTGATCTTGCAGAGTAAGTCGTCTTCAATTAGCTCCATAATATCGCGCAGATTATGACTTTAATAAAATCGCGCGATAAGTCGTAGTGGTTTGAGAGAGGCTTTATAAATAAAATTATAATATAGACGCTAGGCATACTATATTAATACCATGATAGTTGTGTGCAAATAGCCCGAGGGTTTAGCAATTTACATTGTCAGTTTCGGAGTAGATAAAATGGTTATCAAACACTACAAACGGTAACGTTGTTTCATGATGTAATAAATACAATTCACATCGTACAAGCAAGGACAGTTTAAAACTACTAAAATCTATGCTAACACAATAAATCTGAAGTTTGTTTGAGTGCGATAGTATGGAAAATAAAGCATCAAATATTTTCTTATGGTAACTAATTTATCGGGTTTAAAGAGTCCTATGTTTTAATCCAGAAATATTTGTATGACAAATTTTAATTCAAATATGTTTGATGAAAAACAAATATTTTCACAAATATTCGCATTGAAATATTAAAGAAGATTAAAAAAAAATAGAGAAATAGTCTATTAAAAAGAATCAACAAAGAAAGAAAAGGTAAAGCCTCATAATAGGTATAGTAAATTAAAGTAAGGTAAAACTAACGTTATTATTAGTTAGCAGTTGAGTTGTTCAACTGTTTAGGCAGCAAACAGAGGGGCAGGTGGGCGAGTGAGGCATTACCGTCCGCAATAAATTCCGTTTTTCCCTAATTAAGGTTTAATTTCTCAGCGAATCGCCCTCGGGATACGTCCTCCTCGCTAACTCAATACCTTTCTATGCAAACGTTCCATTTCTATTAAATAACTTGCACCTTTTTCTACTAAGATATCATGCATATTTTTTTATGCAAATATGTACTTATTTATACTAACCATAATTAATATATATTTGTATATTCTTAATAATATAAGTAGTATTTTAATACTTAATATGAAAAGTACTATTTAATACGGATATAGGAGAGCTTTTTTATATGTACTCCAAATCACTGATCTCCAAACTATTTGGAATTTATAATTTTCATTAAAATTTCAGATAGGCAATTTATAATAGAGGCAAGTGTCTGTTATAGTTATCGTTGTTAGTATAGATCGGACGGGTTAATAAAAGGGGCATAAAAATTATTAATTTTATTTGCCCGTTTTCAACTCGTGTAATTTGGGTTCAGTTAATTTTACATTTAAATTAGGAACACGAATTCGAAAGTTACGGAAACTTTTTATCGTCCTTGGACCGACAAATCCCGAAACCGTAATCCCCGCACCAGGGTGACATAGCTTATCAGCGGTGGCCGGAGTCGCCGCCAAATGAACGCATTAGTTTTCATAAAGCCCGGTCCATAGATAGCCCTCGGACACTCGCCCTTTTTCGAGCTCCACTTAACTATGTGTCTTCAATACCTAAAGATGGCGATGACTTACTTATATGAATTTCTTTAATTTTGAAAACATGATTTAACAGGTTTTTAAGTTAATTAATTGTCAAACAAAAAATGTATTATAGCGTCAATTGGATTAGAGAGTGATGGGACTGACATGTAAATTGTAAGATAAAAGTCCTCAAATGAAAAAATAAAATAAAACCTTACAACACTATTGGTTAATGAACACTACAGAGTAAGATAAGATTAGAACAGCAATTGAATTAATATAATATATGCACCATATTTTAATAATGAAACAAAACTATTGTACTTGACAATTTAACGACTTATCGATTCGTTACAAATTCTTCGCCAATCCTTTTAGGATTCAAATCGGAAATACGAGATTGTTATAGATATCTGTGAACGTTAAAGGGTGAATAATTCGCGGCTCTGGGTGCAAACTGGGCGCAAATCCTTTTAGATCCACTTCGGACGCGTGGACGGATCGCGTTTTGATGTCTTCAGATCTCTTTGTCTCTCTGGTGATCGATTGCTGTCTTTTGAGTAACCGTGTTCTATTTTAACTAATTTCAAAAAGTTGATGGGACAATAAAATGTTTATTAGAAGCCAATTGAGACGCCACAATAAATTTAAAAATTAATCTAAATTAATCCTATTAAAAAGCAGTCTAACTACTAATATTAAAAATGCTAAAGTTTAACTCCATGGACAAACAAAATTTTTCAATCTGAACGAATTTTATAGTAATTTTATACTAACAAAATATAGTTTGAACATCTGAATAAATCATACGAAGACCTTTCACAGGCGAAAGCTAATTAGAAATAAACATGCTCTATATATATATTATATTTATGGCGTCGGGAAATCATAACCGGTTTCTGTTATTGCCAGTACACGGAGTGTTATGTAACAGGCTAAAACCGAGGAAATAAAGGCCGTCCAGTGCTCCGCATCACGTACAAATTCATCTAATCCATACAGGATCCCCTCGGTGGACAATAAATATTTTTCATGAAATCCTCAGGCAGCCGCGGCGCATAGAAACTGCCCTAAATCAGGCAATTATAGGTGCGACCAGTAAATATTATAACTAGGGGATCACGAGTCGAGGACGTTCGAACTGTTAGAACGCCTATTGACGTCGTTTGCTGAAATTAACTTTCGCCGCGTTAGCTCTATTATTTATAATTGCTTTCCTGACAGAGAATGAAAGAAAAAAGAAAGGAAAAAGAAAGAAAGAAATACAATTGTACAAAATGGAGTACAATTCCAATTATTACAAAATTTTAATTAGATTCTTAATTTAATCTCATTTATGAAAATAGGTTTTTGCTCTCAAGATTTGAGAGATCTAAGATCTAAAAATCTTTAGACGAGGCCTATGTAGGGAGACAAGCTGAATGACAACCGTTTGCCGATTATGTAAATAATAAAAATATTTTTAGGCATTATAATTTTTAGTAAAGAAAAACTAAAAGCAATAATATAATATTTTATTTGATTTTATGAAAATAGGTATAAGGAGTTCATAAATAAATTGGAGATTAAAGTTACGTTTAAACTTCTACCTATAGGGGTTTCTAGTTTTCTTTCTTTAACTTTTTCCAAGGAGTTCAAATCTTGTATAGCAACGAGTATTACTTCTAAGAGAGAGTCGACAGCAAAAATTGTAGCAATAAATCAGTTGCGGAAAATGGTTAATTTGAAGGAGTGTACCGCTCCTTAATCCGGTGGCTAGCTGGTAGCCGGTGGGTGTAATTACACTCGCAATATATCGCCGATTCGACCCTCGACCTCTTGGTTGGGTCTCTCGTCACGTGAAATGAAATGAGTTACGCAACACATGGTGTACTGCGTTAATTGTTAGGGTACAGATTTTCGACTGTTTTTATTTTAAATAATTGTTGAGGGGAGTCGACATTTGTTGTTGATATTGTTATTAGTATATAATACACAAGTGTGGTACAACAAAGCTTGTCACAACATAAAGGATGACAAAGAAATATTGCGATTTTGTCATAGATAGCGCGAAATGTTCTTAACAGAGTCAATCTGCATTCGGTTCGACAGAACTACATCTTGCATTGAACTTTATTTGAACAGATTTAATAACGGTCTCTTGGCATGACTCGAAATAATTATAATAAAGATAGATTAAGTATAATAATTACTTTCATTAGGTACACTTAAATCATTTAATCAATACTAATGAATCTATAAGTGTATTGTATGTAATGTATGTTCCTCCATAACTCTTAAACGAATTAACCGATTTTCATGAAACTTGGTAGATAAACATTTAGACGTACAGGACACAGGATAGGCTATTTTTTTCTTTTTCATCGCGGACGAAGTCGCGGGCGCCAGCTAGTATTAATATATACCTAGTATTAAATTTGAGGCATAAGTAAGTATAATTGATATGATTAAATTTAATGTTTAATATACCTAAGATATACTTATACTTAAGGCTCAGTGAGTACGTCTCACACAAGTGGAAATAGAAACAATTATTTATCGATAAAAGAAATTTTAGTGCAGTAGTACTAATTGAAGAAAGTTAATAATTTAACTATACCTATTATTCGTCGTTATTAGTACTTAAAATGGCACAGACTTCTCTGATGAAAGTATTGTCTACATATACTTAAATTATTGTGTATTTTGTAAAAATGGAATACAGACATAATATATCAAGTAGGTAAATTGTTAACTTCCCGTCCCGAAATTAACACTCAACTAATTAGATAGCAAGGCGGTATAAATCGGCAGTAAATATCTCAGTGTCCCAGATGGTGTCAAATCGCTTTAGCGAGTGTGGCCATGAAATTGGCGGAGAGTAAAATTGTATGCCTACTGAAGATATAATTCGCAGTGCATTAGACGCGGACCGAGCGACGAGATTAGAGGCATGCAATAACTTCTTGCCCGCAATTTTAGTGGCTCCATCCCGAGACAGGGTCGCGGATAACATGCAATCGCGATAATAGGTCGACCCTGGCGCCATATTGCGTTGATTGCTTGACGTGTAGGGCGAATTTATTTTGTATTAAATATAGCCAAATTCTACAAAGGGTTGAGGTGTGGCGTCCGTTATTTATGGACAACAGCTGTGTATATAGGGTATTTTACTTCTTACTTCAAATTAGAGCAAAGTAAAATTATATTCCTTAAATTTTTGTTATAATATAATATATTGAACATATCGAAATAAGTTTATTGACAATTATTAACTATGCAATATTAAAAATATATCAAAATTTGAAAAAATATACATAGTCAATGTTATAGCTATTCTTGCCGGTTTGGACCCAAAAGTATTGACCCTACCTACTAAAACGTGACCATTACACCCGCTAGTCTACTGCAGTTACACTAATAAATAATTTATTATATTTAAAATTATTATCTTATAAAAATTTATATAGGTACATCAGTGTACATTATTGTAATTACTATTAAAAAAAAAACTAAAACAAAGAGCCACGCCACGTGTTGTTTAGATAACGTCCCAATACCTACAGTAAAAATGTATTTATTTGACATAACAATAGCCGTTTTGATCAGGCGGTAAAAGCTTTCTATTTTGTTTACGCTAGCCGTCACTGTTCACTGTCAAATAAAAAAGATTCTGTACGTCCCAGTTATAATTGGAAAGGATTAAAAACAAACCAATCCGCATTCTAGATTCAAACAAATTGGGAAATGAAAGCAAAAGCTGTCTACACACGACCCTACGGTCTCTTGTCATTTGTCAAACTAATGATGCAGGGTTCCGCTATTTTTTTGTTTTATGTAAATCAGGTCTTTTAAATGGTTACCGTTTTCTCGCCAAAGGTTCTGTAAATGCACTGCAGGTTTTGGAATTTTAGAAAAACGCCATGCATCTGTGCAAAGTCTATTACAATTTTACTAGGAATAATTATACTGTACCTATACCCATTTTCACTTACTGGAAAATGTATAGGTACAATTTTCAGAAAAAATGCATATGTATCTGCAAAGTCGGGAATCTAATAGTATAATTATACTAGGGATAATATCTATACTAATATATAAAGCTGAAGAATTTGTTCGTTGTTTGTTTGGTTGTACCTGCTAATCCCAGGACTACTGGTTCGAATTGAAAAATTCTTTTTTCTATAGGCTAGAAGGCTATAGAGAACGCGAATTAATAATTATACTATACTTATAACTCTAAATGGCGTGTTTGCAATTGAGCTATTACTTATGACATTAAAAAAAGGTCACCTATGGTTTCCTAATAGTTCCCTAGATACCTCAAGATACCTAAAGTAAAATAAAGATCGTTGTCCAGAAACAATACATTAAGTATTAGAGGTACATCGTTTCTTTAACCACCTTTTGAACAAAGACGTAGCACACAATGGCGGGCATTGTTGCCTTTGATTGTGACATGGTGATTACTAATTCCATCGCTAATTCGAATGCACCTTCCATGCGATGTTGCCATTACAAAAATTAGAATGCCACAAATAAAAATTGCATTTCTGTGGCAATAAAAAATATACACAAGCATTTTACAGAGTAATACAAAATAAATCTACTCAACATAAAAGACGTAATACATTATAAACTTGTTATATAATTTATAACTTGTGTCACAATTTTTAAGTTTTTGGATCTTAATGAATGAAATTTGCTACACAAGTAAGTACCTCTAGTATATTTATCCTTTGTAATTTACAATTGAACTTTTTATTTCTGAACATTATAAAAAATATATTAATTTAATTTAATTTAATTTACTGTAGCACAAAAAGTTTTTATTTTTCAAATTACTACTATGTCATAAATTAACAAGTTTTTGGATATTAATGCACTACCAAATCTTGCCACAAAAACTTTTTAATACCTAGTTTCTTATAATTAAAATACTATTTTTATAAATAAAATTTATTCTACATTTCTACAAATTATCGAGAAATTTTATTACAGCGGGCTACAGCTAATGTTTCATAAAGATAAATTTTAAGTGCCACAGTATGTAGTAACATACGAGTATTATGAAGATCAGTTGTTTTTTTTTGTGGAGCCATAATAGATGTGCTATGCGCGTTAATTTTTACATATCGCCTGTCGTTTAATGCAATTAGTTCGGGTGTCGCCGGAGACGTCTTAATTGCGGATGATATATATTTAGTTTTAGTGGTTCCAACGAACTGGCCTAATGACTGTTGTAGTGCAATCGGTACACGGCGAACGAGATGCGACGATAACGCGCTCTGACGACTTATGTCGTCCGCATAAATCATGCGCCAATTAAGCTTTTAAAACGACTATGAGATTTATTGTCACTTCTAATGTCATTTATTAAAACATTTACAGAAAAACACTATCCTCGCTGTTCTCGCATATTTTTTATTATTGATTAAACTACGTACAAACTGTAAAAACAGTATTCCTCAAACTAGACAGTCAAGACAAGTATATACGACATTAAAACGAAAAGTATGAATGACATTTGCATGATACAAGTATTCTGTGGTAATTTAAAATCTATACTAATATAGCTGAAGAGTTTGTTTGTTTTTTTGTTTGTTTGGTTGTACGCACTAATCTCAGGAACTAAGTACTGGTTCGAATTAAAAAATATTTTTATGTTGGATAGTCCATTTATCGAGGAAGGCTATAAAGAACGTGGACGAAGTCGCGGGCACCAGCTAGTTGGTAAATAAAGAGATTTTTGTGTGAAAAATTAATCAAATTTTCCTTTTAGCTATATTTTTACAGCAAGAGATATGGCACCCTCATAGGGCGTAGGTTTCTTCCAACTATTCCAGGACTCATTGTCTTCTATTTAAGACGTGATAACTTTGATAATTAAGGCGTTGTAAAATATAGTGCTTTCTGCAGAGCTGCATTTCTTTCAGCTTTGTTCATTCTCTATTGACAAGACTAAAGGTCATTCAAAACTATTTTGACATTGCAATACAACTACGGCACATTTGTTTCATCACTGCTATATGACATTTATAGAACTAAATGTCAGTTTAAAGCTACAAAACTGTATGCTTGAAAGTTATGTTTACCGATGCTTTTGCTATCAAGCGGTTTGATACAGTAGGAAACGAGGTGCAGTGCAGCTACAAGGTGGTGTGGTGGAGTCGATTTTGAAATCATAACGAATAGATTCCCCGGGAGCGATAACTGTATCGCGCTGCCAGAGACAAAAGCTACCATAAATAAAAGGATGGTTAAAATTTTAAGGGCCGCTTGGGTCCAGGCGCGGCCATTAGAGGCCCTTAGCGAGTGTAACGAATGTGTCTCCGGACCCGCGGTCGAGATGCCACCAGAGATCGAACAATTGTGGAGTTGGCCGGCGTGAAATCGCCCATAACGACCGGAAAACACTATACTAGTGAAATTCTTTGTTTCTGTTTACATGGTGTCCCTTTGTTATGTTCGTGAGAAAAACATACATTCATTTTACGAGGATTATTGTACCATAGGTAGGCACTGAAGGTGTTCTTATTAATCTATACTAATATACACGTCCAGTTAGGTAGAGCCAACTTCGAGAGGGAGGTCAATCGTCGAATCCAGCTCGGATGGGCAGCGTTCGGGAAGCTCCGAGACATCTTCTCTTCCAAAATTCCTCAGTGTCTTAAGACAAAAGTGTTCGACCAATGTGTGTTGCCAGTGATGACATATGGCGCTGAAACGTGGTCTCTAACCATGGGCCTCGTAAGGAAGCTCAATGTCGCTCAACGAGCTATGGAAAGGGCTATGCTCGGGGTTACACTGCGAGATCGAATCAGAAATGAGGAGATCCGTAGACGTACGAAAGTTACCGACATAAGCCGTCGGATCAGTAAGTTGAAGTGGCAGTGGGCAGGGCACATAGTACGAAGAGCCGACGGCCGCTGGGGCCGGAAGGTTCTCGAGTGGAGGCCACGGACCAGCAAGCGCAGCGTAGGACGTCCACCCACAAGGTGGACAGACGACCTAATAAGGGCCGCGGGTCGACGGTGGATCCAGGCTGCTTCTGACCGGTCCAATTGGAAAATTTTGGGGGAGGCCTATGTCCAGCAGTGGACGTCCTACGGCTGAGATGATGATGATGATGAATATACATATAAATCTGAAGAGTTTGTTTGTTTGTTTGTATTGTACGCGCTAATCTGAGGAACTACTGATTGAAATTGAAAAATTCTTTTTGTGTTGAATAGTCCATTTATCGAGGAAGGCTATATGGTATAGAGAATGCAGATGAAGTCGCGGGCACCAGCTAGTATGTCATAAATTTATACTTTTGACGTAATTATTGTTATGTTTTGTAATTTTTATTTTAATATCTCATAACATCAGTAGTAGTAATGTAATAACTTTATTAGACTCTTGATATTTATTTGAATATTAGATATATTTCATTGAATATTGTGAAGATATAATCTATATAGATATATCTTTCATTAAAAAAGTTAGTTTTCACATTTTTTCGGTAACGCGAATACTTTTTTTTAAGTATAACTGATAAAGATTAGGATAAAAACAAGAAAATGACATTAATGCAAATTATTTGCAGCGTGTTAAATCAAATGGCGCGTCCATTTTGAATGGAGCCGTGGGAGAGCGAATGTCGGAACGTTTTCAAATTCTAAATTTAAATTTTCAAATCAGTCGCCGCCGATTATATGTAAATGTAATGGCGTCTCAATGGATTATGACGATTTTATCGACGAATATTTAATTAAATGTTAAACTTGACACTTATTAATTGTTTGTACCATTTTATAAGGTTTTTAACGAGGAAAATATTCAGCGTTTTGATGACCGACCAGTTCTGTGACAAGTGATGGTATTTAACTAATCGTAACCTATAAATTACTGAAGACTTTGGTTGGAAATAAATTTCTTAATAGATATAAATATTTTTATTGGCAACATTAAGTGGTTTTTTATGTCTTCGGTTGCGTTCCGTTTTATTTATTGGCGTGTAGGCATGGTGAGCGGTGTGTGCAGTGCTGTCCATAATGCGGATCGTGTAACGGAACGCAGCCGGATGTGACCGCCGCGTCTTTCTGTCACAATTAATTTCCGGGCGCGTTGAAATTGGCGCGAAAACTGTCGCGATGGTGGGTCAGGGGCGTAGGGGGGGTTTAGCGGGGCAGCGCCATCGCGGCGGGAATTTTAATTACGCACTCGTATTCCGAATACCAATGTCGTCTTGTTTAAATTAAATATAAATTATTCGCTCCTAGGCCCCGCTGCCGTTGCTGCTCGCCTGGTATTATTGTACGAATTGCAAAACGTTGAATAAACAAGCGTTGGATTTTAATTAGTAAGCTCTTTTGGTAGTTCCACACAGAGAGGGAATACCTGAGAGCAAGCGGGAGAAAGTAATATTTTAATTATACAACTGCTGTTCAAATAAAGAACAGCTTTGTTTAATACTGCCAAAATAATTTTATTAAAAACAATAGGCAGAAAATATAAAGGGCAGACAGGACGACAGTCCAATTGGAGTATAGATAGGTGAGCTGCAATTTGAGCATCCAGTCTGAAGGTAGTTTTTAAGTTAGTTAAGTAAGCATTGCTTGTGCCCTTTCTTCTATTTCCTTCTCAGTTATTCGATATCCTTTTATCCTCACAAGGGTAGCCCACTCTTAACCTATATTTATTTTTCACACTAGCCGCCTACCATCAAGTACACCGTAAAAAAATCTTGACCCTCCCATACAACAAAAACCTCCCGCAATAATAAAACGTCTCAAACGAAAAGTTGCAAATGTAATTTGGCAGATGAGAACTTCACTAACGCAGACGTGCACTTCTTACAGTATTTAACAAACTTTGATAAAAAGATTAAATATGACAGTTTGAAATATAGCCACACCGCACACTGGTGAAAAAAAACAGCGCAAAAGTTTACCGGGGCCGCGCTCGCTTCGTCTCCATTGTTGCGAACTACGGTGGGTTAATTTTGTATGAAAGAAACAGAGGCGGGGGCGCAGGTGTTCCGACGCTCCGTTGTATTAATTCGACCGTCCCGTCTAATACCTACGTATGATTGCGTTACAAACAGACGCGCAGATGTACTATTTATTTATAAGTAAAGTTGAGCGCGTCTCTGCGGAGCCTGGGCACAGTAACCACACACATGCAGAAGTCAAACTCTCGTGTAAAACTCAAAATGCGTCGTGTGTATATGCGGCTGGTAAACTCATATAACTGACAAAATATTTGTATAATTATTCAATTTAATTACACAATGAATTAATAATAATTAACATGTACTCAAAATAAATATTTATTAAGACCGTCTAACTTATAATTGGCAACATTAACCATTCTTTTCACTTAAGTTCCATTCTAAAATACACAATGAAACAAGTTCCATACGTTTGGTTTTTGCGATTTACTTCTTCTGATAATAATATGTTTGTCTACAAGCCTTTTTTTAGGATAATTATGTAATTTTTGAAAAATAGAAGTTAGGTAGATTGGATTTTGAAAACAGCATCTTACGTAGCAGCTCTAGCAAAGTTGGTTTATTCTTCCAAAACTTGTATGTACCTATATACTTCCGATTTTCGCGCCTCGCCATACTTAATTGAAAGATATTTTCAGTAAGATTTGTATGCCTTAACTTGTAAAATAACGAGAAATTGGATGTTTTCAATAGCAAGTGCGCAGCCCTAGCAACGTATGCCGACTCAGAGCAGTTCTTACTCTGAGTATGTAGGTAACGTGACAACGCAGCACGGCAGACTCCAAGTAAATCCGAATGCGGCAGATTATGAAGCCCCGTGACAATCGGGAACGCGACATTCCGTTAGTCGCACAACTCAAACGGGAGCTATTATGGAACGCTCTGGTTTAATTGTAAATTATTGCGCAAGCGATGCTCGTTTAAACCGACCTAAGCTATTAACTTAATTGTTTCAGAAGAAAAGTAATATTAGAGATGGTAGTAAAGATATTTGATGTAATTAAACATCATATTTGCATAGTGAAACGACCGCGAGCCGGGGTGACATTTCGTGTTTTGTCTCTTATTTTTTTTTATCTCGTCGGTAGCCTCTTCATTTTCTTAGAACTAATAAAGATATAGAGTATACGCATAGTTGTAAAATAGCTGTGTTTTTTTTTGTATGTTAAAGGCCAGTTCAGATGTAACAATATAATAGGTAGTATCAAAGTCTTCTATTCAGAACTCTTTATATCAAAAGTTACGTGGTTTGCGAGATAGAAATGACATTCGGGAAATGTCATTTTTCTGGAAAATCAACGAGGTTTTAATAAAGGTTTTGCTACAGCGAATGATGAATGGTTTCACTCTGGCAATTTACGGAAAGCCATTATATTATTATAGGAAAGCTTCACGAGTTATTGTACACACGTTGTCAGGGGTTACTGAAATGGACACGGGGTACCTTCATCCAGAAAAAGTAATATTTCCGAGGGACGCGGACGAAGTCGCGGTCATAAGCTATTGTTTTATGTAATTTTATTTAGTAAAATAATCAATTGTTAAAGAAATATACAAAAAAATTGGTTAAGTACGTCTGACTAGGCCCTTATTGACGATTCCAGTTTTACGCGATGCGAACATTATTAAAAGACAAGAGTTTAACTATGCGTTTGAGTTCTCAAAACATTTTTAATTATCATTTTTATAATGTAGTTTACTTTTTACTTTATTGCTTGTACCCACATAATGTTTCAATGCGGTTGGGCAGTAAAAGTCAATTTTAATTGTTGCATTACCATTTTTATGGCGTTATTTATTAATTTTAATAAAGATTATGAATGTTACGGATTAAAAAAAAAAGAACAAAAAAAAAATCACGCAACGGAGTGTGAATTTAAAAGGTGCAATAAATATTTTACAACACTTCATATTTAATTCATAGTCAGTTAAGAACAAAGCGGCGTAACCATAGAGATTACAAGAGTGAACTTTTCCGATCACAACACCATAGACAAAGGCTTAAATTATACACGGGTGGATTGGCGGAGACGGATTTACCCTTTGACAAGCACAGGGTGAATTAGGGTGAGAAATTGTTGTCTGTTATTCTGTTTTCGTTTACATGTAGATACCGGTCCCTTTTGTTCATTTAATACGCTCGGTTTAAAAGAGATTTCAAAACATATTCGAATGAATATTCTTGATTTAAAATTTGAAATGTGTACACACACACGTCAGGTTTTAAAGTCAAACTCAAATCGTTAGTAGAAATCCCAAGCTATTATATTATAATACTAGTTTCTGCACGCGACTTCGCCCGAGTAATTTTCTAAAATAATTATATACTAAACCTTCCTCGAAAACCGCCCTTATCCATTGGTGAGAACGGTATGAAAATAGTTTCTAGGTTTATCGCGAACAGACAGACAGATAGACAGACAGAAGCGGAGGAGGACTTATATAATACTAGCTGTTGCCCGCGACTTCGTCCGCGTTAAATAAATAAAAAGGAGCCTATCACGTGTGCCTTACTTCTAAATGTTTATCTACTAAGTTTTATGAAAATCAGTCAATTCGTTTAAGAGTGATGGAGGAATATACATACATACAGAAAAAAAATCTAAAAATCGTCAATTTAGTTTCAGTATCATGTATAGAGCCTATAAACACGATATTTCCGAAAACAAAGTTAATTACTCCATGACCGACCCCTACAGATTTATTATTAGTAAGTATTGATGTAGTGATAACAAATTATTTTAAGAAGAATTCATTAGCGAACAATTAAAGTAGGTATCAATCTGTAATATTTACAGCCAGTTACTACAGGTTTTCCAAAAAAAAAAAAAATCAAAATCACAAATTATGTGCGAGTTGACATAATATATGAAAAAAAATGGTAAAACACAAATAGACAAAATAGACCCCGCTCGCGAGTTAATTAACGAGTTGACACTATAAACTCAGATTGCCTAATAACTTTAAAAAAAAACCAAACACTGACATTCAATACATTTGTAAATAATATTTAGTACAAGTGAGACAAAAAGGAGTTTACAGGCGATTGGCATGAAGTAAAGGTGGTTAGATATATATTACCCTACGTAAACAAGCCAGGGTCATATTTCAAAACAAGGCGCGTTGCTGATAAGAAAGTTTCATTACCGAAAACGTTGAATTTAAAACCGGGCTTAATCAAGTTTATGGAGGCTTATCCGAAATCATGCCGCCCGCGACTATGGCACCTGTGTATTTAGGGTAGGCATTATTTTGCGAAAATTTCGTTTGTATTGGCAAATTACATTCATTTCAACTATATTTTAATAATGGTCCGTAAGCCAGGCACTAATTTCGTCAATGATTTCCTCTCAGTCGATAATTTGTAAAATGCCTGAGAGAGTTGTATCATGATGCGTTGTGAACGTCAGCTGCCGCTCCGATGGTGGGTTGAGCAGTGGTAGCCCGTTACACTTTCAGAGCATCAGCTGACAAGCATTCCACCAAGATATAGCCAGCTGACTTTTTTATTTATTAACAGTAATACATAAACTATCATCTGATAAAGTTTCTATTGGGAGGTAATCACTGAACACGTATATATATTCGTGTGACCTGCAGACGCATAATCCATCATTTTATAAATAGCTGACAATTTTGTTTCTTCAAAATGTTAGGCTATCTATAATTTGATGAATTTTTAATCGGAAATAAATGATTAAAAAATTTTTTTGAAAATCTGTCATGAAAATCTGTCGCTGGCTCACGGACCATAATGGGCATCCATTTTTAATTAGATATTTTACCTGACTGCTGATTAGGTAGGCATGTGCTGAACCTTTACATTACCTTGATACAAAATTACATGTTATTACGTGATTTTTTAATGCAAAACCTACTCACGGTGCGGTGGCATTAAAATAAAATAAAAAATGAGTCCTTATTTTAAACTAGCTGGCGCCCGCGACTTCGTCCGCATTGAAAAAGAAAAAGTAGCCTATCCTGTGACCTGTATGTCTAAATGTTTATCTACCAAGTTTCATGAAAATCAATTAATTCGTTTAAGAGTTATGAAGGAACATAATATGTACATTCTTACATACAATACCTACACTTACTAGTACAGATTTATTATTAGTATTGATTGATGATAACCCAATCTAATTTGTTCTATTTAATTAATTACATTAAAATTTTATATTTATTGCTCACTGTTTCGCTGAAATTACTGAAAACAAAGAAGTATTATAAGACTGAGCAGAACAAAGATCCGAATTAAGAGTTTAAACAATAGAATACACGGAATGGACAACAAAAGGCGGGATTCCTGAGGAAAATTTACGTTTAAAAACAACGTAAATACCTAAAGCGGGATCCGTATCTATCCTATTTAGATATTAATCTAAACGAAAAAGCAAAAGCAATTCAAAATAGGCAACAAGCTAACAGAAGGGACGGGGCGGGCCGCGCTGTAATTGGCCATTTATCAAACGGCGAAGGGGTTAGGTTAGGGAACGCTTCTACAGTCACCGCCGCCTCCTTGCATCCAGCTCCCGAAAAACTGCTCGCTAAACAAACAATCGAACCTATCACGCTAACAATAATTGCCAAACAACTCCACATTGTAAAATTGCCGGATGTCTAAATTATCTCAACGGTATTACTTAGATTGGTGGAATGGCACGCAGGTTTTTTGTGTCCATTGACAGAGACAAAGTGAGAAATATTATATTATTTATTAATTCGGTTTCATAATAAACTTATAAACCTACTAGCTTATAATTATAGACGTAACTTAGAATCCTTGTAGGGCCTCTACATTTGAGATTTTCAATTTAATATATATGTATAGATTTAGATACAATGGTCTCAAATGTAGTTCACAGTTAACATTTTCAATCATTTTCAGTTAACTCTTTCATGTAAGACAAAAATTGTATATTATATAAAATCGAAAACACAAAATTTTTAACTTACAACACCTTAATTACTACTTACTCAATTACTTCAGTAGGAACTAACATCTTAATTACTCGATCAAAAGGCTCATTTTCAGAAGAAACAAAACTGATAAAAGTGAAAATTGAAACTACTGATCAACTAAATACAGCTCTAATCACAATTATTGAACTATCCAACCGTATCAAAAGTATCTCAATAATTTACTATATTACTAACTGTTCAAAGGATTTCATAATGCGTATTTTTTTTTAATTATTGCGCGAGCTCAGGTGTGAAACGTTGTGAATTCTTAACTCGAGTCATTAGTTGATAAGGGTGCGGTCGATGGGACCCCTCTGTTTATTTTTCCCTTATTCAAAGTGGGGTATAATTGCGCAGACTTAAGCCTATTTAAATTTTTTATCTCGCAATGGGAACAAATAGGATTTTTGTGTCATTAGAGTGTATTAAACAACTCTTTTATCTTTTATTATTCAGGTTTCGAAGTCGTCATTTAGATAATATAGGTTCTTAAACAGGCAGGTTAGTGGTTACTCTCGCATTAATGGGACTATAAATTATTTTATATGATTACTTTTAACATTTGTGTTTTGAATTAATTTAACTCTTCCCAACGCAATACCGCAGTAATTTGATGGTAATTTTATCGAGTAAAATAAAGTGATTTTTTAATAATTTAATTTATTGAATTTTAATAATATCCAATGAATAATAATAATTTAATCAGTAAAAGATTTTCAAAAAAATAGTAATCACTTTAATTGCTCATGGGTGTTTTTGATTTACTTACATTACCTAAGTTAAACTGAATTATTAAAAAATATAAAAGGTGATTTTTGTTTGACTTATAGCCTGCACATAAAGACCTGAGCCAACTTTGAAAGCTTCATTTGCAAATTAGGGCCTGCCGGGAATCGAACCCATAAGACACCTTAGTGTGGGGAGCACCTTAAACACTCAACCAATGGGTTCGTCAAAATTGACTATTATAAGATACTGTTTAGTCTTAAGTGTACATTTTTTTTTTTTTATTTACTGAAAAAGCCTAAATCGACAACTCACAGTCACGATTTAGTCACGGGCGAGCTTCGCTCTCGTAATAACGGTAATACGTATTATTATGGCTGTGATTATGGCCGCTATCATTATATGGCCATAATATAATTAAACTAATACAATTGCTGTGTGTGTGTGTGTGTATAGAACCAATATGGGCGAGCTAGCCTTGCGGCGTTCTCTGGTAATACGCAACTTGAAGAGTTATTTGTATTTAAATTATGTTTGCGTATTTTTTTAATTTTTATTTATATTTTGATGTTATATTTTGAAAATTATTCCAATAAGTTTCAAAAGTTTATCTAAGTCTTATCTGAGTCTTATCTAAGTTTCAAAAGTTGATATACGTTCAGAATGTTTTCTAAAGTGAATAAAAAAAATCACCTTTTTTGTTGTGATGTTTCACAGACATTACAATCTTTACATTTTATAAATCTTTCAGAAGTCATAGCACAAAAATTAAAGGGTTATTCGCATAATGACTTATTTCTTTCACGCATATTCACTTATACGCATATTGACTTATACTCATATTGACTCATACGCATATTTACCGTCCTCTCTCGATATGTAGTCTAATTTGAAGTAAGTAATTCATGTTTGTCCAACCTCTTACTTACAGGTTACAGGTTGCATTTCAGTGATCCAATTTCCTACTAAGACAAGCAGCTCATTTTCAGCCATCAAGTGGACCGTCAGCCTGCCTGGCAACTTCCACATATTTTTGTTTTAAAACAACTTACAGTAAATCATGTAGTTGGTCATTAAATCATGTAGTTGGTCATCTCAACTGAGAAGAAGAAATGAAGCAAATGACCCTAACGTTGAACCTCCCGACGTGTTATCATCTTTTTATAAACCATCAATCATCAGTCGTATTGCTCTCTTGAAAGGTACCACAGACAACAATTATCTATGTCACGGCGTAGACAATGAGTTTTTGAGATGTTTATTAAAGGTTATTTGGGATGCTGTCAAATTTTGACGGACTCGCACGCACGGCCGAACTAAACTGTTCACAAAACCATGTCAGACAGTTATAATGGGCATTAACCTTTTCATGTAATTATTAGTGGATCATTTTTTAATTCGTTAGAGGTGTCATTTTTCATTTTTAATTCTTATAAAGAAAAATTATAAACAAAACTTTTGAACAAATAGAGAATTAGGTACCTATAACTTTTCTCCGCTAACTCCTGTCTAACTCCGCTAATTTCTTCTAAACTACCCAATGAAATTTTATACGATTTTCACTATTGGAAAGAGCGTTAAACGAGGAAGATTTCTGTATATAATTTGCAAAAAATCATTGCGTGCGAAGCCAGGAGTAGGTTGCTAGTAAACTTTACTACTGTAACGTTTGATCGGAATCCGTTTAGTAGTTTTTACTTAAAAAGTAACAAATATCCTCAAAACTTGCATTTATAATACCAAAACTTTTTCTAGACTAAGATTACCAGATATTTGACATGGGAAAAATTTATAATGTCATTATTATTACGCAAACCTTTAGAATAGCAAGGCTTGCATAAATTAAAGGAATGCGTAGGCGATGAGGTCAAAGACTTTGGCTACGGTGCTATGAGAAGATAAGAGGTAAGGTGAGATTGATGGATGGGACTGATTAACTTATTTACTCATGTTTCCTTGGTGGAAAATTCTACATGCTATAACCAAGAGGTGACAAAAGAAATTTAAAAAAAATAGGGTGTTGCTGTATGGCCGTGTGTTTTACGTGTACTTTAGCAATATTTTTTCTGAGATTAACGAATTTGAATATACCACCCCATAAAGGGATTTTACATACAAAGTCAAAAAATATACATACAAAAATATTCCTTAGCTATCGAATCTTTTTCAACGCGGACGAAGTCACGGGCGCCAGCTAGTATAATATGTAATAAGTTTTCTGAATTGTCTCCCACGGTAAGACATATTCCATTCATATCTAAAAACTATACATTCTTAATAATCATCATTCGTATGTTGGTATATTATCAACATGTTTATGTTGGTACACGTTCACGAAATGCCAAGTAGATAGCGTCAAAAGTCAACTAAAGCAAACGTCACTTTTATATTTCGAATTTAATTGGAGTATTAACGGACCATAGATAATGTCGCTTCGGCTCTAACTTTTTCAGTTTTTTTTTTTAATTTTATCAGATGGCTTACGCTTCGAATTTAAAGGTACGTCAAGTCGGTAAGAAGTTTTAATAGACTTCAGTAATCTGATCGTCGTTCGAAAAAAAAACATTGGAATAAATTGTGAGCTCCGAACGGGATACATTGAAAGTAGCGAACTTTTTAAAATAAGAGAAATACTTAGACATTTAAGCTTCTATCTTTATATCCCCAAGTCTTTACTTGGGGACTTCATTGTTTTGATTGATTCATTAATAATAAGATATGAAAATAATATAAAATTAAATAGATCTTACGGAAGACAACATGAATTATTAGCATTTGTGTTTTTCTGTTTAAATAGGTGAGTGAGTAAGAAATTCTAAAGCCCGTCTCTACTCTACTAAGCCCTAGTTCTACTAAAGGTTTGTAGTGCACTTGCAGTACCTATGTTTTTTTAATAGGTGACGGTGGCCACCTGCCATCAAGTGGATCGTGAGCCTGCTTGCCGATTTTTACATGAAAAACAAATGATAACAATACAATACAAATGATATATGCAGCCTCACTAAAAGTTTATTTCTTAAAAGAATATGTGATCTGTAAAGAAAAGATTTTTCTTCGTGACTATTCTTGTACTTTGGTGTTAATAATTATGTTAACATCAAGGTATTTTTTTCTAAATTAAATAAGCTAAAAGTATTTTTACACTTCGTAAAGTGTGATCGAATAAAGCTATAAGCTATAGTAGCTACATCAAACACGCTACTGCAGAACATGTATCGACAATAATTTGAAAGCATATCGGTCGGTCCGTCCAGGTTGTCGATATATTCAGCTCAACTCGACAATGGCCCGATATAATGGTCCATGTACATTAGCTCGGCATCGGCACCGGCCCACAATGGAGTGGCCTGATTTATCACAGACCAGGATAAGGCGTCACCAGCCAGGAGAGGATTTCGTTTCGCTCGGGAAAAGCTCAATGAAAATACTTTGCAATCACTACATATAACGAAAGGATTATTTTAAGATTCAATTTTACTGTTGGTTAAATAATTCAACAGTCATTCGTTTTTCACCTGGCCTGGCATTTCAATTTAACTAATAACTTACTTCTCTGTTGATAAAATATATTTAATTTTGGTATTCCAAATAATTTAAATGAATTATTTTATCAAAGAAAATCACCTTCTTAAATATTTCAAGCGTCTTTCTTTTTATTTCATTATATCATTCCCTGCAATTTATTCGTGATATTTTCTATCTATTTTAAATATTTTCTTAGATATCACGAAGGTCGCCGGAAATCGTTAGTAAAACCTAAAAAAAATATCACGAAAAAGCCTTCGACTAAATAATTAATATTATGATATTTGATCTGTGTTTATCTAATATCGAAGTATGAAAGATAAGCAAAGATTTTTGAGTTAATCGCACATAAATGGGAGCAAAGTAGTTTTAAATTTACTTTTTAAGATATTACAAAATGTGTCAGATATTACAAAATGCGAAAATAATTTGTAACTATGTAAGAGAACATACAATTATTATAATGGATATTGGTGTAGAGTCGCAGTGCAGTAAAAACGGTTGATTACCCACGCCGCTATAGCGCAGACATTTCCACATGCACCGCGCTCTCTTGCCAAATTTTTAATTATTCAAATTAAAACACCGAAAAATCCATGAATAATAACCGAGTCAGACTGTGATGCCTTATGTAACTTACATTTTATTTTTCTCTGTTTTAATATTAACAAAAAAAAATTGTAGCAACCAACGTTTAGTACCTATGTGTACTGTTGTGTTTCGGCAAGTGAGTAAGGAATGCTAGAGCACATTTCCCTATACCTAGTCCTAGTCCTACAAAGGCTTGCAATACCTGTGACATTGCTTGTGTTATTAGGCTGGACAGCAGTTGCCTACCATCAAGTGTCAGTCAGCTTTTCCGACGACCTTTACTTACAAAAGAAGAAAATTGAAAAAATAATAGGTGGGCAAAACATGTTAATACAATGCAACGTTTTCAAAATTATATATGATTAACTTTAAAACAATAAAAAAAAATATATAATTTTTAAAGAAAAATTTGTTTCTGTAGGTATGTGTTGTAAGCGCTAATAAAACTGAAACGATTCGACAATTTTTTTTTTAAATATTCGTTGAAGTCTGGGGAAGGTTCTTATGAAGAGAAAAATAGGAAAAATGTGCGTGCGAAGCCGGGGGCGGGTTGCTAGTATATCTTAAAAATGATTGTAGCTACGATCTATAAGATTACTGTTATTTACGTAATTAATGCGATGAATACACACATGTAAACCTACGTAAGTTGCCTACGTGCTGGACCAGACATGGGCAAAATGCTGTAATGAAATACGCGAATATAATTGGTTGTTTGTTAAATTTGCAACGGTCCTCACCTTCACACTTTTTATTCAATGGAACTCGCTAAACAGAGAGGATACATTATAGATACGCGACGGAGCAGACACGTACAAAATGAAAATAGGGGTAAGGGAGCGAGGGTGGAGCGGTATGGAAATGTTGGTCATATATATCATCTGGGGCCTGACAGGCCAATTCTCTTATCTGCCGCGCTGCGCACCACCGCGATCTAAGCTAGCTTAGCTTACATAAAATGGTTTTAAATTCAAGTTTAATTCGGGGCTATCTGCAGCTCGCCCGCCGGCTCGTAAATACCTACCCCCAACCCGCATACAAAAGGAGGGCGCAATTTACGGTTTTGACGGATTTCGAATATTTTAACGGCGCGGATTAGGCCCAAGTTACGCGCTACGTGGCCCTCGTACATCGTCTTAGGGAGGCTCAGCTTTTAATAACGCCCGCTCAACTTAATGTACCCACTCGAACTAGTCTCGGGCTCGCTGAGCAGCTGCGGCGCTTATTACAAACTTGCCAATTTAATATAAGACGGCGCCGGCAGATGTGGCGCTGCGTCGCCTCTGTACACCGCGAAATCATTATAAGTTTTCCTTGTTCATTTTCTCGAAAATGATTGTTTGTTTGTGCGGCGGGGCGGGCGGAATCCTCCGCATCGGTTTACAGCACGAGGACATCATAAAGTGCAAACAATGCCGGCGTTTTCCATTACAATATGTTTACCGATCCGTGGAGAGACGCATTATGTATGTTATCCTGGTGGGACGCGCGGGGCGCCGCCGACGCTGAATTTATGTCAGCCGGCAAATATTTGGCGTTCTCAGCTCGGACGTTCACTGTCGGGCTGACAACGGGAAGATTGTCGGCAAGTGTTTGCTCAACGGGATATGGTAATTTTTCAGTAGCCTCCTTGCCGGCTTTAAGCGTATTCCGTTCACGAATCCGTTCTGTTCTCTTTGCATAAGCACAATCGGCGTCTTATGTGGAGCAGTGCGGAGCGGTGCGGAGCGAATCGGAAGTGTTTCCGGACGAGTCCCGTGACGTACGACGTAAACAGAGTGGGCCGACGTTTAGTGTCATTAAATCTCGTAATAGGATATCATAAATTGCAGGAGGTCGGCTGTACCAGCGCGCCCGGGCGGCTGTCATCGTTTGTCAGAGCATTTCACGCATTGTTGGACAATAACGCACGCCGGCCGAGTATTGTGCGCGGCCAGCGGGCCGGACGGGGGCGGTGGAGGGACCAGTGACGTCATGACGTGACGCGTTATGCTGACCGCTACGATCTACACCACCACTATATGTCACACACATGACATATACCACAAATTTTGGAAATTACTGCAGCCTAATAACATTACCTACTGTCACTGCAGTTACAGTCGCCACTCTTGATTGCAAACGTTACATTAGTTCCACTGTTAGCATTATAGGTACTTTCCCTCTGCATATTTTTTATAGGGTCTTATAGAAAAACTTTGAGCAAAAGGCTTAAAATTGGGCAAAAAAATAACAAAACAAAACAAATTAAAAAAAATAATAACAAAATTCACATAAAAAGCAATTCTAAAAATATGGTGATTTTCACAAATGTAGCAAAGGGTATGGTACATAGGTAATTAATTTGATAAGACTGATGAAAAATAAAAAGAGGTGTCGTAAAAGTTTTAAATTTAATCTTAACTGTCACTGAATTAGAGTACAATTTAGACTGACAACAAACCAGGTTAATGAGGAATTTGCTAAATACGGAAACATTTAAGAGAGTGTAGGGGTGACATTTGTTTTTTATGGACAGTGGCTGTAATTCTCACTGTGGCTGTCTTGTAGACGGCCAATAAAAGATCTCTTAAACCCGTACGAGCGTAACCCTGCATGTAGCGCAATCAAATTTATAACGTGGCTCGAATAAAAAAATGTTTTAAAAGAATAAAATCAAAAATGTCCGGTATGCGTCCCGAACAGATCGGCATCAGAAACTTAAGCTGTAAAGAACCAGATTTAAAAAAAGTAAAAAAAAAAAAAAAGTCGACCCTTCGAGTCGGACGCGTAAATTTGTATCAGGAGGAATCAGATGTCATTTTATGAATATCGTTAAAAAACTTTTAAATCGAGTGTTGTTGGATGTTATAACTAAGTTTAAGCGTTTTGATTAAGGATTTTTTTTTTATTTACTCGCTAATAATATTAAAAAAAAATATTTGAGACTTTTTTACTAAAGTAAAAGAAAAATGGAAAAGACTTCCCTACCAGGGTCTCATAAGCAGTATGTAATATGTGGAAATTAGTTGGATTATTATAGTAACTCTGCAATGTGTCACATAACATTATCTTACTAGCTGGTGCCTGCGACTTCGTCCGCGTTCTCTATAGCCTACTATCCTTATAGCCTTCCTCGATAAATGGACTATCCCACACAAAAAGAATTTTTCAATTCGAACCAGTAGTTCCTGAGATTAGCGCGTACAACCAAACAAAAATCTCTTCAGCTTTATATATTGGTATAGACTATAGATAAATTACGTTTTGTTTGTTTGTTACGCTCTCAACCCACAACTACTCTTGGTTTTGGTTATACACGTTGTTAGTGAACACAGAAAACAATAAATGCATTTTTAGTAAGACTTTACTTTGTATCGAAAAAGAACGAATAAACAATTTATATAACTGTAAAAGATTGATTTAAAAAATATAAAATCTCGCAGAGAAATATGTCCCAACACGAGGAAGAGGCTTTTTTGCATGTAAAAATTTAGTCAGATATAATTTACGGACTCTTTGTCTGCCATCATTAAAATGGTCGTACAAGGCAATTAATATTTTTGAATTTGAGTTTAATAAAAAAATGTTTAACAAGCATTAACAGCGTGTGGTCTTTTTAATCAAGTTTACGTATCGTGTGGTATATTTGTTTTATTTTTTCTGCAAGTAGCGATGATGCATGGAAATCCTTTTTTAAGGTCCTTTCCTATCTCATCTTATCTTTTATCTTATCGTATATTTTTCCCTTATTTTCAATTAGGTAAAAATAGATTGACTTATATGTTCTGTTCTGAATTCAATACACTATTTCTTTGAATTAGTGAAAATATTTCGCCTGAAATTTGAATCTTTGGATGACCAAAACTTTATGTTTATTTTAGATCTGATCTAACCCATTGAGTTATTATTCATACATTAATTAGATACTGAGAAAGATAAAACTCTATGATTTCCCACATACATATATACTTGTCAAAGTTATTCATAGTCACCTGTTGTTCTTTTTAATCTATTAATCAAAGATTGAATAAACGCTCTCTCTTTCTATCCCTCATATATCGAGATGTTATCGATACCTGTTGGGCTCGAGTTAAGACTCGATCGTCTGTTTCAATCACGATTCATTCGAGTGTCGAATAACGTCGTTTTTGTTTCACTGATTCCACACTTACCTGTAACAAAGAAATAATCATAATCAATATTTTAAAGAAATAATACAACGTAGGTAATATTATGTTAATAAGCGATCTGTATCCGGAGCTATAGAGAGGCATCCAAAGTGGACGACATAGCCAAACCAATTAGTTAACTAATAAAGAAGGAGATTTATGGTCGTTTTCACTAAAAGTTGGGGAACACATACACTGGCCATTGACGGCAGACACCGGCGGACTGAGTTAGGGATCACCTAAATACCTTATTAGTTAAGCAAAAATCCGCTAATAAAAATGTATTTCTTGTTATTGCATTTCTTTTCGGCAGTAAGGTAAACTTATTACCGCTTATATGGTATCATTGATTAGGTATTGAAATAACCTTTCATCCCATTGTAAAAAATATATGTATTTTTGTAAATAAAAAATATTAAACCATATTTTTCAAAAAAATGTTTATTAACATGTGCGATTTCATTGCACTAGAGTGTGACTAGAGTGTTAGCGCTAACTCTAGAGGTCGGTTTCGCGCAAGTTTCGCAACAACGACTAAACATTTCTTTCCTACCATCTTATCATCATGAAAAAGCAGTTATAATCAGTTAAAGCAGGCAGTTTCGTAGCAAGATATTCAATCTTGCTTTTCTCGATGGTTCGCATATTTTGACACGAACGGTTTCGTTTCTGACCTTATGTGTCCAACTAGTACCTAAATTACACTTCGAATGCCAATGGGCGTCCTTCGATGGTATCCTCTTTGAGAGTCCATTTACATTTTGTTGGATCAGATGTAGGACAGGAGCAACCTTATGTTTATTTGCCTACTTACTTATGCTTCATGTCTTGCCACTACAAAAATTTTTAAAATACATTTAATATTTAAAAAATATATTTATGTAACTTGTTGTAACGAAATAAATATGCGGTTTGTCTGTGGCTTATTTTCATTATACAATCTGTTGAAATGGCCCCCGATGAATACCTATAATTTTGTAATTAGCCTGAGAAGTGACCATGTGCGGGTAGTTCGCGATTTTTATAATGCCCAATCAATTACCGTTTGATTGTCGGCAAATCGTGTTCAAATTGCTGGTTAGGTTCGATATAAAATTACTGTTTTGGCCGAAGTAGTGCCCAGAGTCGGTCATTACACCATTTTCACCTTTTAAAATTACAGTTTCTCGTGGAAATAGCACGAAGAAATTGTGAGAATTCGAAAATGTTTCTAAATAATCAAGTCATTATTATTTTCAAATTACACTCGTAATGGCCAGTTACTTTGTAGACAACGTACTGGCGTATTATAGAACATGATGAAAAAATTCAAACCCTGAGGTGAGATATAGTTTAGAGGCATGTAGAGTTGTCAAAACGATTTCACGACTTGTACTGTTTGTTGCGCTTTTACGCCTTAACTTAACTATACAACCGATCATAATGAAAACCAACTAAGTAAATACAACTAAGTATGCCTCTATCAAAAAAGTAGGTACTATAGTTTCTTAACATGGTAGGTATAGGTAGAGAGCTTTAGTTCACGTGACGATCACAATATTTCAGCAATGGACGAAGTGTCACTGGTTAGGTACCAGTGACACTATAGCAGACAGAAATAGCCACTAAGAAAATAAACATAAGTAAATACAAATAATTGCATGCCCTTGTCACGCATCAATGAACTTACTTATCTCTACTTTGTAAGTCAACTGCTGTATATGAATTAATTTCCAGTAGACATTATATGCATATGTTTGTACATATATAAATATAGGTATTTATTTATTTATCTCTTGAAACTTCAAGTAAGTATAATATTATGTTTACGGTGAAGGCAGACAAAAGAAAACGCACCCATTACAGGTTCGGGGTTCCCGATCAGTCAACACGTCCCGCCTGTGAAATGTAAATTGTTTGGAGCGGTGTAATCGGCCAATTTGCTGTAATTCCGTTTCCAACGAGCAATTCAATTGAATTTTTTTTATGTGAACGTCATGCTAGTTAGTTATTAATGTAATTTTCTTATTGTTACGGAGGCAATTGTTCGTGCGGTGGAACTGATTTTGGTAAATAAGTTATGATCCAAATAGTACAAACTTGTCAAAGTAAAGGTCATTTTTGGATGGGCAATTTGGGGCGTAACAAATATTAAATATTAAGTAACGTGTGTTTGTTAAACTATCACTGTTAATTTTGAAAAAAATATTTTTTGCCAAAGCGTCATTCACATATTTGTATTTGCAACTCACTGAGTATTAGGACTTCATGTTAAATCAATAGGTAGCTAAAACAATAAGAACTACCTACTAGTACCTCAATAAAATGGTGTTAATAAGAAATGTAGTGAAACGTGTATTGCAATAACTATTACTTAATTACTCCTTTAATAAGTTGAGTTGCAACCAGATGGCGGGTGCAGTGTTAGTGCAGCCGTTGCATTACATAAATAAAACAATGTGCTAACATAAAAGTGTAACGACCCCCGCTAATTAACTATAAACGGGACCCGACTATTCGCACTTCCACTTTTTCTTCAGATTTTCCCGACCGCCTTAACGTTTCCTTGCTAAAAAAAAGGAATTAACTCCGTCCCCCTCGCACCGGTTGCACCTTGCACCGGGTTATTATTTCCTTTTCGCTCTTTTGTTTCGACCATGTCGACATCTCGCTCGGAGCCCCGCCCATTTGTAAAATCGACTGGCCATTCCGTCCTTGCACCTGTCTCTTTCGCGTCCGTCTGATTTATGTGGGAGTGAGCGAGCTTGATGGACGCTTTGTTTCGTCCGTCTCGATTGTCAGACCGATTTGTATTTAAAAAAAAAGAATCCCGTGCACTGACCCGAGGATTAGGTGATACGTTATTACCGGGTGTAAATTCAGATAATGCGTTGAGATTGCACCGCGAATTCCTGAGGCTCGGGTGTCGCGCTGTGGGAAACTTCTACGCTTATTTTCTTTTGCGCGGTAGGTACGACGTTTTGTAAAACTATATTTACGATAATGTTATCTCACGAGGCCGTATTACATTACGTACCAACGCCGCGGCGGGAACGATCCCGCTGATTAATGATCGCCTCGGACGAGAGAGGGCCTCGATATTAACACGTAAAAAAAAATCAATTCTAAAAAGGCTGCGTTGCGTATAACATATATCATAACTCTCAATGCAATTGCGTCAGGACACGCGACATAATGAAGCCATTTACCGCGTCCCGCCATCTGTCTTCGATCGTGCAAATCATATTGTCAATGGTCCTTGTCTATAAATCGAGGTTTGTCTATGGTTTTTTAAAAAAGGAACCGCGCGGAATTAAGATTTTAAGGCGCGGAATTCGGCCGGCAAAAACGCAGGACCACTTGACAGCTCGAGAAATGTGGCGGCGGTTTTTTTGACGCAACGTTTTGGCGGGAACTCCTCCGTTCTAATCAAAATAGTTTACGCGTCGCCCGAGAACTGGATTAAGTTTGTTTTATTCGTAGCTTCGTATCGGCGGCTGTTCACTCGTGGGAAACTTTATTTTTTTTCCAATGATGTGTGTGTGTTTGTCCGTTTTTCAACATTAGGTAGGACCGCGTATACGTCCAAAAGTCCCACAGCTGGGAAGCTATATACCTTGACGACCGAAGCAATTTGATTGATTCTTAATTCAGTTCCTTGACTGAATGTATAAATGCAATTACATTTAATAATTATGTTAAACTTACTCATCTAGGTACAGTATAGGTACGAAAACCTTCAGCAGTTTTAGAATTCATCGTAGACTCTTAGTACTTTTTAAAACTAAAGCAAATAAGCAGACAAATTACATTGCTTGTGCTAAAAAACCATCTACATTTTATCTTAAGAAATATGTTTTTGTCAATGATAGCAATTTTTTCCTCTAGCCTTACATAATATGTGCTTTGGCAGCCTATACTAACGAAATCCAAAACTAGCAAATAAAATCGGATATGGCGCGCGCGACTCGACAAACTGTTATAAATCAAAAGGGAACAAATAAAAACGCTCTGCGAGGTGAAAACGTTATTATCTTTATAATTGCACGTCAAGGCGGGAAAAGTGGGGGCATTTGGCGGGTTTTCCGACGCTTTTCCTTTTTTTTAACTCCCCGGATAGCTATGATATATCGGCCCATGAATACGGTATGTATCGCGACACCTGCCTTGCTTCCTTATGAATTCGAAATGGCGACTTCATGACGTCATTATCTCCTGCCGGCTTTCTTATGCATTAAATTGGACAAGAAATTGGAATGGATGTCTGTTGTTGTGGGCATATTTTATATTTTTTTTATTTTTATGAAGCACAAACCTACAACAGTAAGTAGGTAGGTACTTTATATTAATTTATATTAATTGTCTGTCTGTTCCTAAGTTAACTTTTTCTAAACTAAATAAAAAAAAAACTGATTCTGATATGAATTTCACTAATGGAAAAGACGATAAACGAGCAAGATTAGTATGTAAAATTTGCAGAAAAAATTGCATAGGTACATGCGAAGTCCTACTTACTCAATAAAATATTAAAAGAAAGTTTACAAATATGTTAGGCATCTTTATGTTATGTTACGTGTCTGCTTGAGTATTTTTATGAGTGAGTGAGTACCTATATCTATATGAGTATACAACTTGTATATGTCCAAAAAAGTGATAAACGTCTATTTGAACCAATTATGCGTAGGCACTTATTCTTTTTTAAACCGTTACCTGTTCGTGTATCACAAAAAGGGTAAGAAATTCTAACAATGAACTTACAAGACTAAATCAAATATAGTACTAGAGGTGGTACGCGATAAGAGGTGTTCGGCGGCCCGCCTCGCCGGTAACGATGGGGCGCACTATCGATGTCTCTGTCAAAAACTGTCAAAATCGTGACAGGCGCCGCGTCAGCCTAACGAGCCGTGCGGGTTCGCCGCGTCACGATGACGACGCAATTCGAGCGTCGAGTGGCGCACTTGTACCCCCATCTGTTGTCTGGTAGGTGAACTAAACATACCAGCCTTCTTCTATATAACCTCTTGATGGACAGAGTACTCTATCTATCAGTACAAAGACTACCAGTTTTAGGAGACCAACAGTAAATGCACGCAATTGTTCAATTGTTTTTCATTCCGAAAGAGTATTTAAATCTAGATAGAGTATGCGTTAAACTTTCTTTATACCTACTTATGGGCTTTTTCAAGGAAGCCGTAAACATATACCTAATGCAGGGTCACCAACGCGTCTTTATCAACTATTGTTGTTTTTGTCCTTAGGCGACGGTAACCACCTACAATCAAGTTGACCGTCACCATATAGGTAATATTTAAAAAAATCCTTGTTGTCAAAGCATCTCACTAATTAGTAATTTCCACAGGTTCGATTAATTTGAAATTAGGTATATACTGTTACTTCGGTGGTATTTCCATGACATGGTAACCTTGACCTCATTCTGCAGCGTCAAGTTGGCGTCAAGTAGTCTGCGGGATACCCAACTCCTCAGCAACTTATAGCAAATATAACATGTTTGGGCTCAATAGAAAGTCGATTGTATTGTATGTGATATAATATAATCGAAGATGAACTGCATTATGAAAATAAAACAACCTAAAAACTAAAACCTAAACCCTGGGCATTTATGTGAATGAATATAATTTGAATGGCCGAACAAATTTAAATTTAGAACCCAACGACATACGCTCGGCTGCAGTTTTACGATGGGCGCAGACACCAGACGAATCGCCCCTCCTTTGTTCCGACAATCTATTGAGTGATTATTAAAAGGAGGAAAATATCGTCTGGGAATACATAAAGATGCAAATGAATCGCGCCTCCAGGCGGCCGTACAAATTTATCGTTGAACGCACACCTCATTATCCACTAACAAGGATACCAACTCTTTCTTTACCACATAAATATTATATTTTACACCTCTGGCTGCTAAGTCGCGTCGGACGCCCATGCCATAGCACCTTTGGCTTGCAAACGTAAGTACTCTGTTGCACCGTTATAAGAGATTTTTTAATTAATTATTGGCACGACAACATCGGCATACATTATTTTTTATTTTGGCGTTCGTATTTTTTATTTGAATCATCATTCATCGCCTCACAATCATTAATTTTAATCAAAAATCGTTTTTTTATAAGGTGGCGAAATCTTTACAGACATCTAGGTATAGTTTGATATCTTGGTTGGATAAATGACTGTAGGTATATTTTCATAAACTTGTTATCCTCTTTCCATGTGTAAATACTACCGAATTAAAATTAACCCATTCTAGAGTTTTTGAAGCGTACACAAACAAACCAACTTAACATTTTTATATATAAAAAAGATAAAAAGATTTAATTTTTCACGATATAAAATCCTTTGTCTAACCCTAAACACAACGCCCTAGGTTTTGCAAAAGCGTTGTCAGTTAGATATGAGAATGGTGAGTAAAAAATAAAAGATGACAGATCTTTTATTTACTCACCGAAGTAATAGGTATTTATGTACACTAAATTGTACATAAATACGTGTGATGGTCTGATGAAAATTATTTATAGAATATCCCACATTTCAATGCAGGACGTTCTTCGTGCAATCGAGCGATTGGGCCAATTAATTAAAGTTTTAATAAATCGATATTTTTTAATGAATTTGTGACTTGGATACATTCATATTAAGCCTTTGTGTGGTCCGAAGAGTTTCGTGTTTGTTAACAGTTTAAAAAGCTATTAGCAACGTGTTATATCTGCGGCTTATCTGACCTTTTCAAACATTATTATGTAGACCACCAGTGCAAGACAACGGTAAATACCTACTTAAAACGGGAATAATTTCATACGTTTATCGGTCAAACATGACGAAGAATAGGAAACATGAACACAATATATTCGTTATAACCTTTGTAAGCATTTATTTTTTCCTTTTAAACTATAGTGTTCTGGTTTCGACGAAAAAATACGATAAAATTGTAACGAATAAAAACATTTGTATCAACAAAGTTCCTAGGTAACCAACATTAATGAGTATAAAAATTGCTAAAACCTCTTTTCTCAATGTATTTAAGTCTAATTAAAGAAATTAATGATATTAAGTTAATAAAAAAAAAATTAAAAAAAAGCTGATGGTTCACTGTCTTGACTGTACGAGCGAGTGAAGTTTTTAAATATAAGTCAGTTGGTACCTTTTTGAGATAATTTTAATGCACTCGCGGAATATAAGACAAATCATAGGGTATCTATCGTCAACCCTTAAATTTATATACATAGTTTTCAAGCAAAAACTTTATTGGCTTGTAGCCTACTACCTAATTAAGTACCTCAAACAAAAGAAAATATCACAGATACTGCAGTTTGGATAAATCATGGCTTACTAGATAGGAATCAATTTCAGTTTTTAGTTTGCTCTATGGATATCAATCAGTAAATAGGCTGTTCTTTTTTATGTATTGTTACGACCAATATTATTTAAGGAGTCATAATTACGTAGTATGGAATAAGCGTCTACCGTTGGCAAGTGAGCTCTTAATGTCAGCCATTTTAGCCAATCACCACCACTAAAACTGATTGGGAAAACAGAATTTATTAGTGATGAGTTGTAGTTGGTCGTACCAGGGGTGCATGTCACGACGGCGGTGGTCGGAAGTCTTGCGAGCGACCGCATCGCGTGTGGACTGTGGACCGACTGCTATTCGTGAATAATTTAACTCCACCGCACAATTAGAACTTACTAGTTATTCCGGAGTGTAGATACTTAACTGCGTGAATTGTACGCAAACGGAATAAAGAGTCCAACGAGTCAAAGAAGCAATGTCGCTGTCGTTACGCACGGCTTAGATCCGGGTTCAAATACCTAGATTTAGTAAATCAGTGGATAAGTCACATAGTGACTGAACTTCTGAAATCTGGGCGATTAAATGCGACATGCGACTGCGACACTTTATTTGTTGCATGACATAACGCGTCTTCTCATACGCAGTTTGATGATTTTGCTAAAGATTTTCATAATACTAAGCTTGCTCATAATTATAAAATAGTAATAATTATGAGATATATGGCAGTTTCAAAAACGTAACTTATGTAGAAATTACTATAAAAAAAATTTGAATCGGACACATGAAATCGGATGTAATTTTGATTAATAGTTTTCTATTAGGTATTTAATTTTTTTTGATATGAGAACAACTAGGTTCTGAAAACAAGTCATCTTCGAAGAAATCCGTATTCCAAGCGTATTCCTTATACAAACATAAATATGGCCACATTTTGTACGGCTCGCCTTCCCCCAAATGAAGCAAATATTCCGGCCGGCCGGTAACAAATAAAATAGAAAAAGCCACGAGATTATTGTGAAGATACAGACCGCGTAAGAACCGAATATCGCCGATTGATACCGTGTGATGGGCTCCCGTGGGATCTTGTAAAGAAAAAAGTATCAACCGGAGAACTACCCGCACCTATACATATTTAATGTAGCGGGGCGTGGCCACAATATCTCCAAGTACCAAGGCAACAGAAATTGAGAGGCGTTATCGTATCGAAATCCACCGTATCTGGGCCGGCGGTCTCCGAGGAAATCATTGGGAAGGCATCCGGAAAATTTACCGCACATTCTGGCTCATATGGCGTAACACACCTGCCTCTTGCTTATACGAACCTAGTACGTGGTCCATTTTTTGTGGATAGCTAGCGTATTGGTGAAAAAAAGAGTACACCGGCAGCTCTCCATTGTTGTGGTCTATCGATTGAAATTCTAAATATTCATAAAGCGACAGGGTTATTTACTGAAGTATATGAGCAATTTCAGGCAGGGCGCCGCCGCCACGTTAATGGAAAGACTTGTTAATTATTCAGAATGTCGACACTATAATGGGATGTTACATTTATAAATATTCAATAGTCTATCCGACCGAATCGAATATCCTTTATATAAACAATTAACCTAATCTATACCCAAAAAAAAAACTAAAATAGTTAACAAAAATTGCCAGTTTTGACATACGGTGCTAAGACGTGGACACTTACGAAATATTACGTCCATTCTTGGCATTTCTATAAGAAATATGAATATGATAGGAATTGTAAGTAAATCCGAGCTAGTGAAATGAAAAGTATTTTTTTTTGTACTTGTAGATTCTTCAAAGATCCCTGCCAATTAACACAGAGAGATAACTCAGCAAGTAAAGTAAACGTATCGGTTGCTTGTACGCACGCGTAATTATGTGTAATTGCGTGCGTAAAACGAAACGGAGTGCACAAAACGTGTGCGCAATCAAAAACAATTTGTCCGATAGGCGGGCGGACAGCGCAGATCCTGTGTTAATGTCACGATGTTTGGACTCATTCAACACGACCGCAAATTGGCCCTATTTTGACCCGGATACGTACCGCAACGATTATTGTCTCGCGTACGGTAGCCAAATGTCAAGTCGTTGTGAATTTTTGTGTCCCATGACGCGCGCGACAAAACTGTCCCTATTGTTGCGGTCGCGGTAATGATTCGACTCGGAGCCATTACAAATACCATTTCTCCGTTTTGACAATCTGCTCAAATTGTTCACTGCCTGCTTTGCGGTCAAGCGTTATGCTCGTACAATACTTTTTATTTATTTATTTACTAGCTACACGCTCCTTACTTTGCCCGGGTTCAAAATAAAAATAATTACACATAGGTACCTAGTTAAGAAGTTTTATCATAATCGGTTCAGTAGTTTAGGAGTTCATTGATGTCAAACAACATGACATGTAATTTTATATTATATATACTATACATAGAGATCTTACATCAATATAACAATAAAATAAAATTATCTATGTTATTCGCTTATGTACCTACTAGGAGCGTGTTTCTAGTTCTAAATAAATGTTTCATTCCCAAAAATTATAAAATAATAAGTA
Source organism: Synanthedon vespiformis (assembly GCA_918317495.1). Lineage (NCBI taxonomy): Eukaryota > Metazoa > Arthropoda > Insecta > Lepidoptera > Sesiidae > Synanthedon > Synanthedon vespiformis. Next base: position 800,226 of record OU906962.1, read on the forward strand.
ATATCGTATTTTTATCAGCAAATTAGTTTGCTGCTGTGTTAGGTACGGCTTAGTGCACAATTTACTTTTTATATATTATAATTTAATACGAATTAAGCCCTCTTACAAATTATTTATTGTACCTAATAATTTTAATTACTTTAGTTGTACGAAGACTGTTTTACATTTCAAATTTTAACGGTTTCCAGAAATAAAAACACACGACGAAAAGAGAACTTGTCTAATTGTCGGTTAAATATAGGTAAACAGAAACACTTGGTATATGTTTTAACGCAATCTCAGTCCGCAATCACTATAAACTGGTAATTGTACGCATTTCGAAGCAATTCTTGTAATCGGACCAATCAGAGTGCAATCCGTCGACCAATGACGAGGTAATGGCTGTGTTCAAACCTGACATTATGTTGCAGTCTCTCTTAGGGAAATCTTAAATTACTTTATAAACTTTTTACTAAGTATATGCAATAAGTATATTTAAGACACTATATAAGAGCTGGGTAACTGTGTTTCGTAATTAAGTGCGAAAAAAAAAAATTGGTACCAATTGAAGACGTGAGTGGATGACGGTGATACATTATTATGTATGTCGCATAATTCCAATTTTGAAAAAAATCGAGGTTAATGTTTTACTTTTAATTTTTGAGATAAGTCGCAACAGAAGATTATTGTACTAAATTGTGAAGCAAAGTTGTGTAAACACAACCTTATTTTCCAAAAATCTCTTAAATCGACGATCTTAAGGTCTGTTATCATTCATATGGACATAATGACTTCATCAACGAAAAAAAAAAAACGAAATATCCCAAAAATGCGACATTATTGCCTTCGTCCAATCATTTCTTCAATTATTATTAAACAAGAATGTTTTCCATATTTTTATAGCTCGCTGCAGTTGTGAGTAAGGGATGCTAAAGACCATTTCCCTATCCTTTTATGTTCACCTACGACTTGCTTGTGTAAATAGGCTATCGTAGCCACCTACCATCAAGACAACCTTTATAAATTATATATAAAAAAATGCAAGCCGGTAATTTTAATGATCGAAATTCACGCGAGTGATACTGCCTGATGAGCTATAAATATATACTAACTGCGTTCGCCAGATGCAACTAAGCATGCGACGTCCTTGCGGGAATATGTAATTAGTATTATTATTTTTAAGTAAGAGGATAAGATTTCCTATTTGATAGAAATAAGCGAATGTAAATAATATGTAAAACGTGTGCTCCGTGTAGGCATATGGGCGGCATACAAGGTACGAGCTGGTATCCTGTCTGACTGCCGTAAATGGTAAGTGCCTGCCGCGTTTGCAAATTGCAACAACTCATTGTTTGCCAAATACATACCGACTGCTAATACACATTGTCAAGAAGAAGTAGAATGAAAACTTACTAATAGACCTTTACCTATACGATTCGCTAATGGTTCTTAACAGTTATAAAGAGACTGTAATCTTAAATTTATGAGTCTTCTATGGGAATATAGAACAATAAAACATTAAATTTAATAAACAAAAATTACATATTAGCATTCAAATATTTTAAAGTGTTAACTAAGTATATATTTTTATACAAAGAAAAAATTGTAAGCGTATAAGTAGTTAAGTTACCAGCTAGTATAATATAATAACGTACCTACCTATATTATAATACAAAAATGATTCAATTATAGCATGTAGTATAAAAAGTTTGCTTTTGCTCATTCCAAAGGTAGTGAGTATGGCAACCCTACTTGTAGTATTACCAGAAGCAATGTTGAATGTAACAACGATAAGTATCAAGTACTTGTTAATATCAAGATCGTTCGAGTTAGAAATTATTCAACTATTTTATTAATAGCGATTTGCTACTCTGACGTTAATTCGCCTTTTGACCTCTTTATTTAGGTCTAATTAAACGGTTGCTTATAAAGGCTATATTATACTATAATAATAACTATTAGCGACCCGCTAAGAACTTATTTGTTTAATGTAGGTACGCAATACTGAATCAATACTACTCAAAAGAGTTTTAAAAATATACTAATTAAAAATGGTTTAATGTATCATAGGCCAGAGTAAGTTTATGCTTGCTTTTAACAGTCGCATATACAAGTATACGTAACTATACGTAGGTATTATTTTTGTTTATAAAATAATGGATTAAGTTGGATGAATGTAGTTATTTAACAATCTGAGTGAAAAATAAAATTAAAATGTTAATATCAAAGAGTTCGAAGCACTAAATCAAGTAGCCCGGTAGTGAACAAATATTTTCACAACTGTATCTGTCAAATCGTACGGACGCGTCAATGTATTATTTTTTAATTTGAATTTAACGCACTTTTTAACAGTCCCCATAAATCAGACGGGTTAAGAAAACAATGATTCCTTTGTAATAGTATAGGCTATTAAATTTTAGGATATAAAAACGTCTGGTGGACGCGTTCAGTTTCGACATGTGACGGCTTTTATTGGGATGTCCATTTTTGGCGGGCAACGGGCGACTAGGCGCCGTCTCAAATTATTTTCGAATGATTTATAGCTATCTCTCTAATTTGTGGATGCGTTTAGAATGATAAACACGCTTTTTATTGACGAGGATTTTGAGCGATTGAATCTTCCCCGATTGCCTTATTACATAATAATAATGCACTACGATCAAAATGATGGTAGGTGGCTACCGTCGCCTGAGGATAGAAGCAACGGCAGGTGCGCTGCCGTTCAAGCAGGAATTTTTTTACAGCTTAAAACAGCACTTAACTACATTTTATAATATAACAGTACATTGTGGTTACGTTTGAGGCAATCAAAAAAGTTAATAAGACTTTCGAAAAAAGTGAAGACCATGCTTAAATGCTACGAATTTTTTTGAAAATTCATATTGATTGCGAATTAAGTAACGTACGAAGAGGGTTTAATTAAACTTTTAAGTTTGGAATAGTGAAAGATCACGCGTAAATTAGTGGGGCAACCAAGCGAACATAAATGCGACGTGTTTTACCGTAGTTTCGGATCCCATGTGGGGCATTACGCTCAAGACGAGTATGGTCATTAGGCAGCGATATTAGCTATTAACCGGCGCCCCGGCGAGCATAAGTTACATAGAGGTGTTTCTACACTACCTACAACGTTGTCTGTGTCCGCCATTTGTCTTTGGAAAAGACGCCGGTGATTACTGTAAACAATTGCATTTTTGAAATAATACCAATTTACATGATTGCGGGTCTAGCAGAAACAAAAAAAATCTTTATTCAAAATTTCCATGCAGTTGCTCAAAGAGGAGATTCGCACAACTGAGTTGCGAATTTAACAAGTCGATTTTTACTCAGCAAATGAACTTAGGATCACAGTGTACACATTATCGCTTTCAATTTATCTTAGCAATTGTGGTCTTTATGTTAAGGGGCAATAAGGCGGCCGCTATGGTTGCTATATAAATTTGTCATGGCCATAAACTCAACAAGTGAACAGAGGTTGGTTTACGACGCTATAAACGTCTGTCGTCTGACATCTCACTAATACATCATAAACTGAAATTGTTAGGGTGAATCTTTTTCTAAGAGGACATCTCGTTTGACAGCTTGTTATACGTACTGTTTACGTCTTATTTTACAATGCAACTTAAAATGTATTAAGATTCCAAATAAAATTTAAATTAAGTCATATTTTAATTTTCTAATCAATTGCCTTGGATATTTTTTTTATCTAAAGGGCCTCTTTCACCTACTACATACGAGTAAAGTGTTGATTAAGTTACTTTTGGAAATAATTTTATGTTTTACTATATGTTTTATGTTTGGGTAGCGTACTAGCACTCGCCTTGGTGTTGCTTGTGTCCTTCAAATGAGCCGTCAGCCTGTCTGCCACCTATATATTATTTAAAAAAATCTGCACTCCTTTTAGTGCATCCTTCGATAGGCGAATTTTTTCGCCGAATTAATGTTTGGGACTTTTACCGTAGAAACATATAAATGTACATCATCACCATCATTCCCGGTGACTTTAAATGGCGCTTAGCCTACTTGACAGAAGGTGAAAGAGGCCCTAACCTAACATTAATACTTAACAAATTCATGACCTTTCCAATTAAATGAGCCAAAATATTTTATTACAATAAAATTAACGAGATTTTTACGAGTCCCTAGGTCGAGTGGTTAATGTTAGAGTTCTGCCTGCGGAGCCCCAGGTACGATTCCCGGCAGGGTTAACTTTGGAAATGAACTAACTTATCACTATCATGTTCATGATAGTACTTAAAATAACTGTCACAGATTTTGCCATTGCAATTTTAATATTTTGCTGTTATTTCAATTTTAATAGCTCAAAATAGTTTAATAGCGCATAAATTTAAATTAGCTGTGGGGACATATTGCAGGACAACAATAAAATTGCAGATAGACACCTACTCAAAGTATGACCAATAAAAATCAGTTTCACCTGCTAACATTCATCATGCTATTAAATAAGAATTTTTAATGTGACATTAAAATAGTATAGCAGACTTTAAAAATAGATGATGGCCAGTATCAAACGGTTTCAGTCGTGGTACATAAACTCCCCTCTTTGACCTCCCCCCCTACGATTAGACAATTAATCATTCCCCTCCCCGTCGCCCGCCTACACCCAAGCCCATGCTGCATTGTCACAGAAAAGGCGGTCAAAATTCAGAGCTACTGTTTCATTAGTTGATATAGTGCGATTAATTGAAAGTGCCTGCACTTTTTTGGTTTTAATATTGACATCTTGTCAAACGCATCCCTACATATCATAAAACAAACTTGTTTAACATAACAAAGTCCTCCGTCGCGTTTGTCTGTTCGCGATAAACTTAAAAACTATTGCACCGGTTTTCATGCTGTTTTCACCAATTGATAAAGTGGTTTTCGAGAAAGGTTTTAGTATATAATTTACAAAATTACGCGGGCGAAGTCGCGAACACCAGCTAGTTTAATATAAATCATTATTAATCATATCAAATCAAGTTTTAGTATTTACATTATTCCAATTCAGTTTTTAGGAGAAAATATTTTCTAAGTCTAAATAATAATATTCTATATGTTTACTTATATAAAATCGTAAGTTCTGACTAATTATCAACGCAAAGCCCAAACTACTAAGTCTAAAAAGCTGAAATTTTGAATATAGGTTTATTTTATAATGAAGGTAAGTATTAACTAAGAAAGGATTTCAAATCGCTAGTATTCTATAGTAACTTCTTCTGAACCACCCAACGAATTTTGATACGGTTTTTTCTAATCGAAAGAGCTATAAACGAAAAAAGTTTGTTTATATAATTTTCAAAAAAAAAATGCATGTCGCTAGTATATATAATATTGGTGAAGAAATCGATTTTTCTGTCGAACGTTTAAACTTTGGTGCCGCCTTTGTACTCAGCAGGTTCCTATTTGAAGTTGTCGTAGTATAGTTTACGATGAGAACAACAAATCCACTGTCTGTAATTTCATGTTGTCTGTATCTACCAGTAATTAAAGTGCAAAGTAATGAGGACTCGTGGTTTCTTATTAAAATTACTTTACCGAAAGTTTTTAAATCAATACTAATAAGAAATCTGCAAAGTGTATGTTCCTTTATAACTCTTAAACGAATTACAGGACACAGGATAGGCTACTTTTTTCTTTTTCAATGCGGACGAAGTCGCGGGCGCCAGCTAGTTAATAAGATAATTTAACCAAAACTCATTTTAACAAATAAAAAATATATGATAAGCGTAATGTAATTCATAATTTATCTTTACTCAACTACTTATAAATCATTCATGATCTTGGATAAGTTGCAGGCTAAAGTTCTGATATATAACTATATTTTCACTTTTTATCCAGGACAAAGATTTTAAGCTATTTTTAAATCTTAAGCTGCACGAAAAATAAAGTTAAATTATTTTGGGGAGTGTTAATTTCTAAACTAAACAGAATATTCTAACAATGTGTGTAAAGTATTAAAAAAATGCGATACTCACGAAGAACTTTACTGTGGTAGGGGTTAGATCGGAAGTAACCGAATGCGCCCGAACGCACTCCGAAGTCTTCCGAAATTGCGAGGGGCGACACAGGAAGATGTAATGATGTTTGTCAAATGGAAAATGAGATAGGGAAATGTAGAGAACGAGCTGAATTTGCGACCTTTCTGCTGATGTCGACTTATGGCTCCCCGCAGTTCGTGTACATTTAAATTGTACAATAGACTTGCTTTTATTTTTTTAATGTCTCTCTAACCGAATCAAAAGGCTTATTGCATAAGCAGGTATACATACCCATATGCTTAATAATATTAGTTTTGAATGTTATTAAGAGGAAATACTTTTTAACAATTAGATAATTTATTCTTAAATTTTATACCTATAAAAATAATTTGCTTAAAATATTTGACACCAAGTCCCAATTAAGATTAAAAAGTCTAGATCCAAGACAATTAATCTGAATTTGAAAATAAAAATGATTATGATTAAAAATAGTACCTCTATTTATAAGTAATTGATTGATTTGGTATAATTTATTGAAAAATAAACATTTTAAATGGTTTATAGAGTAGTTTGGCGTGAATTTAATAAATGTTATCTATTATGTTGAATTAATTTACCTGCAGCGAGTTGAAGTGGTCACATTGGTATTAATTAAGTCTTACCAGCACTGCCCTTTCTGATACTGTTTTGACATTTACATTTTATTAATAAGATTCGTACTATTTTACCGTTAAGATAAAACTTACAATAAAACCTTTTTTGCATCCTTAATGAGACCACCTTAATGTTTTGCTAAAGGAACTTATATTAGTATGATTATCTCGTGGATAAGCTAGCCTAGGTATTTATTTTTGCAACACTAATCAATCAATCAATACTACTAATAAATCTGCAAGTGTAGGTATTTTCCTCCATAACTCTTAAACGAATTAATAACTGATTTTCATAAAACTTGGTAGATAAACATTGAGACGAAATATGATACGCTACTTTTTTATTTATTAACGCGGACTAAGTCGCGGGCGCCAGCTAGTAATTAATATTCCACTGTTTACAAATGGCAACTCTGTTTTTCTGTTCTTATATTGGAAACTCGTTAGCTTTCAGTCGTGTACTTAAGGATTAAAGGAGTAACAAAAAAAAACAAAAAAAAAATAATACTTCGGAGCAGTAAAAGATTTTAAACGAAGTTCGATGAAAAATTGTATGATATATGAATGTAGGTAAATATATAAAAGTTTAAAAACCGAACAGTTTCCAAGTTCAAACAGTCGGGATTCTAGCTGAATGGGTCCGGCCATAAATCTCGGCTTCTCAGCAGCTGATGTTCGTTCGAAATTCGAAACAGCGGTGCCGCTATGTGCCGCTATCGTCTCCCGTCGGACAGAGCGTGTGGTGCTCAGATAAAATAAATGGAGAAACGGTGAAAAATGATGACGCGCCGGCGGTGCGGAAAGACATCGCTCTCTGAAAGGGGTCGGGTTTTCCACTGGGTCAAATGCTTTTTGTATTTTTGAATACACTTTTGTTCAATGAATTTTGAACGCAACACAAGCGCGGTTTGAACTTACAAATCCGGGTAGAGTGTAAATGTGAGGATTAGATACTAGGATTTCAACAATACCGCAGAATTATTTTAACTACTTAATTCTACGGTTTTTAGAAATACATTTTAGTAAATTCATGAATATTTTAGTAGTGACAGGGATTTACGATTTTCAATGTACCCCCCCAATTTCACACCCCCCCCCCCCCCCCCCCGCTGACAGCAGCGACTAAACTCTCACAGAAGACTTCTGGTGAAATTTGTGCTTGGTGAAATTGTATTTCGTATATCTCCTTCTCATCCTCAGTGTTATCTTGCATCTTCTAAAGCATCCAACGGCTTGGCAAAAGTATAATGTCAGTTTGCCAAGCGTACCTGATATTGCTTTGCATATTTTGCCAAGCGTTATATATCCTTTACTTTGCAACGCGGACAAAGTCGCCGCCACCAGCTAGTAGCAAATAATTTTGTTTAATACATGAAAACATGTAAAATCTCGTAAAAAATATTTGGCGATACGATAGCGAATTTAGGCATCAGAAATATACTTTTAACATTTTGCTAAAGTTAAAAAATTTCAGCAAGTTTGAGAGTTTTCTTTTCTCATGGGGCGTTAGGGCCGACATTACTAGGCTCGTAAACGCCGCGCGAAGGTCGGTTAATATGGCGTTAAGTGGCCCGGATCACAACTCTGCGATTATTTTACACGGATTTTGTAATAATTTCGAGGAATTATTCTTACTGAAATTATATTAGTTTTTAAAATTAACTGTGTCATAACCTGACAACACTGGACTCACTGGACTGGGATGGCAAACCCGTGTTAATTTTAAGACTGTCAGATAGGTGTTGTGACTGTAATTTGTAAAGGAAATAAATAAAATATAATAACAAGTAATCAATTAATTTACCAGTTTTATTGCGAAATATAATAAACTGTTTAATTGGTATTTATAGAGATTTCCTTCACAAATTATATCTATTACACGAGTACACTATCTACACTAATATTACAAAGATGAATGCTTTCATTTTTGTATGTTTCAAATTGATAAAAACGAATTAACTGATTTTAAAAATTCTTTCACCTATAGAAAGCTACATTATCAATATTTTATCAAAAGGTATAAAAAATTTAGATATAACTAAAGGGTCAAATTGGCGTCCTCTGCGAAAACTATTATGTAAGTTAATGTGATTACAAAAACCATACAAAAATCATTAGGTAACTTAATTTGGATTTTGATTTTTAATTCGAACGTAAAAATAAGATACAGCGAAATACACTTAACTGAGAGAAAAAAAAAATTAACATCACAATCTAATCATAATTTATTCAAACAAAAAAGGCGCGTTTAATTATAATTACAATTTACCCACGAGTCTGAAGAAATTACCAAGACCACCGTAAGAATATTAGAGATCTGTATAGGTGAGAATCGTCTACCGAGAAACTTGGGTTTTCCGAGTTTCATTCACTTTCGTGATTCGATCTTCCCTCCTTGTCTAATTCTTAATGCGAGATAAAGACGGGAGATAGAGACGATCGTCGCTCGAGTTTTGTGGGTAGGAGGCAGTAAAAGGGAGTAAAAATAAGAGCCTTTAAGGGAGTCCCCGAGTTATCTCGGGTACTAGCATCGTAAAATAAAGGTTTACTAGCGCGTAAAGAAAATTAAAATGAATTATTTTGACGAGTGTAAGGGGTTTTTTGAGGCTTAGCCCCCTCTTTATGGCTGCAAAGGTGAATTGTTATGGTGCTATAAGGGGTAATTGTTTTTCTTGTTTAATTCAAAGCTTGTTTTTGTTGTAATTATTACGTTTGAACGTGTTATTGGACGGGCGGGCGTTGTTAATGAAATTTACGGGCCCATAACGCGTTAATAAACGCCGCTGTAGATACGCGCAAATCTGTCTAACGATTGGATTAGTTTTCATGGTTTTAGTTGAATATTGAATGTTACGGACGAAACAAGTAATAGAGAACCCATGTACAACCTCAATTATTAGTTTACAAAGACAATTTGGGTTCTATTCACTAATTTACTTGCTTTAAGTAGTATTATTAATTTACTTATTAATTTGGGTGGCATAGGTCGATTAGGTTTTTTTTGTCCTACCAGCTAGGATTCCTCTGACACACGCCTTAAGGATACCGGGAAGGATTCCCGATAGAGCCAACTTTGGTAACTTTGGGAATTAGTAAAGGTCCACCGTCGCTTTTAACACAAGCTTCGCCACAGATGCTGCAACTGCACTAACTGACCTTAGTAGGATTAGTAGGCTAGGAAAATGGCGTCAGGCATCCCTTACTCATTCACTGAAACATTAACAGCTGTTAATGTACGGGGGTTGTTTAGTGCCCCAAGACTGGCTGCCCAAATGAAGTTTTGAAAAGTTTATTATCAAAGTTAACCATGCTGGGAATTGAACCTGCGACCTGCAGAGCTTTAAGGAAAGCTTCTTAATTAGCCACTCGAAAAATGGAATCGTATTAAAAAATCACTTTAATTGAAAAACCTCTGAACCCAATAAAATAAATGATTTGCATGCAAAGTGTGAAAGAAAGGTACGGAGACAGAGGTGGCACCGATCGGGTCGTTTCCAACCCCAGCGATACGCATCTCAGCTAAAAATTCAGCCACCGATTACATCCAGGAAATGGTTGTTTTATCACGGACACCTATACCGAACGAGCCATAATGTGGAAACACACGGACAGCAGTTGCTCGCATAAGAGCGCAAAGTAAAAATAACTTACAAATATATTTTTTACATTTTTCTACAAATATTTGTAATTCAAAAAAGTTTAATTATTATTATAAAAATCCTATTTATTAAGTTTCAAAGCTTAAAAAGAAAGTAAGTGATTTATTTCAGAAAGAAAATAAATGCTATTTGGTTATAAATAAATTAAGTTACATGCTATGTGAGCATTATTATATTTAATGATACTTTAATATTATTTTTACAGTTTTATTAAATGAGATTGAATGAGATTCCTATTAGACTTTAGTAGTGTCTGCGTACACAGAAATGATAAGAAAGTTCGCTTGGAAGGCAGAAAAACAAAATTATGAAAAGTTTTCTTTCTTGCCATGTTCTTTCTTTACTTATTTCTATGAAACAATAGCACGTGTATTTTTATGAGTGCCAGAGACGATTTTTGTTTTCCACCTAAAGTTGGGAAACCGAAAATAATAAGTCCTTATCCTTTAACTTATTAGAGCAGTTGTAATTTTATTGGCGTTACTTGTTTTAAAGAGGCTTTCTTTTTGTTGTTAATAAGAGACGGTAGCGTCGAAATTAAGTCGAAACCACTTACCATTTAGTACCATCCACAAACCATTCCGCAAGCCTAGGTTTTTTTTTTAATTAGAAACCTTTTAATTTTAAGATACAAGCTCACTTGACTCAACTTTTTCAAACACAATATATGACCGTATGTTTTTAAATATAACGCATACATTTCTCCGTAGGGGAGTGTATTCCACTCATGGCCCGCTACTGAACGCTCGCCAAAGGTGCTGTAAACTGGAAAGTAAAATGCGAAATAGTGCGTTTTCCTTTATGTTATGGAGATTTTGTTGCTCTGTTGGGGCGATGCAGTGATTTGATTGTTGTTTCCGCGCATTGAATGGATTTCAATGCGGCGATGAATACTTATCGGTCGTAATGGCTTTCGTATGGTGAAACGCTTTCTTTATTGCCATTTTTAAAACTATTTAAATCTGTTATATGAAAATTTATATGAAAATTGTTTTTATATACATTTACTGAAATATCATTATTTATTTATTTTAATATTTTATTAACATCTAATTTGTATGAATAAACTCTTGGTGTTTTAAATAGTACGGCATTGCTTAAAACCTAATACATATCCAGCAAAAGGGTGAGTAACGTCGACAAGAATTGTTTTCCAAATTTTCCTACGAAAAAGAAATCAAAACAAACGCGCACGCATGTTAAGTAATGTATGCAATATGCAATTGCAAGTTATCCGTTATATCAACATACAATTCATTTATGAATATAAAATAACTTCCTAAGTTCCTAGAAAGGTTATATAAATTTTATGTGATTCTTCATAGTCTCTTAAGCGTTTGCAATCAATAAGCGGGAAAAAACCGCGCGTAGATTTTCGCAGTGCGATCTTTTCCTGAACAAAAATTCAAAGGTACTAAACCTAAGTGTCGTTCGCAAGTTGTTTTACTGGCGGCATGGATCGTAAACCGTCGGACTGACAGTGATTCTTGATGGACAATTTGAGAGTTTTCAGTGTAGCCAGGGGTTGCGAACCCTCCGGGAATGTTATTGGGTTTTAATGTTGTTTTACTTTTTACAGGTTTTCTGAATAGAAACTTTGTAAACATTTACGAAACACTTTGCTATTTATATGTTTTTTTATCTTGTACAAGTTATCAAATGTAGGATAAAGATGTTTAGGTATGATAATATACTAGCTTTTACCGGCGACTACGTCTGCGTCCTTTTTTCTTATAATTTAAAACAAATATTCCATCTTTAATAAAAACGTCAGGCGTTGATTTTTTTTAATTATTTTTTTTTTATTTTTAATTGATCCCTTAACAAACAGTAGGTACCTTTTTACTGAATAAAAGGTACCTTATTCTATGTTCATTTCTGGATCAAAAATGATTTAAATATGATGAAAAAAGGCATTATAGTAATCAAAAATGCAGGATCGTGATCTACGTCCAGGGAAATGCGATTTTGGTTAGACTAAAATTTAATTAAATCCCTGATACGATGTAGCTTTCATTATAGGTTGCACTACCAATCCATTGACTACTAATCAGCCATAAGCTCATGTGATCCTGGTAATCTAAACTGTCGGGTCCGTGCTATACGAGCTAGGGCCCTAAGCTGGACCAAGGCTGACCATTACCTAAACTTAGGTTACCTACCAACTGTGTATCTAAAACAATATTTGCATTTAACTTCTTTCACAAATGGGATCTTGTCGTATACTCTAACCGACTTTAACAAAATGTTTACAGTCAATTATTAAAAAATTATGTTAGTAAACTTTATAAAAAAAAATGGCTTCATTAATTTACAAATTGTTTGATCCATTAAAGTGAAAAAGTTTCATTAGATCGTCAAAAATACTAGCGCAGTTTAAATAAAATAAAATAAAGAATGTAAATCTCCTCGCCTTATCAATTACATGTTACAAGGAGTACAACAATGAGAGGCTATGACACTTCCTTATTCCTATTCTTTACCAAATTTGCATGTCCATACAGACGCAATTAGGGGGACGTGCTCATTAATTCGACAAGGTCCCAGAGGCGAGACGCCTCCGCAGTCGTTTCAATTTGATAGAACCCGGATATACAACCCTGTCGGTGCGAGCCAATGTAATTACGGGACATTTGCATCAATGTTATGTGCGCCCGATGGCTAAGTAACCGTTACATTCAATATATGATTAGAATTGCCAATATCTGTACGTCAGTTAGTTTATTGCTATCTATCTCCTTAGGTCACATGTACTTATTTCTCTATTAATGTTTGAAACATAAATTATAAAATATTCTAAATTCGTTATAAACTTGAATGACTTGAGTTTATTAGTGCTCTGTCTCAGGAGTCACAAATTCGATACCCGGCAGCCAAACTTTAGAAACGCATTTTTCAAAGATGGCTCTTAGTCTAGGTGGTTTAGTAATGGGAGTCTACAGAAGGTTAACTTTTTTTTTGTTGTGTATAATTTTATTGTCAAGACAAGGTTTGTATGAAAGATTTTCTTTTAGAAAATTTACCTTTAAAGTAAGAACATATATATGCATTTAATTTTCATATAAAATTTACAGGGCAACAAATGTCGGTTCAGCTCTATTTACCTACAATATTTACAAATTTTAAATTTAATGGAAAAATAATATGACAAATATGTATTTAGTCTGATATATTACATCTGAAGACTATGATAGAATAACAAATGAGCATAAAGTTAGAATTAAAAGTTTAAAGAGCAGAAGAGTGAAGATGACGCATAGGTCATCTTTTTGAAGTCAAAATCTATGATTAAAAAAATATAAAATGTCTACCTATATATTAATAAAAATTCAAAAGCCCGAGAGTAAAACGAATGGAACAATTAAAACTGGCAAATCCCCATTAAAACATCGCGTTTATAAATTAAAAATTCATACCAAGTTGTTCAATTCAAACATTCGTACGTTTAGAGCTAAACCATTTTTAGGTACAGTAAAACCATTTAGAAAGGGTTAATGTAAGCCCCTATTGTTTGTACAGGTGCCGCGTCCCTGATTGCTGACTACCCATCACTCTCTTGAGAATAATAATACATTTAATAGGTATTATTTCATTGTGTATTCATAGTTTATTGAGGTTTAGTAAACATGCATGACGTGTGATTACCAATATAATATGCTTTTCTTATTTGAAGTAATTATAATGCCGTTAAAATAAACCATTCTCATTCTTTGTTCAAAGTAAAAACAAACTTAGAAAATAATCTCTTTAAAAAATATATGACAGTAAATATATTTTGTTCAGGTTTCAAATTTTAAAGTTTTTCAAAATTAAACGTCTGCATTTTGTTTAGTTACTAGCTGTTGCACGCGACTTTGCTTGCGTAACTTTATAAAATACTAGCTGGTTCTCGCGACTTATTCGCGTTGAAAAAGTATAAAATTATAACACTTATCAAGATACCGGTAGATACCGTGGAACGGATCGCTAAAAATATCACCAAGCAGTTCTACCTAAATCCAATGTTTATATTATATTTACTTTTATTTTAGATTTCCCGTAGGAATGAAGCATTTTCCCGCGGTAAAAAGTAGCCTATGTTCATCACGGATAATGTCGGCTTCTAATGGTAAAAGAATTTTTCAAATCGTACCAGTAGTTTCGGAGCCTATTCAATACAAACAAACAAACAAATCTTTCCTCTTTATAATATTAGTATAGATAGCCTATGTTTACTAGCTGATAACTTACCTTTCTATAGGTGAAAGAACTTCTAAAACCGCTCCAGTAGTTTTTGAGACATTTTACTTCATATTAACTACTTGTTATACACAAAACACACTTTAGTGACCTAATTTCCTTTTTTTAACAGCCTCACTAATCCTATCGGTTTTTATGTATGAAAGTATAATGATTTTCCAAAGATAATTACAACATGTTATAACGGTATTGAGTTGAAGAGGCGGAGTACCTCAAAGCATAGACAAAGGCATCATTCACAGCCGACCTCTGACCTCGTCTGTCAGGAGATTCGTTTGTTTTCACGGTGTGTCTAGGAATGCGGACACGTGACAGGCACGTATGGCGTTATTATGGTAAATTTTATGTGGAAACTATTACAGACGGATAGAATTATGATTGGACGTTTTAATTTTACTTTAATTGTGACATGGTTGCAATATTAAGAAGATCCCAGGCAACACATAGGCCAGATAACAGTATGAAATTCACAAATTATTCAATTTAAACCTTTGTTATAAGGGTATTAGAGTTGACAAGATAGGCAAATGCTGTATTGAATGATTTTTGGGCTATTATAACACTATGGGCTATTATGGGCTTCTTGTTGCTTATTCAGCTACTATTCAGCTATTATGTTGCTACTATACAGCTTAAAGCAATTTATTTTGTGCCCAAATTGCTTGAATAACGGCTGTATAAATGCATTTATTCAAAGAATATTCAGCCATTCTGTGTTGCTTGGGATGTATGTATATATCTACGTTTTTCTAAGTGTAAAATTTTAAAATGGGGAACTCCGATTGACAAAATAAATATTTTTTGTCTACCTGAAATGCAATAATTAATGTAGAACTAAATATACTTATTATTATTTATAACAAAATTTAAATAAAATAAATTGGTTCAAGCGTCACAAATGTAACATTATCGTAAAACGTCACTTGATTTAAAATTGAAATAAAAAAATTATAGTGTTTTTGTATACAAAGGTATTTTTTAAATAAAATATTTGTGTTTTTATTGGTAAGTATTTAATTTGGAAATTATTTATTTCATATGTATATATTTTTATTTATACTTGTAAATTATACAAAATAGGTACTTTACCTATTTCACTTGACTCCGTGTCAAGTGCATTTAAACCTACGGTTACCATAATATGGAAAATTGTAAGTCCTGACATTATAAAGACTGATTTCCATAGAAATGTCTTGAGATTTCATCGCATACGTAAAATTATCAACTCTAAAAAAAGGTGAATTATTTTATTGAAATTTTCTAATAAAAAAAATCCAAAAAATTGACTGAAAATATCGGATTTCCGAAATCCGGCCGCAATCCTGTCAGTGCCCTAAAAATCCTGAAATCTCAAGACAAATCCGGAGATATGGTAACCCTCATTTAACCCATCTAGAGTATTTTAGAATTATAATCGCGCCATACATATTCAACAAAAGTCGAGTAAAAAGGGGATTTCTCTGAGAATTGTGTCCAACTCGCTGTTTTCGGTTTTAAGTGTCAGAGAGTTGGAGATGGTCAATTTATATTACGTTTTATTGCGACACGCGTTCTTGCTCCGTACATGAAATGTCGGACACCCACATTATAGTAACAACTGTTATTTCGCATGTTCGGATCGATCTGTTTGTTTGTTTGTTTGTTACGCGAAAAACTTTCTAGGGGGAGTGCCTTTGGGGAAACTTCAAAATAGATATGCACGGAGTCTTGATGAACTGGATCCTAAAATTTTCTTCAACATGTCTATGTCTGATTAAGCAAACTCGCATTCGAGAGTATAGTCTCTAATGAAATGTCGTTCAGAGTTCTTCATAAAAAAAAAACTGAGTATTTTTAACTAGCCCAGCTTTAGTCGGATGAAAACTTTTTCTGCAAATTATTTTATTTTGCAAAGAAACTTTATTCCATATAATGCGTATATAGAATAGATATTCCGTTTCATAAGAAAAAAAAATGTTAGTGCGATTATTATTATGAACTGAGTATTTTTAACTAGCCCATCTTTACTCGGGTGAAAAAAATTTTTCTGCAAATTATTTTATTTTGCAAAGAAACTTTATTCCATATAATGCGTATATAGAATAGATATTCCGTTTCATAAGAAAAAAAAATGTTAGTGCGATTATTATTATGAACTGAGTATTTTTAACTAGCCCATCTTTACTCGGGTGAAAAAAATTTTTCTGCAAATTATTTTATTTTGCAAAGAAACTTTATTTCATAATACGTATATAGTATAGATTGTTATTGAGATGATTATTACTAAGATTAAGATAATAAAACAGTATTCAAACGCCAAAGCCGTCCGAATATGCTAGTATTGCGGTTGGCATTGCGAACATCCCAAGCTCATTACTAGACGCATTTAAACCTAGGGCTATAGTGGAGGCACCGTAAACTACGGATTTTATGTCATCGGTTCAAAGGATAATCATGTTATTAACCGTCCGATTTGAATAGACACCTGTGAATGACGAAACGCGTAGCAATATCGTTTAAAAATAAGCATTAAAGATGTCCGTTTATATTGGTTTGTATATATTATGTGCCCGGGCTTGCATCTGTTAATAATATCCTTTATGCGTTCGTTATGTAATTTTATATGTACCTATGTGATGTTTTTGTACGTCTCATAAATATTCAGTGGAATCTGTCTCAACTCTGATGGCGATGGAACAATTAAATAATGTAATTCCACAGTAAATATTGGCTTTTGAGCGGTAATTTTGGAAAATTATGTGGGAAAACTATGTCCAGAAGTGGACGTCCTACGGCTGAGATGATTAAGATGTTAATCATTACAGAAGACAGCCGTTTTAAGTATATAAAGCGGAAGCTTTTGACTTTTTAACAGATGCAGTAGGTAATACACATTATCCTAATAATGATCCATTTCATTGCCCTACTATCCCAGTTAAAAAAATTAGATGAGTCGTCAAATGTCACAGGTTAAAACACAATACTAAAAAACTTAAACATTTTCTAAAAAGAGAAAATTCGTATAACACGTATACAGGTGTTTAAAGTTGAAAAAAAAAGAAAGAAGTGAACTCACCAATTATTTACTTGTAGTATCGTTAACCCTGTATCCTGTGCTAATTGTTTCTTTTGGTCTTCCGAGGGGTACGGATGCTGTAACAAAGAGATAAAAAAGTGATTTAAAAACACAATCCAAATGGAATTCGTAAATAGATTGAATTACATTCAATCCAATGCAGACAATTAGATTAGACGTTGCCGCACAGTAGCGGAAATACGTAAAACACAATACTCAAATGGTTTAGAATAGCGAACAAGTTTAAGTAAACTGGATTTTGAATTATTTTAAAGCAACAATTTTATATGTAGAAGTAAATTTAATTAACGAGCTTAGATTTCTGAATGGTTTATAAAATGCCTAACATTTAAATGATCGTGGTAGACGGAATGTCTTCAATTTCTTTAAAGGTGCGATAGGCAACTTGTCTAATACCTAAGACAAAACTTTAGGTTAAAAATAATTATATGGTAAAAAAGATGTTTGGCATCTGATGTGGGATCATCCTTATTAATATTATAAATGTAAATGTGAATTTGTTTGTTTGTTTGTTACGCTTTCACGCAATAACTACTAAACCGATCACCATGAAATTTTGCATACACTTTTTTTGCGACACCAGAAAGGACATAGGGTATCTTTCATCAAAGAAAAAAGCACTGTTCCCGAGGGATTATCTAAAATATAAAACTCTTACTAACGCCTGGCCAATGTGTTATAGCAACAAGGCGTCAAGCGTTATAATTACTTTTATATTTTTAATTTATCATCGCGTACGAAGTCGCGGGTACCAGCTAGTAAATAATAAAAAAATATAACAAAAAATATAACTGGGCATACAATTTCTTCATATGTTTAGTTTTAGTGATATTAGCGATATCCCCACGCATTCTTTGTCAACTGTTAAAATATATGTCAACTTGTCAACTTTGTCAACTGTTATAAGTTATTATTGTTAAAATAATAACTTATAAGACTTATTTTATGAACCCTTCAACTCTGAACCAACGACTTTTGTGGAGTCATTATTTATCTTAAATACTGCAATATTCTTCTTAAATTGTATATACAGAGTTGTTGAAGCCAGTATCGCCATTAATCGCTGTATTTATTTGTAAATCAGTAGTTAACAGAATTGAAAGAGTGCAATAAACATAGAGTTGATTAATTTATCCTTGTGCTATTTGTGAAACAATTTATTAAGTGAAGTGCGAGCGGCTTGAGCACAACGCGGGCGGAGGCAAGGCGACAGAACCACAGGGCACGTACGTCCTACCTAATGTTATTGGTTTTTGCCGTGCAATGGAGGGTACCGCACGCCCCCTGGAGACCTCCTGGTACTTTATGTTACTCTGGTCTCGCGGCCGCAGGTAGCCTGTACGTGGGGGTAAATTATTATCTTGCTAGTTCGATTCCAGGGGGGTAGTTTATTTGAATACACTGGTCCTAGTGCTTCAGAGACAACCATTATTATATATGATGCCTGCTACCTTCGGGGGCATCATTCGTTAATCAATACTAATAATAAATCTCTAAGTGTAGGTATTGTATGGTATGTAGGTATGCTCCTCGATATTAAACGATAATGGTATTGGTAGATAAACATTTAGACGTACAGGACAACGCGAACGAAGTCGCGGGCGCCAGTTATAGTTTTGAAATAAAATTAGAACTTAATTCAAAAATATGTCGTCTTAATTTGATAAATAAAAAATATTTTAAACTGATTTCTTGTCATTGAAAATAGCCTAAACAGGCCTAAACTTTTTAAGAATTGTATAGCATTAGTGCACAATCAGTGATAATTTGTTGGGAGTTTAATCTCATTCGTGAATTTAGATACACAGTTAATCTCCTTTGTATAAGTGATTTATTAAAACTTGTACACAAAGTTGAAAAATAAAATAAAATAAACAACAAACGAGAGAGCGATCCTGTAGTCATATCACGTCTCATTCTCGATATCCAGTTGCGGTGTGTAAGTGAATATGCTTTTTTAATAAAAAAAATAATAATAAAAAAAAATGGAACGATGAGTGATTACGAGCCGGGCACCAGCGAAACTGATACGTCATAACATTACAGACTACATTTTATATTACATTCGTAAATGAAAAGGCATTGGGTATGATAACGCTTTTTCATATAATCACAGTATTGACAGGTCTTCTTCTTTTTACAACATTTAAACAAGACTAAAACGCTTGTCAGTCAACAATAGCTGATACATCAAAGATTGAATATAGGTAAAATAAACAGTAGTCTTTGTTGAGGTACCATACGTTACTAATGCAGAATTGCACACGAACTTATACAGTCGAACGAACATGACGCATGCCTGTTTATGAGGTGAGAGATCACACCAAGATCACACGCATTACTAAAGCTAACACGTTATTCTTTAGATTAATGAAAAAAAAATTGTATCAATATAATTTGCAAATTCCTTGTAGTTTCAGGACTACAGGGAACTTCCATTTCGCAGTCAGACACTAGGCGGTGACCATGAGTATTGAGTAATGTATGTAAAAACCGAATCACCTATATTTTTATCCCTCATTCGTTTTCCTATTAGATTTCGCAGAGCACTTGCAACCTCCTATGGCGTTGCTTGTTAAGAGAGGTGACGTTAATCGACAAAGTAAACCATATCTTAAACTTGCCTGCCGATAAAGAAGTCACCAGTTTTTCTTTTCCTAAGAGTATGGTTAGCAGCGAATTGAACACAAAAAATATATTTGAGTACGATAACGCTTTTATTAAAATATGGTATTAAATTCTTTTGGATTACAAACATTTTTGATAAGTAATATACTCAGCATATTGTGCTAGGTATGATAGAACATTCACATGGAAAATATTTTGTAGTATTAACGATTTCTTTTTACCAATATATGGTTGAGAGGTTTGCAGTCACAGGAGAATGTAATAATAATTTATATTTATTATTATTACATTCTATAGACTGCGTAAATGTTTGTCCTCAAAGATTAATTTAAAAAAAAAAACCCGCACTCCTTATGTGTTGTAAAGTGATCCTTACAAACTAAGAATAGAGATGCACGGGAGGTCTGAAACGCCCGACAAGCAGAACCGCTTTGTTTATTATTCCATATGCACGTATGCGAGTATTTGGCTATTGTTGAATTGCACTAATGCATCATGTTTGTTGATAACAGGATGCCATGTTTATATTCCACGTTTATTAATAAGACCGAAGCAAAAACATATTAGTCGATTGTGGAACGGTTTTTGTGTCGACGCAGCCGTTTTTCGTCGTCCGCCAACATTCGCCTCATCGAAAAACGCAAAATGATATCAAAAATTTATGGTCGCCTATTACGGTGCACACAAAAACCGAAAAATGATAAACTCCCGCCAGCCAGCTCGATAACGGGATTTGTCAAATTTATACCGAGCCTGCCTTTTTACCAGGGCCGAATTATAATTTAAAAAATCAACATTTTCGGCGACGATGCTGGGAATCTGCGAAGGCACAAATAATCGGTATTTTAGTGCCTTATGCACCAGGGCGTCATAAACACTATTGAGATATCAAATTTCGAAAAGCAATCCCGTTCCGCTCTCATCCGTTCGCTCGACCGTTATAAATCAAGTGAGCATTAAAATCACGATTATACCGGGCATAAGTTAGCAATAAATCGAAAATCGAGAGAGAAAAAACGCACGAACGCAATGCGCCCCTATGAAAAGAAGCCTCGAGCGAAAAATTCGCGTTTCAGACTATAAATTTTGTTTCGCTATGTGGAGGAGAAACAATCCATTTGTTGGCACCTAAATCTGTGGGGTGGTGGAATGAGGATATGTAAATATGCGCTACTCCGGTTAAAAACCAAAGTCAGAACACGTCTGTGATGAGCACAGTAACTGTAACAATATTTAAATGTTCGACTTTTCTTTAATTTAAATAAAAAAAATGTTAAGAAAATATTTTGTATAAAAAAGCTCTTAATAAATTTAATAAAATTTGGAGTACCTTAAAAAACATTTCGTCAAGTAAAATAATTTAAGAAAATGTGTTTACAGAGAGCACGCAGCGCTAAAAAAATAACCGAACATGCGGATAGCTTTTGCCCAAATTTACGGTTTGGAAATTCATACAATATCGCGATCCGAAAGCAAAATTCCCTAATGGTATGAGTCTAGTAGCGAAATTCTCTCGCGTGAAGAAAGGTGTGGCGTATTTTACAATTTTCCCAGCAGCGTTCGGTGTTGCTATAACAGTAATAATATATTCAAGAACCCCGGTGATTTCCGGACGTGTCGTAAAAATCATAGCGCGCGTCTCCGAGGACGAGGAAACGCGTTATCTAAGCAGAGAGGGCAAGAGACTTAGTTGCTGAACGAATATACTCGCATACGTTTCGCGGTAAAAGAAGTGTTTGTATGTGATGGATTAAATTTTTCGCTAGTGCGACGTGATGTTTCGGATTGAGCCGTAAATAATGCATGCCTCCTTTGCCCGTTTCATGTTTGAAAACGCGCGTGAATAAACAATTTTCTTTCCTTTGTGATATTTCTCTTCCACGCAATTTCTCGTGCGAGTGTGTGTGTGTGTATTTTTTTAATAAATAAGGAATTATTTAACACAAACTTAGGGAACAACTGTTAGGAACCGAGACCGACCACAAATAGACGTCAAAAAACTAGGGTATCAAAATGTAGGGCTTTATCTCACACCGGGGACACATAAAGGTGCGGAGGTGGCCCTAACCCTATCGAAGAGATGTGACCGCCTGATGGATGGCGCTATCACAACCCTTCGTGAGTGTATCCTTCTGTTCTCTGCCCGCCGCCGCTTCTCTTTGTTTATTTATTTCAAGCTTTGTTTATGTGCGAACCGGCACGACTATATCCTTTTTATATGCAAACTGGATCTTGTTAGTATTTCATGTGACATTTCTGCCATTTATCTTAAAAACCTTTTCAATACACGTAAACTTCGCTCTGGACCGGTGAAATAAAAATATTTCTAGGCAGCTGTAAAACGGGCACGGGCTAGGTTAATTGAACGACACCTGCCAATTTATGTCCTCTCTATACTACATTTTTACCAGGAGCGCACGATTCAACGGCGGATAAAGAATTCAAAGGTCCAATTCGGAAGTTACCGCGACAGGATCGCTTTTAAATTATGCAGATCTGTAATGGACAGCGAACGGTCCTGCATTTATGGCGGGCGAAAATAGTTTTTGTACGCCAGCAACATGTCCGACGTTTTAAATAAAGCCAGATTTTTCAATATGGATTTGTTTTTATAAGCGTTATTAAAATACATATCGTGCTATGAAAAGCCATCGGAAAATACAGATATGTAATAGCAAGTGCCAGAACAATCGAGCACTTGATGTGCTCGTATTATTAATAAACACAGATGAATGGAAAAATAAATCTTTTTTGGTTTTGAAGAATGAATGAATAGTAATTATTGCGTCCGCACTACCCCTTGTAGGATATCATCGGTAATATTAGAATGTCTTCCTTAACCTTTATGAATTTCTACTAATGTACTAAAGGTGACTTTCAAGATTTGATAACATTTAAAAATGGAACGAAATTTTGAATAACTTTGGGATCCTCTCTCAGAGGACAACTAACTCCATTGCTAGTGTTTATGAATCGACCAATAGAAAACAATGATGGCGGTGAGAAGGTAAATGGCGTCGATACTAATCTGTGGAGCCGGAAGAGGCCGTGCTGACGGCCGTTCGGAAACCACAACTGGGCTAGGAAATGAGATAGGTGCGCTCACAACTCGGTACTCTATACTCCGTACCTGCGTGCAAATGTGACGCTTTGATGGAATTAGGACAATGCGTGATGAATTAATTGTTTAGAAGACTGTCACTTGACAGGACAGAAGTTAAGCTTCTCTAGTTCTAAATGTACAACGCCACCAAAGCAAGCCAAATACATTGTTTACATTAAATGGCCAGTACTTATGCCAGCCAATAAATACATCTGTGAGTAACTTTTTTAAAATTAATTATTTACGTATTGAAACTCCACTGTAATGAAAAAGGGAAAAGACCTTTAGAATTATTAGTTCAGTGACAAATTAATGATACAATATAAATACATCAGATTGAATGACACACAAGAGAAAAGGGCGCGGACGAAGTATCGGGTAAAACTAGTATTTTATGAAAAAAATTACATAAAACCCATTTCAAAATATATTGCATTTTTTAAATTGTACATCGTCAATTGTTTGGGATGAAAATATTGTAATGTCATTAGAGAGGTTTCATGGAATAGTGAATCGGCAATGTATCGCAAGCGGCGAGCACAAACAGATGCAAATAATGAAAAAAATAAAAAAAATACTGACAATATTCATGAGGAGTAACTCTGTCTCCCAGCTTTAGCTCAATGGAAACTATGGTTGGCAGCGACAATAAAAAAATATATAATTTTTTTATAATAAAACTAAAATTTGTAATAATTTATAAGGCTACTTTCTAATCGAATGTATCAAAATTTATTTAGTAAGTATGTGATTTCTAAAAAAATATTCGATTTTATCAAAGAAATAGTAATTTATTATTGATAACCCTATACTCTCTCACGTCAATTTAGAGCCCGTTTGCATACAACTCTGGGCAATAAATAAAGTGCCGGATTATTTTTAGATTAGGCCTTTCGAATGTTTGGCACAACCGGGCCATTGTGCCTCCATCAACTGGCCATACAAGACTCAAAATAAGTAAAAAATTGTCATTCACTAGCGGCCCCAAAAAAGGTAACGTGTTGATGGTGGTTTCGTTTTGGTCTAGTAATTTTTTTTATGAAGGAGGTTGGTAGGCAGGCTTACGGCCCATTCAGTTGTAGTTAACTATTGTCACATATGAACACAAAACCAGTGAGTCTCAAAGTTTAAGTACTGAAGACATTGTCTGTTAATAGGGCACCAGCACAAGTCTTTGTCAACATAGAGGTTTTCCATCGCTGTTATTTATTATAATTGTATTTTTTCCAAAAAATCTCCATTTGGAAAAAAATAGCAAATAATTTTATAAATAGGTAAAACCAATATATATCATGAAAATTATCAACCATCGAATAATCAGATCAGAACAATACTGACACTTTTCTGAAAATCAAAAATCATCGATGTCAAAAATAAAAACTACGATAGTTTCGGAAACAAAGAGGCGTAAGTTTGTTTATAATTATATTAATTGCAATTTAAAAAGTGCAGTATTCCAGATGGACATAGATTGTATGTTTATTAACTCCCTCAATTGCACCCGAGCAAAATAAGGCTATTTGTGGACGTAAAAAATAAATTACGGTATTTCAGACCATTCTCTGTTAGCTTTATTAGTTTAATTATCGAAAGGCACAAATAATTAAAACAGAAACTGCACGCTCATATCGAAACTAAATAAATTACATCGAGCATTGATTAGCGCCGCGGGCGAATAAATAATAACTCGCTCGGAATCGAGTTGGATCGTATTGAATCGAATGATTGAATCAAAAATAAACCACGCACGGTCATTGCATTTACATGGTTGACAGAGCGTTATGTGAGATAAACCATGAATGTATATGTTAAGCCATTATAGTTTGTACATTATACTATACGGAAGTGACTTGACTTTAACTTACTGCATTTTTGATCGATGCTCTGCAGCGAACTGTTGCTTACAAAGATATATTATTTCGACGACGCTCTGCTATTCGTTACTAGTTCATAATTTAAATATAGAAAATGTCATTTGCACAAAGTTCTATTTCAAATATAGAATTTTCAAACATTCTAAAATAGTATTGAGAATGTCAAACCCAATATTGTTATTCTATTTTGTACATATTATCATCTTAAAATAAATTCGCTTCGGTTGATAAAATAATATACGGTTTTTAATGTTGAATGAAATAACAGCACATGTGCCGTTGTGTTTCGGTGAACGCACTTGCGCCACCTGTGGCATTGCTTTACTTTTATAGGTGACGGTAGCCACCTACCATCAAGTGAACCGTCAGCATGTCTATTGCTTTAACATAAAACAATTAAAACGAACAATATCCTTTTGTGATATTGAATCTTCATAGTGTTATTTATGTTTGTCTGGAAGCGAAGGTAGCTGTAGCCATAATATATGATCAGCCTTTCTCATAAAAAAGCAAATAAATTATTATTATTATTATAAAAAACCACCGATGTAAAAAACCCACAATTTTGAAGTATTAAGTAAAATAAACAGAAGAAATTGAAACCGCATAATATTGTTTATGCGTAAGTGGCATCTGAGATTCGGCGTGCGTTCGAAACACGAGCTCGCATAAACAGTCTGTATCGCGGGCACGCTTGACAAATTTCATATCTAACTGATATCGATGCGGCGTAAATCATCGAGTCGGTGCGCGTCCGCCTTTATGTCGCGCCGTGAATTATTGGTGTGAACGTTGCTTTATTTTATGGCTGACTCGCGCATCACGCGTGAACGATGTTCCTGCTCAGAGAATTGTGCGTTTCGATGCGTTTCCATTATACTCTCTTTATATAATATCCATTAAAATAAAATATATGTTTTAATAAACTATTATTATAACTGTAAGATATTTTATCATGGGCCACTATGGGTGCAGAAAATAAAATAGAATGGAATTGCTCGGAACGGTAACCACACGGAACGGCTTGCAACTCTTTACAAAAAAAAAATTGGGCATTTTGACAAATAAATTGAAATTATTCCTTGAGCAGAAAATCGCGACTCTAAAATACCTCTTCGAATATGCCCCATTTTATGCCCACACGAACGGGATAATCACTACTAACATATTCTATTTATTGTAGTAGGATAATATTATACCTAATATATTTCTAAATGTAGCTACATAGACAAACAAACGCCCTAAAATTGGCTCAGGTGTTAAATGTATGTCGTGGTGTCGGATAGTACAAGCATCAAAACACTTCAACAAATCGATGGCCACGCCAAAGCTGTGTCAGCAAAGCCCGAGGACAGGGGCGGAGCGCCCGCCCCCGCCGCCGGCGCTTCGACGACCTGTCGCCAATTTAGGGACACACTTCAATGATGACTTGCTTCTATTACCCCCTGCTTGTAACAGACATTAACATTTATAGAAAATAATTCACTGATGGTTGCTTGTGAAAGAAATTTGTATTTTATGTTGCATTAAATATAGCTTATGGTACAGGCTGAAACTCCGTGAGGAGCTTCGGTTTGCCGAGACGTCCATCTTTTTTCTGTGCGAAAATTCTCTATAGAGGTAGGCTAAAGGAGTTAGCAGCCGTAAAAAAACTTCCAAGCGTAGGACTGGGAAAACGTTTTATCCCTTCTATTTTTTGTCTGCAGCTTAGTAAACATTTGTATAATAAAATGGCTGCATACTCCTACAAATTGAGTGGTATGTTTTTCCAGTCCTACGCTTGAAAGTATTTTACGGCTGATAACTCCTTTAGCTACCTTTATCAAGAATTTTCGCAGAGGAAAAAGGTAGACGTCTCAGCAAACCGAAGCTACTCACGGAGTTTGAGCCTGTTAATAATCAGAAAAATCAGAACAGGTGAGGGATACTGGTACATCAGAATAAGTCATAGGCTATATAAATTACAAGGGCGAAGTCGCGGGCAGCAGCTAGTAGATAATAATTTATTCCAAATCAATGACTAAACAGACACGCGTCGTCTTACTTTCCACAAATTCCGGTCAGAGTCCGAGCTCTATGTCTCAAAGCGTGAGTGCAGTGGAGGTGAACCCTAATCTAAATCAGCCGATGTAATCCCAGTTTCAAGACATTGTCAATCTATAGCCAAAACCTCTGATCCGGAACATGCAACCTACAAACTGAGTTACGGTTTGACACCGGATAAATCAGACCGACAGATCGATGCTTCGTGTCCGCCTCTAGTGGATGTACCAAGTACCAACACCGCTCGCCATGTCAAGTGGTGTTTAGTCTTATCTATGCTATCATTAGTGATCATAGAATTTAGCAATAGCTGTTATGTCTTTTTTATTGAACAGGTATTCGTTAAAACTATTCTTAAACAGGAATATAATAATTTGAGGTAATTAGAATGGAAAAACAGATGATCTTGGGGCATAGTTCCACTATTATCGCTCACTAAGGTAGATGTAGGCTAGATTGATATGGATTGACTATAAGATTATATGGTTTAATACTAATAAATATATTTCTTCTTCCAATTTCTCTTCACTGACTTTGGCTGTTGCAACCACCACAGTGCCTATTTTTACCTTTCCATCTTTCAAATTGTCTTCGCCTTCTCATTTTTCTGGTAGGACGTTTCTTTTGGTTTTATTTCGTTTTTTCAGGTCCGTGCTTTGTATGTCACACCCATCTGTACTAGTTTATTTTTTATTTTATACATGGCATGTAGACCATTTGCTCTCTCACAACTTTCCAATTTTTGCTCGGATTCATGTTTGACATAAAATAATCACAGGTGACACTCACGTCTTGTTTAATTTCAATTGTGTGTGTGTATACTTATTTTCTCATTCTTCATTATTTCTCTGAAGGACATTGGTCTTTTTCTTAGCTTTGCCTTCAATACCAATGACCACATGGTAACTGCAATTAATTTGTGGGGAATTGAGTTTGATAACATTAAACTTAACTCGGCTAATTTGTAAATCACAACATTGCTCATGAATGGGTCGGCTAAAAGTACCAATTACGAAGCACGAGCTAAATCGCGTTCGGAAACTCAAAATGTTTTTTTCTAAGCTCTTCCCACGCGCAAAGCTCGAGTGTAATTATAGGCTCGCTCTGGTAATAACATATCACTTCAATAAAATTGTATATCATTCGTTACGTTTTTCCCGCGAACGCGTCGGGTGATTAGGGCGGCCATCTTTGGGGCGTGGACACCCGAAGGCGACACGATCTCTGA
Organism: Synanthedon vespiformis; assembly: GCA_918317495.1. NCBI lineage: Eukaryota > Metazoa > Arthropoda > Insecta > Lepidoptera > Sesiidae > Synanthedon > Synanthedon vespiformis. Next base: position 828,689 of record OU906962.1, read on the forward strand.
TACCATTCTCAAAAATAACACTAATCGGCAAATCGAGCACGCGCGGGAACTCTGAACGTGTGTTTTTCAAATTGAGAACGCTCCTTTACCGTTATTACGGGGCGGGGATTTGACTACTGTCACTTTTGACAGTTGTGATTGACGTTTATAAATACCACGAGTCAAGTGCGAGCTTGTTATATTTCGTTCGGAAAAAACATGAAATATTATTTTTTTTTATTAAGACGAAGAGCTTTTTGTGTCACCGAGATATTTGTAAAACAGTTATTGGGAATATTTATCTAAATTTTAAACGTTGGCATTTCGATTTGCATGAAAGTCGTTTTAAAAGTCACTCACTCTTCGCGTATCCTATAATGTTAATTAAAACCCCAGTTTTGTGCACAGATGAGTGTATATTGAAATGTCAAAATCTTTATTTTCTTTTAACTCTCATTTTCGGTCTGTTTCAATATCCTTCATGTCAAGAGTGAGATAGACAGCGTTCGGTAGCCGAACGTATCGTTGGTCCGTTTTGAAAGATGAAATAGAAAACCGCCTGTTTTACCAGGAAATGGACGCGAAATTGGAAATTCCAATTTCATTTTAGTTGATTGCTTTGTGCTGCAAATAGGCGATACATTCTGTTTTTGAAATTGAAATTCCTTCGGTTATCATTTTCAAGCGTGTAAAGTACCTAACACACACACCTACACAGATGTTATCTCGTTTTAAATTCATAAATAATAATTAACCCTACTTTCCATGTGTTAATTTAACAAATATTATGCAAACGTGTATTTGTAATCGCGAATACATATAAAAAGTTTAATCCAAGGAAACGAACAGAAAATCATTCATTCATATTCATAGTGGCGCATCGCGGTGAGGCTTTCACGAAAATGGCTCCCAGTTCCTAGAGTCGGGATGAGTTGCATGAATATTAATACAGCACGGGTACCAGGGCGCCATAACTATATTAGCTACTAGTGAACGTACACTGCATGGCAACGGTGGAGGCAGGGGCACGTTTGAAGTTGCTGCGCGGAGCTACGTTCTGAAATTTGACATTTTGACAGCTCTCCGACGTCGGGCTGCCTTGTCTCCCTCGCCCCAGTGGGTGGGTGGCATCTTGCATCCCTCTCGCACAATAATAACATTACGTATATGAGATTCCTGTTTCTGCTACGTCTGACTTCTGATATGAATTGTTAATGCATCGGTAATTGATATTATAGTTTTGATAGTCCATTTTGTTCATAATAGAGGTTGCTTTTAGTGTAAGAGGTTCGATGTGTGGTAATCGGCTTGTCATGTGATACAAGCTTCACTTTGAAATTATTATTAGGCAAGGGTTTCATTGTCGATTGTGAAAACGAGTTACATTCATTTAAATTTATAGTATTACCTACTATAGTAACGAGCCCCGGCTTCGCCTGGGTGTAATTGCGGGGATTAGTATTCACAATATATACAGTATCTACCCCATGTCCATCCGGAATGACGTATCTTTCAATTGGTGGAAGAATTCTTCAAACAGGTGTCAATCAATGCAATTCAATCACTCTAAATAGAAATTCGTGTAAATTTAAGTGAAACTCCACCAATTTCTAATCGAATAGAGAAAAGGCGAAAACGAGGCAAAAATGTAATACGACGACAGTGAACACGTGCTGACTAATCACTGTCTAGTCTAGACCTGAAAATAAAAGCCTCAACAGACAAAAAGCGACGTGACAGCGCTGTCAATCGCGTATACGCTGCGCGACGCTCGCTCGTTGTTGAAAAATAAAATAAAACTCTTACTAAAAAGTGTATTTAAAGCTTAAAATAGCACGTCAATCAACCAACGCCGCTTCCTGTAATCTAGCTAAAATGCGAACTACTCCAGAAAGAGTGTGTCTATTCGAAAAATATGTAACATGGATGAATATTATCAAAATTTTGTATCCTTTTAGGAATAGATTATAAGTTTCAATGTAAGATGCAATTTTTTACTCATATTTCAATGAAATGAAATGAAATTACTTTAGAAATATATAGATTCCGGGTTGGATTCCCGGTAGGAACTTTCCAAAGATGACATTGTATGGGTGTGCAAGGTTTCGTTGTAAAATTATCCTAGCCTGGATGGTAATGGTGTGCTTGGGCAGACGATTTATTTATTTATTTTATTTTATTACAATGGAATATTTTTTAATAAAAACAAAATTACTTGTGATTTTCTTGAGAATTACTCTATGTTTTGAGTCGAAAGTCCTCTTCGCTTTTCAGCTTATTTATCCAAAGCGCTTGTCTTGTCAATTTCTTTAACGTCATTGTCAAACAAAAGTCCTACCTATAGAAGTAAATCGACAAGAACATGTTACTAAATGCTATCAAGGCTCTTGATATTGGACGATAACATTACAAAGGGGCAGGGAACAAAGCGTACAACGAGCCCCCGAGGCGGGGGCACGTCATGAACGCGCCTAATCAAATGGAACGAACTTCTGTTTGTAGTTTCTTTGAAGTTACTACCTTGGTATTATGGTCTACTACCTAATACTAGTTTAGGAGAGATGCTTTGACTGAAAATAAACCTAAGATCATACTAGCTACAGTATAATTGTTATATTTGTAGGCAGTGATAGCTCAGAAAGACGAAAACTTGAACAGACTCCTGTCTAAGTAATGGACCTATCGGCATAATTATCTGGTATTTATGTATCTGTATTATCACCTATACTTTAAAAACTCATTTTCTACTCCCCATAGACTTTGCCAGGTGGTAAGCCAGGGTGGTAAGCAAGATCTTAAGTCTACTGCTGTAGGACATCTATTGCTGGATGACATGGACGATGGATGCAGCTACGTAACACCAGGGAATGGGAATGGACCTGCATCTACAGTGAAGACCATATTTAGGCTCAGGACAAGCACAAGTTTAAAAAAAAAAGAAGAAGTGAATCAAGCAACAAGTGCTTGTAATGAAGTATCTATAAGTATTTGTAATGAATAAACTCAAAAACTACTGGACCGATTTTGGAAATTATTTTACCTATAGGAAGCTACACCAACAGCGACTATATTTTTTCAAGTTACGCAGACGAAGTCGCGTGCAACAGCTAGTAACTTATATGTAAAAAAATAGTTATTGTTTAAGTGTTAATAATTACTTTTGATGATAATATTAATGTAATATGCGAGAATCTAGCGAGAATATGGTTCTAGAAGAATTTAGGTCCATCGACGTGATTATTATCGCAAGGCAACAATTAGATTGTTGTAACGCAATACTACAAAACCAATACGGTGTATTGGAAGCAAAGGCGAGACATGGTAACAATGAACTCGATGCGAGACAAAGCATAAAGAGGCGTGTTCATAGTCCGAAATTCACGATCACATTAACAATACTCGGTGTATTTCTATAGACTAAGTGACGAGCGAAAGCGGTAGCGTTTCGATTTTATCGAGTGACATTTGCAATGCCTAAGAGTATTTCCCATACAAACTTCTTTTAGCTTCAACATCCAATGCATAAATTTGAATTTAAAATGCAATTTCCAATTACTTACTATTTTTTTTAATTATATGTATATAAAAATTCTGTATTATATTCAACAAAGAGTTGAATGTCTACCTAACTCATTAATTTTCTTTTAGATTAAGGGCCTCTTTCACCAACTACAAGTAAAGCGTTAATTAGTTACTTTTAGAAATAATTTTATGTTTTATTAAATTATGTACTCGGTTTACTGCACATTACTGCATCCTTCGATAGGCGATTTTTTTATTATTTTCTTTTTAATGTTTGGGACTGTTACCGCACAAACAAAGGTAGGTATATCAGCTCCATTGTCCCTGGTTACCGGTGACTTTAAATGACAGTTAGCTTACTTGACAGATAGTGAAAGAGCCTCTCAGTGACAAATTGTAGATAGTAGATAATCGGAGACATTTAATTTAGAAAGAGGATAAGGGCCTCTTTAACCAACTACAAGTAAAGTGTTCATTAGTTAATTTAGTTTTATTAAATTATGCACTCTGTTTAGTGCTTTCTTCGATAGGCATTTCTTTTCATTATTTTCTTTTTAATGTTTGTGACTTTTACCGTACCTACAAACAAAGGTATATCAGCTCCATTACCCCCGGTGACTTACGGTTAGCCTACTTGACAGATGGTGAAAGAGGCGCTAAGCATAAAACGCTAAATGCCATCACTTGCACCACACAAGTACACCCCAGTCTCATTGTAAGCGGCGGCGGTCCGATAACCCTGTCAGCCGAGTGACGGAGTGGTGCGGTTATCTCGGCCGGCATTGTCCGCGCCCATTGTTGAACGAGCTTCGACGTCTTCATGCGGCTCTGGTTGCCGCCGCGGTTGCCGAGCCCTTATCGGTTTTGTTTTATGGTGTAAGTTGGGAGGAGATTTTCTTTTATGGGGGATTTTAGAAAATTAGTAATTGAAACAGTGAAAAACAGGCGGATTATTCCTAGATATAGTACTTATCAGATACAGTATAGTATAAAATTAGCTCGATCGTGATTGGTGGAAGCGGGCGGCAGCTGTCACAGATTGCATTGGAATCCTTAAGAAGGGCGGTATGGGAGGTGCCGTGCACATTTCAATATGGGTTCGGCACCTATATGGAAAAATTTCTACTGTATAATATAGTGGATTGTATAAAATAATTCTGCAAAATTCTGAATGATTTTATTTAAAAAAATCCTCTCGGAAACAACTTAATTTGTATAAAAGCTGTATGCAGACGGAAAAGCGAAAAACCAAAAGCGGTTGTTTTGATATCATGACGACTCAATCGAGATGCTATCGCAACTCGTGAGCTATGGCATGCGAATGCGAATTGTGAATATCTACGTCCTTATACAGTATGTTTTTGTAGGTAATTTTTGGTATTGTGAATTCAATAATTCAAAATAAAATAACATTGCTGTGTTTCTAGTTTCTTTTGCGTGCGGCTGTTAGTTTTATTTTATACACAAAATAAACAAATAATCAAAGTAAACCATTATTTTATAATGATTATGCAGATACTCACTATATGCCAACAAGCTATTCTTTGTTTCTGTTAGGTATTCTAAGCAATAAAAATATTCTAAACTTTCTCTCATGACCGTGGGAAACATAGCAATTGGAAAATCACGTTGGGCATGTTAAGCGCTCTCGGGTTCGATATCCGGTAGTAAACTCTCCTTAAGTGTACTTTAGTCAGCTTTGTCTTAGCAAAGTACTTTTAAACGCAGTAGGTATTCAATTGCAGTTTTTAGAATTCGGTATCATGCTTACTTTTGTAAATTTAACATAAAATAGCGGAGTAATAATCATTCTACGTTGTGTATGGAGGAAAGCTGACTTGTATCACCTTAAGGAGTAAACTCCAAAAAAATTAATGCAACAATATTTCATATATGTAACTCCAAGTGTTTAAACATGCTGTATATTATATACGCTTGCACGTGTAAAAAGCATACAATGCACGACAGTACGGCAAAACACTACATGTCAGTTTTTCAATTTTCGCTATGGAATTTATTATAAGTACTTAACTACATCTACATTTTAAATGTAACAGCAACTCTAATGTGTGTAAATTTTTGCGAAAGAAGTGTTAATATTAAAAAAAAACAGTCTTGGATCAAAAGGTGTACCTACTTAATCTATTTAGGAAGGTGTACATTATGATGTACTTGCGAAAGTTAGTGAACATTGTATTCTCATTCTCAACTTGAGACAAAATATTTCTTTTTGATTACCTATATTTAACGATAAAATCAGATAATTTTAATGTTCACAATTTATTCTACTCAGTTAGTTGCCCCATATATTGTCAGATATTGTTATTTTATGAATGGCGATTGTAAAATAGTAATAAATGAATAAGTAAATAAAATCTCCATAAATTAGTTAAGTACTATAATATATAAGTAGGTAAAATAGTAATATGACTCAATTTTAACGCTGAAGAACCTTATTATCTACATGTCTCTGTTGAGCAACAGGTGAAAAATGCGAAAAAATTGTGCAATATCACACAAAAATCGTTAATTTTTACGTAATACGATTTAGTTAATTTTTCGACTGTCGCTCAACAGAGGCATTTTAAATAATAAGCCTGCCGGAGAGATTCTCATGTTGAGTCACCGAAGCAAAAGACGAAGTAAATTCGCGGAGTAATTTGTGTCTATGATTAAAATCAATTTGTGTAGTGCATGAATCTCGTTTGACTAGAAACGAATGAGTCAACATTCCATTCATCAGCCGTCGGCAGCTCCGCTAGAAGCAGCGGACTTCGCTGTTATAAATCATATTGTAGACGCATTGCAAATTGCCAATAGGCTTTCACATTATCAAAGAGACATTTTAAATTATTTCTGGACATTTTGGGAACGAGAAAGTCAGTCTGTACGTACGCATTAAATCAGTTGGACATTAGACTTTAATATTGATTTAAATAGATGAGGATTGCAAGACTAATAATTATTTATTAAATTTGTCTCTTCTTCTAATCACTACATACATTTATTATAAAACAAAGTCCTTAGCCGCGTCTGTCTGTCTGTTTGCGATAAACTTAAAAACTACTGCACCGATTTTCATGCTGTTTTCAACAATGGATTGAGTGGTTCTCGAGGAAGGTTTTTAGTATATAATTTACAATATTACGCGGGCGAAGTCGCGGGCAGCACCTAGTTTAATATATATTTAAGATGTAGTAACATGAAATTGTTTTGTACAGAAAAAGCACTTTACCAAAATAAGCCTTCAAAACAAAAGAATGTAACTCGAAAAAACTGCATTTTTAATGTAACTAAGTAAGCTCCTTAGAGACGACCGGGACGAAATTTAGTGCATTCTAGCTAGAGTCTAGACTAGACTGCAGCGTTCCTGAATTTCAGACGGAGTTATGTGGTCGTGTGAAATACTCCCGGGAGTGTGCAGGCATTACAGTAATTCAAATGGTAATGCATTTTCTTATGAATGTTTTACCTACATTTAACTACATATAAGGAAGCCTTGATAACGGATTATATGTAAAAAAATTAATTGACAATATATATTTTTAATTAAGTTTCAATATTTTAACACTGCTTTTGACAACCACCTTAAGTTAAGGTAGGTTCAAATCGATTGGTCGGCAGGGCCAACTTTGGAAATGAACTTTTCAAAGTTGGCTATGATCTGGATTTGGCAAGTAGTGGAAAGCCACATTGCGTTTCGCAATCATTTGGGCAGTAACCACAGTAACCACGTCCTTACAGAACACCACGGTGAATTAACAGCATGAGATGTGTTTCAGTGAGTGAGAAAGGGATGCCTATTTCCCTAACCCTACCTAATTCACCAATCTCATGCAATCCTCAATCCCAATCCTCAATCCTCAATCCCACAACGCCCAGTTATAGGTAACTTCTTGAGTTATAGGTAACTGTAGCCATAAACAATAACACACAACATCAAAGTCTTTGATAAAGGATACATACACTAGTAGATTCTGGGTTGCTGCACTAAAAGTGGCATAGTAGAATAACACTGCACTCACACAGCTTCGGGTGATATTTCATATTAGTTGCGTGTTGCGACTTGAAGCATTATTACTAAAATGTTAAGGTTCAAATCAGTCATGCAACATTTATATTATTTTTCTTTTTATCAGAAATTGACGAGAGAAAGTGATAGCATGTATAAAAAATGATTTTTCGCAGTGATTTTGTTTGAGACCCTGAATCTAGTGTGTCCTTTCCTTTATCAAAGATCAAAGTGGACAAAGTGCCATAATATGCCATAAAAAAAGTACACATACTATTTTAACTTTAACCTAATCCTTACAAATAGATTACTCATTCAATACGCAATGATGTTTTTGACTGCAATATTTGGCCTATATGTATCATAGTGCTTTGTTAGGGAATCAGCAGTGTTCAATTCTTCTACGGAATTTGGTTTGGCGGCAAAGAGTTCTGTGACTATTAATCAATCCTGAACATTATTTTTTTACAATAAATAGTCTGTAAAACAAACACCTGAGCGTTCAGCGAGCACCATGTTAAAGGCAATTATTTAAAGTGTGAAGTTTAGCAAGAAGAAGTGAACTCGCGGTGCATTATGAAAATGGTTTCTAACCCCCCAAACCCCTTCCCCCTCCACTCCCACAACACAGCTACCCCCAACCCCTTCTGAGACCGGAAGACACCCCCCACTTTCTGACTAAGTAATTGTTTCATAGACGTCTAGCTGAATTTTCTGAAATTCGCTCATTCCGAGACAAGGCTTTTAAATGTGGTTCAATTTTTAAATTCTTAAAATTCTTATTATACTGTACGTTTGTTCTTATTTTGCAGTTACAATATGAGTTTATATAAATTTTTAACTACAATTTTCGCAATTTTTTTGTAACTTTGTGATACGTGATTTTGAATGTTTTTATATAATTTAAACGGCAATAAGACGGTGTTAACTAAATAATATTCGATATTTAAAAACCTAATGCAGCAATGTCTATGCTATCCAAATCCCTCTAGGTACGATGAGCACTGTCAAAACAAAGAAATATTTTTAAACAATTAAGACTTACCACAAAGTTTAATCATTGGTTAAGATTATTTTACTTTTACGTACCTGTAACAAAACAAAGGTTATAAGTAAGTAAGTTATATGACCGTCAACTGTTCTTAATCATAAAGCAAGCAGAAATTAAGAAAAAAGAAAGAAAGCACAGCATATTGTTGGTTTATTTTCATTTAGCTAGTTTAGTTAGTTTAGTTAAACTTGTTAGTAACATTTAGTTTAAACTTGTTGGTTACTTTCATAAATGGCATAGTTATATAATTGAAATAGTGTTCCTAGCTTACAGTTTATGGCAGCTATAAACACTAAAATACAGATGTTCAAGAGTTTATTGGATGCATCCAGATCTCCATTTACTGGAGAAATTGTAACGATATATTTTTTGGTACTTACTTATAAGTTAAATTCTCATTTAACAGGAAATATGAATAGCCTAAAAATTAGCATACTATGGACATATTTGCAAATAATTTACATATATTATTTTTGACTGGGAAATGGGGCAAACAAAACGCTGGGGGGATTAAAGTTGGGAAAAGCTCCTCGAGGGTGGGCAAACAGATACCAGGCGGGCAGAAGTCTCGGGGCGGTCAGCATGTCTAATCGCGCGAGAGGCATTATCGCGCGGCCAGTCCTGAATTAATCGCCCGGCGGTCTCTGATTAGCTAAGCTCCCGGCCTTTGAGCCCCTGGCAACAGGGAATTATGCAGGCACGACTTGTTTATACTTTGACCCTTGCGCACGGAAATAAGATAATGATACAAAAGTGCGGGTCAATCGATTATAATACACCATTAAATTGTCCCGAAACAATCCCGAAATAATTTTCTTAACTAGGTTTGTTTTTCATTCATTTACATACATACACCTACACATAGGTACAGGACTATATTTGCCTTCAAAGAGATTGACTGACACAATTTACTTACATATTATATTACCACTTCTGTTTCTGTCTTTCTTTTTTTATCTTTTGTTCTTTATGTCAATCAGGCACTTCGCTTTTGAAAATAAAAATCCTAACAAATCTTATAAACATAAAAAAGTTTGTTCGTTACGCTTTTACGCCTTAACTATTGAATATATCATAATGAAATTGTATACAAGTTATCAGGGATCTTCTAAAAATTAAAATAGAAACTTCAACACTTGATGATTTCAGCAAATAAAGAGAGCGATAAACGAGGAAATATTTCCAGAAAAAAATGCAACCGGGTGAAGCCGGGTGAAAGTCTATAGTAAGATCCCAACTCTTACTCAATACTAATTTAACAATTGTAATAATTTAAAACAGAAGTAAAACAGAATTTATGTCGAAAAGGCTATTATTACTCGCATAATGAATATTTGACTGATGGCTGAATACATTACTTGCAATACAAGTAAAGTGATGTTGAAAACAATGAGTTTTTTCCAGTTCAAAAATATGCATTCCGAACTTGTGTTAGGTAAATTTAACCAACCAACCAACCAACCAAGTCAAAAGAGAATATTTTAACTTAATTAAAAAAGAATTCGTATATTCAAAATGGTTTAAACACAAAATAAAGTTGGTTTATCGTCCTCATCGATTAATGTGGAATTGATATGGGTAAGAATTTGTTTAATTTTTCAAGGAAAAATTATACGTCGGGACAGCAAACACCGGCGGAGCTGTCAAGCGACCACCTGACCGATAATTCATCGGCACAAAGCGGGATGCAAATTCGCACATTATCAGTGTACCACACCCGACCACCGTTTGTGTATGCAAATGCGTTGTTTATTAAAATTAAATAAATACGGCCCTGTCCCCGATGTGATGCGTTCTCGCATTGCTTTCAAATAAATAGATCCACTGCTTTTCAACCGACGAAAACGAAAAAACAAAAACGGAGGAGGTTCTCAATTTGACGCGTATATATATATATTTTGATCACGCATAACTTTTGACAGGGTGGTCCGATTTTGATAATTCTTTTTTTATTTGAAAGGGTGCACCCCCAAGGGGGTCCCATTTTAATTTGGAAAAAAAATTCCAATCCTAAGGGTAGGAAAACAGGGGATGATTGATTGTTCACTCACCGATTGTAGCATATAACCACGCATAACTTTTTACAGAGTAGTCCGATTTTGATAATTCTTTTTCAGTCATTAACTCGACAGCAACTTGCAGAAAAATACGTTTTTCTGTTTCTGAGTAAGGGGGATGTCAGGTCCCATTTCTCTGTCTTATCCTAATTCCTTATTTTTTTTCCAATGTCGTTACTTGTGTTAGTAGAGTATACGATAACTAACTATCAAGTAAACTGTCATTCAACGGTGAGCTTACTTGCAGGCTTTTACATAATATAATAAGATTTTTCGTAGAGCTTTTTATACAGACTATTTACTTTCTGACAAGTGGCTAACGTCAGCTATTTGAACATTAAAGATTAGGAATAAGGGTTTAATTAGAAAGGTATTGGGCTCAGGAGCTCCTTACTCATTTACCGATACATTATTATGTTGGTCTTCTGTAATAAGGTCTTCTGTACCCAATTTATGAATGCAAAACGCAGTATGCCCTGCACTGCTATATAACATCGATTTTTTTTAACTGCTTTGAAATACGTACAAGCTCAAACACCCATTCAATTTTCGAACAAGAAAGTCTCTCCAGGAAGCAATTATTTAGTTGCCAGTCTTATTGGATTACTCGTTCGGAGGATCCGACGCGACGTCCGCACTTGCAATTTTGTTTTTCGAAAAGGAAAAAAGCGGGGCAAACATCTAAGGAGAAACACTTTCAAGAGTTGCCCGAGCTCTTCGAAGTTCCCGCGCAATCTAGATATATGGGGCGAGTTAAGATGTGCATCTAAATAGCCTCTGCCGCCTTGGTACCTAACTTTAGATTACTTGCACCAAGTTTACCGACTTCCCGGACTAATGTTTGGACCTCTCTCCCTTGGAAAAATTCCCGCGCGTATATGTAAAACGACGCCGCCTTGTGCATTAAAATTTACTGCATAACTTTGATGCAATACTCCTGCAAAAAACTTAGTTTTATAAAACATTCTTCATGTTCATAACCGTTTTTGTTTTAGTAGGAGCAGAGATACATCGTTGAGTCTTAAATTGGGTATAACCACTACCTCACAGAAGACCATCATCATGAAATAACAAGCATTGCTTTGCCTATCCCTTCTTAATTCCTGATTAAAGTCTACTAAGACTTCACTAAGGTCACGTGCAGCATCTGGCGTTGCTTGTGTCAGCGACCCTAAGTTAGGGTCCGTTCGGTGGTTTAGAAAGTAAGTGAGAAACAGACAGAAGCAGACAGCGATTTTATTTTATTTTATAACTAGCTGGCGCCCGCGACTTTGTCCGCGTTGAAAAAGAATAATGTTTATCTACCAAGTTTCATGAAATTCATTTAATTTTGTACATACAATACCCACACTTATAGATTTAGGTATTATTAGTATTGATTTATATGCATAGCTAGATAGATATGGATTCCTTTAATGAAAATTATTAAGAAACGCTTACACCCAATATTTTATGAACATAAATGCACATTTATAACACCCCTGAGCAGAGCAAACATAAGCTGAAGGGTTCATTTCCTCATTAAAAATTCATCGCGGAAAACACTTTGACCGGCCGTCTATTAGAGACCCATCGCTCCCAATAGAGTGCACCATGGAATCGGTGGGTACATTTTTAAAAAGGGTTCGAAAAAGAACAACTTGCAAAGTTAGAATGTAAAGTAAATATATATATTTTTTTAATTCAAGCATTTTTTTATTTATTTTGACATTGGAAATGTCTTTTCGTTCGCTTCAGTATAGACCCCGATTTCACGAAAAAGTGCGATCCAATTATATCTCAGAGAGTTGTAAAGATATGATATCAATAAAGATATGCGCTCAAAAGACGCGTATTCACGAGAGCTGTAAGGTGCAAAAAGAATTTTTCGAAAAAGTAAAAAATTAAAAAAGTTATGGCCGAAATAGTGAAAAAAAATTTGAACATTTTCCGAATTTTTTATTTTGGCGCTCGATATTTTGGAAACGAAGAATGATATCAAAAATTTGAGAAAATCTCCTCTGGACAATTTAGTTAGCTACAATTTGAGCCTAAAATAAAGACGATCGGGTTAAGGGTTTGCCCTGTAGCTTAACCTTTTTGAAAGAAATCAACAAGTCAGAACAATATAATTTCGAATTCCGTAGATTCATTTCCAATGTGCTCGATAGTCGTGTGAGGTTTGCTCTTGGTGAGCATCCAGCCGTGTAGCAAAGATGAGGCCTATGATAGAGCGAGTTCACCCAGCAGATGCCTATTTACTCGAACTTAGAGACATTTTTTTTCGTTAGCTTATTTTTTTTTATAAAAGTTGCTAATAAAATTTCATTATAAGTATAGTAAAGTAAGGGCAGGTGTCATAACATCTACCTAACAGAACATTCATACAAGCCACTTGCATATTTTAATTGGAAATATTCCATTACGGTATCAAAGTTAATCTCACATACTCAAAGGTCAATTAAAACACATTTACCAACACGTTAACAACCATCTAATCTCTGGAATACCTCATGCAACGTGCAAAAAGACATGCCAATAATTTTTATTACCACTAAACACCTTTTTGTTGGTAACAGATGAAACATTTTCAAGTTATTTATGTGTGAAACTTTATTTTTTTATAATATTAAACTTATGAACGTATAAAAGGTTACCAATGGTAGTAAGTAATAAGTTATCAAAAAATAAGTTAACAACAGACAGAACACGCGATTATTTGTGGTATATAAAAAAATATATAATTATGTCCGCGTATTTTGTCCGAAAAACGATAACAATTATTTTATTTCAATTTAGTATTAGTAGTATTAAAACTACATCCAAATACGTTAATTAGTTTAGATTTAGACAGGTCTAGAGAAACCAAGCGAAGAATGCAAACAGGTAAATTTAAAGATGCTTCTAAACTCTAACTGGCTATAAAAGTTTTAAACCTAGTAGTTTAAAAATGATATATTTTCAACACATAATAAAGAGTAGGTATATATAACACGTTCTCGAATAGGCATTAGAAAGGCAATAGGAATGTAAGATGATAATATATCTCAACAAAAGCCGTGCCTATATCTCCATGGAGCGTCCCATTCTGGGCCAACACAGGTGTACCTCGCGTCACATAAATAGGAATTCCTCCGCCCTTTTTAATATACCCTAGATTTGCAATAACACCTCTCTGATATAGGGGCTTTCTAGGGCAAAGAATATAAGGGGTTTTCTCGCAATATAACTGTGACATCAGAATACATTAATCAAATGAAATCTACGGGTTCGCGTGGGGATTTTTCGGTGCTCGGATATTGCGCGTCGCTAACTTATGGTGTCCTCTGGTGAAGGTTTAATAACTTCATCTTAGATTTTGTACCGTAGGCTATGTCCATAGACTTGAACATTATGGATAGGAAAAGTGGCCATTTAAAAAAAATTAACTAATAAGTAGTTATATAATGAATTTTTGGAACCACTTTATAACACAAAGTGCATCACGAAGTTACATTACAACTAACCAGCCCATCTGCCAGCCCGTCTGGCGGCAGTAACCACCCCCTTATAGAATACCACCGTGAAATAACAGCATGTGTGCTGTTGTGTTTCGGTGAGTGAGTAAGGGATGCCATAGCCCATTACCCCACCCCTCCCTTATCCCTTATCCTAAATCCTTCTATGGTCGGCAGCGCACTTGTAGCACTTATGGCGTTGCTTGTGTTATAGGCGACGGTAGCCACCTACCATCAAGTGGACCGTCAGCCTGTCTGTCGACTTTAACATTAAAATAAAAAATAAATTATTAGCTAATTTTTTTTTGTAATCAAGTTCCGAGATATCCGAGTAGAAATAAGCTAATTTAAAAGCTCAATTACAAAATAACTTTGAAAATGGAAACAATAGGAAATGAACTGCATTCGCGGATATAAAAGGTATCCTAACATCGAATCGATCCGTTACATGTACTTTTAATAAAACCACCCTCCTAAAAGTGGTCACCGTATCCGAAACCTGAGACGTCCAGCGTCCACTCACGAAGATATCTTATCTTAACTGCTTTCCCAACCCCACCGAGAAAGGGGGAAGCTGGGAGAGGTCCCCCGATACACCGGCCAGATATGAAATGGGCAATTTTGGTCGACTCTGTTAACTACACGTTAGCTTTTACTGCTGTTGTTGTTCGTAATTGTTTGTTGTATTGATGTATTTTGTTTTAATATTGTTTAATGTTAAATACATTCTGTTGTATAATTATTTTAAATAATTGTTACTTTCAATAGTTTATGACAAAGCTATTCAGTACTTAGTAAAATATTAAATAAATCGATACATGGATTTTTATAATGGAGAAAGTTTTGGTGATTCAATTGCAAATATCAGGTTCTTTGTAAGAATAAATAATTAATCTATACTAATATTATAAAGAGGAAAGATTTGATTGTTTGTTTGTTTGTTTGTATAGAATAGGCTCCGAAACTACTGGACCGATTTGAAAAATTCTTTTACCATTAAAAGCCGACATTATCCGTGATGAACATAGATTATAATAAAATAGCGGTTGCACGCGAATTTATAAAATATAGCCGATGTTAGTTGCTGATAATGTAGCTTTCTATTGGTTAAAGAATTTTCAAAATCGATCCAATAGTTTTTGAGTTTTTCAATGTAAACATAAAAATCTGCTCTCTTTCTCTATAATATTAGTATTTATGTAGATGATAGTGCTTCTTCAAAATATATATTTGTACGCTTTTTCATTTTTCAAACATAAACATAAACCTGCGAGCTGCGTAATCGGCTTAAACAGATTTATTCACAAGAGTTCAAACAAATATTGTCATAATGCAACCCTTTATGTCAAGCATCCTAAATAAACGGAAGGAATACGATAACTCGAGTAATCTATACGAAGACTCAAACCTGGTTCCCCTGCAAACACAATACCCTTTTGGCAAACTCTTTGCGTATCAAATGACACACTGTATTAATTAACTCGACAAATAACGGACGCCATCTTGAAAATATTAATGTCAGGAATCGATAACATTTTACAAATCAAAGTTATGTTAACAGAACTCATTTGCTATTTTCTCAGCAAAGACTAAATCATCTTGGTATTGTATTAGAGCTTAGCTTACGGTATTTGCTTCGAGCTTCCGTTACTTACTTATGAGATTGGGAACATTTGCTGTGTTTTATTTATTGTCTCTCTTTATAGACACATAGTATTTAATAAACACAAAATAACTGTCATAATAGTATCCTATACATGATTTTAGTAGTGGCACACTGAATTCTCTAGTAAACATAGTGAGGTGAGTTTATCCTTTCCCTATAATCCTTTAAAGTTTAAACTGTCACTTATGTCTCCCTGGTACATTACTTTGATAGCTGCATAATATGAAGTGGACTGTCATTCTGTCCGCCTATGTTTATCATTAAAAAAATACGAGTTTACAGTTAAAAATTCAGTAAAATCATATGAATTATGTAAAAATAGTATAAAAAATACTGTGTTCTAGTGGAAGACATTGTAAAAATCATTAATCGCGCTACGTTTTCGCAGAGCTATGCGAATATTCCAAATTCAAATTTCAGTTTTCGCGGTCTACGAAGACGCACACGTCAATATATATCTATCCCTTTCCTATGTTCGGTGCATCTGAATACTGTCGTCTCACCTACACACTCTATTTCCTGCAGATTTCCTGTCCGCCCGGAAGTCTCGCACAGCATTAAACGTCGCCGACTTAAAAAGTGGGTAGTTTTCGGAAATCTGCTCGCCGGATAGGAGGAAATGATTTCTGTCGTCCTTTAGGGGGTTACATAGAGATGGATTTCACTGAATGTCAAAGATTTAATGCCATGCGTTTCTTCGAAAAGTATAAGAACATCAGAAATATTAAATTGATTTTATTTGTTTCAGTTCACTTTGAAAAAAAAATTGTGCGAAAACAATGCTGTCATATTGACAGAATGTGCACTTTTGTTATTTTATTTATTAACTAGCTGGAGACAGCGACTTCGTCCACGTTGATAACGGAAAAATTACACCTGAATAAAAAATCTTGCTCATTTCGAAGCTCTTTCCATTAGTGAATAAAATTCTAACTAAATCAAGTCTTAAGTATTAAGATTTTTTAAATAGCTGACTATTACAAACAATTGAAATATAAAAAACAATACTCTGGAGTTTCTTGCTACATATTTTGTATCGATACTTGGTTTTGCCCGCGACTTTGTCCGCGTCCGATCGCTACCAAACTTCACAGGATTGCCTGCTGCACTAATCTGAAAGTTGTCTGAAAATTTCATCAAAATCGGTTCAGCAGTTTTGGAGTCTATACATATACCTACATACATACACACATTGCCTTTTTAGATTAGCTAAATAAACACACATACACATTCACACACAGTGACACACACATAACATGTCTCATAAGACGTTGACACCATTTCTAATGAAACAAAACGAAGCAATACGCGTATATCTTGCTTGAGTCGGTCACCACCTCAATTTGTACATGAGCGCAAAATAAACCGTTAATTCGCGTGAAATGCCCTCAGTCTCGCTGAGTTCCAATATTAATAAATTCTCATTCCCCGGATTCGCCTGCAATTTGCCCGCGCCGGCGCCCAAGTGAAACTTACGACGCGCCCTTTCCCTAAATAAGTGAGCAAGTTTTACCGCGCGGGATTTTTAACGCAGCGCTACGCCACGCTACGCCGCGGAAAACAAACGAAAATTGAGTCATAATTTTGCGGAACCTTAGTTATTGGATTAGCATTGAATGCCCACAGGACACCGTGTAAAATTTGTTGTTTATTCAAAACGAATGATACTACGGATAGGTGTGTTTTTAGTCCTTTAGGTTTGAAATAAGGTCACAAATTTCACAAAAGGAAAGCCATAAAGTAGTGACGGATTTCGCAGTTAAGTGGTCTTCTTTTCTGAGCTCTGTTAGGGGAATAGATACGAATTATAGTTTATACTAATATATAAGAACTCCGATAAGCAAAGGGTAAGTAAGAATGTTGACTTCTTCAGATGACATGATAATTCTTTATTAAGAATTAATATTTACTTGGTTTAAATATACTCAATCATTCTTCCGGAGCTATTCTGCTACAGGTAGATAGATGCTTTTCCGTGGCCGCATCATCATAGATCAAGAAAAGTACCAATACATTATAGTACTAGTAAAGAGATGGTATTTCATGAAGAGCATAAATAAGGTATTCTTTCGTATAAAGGCGCGGTGCCCTACAAAGCGAACTCGATACGAACGTAACCGAACACCGTACGCCTAGGAATTTCGCGTTTCGTAATATCTATTGCACTGTGTGATCCTATGGTATTTCGTTGAGATCTTTATAAATATTACTAGTGAACCGCCCTCGGCTTTGCACGATTTTTTTTCAACCTTATACATAAACCTGAAATCCGTTGTGTGGTTTAGAAGACGTTAGCTGAAAACAGACAGAAGTGGACAGCGATTTTTTATATTTGCGTACCGATTCCGGTGTCGCATGGATCCTACTCGCTTATCGTTCCTTCCATTAGTGAAAACCGAATCAAAATCCGCTGTGTAATTTATAAGAAGTTAGCGGAATAGACATACGCGAGGAGCGATATCAATTTATAGCACGTAAAAATAGAGAAGATGAAGAAAATGCTTGCTATAACTAAGCTAACATATAACTAAATAACATGCTTAAAACTTCATAATATTTTACATATCACACATTTGTAATGTGTTATATAGTTTTAGGTAAAGTTACAGATAGTTAAGGTTTAGAAAAAGTGAACGCAGGAACTGGTAGGCGAAGTTAAGATCCAAAAAACAATATTGCGGGAACTGGCGCGAGATTACACGGACTTATAATTATTTTTAGCCCCCGGGAAGGGCTTAAGGTCGCAAGGTGGGATTTGTCCTAAGTCTGCGACGTTATTCAATATTATTTCTTGGGAAATTTTCGGAGGGCGCTTGTGTACGCCTCGCAGGTACGTATTAAGTGAGATTTGGCTCGTCCCGGTGAATTTATCATTATTGCTTGTACTTCCGTCATTTTCGAGTACCATGTAGCGTTATTTTATAGTATAAACATTCTGAATAATCCCTCACCTGCGAATACATTATAATTTTATACAACAAGAAACTAGCCGCGCAAAGTGACAACCATATTACATATATTACAACTTAACATTATTACAAGTTCCAATAGTATTATGACTTTAAATTTATCAATAAAGGATGCGGAAAATCTAGTAAACCATTGATAAGAATCACCATGAATAAGAGATACAAAAACCCATTCATTTAACAATTATCTTTATTATATCAGATTTACATTAATGCCTGCATGTTGTAGTTTGATTTCTTCCGGTGAAGAGACACCTACCATCAAGTATAGACCATCAGCCTACTCACCATCCTCATCATAAAAACGAGCTTCAATCATACACCTACACCTACACCTATTAAATGAAAATTGTCATAATTACTTGAACAATTTCTGTGCATTGCAAGAGTCCTGAATGAATGAAAATATTGCAGTCATACAGTGGCGATTTTCGTCGAATAGTTGATTCATTTGTTTCAGCCTCAATTTCAAACACTCTGACCGACCAATCAGCGTTGATTCTGATTTGAAACGGTGGCGAGCGCAGGTGGCGCGCTGTCACCGCGTTCCATTTCCCGCAGCACGTAATCGAATGAATATTACAAACGTCACGCTGACAGCTATGCAGTTTCATGCCCGGTATGTGGGTCGGATGCTCTTTTTGACGCCAATTTGAAGCATTGTCAATACGCGACCGCATTTCACGCCTGCATCAGATAACGCGAAACGCAAAACAGTTCACCGACTAAGGCCGAGTTGGAAGAGCAATTCTCAACATGTTTAAAAATTAGTATTCGCGTTATTTGTAAAGTCAACATTGACATGTCGCGCAGCCTATACCGGAACTGTTTTACAACGAAGCTCGTAATGAAAGCACTTAGCGTTAAGCGAAGCAATTATAATTTTGGAACGCGGTAATGGGCGTGGACGGCGACGCGCAAAAACGTGCCAAACGAAAAGCGCTAAAAGCCTTCTAATTCGATTGTCAACTCTACCTACTTTAAAAAAAAACTTTCATCTCTAAAAATACTACACACGACAGACGCGGCTATTTGAAATTATTTTTCTTTTAAATCAACTTAGACGTGGACATATTTATCATCTCTAAATATATCTCTACACAAAACTATTATCATCATCTTATCCATATTTCTAATCATAATTTTCTAATACCTAACTGGTCTAAAGCAGCCTTGCAACTTATTATTATGACTAAGTAGTATTTGTTCTTCCAATTGCCACTTCAACTTATGTTGAACTTATGTTGTTTCGGCACAGGTTTCGGTGAAAAACTTATTTCTATATCCCTCTTATCTTATCCTAGGGTCACATTTGTTACATTGTTTGTGTTAAGACGACGGTGAACACTTCGACGTCAAGTGAACCGTCTGACTGACGAACTCAAATCTAAATCAATCGAAGCCGTAATTAAGAAAATGATCATGGGAGCTTTTTGAAATAGTTAAAATTCATAGGAATTTCCAGTTAAATTTTCATTTATCAGAAGTTGAGGCAGTGGGAATGAATGAAACACAAATACCAGGCTCACAGGAGCAGCGAGAGTTTAAGAGCGTCACCTGAACTGCGAGGCACGTTGAACGAACAGAGAGCTTCTTCGGGCCCTGGTGATTTATGGGTGCGGATCCGGACCGGTAATGAAATTGCACCCCCTTGCACCCTCAGTACACCCCGCGCGAGGAAACCCATTCTAGAAATTACTACGCAACAGTGACTCGTACAGTCAGTCGAGTCGCAGCGCGCTGATACCCCGCTAACGTCTTATGCTAATGTTTAATTTTTTGCTCCTTTTAATTCATCAATCACTATGATCCAGGCGAAGCGAGTATTGAAAATGAATACGAATTTCTCATTCGGCTTGCGGCGTCTTTGTTGGCGGCACGTTTCAAAGGCTTTGTCTAACGCAATGAAAAATTTATTGCTGTAGCGGGAAAATTTAATTGAAAAGTGCGTCACAGCCGCTGTTCCACTCGCCTAACAATTGTTTCACCTACACACCTTATGTATACTCTACCTACGTACCTACTGCTATATTCGAATTCAGAAATATATTTCATTTGCAACGTAGAAAAAATAAGTATTTATAGACACAATCAAATTAAATTAATTTACCAACAGTTCGGAAATCTGTTTTTTTACTTAGAAGACGTACATACAAGAAATAAAATAGAAAAGAGTTGCTTTTTTAACTCAAAAAGCAAATATTTTGTGTTATCCTAGCATTGAAAAAGACGAAGTTATTATATTTTGTAAAACTTTAACTATTACAACAATAACAACAAGACTATTTAAATTTAAATAATACTAGAACTCACCGTTAAGTGTTGAAACAACCACGCCCGCAATATATTCGTCGCCACCTTCGGGAAGATTCCTCTCTTCTTTTGGTTTTTCTTACCATTCGATTCATCGTCTTCCTCCCCCGTGCCCTCACCGGAGCCGATACTCGCGTTACTAGCATCGCCTGTAGACAAACATTGTCATTATTAATCTTATGATAGAACATTTTATGTAGCTTTGGAGGTCTTATTTGATATAGTCTTATTTGAATTAGATTTTTCACAGAATTTTAGTAGTACTTTGTATGTAAAGGTCGGAAAGCACGCTGACTTAAACCCCATACCCTAAGCAATACCCCAGCAATGCAATTTTTAATAACTAGGCCAGTGAAATGAGTTCTGGCATCTCACTCACTCATAGAAACATAAAAGCACACATGCTTTTATTTCACAGTGCTCTCTTTTTTAAATGGGTAGCTTAGTCCGCCTTATAGGTAATTTATGACTAAGTAACGCAGTCAAATATGGAATATTTAACATGATTTTGAATAATTAAATTCAAAATTCGAGATAGAATTGTTAAATTAAAAAATGGCGATGTTGAAACAAACATACAAGACAAATTAGATGCAATTAGAATAATGCGTTAACGGCTATGTACCAGGCAATGATGGGACGCGAGAGATGTTCCGTCGCCTAGAGTTAGCTTATCAAACTGTGCGTCTGGCATATTAATTAACAACGCCAACTTGTATTTATTTAATCACCTGCCACGCCACCGATTCCTATCTTAAGGTACACGCTTAATTAATTCCCAGTGTAATGCCTTGCATTATTACATATACCCTTAATTTGGGGAGTAATGTCTTAAACATTGCTTAATTTCACAATTGCTTAATTAATATATCTTTGTCAAATGTGTTTAATGTGTCTTATTTCATTCCAAACTAGGCTATATATGTATGTATGTGAATACTGCGGCTATAACATAAAATAAAAATCCCTGTCAGCTTCTCTGTCTTTTTCTTCACTAATTCTTCTGATCCACCCAACGGACTTCGATACTTTCACAAATGCAAATTCTATACAAAGGTTTTTGTATAGAATTTGCATAAGAAATAATTTGCAAGTGTTCAAATTTTTATAGTCAACAATAATGTTCAACGATTTTTTATACGGGTTATCCTCGTAGACAAACGACACTGACCTAACTTGACTGACTGATTGACTTGAGATCGACTTACAATCTAATAAGAACCAGTAAGACTGACCTATCCCACTGGAAAATGGAAAATATTGGAAAATGTCCAGTGGTGAATCCTACGTTCACCTCTGGACGTAGACTTCCCCCATTATTTCCACTTAAGATACATTGTTACGGTTAAAACGACTATGACGATACAGCCTTTTCGTAGAGTCTCTTTTTTATGGAAGCAATGTTTTGAGAATTTTCTTTATTGTTTCTTACAATCGCTTCGTTTGTTCTCGCTTGAATAATTAAATTGAAATTCGCTTCCCAGGAAAGCAGAAGGTGGAACACGATAAACAAATTAGTCGGTGTGCAGTGAGTGCCATCAAATATTCATCGGTACCAGCAACAAATCGAATCAGTATGTCGCAGGAACAGGGTGTGAGCTTCGAGACGTCTGCTCTTATTGTAAAACTCATTAGCTATTTAACAACATTTTTCAACTTCCGCTATTTACGTAAGTATAGGTAAGTATTACTTATCTACTAGCTGTTGCCCGCGACTTCGTCCGCGTTAAAAAGGATAAAAGCCCAAGCAACACAGAATGGCTGAATATTCTTTGAATAAATGCATTTATACAGCGGTTATTCAAGCAATTTGGGCACAAAATAAATTGCTTTAAGCTGTATAGTAGCAACATAATAGCTGAATAATAGCTGAATAAGCAACAAGAAGCCCATAACAGCCCATAGTGTTATAATAGCCCAAAAATCATTCAATACAGCATTTGCCTATATTGTCAGCTCTAATACCATTTATAACAAAGCTTTAAACTGAATATTTTGTGGATTTCATACTGTTATCTGGCCTATGTATTGCCTGGGTAGCCTATCGCGTGTTACTTCTAAACGTTTATTTATCAAGTTTCATGAAAATCAATTAATTCGTTTAAACATACATACATACAGAAAAAAATTCTAAAAATGGTCAATTTAGTTTCAATATCATGTATAGAGCCTATATACACGATATTTCTGAAATCAAAGTAAATTACTCCATGACCGACCCCTACAGATTTATTATTAGTATTGATATAAAATCAATGTCCACTTCTGTCTGTTACTACACAGTGGATTTTGATAAGGTTTTCACTAATAGAAAGAGCGACAAACGAGTAGGTAATGAATACACATTTGAAACATACTATTTTCTAAATATAATCCAGAAGCTTCGTCAGAAAATTTCGTGCATAATAAAGTTGCGATTTTAAACACAAATAAAAAAAGTAATTTATGTATGTTTAGATGTTTAGATGTATGTTTAGATAGATACGAGTAAATTATTATTTTTATGTTTTTTTTTGCGAATGTTTCCATCCTTCAAAGTTTCTCGAATAAATATTTTTATTTGTTTTTATGGTAACTTTTAATTGTTTAGTGATTTGAGTTGAAATAGTAAGTTTTTTTTTTTTTATATATATAAAATAAAGTTACGGGAATTAACACAATGTTATTTCAGGAATGGATAGTTTAAGAAAGTCAATTTAGTTAGAAAATAAATGATGCCAATTTTGGCTACAATATCTACACATATTTGTTCACAGCTTGCTTGTTTTTTATTTTCCACACTGAAAACACCTTTATTTTAGCAAACAATGGAAAAAGACTTAAACTTTTTTAAGACTTTAAATTACTAAATAACCTAAGTTTTTTATTAAGTTGTGGTATAGAACAATTTAAGTTATATTTGCGTTCAATTTGAAAGGCGTGTAAAATAAACAAAATCAATCAATATTTGCCATAAGTACCTATTCAGGTATTCAATTTTAATTAACGTAAATGACATTTTTTTTTCTTTAATATAAATAATAGTTACTTTAGTTAGCAGTTAAACCGATAACGATGCCATTTTATTAATGACTCCCAGAAGCATTTAATTGGGATTAATTAGGTAGCTAAATGTTAAACAAAACTGCAAATGTGTTTGAACAAAATAAAACTGCATAAAGTGTGTACCTTACCTTACAATATCAATATTCAATACTAATAATAAATCTGTAGGGGTCGATCATGGAGTAATTTACTTTGTTTTCAGAAATATCATGTATATAGGCTCTATACATGATACTGAAACTAAATTTACCATTTTTACAATTTTTATGTATGTATGTATGTTCCTCCATCACTCTTAAACGAATTAACAGATTTTTATGAAACTTGGTAGATGAACATTTAGAAGTACGGGACACGTGATAGGCTACTTTTTATCTTTTTTAACGCGGACGAAGTCGCGGGCAACAGCTAAGTATCTTATATATATGACGATACGTTTGGTCTACTAGCTAAGTAGCTAGTAATCCTAGCTGTTAACCAAACGGTCGCGGGTTCGAATCCCGCTACGGGCAAATGTTGTGTTAACATTTTACCTTTGTGCCTGAGTCATAGATGGTTGTATTTACCAAAAAAATGTACATATGTAGAGTATATCAACTGTTTGGTATCCACCCAAGTAACACAGAATGGCTGAATATTCTTTGCCGTTATCAGCCGTTATCCAAGCAATTTGGGCACAAAATAAATTGCTTTAAGCTGTATAGTAGCAACATAATAGCTGAATAATAGCTGAATAAGCAACAAGAAGCCCATAACAGCCCATAGTGTTATAATAGCCCAAAAATCATTCAATACAGCATTTGCCTATCTTGTCAGCTCTAATACCCTTATAACAAAGCTTTAAACTGAATAATTTGTGAATTTCATACTGTTATCTGGCCTATGTGTTGCCTGGACATAATACAAGCGTATAGTTGCTCAATGTGAAACTAGATGGTGCTGTGTGGAATGTGTTTAAAGAGATATCAATAAATTTAGTGACGTTGATGAAACGAAAGGCGATGTATCGAGTATCTGCGTATCTTATACCAGTGGCATGCACATTGTGATGGTAATAAGGGCAAAGTAATAAAATTACTCGTAGGCCATTACCCGTCGCCCCTCAATGTACCCAACCTACCCCTACACCTATACAGGGTGTACAAGACACAAAACGAAATGAAATTTGACAAAAACAACAAAATTATTGTCTGTTTAATTAATTTATTTCTTTTAGTAAAACAGAGAGATTTATACGTCCGAGGAAATCGCTTTTGTATAGAAACTTTTGCGGAACTTTTTCGAGTGACAAATGAGTTTTGAATTGAGAATTCGTAACTTGAATACCACTTTTTAAGTCGACTGTGGCCGTTAAAAAAAATATTAAACTCCTTAATGATATAAGTAAATTCTATGGTAAGAATTTTGCAGTTCAAGTAAGAATTTTCATTGCATATTTTTTATTGAAATTAGTCTATTTTGAAAAACACTTAAAGAGTTATTTTTAGCATTTAATCTTGGAAAATTTCAACTCCTTGCTAGTAGTACCTACAAATAAATACCAGAGATTCTTTATTCTGCATAACGTAGGATTTTTAAACATGTTCTTATATTCGACGCGAATACTTCTAATTCAGAAAACGTATATTGTCAAACTTCATACTTATTTTGTTTTAAAAACGTCAAAAGTGTTCCTACAATAAGAACAATCATACAATCCAAAGACGAACCAATGTTCTTAATATTATTATGTTCTTATATATCCGACATTGTTGCCATAAACATGTTGGTGGTAGTTTTTAGGCATTTACTTGTAAATTATTCTTCTTCTTATTATTATTATTATTTATTTTCTTTCATCTTGTATTAAATATCTTATTACTGTTGTATAATTATGTATAGTATGAGACATATATAAAAATTTGCTTTGATTTTATTTAATTAGGAACTGTTTAGTTATATATTAACAATGAATGTATAAACAAAATATGGGTCTAGTTACCTGAAAATAAATGAATTTGAATTTGAATTTCTGTTCTAAATTTAAATTTATCACCCTGTTTGTGTATCAGCGTACGAAATCAGTGTGCAGTTGCATGATGCAGTCGATGTAATCCCCTAATTCATCTTAGAGCCGCGCACACATGCGCAGCCCCCTAATGCTCACTAATACACCCCCAAATGGATGTGTGCAAACATAAACAGTAGTGCGTGTGAAAAGTCAAGAGATACGTATTTAAATTAACCAAGTTTATGTCGATACTCTTACTAGGTATTTAGTCCAGCGCAACTAGACGTTTTTTAAAGGAAAATTATGGAATCCAGTGGTAAAATTAATGGATTTCAATGCTTTTTCGATTGGGTTTCCAAGGGCCTAAAGCTCCTCTTTTAAAGCTCCTCCTGGTAGCGCACTTGTATATATACTTATACTTATGCAGTACTCATAAGAGATGGGTGCTGGGTGTGATAAGATGTTAGCGATCTCTGCTATAAATTTAATTGAAATTGGGAACAATTAGACCAACAGAAAGTTAAAGAATTTTTCCTAAAGGATCTAAAGGACTATATTTTTCAATAAGATATAAAAAAATAAGCTTAAGTCAAAGCTTTGTGACTTTATCAATCAATCGATACTAATAATACTAATAATCTGTAAGTGTAGGTATTGTATGCATGTATAATGTATGTTCTTAACTCTTAAGCCATAATAACTCTTAAACGAATTAACCGATTTTCATGAAACTTGGTAGATAAACATTTAGACGTACGGGACACAGGATAGACTACTTTTTCTTTTACAACGCGGACGAAGTCGCAGGCACCAGCTAGTCTACTGTATATACGTTTAGTCTAGAACTTTAAATTCATCAACAACACTGCGTCAAAACAATGGCAACTAAGAGAAAATATTTCCCAACACAAAGTGATCATTAAGCGTAATCCATGGCACGGTGGTGCTCATAAGCCGATTGGCTGTAACCGGAAACCGAACCCGTGAGCCCCCGTGTGAGGGCACACGCGCCCAACTTCGTACGGGGTACGCTATGTGAGTTTCGCAATTTTTAAGGCTTTAAAATATTTTATTCTTACTATCGAGTTAAGGAAACAGCAATTTTACTTCTCGTAACAAAATTAGACATAGATAAACTTCATTTTAATCAATTTCAATTTTCAAAAAACAGTTGTTTTCTCTACCAGACAGTGAGTAGTTTGAATATGTAATTATATACGTACATATAAATTTTTATATATGATTATCGTCCCCGTTTAACTCTCTTTTCACATGTGTAAACATAAAGGTTTTATCAGACAATGTAAATATTATTAAGGTAACATTTTATGTATAATAAATAAATAAATAATTAAAATAAATCTACCCATTGTTGAGTTTTTGAAAAACAAACCAACTTAACATGTTTATATTCATATAAAAAAAGATGATTTATTGGTAGTTAATTATATAGTAAATTAGAAGAAACAGAATAATTATAGTAATTTAAAAATGGAGTATGAAGCTAATTTGATTTGACTCCATTCGTTATTTCTATTGTGCAAAAGTTTAAAAGAACGCGCTCTATCCATACAGAGGTCTCTCGTGAGATTTATGGTCGTACCCTAACATTAGTGCAGGGCGCAAATGAGTGCACGCCATATCGAGTTACGCCAATCAACTGAAAGCACGCGCCAACTAGTGATGTCAAACACCATAAGACGACTATAAATCACCATTAAATATTATTTTTCTAACCATGACAAAAATAATACATTATTTCCTTGGTACAAATGGATCACTATACAGTGGTCAATGGTCATGCATGTTATTATCAAATAAGTTAATCTTAAAAGTTAATTTAGTTGAAAGACAGTAAACGCTGACTTACATTATTATCATTAAAAATATTCAAATTTTGATTGCAAGAAAAAATTGATGCGAATTGGCAAAGTATATAAGTACTGGCTGCATTACTTGGATAACTAATATTAATGTCAAGACTAGATTTTTATTTATATAACTTAATTTAAAATTAATAATTAAGTCTCATATATTTCAGTGTCATCTTTTCTTCATCAATCCTTCTATAAGTTTGTATGTAACTGAACTCCTGTATGATTTTTTTGTACGTTTAAATGTGGGTCGCTATATGGTTTAGATTTACAATTAAGCCCGGTAGATGGCGCTGTGATTGGATTAAAAAAACGTTTGCTGAACCCGACAATAGAACATAAGAAACTAATATAAGAAAATGTACATAAGAAACAATTTATTTAACTACAATGTAGTTATCTATTTAATTTAAATTACAAATGCGAATATTTTAAACTCGTATGAATTAAATTACCTACCGGTTTTATAACATTTAATATTTTTTATGTTGTTTGTAAACTGTCAAAATAGTAAGTTTATCTTATCGTAGTGTATAATTGTTATCTATGTATCATTATTAGTTTTAACTAATGCATTATGGACCCGCCAATTGGTGTTTACATACACCTGCTCGCTGTGTGCAGGTGAACATGTTTAAGTATGTATTTAATTTTTATTTAATGTAAACATTATAACTTTAATGACAAACAAGGAACTGTTCGCGAACATGCGAGTACTAAATGCCTGTTAAATATCTTTGCGTCTTCATTTCTCGTTAAGCGTATTGCAATAAAAGAAACACAAGATATTTTTAAGCGATTATTTTATTTAAATATTCTTGTAACACGGATGTTAATTTTATTGCGTTCGAGGCACGAATAAAATTTTTTCGAATTTAACGCTGTAGCGTAATAGTAAACTAAACTAAAAAAGACAGTAAAAAAACTAAACGTTTTCTTCATTCTGTGTTTTAATTACTTTATTTTAATCTTTATATAATATAATAAAAATTGATATTTTTAGCAATAAACCGGTTTTAAGATCATTAGATTTCCCTACAAATTAATACGAAATTATATTTTTTATATTTAAAAACAAAAATTAAATATCCAATTCCTGATAAAAATATAAGAAATAATAAAGGTTGAATAAATGTCTAGAAATTTAAGATGTATCTAGACAAAGTAGCGGGCAAAAGCTAGTATTAAATAAAAATAAAATAGTTTATCGTGAAAAATATCGACATTCCGTTTCCAATCACTAAAAGGCGACAACGGTGGTGTCGTAATGCGCTAACCGATTTGATGGATTGGCTTCTTTGCTGGCCCTCCTATTTGCAAACACCCTTATCTGGGCGTCGGAGGGGACGCTGGGGACCACGGGGGTGGTGTGCGAGAGGGGCTAATTAAAATTGGCACTCAGAACGGGAGCTATTGGCGACCAATTTATATTGCTCCGTCACAAAGTTCCCGTTAAACTCTATGACGAAGTTCTTAAGGACAATTTTGATATTAAACAAATGCAGATGGAATTGTTATTGCTAGGATATTACGTTACTTAGAGGGAATATTAGTGACGCAATGATATTTGCGTGGGAATTACTAATATACTTACCTACACTTACTGAAATAAAAAAGTGCAAATAATAATATAAAATTCTTACATCATTTCTTACAATTAGGCGACATGTCCCTAAGGGAAAAGCCTTAAATAAAGATTAAAAAAAAAAAAAAAAAAAAAAATTCTTACAATTATTTTAGTTTTCATAATGGACTTATTCTCGTTAACCTAAACTAATTAATTAAACAAGGACATTGATCATCCAAAACACATTATTCCCAAAAAATTAATACCAAAAATTCAACGTCTAACAAAAATAATTATATGAGAAATAAAGTTTGAATAAAATATTTTAACACCGAGAAAGAGGTGCGGACGTAGTCGCGGGTAAAATTTAGTTATTTTTAGTTTAAATTATCATTTACACCCTAGAGTAATTTCAGAAGGACTGCATTTATCTACACTGCAAGTACCTGCTACAGTGCAGTTTGATGTTATTTATTAACAGAAATTTAAACTTAATTTATAAATTTGACATAAACGAGACATGTAAATTAACTGTAAAATACGAAAAATAAGCTAAAACTTAATAAAATAACGAGACGTCATTAAGCTAGCTACTACGAGTCAACCCCGTGGCCACAGCAAAAGCTTTTCTTCCTGAAACGCCACGCGAGCTTAATTACAAGAAAGCGCTCGCTAACCGTTATCCGAGCGCTTCTGATGAGTTGACGGATTCATGTTCATTTTACATTACCTAGTGTTTATATTAGCTTTGAATTTATTATTAACCATTTTACTTATTATCAATTAAAAGTAATTTAGTAGGTACTAGTTTTGCCCGCGACTTCGTATGCGCTTTAGTTCGTTTTTTTCATATCTCTTGGAAATAACAGCATATGTGCTGTTGTGTTTCGGTGAGTGAGTAAGGGATGCCAGAGCCCATTACCCCATCCCTCCCTTATCCCTTATCCTTAATCCTTGTATGGTCGGCAGCGCACTTGTAGCACTTATGACGTTGTTGTGTTATAGGCGACGGTAGCCACCTACCATCAAGTGGCCTGTCTGTCGACCTTAATATAAAAAAAAATCTCTTGGAAATATATTTTTTTTCCAAATTAAAATAGATTCGAACAATATTTCGAATCTATTTTAATTTTAACAATATTTAAAAGCCCGCGTTAGGATCCACGTGCAACGGTAGTCAAATATAGTCGAATGCACTTCTACAGTATTTACGTTTCACTTGCTACAGTATTTTTTACCGAAACTGTTGTATTTAAAATACAGCATAATTATCCTCACGCAAAACATAAAAAAGCCTTGAGTAAAATAAAATAAATTAAAAAATAATATTCATGCTTTTTGTTCGCAATATGTACCTACACACATAACACTAACTAGCAATTGCTAATTAGATAGCATAAAAAAGTGCTAAAAATATCATGTCCACTGCACGAACATATATTTAGATAAGACTAGATAAATTGATAATGCTAAATTTATGCTAAATTTAATTAGTGAACCTATTCAAATACACCTATTCCATATTTATATATATTAAATAAAGTATCGGTCCGAATACAGAATAGGTTTTTAATTAAACTTTTTTTTTAATATCATGAAAATAAGTGAGACAAAAAATATCGTTAAAAGTGTTGAGGAATTAGTTTTTAAAATCACATAATTATGAAACTGTATTAAAACAGAATAGGTCGGAATTTTTTTTTTATTTAATATCGTGAAAAATATAATTTTTCACTATATTAACTAAGATTAAAAATATCGTGAAAAAGTGTTGAGAAATTCCTTTTTTTAGAATCCCATATGAAACTGCGCTATAAAAGTTCTTAATATCACCATTAAAACAAACCCCCGAAAATTAGACATTCAAATAGACAATTGTATTCTTTTACGACGGAAACGTTAACCCTTACAATGGCGCGGATCACGTCTCGACGATTACACGGCATTGAAAATTAGTTTAATATCTCAAATTGACGATTCCGCTCGGAACGGCCAATTAAGTGGGAATAACACTCGGAACGATCCTCCAGATATCCGAGTTATGGGGTGACTTTATAGACCATTAAGTGTGCTGTAACTCCCGAGTCCTATCCGCGAATATTTTGTGTACACACTAAACGTTCAAATTTACAATCTAACGTTTAGTTGCACTCCTGATCGAGATGTTAAAACGTTTAATGCTTTTACGATAGTTATTACATTAAGAAACGCTTTAGCGAGTAACGATTTTATATTATACAAGCTTTTGCATGCGACTTCGTCCACGTCCCTTTTTCTTATAATTAGAAGACATTTATCTAATCTTTATCTTAGTATGTTTGTAATCAATAAACGCAAAAACTAATGGGCCTATTTTGAGAATTCTTCACCCATAGAA
The DNA here is from genome assembly GCA_918317495.1 of Synanthedon vespiformis. Lineage (NCBI taxonomy): Eukaryota > Metazoa > Arthropoda > Insecta > Lepidoptera > Sesiidae > Synanthedon > Synanthedon vespiformis. The sequence goes on from OU906962.1 coordinate 860,587, forward strand.
AGCTACATTATCAGCAAGTAACATAAGCTAAATTACAACGAGTATCATAGGAAATATATAAAGTAATTTTCTTAGTCATAAAATACTTATATTTATGACAGAGATATCTTAATAAAGAAATAATTATATATAAAATATGCAATACCCCAAGTCTTCCCCAGTCCCATGCGACTTGAAGATTTAAGTATGGCAACACACGCAGTGAAAAGTCAAAATCCCTAAAACCACCGCAGAGCCCCAACGAGGCACGGAATGGCTATTCATCCGCGCATTGATTTCAATTTGAATTTTAATTGCGGAATATTATACAAAATTATATTGCTTAATATTCACCCCGAGCGCTGATTTTTGCATATTTTTAACCCTATGCCCGCTTTGGGCCGGGTGGGACTGATAAAAATCGCATATATTAACTAAGAGGGCCGGATTTTGTGCGGAGATAGTCAGCGGTTTTCATTAAACCTGATATGGCCGAGATAGGTGACGTACTTTATAGCGTACCCTCGCCTGCCGGTTTCTTAACCGTCTTCAAATCTCCGAATACATAATTACTTTACACGAATTTCTATATAAAATTTAAGGAAATCTCACGAGCTGTATCGTAATCCCAGTATGTTATTGCACTGTTTTCAATTGCTTAAAAAAATACTAACCAGACACAATTGTTTCGATAAATTCGTATGGTAATTTGGGAAAAATTCTCTTACAAACCAATTAATATGAATAATTATGAAGTGAAAAATATATGCATAAGGTTTTAAATCTGGTGGCGGTGTAAGTTTAAATGGGGTTAAATGTATATTGCATAGAGGGGTTGAAGGCGTTGGCAATGACGAAGCAATGATGGACTACTACTACGTGCCTCGATTTTGATTTACAACATAATTAAAATGCAAATACTCTGTGACAGGACTCCATAAACTAATCCAGTGAAAATATGTCATTTTATATTTAAAAACTCATTCGAATTTTATTATATTTTAAATTTGCATAACATTTAAAACAACTTTTGCTTTATTATTGTTTCGACAACTGCGATTATTAGAATGGTCAAAAATAAAAAGAAATCCTAAATGAGGTTAAGAAAAAACCTTAAATTGAATATCTTGGCCACTTAATATGTTTTTTTTTTATAGCATGTGATGTTACCCGTCTCTTTATTTGGTTTCTTAAAAAGCTTCTTCTCGACCATTACTTAAACAGTGTTTAATGACAACGCCAAAGTATATACCGCTACACTCTCTGTTTTATCCCTGACAAATGACATCAAATTTTACAGAAAAAAAAGTCCGTTAAAAGATCTAGAGAGTCGCCTACGCATCGCTCGCACCGACCGGTCACATTAATCGTATATAACCAGTAAGCAAGTAAATCAATTTGATATTATTTTCTCAAACATATATGTATCTGGTACTTATACAGTTACGTCAACTACGTCAACTTATGTTGACGTAGATTTTCCTGTTTTCAGCAAAACAGTATGTAAGTATGTAATATTATAATGGAATAAATATTTTTATCCAATATAATAAAATAAATAGCGGACTTGGCAAACGCGTCTGCCTTTCTTTAAGCTTTTTACTTCCCCATAAAAGTCTCTAGTTATCCTAACTATAAATGCGTAAATAAGTTTGTTTTTTACACATTCAAGCCTTGTCCACTCGACCGATCATTGGGAAATTTTGCATACACGTCGTCAGGGATACAGAAATAGATACCTATTATATGGTACCATAGTATATTGCAAAATTTGTAGTTCATCTACTGTTTATTTTGTGTCTTGTGTCAGAGCGTTGTGTGCGGTCATTCCGTTCATATTGCGTATTTATGAACACCATATTCGCGGCCATCAGTAACCGATTGTAGCCAACATCTTTACGTATTTCTTATCTTATTAATAAATAGCAATTTATCTTGGTTACCGGACTCAAAGTTTTGCTAATAGCTAATTACATTAAATTTATCTACTGCTTGTAAGGGATGTTTGCCGTTTAAAAATGTATGTCTGCTTCTCTGCTAACTTTTTCACAACCCAACTGAATTTCATACGGTTTTCACCAATTGAAAGAGCTATTAAGTTATGAAGGTTTGTGTGTATATAATATGGAGAAAAAATGGCATCCGCGCGAAGGTTAAATGTAATATTTTTTGCCATATATATTCTATGTAATATTATGTACTTGAGAGAATATCTGTGGAGTAGTTTTGAGGTCCTAACGGCCCCAACATAGTATCAGCTCAGTAGGAATATTGAGTGTTATTTGTTTATTTTTTTTCTTTCTTCCTAATTAATATATTGACCTTCTTAGTAGTGGCAAGGCACACTGCGTTTCTTAATCAGAAATTGGGGACACCCCCTTAGGGCGGTAAAATAACCACCGCCTTACAGAAGATCACCGCGAAGTAATAGTTAGCACTTGTGTTTTGCAGAGCCCTCCCTTCATAATCCGTTATCCTACTATGGGTGGCAATATGTGACGGTAGCCACCTACCATCAAATGAACCTTAGTCTGCCTGCCGGCTTTTATATAAAAAAATAATATATTATACTTAATTTTACACGGTCAACTTAACATCGTAAGAGGCAAATATGCCTGTCGTTACATTGATCAGAGCCGGGCAATCGGCTTGAGTAGGTACCTGCGTATCGCCACATCTCAACACGTAAATTAATACCGAAACAAAACGAACACCAACTGGATATATTATCGAAAACCGCGCGATGTCATCGGCCCTCAGTCAGATCATTCGATACTGGACCGAGCTGCGCCCGCGCACTCTCAGTCACACGATACAATCGCATACTCAAACTTCAAAAACCCACAACATTTGTAAACGATACGAATCAATGTCGACCCTATTCTCCTCCTTTTAAGATTGTAAATGGAATTTGAAGCCTGCCGGACTTTAATTAGACAGCAATCGGCCGATCAGTCAATCAGATGTATCGCACTGACTCTCAATGAGCTACAAATATTGCAACTGGAGTGACCTCAACAAAATGGTTCCGGCTCGGCGGTAGAAGCGTAGAATTTAAATTTCTCACTTAATTGTTATTTCCATATACGTAAATTGTACGTGACTGTTTTTTTTGACAAAAATGTGGAAAGAATGTTTAAAAAAATATTTTTATTGTGAAACAACATATGATCTATCATACGTAATATAAAATAAACAATCTTCATTATGATAGTGCCAATCAATCTCAATGCAAACACATTTTTTTCCATAAAAATAACAATAACATAAAGATAGTGTAAGATACAAAATAAAAAGTTATTCCCAATGCAAAATCTTGAGCAAAGATAATTACGGAAAATAAAAAAAATCGGAATGGAAACGAAACGTTCAGATATAAGAATTTTGGCACATCAAAGAGAAGGGAATCGCGTCGAGACACCCGCCAAAAACTTAAGGGTGACCGGCGGTTGCCAAGATTTTTGCGCGTTGGCAACACCGTGCATGTCACATTTTATTTATCAGCGGAAAAGTGGCGTCAGCAATTAGAGATGACGTTTGAGCTGCTCTCCTACTAATTGAGCGGTCGCCGGTCAGCCGCCGTCCGGCGTCATCGAGACGGCAATAAAACGCGCGTTTTACGATAGAAAGCAAACGGCCAGCGCAGCGTAGTCGCGGAATAAATCAGGTGCAACACTAATATTACTGTCAGTGGCGCAGAAGTCATAAACGGGCGAGGTATTCGCAATCATTTATTTCGACTAAAATAAACGCGGGAGTGCGTCGCGTCGCATCGTTAAATGCTGTTTGGCTTATTTCGCAAATAATCCGGGGGATTAGCGCGGGATTGATGCAGCCGTGCGTTTTTGGTGTGCTCGTCTTGCGGCGCATAAATAAGAGTAAATTATATTTGCAGCGACTCGCCAAATAGGTAGCTACAGCTGGCGTTATGCTTTCCTGGTACTTGTAAACTTGTTTGCTTGGGACTTAATTAACGCCGGAATCTTTTTTTCTTTTTAAATAAACCAAATAGAATTAGTATTGCATAGTTGTGAATACATTTTCTCTTTAGGTACTTCATAATACCATTGAATTTTAACCTATCTAACGCTATAAATACGCTTTCTTTGCTGCAAATAAATCTCATTATTACATGTCATGTTATCAAATTTGATTACATGGGTGTAAAATGTAATAAAACCAATGTAATTCTTCTATACACGTACATGTCACTGAACTGTTCCTGTTTTGGCTGGACCGATTTTGATGATACTCTTTATATTTCAGTGGGTTCCTGTCCTGGGTTGTTTAGATTCACAATCGGATCCGATAGGTGGCGCTACGATCGGGTTCAAAACTTCCACTGAAACTGCTAACGTCTGCTAAGTCCGCTAGCTAGGTTATTTAATGTTTCTGTCTGTGTAGTCGTTCGGACGCGACAACGATACAGCAGGGCTCTCCGTTTGTGGGCGTAAACTGTAATCGGAGAATTACAAATGGGCATGCCCACCTACCTCAGCAGCGCTACGACAAAAAAGCGGGGCCAAAACAAACACTGGCCGGTCCGGCTTCGGACGGCCGCCCACCTTGTTACGCGCGTAAAGAGCATAGCGGCTGAGACGCGAAATTATATATAGACAGACGGACACGCGCGTAAATATTCTAACTATAGATACACACAAGTTAGAACTCGAAACATATGTCTCCAAGCCGTCATTTCTAATTTAAAGCGAACAGTATCAAAAGATTTACCTTTGATAGCCTGCTCTCTATTGCCCATACTATTTTCTTTTATATAAAACTAAATGCTGCCCGCGACTTAGCCCTCGTAACTTTATAAAATATACCCCTATGTCCTCTCATCTTCCAGACAACGTGTATATGCAAAATTTCACGGTGATCGGTTCAGTAGTTTTTGCGTGAATGAGTAATTAACAAACATCCATACTAACTTTTGCATTTATTAATATTAGTATACGGACTAGTACGGATTAGTACGTGTTGTATTACTACTGTAGTAACTAGTACCTAGTACATTTGACACATTGGTTCAACTCAATGATTGGAACGATGAGTAAAATGAATTCGACTCACCGTTTGTATCAATGTTGGGAAAGAGTATTTTTAAAAATAAAGTATGACGCGAGAAAGAGGTACGCGGTATGCCGAACATCCATCACGTGAATACCCTAGACAGATGCGTTCAAAAATGTAAACATTGGCTGCGCACTCTTCCAGGTTATTTTTAATTACGGTCACGATAGAGTTTCGGAACGTTTGGCTTCTCTCGGATTCATCGCGTTTTTAAATTTCATTCTATTTATATTTTAGTGTAGTAAGTAGTTCCCGCCTTCGGTTTCGCACGGATGCATTTCTTTCTGCAAATCACTTTTTAACGCTCTTTCCATTACATAGTGAAAACTAAACTAGCGGAGAAACAGACATAAGCGGAGAGCGAATTTTTTCAATGAATTATTGTATAATGTGTATAGATGGCAGACGAAATTTATTATCATCACTACATTATGTAAATCATTTATTATCAGCCGCGTCTGTCTGTCTGACTCAAACTCAAAAACTCGCGGTAAACTCAAAAACTACTGCACCGATTTTCACTAATGAATAGAGTGGTTCTCGAGTAAGGTTTTAGTACATAATTTACCAAGTTACGCGGGCGAAGTCGCGGGCAGTAGCTAGTTGTGAATTAAATGTTTTGAAAAAATTTAATAGGTATGCTCAATTTTCTAAGAAAATGTTTAAAAAAACAAGTAGAAGATAATTATTTGTGCGAATAAGTGCAATGTCCTTATAATAAATGAATCGGTTCCGACGACTCATTATTTATTTTGAAACGAATATGGGCGAAACGCGTCTGCGTCCGACTGATTGGGCCCCGACACTCTTTTGTTCTAATTATATGGAGTGCTAAATGTTTTCGAGGGAATGTCGTCGGCGGCGGGAGCCCGTTAAAATGTAAATTTATGCGAAATCATAGAGATTTATGCGATGCGTCTAATGATGTACAAACACTTCGGCGAAAAGCTAAAATCTCGAACGACAATGTATACGCGGTGGATTAAGATAATTGCCGTTTCGCCTATTAACCAATGTTTATCTTGCCCTCTTCATCACTATCAAATATTTTATACATTCCAACGCTCTTTTAAGTATACTTAAAAAACCGACTGGAGGCGTTTTTTCTGATTCAAAATTCTCTTTGTAGGAATTAAATTAACATGAAATAAAATTTAAAAAATACGTGTTTATTTCGGTAACTTAAAATACTTTTTTAAATAGCAAATTTCGCTCTTTAATGACCACTTTTATTCTTTACAAGTGTTGTAGGATAATCAAACGAAGGATATGAGGCGGACCTGGAATACTCAAAATGAGAATCTACATTGGATTTCCAAAGTTTTCGCAGTCAGGAATCGAACCCGTGACCCTTGAGTTAGAAGCATTAACGGTTAAGTCACTTTAACCGCTCGAGCAACGCATACAACAAGGCTATACATATAGTTATAGCAAAATATAATTTATATATGTTGGACTTATCTGTTTTTGATGTGTTTAAAAATGTCAAACGGTGGGGCAGAGGGTTTATTCAGGAGGTTCGGTAACAATAGGGGTAGATTCTCCTTCCACCTGCTTTATACGAAACGTAGGTACTAAGGCATTATAAATATTAAAGAGATGGCGAGCGCGCGCCACATTTGCATACGATGTTCAATTACGATCCGGGAATATTGTATGTAACATAACCAGTTGCCCGATATTGTTATGCTTTTCGGCTGATTGTTTCCGCCACGAAGATGTTCATATTTTTTTGCATAATGCAAGCGTTGTATGCAAAATTATACGCCATTTCTTCAATAAAAGGGGCTCCAGTTTTTGTTCGCCTAGTACTTAATAGATATTATTCATGTATACGTGTACGTATAGTATAGGAGGTAATATATGCACTTTAAAAACTGACTCACCTAACCGTAAAAGTTAAATTTAAAATCATTTATTTATACAATTAAATAGGTGTGTTGTAGTTATACTGGGTATAGCTATATTGTTATTATCTATCAGATAGTTATCTATCTATTGTAACGTCATCTTGCCTTAAGTATGATCTGTGACTAAAAAATGACAATTTTGTTTCAGTAAAGCGCCATCTGTCGATGAGTAGCAATAAAATCGTTTTAGATCAATATAGGTACTATTATTTCTTTATTAACAATACTTAATTTGGAATAATTTGGTTTTTTTTTCCATTAAAATCGCTTTTTCCATTAAAATTGTCTGTCGAACCGACACATTTCGATCTAAAATCATATTTACATGTTTTGCTTAGTACTTATAAGTAGATACCTACAACCACAATGCCTATTAATGCATTAGTATCTCCCTCCTGCCCAGCTAGTATATTTACGCTTGTAATATTTTAACCAACGCTCGTTAGGACTTGTTTTACTGTCTGTCCGTGCGTCAGTTTTATTTTTTATGTCCCTAACAAGTTTAAATTACCGCAAAAGTTATTGTGCGGTTTAAGGCGAACAATCGTTGACTCTGAATACAAACCAATGTGTTAAATTGTTATTTACTCATGTGAGTACCATATTTACTTGTAGGTACAATTTTATTGAGTTTTTTTTAAAAAAGACAACCTAGTAAGCATTACCTAGTTATATTTTTCTCTACTGGCAATCCAAGCACTATTGCAAACAATGGCAAAACAGCTCTTGCTGTTAGGATTTTATTAATTAGGTAATTTTACCTCATTTTCAAACGTTAAAAATTTAAGTTGCTAGTTTAAGCATGAAAATATTTTATGAAATAAAAAAAATACCTACTTAGAGCATATTATATGTACTTAAATTAAGAGTTTCAATGCAATATAGTGGACTGTGAAACTTTAAATGGTACATATTTAAAATAAATCTAGATGTCTTTCGTCTAGGAGAGGTTGACTTTAAAATGAAATTAAAACAATAATTTTCGCGACAATAGAGATATTTCTTGATCAGTTAATAGATACAATAATTTTCAAAACAATCTTATTGGAAATTATTCTAACAAGATGACAGCTAGCGCTTTCTAGTGGGAAACATTTATTATTAAACTTTAAATTTGCATAAGCGTGATAGATAATATGCACGCAGAACTAAAGAGGACAAAAACTAAGGTATAATAATATAATGAATAGACACAGACCGTGTGAATATGACGGAATTCACACATAAAACAATATTTACTTAACTCTAACGTATTTTTATCAAAGATACGCCGCAGTAAAACGAATGGATATTGACAGCGAGGCGGGAAAGCGCGAAGGCGGCCATGACACTTTTTTTTCTTTTTAATTCGAAGTGTCACAGCGAACGTCGGAGCGAGCTTTATGGCTGTGTCGATATTTTATTTTTTTAAACCATACTCAAATTACTCACTTTGCTCTAGTCTAGTGCAAGTGCCGCAATTATAATATCAGCTGTCCTTATTCACTATTCAATCTATGCAAAATTACAAAAGCGATGACTTCTAAAGAAAAAATTACTTATTTAGAGTGCGTTTATGTGACATAGAGCAAGTATTAAATGCACTCATATTTCGGTATTATTTGCACTGTGTAATTTTAAAACATTTATTTTACAGTATTTTAAATTGGTAATAATAACGGCTATAATAAATAACATTTAGGTTTTTTTATTTTATTTTTTTATTTTAGGTATTTTTAATGTTAATGTTTCGACTGCAATTAAAACTTGTAAGATGTTGTTAATAAATAGTTGTTAGAGACTATGAAGTATTAAAATATGCAGTTTCTTATGAGTGGACTTTCAAGAAAAAGTTAAGAAAATGTAAGCAGCAGAGAGTAAAGTTTCTGTTTAACAAAAGATCTATGCTACTTTTACAACTGTACCGCAGTAGTTACATAATAATATATTATAAAATATGAATATAATATGTTGTATATCGAAAATAATTTATTGGAAATCAAGCGAACGCGTCATCGGATTACGGCGCATCTCGTGTAAGTAAATTTTAATACGCATTGCGATTTTTTGTGAGAAAAAATATAAGAAAATAATAACACACACACAACACCGTAGCGAAAAGCAATAAGACGCATGTCAAGAATAACTTGAATTACAATTTTAATCTTGTCAAATCCTCATTTTTATTGCGATCGGGCGGTCCTCGTGCGGGAGACATAATTTTCGTTTCAAAGTTTATTTAATAAGGAATTGTCGCCATAAGAAATCATATTAAAGTCGCCAGGGTCTCGTCGAGGGTTGAGGCCTCATATAAATTCACCATTTTTACAACCGACTCATTATTATTTTTGAACGGTCGAAATGGCCGTTTACCAATAAAAAACTGGCTTTATTTTTATGCAAAAATATTGTTCACTGGTGAAGAGTATTCAATGAGTATAGTATACGTGAACAACTTGTTTTTTAAATTGTTTGTAAATCGATTTCCTTTTTTGACTTGAATACGTCTTTAATTTGCTTCCATACTTAGAGGGAGGCAATTAAGAAAATTGATGATCAGGGGATAGCTTTCGTTATGTATGATCTACATCCAAAACTTAATTACACCACTAAATACTTGGCCATTTATAATGTTAGTATGGATATCAAACTAGGGCTCAATATTAGTATTTATGAATAGGTATCAAAATGTTCGCCTATAGGTGATATTTCTAACATGGTGGGGAAAAAGTTAATACCTATACCTACCTAGTTTTCTCTGGAATGAGCGTCGTACTCGTATAATTTGCAGAAAAAAATACATCCGTGCGAAGCCAAAGGCACCTAGTATACTTAATATACTTATGTATTGAAAAAGATAACTCATATATTTAGGTGAGACAAAAACACAGATAAGTCTGATAAGTCTTTTATCGGTCATGTAAATTTTACGAAATATTTTCCGCGCTAAAAATCGAGTAAAAATCATAATAGGCGTTAAAGACGTAAAACGAAGTAAGTAATCCTGCTGTCTATGAGTATCCGAATTCTTGGCATACCCAATCTATTATAAAATATTTATCATCATACAATATTTTTTATCGCACCGTTTATTATAAGTAGATGGATATTTTGTCAAATTACTATAATTTCGGTCAAACAAAACTACGAGCTGTCAAAATTGAGGTCCGTAAATCATCAACTTGACCCTTTTTTGTTGCCTACTTCAGTAATTTCGTATGGGCTTTTTAAACGAGGCACATATTTCGAATAGCTGCTTGTACTTTATGCTCTTCGTCGTTTGTATAGGAATTTAAATGGACCATCTGGGAAATTAGATTACTTATAAACCAATTCAACGTCTCGTGTGTGCTCATCTTTCGCCTCGAGGTATACCAATAGATTGAGCAAGATTTAATAGAAACCTGTTTATAATATACTGTACCAACTATATTTATCAGTCCACTTGATGGTAGGATGCGGTTACCGTCGCCATTAACACGTCAAAATGCGTTGTTGATCTTAGTACGTTTAAGGACAATACCGTGACAAGTAGGTACTGCAAACTGCTCATTTTAAAAGTGTGCTTTTACATAATATTTTATATGTATTTATAGTTCCCTGTTTATGAATGTTTTTAATTCTTGGTATCGTCTAAGATAGTTCCACGAATTGTTTTTTCTATGGGGCAAGGTGGAACTGCTTAACAAAAGCCTCAATCATCAATTCGAAATAAGAAAGTAAACATACGTAATTACATCAAGATATGAAATAATAATGAAGCGGAAACTATAGAAGCTAATGTCAAGATCCGACATTCGAAATCACAAGTCGCCGATAGCGAACGAAAGATTTATCCGTCCCTTTCATTATTCATATCTGAACAAAGAGGGGCATAAATTACGCGCCCCGAAAATATCTAAATCCTAATCCATTCGCCTCGCTTGTCCCCGAATGAATCCGATTTTAAAATATTTATGAAAAGGCAACAAAACGAAAAAAACACACACACATCCACGGACAGAATTAAAAAATAATAAAAAAAATACGCCTCAGAGCAGCGATCGTTTGGAAAAAAGTTAAAATGATTGTGGGGCATCTCGATGTAGCGTTGATCTTTTTTTGTTCTTAGATTCGTTTCAATTCTGTCGGGATTAGTCGGAGAAAGGTCTCTTATGGATAAAATGCGATGTCCGTTGATTTATACGGATCGTCGTCAGACGATTAGTTGTAATTAATTGTTTGCTGTGATTTGAATGCGTATGATTCCGCGCCGAACCACTTCGGCGGGTATGATAAGTCTAATCATTCAATTATAGTCTGACTCCCATCAGTGTTGCAAAACTTTAATAGAGGTTACTTTCCTAATATAATAATTATCTTCCTCCATAATTTGAGTGTCAACATTTTAAATTGATGTCATGTAAATATTAACAAAATATTTGTACAATCATTCATAAGGTAAAGTTCATAAGGTTACATAAGGTTTCGCCTAATTTTGTTTAAATCATGTGTTAATCATTGTCTAACAATACATTTTTTATAACTGGCAACATTAGTCATTCTTCTTTTTCTCTATGTACAGTTGATTTGTAATAAAAATCGTTGCGGTAAAAATTCCATAATACACAACAAAAGAAGTTGCATTGTTTTATTTTAGCTATTCTCTTCTGCTGATAATACTAGGTCAAGAACAGAGTTTTGACTGGCAAACTCCGTCGCAGGCAAACAGAACGCAGAAGCCACGTGTCCTGGGCGCTGCCAGTGACAGTTTACGAAATTAGTCACGTGGCCGGTAATAGCCCCACGGGCTGGGGACGCAGGGTGGCGTGTACTCGGCGTTTTTTCCGATTCTCCCGTACGGTTGTTTACAACAGTTGGTGGCTATCGATCCGGCCGGATATAGACGTAAATACGGCGTTATTCATCGAACGAACGCCCGTTTTGTTTGCACGCCGCCCCCGGTTCTGTTGTGGCTGTTTTTCATCGATTTTCCACCGGACCTATTTGCTACAGCCTAACTCGGACAACGGGTTATATTATAGACGATATTCGGGTAAAGGTTTCCGATGCGCTTTTACGTGTAATCAGCGGTGCTATCACCTCGGGCCAAGGCGAAGGCTGCGCCGGTGTTGTGTACGCTGCGCGTGTGTGCGTCCGGCTCTCGGGGCGCACTGCTCGATTAGCGAGGCCGGCACCGCCACGCCGCCTGATTGGGCCATCCATCACCGCCTCCCCGCCCGCGCCCCTCGCCGCTCACCCTCCGGCCCTCCGCTGCGAGGACTCCTCTCTCGGCCGCAACTGGCAACACTGAACCTTCCAGCGGCGCGCACTCGGTCCTCTTTGCTGCGCCTTAAGCACCGATTCCACCGACGCGTTAATGCTACGACGCGCGCAACAGAGATCGAGGCATATTTTTAAGACGGATACTTAGTGCGTTACATTATTATATTTTTGTTTTTTTTTTTGTTTTTCTTCGTCGCGGGCGTGTAACCCACACGCTACGTGTTTTCATATGGCGGCCGGGTCGACGCACCGCTCCGGTTATGATACCCGAATGCCTTTAGATTTTTGATTGAGGTTTTTTTTTATTTGGCGCGACGTTCGGCCCGATTACGTTTCTCGTACTCGTTCACCGTCGGCCGGTTTTTGTTTCATTGTTCGTAACGAGATCGATTTTAACGATAAGCCCCAATGCTTTTAATGAAGATGTGGGTGTGCCGTTTTAGTGGCGCGAGCTTTTAGCGACTTGCACGAGCTCTGACACCACCGTCGCTTTTTGCCGACACGTTCCCTCGAAAACCGTTCAGTCCGGTGCCTACTTCTTTAATGTTATATCACAAGAGCTTATATGGCAAGTAAAGTACGTATTAGCATAATAAACGGACGCACCGGCCGATGCATACCGGCACAGGGTTACGGGTCATGGCTGCGCACGGCAAACGGACAAATTGCATTCTCACGCAAAGGACCACCATAAAATGACGGCTCACTTTAAAAAAAATATAAGATGACTCCAAGTACGCATACGACATAATAATTAATAGGAATGGCATTTTTTCAATGCCTCGTAAGGAGATGTCGCCGAAATGGGACGCTACAGTTATTATTAATATTGGCCAGTTTAACGACGTTCTTACGCGCGCGCATGATACTTACTCACTTCTCATTTTATTTCCGTGAAGCCGTTGGCTTTATTGAGTCACCGTTTGCTTTGTAGGATGCTTTGACAAGCGTTTTATGATCGGAGAGGATAAAAGTGGATAGTTTATTAAAAAATACCTATGTGTTTTTTGTTTTCATATTACAGCGCACTAAAATAAGCTATAGAGCAGAGTTAAAACAGACATATTGTGGGTACCTAGTTAAATTATTGACTTACTATAGGTAGTAGGTATACATACATTGCCAACCTTTACATTTAAAACCTATTAAAGTCTTCGTTTATGCTATGATCGAATAAGAATCCATATTAAAAAAAGTTATGATTATTCTTTAAGATCTATAAGTCTAGCTTTGTCCGTGGATTCTTTCCCGCTTTTTTAAGTTTGAAAGCTTAATTTTTGTTGAAATTAAAATAAAGTTGAAATTTTTAAGTACTTATGCATCATCATTTTGTTAATTTTATAATAGCAGCTCATTACACAAATAATAGTAGTAAAATTCCTGTATTTATTTAAGACATTAAATCCTCATATGTTAACATGTCAATAATTGATCAGGCAAGGTCTAGGTACTTGACGGTAAGCAGATATAAGACAGTGATTGTCGTCATCTATTAACATAAGTAACGCTGTAACACTTACAATTGCTGCTAACTTTGCTAGAATAAAGAAGGGACTGGAGACATAATTATCTTTCAAAAATGAAATATATACATGACATACTTAGCATCCTACCTAGTTGATAACTCGAATAGGTAGGTACAGCAATCCGCATTCAAGTTCCAGGTAATATTTGCGGTTGAGATCGACCAATAGCACCAAACGAATTGATAACGGGACAGAAATCGATCTAAACTGATATCGACGCGGACACCAGATCGATATTCATTACAATGTTACGTTTTAACGCTCGTACAGACACAACAACGAATCGCGGGCTGTTATTTAAATTGCTCAACGGCCGAGAGTAATTTAACTGGAGAAAAACCAGTTTCAGAGTGAAATTCGCGCGCTATCTCATCTCTTGTATCTTTCGCAGTCGCCATGTTACTCGACGAATAGATATAGTCGAGTTAATAGCGCCATTTGCGAGCATAATGAAGCATATAGTCTCTCAGGTCATTGTGCGAGAGGTAATGAAGCAACGAGTGCAATTTTCGAGCGAGCATGACCCAAGAACGATCACCTAATCGACAGTGCCGGCCGGTGCCCAACTACTTTACGCTGGACCTTAAAAGGTTCAAGCGAAATGAACGCCCGAGTACTCTGGTAATGCTAAAATGCATTTCTGCCCGCTCGGGCGGTACTCTTTGACTTTCTCGAAACGTAGATTAAGATTAAAACTCGCACGAGACTATAACCTCCACGGGTGTTGGCATAAAAACTAATTTGAAATCGATGCCGATTGGCGCTTGAGCCGTTTCGGTCCGAGCGATCTGCTAACGAACAACGATTCCCGCTCTAATTTGCGGACATGGCGAGCGATCGATCTCATTGGATTTTTGAAAAAGGAACCCGTAGGCTCCTTATGATCCGAGGCACAAATTGAGCAATTTAGTGCTCGCCCGCTCGCGCACGCCTATCGCCGTCCAACCATCTCTCTTCGCTTCTAAATTCCAATTTCAAACGTGAATTCCTAATGAGAATATTAAAAATTAGTTCGTTTTTTTCATGTTTAGGCGTAAGCTGTGTAATTATGTGAGGAGCCCATTTGAAAAATGAGTTCGGCCCGGAGGCATCGAGACAAATCAATAACTACGGAAACAAAAAAGCGTAGGTATACCTATCCTATCTACATAGATATATTTAATATTGGTATATTATATTTTGTGTTTTATGAATATTATTATTATTTTTATCCAAACCAAACTAACTTCTTTCTCAGTAAAATCAATAGTACCTATACTTACTAAAAAGCATGTGCATACCATTCAACCAATTCAAATTAATTAGATTTTAGTAATACCTACTAACCACCAATCTGAAATTGATACTTGAAATCAATTAACTATAAAAGCTTAGCAGGTAGGTATTCGTTCAATAAGTAAGTAGTAGGTACGTATTATCTCAACATGTACCTACAAAAATATAAACGTTAAAGTACAGAGCTTTAACACGTGAAAAAGCTATTTATAAAGTTCATCTTAAAAAAAGTTAATAAACACCAACCAAAAGCAAAATTATACAATCTTGAAATTGTTATTGTAAGCATTATTAGTAATTTGGATAAAAACCTCTGTTTGTACGGGCAACCCCGAACGCCCGCCGTCGCTTACCGTACGTACGGGCATTCCAACGCGACTCGTTACTATAGTAACCGACTCGACGATAGGAACCCATCATATACCCTTCAACGGCGCAACAAATAACGACCTTATTTTTTAGACGCCAGGATCTAATCTCAAATACAACGAAATGAAGTTATAACATTCCTTTACGATACCTCACAATTGCCAATACGCAATTGTTATAATGAAACTGCGACCTTAACGTCTGCAAGCAAAGTGCCATTTCAAACGGATAAACGACTTAAGAATAGCGACGTAAGGAATTTGTTTTATCTCTTTCACACGTCGTAAAGACGGAATCGTGCGCGCTCTTTCGCGGTGGAGTCCTTTCTTATTGAGGACGTAATCGATTCCCTTTACATTGTCTCTTTCCGACGCGGTTTTTGTTAGTGCGCCGTTTGCCGCGATCCACGGTTATCCGTCTTCGGCGGCATTCATTCGAGACGTTAGATAAAAATCGGAATTGTAACGAAGCTCCGAATAAATTGACTGCGCTTCTTCCGATTCCATTTGCGATTTTACTTCTTTATTACATTTTTATCTGACTGTATATTTTTCTTGAATATTTTCAGGGCGACATTTTAAAGCTATCTCGAGAGACATTGATGGTCGGCGTGTGTAATCGGAGTGACCGCGGAACGAGCAACGGAGAGTAATTGATATAGTGTAATGGAAACGGGCAATGTAGCTGACGTCATGACGTGTTAAAACAAGAACGAGACGGATGACTCCCAATCACACCTGCCAGAACGAAATGGGTATTGTTCGCGTTCGGGAAGCTTAATAACGCGTTAATCAAACATGTAAATTAAGTCTTATCACTCATTGTATAGAGTCTAATTTTGGCCACGCGACATCAGGAACAGTTTAGTTTCCGCGCACACCGACAGATGGCGGCGTCTGGTCGAAGTTGAAAACCGTAGAACAATATTTGTTTAAAGATTGTTTTGGTCGTAAGCTTTATAGAAAGGGTATTCGGAGTACGACTGATCGCGCATTAAGTAATGCCAGCTGATTAATAAGATTGATTAGAAATTTATTTGTTGCGCACTTGTTACTAGGATGAGTGCCGTTTCGTCAGATGTTAATTCAAATGTCTTTGGACCTGTGATTAATGTATTTTCTTATTATTTCAAATTTGATCAATCAATTTACCACTTTTTATATTAATTGCATACATTTTACTGGTTAACTTGGTATACTAGGTAACTTGATATTATCTTTTTTATTCTGAGCACCTACGCTCTTTTAACCGCGTAGCCTCGTAGATATCATAAATTATTATTTCACATTAAAGTATCATTTTATTAAAAAAAAAAAAAATCCTGTGAAAATCTATCTAAATAATATTACACAAAATATAAGTACTTAGCTAAATCTACTATTTGGGCATTTATTTGGCAGTAACCACTCACTTACAGAAGACCACCTTGAAATAACAGCATGTGTGCTGTTGAGTAGGTACCTACGCTTATCTACTTAGTTTCCATTTTCCTATCCCTGATTCTTAATAGCTACTACATACTATTATCGTTGCTTATATAGGCATATAGGCAACGGCAGCCACCTACAAACAAGTAGCCTGTCAGCCTGTCTGATGACCTTTATTGTATAAAAAAATGAAATTCCTTCAAGAGAAATTGAGTTGACAAAATTAAAAATGTAAATCATTAAATAAGCAAAATGTAAGTAGGTTCTTAAGAGGTCTTTTCACATAATATATTTTGCTTCTCATAATTACCTACCGTTGCTAAAAAATGTTTCAAATCGGCTGAAGGTGCAATTAATTTGTCACTTTCAATTGACCTATTCTCGATTTTTTTAAATATATTATTACGTGTAGGTAAAGGGTGGCAGACAGGCTGTTATTGTTCCTCTTAAAAAAACATATTTTCCCAAAGTTGCGCGCGACCTTGCAACACCGAGATGACACAAGAGATCGTACACCCGATAAAAGGAATGATCGATGCCTTGTCATTTGGAATGCGCGTGCGCCCTAACAACGAATGCTCGATACAATCGACACATCAATGCGGTATCGATTTTAACTCGATACATATTCGCCCCTAATGCATCACGCTTACTTTGAAATGTGAGTCCCTTTATTTTTCAACAACTCATTACGAACCATTGACATAGTTGTCGTCGAGTTATATATATGTCGTTGGGTTTTTAAAAAGTCTAGATAATGTGTTTTTCTGTTGTTTCAACGGAAATATAAGTGAGTATTTTTGTATAGTGTTAATTGATGCCGCGAACATGTGGAAAATCTGTGAACACAATTGGAACACAACTAATCTTTCTCGGGAGTCTTGATTTAGTAAGAGCGTTCGCCTGGAGGCGATCTGGCAATAAGTAGGTATATGGGCAATATAACATACCTAGGTCATAATGTCATCGCGGTCCTTTTTTTTCAAATGTGTATTATTTACCTACTAAAATATAAATTGTGTACAAAAAATATTATACTCATATATTTATTTTTTGACTAATAGGTACTGTTGGGACTGATGGCTGGATATATTTGAATTTGAAAAGAGTAACTACTTATAAGATTTCTTGACCGTTCTTCTTCATAGAACTTAAACTTGGTGGTTAAAATTTAGACGTACGAGAGACAGAATAGGTTACATTTTTTTCTTTTTCAACGCAGCCGAAGTCGCAGGTACCAGCTAGTTTTTTTAATAATTCTGTGAGTTGAGTGGGAGATGCCAGCACAGCAGGGCCAATTCCACCATTTCCTACTTAAGTAGCTGTATGCCTTTTATTCCTTATCCTAAGCAAGAGGAATATTATGTTTACCTATTGACTTTTACTTACCAATTTAGTGATAATCTTATTCTTTTATTGACAATTCTAATGTAAAAACTAAAAAAGAGAGGAAAAAGTGCCTATTTAAAAAATATAAAGTGTAACCTACATTAAAACTGGACTATACTTACTCCTTTCTATGGTTATCTATGGTTCTATGGTTTCTATGGGTATTATCCTTAATCATTCTATGGTCGGCAGTGCACTAGTAGCACTTACGGCTTGTGTTATAGGCGACGGTAGCCACCTACCATCAAGTGGACCGCCAGTCTGTCTGTCGACCTTAACATAATAAAATGAGAAAAACCTAATTCATGATGGACTTAGTTAGACTATAAGTAGATAATACGGGACGGACTTACCTGGGTATTCGCCAGGACTACCCAGAAATACGGAGGAGTAGACCCGCCGCGCCACGTCGGGTGGCGACGACCATTCTCGTCGCGACGGACACCATTTGCCTGGAACAACAAGAAGTAAACGTTATAGTCTATGACTTTTTTTTTTATGTAATCAAGGCAGCGCTTGGCCGCGATCTCGCTTGATGTTAGGTGCAGATGCGGCCAAAGATGGACCACGCTTACCTAGTAAGTGCCCATTTACCCTAGACTTGAAGACCCCGAGGTTGTAATTTTGGGGAAACACGGACGCAGGCAATGAGTTCGATCCTAAGGCAGTTCGGACAAGGAAGGTGGAACTATAACGCTTCGTGCGTGACCGGGGAACATCAACCACGAAGGGATGAAACCCCCCGCCCGCGCCTCGTGTTCCGTAAGTGGAACGGCTCTGGCCGGATCAGATCCCATTGGATGGACGCACAATCTCCGTGGTGTAGACGATAGAAAACCGATAGGCATTCTACTTTACGACGATGCTGCAGGCTTTGAAGCTGAGACTCCACAAGGGTGTCGTTGCCAATAAGTTTTTTAGCTCGCCTTTCAATCGAGTCCAGACTTGTGTTAAAATGTGGATTTTTCAAGGATCATATCTTTTAAATTAATACTTTTTTTTAAGTTTGTATGCATTCGAACCTAGTTAACGACAAGATAAATCGGTATCATGCTTACTTTTGTAAATAAAACATGAAACAGCGGAGTAATTAGGGTTCTACGTTTGTATGGAGAAAAACTGACTTGTATTACCTTAAACACAGGACACAATAAATTTAGGTACACACAAGGAAAAAGAAGATTACTCAAGAATATCAATAAATACTAATAATAAATCTGTAAGTGTAGGCATTGTTGTAAGTATGTAAGTATGTTCCTCCATAACTCTTAAACGAATTTTCTGATTTTCATGAAACTCAGTAGATAAACATTTAGACATACAGGACACAGGATAGGCTACTTTTTTCTTTTCAACGCGGACAAAGTCGCGGGCGCCAGCTAGTCTAATAATATTTATAATGTGCATTGCCAAGGTTTGGAACTCTCTGATGGCGTCTGTATTTCCGAGCTCATAACCCAAATGTTTTTGAAGTTCGAGTGAATAGGCATTTTGTGGGTGAGCTCATTCCATCATAGACCTCATCTTCTCTACACGGCTGGATGCTGGCCAAGAACAAACCCATTTCTAATAAAATTTAAAAAATATTATTATTATCTATGTAATTAAAACTCATGTGCGCACTTCACAGCAGCAACAGCAGAAGGTTTTCCATAGCATATATACAAAGCATTCTATGAAGCTATATAGTTACCTATTTGGGTATATCTAATTATGGGTAGGTACCTAATGATATAAAATAAATAAAATAAAAATATAAAATAGAACATCTTAAAAATATTCTCACGATTTAAGAACCTGTAGTAGGTATTGACGCATTTAAATAAGAAATTTAATATTCTCAGCACTAATATTTGTTTTGATTGGGTCTTAATTTCAACTAAAGACCTATGATAACAGAAGATACTTACTAATAATTTTTCTGGCATCACCCAGAGTCGAGTGTAGGCATAAATAGAAAACTAATACCCAAGTGGACTACGCCTACTAACTTAGCAAAAAGGACCCTACACAGTAGTTGTTACAGAACCATTATACGATTCGTGCCTAATACTAATGTCCTCAGGGGCGACACATGCGATAGAGTTTTTTTTCGAAACGATTTCGAAAAAAAAAATGTAACATTAAGCACTTCCCGCCTATCTAATGGATACAACCAACTCTCCCAGGACCTCGACGTCATTACGCGAAAAAAAAACAGAGAAAAAAATACTCAACTCAAAAAATACCTCTTGGGAGCGCGAAGGTGTTGCCACCCTCTTCTTTTCTTACCCCAAAAATGAGGGGAGGCAATATCATACACCATTAGCAATTCTCGTACTTTTTTAACAGTGTCACACTCTTTATATTTCTCTCTAATAAACTGAATTTCAGATTAAACCACTCGAAATTCGGTTTAGAATGTACTAGAAGCGAATAAGTTGTGTTTAGGTATATGTAATAAAAAATATAGGTAAAAATGGAGTCAATTTTTAGTTAGACAATAAGAAAAAAAAAGCTTATTTGGACATATATTATTAATTTATAGTAGATCTTGTCAGGCATAAGACCTAATACCTACTCTAAGATTTTAACTATATAGGTAGGTACTCGTTTTGTTTCTTTCTATTTTTTTTTTAAATGTGGCTTTTCTCTTACGCGTTCGCTCAAACTGCACCTTTAGTTTTATATTTCTTTATTCTCTATAGAGCTTAAAGCTCTTTATTAAAGCTTAAAGCTACTTACATGAGAAATATAACAAATTACTTAATTTAGAAACGAAAACATTAGACAATATTTTGTTCCTGATTTTTGTCAATTCAGTTGACCTTTACAAAACAAATAAAATACGATGCTCATTTTAATGATTTAATTAAACAATAATTACACTGTAGGTACGTAACAGGGCTCGGAACAAGCAGCGGGGTGCTCGATAGAAAACGCATTTCAAAAAGAACTCAACCGCCATAATTTTCGCTCGATATCTACCTTTTTCCGAATTCGTAACTCGAACAAAAGCCCGGCCGGCGCAATGGTGCATGTATGATTGATAGAGGAGCAATGACGTGGCGCGTTGCGACTCCGAAAGGAATGAACATTCCATTTTTATAAAAATCACAAGTCCTTGACCTCGTGTTTATTATAGGGAATCTTTTTAGTATCCATTGTTGACACAGTATACAGAGTATACTGACTGAGCTGAGAGCAATAATTGACTGAGGACCTAATGAGGGTACGACACGTAAAGTAACGTAAATATTATAAAGAGGAAAGATTTGATTGTTTGTTTGTTTGTATAGAATAGGTTCCGAAACTACTGGACCGATTTGAAAAATTCTCTTACCATTAGAAGCCTATATTATCCGTGATGAACATAGGATACTTTTTACCGCGGGAAAATGCTTCATTCCTACGGGAAATCTAAAATAAAAGTAAATACTAGCGACTTGGCCCGGGAGATAGCGCCATCTATCCAAAATACGGTAGATGGCGTTTTATACTTTTCTACCCGGACGAAGTCGCGAGCACCAGCTAGTATTTTATAAAGTTGCACGGACGAAGTCGCGTGCAACAGCTAGTACCTACTTAACTACTCAAGGACACTGAGTACTTTTCATACAGAAAAAAGGTACTGTTCGCGAGGGATCATTTAAAAATAAAATTTATCCCCTTATCGCCTAACAAAAATATTTGAGCAATAAAGATTGAATAATTAATATTTTTACACTTAAGAATAAGGGGCGTGGACGAAGTCGCGGGCAAAAGATTGTTAATAATAATTTTATAGTGGCAAGAAAACTGTGTTTCGCAAATTATAACCATCACCACTTTACTGACGGTGACGATCGCTCTGAAATCACAGAAGATTTTGTGATTCGATGAATGAAGGGATGCGAAAAATAATTTTTTATCTCGTCCTAATTCTTGATTCTTTAAGAGCGGAGTAAAATTTATTGAAATATTATAAGTGTTTTAGAAGGACTATGTTCAGCAGTGGACGTCCTAAAAGCTTTGTTGTCCAGCAGTGGACGTCCTAAAGCTTTGTTGTCCAGCAGTGGACGTCCTAAAGCTTTGTTGTCCAGCAGTGGACATCCTAAGCAAAAACTGTACGAAGCTATGTTATGGAGATAAAATTAGCAAACGCAAATTTTGTACCTACCTAGGCCTAGCAGACAATTTGTATCGCGCATAAGCATAACGATGTCATAGTCACTTGAAACAGGTTCGAAACCGTAAAGAAATGCTAAAAAATCTTGTAACTGTAATAAAGGGCACTCTAAATAAGAATTAAAGTAAAATTGCTGAGGTGTGACTCCCCCGGCAACCCTGCACGGGGGATATTAAGGCGGCTTTCGACGACGATATTCATAACGCGAAAAATTGTAATAACCTGGCGAATTTTCGTTGTAGGGCGAGGTGGCAATGCTATAATATTTATATGAGGGCGAGACCCTTCCAGACTTCCAGGGGGATTTGTCAAGGAAATTGTCTAAATATGCCCCGTTGTGTTGCTTGTTCGGTCGCGTGTGTTACAGACTGTACGTTACACGCTCGTATAATTTCAGTTCAAGGTAAATTTTATACCAAAACAAGTGGAAAAAAATAGCTTTATGAATAGGAGCAAACATGAAAATAAACATGGGAAAAACGCACAACGTTTTTATTATAAAAAATAATGAAGAAGAATCAACACTGCAATCGAATAAAAGGTGTCAAATAAAGATATCAGAGAGGGATTTATCTTCAAAAAAAAATCTAGTTTCATTGAATTGTACGAACTATAGCGACCCGCCCCCGGCTTCACACGTATGTAAGGTACTTACATATCCGTTAGATGTAAATATAAATCTAGAAGATATGCTTAAAACATATGATACCCAGTCTTAAAACACTTCACAAAATCAAAATACTGAAATAAATCTATAACCACATTAATTATACCGAAATTTCTTTTATTCACTTTTTTAGAATCAAAGCAATTACAACAAAAGCTGTTTTGATTCGTATCGTTGTTGAAAAACAGCGGATTTCTGTGTTAATAACAGTGATTGTGTGAATCAAGAATTAGATAGGCATTCGAAACGAGGCGTAATTTTGTGGAAACCAACAATTATTTTTACACAATAATTGCTATTAATTATTGTTTTTGAAATATTCTCTCCATTGTTGTTGCTACAAACTATTTTTTGTAATGCGAGACTTATCAAATTTGAGATGCTTTCGTTACCTACTATCTGCTATTAAGTGACTACCCTGTTAATATCCTTAGGTATTGTCCGCTGGGAGTTGTCTTCACCTAATTCAAGTTTATTAAATGTCGGCATAGTTTTCTCATTATTTTAAGCTCGATACTACGAATTGCATTTCTTTGGACAGTTTTTTTTTACACTAGCAACTCACAAGTATTTGTTACACTGACTAAATCTAACTTCAACGAATCCTAATTGCATTTTTTTCCATGAGTACGAGAAACCTGGTAGATTAGCAAGCTAGACGACAAGATTTCTCTAAAAATCAATAGAAATCAAACAATAAGATTCAGAGAACCTTGAAGGTCTGTAAGAGAGTCCTTGAGTATCAGTGAAAACTGAAAACTGATTGAAATGGATGGGATGTAGACAGGATAGGTCCTAAGATTTTTTATTAAAAATTAAAAAAAAATGTATATTACTAAGTACTGTGGTGATTAAAATTTGTGATAGATTTGGCAAGAATTCCAAATAAATAGCTTTTGCGAGATTTAAAACAGTTCCCCATAACCCGCACGGAATCATTGGGGCCAAATAGGAAAAAAAAGGAATAGAAATAAATAATCCTCGCTATGTGGCGGATAACAGGCGAACAGCACCTGCCAAGAGGTATATGCAACCGAAATAATAAAAGGCAGCGAGCGAAGATGTCCCTCTTCTCACGATAAATCACTCGGAGTTTTTCTGCTCCGTAGAGACATGCCCGTGTTTTATGCGGCCCGGTGTCGGAAGGTATCTCCGATATACCTTACCTTACCATTGCCTAACCTTTTTATTTTACGAAACTGGTTTCTGATTAACCTGGCAAACTTATCTCGAGGCTAATCTAGGAATATTTCTTTACATTTAATCAAGTATTAAAAAAATTTGGTTAATGTTGATCCATTTTATTTAAACACTTTGACAGTGAGGACATTTTGATTTTGAGTAAAGTAAGTGTGACGTAAAATCGACGCTTCGCGCTTGTATTGCCTGTATTTTCGTTTTGGAATATTATTGATATAAATTAATGTATTATTTAAATAAATGTTTATTCAGTCTGAAGTGACAATAAACAATTTTTCAAAGTTAAAAATCTTTAACAGGTAAACATTATATACATCTTTCTACATGTACAAAGATGATATATATGTATGTGTGTCTGTGGAGGGTCGTCGGGGATCAAACATAGTTAGAGCGGTAGCTATCGGCGTGCTATTAAGGAAATTGCTTTATGCCGAGACCCAAGAATATTGAGCCAGCACTTATGCGAGTTTTCGTTCGTTCACCGACCGCCTTTATTGCTTTTCAAAACGACAGTGGTTTCTAGAAAGAATAATAATTAATGAATATTTCTGAATAACTAAACCGATCCTCAAGAGGAAAATGAATCTTTTTGAACAAAGCAAAAATGCATGGAAAGATAAAATAGAGTTTTGAACATGGTCTTAACTGGTTCGTTATCACATCTTAATTTTAAAATATTATTAAATGTTTGTATTATTTTTTCAATAGCAGCTTATGAAAATTTATCAGATTTTTTTTAAATTAAGTTAATATAATTTCTTAATCAATTTGAATTTGATGTTTTTTTTGTAAGTAGTTAAACTATATTTTTGTGACTCTAGTAGAAAAAAAATATCACACACTCTTTAAGTAGGCGACGTTATTTGAACAGGAGAAAATAATTTATCTAAACCGTCACAGAACACGTAAAGTTACCCAAAAACAAACATTACGAAAAGCACTCCTATTAGATGTACGTTATTGATCTGGCAGCGTACCTACGAATGAGTTATACGCCAGTACGGAACCCACCCCTTGCGAGCCATCGACCCCTAACCTCAACAGACAATTACCTACTCTACGACTTAAAAAACAGAACACACTTTCGTCTGAGACGCTATGCTATACTTATGACATTTTTCCGTCTGCCGTCAACGTTTCCAAGTTCAATAAGACAGTAAGAAACGTCAGTGTATGACCAACAATAGGTTTTATAGGCACAGAGATAGAACTGTGGGCGGGCGGCCCGCCCTATCCTTGGGCGGGGGCAATTAGCTTGTTACTGACTAACGTGACGATATCAAAAATGTTATTGTTTGTTTTTTGTTTATTTTTGCGTTGTATCTATCTACTGCGACTACTATAGTAGGTTTCAATGAATAAAATTCTTATCAATGAATAAAAAAAAAATTAAATAAATAATTCTGTTATGAATATTACAATTCATTCAAACACAGAATAGAGCAACGGAATAAATTGTGTTCACGTAAAAAATGGAATGTCGGGTTCAATAAACTTAAATAAAAATGGCCGAGCCTTAGCTATCCATTACTCGGCGCTCGCGTTTTTCACAGTTGATTTTGACAGCCGCTGTCACCTGTCAAACCTGACCTTGACACTGTGTTTGACAGTCATCGATCATTGTTGCGGGGTCTTATGACGTCATTACTTTATACGACATGAATAAGTATAGAGAACATTTTTTTATTTATTTCCAATTGACTAAGGGTCAAATTTAAACACAAATTACAGGCATTTTGGCCAAAAAAATTCAAGGCTTAGCCGGCTAAATTAAATTAAATTTAATTTAACTAGGCCGGCTTGGCCTAGTTAAATTTCTTGAAAATAGTTTTGGTTGATGATTTATTACAAAAACATCATAAATGTATGTAGTAAAAAAACAATATTTTGATACAGTATACCTTAATAGTTTGTGACCATTCTTTAAGTGTGTAAACTTATGTTCTAAGTTTAAGTTTATTTTAAGTAACAGAATAAACTAGAAACGGTTATCTTTGTGCGGAATGATGTCACGACGCCTACGTTTAAAGTAAATGTAAAAGTTTTGTTACATTTTTTTATAAATGTAATAACATTTTTAGTGTAGGTGTTTTTATGACGACACATTTTGAAATAAACAAATAACTGACACAGAATTATTGATGTTAAAGATTTTAGTGGACATTTGTAAATTATTTTCAGCTCGGAATTACTAAATGAAATTTGTATAAAACGCATTGAAGGTAAAAGGTACTTTGTACTAAAAAAAATACTTAAAACTCATGGCTAAATTATCTCGAAACCAGGCCGGCGAAGTTTGTCGTGCAAATATTGAAATTTAAAAAGTAAAAATTCAAATTTAGCGATCCCCCTTTGTCTTCGAATGTTGAACAGCGCAGTCGTGTACGGCGATGGTACAGCTGTAATGTGATTGACGATGAGCTTGCAAAATTTGACGCGCCCATAGCATTAGGGTTGGGACATTTTCTCTTTGAAATTTCACCTTGCATATCCGCTTTTTTTAATTTCCATTTTCGGATGAATATATTTTGATATCTATTTCAGTGCTATTTTTTGATCAGTTTTAGAATACCTACTCATTTTCTGTTTAGAAAACGACTCCATTATCATAACCTATAACCATTTTTGAACAATTTCAAGCTCTCTACTAGGTAACTGTTATGGAAGACGTCACAATATTATAACGTTTTATTTACTCTGTAAAAAAATGAATCGACCACAGCACAACCGAATGTAATAAAAAAGTAAAAATACACTCCCGATACAAAAATTGTGCCAGTCACGAGGGTCGGACATATACCCGTACGTACCATTTTCATAAATTTCACAACCCTATCGGCCACCATTTAAACGTGAGTCCTATGTTTCTAACCTTTAAGAATAATTTTGCATAGTTACAAACGGCTCCTACTTCTTTTTCAATACTGAGCAAGTATGCTTGAATAAATGCGGAACGCATAGAAAAATGTGTTTATTCATGCCGACTTTGATAAAAAAAAATTCGAGCCAGTATGACACGGGATCTAACGAGCCATCATTTTTATAAAACATTCAGAGGTTAGGTTCAACATTTAGGTCATTGATCCCACATTCGAAAATGACTAGTTAAATATTACTTTGCATGATCATCCTTTTTTCAGCTGGTAGCTAGTGAACCTGGGATAAAAAATCTTTGAGGACCAAGAAATTTATGTAAAAACTAACCTTTGTCAGCGACTTTGCCCGCGTCTTTTTTTCTTTCATTCTTTATTGCTCATATATTTTTGTCAGGCGTTGATTTTTTGCTTTTATTTTGACACGAACCCTCGGGATCAGTATTTCTTTCTTTATGAAAAACTATCTCTTCTATAGATATCCCTAACAAAGTGTAAAATGCAAAATTTCATAACGTTCGGTATGTTACTATAAACATATAGATATCTATCTATAAACAAACTCCCTTTCACATTCACTATGAAAAAATTTGCAGTTTTCAGGAGCCATTAATAATAATAATACAGTCTTCTATTTAGTGAATTTTTTAATTCTTCTAATACTTCTTTTCTCAAATTGATTTTTTAATTTCGTCAAGTTAACTTTTTAATTTCGTCAAAGCAAAGCGACACCCTTGGAACTCGAACTACAATTTTACACTTCGTAGAAGATTTATGACGTAGGTATAGACACAATTCTCAATTACCAGGCCTCCATGGACACACAGAAGGTTGGATATAGGAGTAATTAGCGCAGTAACTGTAGATCGCTTCGGGTCTGTTTGTGGCAGGCGCGCACAGCGGGGCGTCTTCAGTGTGTAGGTACCTATACTCGATTTATATTAAACACATTGTTGAAACTGAACTGCTCGTTTGTCCTCTCATAGTACCAGGTAATCGATAACACGATTATCTTTGCACCTCAGTACAATTTTTTTTTATACTTGTAAAAATTGATTTTTGGCAAATTATTTTGTGTTAATAGAGATCAAGATGATCATATACTTAATGAAAAAAAAAAATAGATGAACATTGTCCACCATGTACCCTACAGTGCTTGTTAATGTAGTACCTAATAGGTTAAGTACAGTCGGCCGCATAATACGATTAACACATCATAAGTGCAAAACAACTGAACACTGAACGCGTAATAAGTCGTTGTCACGACTATAGAACAAAATAAACTTCACGTACAAACGATCGTAAAAAGCTTCAATAAGTAAGTAAGTTGAGTGTTCAGGTGTTTTGCACTTTTGAATGTGTTAACCGACTTATGCGGCCGACTGTACAAGACAAGTTTCATAGTAATAGACAATTACAGTTTGCCCAATTCGGATGTAGGTACAACACAATGTATATAATATGCAATTAAATATTATATAAATTTTATACTTTAGATTATTTTTATATTTTATAGTGATATTGAAATACGTATTTATTTAGAATTGTTATTCTATTGAATATTTCAACAATCAACAAACAATATTTCAGCCTTCCTTTACACAGAGTGCCCTAGTTCTGGTAAATTATTATTGAGAATGTCAACGTCAAATGTGACAACACAAATATTTTCATAATCAAAAGAATGTACTGATTATACCTACGTTCTTTTATAAATAAACATATTTCCAAACTATTTTATATAAAACAAGTCGGACTTGGGAATTTAGCTTCCTCAGATGAGTTAGGAACTTAGATGCATCATCATCTTTCTCGTGTTATCTGTGGATTAGGTGCTTTGAGTTAGCAGTACCTACTTCAAGTTTGGACCGCGCAGTGGAGGCATATCATAGGGCGGAACCGACTAACCGTAGCGAAAGTAAATATTCATAGTTTCGTAACACAAACAACCAAAACCCTATCTAGGTATCCCTCAAAAACTTGCTACATTTGAGTGGCGGGCATGCGGGGTTTGCGGGGGACAGTCGAGGGGCGCGGGGAAGGCAGGCGGGGCGGGGACACCCTCGGTAACTAAATTTTGAACTGTCACGTAGATTAATGATGCCAGCCCGTACGATACGCGCTAATGCCTGCAGGTTAGTGTGGATAAGACGAGGGTTATACCATAGCGATGTGCCAACTGCGTCTCACCTCGGGCGACATACTTTACATGACATTGCTTAAATATGTTTGTCTACTCATTTTAAACTTAAGTTTCGCTGTACTCTATTGTAGATTCCAGATGAATACCTATTTAATAAGTACAACCCAGTCAATTAAAGAAAGCTATTAAAAATTGCGGCGCTTTGAAAGTGTACTGTTAGCTTGTAAATTAAATCTTTAATTGGATATATATTTTTATCTATACTATTATATAAAACTAAAGCTGAAGTGTTAAAACTTACCCCAAACATGGAGTAAATTGTTAAACGGTACTTTCTCTAGAAAAATATTAATTGTGAAAAAATAACAAATAGTTATGATATTCATTTTACTTGATTTGGTAAAGAAAAAGGTAGTGTATAAATCTATGTTTATTTTGTAATAATTAATTCGTATTTCTGAATAATTATATTCATTTTTCTGAAAACTGTTACAGACCCTCGCTCCCCTATTATATCTTCATGTTATAATTGAACAATTATATAACTGTTTTTTATATAACTATATAATTTTAATTGCATAATAATTAATTCACGTAGCTATATTAATATATTATGTATGAAAATATGAAGGCTATGTCCTCATTAAGGATAGCGTTAGAAGGGCGCGCGATGGCGAGGCAGGCGCGGCGCGCGGTGAGAGGGTAGAATGGATTTCGGAAATCGATTGCCTCCAAAAATATTTACAGGCACCACGTGCGCCTACCGTCTAATGCTGTATGCCTACCTATTTAACACATTTGTGAATGTAGGTACCTAATACAATATGTCATTTTAATTATTTCCAAGAGGTTAGGACTAAACAATATCTACAGCACCTTTTTCTCAATTGTTTGTGAACCGATTTTCATTTTTCCGATTTTTGAACAAAAATTTTGAACATCCATTATTTGTTTGTGGCGTTTTCTTCGTTTGATAATTATGCATTTGAACAATAATACTTATATACTTTTGTGCGAAGTCAGAAAGCCTGTGCCAGATACGATGTCACTTGTAGAACACAAGAGTGCCCACACTCGCTGTTGATCATTTAAAAATAGTCAACGTGTCAACATGGCTAGGATAATGAACCCAATCATCCAGGCCACGTGCTTAGACCCGACAGATGTCTGCTTCAGTTAATCATGATGGGTAAGGTGGAAGAGCAGAGACACGCTTGGCGAAGAAGGAAGTCGTAGTTGCGAAACATCCGGAAGTGGACTGGAATTGCCTAAGTCAATCAAGAGTTCCAATTGGCTCTTGACGTGACAAGTTCAAGTGGGTCTGCCAACCTTCAGCACTGAAGAATCTCTAAAAGAATTAGAGAAGATACAATAGGATAGGAAATAAGAGCCAAAAGGATAAAAGTAAGGTAGGGGGGATGTGTTCTGGCAACACTTTTATTTTACGGTAATCAGTAATAGGTGATCTCAATGTCCAATTATCTATGCTATTTATGGTCAAAAATAACCGCACAGTAGCAAAAATTGACATTGTTACAAAAGAATATTAAAATATTATAAATAATCCGCGACCTATCCAACACGAATGAAACACAGCGTGTGTCTATACCTAATATAAATTATGAAAAACATTACCCACCGGCACACGAGCACTAAACGTCATGACGATCAGCTGATCAAATATATTGCTACTATAAAAAGTGAAAACGCAAACTACTCAGCCCCCGTATTGGCGTCCTTTTCCAACGTATGCACGTATAACGAGTGGGAGCGAGAAAGAGAATGTGTAAGGCCGCCGCGTAAAATGATATATTAATGTCAGCTGCGTTTAGGACCTCGTGAGTCTACAAAATAATAGATGGTCACAAATAAATTACACAGCGAGTGCATTTCTGAACGAAATTCGGCCGGTCGACGACCTCGACCGTGGCGCGTAAATCACGATTGATATATGACTTGCGAAGGTCGCCATCTTGGATGTTGCGTTCGAAATTTGAATCTTAGCAAGCGATTGGCTTGTTTATGTACGTGTCGATTGTGTGTGGCGTCGATCTTTTACGTTTTTCTTTCTTGTAATCGTGACTTTGACATCTTGTTGTTGGTGACATAAAGCCTTTTTACAAGTTGTAAACGATACCGTTTAGGACGGCCCGTGTGGTCGGTTCCTGTGTAAACTTAACACTTTTTTTAAGCTCTATGCAAAGCGGCGTCACCAGAGCCTTAGTCTTCTTCCATCATCATCACAATACAACGTCATAGGAGAGTTCAATATAAACGTTGTCTAGACTTTTAGCAGCGACTAGGGCACACTCGGTTCCACAGTTATAAACTGCACAGCCTATCTGAGAATAATCTGAGAGCATTAACCATCCCCTCCAGAAAACCACTTTTAAAACTATGTGAATAAAATTGTGTTTTAGTGCTTTTGATTCAATTGGGTAGGACTAGGTGGCTACCGTCGCCTATTAACGCAAGCAATGCGCGCTTTTAACCTTAGTATAGGATAAAGGATAAGACATTAGAAAATACTAAATGGCGCGCGCGACTTCGTTCGCGTTGAAAAATGAAAAGCAGCCTGTCGTGTGTCCTGTACGTATACGTGTTTATCTACCAAGTTTAATTAAAATCAGTCAATTCTTTTAAGAGTTGTGGAGGAACATGGTATTTTTCTGTAAGGTGTTGGTCAAAACAGTTAGTTTCTTTTAGCTTGGTTATTTTGTCTTTTAACTTCTATCCTATGAGGATCGGCATCGACCTTGCAGCCTTGTAGGTACCTACTATGTTACCTAATAGTGATAGTAGCCATCAATACTATCAATTGGGTCTTATTGCATGACTGCCACTCTCTACCATATAAAAAAAACTTTTTTGTTTTTGAAATTTATATTTCATTACATAAGTGCTAAAAGCTTTATGCGCTAAAATAAGAAAAAAAAAAAATTGAAACAAACGTATTGTATTTGTATA
Source organism: Synanthedon vespiformis (assembly GCA_918317495.1). Taxonomy (NCBI): domain Eukaryota; kingdom Metazoa; phylum Arthropoda; class Insecta; order Lepidoptera; family Sesiidae; genus Synanthedon; species Synanthedon vespiformis. The sequence goes on from OU906962.1 coordinate 892,776, forward strand.
CGAGCCGGGACGAGACGAGTAGTTAGTGTTGCTAATTACAATAACCATTTGTTAAACGGTAAAATGACTAACATGACAGTTAATCGCATGTCAATCTGACAACAACGGATTATCAAATAGCCATCTAGTATAATTACAAATTGCAACAAATACAACCGTTTTGAATGTTTGATTTGTATGACGACTTTGTTTCGCGTAACTTCTACATTACGTCAATTTATGCTACAACTAATCACAAGTAGTGGGGCAATTGTGGGGCAAGTAAGTGGTATAGTGTTCACACATGATCTCTTCGGAGATCTCTAGCAAGTGCGGTTTCAAATCTGTTCAAAAATGGGAAATACATACTGCCACCATACGGAAGCCTTTATAATTAACTATATTAAAAAGAGGAAAGATTTGATTGTTTGTTTGTTTGTTTGTTTGTATAGAATAGGCTCCGAAACTACTGGACCGATTTGAAATATTCTTTTACCATTAGAAGCCGACATTATCCGTGATGAACATACTTTCATCACTACTTTTATCTGAAGCTATGAAGCTACTTTTTTCCGCGGGAAAAAGCTTCATCTAAAATAAACTAGCGGCTTGGCCCGGGAGATAGCGCCATCTATCCAAAAGGTGAAGCGACTAACATGACAACTGCTTGGTGATATTTTTAGCGATCCGCTGCAGTAGATGGCGTTTTATACTTTTCAACGCGGACGAAGTCGCGAGCACCAGCTATAAGTACCTACTAATATTATAAAGAGAGAAAGAGAAACATAGAGAGAGAGTAATCTCCATAGCAACGAGAATGATTTGAAAATTCGTTCAATAGGTACTTGAAATATACATTATTCCAGATGGGCATAGGATAAATATTATATCCGTGCCACGTTGGGCTAGTTATAAAATACAATTCCCTGTTGCATTATAAAATGCTAGCGCGAATAAGCTAACAATTTAGTTTCATAATTAATCATACATCATCAATCAACACTCATTGTACATCCAATGCTGCCTTGTTCTGTTGGACAATAAATCAAAATTTTAGAGTTCCGTGGGCAGCGATGAGACAACAATTGGTCTAACATCACTTATGACTGTCTGCACTTATCCGATGGCATTTCTTTATAAGGCTCACACTTTTAGTACAACTCCATGTTAAAGTTTCAATTGTTAAATTATGTAAATGTTATATAATAAATTATGTAGTACCTATACTAATCTTACGGTTTAATAGTCGTCTTGCAAAATTTTGTTTCGTACGAAATGTGCGTTAGGATAGTTTTCACATCACATAATATTAGAGTATGTAATACATTATAATAATTTATACTGCCATACCCAAATAATACGTTTTCAATGGACGTATTAGTTTCTGGACGAGATGCACCTCTGAATCCATTTTCAAATTAGTTTAACATTATTGAACTAGATGGCGCATAACACGTTTTAGAGATATTGGGCTGGAAATTTTCATTAATGCATTGGACAAAAATTACTGTTATAATCTGAAGTTTTCACGCAGGCGAAGTCACTGGTAAAAGCTGACAAATAGGTAAATAAATATGGTAATAGATTTCTGTAACATAATACTTACACAGGTCGTGAGTAACTGATAGAGTTCCAACATCGTCTTCCTTTTTAAATCGATACAACAACCGATAATAACGGGTTAAAACAAAGAAACGATCGCACTATACATCTGTCTCTGTCCCTCGTACGTGATTAAAGAGGGACAAGAGCCGTTCAATTTCAGCGGCGCGTCCGTATTTTATGATAAATAGCAAAACGAAAAGCGACTGAGTGTGTTCCCGTGTCCGATTGATATTGTTTGTATTTAATTTATTTTATGCATTGCGCGAGTTTCGCGTCAAATGAATACACAATTTCGGAACGAAATTTTTATTGAATTTTTAAAATTCCAACGTTACCAACCTTTTTTTTTAATATCAACTTTTTAATTTTCAAGTATTGTTCGGTTACAAAATGAATGAAATTTAAAATTGGAATGTATTTCGGATCTATTTGTTTTATTAAAACGGTCTGATCTCTGTTTACATTACTGACAATTTTATTCTGGGATTTTTTCGTCCCATGTTCATTACATTGGACCATGTACTTAAATCAGAAAAATTCAAATTTTTTTAACCACAGTTAAATCTTTTTAAGGAAGCCTTTTTACAAAAGGTACAACAGAACATGGCTTTTAATAAAGGTTTTTAATAATAAAATGCACGCAAAATAATTTACAAATGGAAGTTGTAATTGTAAAAAAAAATACAAGAAGCAAATAAATTTCAAACAATTATTCAGTCTTCATTTTAGTACTTACCTATATAAACATTCTATAAAATAATTAATTGTTACCTATTTAACCATGAATTGAAGCTTCTCTACCTACTGTTTTTGAAAGAGGCGTTTTACGTCTAAACTTAAGTAAAGGTAAGTACATATAAGTGTATACGTAAGTAACATATAAGTAATAGTTTTGTGTTCTCTTCTTCAATGGCACACTCAGTCATATTTGTCGCAATTCACAATTGTGCCATGCGAGGCTTAATTACACCAAAGGCGATTTTCGATTACACGCGAAACTTTAATGCTTCTAAAACGTCGTAAAAGACGTCCGTCTTTACAATTCACAGTGTGCTCTAACCGCACATTCTTACGGTTGATTTTTGTGAGTTCCAAGTAAATGAGTGTTGTTCGAACGCTAATAAATTAACATGCTTTAATGACCCAATCAAAGTTTATGACGCGGCGCGAATCCCGGCAGACTCCTAGTGTTCCCAATTGAGTTGTTTTTCGTAAAAAAAAACGCTTCGGGCGTGAGCATAATGATTTTCGTGTTTTATGAAGATTGGAATTTTTGTTAACATGATATTTTTACGGCCCAATGATTTATGATGTTTCCGCGTCGCCGTACGCGCAGGTTTGGCTGCGTCCCATCGTCTAATATACACTCACCCATTGCATCTGTAACAAAAGAAATGCTATTTTTAGTTTATCGTCCACAATCAGTCTTTTTATAATAGTTTTCATATGGGAAGTCATTTACAGGACAGAACAATAAAACGTAAAATGTAATGTAATTAATCGAAAAATATTAAACAATCTTTAAGAAATACAATTTAAAATAACAGTATAAGTACACACACAAGAAATAGAACAAATGTCAAAAAACACTGATTCAAATGTAATTTGTGTAGGTATCTAATTTATTACTGTAAAAGAATTGTAAACTGTAAAAGAAAATGAAACATTTCTAATTGAAAAGGAAATAATGAAACATCTTATCAATTGAACATTCTGAGTTTTACACACATTCGATGAATGCATCTTAGGCATTATCATTTTATTATCGTTGCTTTATCGTCTTACACTCACAGCGGTTATTATTATCATATCTGTGATAATTTGACGAATTTGACGTTTTGACAGCTCACACTTAACAAATACAGATACGAGTTGTTTGACAGGTGCGTGACATACGACGCAAAATTGTTTAGGGTTCGCAGAAGACGATATTAGATTTTGTATACATTGAACCACAAACATAGTGGCCTTAAACTAAAATAGTTATTGTTAGCGTGTGTAAGTTCCAACATTCGACTGGAGTTTACTCCTGTCGAACGATTATAAAGTTTAAACTTTCACAATACGAACACGCCGAAAGTTCTTTTGGCTTTTTTTAAAATCAATATTGTTCTTTTTTTAAAATAATACTGTGTGGATGGCGCAATATATCTGAAACTTCAGAGATATTCTAAAATATTCAAAAAATCTTTTTTTAAAATAATACTGTGTAGATGGCGCAATATATCTGAAACTTCAGAGATATTCTAAAATATTCAAAAAATCTTTTTTTAAAATAATACTGTGTAGATGGCGCAATATATCTGAAACTTCAGAGATATTCTAAAATATTCAAAAAATCTTTTTTTAAATAATACTGTGTACATGGCGCAATATATCTGAAACTTCAGAGATATTCTAAAATATTCAAAAAATCTTTTTTAAAATAATACTGTGTAGATGGCGCAATATATCTGAAACTTCAGAGATATTCTAAAATATTAAAAAATTTTTTTTTAAATAATACTGTGTAGGTGGCGCAATATATCTGAAACTTCAGAGATATTCTAAAATATTAAAAAAAAATTTTTTTATATAATACTGTGTAGATGGCGCAATATATCTGAAACTTCAGAGATATTCTAAAATATTCAAAAAATCTTTTTTTTAAATAATATGTACTGTATAGATGGCGCAATATATCTGAAAATTCAGAGATATTCTAAAATATTCAAAAAAATTGAACGTAACTATAACGCATAACATAACGCTTTCGTGTGACAATTCTGATTTTACTACAATAAATTTTCATACTTAATCGATTCTTAAGGAGTAAATTCCATAAAAAATATAAACTCACTATAAAGGAAGAGTTCTAACAGTGATTTTTGTGAGACTCAACAAAATCACGTAAAAATATATTTAGTAAAAGATGTACAAGTAACAATAGTTCAAGGTCCTGGGGTATTTATAAGTTACCGTTGGAAATATCTAGAACATTTCAGATAAGCAATAGGTCGTGACTGAGTAAATTCCTCACGAACTGTTTATTTATACTCTTTTAATAGTGCTTATGCTGGTAATTTTTGAGATAAAACTGTGAATTGTAGGTAGCATAATCAATACCTAATGAAATAATTATGAATAAAAAAATACATCGGATGTAATTGAGAAAAAATTCGAAAGCAGTGTACCTCTTTCATAATCATGACTGTCATGACGATATCGACAGATCTAACTAATAATCGACGTATCTAACTAAACACAATAGCACAAAAGTGCCTTAATTTCATGTTAATTAAATTAATCGACAAGTGACGAAAAGAAGGACGTTCTTATATTGTTCTAGCACTAATATTTTAAGTATTTTGCAGTTAAACGTCAAATTTTAAGTTAAGTTAAGAAAACAGTTGTTAAAATGTGAATTTCAGACAATACATTGCAATCTCATAGTATGAAATTAATCGAAACAGGTGAGCAAAACGTAAGAAAGTGTAGGCAGATAAGTAACATGAAACAAAAAGGGAATAAAAGTCCCACGTAACAGTGACTAATTAAGTTAACTAGTGTTAAATTATTGGTATAAATATAGTCTCAATGCCGGCATTTAAAGGGCTACGAACTCTGGTAAAGAACCTACTAAATAAATAATTAAAAGCGAATTTTCTGAACGCTGCTAGGGTTAGACGGGCGTGCGGCTTGCTTTCAATTCTATTTACATTCCAAACGGAGCGGTCCACACGATCGGCCGGCTCTCACACGCCTAGTTAAACTCATCATTACAAACAAAAACAATCAATGTAATATGTCTATACTCAATGCTCATCTTGAATAGAAAAATGTTAATTTTGAAGACGATTAACTGATGTAATTGGAAAATTTTATAGTACCTGATTTTATAATACCAGGACATATAGGATGAAGGGAACGGCATAAGCAAATAGCTTTAGCATCCCTTACTAAATAGAAATAAATAGTCTGTTTCAGTAGTGCTATAAACACAGTTCGATGTATTTTTAATATCGTGTGAGTTTTAGCATAATACACCATTCATTTGGCGTTTAAATATGATTGAAAATTGACTAAATCATGCTTTATATTTTATCTGTATATGCATTTGCAAAATTTAACCGTTAGTTAAATGTTAACAATAAAAGTAGCCGGTTATGGTGGAACCGAGAACATGTCTGTGACGCAGCCGTACTTGGAAATGTACGTATGATTCTACTTACTGGTTATTGCTGAGACCACATGCCAAACTGTTAATCTTTTTAAAAAATTTTTTAAACCTCATCATTGCAGACGAAAACATCAATGCAAATCATTACAATACATAATTTAAAAAAACTCGGAAATAAACTAATAAATGCCATTAAAAAGATAAGTACATATATAAATTTTATCAGTATAAAATATAGTCTTATAAGTACGTATCTGTTTTATTGTCCGCTTAGTTTTAAAATACTCAACCGCTTTTGATGCGGTTTTCTCTTTCATACAATTTTTGGTCACAGCTTCACCTGGGTGATATATAATTATAAAGAGTAAGAGAAGCCTATATCCTCCCTAAAGTTTTCCTTTATTTGCTAACTATGTGCTGCTACTGCTAGTAAACCACCTAGCAAATAAAAGAGAGAAATATTAACCAAATGATATTTCTTTAAAGCTGGCCTATGTTATAATCCAGCACATGGCCTGTATGTTTGTCAAGTTTCATCAAAATCGGACTCATTCATGTTCATAGGCCATAGGTTTCTTCAAAAATCAATCGGACTTCATGTGATCCCTTGCTAATCTTGTTGCGTGCCTCGCCATCGAGTGGGAGTCAGTGTTAATAAGCGGCTTATATATAAATAATAGCTGTGCATACCTACCCACCGGCCACTGCCGGTTTGACGCACACCAACTATTTATAAAACACGTGACCTAACGTCGCAACTTTTGACATTTTCTCTCGTCTACCCACAAATATAAACTGAATCTCTAATAGACGTATCAATAACTTTAAGTTGCTGCAGCAATATAATCCCTACGTATATATAGCATACCATACTAGTCAATGGCTACGTATATATAGCATTTGGAAATATTTTTAAATTCGAGGCTCGCAAACATTTATAAGGCAGTCAGTTTTTCCATAAAACTCAAATCTTTTGGTTAGTGAAGTAAATCTTATGACGAGCTAAATCCATCGTAGGCCTAGTCTTTGTTGCACAGCTAGATGTTGGCCAAGACAAAAAAAGGCTCCCTAAGATCCGAAGTGCACATTTACAGAAGATATTAGTAGGTTTTCATTAATTTTAGAACGTTTTATTATTGAAGGCTAACTAACACAAGTAGCATTAAAAGCCTCGAGTCGCTGTTGAATTAATGACTGAAACCTTTCTTAATCTTCGTCTAAATCTAGTAATCTAGCCACTCTAGCCAGTGTCGGTAAATGGCTTGAATACGTTTTAGTTCTTGCATTCAGTGAGCAAATACCTACCTACTGATAATTATGACATTCAATTTTATAGTTTGGTTTCATATAATTACAAATTTAGATAAGAGAGTAAAGAAGGGATTCTACTAATACCACTCTATTATAAATGCCAAAGTGATTTTTTTTTGTTACGCTTGGCTTTAACTACTCAAACGAAGGATTATCAAAAAATAAAGTAGCAACAAAGCTATGCTTTAGGCGCAGACTAAATCGCGTGCAAAAGCTAGTCTATATGTATCTATACTATCTATACTAATATTATAAAGAGCAAAGATTTGATTGTTTGTTTGTTTATTTGTATAGAATAGGCTCCGAAACTAGTGAACCGAATCATTAGAAGCCGACATTATCGGTGATGAACATAGGCTACTTTTTACCGCGGGAAAATGCTTCATTCCTACGGGAAATTTAAAATAAAAGTAAATACTAGCGGCTTGGCCCGGGAGATAGCGCCATCTATCCAAAATCAGGTGAAGCTACTAACATGACAACTGCTTGGTGATATTTTCCGCTACTAAGTAGATGGCGTTTTATACTTTTCAACGCAGACGAAGTCGCGAGCACCAGCTAGTATTCAATAAAATTAATATCGAAGTACTAGGATCTAATAAAAAGAAGTAGGTAAATATTGAAGACATGCTTAGCATTAATTCAGACAAGTGACCAGCATGTTGGCAGCGGCAAGGATGTTCCTTCCATAATTTATTGAGGCGGCGACAGCGCTAATGCAGCGCGCGACGCTGACTGATAGCGCTGCAGCGCGATATGATACCAATGACGCCCGTTAAGTGCGATCGCTTGTACCTCCGATATCACATGGGATTCAGCCTACACACTGCCTACTGCCTATATAATACTATAGAGCCATACCTATCACCTAATGTCACTTATTCCCTAGATAATTTCCCCACTTTTAAATGCATTTCACATGTCAAAAATTATTATTTCAGTTATGGTATTTCAAATCAAATTATGTAATTTCCGAAACCAAAATTTTACACACAAAAATATAATTTCCTCTGTGAAAAATTTCTTCAAGATCCTGTCTCGTCATGAGTTTGACGTAGGTATTGTTATTTTTTTTAGTAATTAGTAGTTATTTTGTAGTTCAGAAAAGCTAAGTTGCATTTTTTTAATATGAAAATATTTTGATTGACTAAACAAAAACAAAATTCTCAATATTTCAATTTTCTAAAGTGAATATTTTTATGATCTTTCTATTTTTCTTTATAGTTTTCTGTTAAAATATAAAATAAAATTAAAATTATTCATTACCTAATATACGAAGCGCAGACGAGACAATGGTGATGACGAGCTTTCAGAGATGCCTACTTCCGGCAGTGGAGAGTGGCTTTTGAGATAATTGCGTTGTAAGATTTATGAAATACATAATGCCGAATAGATATAAAATATTTGTTTACTATTATTATAGTATATAAGTTTCGAATTTCTAGTTCTACATGTATTACAAAGTTGTCAGTAATAACTTTACTAGCTTGCCAAAGTACGCTAAAGGATTTCGCGCATGTACACGTACACACATTTTCATAAGTAACATTATTATTATTGTGTTTTTATTTTTGGAATGGCGAGAGAAAAACACCGTGCGTATCCTTTATCATCTCGACCCGGTCCCCGATCCAAAAGCAAATCCCTGTATCCGGGGATCGGTACAGGGATCCGGTAATCCCGGTTAATAACGCCTAGCGCGATCCGGCGTGGCGGGTTCTCCCAACGCGCCGCAGACGTCTGATAATGGTGTATTAGTGAGAGTTATAATTGCTCGCTTATTATTAACATTTTAGTTGGGAAATTGTTAATTTCGTTTCCAGTACAATATTACTAGACTACATAATATTGGAGATTTCATTATAATTTAAGTACATGAATTACCCAGGCAACACATAACAGGCCAGATAACAGTATGAAATTCACAAATTATTCAGTTTAAAGCTTTTTTATAAGAGTATTAGAGCTGACAAGATAGGCAAATGCTGTATTGAATGATTTTTGGGCTATTATAACACTATGGGCTTCTTGTTGCTTATTCAGCTACTATTCAGCTATTATGTTGCTGCTATACAGCTTAAAGCAATTTATTTTGTGGCCAAATTGCTTGAATAACGGCTGTATAAATGCATTTATTCAAAGAATATTCAGCCATTCTGTGTTGCTTGGGTACTTTATTACAAGATAGTTATTATTATAAGTGAAATGCTATAACAAATCTGAAGAAATATAAGTTTTTTTTTTTTTTGAAAAAATTATGAAAGAAATAATTGTTTGGTTGAACGTTTTTACAGAGTTTTTAAAATTGAAACCTATATTAACAATCTTAGTGAGAGTTATAATTGCTCGCTTATTATTAACATTTTAGTTGGGAAATTGTTAATTTCGTTTTCAGTGCAACATTACTAGACTACTACTAGATATTGGAGATTTCAGTATAATTTAAGTATGTACATGAATTACTATTTATTACAAGATAGTTATTATAACAAAGCTGAAGAAATATAAGTTTTTTTTTTTGAAAAATTGATGAAAGAAATAATTGTTTGGTTGAACGTTTTTACAGAGTTCTTACTATTGAAACCTATTAACAATCTTTAATAAAAACATATCTGCATAGTTTCAATGAGGCCACAAATTTCCATAGCTATTGAAACCGTCGAAATATTAAGATTTATTATAGCATACACATAGTTACTGTTAGTAATATAGACAAGAAAGAAAACTCTTTTTTTTTCGCCTAGAGCAAATAAGAAAAACACGAGGAAAATCCCGGAAAATTCAATAGTTTCCTCAATTCGAGCCGGATAGGGCCCGTACAGCCATAGAGGATTCAATGGCTAATGATTCGACGCAGAGCGGCGCGGCATCGGGGCTCCCAACAAATCCTACCAATATGGAGTGCAGAAAATACCTGGAAAATGGGAATGTTCCCCTTCCTTTACACGTTGCGTTAACGAAGAATATATCGAGTGGAACGAGAAAGAAAATACACGAAAAATTACAATGTTAGTTGAACCCTGGCTGAATGTTTCAGTTTTCAAAGGATTCATGATATATATCTGAACATTTATGGTACCCTAGTACAATGGATTCATGATATATTAAGGACCCGCCCCTGGCTTCGCATGCTACTTTCGAAAATCCTTTCTATGTTTTAATTTTAATATAGAAATCATAAAAAAAATCCTATTTTCCAAATTCCAGTTTTCTAGATTTTATAGCTGTGCGTCATCGGTTTTATAAGTAACTAGCTGTTGCAAGCGACTTCGCCTACGTAACTTTATAAAATAAAATATAGTTAGTCTATATAACTCGCTGATAATGTAGCTTTCTATAGGTGAAAGAATTTTCAAAATAGGTCCAGTAGTTTTGAGTTTATTCATTTCCAACATATTTTACAAAAATACGAATCTACTTTCTCTGTAAGATAATATTGTAAATTAGTAATACAAGTTTTGAGTTAAGTTTATAAGTAAGACAAAGACAAAGATTTTATTATCATAAACAGAAATTTGTATATAACCAAATTCATCTATAGTTTTGGAAATTTCCAAAAATAACCATATTTTTTTTTCACTATACATAAAGACATGTAAACTGTCTTTTTACTTACTACTCTATACAACTGAATCGTCAATAATCAAGTACTAAGTTGTTACTCTTAATTCACATTAACTTTTTTTTATCACCACCAAGTTCTTTGATGGTGAGCCCATCTGTTCAGAATTCGTCGTAAGGGCTGACCACACACGATCGTTTACGATTCCTAACAGTTTTACAGTTCGACAAACAAACAAAACGGTTACAGACGTAGCTAGCTGGAACGCGATAAACGCTCCGAATCAAAGGCGAAGCCGAAAACATTTCCTAGTAAATGAAAGGGCAAAGTTTCAAATACATCTAACTTTCTTTAAATACAAAATCTAATGTCTAATTCTTAAAATACCCATTGTGGTTTAAGAATTAGTATGTACATTTTTATGCAAAACTGGTGCTTAATGTCGCTTGTATCACAAGCAATGCCAGAAATTCTGCAACTAGATTGTTTTTGTTCATATTATAGGTATTGGGAAAGTATAGAGGAATTATCTATTAATCTAATTAGGCTTAGAATATTTGGTTTAATTGTCCCATATTTACTGTCGTCTGTTCGTTGTTCACTCGACTTAAAGCACAGTAGGTAAATTATAAAATCATAACACGAAACATTAATAACATTGGATTTGAGCAATGTGAAATTAGAATTTAATTTGAAAAAGTAATGAAAAAATTACATTCCAAATTACTTGTACGAACAATAAAAAGTATTTCACAAACGCAGCTTTTGATAAGTGAACGCGTTGTCTTAGTACAAAGCTTTAGTGATTTACATTTAAAAGTGTCGAGCAATAAAACGAGAATGCCGCCATTTCGGCTGGCGATGGAACTCCGTGGAACATGAAATTTTCTATTCGAGCGGACAAAGGGCACAAATTAACGCGTCCATTGTTCGAAGGGCGGCCGCACTTCGGGCGCGATTAGTTCATTATTATTTAATTTTATGTGAACAGAACATTCGCGTTTGCTCTCCCACCATAATGCACAGACAATTTCAAATTATTCCCTATACGTATTTTCCATATTTACTTCCCAGCCTAACGTCTGAGTGAGCAAGAGAGACATAAATCTAGGATAACTTAGGATATTATTATACTTCCTATTACCTAATCCATCAAGGAATTAAGTTTTAGATAATAATTATGAATAATTGTTGCACCAATAGATTTGAGAACGCTTATAGACCTGTCCTGTAAAACAAAAGACGCAGTGACAGTAACATACGAAAAGTCTGTAAGGACTGTAAGGAAGGATGAAATGTACACGAGACAGGCCGAAAAAGGAGTTTTTCACGCACACACTCGTTCTTTTGTAAACTTTTGTATAACTAACTCTGTGTAATCTGTGTTTTAACAATGTGTCATATTATGAACTATGATAAAACTCTAGAAAAGTCTTAAAGCTTTTCGATGGAATTGAAGTGATTCTGAATACTAATTAGCTGACATGACACTTTAGGGTTATATAAGTGACTTAGTAAGTACTTCGAGTTATAATAGAAGACTACGGCGTAGAACCGAAGCTAACAAGAAAAATCAAATCGCCACAAGACTTCTTCTGAAATAATACTATTCCAAATGTTGGTAACATTTCCAGCGTTTCAAACATTTCCGAGTCATAACTCGTGACATTATACGATCTCTGTCATATAAAAGAAACAAAAGAATTTTCAAATTAGCGAAATATAATTAGCCATCAAAATACAAGTCTCAAACATAATTACATACTTAACATTAAAAGTTAAACAACTACAAGGAGAGAACCCATTATTTTGCGGTTAAAAACTGTTATTAAATGATTCCATAAAAATAACAGCCTTTGAAAAAACGCGAACAAATCTCTGAACACGTATATTTTGTAACACAAATAGTTGCAGGTCAATGAATCTGAAATGCAACAAAAGGAACAGGTTCCGAAGGGAATCACTTCTTGGAACGGTACAGTTCGGTTGAGACGCAGCGCCTCCTTTGATATCGGCTTCGAATAATAAATAGAAGCGAACGCTTCCGCCTCACTACTTCTTTCAAACAATACAGTTATGCAACAACACTGATACAGTATCGTTTCTTTAAATAATCTTCTCTTGCGTTTTACATTGATTGTTTTCCGGAAAATTATCTAATGCATTAAATTACACAACAATTTTATTGTAGCTCAACTAACCGATTGGGTGAAAGTAATGGATATTCAACAGACACAGGTGATGGTTATATAATTAACTGGTACCTTGAGTCAAAATGTCTGAATTAAACTAGAAAAGGTACTTAGATATGCCATGGATCAATCCTCGTCGGACCAGTTCTACTACATTAGCTATCCCGGTCCAACCTCTTGATGTTCTTCACGATTCTTCTCTTCTCTTGATGTCACGATTTCTTTCTTTGCCCAAGTTTTCACTTTCCAGCTACTTTTATCATCCGGCGAAACTATCATCACTACCTTGTCACTTATCCCTTCTGTTAGGGACGGGGTCGGCACATTTGAGTCTTCCTGGGTGTTACTTATTTGTTGCTTGCTAGTAAATAGGTGGCTGTGGCCACTTTCAATAAAGTGTAAGTTCACTCGCTGCCTTTTATAATGAACTAGCTGCTACCCGCGACTTCGCCCGCGATAAATTATATACTAAAACCTCCCTCGAGAACCACTCTAACTATTAGTGAAGACAGCATGAAAATCGGTGCAGTTGTTTTTGAGTTTATCGCGAACAGACAGACAGACAGACGCGGCGAAGGACTTTGTTTCATATGTAAGGATATGTAAGGATTTAGAAGTTAAGGTAGATATATCTAAAACTCTTCTGATGGAAATTTTGTTCACTGAGGAAGATTTGATTGCAAGAAGATCATCAAATCGAATCGTTTCGCAATCATACCTATACCCTGAGAGTCTGGCAGCAGTAATGGGGCTTGGCTGCTTACAGAAGGCCATTGTGAAACAGGACCTATATATTGTTTATATATAAATAATAATATCCTATAACATATGTTGTGGTTTGCACATAATATCAGGGAGCTCTTAGATATTATGTTGTGGTGTTATTTGACATTATTTGGCAGCGCACTGATAACGCTGGTGGTAGCCACCTACCATCAAGTGGACCGTCTGCTGCCTACCTGCAGAACTCTACTCGTACTTTAAATACTTTAAAATCTAATTTTTACACAGTGAACCACATAAAAGCGGTTAATCTACACAAAATGGTATCTTTCTTACTTCAGTCTTTACGTTGACCGCGTGTTTATACCGTCAACATTTCACAACGTTAATTACTTTACTGAGAATAAACCAATGTTTACAAAGAATATTATCAGCTGGATTAAGCCACAGTACGTGGAACAACGGTAGATAATCCTGTATAACACGAGTGAAAAAATATTTTTTTAAATGCTAATCTATACGTTATAAATTATAAATAACAAACAATAGCTTTTTAGAGTCAACACTTGGAAAATTGTTTTGTAGAACACCTACAGAAATCCTAACTAGTCCTACCTGACTAAAGTAAGTTTGTTTGTTGGTTATGCTTTCCCGCCTTAATTACTCAACCGATTAAATTAGGCGCACACGTTGATACAGAATAAAACTTAGGATACCTTTCACCGCCATCATCTAAAAATAGAAAGATAAAATCAACGCCTGACAATAATTTATCAGCACTAAAAATTGAATTAATGTCTTAACATCTAAGAAAAAGGAGCTCGGGAAAAATCTATTAATTAATAAATAATATATATTTAATTTAGGCATTTTTTATAATAATTATGAAGACCACAATTTTAAATCTTGTTAGTCAAAATCTAAAAACAAGCTTCCAAATGACATAATATTTAATGTTTAGATATAATTATTTTAATAAAGATTACACTTTATTGAAATGTACAATTAAATTACATCACATTAAATTAATATAAGTAAACACAAATTATAGTCTGTGGTCTCGTCTGATCTATCTGCTTTATGGATTTAGCATATTTGTAAGTTAATCTACTGTTTATTTTTCTTACTACGGCTAAACCTTATATAGGTGGTTTACGTCGTAAAGATAAAACAAGTGACAGGGCTCCTTGTTTTTGTTTCGTAAATGTTTGACATTCGTAAAACAGATTTAGGTGATAGATAAGGTTGGCAACAGTGCTGTAACAAAGAATAACTGCGAAGAAAAGAATAGAAAAATATCCGTTGATATTTTGATGAAATATGAATTTTTGATTTAAATAATTGAGGTAAGTACAGAATCGAAACACTTCTTGGACCACCCAGCTATTGCCTAGATCCAATATAGACCTTAAAGACTTTAAGAGAACGTCTCAACAAAAAGGTCTATGTCCATTAGTGAACAATTCAGAACTGATTATGATAATGATGGAAAGAAGATTTAATAGAAGAAATAAGAAATCTAGGTGCTATGACAGATAGGATAAATAGCTAGCATAGAGCTAGGATAAATAGCAACTAGGAGAGCAGCGGTCAAGTAAAAGCTGTTAGATAGCCAAGTTTAGTTGTGGAAAACTGCCAGGTTGGTCGTAATTCTGAAAACGAAGATGATTTTTAATTTGAATTTTTTTAAAAATTGAAGTCGCACGCTTGTCACTCAGATTACATGTCGACACAATTACCACAGATGCATAACTGAGATGTACCAACTGTTTGATGTAGTCTTAATTATTATATCAGCTCAAGGGATTCTGGCGTTTTTACTATAAGATTTAAAGCATAAAATGTCGTGTTAACATCGAAATTAAGCATGTGTCCAAGAAGAGCATAGATAAGTACTTGTCATAAGAGAAGTACCTACTAAAGAAGTAAATGAACAAGCTTCAAATACAACTATTGGAATTATTTAAAATTAGCAATGCAATTCCTCGTTTATCGCTCTTTTAATTAGTGGAAACCTCATCAATTTACATATCATCAAGAAAAATCAAAATATCGAAATGCATTTTAAATTATATGTTATAAATTATATGTTATATTAAAACTGTTATGCAATAGGCTATATGTGAAATGAGGAGAGACTATATAAAAATTAATAAAACACTAATGGTTAAGTAAACAGACTATTAGGACTCTCTCTAAAATATTAGTCAATTTTTTTATTGTATTTAACGGTAGACAGCCAGCTGATGTTTTACTTGATGGTTGATAAAAAACAAGCAACGCCAGGGAAAATTATGCTTTATGCTTGACAGGATAAAGTATAAGGTGGGGATAGAGAATTGGGATTTTCTTTCCTCATAATCCGAAACACAGCACTGGCTGCTATTTCACGGTGCACAAAATGATCTAAATTAATTTACTGCTTCCAGCTTATGACTTTAAAAAGCAGAATGATTTGCCATTTATAAGTACGTTATGATGCCATTATTTTAAGCATAAAATTATTTTTGATGAAACTCTGAATGTCTCCTTCCAAGTTACCTAATAATATTCGCCAGAAAACGTACAATTGAGACCCAAACACATAGGCCTGGAATGAAGGAGACGCAACATTGATTAATTAAATAGACTATATTGGGGAAACGAAGCGTTGCCGGTCGGGGTGTTAATGGAAATTACAAATAGGTAGGCATATAAAGGCAACCGAAGGTGAGGGCGAAACAATGATTTGCAATGAAGTTAATTAGTAAAATACACCAGTTACAAAGAAATCATAGACAAAAGACAGTTTGCATGAAGCTCAAAAAAGAATTTAAGGGGTGAAGACTTTTGCCAGTAGAGTTAATTGTGAGATAATATCAATAGAGAGGTAATATCGATAAAATTAAAGATTATCCAGATCAGGATACAAGTTTATTCGAAATAATAGAGTTACAAAGAGAACTAGTCGATTCGTGTAGGAGCGGAAGAAGGTGCGTTGTTAATAGAGATGCTTGGTTCGTATGTCCGCAAAGCTAAAACGCAGGGCGTTGCTACCACGCCCCGCAAACCTTAAACATAGCACCAACTCGGACTTTACTGCTTTTCGCGTTTTACGAGCACTGTTTCAAACGTTATGTTGCGTTTAAAATTAGTTTCACAAACTATTTGCAGCAGATTGTGTTAAATATGTATTCCGAAACCATTCCGGAGCGATTTTGCCAAGATAAATTACCGCATGAGTGGAGTTAATAGAAGAATAATGAAACAATTATCCGTATTGACGGGGCTTGCGTGTCCGCGTAGGTGCGAGTGGATCCCACGGCACCCCACGTTTCCAGGGGGTGCATAAGAAAAAAAGACCCCATACCAAAATAATTTTGATAGACACTTCGCGTGCGACCAACAATTACGTTATGCCCGCCTCGTAATTCGAATTTAGCACATTATCGGTGCGTTACGATCATTTTCGAATAAACAATGGGAGGATCGAATAGTTCGCACCTTTTTTTAAAATAATTTTCATCTCGTTAAAACACCAGTTAAAAATAAATAAATAAATAGTGACGTTGTAAGTGTTATGGACACCATCAGTGTCGTTAATTTAACGGTAATAAACATTAAAAATAATATTGTCTCGCGATTCAAATAAAATTAACAAGACTTTTCCAAATCCAAGTGAATTAAGATTGGTCGAGCGAAAAAAATGATTTCAGAAAACGGTCCCGAATAAGGTTGAATGGAAGACAAGTAATTTCTTATCAGACTGGTAGCTATGTAAATGTTTTCTATAGTCGCTGCGTATGCGCAGACGGCCATGATCTCGGTACATCCGACGTTATCTAATCTTCGGTCAGTGTTTGAAGATGAAATTTACCGAGATAGGCTCCAAGCTTGTATCATGTGCGTTGCTATACGTCACATTAACTCCTCCACCGGTCTGTTTTTTATAAATATTAGTACTAGATAATTATAGCGTTACAGAGGAAAAGTTTGTATTGGAATAATTCCTCAAGGAGAATTCACCGCACGATTTTGAACTCAGGTTTAGTTGAGTAGGTACTTGAATGTTGTATACCAAATTAGGTGCCCCGTGTCATTGCAAGCTGAAAACCTACTCCATGAAAAATCAATTGCCCTCTTTTTATTTATTTATTCTTAGAAGATATACAAATAAAGTCTCACAGTTTTTTGTAGTCAATGGTAAACTTATATCAAAAGGTTTAGCTAGTTCAGGCGAAAAACGACGATTTCAAAGCGTGTATGTTTATAGATTCCTTAGACAAAAGCAAATATAAATAATTCACATACATGATGTATACACATAAACTAGGAACGAAATCTGTTTACAACTTCTCGAAATTAGTGCACATATATAGAAACAGACAGAGAAAAAGGAAGGAGTTTACTTAGGTATACTATTTACAGATTATCCATAATTATAATAAGATTCATAATTTCCAAATTCTAATTTTCCAAATGAATATTTTAAAATAATTAAATAACAATGAATACAAATAAATTAATTGAAACTATGACCGCGTTTTCAAATTACTACTATACATGAAGTATTTTTTTTAAATGACCCGAAACATAAGTGTCAAAAATGTCACGCATGAGTAATTCTTATAAATTCCGTACCACAAAAAAATAGTTTAAACATATTTGTTCAAGTTTCAAGTATTGTCGCTAACGATTACTGAAGTTACTTATTTGTCGAACCCATTCAGATTATAAGTGGTTTTAAACAAACACCATTGAGTTGAACAGGGCTCCTCTTGTTCACTGCCTTGGTAAATAACACCCACAGCTATTTGAAAAATCTAATCTTGAACATCGAGTGTTTTTATCTCAGTATCCGGCACCTCTGCCTACATCTCTAACTTGGTTCTAACTTGGATATTTTAACTGTACACAAACATTTCTTGTGACAAACCGAGTCTGTTAGTGATTCTCACGCTTTTGAAAGCATTATTACGAAACGAGGTATTTTTTTTTGTAATATTATGAAAAATATATTAATATACGCGAAGACGAAACGTCGTCGCCGCCATATCATTTATAATATAAACAAACATGACAACCGTTTCTTTTGAAACGTAAACGTCAAAGCATTTTTCTTGAATATCACTCGATGGAAATAATGACATACAAACGTCTACCGTGTCTCTTCTATTACTGAAGAACACGAGTGCGTGTTAGAGAGACTCTACCATAGCAACGGCAACAATATTAATTAACTCCAGTGACATTCTCACACGCCGTTCATTATGTATATCTCGTCATTAGTCATTTCTATTTCCGATTCTTGAAGTTTTTCTTTAGGAAACGATGCCAGAACTCTTGTCTCGTTTGAGAGAGTTAATTAATTTTGTGTAAAGCAGTACCTACACAGTTACACATTACAACCCCTCGAATGATAGGATCATGTCAACCGTAAATGAAGTTTAAAAAAGTTCTCCGCACAGCGATAGAGCATTGATTACAAATTCAGCAACAGATCTGGTACTCGTGAAACTGTGTAATTGGTTTCACATCACTTGTCGAATTTGGAGAGTGCACGAAATTCAACGTATCGCTTCGACGCTCCGACACAAATTAAATTTACAATCGAATGTATCATAAATAAAACATAAAAGTTCGCTCTAGTGGCTATTAATAAGATACAATTTGCTAAACTGTATTCTCCATTAGTTTGCGAGGCACGTTGGAAATATTCAAATTGTACTTGTGATCCGTCATCGGAATACGAAATGTTATTCAGAATCGATTAGTTAAACAAGGTGTTACGAATCGAGCAGTCGTTTTTGGAATCGATTACACTGTATTGTTTGTGGCGTGTTAGAGTATTAACTACGTTTTTTTACGATCAACTCCAGGTTATGACGACGTGAATGCTAATCGAAGTAGACTTCTCAAATCGTCCAGTCAGTAGTGTTTGCATGATATAAATCTCAAGGAACTGCGACGACATCGCTGGCAGCACGTTCATCACGACTTATAACAAGCTCAACTAGAATAATTTACAACCATTAGTAATAAATGTTCTATGGTAAATGATACAGATCATATTTTTTTAAATTATAACCACCTGTTTTGTTTATTTCGGATCGATTGGGTGCCAAGTTTTAAACGATGACAGGATTTATTAATAATTTTAATTGCAAACACTCAATATAGATGACAATATAATATTTCTTTAACCGTCTCTAGTTCTCTACAGATTTGATGGACACTGTACAGTGAAAGAAAATTATTAGCAACATCTTATATTTTATTAAGAAGACGTGAGTGGATGAAGGTGATATGTCGCATAATTCCAATTTTGAATAATTTTTGAGATAAGTCGCCACGGAACTGATTTTTGTACTAAATTATGATGCAAAGTTGTGTAAACAACCTAAAACATTAATGCAATTAAACACGTGTATTATTCAATTTAAAAAAAGTAAACATAGCTTCCTCTCCCATTGACAAAAGAAAACTTTTCTGCACTTTTTTCTTTTTAAAGCTATACATGACACTTTTTTCAACTTTTAATTTTCAAAAATGTCTTAAATCGACGATCTTAAGGTTTGTAATCATTCATATTATTATGTTTTTAAAATTAACTGTACATAAATCCTTTTTCAACTTTTAATTTTCTAAAAATGTCTAAAATCGACGATCTTAAGGTTTGTAATCATTCATATGGATTACCTTCATTAACGCAAAAAAAAACGAAAAACCCAAAATTGCGACATACCACCTTCATCCACTCACGTCTTCAATTGTTCTTTCCTGTCTACAATGAACTTGTCACCGCTGTGATTCGCTAGATATTTTTGCATAATCTTGTAGCACCCTCGAGGCGACTGTGGCGAGCCCTCGCAAAAATCGGCTAACAAGTAACACTCGGCTCAAGTGTCTGCAAGTGGCGGTCTACAATTCGATTACATACTAGTGCCGGAGGGCTCGATTCTAAATAACTTAACTCAGTTTTCTCGAGTGCCCGATTATTCGATTTAGTGACGATTACAATGTGACGATACAAGTGCTGTTCAGTTTGGAAATGTGGTTTGTGGGTTTTTTTTTTCGAACTTGCACACAACACTGTGCAGTCACGACGGCGTCGATTTGATTTAATATCATTTGCAAATTTGCTTAGCAATTTCTATTTGTCTCTTGGTTTCGCTTCTAATATCATTACATTTTTTGTTATATTAATCTTTCTTAGCGCCTGTTTCACCAACGTCAAGTAAAGTGTTAATTAGTTACTTTTAGAAATCATTTTCTGTTTTATTGAATTATTCACTCGGTTCAGTGCATCCATCGATAGCAGATTTTTTTTAAATATTTTCTATTCAATGTTTGGGACGTTTACCGTACAAACAAAGATATATCAGCTCCATTATCCCCGGTTACCGGTGACTTTAAATGACAGTTAGTCTCCAATCTAACATGTTAGTCGGAGGATTACAATAAAAATATTATTACATCAGATTTAACGTAGATCATATTTGAAGACTGTAAAATGTTGTAACAGTAACAGTAAGCTAGAGGTTTGATTATTATCTATATTAAATATTAATTAGGCAATACGGCATCTAAGAAAAGCATAAATAGGTACCGTTTTCTAATATTCATTTTGTATCTATTGCAGACAAGAGTATTTAGCCACCAAACGCCTAGATTTGTTACCTAAAAAACACCTATCTATACATATCAGTTCTTTACATTTAAAAAAATCAATTGATTTCAAAGTTGTGTCAAAGAAATCTACTACAAGACGTTTCGCGACCATTTACGATCGAGTTTACACCGCAATCAACCAGAGAAGATCCCATCAAATGTTGAATATTTGCAATCTCCAGTAAATAACCGTGCAGAACACACCCTTTCCCATCAGATAGGCGCGATACAACGGCTTAAGAGGCCATGATGGTTGGAGGGCCCGAGACGAGGAGACGCCGAAGTATAAAATCTGTATGGGAGAACGTTAAATAAAGCCCGAACGACCCATAAAACACTCGCGCTTCCTTT
Organism: Synanthedon vespiformis; assembly: GCA_918317495.1. Taxonomy (NCBI): domain Eukaryota; kingdom Metazoa; phylum Arthropoda; class Insecta; order Lepidoptera; family Sesiidae; genus Synanthedon; species Synanthedon vespiformis. The sequence continues at coordinate 914,308 of OU906962.1, forward strand.
ACAGCCCCTACACTCTTTGTTTAGGGCCAACTAGTGAGCTATCTCGATTAGGGTTATCTTTGTTGCTCCCAGCAACAGTTTTCTATGTTTAAAACTTACACAACTTCAATGTGCTGGTATTTAAGATAATGTTGGCCAGATCTGTACTTAATTAGAATTAAAAGTCACGGTTCGATTAAACTATTTCTGTAAATATGTTTCTTAAATTCTGTAAAATTTTCTTAATTATACATTATATTGAAAGTTGATACCATTTATTTCAGATTGAAATTTAAGGGTTAGGCAGTTGAAGATTATCATAGATTATACTGCAATTAGTAAATTTTATTTTATTTATGATATAAGTATTGACAAAATTAATTAATAAAAAAAAATATATTATCATGTTGAACGATTACAAAATATACTTAATATGCAATTTCGGTTGCATTCTTGAAGTTTCTGGCGCTTTTTTCTGTAAAATTAGTTTTTTTTTAATTGCTTGGCAATATTTTAGAATATTAAAATTTTTCAATAATTTATCAAAACGCTTTTTCACTAGCGACGATAGAAACCGGGCAAATTAGCATTACTATACTTCGAGTTACAGCAACCAGGATCCCAGAAGAATCCAAGATCCAGATTAATTGTAATTTTAAAAGTAAACTTGATGAAGTTATTTAAATACGGATTTTACAGGCACCTATTATATAGTATATTGAAACATATTCATTCATGTTCTTACGGCATTTACAAATTCGAGTACAAATCCCTGAAACAAAAGCCGAAATTGTCGACAATGGGCTCGCAAGAGATCTCTTGTCTTTATTTAATCATCGCACAATTGAATCGTCACAGTCTATGGCCTGACAAATTCGCACGCCCTCGACATTGCCTTAAACGCGCACTTAAGCCGTACCCTTTTCGTCTTTCACCCTCGGACGCCTTCATTCTTTTTATATCGCAACTTTATTAACGCATAAAGGTCTGGTGATGGCCCTTTAAGAATTAGGATGCGTCCCGTGGTCGGGCGTTAGGCTCACTCGAGCCGAACAAATGGAGTGTCGGAACAGTGCCGGACGGATGGAATTGCTCCCGCTGTCCCATCCCTGTGCGCAATTAAAGAAACAGTTATCGCGTCGTTACGCATTTGAATTTCGAATTTACTTGACGAGATTTTCCCAGGGCTAATTTTTAAATATAATCGCTTCTAAACCGAATACGAACGTTAATGTTGAAATAAAGGGGGGAATGCTGTGATAATGCGCGTTGTAATACGTCGGGTAATGGGGAAATGACGAACTCCAATACTCGCATATCGACTATGTTAAAGCAATCCGATTTACATCCGTCTACCGTTGTCGCACTAAAACCAAATCATGAATGAAGCGAAGTATAGAAAACCCAAAACATTATCCTTATGCTCCCATTTTACGACCTTTACCCCCATCGAGACGAAAGGGTCACATCGGTACGACACGCTGTAAACCATTCCCGTCCCGCTTCGGCTCGTACGAAACTCGTAAAACCGAGCGAGATAATCACGAAGATGAGTCGAAAATTATTTTTTTTTTATTATCACCATCAGCGGTGCTCTTTTATTTCCTTTTTACGGTCCGAGTACCTCATAAAAAGACAATAAACTTACTATTTACAGACCATCAGGAAATTGTTAGCCGAAGAGGTCTCTTTACGACACATGTTCGCCTGGTGGCGGTGGCTGACTCCAAGTGATGCACTCTTTACGATTGGCGAGCGCGTAAAATGGCGAAATGAGGCGACGCGATACCTAGTGTCTTTTATTTGATACTTACTCATCGCTATACGAATCGAGAGCAACGTTTAGTTCCATAAAAACTTTGACTCCACGATATACCTAAGCAATGTTTCAATGTACTTGAAGATCTGACTATGAAAATCTTTATTACAAAATCACTGTACTGTCTTCTACGCTCATCTCTGCATACTTTGTAGTTAGACGGATTTTGATACGGTTTTCACTAAGCGAAAAACGAGATAATAGTCGACCGACGATTACAAAGTCAATAAATACGCCAAATGGGTAAGGTTTGTATTAGTAGACGCCAGGACAAGTCGCTAGTATATATAAAATTAAAATACTAAAGAATAAATATGACTTTATTTTACCGAAAAAAAAAAATCTCTCTATTTTTATATATTTTTATTAATTGTTTCACTCAAAGTTTGTTATTTATTTATTTAAAATTTAAACAATTTAGAGCTGTAAAATTCATGTAATGATAAAACTAAAAACCACTAATAAAAGAAAGTAGAAACTCAACACTTCTTTGTTAATATATTTCCCATTCGTAATTGTTACCAACAAGGAGTGAGCTTCAACAATGTGTAATGCAACAAACAGAAGCTGTAAAAAGCACTTTAAACTTTAATAGAGGAATTTCATCAAGAGTTATAATAATAGTTATTAAAAGGCCTACCCATGTTACTAAATACACGCGTTAAGAGCCTTTTTATGATTGAACAGTGATTCCCGCTCGATATTACCGGTCATAAATTACGAACCAGGATTACCGAGCCAAATTGTTTATGTTTTACGAGTCAATGAGGAATTAAAATGCCTAGAATTCCGAAGTATTCAACAAAGTGATTCTCTCTCATATTAAAACATGTTACCCGGCTTTGTCCGGGCTTAAAAGTTTAAAAATATTTCGGAAATTGTCCTCCACATATAAAGTTATACAAATGTTGCTCTGTCCTACTTTCTTCGTAATTTTATATAATTTTTTGAGATAATGTGATACTTAGTTAACTCTCGGCTTTGCACGAGTAAAATTTTTTATGCAATTTATAAATGAAAACCTCCCTCGTTTAACGCTCTTTCCATTAGTGAAAACCCCATGAAAATCGATTCTGTAGTTTTTATAGTAGTACAAATAGACGCGGCGGGGGACTTCGTTTTATAAAATAGCTGTTGCCCGCGACTTCGTCCGCTTTAAAAAAGATAAAAGGTAGCCTATCACGTGTCCCGTACTTTTAAATGTTTATTTACCAAATTTCATAAAAATCAGTTAATTCGTTTAAGAGTTATGGAAGAACATACATACATACATACAGAAAAGAATTGTAAAAATGGTAAATTTAGTTTCAGTATCATGTATAGAGCCTAAATACACGATATTTCTGAAAACAAAGTAAATTACTCCATGATCGACCACTACAGATTTATTATTAGTATGATTTAAGGATTAGCTGATAGGATGTATCGTATAGATTGCTATATAGGTAGTAAGTAGATCACTGCTATTAAAAAATATAATCTAATTCCGAATTTTGCATGGTCTATGTTCTTTTTTTTTTTTTATTTATTTTTATTAGAGATGGGTTTGCTCTTGGCCAACAACCAGCTGAGTAGCAAGGATGAGGCCTATGATGGAGCGAGCTCACCCAGAATATGTCTATTCACTCGAACTTTGAAAAGATTAGGGTTATATGAGCTCGGAAACACAGACGCCGGCAGGGAGTTCCAAACCTTGGCAGTGCGCATTATAAAGGATGTTTCAAAGCGCTTAATCTGAAAAGGAGGGATTTCGACAAGATGCGGATGGTAACCAGCCGTACGTCTGTATGTCCGATGGAAGAAAGGAGAAGGCGGTATGAGCTCATGCAGCTCCTTTGCACACTCTCCGAAGTACATCTTATAAAAGACACATAGACAGGCAATTTTGCGTCTATGTGCCAGGCTCTGCATCCCAGATTTTAAAAGGGTACTGTCGCCTATACTGGCTGGCATTTTCTAGGTGTTGCTTATGACCTGATCCATCTACCATCAAGTGAACTGTCGGTCTTGTTGCTGCTCTTGGACATAATATAGATAAATGCTCGAGCTTTTTATTAGTATCCGTGCTAATATCCTTCCCTTACTTTACTAACATTATAAATGCAAAAATTTGTATGGATGTAGGTATGGATGTTACTCTTTCATGCAAAAAAACTGAATGGATTTCAATGAAACTTTGCAATAATATAGCTTATACATCAGATCATCAGAATAAGACATTGCTATAAAGACATAAAAAAGATAAAGATAAAAAAAAAGATATTAACACAGCAATAACGATGTCCGGCGTTACTACTACTCACATATTTTTAATTTCAACGCAGACGAAGTCGCGGGCACCAGCTAATTCATAATATATTCAACCAAGGCGTCTACCACTAATGGCTCTAACAAAAAAAAATATATATGTCACAAAAAATATTGAAATTTCCCACTAATTCGAGATAGTTAGCGATGTAAACGCATCGTTACAATACATTTGGTGTTTTGCAATATCTTAAAGCGGCAAATACCGGGAAAGAGGCGGGGGGTTAACGGGGGACTTCAATATTGTAAATTCCGAGGATGTTCTCGTAGTGCGCGTAATGAATTTCGGGATTGTCTTGTGGTTTTTCGGTTTCAACCCCTCAGTCCCTTCGGGAGCTCTTAGTTGCGCTCTATTGGTTCAGCCGTACGCGAATGTTATATACCTAAGGAACGAGTAATTTCGATCAACAAAAGGAAAACATTGTTGAATCCTCGGTTGGGATTTTTCGTGAGGGAAACACATAGCTCGCGGAAAGGTACGCGGCGCGGCATGGCACCGCGTCTGCGCCCTAACGTATGATAATAAGGGTGATATTATTTAGGTCCGGCCATTCGTATGGTAAAACAGAACCACTGATATTTGCCGGCGGACAATTTCTATGGAGATTTCGTTCTTGTTTCGTGGGTTAAATCTGGCCATGGGAATGATATATGATTGGGACCTGTGCAAGATTGTACTTTTGGATAATATATTTTATTATATTATGTGAGAAAAAAAAATGGATTTTATTGATAGAAATATTATCTTATCAGACAGATAGAGATTTCGTCTAGTAACTAATCAATTATTTAGAAACTAATGTCTACTACTAGACAGAAAATAAATGCTAAATAACAATAGTTACTTATCTAGTCTGTAGTTTTCGAACCATTAAATGAAAATTGTTGATAGTCAGTACAAGATTTTGTAGTTGTATTACTTAGAGCCTCTTAGACGACCAACTACAAGTGTTGATTAGTTACTTTTAGAAATAATAATTTTATTAAATTATGTACTCGGTTTATTGCATCCTTCGATAGACGAATTTTCTTTATTATTTTCTTTTTAATGTTTGGGATTTTTACCTTACAAACAAAGGTAAGTGTATCAGCTCCATTATCCCCGATTACCGGTGACTTTAAATGGCGGTTAGCCTACTTGATACATTACTAATGGACGAAATACTCGATCAAGCGTTTGGCGTGACAACAAAATGACGTGAGGCAACGGCGCGAATTTTACATACAGTTCTTGAGAACAAGCCATCAGTTTTTTGGCAAATGTTGGCTTCACGCCAGTTAATTTGACGCGATGGACTGACCGATCGTGTATTTCGTCCATTAGATATGGTGAAAGAAGCCCTTATACTGAACTTAACCAGACGTACGGCTGGTTACCATCCTCATCTTGTCCAAATCCCTCCTTTTCGAACCAAGCGCTTTGAAACATCCTTTATACTTAATGCGCACCGCCAAGGTTTGGAACTCCCTGCCTGCGTCTGTGTTTCCCTAACCCTGTGCTCATATAACCCTTTTTTTTTTTTTAACGAGGAGAGATCCGTTTACAGATTCCCTACCGCTGGCTAGACGGTAGGGGTATGTGGGGGTCAGCCGGCGCTCTGCGCTATGCTAGTCATAGCGGGCCCGGCCACTACCCACTAAAACTCCCCGGTGCCTCCATGCCCTTTGAGCAGGGGTAGATCGGGCTCTGTCGAGGCAACAACTCCGATCCACCCCAGGGCGGCCTAGCCATTTCTGGCTAGGCTTCGCCGATGGGGGATTGCCCGGATACACCAGGGCAATCCCCAGGCGGGGGAGACCTTGTGCAGGCACACACAGCTAGCCGTGCTCATATAACCCTAATCTTTTCAAAGTTCGAGTGAATAGGCATCTTCTGGGTGAGCTCGCTCCATCTTAGGCCTCTCCTTGCTACCCAGCTGGTTGTTGGCCAAGAGCAAACTCATCTCTAATAAAAAAAAATACTTGAAGGAGTAGGTATTCTAATTAGGGAGACACGTGGTTAGAATACTGGTTATAAAGTAGAAAGTGAAGTTAATTTTTGAACGGTGTTGTTGTTGAGGTTGGTTTTGTGAACGCGCAGTAGTTTGAGTTTACGGCCTGTTGCGGTTACGCCTGAGGCGGGGACTGTTCTAATTAAAATCGCCCTGGCTCTGCTATTCATTTCCATCCTTTAAAACGCTTTTTGTTCTATCTCCTTGTATCTTGTTAAACTTACCTAAGCTATTGTTGTAACTAATTTACATGTTAATGAGAAACTTAATAACCTTCCAGCAATCTATCGACGTGTTATCATAACTCATGAATAACTATATCTAACTATACTAGTAAAGGTAGTGTTATGTTAGTATATATAATGGACTTTGTTAGCAGCCTTAAATGTCTCGTGAACGTATCTCGTAAACTGAAAATTAAAATCACAAGACAACTGCACAAGTCAGTGTTTAAATTAAAAATGTATATATATATGAAATAATTAACTACATTATATAAATTGAACAAAGTTTTACTGTGCAAACTAAATAAACTCCATTTTACTGATGAAATAATAGCTTGTTTATAATAAAAATTACAAGAAAATATTTTCAAAAAAGCACTTAGGTATGATTCTCTTTCTAGAATTTAATGAATTATTTCCTAATTTACATTTAAAATAATTTTTGAAATTATTTTATAATTTCCGAATTAAATATCAAGTTCGATTTTATACGTATGTTGTATGTAAAGCAATAAATATGTTATGTGTTAATATGCATGAAAAGAGGACCGAGCGAATTTCCCCAGAACCGCAAGAATCGTCAATTTTCTTTATTAGGTTTTAAAAGTCTTCTTAAGTGAAAATAAAAAATGAAATAATGTTTGTAATTAAACAAAAGTTTGAAATTAAGTCATCAGATTTCCAATGCTAATGTTATAGCCTGATAACATCGACAAATTGTGGTGACCACCTGATTGTGACGAATTTCTGTGCATATTTGGTTTTTGTTCACGTGTCCGTACAGCGGCTTACCAAATTATTTATAACTAGCTATTGCACGCGACTTCGTCCGTTTAACTTTATGAAATATAGCCTATGTTACTCGCTTATAACGTAGCTTTTTATAGGTGAAAGAATTTTTAAAATCCGTCCAGTATTTTTTGAGTTTATTCATTACAAATATAATATACAAAAATATAAATTTACTCTCTTTATAAGTAATCTCAATCAATACTAATAATGAATCTGTATTTAAGGGTTGGTCATGGAGTCATGGAGTAAGATACTGAAACTAAATTGACCATTTTTAGAATTTCTTTTTGGTATATTTTGAATTTATTCATTACTAGCTGGTGTTCACGACTTCGTCCGCGTAGAAGTATAAAACGCCATCTACCGTATTTGGGATATATGACGCTATCTCCCGGGCCAAGCCGCTAGTATTTACTTTTATTTTAGGTTTCCCGTAAGTATGAAGCATTTTCCCGCGGTAAAAAGTATCCTATGTTCATCACGGATAATATCGGCTTCTAATTGTAAAAGAATTTTTCAAATCGGTCCAGTAGTTTCGGAGCCTATTCTATACAAACAAACAAACAATCAAATCTTTCCTCTTTATAATATTAGTATAGATAAACATACAAAAATAAAAATCTCTCTTTATAATATTATTGGGTCTTTTAGCAGGATTCCTAGCCTGTGTTGCTGGCTGGCATTATTTCCCAATTTAGCAAAGCTTTGCTGACCGATGCAATAGACATCGCTAAATGGTCTAATCAAAATTTTCTTGTAAAAGAGTCCATAACAATATGTTAAGAGATTTCCTTCTGACTAATTATATTTTGAATTAATCCCAATAACTGCATAATTATATGAGTAAAATACATCTTCTCTTTATTCTTATTTCCTTGTACTACTCTGAAAGTTAGTTAGTACTTAGAGCGAAACTAGTTAGCTTTCTTTATGTAAAGCTCGTCCGGACAGACTCACGGTCCACTTGATGGTCGTTTAAATTAAAAATAAATGCCACAATTTTACTTAGTAATCACAGACTAAGAGAATGCTAACAATTGTTTTAATTAAAAAACAAATTCACTTTTTAAAGTGATTTTAAATCTTAATTAACAATTAAGAAGTGGCGAAGTTCGTTGGAGGCCAACCGCAAGGGTACAACTCTTTGTTTCACCTGCGATTATGAATGCAAATGACGTCTTTGCTGGTCTACCTACACACCTGTGCTATTATTACTTATGTTTTGGAAAAAAGGCTACAAAATGTGTTTATGACAATCATCGAAATAATATATCTTTGCAAGCATTGGTCTCTTGATAAGTAGCAAATGTCCACAGCCAATAATCTACCGGACATTTAGGACTAGATGTATTTTTTTCGTAAAGTTCCTAAGTTCTTAGGCAGGTACAGTCGGCCGCATAAGTCGATAAACACATTCAAAAGTGCAAAACAACTGAACACTCAACGCGCCATAAGTCCATGTCAGGACTAGGGAACAAAATAAACTTCACATACAAATGATCGTAAAAAACTACAGTAAGTAAGTAAGTAAGTAAATTGAGTGTTTAGTTGTTTTGCACTTTGAATGTGTTAATCGACTTATGCGGCCGACTGTATATACGAGTTTTTATCTTAAGTACAATTTGCTTTCAAAGCTAATTTTAATCGATTATAGAAAAAAAGAATTTCATTAATAAAATGTTTGTGGGTAAAATCATAAATCCTCTAAGAAACCTTTTGAGAAAACCACCGTGAAATAACATAGGTATGAGTCCTATCTTTTTCGCCAACGCACATGCAGCACCTATGGGTAAAATTGGACTATAAAATAAACATAGACATATTTTTATGTAAGTATTTTTGTGTAAAGGTCCGTCTGGACTTATAAATCAACAATACTTACAGTATGCTATTACTTTATAAAATCTCTTTGCCCCACAGTTTATCTGTCTGCTTAATGCTTGTAAATGAATCCTCGTCTAACTAACCTCTGGTTATGCACAGCTCGTAAACAACGGACATCATTGCAATCGCGTATTAAATAGAAAAAAGAAAACATATAACGGTTAACTAGGCCGAACGATTGTCTTTCTGTACGCTTCGTAAGAGCTGTAATGTATAAGTTTATCTCTTTGTAATTGCTCAACCCTATAAAGGGCTTATTACGTCCCTCATAATTAAACTGGGATTAACGTATACGTTAAGAAATTACAAGCAAAACATACACTGTTTTAATATTGCCAACTTATATATAGCTTAACAGGAAATATTTCTTAATATTTTTTTTATTCAATTGCAAAGTAAATTAGATTTTTTAAATAGCAAATGTGTTGCCATATTAAATATTCGGAAAAGTTCCTTATAAAATAACAACATAGATAAAATGAGAAGACTAAATAGAACTAAATGTGTTTGGAGTTAGTTGTGTAATAAATAAATATATATGTGAATTGTAGTCTGTGACATGAACAGTGTGCTTTCTTTAAATAGAATGTGTTTTATTACTATTTTTTTTTTACTAATTTTTTATTAGTTACATAAAATTTAAGGACACGGAAGCAACAATTAAATTATAAAAATACATATCATCATGACGCGGTCCTCCTTGATGTTGGTTAAGTACTGGGTATTCATAAGCAGATAAGAAGTGTTATTATGTGGGCAGTACTAAAATGTCATACGTTCCAACTTCACCGTGATCACCATACAATCGTCACCTCATCTCACTGTTTGCAAATCAAGGCGGGAAGCGACGCCATTGTTGTGATTAGCATTTTTTTTAATCGAGTTCTAATTTCAAATTACTAATGGCTGTTGGTGGTCCCACAACGCGTTTAGTTAGGTTTCCATTTTATTTATTTTTGCATTGCATAGAATAATTAAAAGTAAAAAAACTAGTAAGATATTATTAGGTTTTTAACACTGAATTCATTCGTAGCACTAAATATAATAGAATCCTGCTAAAAAAGGCTGAAAATTATTGTGTCTAATATCTGCAACGCATTTGTAGCACCTACCTAAGCCACAAATACCATGAAATGAATTGATTGCTTACTTTTACATAAAACAAAGCTTTTATCAAATACTTTTTTTCTAGAGTTCTTTAATCTAAGTTTTCTAAAGTCAAAAATAGAGTTTAATTATGTGTTAAAACCGAACCACCCAGAATTAGCCGCTCGACGGAGCACAGAATGGCGTTGGAATTTCCTACCAAGTTCCGCTGTTGCGGAGATAACAAAGTTCGCGCACTCGCTTTTAAAGTAAGCGGCTTACCTCTTCCGCGGGGCTTAAAATCGCTACTTCTCTATTACTTTGGTGTGTGCCTTGTTTACACAGAGTACTCGCCAGGGTAGTGCACTTGGCCAAGTGCCTACTAAACTCAAACACTCAACTAGGTGTGCAAGGAGCACCTCAGTCTAGTCTACAAAGCGAAGAAATAATTCATACGCAGACATTTTCATTTCACGTCTATAATTCAACCACAGAGCACTTTCTTTTGACTTCTAATAGTAGAAAATTTTATCCAAATGAAATTGATTCCATAAATCCACGGTTCGGTGTGACCACTGAAACCGTAAAATGAATTTTATGTTTACTAGTGGATTTATATACCATACCACATCCTATACCTACTACTAGCAACAATGTCCATTTACCATCAAGTGATGCTATGCCATCCTTTATGATTAAGTAAAAAAAATGCACATGAATCAAGTCGCGGGTAAAAACTAGTTTACATAAAAAATCAGTTACGCGGTGCATACCAAGTATTCATAAAACTGTATATGATCACCCGCAGCGGTATTTCGAAACTGCTCCAAAAACAGACGTTCTATATTTGAAGGCGTCGCGGGGGACGCTCTCCCTTGCCTCGGCGAGAACCAACGAAAAAAAAAAAACATAAAAATATCGATTTTACGAACATGTTCCAATGTTCCTACCGAGAGGAACATCCAGTGATAAATCACCTTCGGGAAATTAAAACTGTCTTTAAAACAATACTTTCTTTGCATTCGAGTCCGCTCCCTACTATTTGCTGTCTCTCTCTTTCGCGTGCCGCATTTGTATTCCCTTCTCTTTCTAGGAAACGGGCGAGGCAGGGGCCGGAATAGCAACGTTAGATTGACGATAAAGCTTTTGTTTAGATATTTGCAGACGATTTCGTATCCATTTTAATTATAGCTATACTTTATTACGCATAAATCAAGTTTAGGGTACCGTAGGTAGCGAAATGAAGGTCTCTGTCTTTTGAATGTTGATTTAAATCATGTTTTAGGCTGTTAAAAATTTAATAGTCACTCTGATAAAGATAAGAATTTTAATTAAACAAAGAAAAATTAAGGTTTTCATTATTGACTTTTTAAATTTTTCATTCATTCATACATACACTTATTAAAAGTAGACAGGTATTGAGCCTAAATATGTTTCTAAGAAATTCCTTCAAGTCTTTCAACTGTATTTTACCTTTGGATGATAGAATCATAATAATACATATTTTGTCATACATACTTCCTTCCTTACTAATATTATAAATGCGAAAGTTTGTATAATGGATCTTTGTTACTCTTTCACGCAAAAACTACCGAATGGAATTCAATGAAACTTTATAATAATATAGCTTATACATCAGAATAAGACATAGGCTATATCTATCTGTACTAATATTATAAAGAAAAAATATTTGATTTTTTGTTTGTTGGTTGGTTTGTTTTTTTGTTTGTTTGTATGGAATAGGCTCCGAAACTACTGGACCGATTTGAAAAATTCTATTACCATTAGAAGCCGACATTATCCGTGATGAACATAGGCTACTTTTTACAGCGGAAAAATGCTTCATTTTTACGGGAAATCTAAAATAAAAGTAAATACTAGCGGCTTGGCCCGGGAGATAGCGCCATCTATCCAAAATACGGTAGATGGCGTTTTATATTTTTCTACGCGGACGAAGTCGCGAGCATCAGCTAGTAAGTCATAAAACGCGGCACCAGCTAGTGTTAGCTCATATTAGTTAAAAAAGTGTTTATTAATCAGTATGAAAGTATTCCATATTAATACGTAATAGAAAAGAGATAATATGGTATCCCTTTAAAAAATTTCAACACTAAACTATTCGTTCAAAGAATAAGAACGATAATTATTTCGCTTCGCTTCGCTGTCATTGAAACAAACACGCCGATAAAAAAAAAGAAACAAAAAGAACGCGAGCGTTTCTAATCTAATACTATTCTTTTGTATGAGACAAAAAAGACTTAATCACTCTTTCTGGCAATCACAAAAAGCAGGAGATAAGAAGTCTTATTCGAAACCTCGTTATCAACGCTTTGAAAGCCACCCTGTTACTTTCACCCTTAAATTCTTGATTTTTTTTCTCTCTCTCTGTACCCTCTAAAGTTCCTCTATCGGGTGTAATTTAAAGATAACTAATGCTTGCAGTCATTAACGAACATTCGAAGGAAAAGCGAGAAAAATGGGAGAAAATGCAGGCAAATGCATTTTTAATACGGCGCGGCGCGAAGTATAGGTACTTACTTAGGTATCAATAGGTAGTTTGTTGCTTAGGTACACCATTTTTTTAGAATATTGGAAAAAATGTATTTACCTACCTTTAAAATGGAGTCATTTAGAATAAAATTAAAAAAATATCCGTACTAATCCTATCCTTATTTCCTTATTAATATTATAAATGCGAAAGTTTATATGGATGGATGTATAGAGGTTTGTTACTCTTTCACGCAAAAACTACTGAATGGATTTTAATGAAACTTTACAATAATATAGCTTATATATCAGAATAAGACATAGGCTATATAAGACATAAAAAGATAAAAAAACGCGGACGAAGTAGCGGGCACCAGCTAGTAAGTAATATAATGCTTGACCTCTTGTTGCTGTATACCACTTTGGCCAAGCGTTAGTTTTTTATTATATTTTAGATACCCTATGTCCTTTCTAGTATCCTTGACAACGTGTATGCAAACTTTCATGTTGATTGGTTGAGTTGTTAAGGCGTGAAGAGGTAACAAGTTAGATAGACAGAGTTACTTTCACATTTATAAAATTAATATCGAAGTTCGAAGTATGGATTAGTATGGAAGTATGAATTATATTGTGCTTTTAGAGCTTTTAACATTTTTTTTACATAACAAAAAAACACAAATGTAAGTCAACTTCTTTGAACGACCATCAAAATGGTCATCATTTTGTGAGTTAACGTAATACGACATTAAAAATTTTGACTCAAAATGAACTGGAACAATTAACCATCTACCTTTTTTGGTTCGACCATATTTTTAATTTTTTTTAGAAATTACATTTTACGATGTCGCTCTCATCATAACTAGGAACATAAAAGTTAAAAAAATATTTATTACAATTCACAAAGTTTACGGCCCAATAAAAGCTATGATCGAAAAAGTTCCTCGACCATTGTCGAAATAGGTCTAATTGATCTGATGACACTAAAAAACCCTCTTTTAACGATTGAAATAGATATAAAATTTTGGAAATTAAAACCTGCCTGCGCGACATGGTGTTTATTTTTATTTTTTTTTAATATATAATCAAAGAGCTATAAAATACCATCGGACATTTACGACAATTTCACACAAGGCGTACAAAATAAATCTGACAAAATCTTAAATTTATGCCTACATGGCGGTAAGAACTTTAAGGACAGTATGAAAAAAGTTAAGATAATTTTATGAAGCCATAAAATGCTTATAAGCGGCGGCGCTCATGACACTAAAAACGAATTTAATTAACGTATTATTTAGGCGATTGCAATCTGATCAAGTACTACATAAGCACTTTTTAATTACATACTTAAAAGTGAGAAAAATCTAGAACTCTAGCGACCCGTCCGAGGCTCGTCATTTTGTTGTCAAAATTATCAAAATCATAGTCCAAACTCGACAAAATGTACGTGTATATGTCGTCGGCACATCGTAAAATAGGGCATATCATGATATTCCTGGGCAGATCATATTTGTGTTAAAATTGAAAGGGTCGCCTCATTTCGCTCCGCTTCGCTCGGCTCCCCAAATTTATTTCCATGTAAACCTAACACGCTCCTCCTCGCTTTGCTTCGCTCCGCTCCTCGTCGCACCTATTTTTTACTTTTGGTGAAAGACTTTTGATATCATACTTTACGATCTGCCCAATTCTACGATCTGCCCACGACATATATAAAAATAAGAAGTCTTACAAAAAATATCATGGACATACATACTTATGCAAAATATGGACGTTTTACACATGGACAAGGACATACTTATTTTAAAACGTAGAATGCATATAGAAGGCTAAAATATGAACTTTTTGCTAATATTTATAAGTTTCATAACAATAATAGAATAGGAAACATTCGAAATAAATCCATTAAAAATTCGTTAATATTTTAGAGCTTTTTTTAATCTTGTTTCTTTGGTTTTGTTAGTATTTCCAGTCCAGGCAATGATAGCCATTTCCCATAAGTATTTTTTCAATACAAGCAGTACTGTAAAGTTAAACAGAAAGGATAACTACTCGTAACTAGCTATAGTTACTACACAACTAGAGAAATTAAACACCAATACTTATAACTTAATTTAAGTTTTAACTTAACAATACTTAGATTTATGCTAGTAAACTAATATATTTTTTAAAATCTTATGTCCCTTTTTGAGAAATGTTTACGCCCGGTCGTAAATAACGAAAATATACAGTCATTTGTTTTTAAGTATTCCTTCCGTTGAGCGTTTGAGAAATATTATGAAGTCGCCGGGTGGAATGTTAAAAAGTGGACTTGATTAAATAAAATGTCGCCAAGTATTAGGTGGGAGGGGGGGCAGGGGACGAAGTGGTGGGGGGAGGTTGCACGTGATAAGAATAAGGTTCCAGGGGATCCACGAGCGCAAGTGGTAATGGCTCGCTTTGAGATTTAATGGCGAGAAACAGTCGACTAATTGGCGTTTGTGTGTTTATTACTATCGATGTACGAAATTACTTATAACCTCACAGGTTTTTTTTCTCATTTAACTGTAGTTTTAATGCTTTACATGTTACTTGGAACTTTCACTGGTGCAGGTCGTGCCTCCAGTAATTGTGGCGGCATTCGCTAAAGTGTTGCCTATACTTATTGAACGATGACGATTTTGTTTGAAGCCAGCCTCGTTGGAGACCTTGTATAATAAATAAATAAATAGCTAACGATTTAAAGGGAGTACTTTTTATTTGCCTCGAATTTATTTAATTATAGTCTACAAGGCTTTTCACACGACTTTAGTACGCGTCCCTCGGGAACTACTTGTGCTTTTTCTGGATAAAAACTATGTCTTTATCTGATATTAGTATATATATGTATTTATATGATATTTAGTAGTGGTAGGGGCACACTGCGTTTCGCAGTCATTTGGGCAGCCCGTCTGGCGGCAGTAACCACCCCCTTACAGAATACCACCGTGAAATAACAGCATAGGTATGTGCTGATGTGCTGTTGTGATCAACAGCATAGGTATGCCAGAGCCCATTACTCCATCCCTCCCTTATATAACCCTTATCCTTAATCCTTGTAAGGTCGGCAGCGCACTTATAGCACTTATGGCGTTGCTTGTGTTATAGGCGACGGTAGCCACCTACCATCAAGTGGACCGTCAGCCTGTCTGTCGATCTTAACGTTAAAAAAATATATTATTAACTGATATCATCTGATCAGTTATAATATAAGCAATTTTTCTATTTTTGTAAAGCTATATCATAATACAAATAAGTATTATTCATATCAATGACACATATTAATATAATAACTGGTAAAGAATATTAAAAATGAAAAAAAAATATTAAAAATTAAATTAAGTCTTTAGTTTACAAATTTTAAAGTTTTCGTAGAATATTCAAATGAGAATCAATGAAAACCCTACTCACTTAACATCTAGGTATAAATAATTTAATTATTTATTTTAGTAATTTCTAGTTGAATAAGTTACCTGGTAACTCATCTTCTGGTTCGTATTTTGTGCTTACCTGCAAAAAAAAAGAAAGAATGTTATTCCAAATACTGGGAAAGCAAAAATACATATATTATTCTTTTAACAAAAGTCGTACCGTACGCAAATTGTAGGTATAAACATGTATGTGTATTTTTTTCTTATATGAAATGTAACAAATTACTAGGCGTGTAATGAAAGGACGATGTCTATCTATATACATACTTGTAGGTACGTCTGCGTGCAGACACAATGGAAAGGAAACTATTGCCCTATATATTACACACTGAATGACCGCGACTTTTTCTAAATAAATACTTGTGTTACCTAAATATGGTCAGCAAAACAAATTCTTTCAAAGTTCTGTATAAAGAACCAATTCTCAATTTGTTAACGTATTTATTTATTTATTTATTTCTTTTATTTTAGGGAAATTTACAGGTATAATTACTTAATAATAGTGGTGAGTAAGCAAACTTAACCTAATAAAAAATTTCCACTTATAGATAACTGTTTTTTTTATAGGCCACTGAAAAATTGCATGACATGTTGTTGTTAAGGTTTTCTTATTTTTTTTTTTTAATTTCAGTAG
Source organism: Synanthedon vespiformis (assembly GCA_918317495.1). Taxonomy (NCBI): domain Eukaryota; kingdom Metazoa; phylum Arthropoda; class Insecta; order Lepidoptera; family Sesiidae; genus Synanthedon; species Synanthedon vespiformis. The sequence goes on from OU906962.1 coordinate 930,954, forward strand.
TATGTGTAAAACATATATTTCAATATTAAACAAGTGACGTCATTTTTTTTTTATAATAATAATATACTTAGTATTTTTTTGCAGGTCAATTTGATGGTAAATGGCTACTGTCGCCTCAGTACACAAGCAACAAATCCTGCAGAAATATCTTTACTCTGCACTAAAAGAAGTTCTGTGCAGGTAGATGGAAACACCTCAAAATTCACTAACGTTTTGTGTAATTTAAACTAATAATTTAAATTGTGGTTTACTGTACTAAGTCGAAAAGCACAAAAAAAGTATGAAATTTAATTTATTCAAATCGTGGGCAAACACCACTGTGGGCGAACACCACGGACCCATTAAAAGGGTTTAGAAAACTAAGGATTTATTTTGATGATTTTATAATCATCTAATGGATCTAATGGAAACTTAGTTATATATAGGTATTGTTATTGACAATTTGCAATGTTAAAAATGCAAAATGAATATATATTTTTTCTGTTGTCGGTACAAAAGCTACCCATATCAGAGGCTATTGCTAATAAGAGGAGGAAATGTCGGGGGCCGAATCTCAACAAATACCTTCAAATACCTCTCTGGCCCCCCAATTTTACCCCTCTGTCATCCTAACCGTCATGTTCTTTGGACAAAATTTATTGTTTATTTTTCTGTAAGCTTTATACAAATTCGTTTTATAGTCAAACTTTTTAACGTAATAAATGTAAAACACATATATTGACATGAGCTGTGAAAGTGTCGGGTTAAGACGATTTTTAGTCATGGCAAATATTTTTATTAAGGCGAATATTCGCCATAATATAATTTTTTTTTATGTATTTTAAGAAATCGGTTTCATTGATAAAGTAGCATTTTAATAGGCATACAATTTAAATTTTAAAAAAAATTGCGAGTCTTTGCACGCATGTATGCACAACATTTCCTCTTTCAATTAGTGAAAACTATATCAAAATCAAAAAGTCCAAAAAATCAAATCAAAATAAACAGATGCGGACAGTGACTTTATTTTATCATATGTATAAATATTATAAAATAAAGTAGGTAGGTATTTTATGTATGTATGTTCCTCCATATTTCATTTTCATGAAACTTGGTAGATAAACATTTAGACGTACAGGACACAGGATACTAGCCTAAGGCTACTATTTTCTTTTTCAACGTGGACGAAGTTGCGGGCGCCAGCTAGTAATATATATATAAAATACCAATGTGATATATTCTTCAGCGAATATATAGTTGATTCTAGTTTCTAGAATAGGGCTAATCTATGTTCATATAAGGCCAGCAGTTAGTTAATTACTAGGTCGGTACCTACAAGTGAAACTGCTATTGAAACCGCTATCCCGAGCGATTAGGTACTTATCTGTCAATTAAGAAAAATACCGTAAACGTTATAGATTATGTAGCAGGGAAAATTTGAAAAAAGGCTAAATTTAATATTGCCCAATTTTGATAAAAAACGACATAAATGGTGTTTCGTTTTTAAAATTTCCCAATTCCGTTATTATTTATTGTGTATTTTTTTTTAATAATTGATTAATATTTGTTAAGAAATTCGTCTTTTTTGCTATAATTAGTGAGAAATTGAATAAATTTAGTATATATAAAAATTTAACAAAATTAATTAAGTAAATAAATTGTAAAATTTCAAGACACTAATAATGGGTTTCATAAGTCAATTGTTAATGATTTACTTACGTTAACTATCGTATTTCATTTCATTTATCATGTTGTCACTAAAGTGATAAAGTGTAGTGGGAACTTATGCTGTCTGCTATTCTCCATTTATTGTAAGTTTTCTTAGGTTTCCAGATATGCTAATAGTTATTTTTTAAGTCGATAAACAGACTGAGAGTCCACTAATCCAATTGATGACAAATGGCTGCCGTTGCCTACAAAATAAGCAAGGAATATAGAAATGGTGATTGTCTCGAAATCCGCTCTGGCATTTTTTACTCGCGCTTTTAGAACTTAACAAAACACGAACTGTAATTTCTTCGTAATTTTTTTAAGGTTGGTTATGATTGCAATACAGTGTGTCTGCCAGAACTAAATTTATGTTCAAAATTATTTATTTCTTGTACTAATAATATTTGATTTCTCTTCATTTGTTAATTTAAATATCTATTTAATTTTTTATTTAATATTACACGCTTTTTGTACACGCCACTAAAATTCAAAGCCAGACCTTAGGTCTATATTGTTGTATATCTTTGCAATTAAATCATACATTAATTAACAGAAATATACCGTTTTTTCAATATTCGCGCAATAACTGTAACATTCTATCATTCAATGCATTACAGAAATCAATCTAATCTAATTCAGCAATATGTTATAGTGCGAGTATCTTGTTTATTGACCAACCCTTCTGACTTTAGCCATACTTGTCATGTCAACATATATGTATATGCTAAAACACACGCGCTTAGTCAAAGATTGTCCTATGTCATAGAGTTCGAAGCAGATAGGCAGCGTTAGGTACAGCCGCAAACCACAATACAATCCCAAATCCCAAAATCCCAAACCGAATTAACATCCTTTACGATTTTTTACAGTTCGACAAATTTTCAACAACCTTCTGGACTTGATCTTTCAAGTCTCAGTTTTTTAATATTATCCCTTTTTATCCAGTTTTACCAATACATTTTTACTAATAGCGAACAATTTGTAAACATATTCTTTAAATAGATACTTAGATACCTTTAATTAGGTAAATCTGCAAAAATAATTCTAGAAAAATATAATAAATTCATAGTCCGGACTGAAACACTTCGGTGTGGGATAATCAACAAAAGATTACCAGAAAAAAAAAACATCCCAAACCAGCATCCCTTATTTCATTCACACCCAATATAAGATTGACATCTGTCTCGCGCTGGGGGCCGAAAGACCCCGGCTAGCGATGGGGTAGCACTCTGACCCCATTCCAAAACGTTGGTGGAATAAATTTTTAATCAAAATGTTTTAGCATCCCCCTCTTAATGTTAATTTTTTATTTGCAATACGTGACACCAGTTAAGTTGCGTTTTGCATTATGGCTTGTGACTTTTGGATTGTGTGTTAAAAAACACGGAAGTAAATTAAGCATTTGTGCTGTATTTTTTTTTTTTTTAATCAAATTTAATAAAAATAATACCTAACAAATAGCACAAAATTCATTTCAAGATTATTATTAAAGTAATATCGTATTAAGTTTTTTTAAAATGCCAAATTATTTTGGACTAGCTCTTGCATGCGACTTCGTCTGCGTAACTTTGTAAAATATAGCCCATGTTACTCGCTGATATAATAAATGTCTTTCTTTCTTTCTTTCTTCTGATAATGTGGCTTTCTATAGGTGAAAGAATTTTCAAAATCTATCCAGTAGTTTTTGTGTTTATTAATTTCATTACAAACAGAATCTTCTCTCTTTAAAAATTTTGAATAATTATGATAAAATTCTAATGTTTGATCTTATTATTTTGGTTGGTCTTTATATTGGTCTTCATATTTGGTCTTATTGGTCTAATAAATAATTGGTGGAATTTTTCTAAAGCCTTTTAAGTTCAATATATTACTTAGTTTTGGGAACTAAATTAGATCTATATTTAGGCAGGTACTTGAACCATAGACAAGACACGTCACTGCATTATCATGTAGTTCCCCTTGAGCGACAAAAGGCGAAACACAATAGCAAAAAGAAAAAGAAGGTTATTAATTGTCACTAAAACACAATGAGCAAGACAAGTAGTGGCTCGCGTTTAAATGGTCATTGGAGCGCCGTGTAATCTATGCACATATATACAATATGGCGCACATTTAAATGAGCTATGGTCAAAAACAATGACCAATTATTTAACCATTGGACACAGCTTTCGAAAAAAACTCTATACCTACTTTCTAGAAAAAGTGTCTAACTATAGCTCGATGAATAAATCATTGATAAGGAGCGGTCATAATTATTAAACCAAAAATCCTAACAACGCATCTAACTTGGGAAAATTACGCCAAAAAAACATCTCTTAGTTTTGCATATTTCATGCATTGATAACGTGTTTATATTTTGAGATAATTATACTAATTATATCTGATATTATAATTACACCTATTTATTTCTTGGTATCCATGTTATCTGTATCAGATTTGACAGTTATGTTTGCAAATGGTTTAAAAAGAGAACACGCAATCTGCAGTCACAGAGTAAGTATAGACACAATGACGATTGCTAATTCTGGGAATTTGATTAGTTTGTTAGTAAATATATGTAGTTGCTCTGTGATTCTGTAAATAGATCAGTATTTCTACTTTGCTATGTTAAAACTGAATCGTTTTGTGATTTTGCTTAATATATTTTTTAATACTATGCCTAAGTAATTATATTGTCCTGTTAAATGTAAACATTATACACGCTAACATTCCCTTTAAAATAATGAACAGCTAGACTATAATGCTAAATATTTTACTAGCTCGCCAGGAATCTAATTAAGTGCGATCTAGGAACGCGTCGGCATACCTTCTACTAGAGTAACTGCAGTTGCATTGTGCTATTGTAATAATAATATATTCTAAGTATATACTTAACCATTACCAATAAATTCACAGAAAAAAAACGACAATAACTCAATCTCCTGCCATTTTCATATCCGTTCATATTTGTAAGATAATTTTACAAGTTAGCGAAGAAACAGACAGCGACTTCGTTTTACAATACTTTAAATACCTAACCTATTGATGATATTAATGACAATTATAGGTATATAGGTACCTACTAGTAAATGAAGATATGATCACTTGCGTTGTATAGAAAAGGTCTATTTCTAAATAATCTTTTCAAATATCTCCAAAATAAAAGACTAAGCAGCGGTGACACGACAATTAGGTATGTAAATGAAAAAGTGCAGCGAACTACTTCGGTTTAACTGTTACCTACTGATTTATTACAACAAGTTTCGGCCCTTTACATGAACAGACAAACAACCTTAAATAGACTACTTAAATAAATATTTCAAACTTTAAAAAATGCTAATTTAAACACCAAATTTTTAAGATCTCCATAAAGGCGAGCGTTCTTTCTAGAGTCACGGACCATTTTACGTTGGTGATGTCCTATTGTGGAAAAATACGGTAGCGTTGTGGTGTTCTGAGAGTATTTCTCGTTTTGTATGTATGCTGATGAGAGTCTATTGTTTTGTACAAATTTTAAAATAGGTGACTCCGATGTTGTTGCATGCGAACACTCTGAAGTTGTTCTGGAGTCGACATTACTCACAAAAAAGTTCGGGAGGTTATATGTCTCACTATTATGAAAAGTTATTTGTTCAAATTAGTCAATCAAAACACGAGTAAAATCGAAAGATAATGGCATTCGGATATTTATTTTATTCCTTACCTAACTAAATACTTAGTTACGTATTTTAATGTAGGTTGAATAGGTAGTTACATACTTTCTTCTTTAAATTATTCGAATAGAACCTTTTGTTAAGAAGTTACGGAGGTTATAAAAAAAGGTAAAAGTTAAAAAATGCTCGGTCTACGATTAGTCTTTTAGTTACTTGCATATTTAATTCTTGTTTAGTTTATAAGTTTTGTTTATAACATTATAATGTATTCAAATCTTAAAATGAAGACCATGAGACCAAAAGTGGGATATTATGCAACTTTCAATAAATATTTTTTGTAACAATTTTTTTCAACGACTCGTTAATGAATTGTTATGAAAATTCAAAAGTAGAAACGGACTCAATGCGCCCGCGCGTAGCAAAAAAATAATCCACACAAATGCTTTTCCAACCCGTTGCGTATCGCTCTAATTGACAATTTGTTCTTTTTATTCTAGTTGGCACTTTTTGTCTCGCTCGCACGCGCAGCTGTCACTACTATGACGAATCACTTTGTCATTCTGACAGCTTTTTGTTCGTCAATTGTCATTCTCACCCCAGAAGTGCAGTCCACATAATAATAGATGCGCGCGTATTTGATTGTTTGGCATACAATTTTTTTTGACATACTTCGTCACGACTGGTTGTTATGTATGCACTAGAAACTTTATGAGGTGGCTATCCGACTTTAGCGTGAATAGTAGAGCTGGTAGGTAAACATTACCTTTTTGAGGGAATATTGAGAATTATCACTTTGAGTTCTAAGGCAACTTCAATGATTTGATCAGTTTTATTACAAAAAAAAAGTCCTACCAAATGTAACTCAAAATGGGCCAAAATTATCTATATCTATACATATTATAAAATCAAAAATAAAGTCGCTGTCTGCCTTTGTCTATCTTTCCGCTAAATTTTTTAAGACAGCCAATGGATTTTACTAGAGTTAATTTTTATAGAGGGAAGAAAGAACGTTAAACGAGGAGCGTTTGTATGTGTAACTTGCAAAAAAATGCATCCCTCCGTGCGTAGCCGAAAACAGGTCGCTAATGTATTTTAATAAACAAATAAATATAAAATAAGTGACTGTTAAACTCTGTTCAAAATGAAATTCAACTGTAAACCACAGTTTACAACTACAATAAGGCAAGTAATATGTAATTGTACATATGTAGTTACAATCCGGAAAGAAGAGGAATTATAATAGAACATATTAGTTAAAATTTAGTCCGACATTTGGATAAGAAATGAAATTACCTATCCTACTTCTTCTGTGACAGCGCATTGTCATAAATAATAACCGCCATCTTTATTTCCATTGTTAGCTTTGAAACAGGTAAACTAAACTTATTAGACGGCATCCAAGCGTACGTACAATAGAATTACATTACTGTATGATTGTATGGAACAACCCTTTTTAAAAAGATCAGCCATCATAATTGTCAGGATAACATTGAGGGGTGTTTGCGAGGGGTGAGGTTTGATCCTTGATATAGGCATTGGAACGGCAAATCAACTTTGAAATGTTTCAAAGGAAATGGCGAAAACAAAAACTGTCACGGATTTCTTACGTAATTTATCCTCAGAAATATTTTTATTACATATCATCATAAAGTCTGTTACAAATAACCAAGCTAAAAATCTTTTACTAAAGAAGCTAATTTTATAAGCAGAAAACTATTCTCCGAAGATGGAACTTCAAAGTGTGACTATAAAAGCGCAGTGATGTAATATTTAAAATGAAGTCGTATTTGAATGATACAAAAGGTGGTTTACGATCGAAACACGCCACATCTCCGCAAGCATTATTTAAAATAAACCAAAAACCACAAATGGTCGAGCGATTCCGCACAGTTCGAATTCGGCGATGGCGGCAGCGCGGTGTAATCCACACGGGAAGCCATCATGCCCACTCAAATATCGCGTTACAATATTCAAAAACCGGCTATCTGCAGACTGATTCTGATTCAAATTCAACAACAAATATATACAAAAGAAAAACAATACAACAGCCAAATGTCTAAGACAAAGGTTGAGTAAAAGTTGATAGAACACATTTTTTTTTTGTTATAAACATCTCAAAACCAGGATATTTAGGTCTCTTAGTGGTGGTCTTATGAATTCTTCATCAGTTTTAATATAGACACAACCGAACTAGCTGGAAAAAGCGTGAACAGGGCCAGCAGTGTTGCCAAGACAAAAATAAAGACCACACATTAGTATTGCCAGCTTGTTGTACTGAACACAGTAGTATTTGAAAATTGCAACAAGTACATGTGATACTGCAGCCATAGACAAGGCGGCTCTTCTTACCAGTATAAACACCTTCATACAGAAGACCACCGTAGACAAACAGCTCTTATGCTGTCATGGTTTTATTTAATGAATAGGCACGTCATATATACTTCTGCGTCAATATACTTGACGTAGAATTACGCATTTGGGTGTCAATAAAGAATTTTCAAAATCAATTTTATAAGAAAATTTTTGAAACAGATTTAAGAAAGGAGTAAAAAAATGTAAGGGCCATGTGTTATAATGGTTGCTTTTGTAGAAAATACCTACTAAGTAAGTAAATGAATATAATTCTGATATCGTTGCAAAAGTCAAAAATGTTACAAACTTAGGTACGATTCTCATGAGGTGGCGCGTTAAATGAATGAACAGGTACTTATTGGGTATTAAATTTTCCATTTCCAAATGAACTGGACCCATCAACCAATCATAATCCGAGGAAAACTTCGTAACGGGAATCTATCACGAAGGAAAACCACGCCCAAGGGGAGAGCGGGGAAGGATGGCGCCCCCTGAGTAATCTAATATTAAACACATTCGGATATTAGATACAAAGTGAGCATTCACAGAATTTAATAATCCTGCTCCCGCACCTATACTCTCCTCTCTGTCCGACCCCAATCACCTGTCTCGCTCCGACATGAATTATTAACAACAATTTTATGATTACATTTAGCATTGAGAGTAAGTGCGGCCGCGACGTGATACGAAAACCGAACGGCCAGTGAAAAATGGCGGGAAATCGTTGCCAGTTAATATTTTATTGGTTACGATAGGTTTGAGTTATGTTAGATTGGTGGGGCACCGGTAATTTTCAATTTTGTGACTGAAATATTGATAAGGCAAGGTCCCCAAGCGCCAGTTACTGGCTGACTCAGAGCTTACATTCGCGCAAATCCACTTGGCATTCCTAAAGTATCAATAGCTTTTATCTTCGGTTTAAATCTTAGAAATAATCTTCGGTTTATATCTTAGGAATTATAAAAATAGAAGCGATATAAATATAAAGCTTTCATTAATACTAATAAATTAATGTAACTATTCCGCAAGGCCACTTTTCCTTACTATCCCTTGCCATTTCGTTAATTCTCACTTTATTTTGTTTGATGTCATCAACGTTAGGAAATCTACTTTGATGACTATCCAAATAAGTTTAGTTTATGCTAAAGAAGCTGTTGCACGTAACTTTTTGAACTAACTCCGTCGTCTGCAAGTGCACTGCCAACCTTATTAGGACACTTTTTTAATAGAAAAACTGTCAATCTGTCTGCACTATATGTATGTATCGTAAAAGATTCTTCTAAAGAACGGGGAAGCAATGCAGAAATATTAATTCGTATCAATAAGCAATTGCGGCCAGTGTTTTACTGTTAAGGAACTGACAACGAAGAAGACCGCTTCGGTCATTTCGTCCGTCCGTGAGTAGACTTCATAACAAAGCACGGTTTCAACTTCGAGGGGGAGTTATGATGAAAATGGAACCGAACAAGTTCGGGGCGCGATAATTTTATTTATAATTCCCACCCCTGTGACCCTGCCGCTACCCCGCCAGTGACGCATTTGGGGATGTAACACAATAATCGTTATATTTTGCACGAATTACACTTAACGTTTTGGGTTACGAATTAACAGAGTAATTAGGTTTGCATTTCATTGCAGACAACTCGCAGACGTTTTGCATATTATGTATGAATTGGCTTACACATAACTTGTCAGTTCAGTAGGACTCTAATTCCGAAAGATTTAATATGTCGGTCAATTTACAGGCATACGAATGTTATATACAGTATGTTATAATAATAATATTATGTTTATATTTAGTAAGTCTTAACTAAATGTTAGAAATGCGAATGTAAGTTTGTTCATTACGGTTTCGCGCCTTAACAGCTCAACCTCGAAGTAAAGAAAAAGATATAAAGAGAGAAGAGTAATGTCACTCATTGTGTCAAACAATCAAACTAATTTATGACTGCAAAACTCAATTTAAAAGAAAAATTAAAAAAAAAAATTTTTTTTTCATTGGAAATTCATTCACTGAATGACGTAGATGTTACGGTGATTAAGTACTATACGTTAATTACCTGATTTTTAAATAGGAATCGAGTGATCCACACTCGATCCTCAATAAGCCTCTGCCTCATACCAATTTTCAACCCATAATTGTCAGATGTAATTGAAAAACGCAATTACCGCTGCGAGCGCGTCAGTTAATTAATATTAAATTCGCAAATAATCTCCCCGCGCTCGCCCTTCCCTCTCCTGGGAGGGGGGAGGTGCGTCATGATTGAATTATAGGGAAATTTTGAATTTTGAATAAATTAAGAGTTATCCCTTTTGCAATCTAGCAATAAGGCGACACTTTTGTTTCCAAGTTATTATTGAATTCCATTAAAATAATTAACATTCGAATGTCTAAACTGAGAAAATTTACTTTTTTATATTACCTAGAAATAAGTACCTAGATATGTTATGTCTGATTAGAAAATATGATGTGAAACTTTTTTTTTTTTTTTATAGTATAGAGGTGGCAGACAGGCAGGCGGCTCACTTGATGGTAGGTGGTTACCGCCGCCTAGGGACACCAGCAACACCAAGGCTACCCTTGGTGCTAGTGCGCTGCCTACCCTGCAGAAGTTTATTAACAGCTCGCTTGAAGTAGCCCATATTGTAGCTAGGTGGAAACACCTCAGAAGGGAGATTGTTCCAAAGTTCGCGCGTTCGCGGGATAAAGTTTCTGCTCAACCGGACCGTGTGTAGTGGCACCTTATCCAAGTAATGCGGATGAACTCCACATCTATGACGCGCAGTACGGTGATAAAAACTTGGTGTAGGCATTAATTGGAACAACTCATCAGAGCACTCACCATTGTACAGCCGGTAGAACACACAAAGGGAGGCTACATCCCTTCTTAAACTAAGGGGTTCTAACCGTTTTTGAGTGAGCATTGGATCGTTAACAATTCGAATAATTCGACGTTGCAAGGCGTCAAATGGATCTAGCTGGTATTTTGGCGCGCCAGCCCAAAGATGAGAGCAGTATTCCATATGTGGCCTAATCTGGGCCTTGTAAGTTGAAACTAAGTCGATCCTCTTTAAAAAAAACGTTTTTCCCAGTATCCCAGCATTTAATTAGATGTCTGTAAATAATCATTTTTACAGACATCTAATTAAATGCAATTATAAAAAAATTAATTACTTTTGTAAAAAATAATTGAACTGCTTTTTAAAAATATTTTAGTATAAAAATTAAAAAAAATATCCAGTGGATTGTGAAATTCGGTAAAATTGAAATTGATAGCCTGGCGACAGTAACGTCTCCTTACTGAAGACACAATGAGATGACAGAATACACGTGCTGTTGTATTTCTATTAGGGAGTAAGGGATGCCAGAGTCCATTTTTCCTTATCCTCCCCTAACTTTTTATCCCTATCCTACTAAGGGGTACCTACAGAGCACTTACAGCGCCTACAGTCACCTACCATCAGATACCATCAAAATCCACAGCTCTCAACATAAAATTTACATACAAAAACAAAAACTACTTGTCGATATTTAAATAATAAAAAAATATAACAAAGTAAATATCTCTTAATTATCAAGGATTTTATAATGTACATTGTAGTGACATAGTAATTAATTATTACATTTTTTTTATCACATTCTCCGACGACGTCGCCAAGTGACACGAATCAAATAACAAAACAAAGCATTTAGGGATATTCCATGCGAGATACAAGTCACTTCGAGTTCCTAGGTTATCTAGAATGCACTGTAGGTAAGTGCATTTTATTTCTACATCCTTATTACGAATAATTTCAATTCTGAATATAGAAAGAACTTTTCAATTCTTTTAACTTTTTAATTCTTTTAAATGGTGGTTCAAAATGTTCCCAAAAGGGATAGCACAAGTATCGATATAGGCACAAATAGTGAAACCTACTTTGTGTCATTTATTTATTATATTCCAAAAATAAAAATCAATTTTGCTTGTGAAACAGTTTTGTCAATTAAGAAAATAAAAATGGTGTCGTCATTTTGCAGATCGATGACGCGGACACGGCTCACAAAAATTAAATTTCCTCGCTTTTTTTCATCATTCGCTTCGACAAAGCCGTACGAAAAACCAAAACAATTAAACAGACGTGTGTCGAAAGCATAATTTTCCTACGAAAACTACATGGAAATGTGCAAAAACGGCGCGATGACGCTTTGTTAGTTTTCGCGCCAACACGTAGCCGACCGATTTTGACAGCTGTCAAAAGCCGAACGCGTGATTGCGTCTTTTGTAAGTCACACTTGAATCGGAGAGGCCTTTTTTTTAAATTCTATTTAAAAAAAATAACAAACACTAAGAAGATGAAAGGTGAATTTGAATAACGTGTCATAATCCCACACAAATTACCGATGCCTCTAGGAATATGAAAGCGATAATCGTACAGATGCCTCGCCGATACATGCATCACAGGTCTGTCGTACGCCTCATTTCAATACCTATTGTATCCGCGCCTGTGCCAGAACCGGAACGACGCAACTCCTGCATACTATACACGCTCATCTGTCATTTCCTTACGAAAGGTACACGACAATCGATCGAGATTCAAAACGTAACATGTCATTGTGACGCGGCGAGTGATTTTGACGTTTGAGTGTTATATCCGAACGTTGACAAACGCGCGTCACTTCCATACGAGATGTGTCCTCCTCATTTTCAGCCAGTTTCTTTTGTAGGAGAAGAAGGTGACATGTGATAGTGTTGACGATGTATACCTGTCATTTTTGAATTGGTTCTTGCGGAGGTGTTGACTGTTCGTGTCAGATCTAGATAGATGTGCGGACATGTTAATTGTTAGGTGCGGCACGGAACTGCGCGTAGGTGGCGCCCCGCCTAATCTAAATGTTTATATTTACCTAATACCAACTCTTTACGGATATACCCGGAAAACTTCAGACATTTACATTAAACCCTTTGTGTCCCGATATTTCCGAGAAGCAGTTCACTTGATTTATTTTAAACATTACTTTATACTTCCATGCCGGTTTCATTATCAAATGACGCAATTACATAAAGTAGAAGTCACAAGGACTCAGAAAAATTATAAGCTTCTATTACCTAGATATATAATTTCTAGGAATTTGTAAGATATACTTAACATTGTATTGTAAAAAAGGACAAAACATATTCCTTGTTCTAAGATCCACAAAATAATTAAATCTTTTGCGTTACCATAACTTATAAAGTTTCCAAACGACACGAAGAAACTAAGTACTTATCTATAAATAAATTGAAATAATTTATAAAAAGAGAATTGTTTTCGGTACCTACTATAATTGTTTTTGATCACAATTTCACTATCTTGACATTCAATTTATATTTTTTGAATTTATAGTATAGACTAGAGAACTAAGACAGTTTCTGGCTACTAAGTTTATATAATTTTCACATTATAAATTAATGTCCTAAACAATGAAAAGGACTATTAAAACACGTCTAATTTAATTCTTAGCCTTAGCAACACTATATGTAACCTCAAAAGCTTAAATATTTTTGTTAATATTCACAATGTTTCGAATAGTTTATATCAATATCACCAATCAATTCTACTAATAATAAATCTGTAAGTGTAGGTATATTGTACGTATGTATGTTCCTCCATAACTCTTAACGAATTAACTTAACTTTTTTCTTTTTCAACGCGGACGAAGTCGCAGGCACCAGCTAGCTATTTATAAGAACCCGACACCCGACGCGAAAACTGATTTTACGAAATAATTTTGATGTGTGTCTGTGTGCTACTTTTTTCTTTTTCAACGTGGACAAAGTCGCGGGCGCCAGCTAGTAGATAAATAAATATGTACCTAAAAAACAAATACCTACTAAGAGTTTGGCTTCATATTCAGGAGACTGTTTCACTTTAATGATATGGGATTCATGACCTACAGATCAAAACGCATTTTTCACATTCCTAATTGAAGACTATCCATAATCAACTGTTGACTTTTGACCTTAAACGAAGTAATTTCACGTAACTTATGTTAAAAGTTACTTATTATAATAATACATAGGTAATAAATAATGCACACTTGGCGATGTTTAATGCATTTTTCTGTTACTAAATACAGGACGTAGTTAGCACATCTACGTTTGAATTATTCAAGTTATGGCGACCAACGATGCGTAAAAACTAAATACAAATAATAACACCAACAAGAAGTAATAACAACGCCGCAAAAATACTAATGGAAAATTAACATTTCTCCACGATTTATGGTAAATAAGCGGATAATTTACAAAAAAAATCTTAATTATAAGCCAAAGAAGACCACCGTGAAATAACAACATCTGTACTTCTACCATGAGCTATAATGAATGCACTCGTTAACGAGAGGGAAAAAAATATATATGAAAAACTGTCAATATAAATGTCAATGTCAAATTGACAATTTTCGCATTTTATAAACATTTTACGCTCTCGCTAGCGAGTGCGGTCATTACATACTTATGAGGGCATAGTGCGAGTTTAAATTAATATAATTAATATAAATTATTAGACTTGATTAACTTAATATAAATATAACTAATTTATTTTTTGCATTAAGTACCTATATCTAATTTTAAATATTATATAATTTCATATTTATTATAAATATTATATATTTATTTAATTATTATAAATAGTTTTTAGATCAACATTTACCGCGTTTTATAGATTTTCTTGCGTCCCTAAAAGAACCGGAATTATAATCTTTTTTAGTATTTCGGGAACTACAAAACCTCATGTACAGTCGGCCGCATAAGTCGATTAACACATTCTAAAGTGCAAAACAACATTATTATTATTATTATTATTATTGTAAAAGCTTCAGTAAGTAAGTAAGTAAGTAAATTGAGTGTTCAGTTAGTATGCACCTTTGAATGTGTTTATTCGACTTATGCGGCCGACTGTACACGTATTAAGATATCTTTGAAAGGAAGCCTACCTGGATCTGTCGCGTCGAGGGTCTGAGGTGGCGGTTGACTGAGAGGTCCAGGCGTACCACCGGAACCTGGGGAACGGACGTCATCGTTCACCGCGCCGCCGTACGAAAGCGACGAAGACGGTGGTCTCTGTTGACAATACATTAACACATTGGTTATGATCGCCTGGTAACAATATGCTTAAAGTGCTGACTAGATTCCTTCCTATCCTGGATGTCTAGTGTCCTTAAAAGGATTCATATTTTCCGAATTCTGTTAAAAAAATAAGTTGTATCTAAATGAATTCTTTCTTTCTTTCTTTCTTTCAAATAACACTAGTGCCTAATTGGATCAAATCAGTAATAATCAAGCTTTCTTTCTTTCTTTCAAATAACACTAGTGCCTAATTGGATCAAATCAGTAATAATCAAGCTTTCTTTCTTTCTTTCTTTCTTTCTTTCTTTCTTTCAAATAACACTAGTGCCTAATTGGATCAAATCAGTAATAATCAAGCTTTCTTTCTTTCTTTCTTTCTTTCTTTCTTTCAAATAACACTAGTGCCTAATTGGATCAAATCAGTAATAATCAAGCTTTCTTTCTTTCTTTCTTTCTTTCTTTCTTTCTTTCTTTCTTTCTTTCTTTCTTTCAAATAACACTAGTGCCTAATTGGATCAAATCAGTAACAATCAAGCTTTCTTTCTTTCTTTCAAATAACACTAGTGCCTAATTGGATCAAATCAGTAATAATCAAGCTTTCTTTCTTTCTTTCTTTCTTTCTTTCTTTCTTTCTTTCTTTCTTTCTTTCTTTCTTTCTTTCTTTCTTTCTTTCTTTCTTTCTTTCAAATAACACTAGTGCCTAATTGGATCAAATCAGTAATAATCAAGCTTTCTTTCTTTCTTTCTTTCTTTCTTTCTTTCAAATAACACTAGTGCCTAATTGGATCAAATCAGTAATAATCAAGCTTTCTTTCTTTCTTTCTTTCTTTCTTTCTTTCTTTCTTTCTTTCTTTCTTTCTTTCTTTCTTTCTTTCTTTCTTTCTTTCTTTCAAATAACACTAGTGCCTAATTGGATCAAATCAGTAATAATCAAGCTTTCTTTCTTTCTTTCTTTCTTTCAAATAACACTAGTGCCTAATTGGATCAAATCAGTAATAATCAAGCTTTCTTTCTTTCTTTCTTTCTTTCTTTCTTTCAAATAACACTAGTGCCTAATTGGATCAAATCAGTAATAATCAAGCTTTCTTTCTTTCTTTCTTTCTTTCTTTCTTTCAAATAACACTAGTGCCTAATTGGATCGGATCAGTTAACCAAGCTAACTAGATGAGAAATGTAAAAAATAAATATAAAATATTCACAAAACTGTTAAAAATATGACAATAAAATGAATAAATGTAACCATTTTTTAACATTATAAATACTTTTGTGTCATTTAAATCGATCCAGTAATACAAAAAGTTTACCATAAGTGACAGAGATGTCAAGTTTTAACCGCCTTTTCAATCTTAGTAAAATAGTAGGTACTGTAATAGTGAGTAAGGGATTCCATAGCCTATTTCCCTATCCCATCCCAATCCAGTACCCTCAATCCCACTATGATTGACAGCACATTTGCAACACCTGTGTCGTTACTTGTGTTATAGGCGACGGTAGCCAAGCCACCTACAATTAAGTGGTTATCTTTTGACCTTTACATTAAAAAAAACCAGAAGAAACATGTTTTCAAAGCCTTGCTGAAGGTGAATAAGGCGAGTATAAAATTTGTGACCATATTCTACGCAAAGAAAGTATGTAGATAGTGTAACATTTTAGATTATTGGTTATTTTCCAGAGTAGACGCTAATTCTATTTACGCATTCTCTAACTATATGCTTCATTTGACACAGCTGTTGAGCCGACACGCATCGCTGATCACTTCTCTAACAATGTAGCGAAAGCAAATACACATTTCGGTGTCTCTCAATAATAATACATACCTAATTATTGTACAATTAATTAGATACTTAACAATGTAAATCGTAATTTCTTTATTAGTCCCACAGAAGTCGTTTTTTTTTTAAGAATTAATTTGCACCTTTCATAATGAAATAATTTCTTTACTGCAATACTCAAATAAAAAAAGAATCGAATGGAGTTTTTATACAATTTGAAAATTATCTATGTAAATAACTCATAATTATAACTGCTGTAGGTATCAATATACCTACTTATAACTGTAGTATACTATATAGGTATTATATAAGATATTAATTGCAGGCAAAGTGCCTTGCTACTACGCCTTTACCTTGCATCTGGATGGATGACAGTTGGTAATAGTTCTGAAAACAGGATAACCTCAGATGTGAGAGCATTTAGTAATATCTTATTACTTCACTGCTTGGCTCGTTTACTAGAGGTTATTATTTCGTGTCGGGTAATTTACAATAAGTGTTGGAAATGAAAAATGTTTATAATATTTCCTAGTTTCACTGCGCAACGCTGCAAGGACCATAAGGCAGGTGGCGCATGCGTAATGGCGGATTAGCGTGCGCCTCGGCTCATTACTTCACTTCCGAAATGTTACAACAACTATAGTTAGGTGTATCGGTTTGAACTTAACATAATATTTACAGCTCTATCTTATATGATAGAAAATATAAAGGCAAAAGATGCAGAAATATCACTTCTGTTCTATTCAGAGCGAATGTTAGATCATAATAATTGAAATCCCAAAAAAGAAACAGAAGTAATAACAATGTTATAAATTGGGAAGTCTGGAGTGTTTGAGTCTGAGTCTCTATCTTATATGATAGTAAATATAAGATACAGAAATAATAACAATGTTATAAATTGGGAAGTCTGGAGTGTCTGAGTCTGAGTCTCTATCTTATATGATAGTAAATATAAGATACAGAAATATCACTTCTGTTCTATGAGCGAATGTTAGATCATATAAATGAAATCCCAAAAAAGAAACAAAAGTAATAACAATGTTATAAATTGGGAAGTCTGGAGTGTCTGAGTCTGAGTCTCTATCTTATATGATAGAAAATATAAGATACAGAAATATCACTTCTGTTCTATGAGCGAATGTTAGATCATATAAATGAAATCCCAAAAAAGAAACAAAAGTAATAACAATGTTATAAATTGGGAAGTCTGGAGTGTCTGAGTCTGAGTCTCTATCTTATATGATAGAAAATATAAGATACAGAAATATCACTTCTGTTCTATGAGCGAATGTTAGATCATATAAATGAAATCCCAAAAAAGAAACAAAAGTAATAACAATGTTATAAATTGGGAAGTCTGGAGTGTCTGAGTCTGAGTCTCTATCTTATATGATAGAAAATATAAGATACAGAAATATCACTTCTGTTCTATTCAGAGCGAATGTTAGATCATATAAATGAAATCCAAAAGTAATAACAATGTTATAAATTGGGAAGTCTGGAGTGTCTGGAGTACGCCGTTAAAAAAATTACGCATACCTAATATTAATTAAGGGCAAACATCAATTAATATTAGGTAGGTATTGAAATAATTATACTTTGAATAAAAGTTAATCAGAGATTTATTTCTGATTTCAGGTAAGTTGACATTTGCCTAAGATTGCCTAAAAATATAATTTTTGTGTATGAATGTACGCAACTACTTATTTTATATTAACTGTACCTAATTATATTACGTTTATTTTATATAAATACATACATAAACTTTTTTTAGCTATTTTTTTCTTTATTAAAACTGAATCGACCTTCTAATTTTAATTTCTCTCTCCAACACTTGTACAAAACAGTATCGCGTGACCGCTACCACTCAATTTTCAACACCCAAAAATATTGACAAATAATGAGGACGAAAGGTGTTACAATTCGATCGTTATTACACACAGACAGACAATTCGCTAACGATATAAAATTACCCCCTCAACCCCCAAACCGTGAACAAACAAAATTATAACAATAAAACGCGCTCATAATGATGAAGTCGCGAAACGCAAGTAATTTCTGTTTCTCGCATATGGTGTGAACGGAACCCATTAGCGGACACACGCTTCCTGCTACAAAAAAATAACAGCTAACGTCGAAACTATTCTTAATTCGACAGTTTAAAACAAAAAGAGGTTCAGGTTAACAGTTTATTAACAAAAAAAAAGGCTGTTAGATACGAAATTGTTTCTTAAAACCATTGACGAAAATTAATATTTCTTCATAGACAATCGTTACTTAGACTGTCTTTCCTGTCTCTTTAATTCCGGTATCCTTAGTCTTACAGTGAACGGTCTACGTGTCTTCTCTTCACATTTAAATCGGTATAAACATTATTAAAATAATTTGCATGATAATAATGTTATTTTTATTATTACCTTGGTAAATAATATTATATTGAAATGGATCTAAAAATATATATAAAAAAGAGTTGGCCAACTCGCCCATTTATATTGTAATTTTTTCGTATGTCTACTCGTAGTTCGTAGTGTAGGTGCGGTCCGTTAGAAAAGGGGTTAAGTAACCAAATTAACCCTTAACCTTAACCTTAAGTAACCAAATAATAACTGTAGAATTAAATGTTCTTATAGAAGTAATAATAAAAAAATATATAAGATATTTTACACCTGTTTTCATGCCGAAAAAAAAATGTACATGCATACTCATAGAAAAATTGTGTGTACGTTAAATGGTGTTAAATGTTATAAAAAATTACTTAAGTAATTTAATCTTTCATATATCTAGTCACTATTATTTTAAGTTATTAGGTAGTATCTTCTCTTAAGAAACTCGATACGCGTCATGCCCTTAAAATAAGTCTTATGAAGTTGGCAATAAGTTGCTTTTCACTTGCGATTTAGAGAAAGGCACCGTAAATCCTTGAAAACAGATGTCCAATATTCAAATAAGGAATAAGACGTGTATTTAACGGCCGCGGGAGTATTATTTGACTGTGTACCTGTTTTGCAGCCAGTACGACAGATCTGCACACGGTACTAAAATATATGATTACAATATCTACCTACATGAAACTAGAATTTTGTTGTCTATTCAACAGAAATAAGTAGGCAACTAACAATATATGTATTTTCATATGGACCGCGCGAAGCCAGGCGCAAGACATACAACATGTGAGAATAATGTAAAAATTGTCTCCTACTTGCATTCTTAGTGCTTTCCACTAAGTTAATATTTGTATTATTATTTATTAATGTTTTAATTAATAAATAATATTAAATAGAAACAAATTTTTTATTGATTTAATAAACATTTTGCAAATCATGAAATAATTCAAAATCACAAAAGTCGAAAAATCAGAATGCAAATGCTCTGAGAACTCCTGAAAGTTTTTAAGCTAAAAATTTGTATTATCAATAGTATGTATATCTCAAAACTCAATAGAATATCACTTCTGTAATACCTCTGTAATAAAACATGATAAAGTTCACAAATGTAATTGGCAGTAAATAACGAAGTATAACGGTGCAAACACAACACCTGACAGTTTACGCGGCTGCTTTGTCTTAGAAAGGAATTAAAAGTCCTTGGAATCGTGTGGCCGATATTGAAATCAGGCAATACTCGTACGGTGTATCCGAACATCGTCAGCTTGTGATTGGTGTAATTGAAAGTGGCGCGCGGCGGACATCTGTTCTAAATTCAAATTCGCCGTCTGTTCCGTTTCTTTAATGATTATTGAAATTGCCAGTTGGGATATGTGTTCTATTTTTGAAATGAAATTCTTAACCTCCTCAACAGACGAGTAATAGCACATCGATCGGCAACTTTAATTCCATTCATTTGCCTCTTTGTAAACTATAATTAAAACACTTTATAGGGGAGAATATTTGACGGGATTTCTTGGAAACTATTCTGTAACATATGAAATCGTCATCGAAATAACCGTAGACATAGGCATATACCTACTCTCACGCTCACGTTCTCTCAAAACACAAAAGCTTTCTAGATCCTAAGACCTAAAGTTAGAAAAAAAGAGCCAGATGATTCTATTAGTATTCTATCAGTAATGGAAGGGTACACTGCGATTTACAGTCAAATGACTGCGATGATGTCAAATTATGCCCAAATGGGCAGCATGTTTGGGCACAGTAATTACCTTCTTAAAGACCACCATGTGCTGTTGTGTTGTAAGTTGTATTTCGGTTAGTGATTATAGTGATTTTTCCCTATTATTACCTATAGACTCTATTTCCTTATCATTTCCTAATTCATCACACTTAATCCGCAGCGCACTTTACGTCTGTCTGACGAACTTAACATTAAAAGAAATTTGAGGGATGGAATGCATTTAAACAAGTATTAGGAAACACTAGCAGCGGCTTCTGCAAATTCTGTGATAATTTTTCTGCAAATTTCATTATATATGTCGTGGGCAGATAGTAGAATTGGGCAGATCGTAAAGTATGAAATCAAAAATCTTTCACTAAAAGTCAAAAATAAGTGCGACGAGGAGCGGAGCGAAGCAAAGCGAGGAGGAAAGTGTTCGGTTTACATGGAAATAAATTTGAGGAGCCGAGCGAAACGGAGCGGAGTGAGGCGACCCTTTCAGTTTTAACAGAAATATGATCTGCCCGGGAATATCATGATATACCCAATTCTACGATGTGCCGACGTCATATACAAAAACCTTCCTCCTTTAACGTTCTTTCTATTAGTGAAAACCGCATTAAAATCCGCTTCATAGTCTAAAAGATCTAAGCGTACATACAGAGGGACATAGTATGGGAAGCTGATTTTAATTTTATACAATGTAAGGAAGGTGAGTATAGGTACACCATAAAATAGGTTTTTAACTCAGCTATAACTTGGATACCTAACGTAAACCTTTGGCATTCTGTTTGTAATCTTTCCTACATTCAATTAACTGTAGCCGAGGTCTATTACTTTAAATTAAAACAATCCGCGGTGAGGTAATAAGACACCTAACGATCGTTAGTGTTCACAATCAATTTAACCGACGTGAACAACAATTAGTGTTGTGTTTTTTCGGTGATTAAGAGTTGTATTGTGTAGCAAATGATACATATCAATCATAGTGGACTTACCACTTACCACTATGTTAATGTGCCTATTCCAAATATTAATTTGCTTCTCGATTTTATGCATTTTGCTCACACTAGAGATTCCTAAACGTTGTTTTATGTCGATGTTGACGATTACCTGAATTATTCCTATTGGAAATTGTCTCCTAATGTCTAAGTTAAATCATAGGCATCTTATTTACATAATTAAAGTATTATTTCAATATTTTTAAAAAATATTATTTAACAATCTAAGGTTTACACTAATTCTTAAGTGTCTAATTTTTTTAATAAAAACAATTCCCTATTTCAGATAGATTTATTAATAATTAATAAATAATAGCAAACCTCAGATTACATTTTTTTTAAATATAATTATAGAAGAAAATACATATTCAAATTCAAATTCATTTATTTTCAGGTATGTATAGAAGATATTTTGTTTATACATTCGTTGTTAATACTAAACTGTTTCCAATTAAATAAAATCTAAGCAAATTTTTATATAATACTTATGTCTAATATATATACTAATATAGGTACAACAGTAATAAGATATTTAATACAAGATGAAAGAAAAGAAATAATAATAATTATAATAATAATAAGAAGAATAATTTACAAGTAAATGCCTAAAAACTAAAATATGAAGTGTATTTTTTCTCTCGAACACTGGATCTTTCCAGATAATATGGCATAGCGACCACAGCAAGGTCTTTCCTGGAAGGACCGCACGACAGACACACTGGTGAAAGTTTTTTGCGGTGTCCCAAAAACGTATGGGAACAATCTACACTTTCAACTACCACACGTGTTACGGAATATATTAAAAACGAGTAGTAACCTCACACACCGAACAAACATAGGAGACGCCAAACGAAAAACATTAGTGTAACTCCAGACTAAATAAGCCGAAGCGTACCCCGAAGGGGATCACCGCACAAACATGCGTAATAATAATTACGCCAGTATGTCGCAAAAACGAAACAATGAATTCACACGAGCGACGCAGCGGCACGCGACTAGTATCAAGTTTCGTGGGAATATTGCGATGATGCGATACGATATAATCAGTTTCAGAAAAACACACATACCTAAGGATGCATGTAAAGCATTATAATTATGACAATAATAATTGAAAAATAAATACAAAAAAAAATTAAATTAATAACAATATGCTATGTGTATCTTATATATATATATATTTTATATTTATTTATAATTGTTTGATTATATAAAATACAAAAATTAAAATCAATAATAATATTTCTTTGTATATTATTGGTTTGTTAACTGTTCAATTTCAAATAATAATTTGATAACAAGAACTAAATAAAAATGTTCTTCAAGAAACCCGAGAAAGGTTAAGAATTATGAAGCATAGGTACTAATTTCGTGTTTATATAACATATATATGTCGGTACAATTTTATTAGAATTTGTATATTGACGAGACATTGACATATTATAAAAAATATTTTAGCGATTATGATTTCTGATGACCTTATTAATATAAAAATAGCTTTTCATATTAATAATATAAATAGGTATAAAGCTACAAAATAGTTTATTTCATATGAAAATAATGAAATGGTAGATCTAATCGAATAGTAAAAGTCGTTTCCCCCTTTGAGATCAGCCGGACAGAGGGAGAGACGAGGGATGGAACAACTCGACTTTTCCATTACCATTAATTTACCCCAATGAGACTTTACTGTGTCATCTTAAAAGAGGTCATACATCTTAATATTAGACTTCTTTTTGTTTTGTTTTCAGCCATCTTGCAAACAACTCGACCGACTACTAATAGGATAATTCGTCAAACAGTTTATATGGCTACATTTTTTTAAAATTATTTATAAAGTGGTTAAGAAAGTAGGTTATAAATTAGAGTTTAGAGGAAAGAGGATAAGGTCATATTCAAAGACTGTAAGTTGAAAAGTCCTACATTAGTGATGGCGACATCACACCCACTTACAGAAGGTGTTATTAAAATATATTCAAATAAAATCAAGTTGAAATTTTTTTTTAAAAATTATTATAATATTTTTTTAGATTTTTTCAATGAAAACAGAATCATACCTATATTCAATGAAAGGCGTTTAAAAAATGTTTAAAAAAAGTCTACAGATTTAAATGGATTCGTAATGTCACCAGTGTAAGGTCATGAATGAATAGTGAAACAAAGGTACAAAAATAGCCTACACTTTTCTCCCACCTGGCGTACAGAAACCCGATCCTGCGCACGCGTCGTTCCAATACGAAATTTAAATTCGAATTTCCAACGAACGCTCCAATTCCTACGCTTTGGAAGCATTGTCCTTTTTATGAATTGTTTTGAATTTAATTCGTTTTGAACGTGCGCTTGACTGTCGATTCTTCATTGTTTTTATTGTTCCCGTTTTTATAATGAACACAAACCCTTTATTTCGAGGTTGGATTTCAAAATATTTAAGCCCATTGATTTAAAAACTATAATATGGACTTCAAATAGAATAACGTCAATCTAAAACCAATATACAAATATAAGCAGTTATATTATTATACTAGCTATTTCCCGCGACTTCGTCCGCGTTGAACGATGAAAGGTACCCTATGTCCTTTCTGGTGTCACAGACAACGTGTATGCAAAATTTCATGGTGATCGGTTCAGTAGTTTTTGCGTGAAAGCGTAACAAACAAACTCACATTCACATTTATAATATTAATAAGGATACCTAAGGATGTGTTGGACCACTTTTGAAATTCTCAAAGTCACCAAAGGGACAGTCCCTTCTGTTCTGTTGAGACACGTATCTACTTAGAAAATACATTAAGTGACAATAATAGAGCACTAAATTTGGGATGCTCAAAGTAAGAGAATCACATATCAAGATATACCTGTTTAATATCCGCCTTAACCAGTATTAAAGTAGTCAAATGTATATTATAGTGAGTACAGTAATTGTATTGTAATGTGTGGTATTATTTAAAACGGACGGTTTCCTTCTTTACGCGCCAAGGTCGAAGTTTATAGCCTTTTAACTGATTCTCCTAGTGTCACATAGCACCTTACACGTGACTTAAATATTATACCATTTTAAGGTGCTTTCATACCGAGTAAATTAGTCACCACAATTTAATCGGTATGAAAGGAAGCTGGTGCTTCTCGCGTGGTCCCATTTCAATTTGGTCCAGTTCTGAATTTTTTTTTTTTGTTAAAAAGACTTATTTTTGTTTTATTCTATTCGTATTGTACATAAATCATTATCATACAACGTGCATACAACCTTTTGTTTATTTGTATAGTGCCCCCTCAGATTATTAAAACAGAAGTGCCCCGTTAAAGTACATATTAGCGTTACATTTAAAATGTATATATATATATATACTTACTTACTTACTTACTTACTTTTAATTTGAGTTAAGAAACGATTAATGAAGTAAAGTCTAAGTCAATAATATAACAGCGAGTTAATCTTTCATTCCAGAAGCTCTAATACCTATAGCAATATTAGCTCTGTTAAAAAGTTAGAAAAAGCACTGCTTAAACAAAATGCTGAATGATATTTACGTATCGACATAACCTATTTTCCAGCCAGTGCCAGTTCTGTGCCAGTGCGAAGTTAAAAATAAAGTTGTAAGACTTGAAAGCTTCTACCAATAATGCAATTTCTTTAAACTTTTTTCTTATGGTTAAGCGTTGGAAATAAAATACTATAAAATAGATCTTATAGAAACTTAGCATCTATACATAATATTATGAAATTAATTTGAAAATAAAAATATTTAATACGGTATTTATGTCTATTTAACTGATTTATTAAACGCCAAACCCTAACGTGTTAAAATAGGCCAACGAACGTCTATGATAGGTACCGTTGCTTGGTGTAGGCTTACTTATTACGTCAATGTTTTGTGTTCAATGGAAAAATAAAAATAATTTATTATTCGCTTCATATAACAAGTGATTGTTCGATTTTTGAATTCAGTTAATCCTTTGTGCTTAATATGTTCAAATATTGTACAAGCACCTTTACAACAATGGCGCCTTCTATGAGTTCAAGGACCGGCATGGGAAAGCCACTCGAACGCACGTGATATCATGTCACCTATAAATCTATAACTCTCTTTTATAACTTATTACGTAGCAATAAAGTCTAATTTTGTATCAAATATTGTCACTATCAGTTTTTCGCGTATCAGTTGTTTGTGATATTTTTTTCAAGATGTCCCAGTTCACATCGCGATACAGTTCTTGTGGAATTCGATGGAATTAGATCGGATTTAATAACTTCGAAAAAATGTTATCTTGTAATCATCTAAGTTATTTCATTTCCTATGAGAAATTCTAAGTACTTTAATTTCACCTGTGATTCTCCGTATTTTTCTCAATACTGAATTATGCTGAACGAAATAGTTCAACAGTAATTTTAGCTTATTTGTTTATAGACTCAAAACACCTTAGTACTTATAAATTTGGCAAATTAACATGTTTATTAGGAAACTGGGTAAAAAATCTGTCATCAGTAGTTAAGTATATACTTAGGTTACGCATAACTCCTGTGATTCTAAAATCAAAGAATTTCATTCATTGTTATTGGCATTTGTTAGTTTTTTTTATTGCCAAGCCTAGTATTAGCGGAATTGGTCCGTGAGCCAGCGACAGATTTTCATGACCAATTTCCTCTCAGTCGATAACTCGTAAAATGACTGAGAGAGTTGTATCATGATGCGTTGTGAACGTCAGCTGCGGCTCCGATGGTGGGTTGAGCAGTAGAGTGGTAGCCGCCCACGCACATAATAAAGAATTTTTTTAATCATTTATTCCCGATTAAGAATTCATCAAATTATAGTTAGCCTAATGTTTTGTAGAAACAAAATTGTCAACTATTTATAAAATGGTGGATTATACGTCAGCAGGTCACACGAATATAAAAAAATATATACGTGTTCAGTAGAAAATTTCCAATAGAAAATTTATCAGATGATAGTTTATGTATTACTGTTAAATAAATAAAAATGTCAGCTGGCTATATCTTGGTGGAATGCTTGTCAGCTGATGCTCTGAAAGTGTAACGGGCTACCACTGCTCAACCCACCATCGGAGCGGCAGCTGACGTTCACAACGCATCATGATACAACTCTCTCAGGCATTTTACAAATTATCGACTGAGAGGAAATCATTGACGAAATTAGTGCCTGGCTTACGGACCAAATGCTGTATTCAAGTTCAACTGGACAAAGAAAGAAGTTATACAGTTCGGGTATTCCCCGTAACTCCAGGAATACAAAGTCAACTAAGCTATGAAATAGACCTTCTTCTGATTACACTGACAAAATTTGAATTTATCAATTAATTTTAAGATCCTTGCTAGAATAAAAAATAATAATTTAAAAAAGTATATATAGATGAAGAATGTTATTTTTAAAATCACGTAAACAGAGTTAATAATTATAGAAAATAATCTGTATGAAAATAGAAATTTTACAGGTAAATCATATTTATTAGCACGAAGTAATTCCAATATATATTTTTGGCTAAGTTTAAATTAAAGTGAAAAATTATAATTTTTCAATCAATCCAATCCATCGTTTTTAATCGATCAATCAAATCAATTCAAGTCAAAAACCATTCGATTTGTCAACAATTTTGAACTAAATGCATAGGAAATAGTTCCGTTTCCTATCTTTTGTTACAATCATTAGAATTTATTGCAAGAACATAGATCTTAATTAGGACAGTACGCAAATTTATGCAAAATAACAACAATGAATGCAAAGTGATTCGTTAAAACTAGAATGTTGTCTAGCTGGGTGATGTTTTAATGTTTACAAAGAGCAAATATATTACATTATGAGAACTAAAAAAAAAAGCCTTGTTTAGTCTACATAGACAATAATTCAAAATTAAAACTATTTCTTTAAATGTTTTCATTTTTATATATTTTTGTCAAGCGTTGATTTTCTTCTTTTTCAACGCTTAAGAAAGGGGCGCGAGCAAAGTCACGGTAAAAAGCTAGTAAAATGTAAATTAATTTTTTTTGATTGTTTTTTTTTTTTCTTTTTGATTGTGAATATATCTATACTAATATTATAATAATAATAATAATCATTTATTTCAGACAATTTAGTCCATACAAAGTAAAACATAAAAAATAACATAAATTAAACTAAGTTTAACTACCTATGATATAAAATATTTATAAAGAGGAAAGATTTGATTGTTTGTTTGTATAGAATAGGCTCCGAAACTACTGGACCGATTTGAAAAATTCTTTTACCATTAGAAGCCGACATTATCCGTGATGAACATAGGATACTTTTTACCGCGGGAAAATGCTTCATTCCTACGGGAAATCTAAAATAAAAGCAAATACTAGCGGCTTGGCCCGGGAGATAGCGCCATCTATCCAAAATACGGTAGATGGCGTTTTATACTTGTCTACGCGGACGAATTCGCGAGCACCAGCTAATATAATATAAAATTTGTTTAAAGGTATAAAACCATGCATAGTCCTACGTATTTGCAAAGAAACCTACCAAAATCAATCAAACTCATCCATGGCGTAAAATGGTAAATGTTTTATGAGGTTTTGGTAACGGAGAGTTTTAAGTAATGCATAAATAATAATATGTAAAATGCAGTGCAATCACTTGCCTACCAGAGTCACGAATAAAAATAACTCTACTTGTAATAAACAAGAAATAAATAGGAAAAAAGTTTTATTGCAATTTACGGTTGGCCTTAGCCTCAACCGGTAAGACATTAAAGGAGCTATTGAATTCACTTTTGCATCTAGCCAGGCTGCGGCAAAATTAATATATTCTCATTTAATATGCAAATAGTGTAGCCGGCCCCTTATCTCACTTGTCTGCTCCGTTCAATCAATGTGTCCTTTACTTGGACTATCTCTTTGCGATCTCGACTCCTTCGGTCTCATGCCGCCCTGGTACATGGATTTATTACCTTCGACCATCATTAAAATTTATCTATTTTTAACAAGGAGGTGGAGATATCAAAATATAAGAAAAATTTATGGCAGCAATATTTTTAACTAGCCGGTGCCCGCGACTTGGACCGCCTTGAACGATAAAAGGTACCCTATGTCCTTTCTGGTGTCACAGACAACGTCTATGCAAAATTTCATGGTGATCGGTTCAGTAGTTTTTGCGTGAAGCGGTCTGACAAAGAATTGGTCTGTACCTGTAGATCATATACCATTAAAAAATCATATATTATAGCAAAACTTAAAATAACAAATTAAAAAATAATAATAAAGAAATCTAAACCTATTTTATATACCTATTAAATTTTTGCATAAACAAAATATTATGGATAATAAAATAACATTCCAGTCTAAACTATGAAAAAGATACACAACACAATACACACAGTTTCGATGGATTTCGTCATATTATATTCAAATCTACGCTATTCAAAATGTAAGACATAATATATAATTTTTGAATTATTTCAAAGCACTAGAATAATAAATAGAAATAGAGGCACAGTTGTCGTACATCAATGTATATGAAAATTAGGTCGAATCATCAATGGCTAATCAAGTGTAATTGTGTTATAACAATAGTTAGGGGAGGCACAATGATTGGTACACAATTGTTTACAGAGTAACAGGAGCTGAGCTTATAGTGTTCGAGAAAGGGGAACATATATATATTGTATTGAACGATGTGTATAGTTAGTAGAAATTATTTAGAGCACGGTAGGTAACTACTTTTAAGTATTATGAAGGTTTGGCTGTATGGAGTTGCAGCCTAGTATCTAATGCATCCGCATTTGCAACCCTATGGTGTTGATGGTAGGAAGGCACATACAATCAAATGGTTTGTCGCGGCCTGCTCACAACCTTTTCTATACCTAAATCTTATATTTGAATTGAATAGGCTCCAAAACTACTGGACCGATTTGAAAAATTCTTTCACTGTTAGGAAGCTATATTATCAGCGAGTAACATAGGATATATTTTATAAAGTTACGCGGACGAGGTCGCGTGCAACAGCTAGTTTAAGATGAAAAAAAGTGTTTCACATCCTCATCGCATGCAACAAGTGGAAGGAGCCCATATTTATAAGTAAGTACTAGTCACTTTTCCATTTTTGTTCTAATAAATAAATAGTTGTTCTAATTTCTTTATTAAGATCGCTAGTAAGATAAAAATCACAAGAAGCCTCAACTAATCTGACAGCGACATGCCATGACATGCCAGCAGTTATTAGCGATAGCAAAAAGTTAACAATAGATAACAATTATTAGAACTAACTAATAAAGGTTGATCAATTGGTATTCAAATTTAAATTAATTTATTGTAATTAATTGAACTAATTAATTAAACACGTTTTAAAGGTTTTAAATGTGTTTGTAATAAATGTATGTATTAAGTAATTGGAGTAGGAAACATTTTTTTTATGTTAAGGTCGACAGACAGGCTGACGGTCCACTTGATGGTAGGTGGCTACCGTCGCCTATAACACAAGCAACGCCATAAGTGCTACAAGTGCGCTGCCGTCCATAGAAAGATTAAGGATAATGGATAAGGGAGGGATGGAGTAATGGGCTCTGGCATCCCTTACTCACTCACCGAAACACAACAGCACATGCCTAATGCAGTTATTTCACGGTGGTATTCTGTAAGGTGGTGGTTACTGCCGCCAGACGGGCTGCCCAAATGATTGCGAAAAGCAGTGTGCCTTATACCACTAACATTGGCCTAACATGGATTTAAAAAAAATCACAAATAGGAGTCTGTTCTTGTTTACCAGATAGCGACACTTGATTAAAGCTAACAACTACTTTACCAAGAAAAAATATTTTGAAATTTACATTTGAAAGTGAAATAATTATGTATCAAGCTGTCTTTTTAATTGAAACACAAAATTTAGTATTCAAAACCACAAGTAACCACAAAAATTAAATATTTCATTACATTTTTTATACTATGGTAAGTTAGTATTGCGTATAATAGTTATGAAGACCTACTAAGCCAAGAAGTAACTGCAGTTGATAAGGGCGATGATGATATTCTGCCAGATAATATGACTCATGAATGCCTAACCAGACGTGAGTTAAATAAATGGCTGCAAGTGGTATAATTGTAAATGTCAAGATATACCTATGCTTGTTATTATAATCTGGTGTCCTGCTGGGAGCTTTTGTAAGCTACCCGGTGTTCGCTGCACGTGATTCGTTAGTCTTTTTTTACAACTTTTTACAAGCCATCCTTTATCCCTCAACTCAAACGGTTATGTACAGGCGAGCAACATATTAAAATGAATGTCATCGGAGCTGACCATTACTGAAGTGACCAACAATTTGAGCAATTTTATGTCTTCTTTGAACTGTGTATATATATTTTTTATATGAATAATGTGACGAAGGTTGGTTCTTATGAGGAACAATTTGGAAAATTGACTGGAAAACGTGAGAAGCCCCGGATTCAGATCGCTAATCTTCTTTTATTATGAGTAAAAATCCATCTTTGTACATAAAATAAACGGGGAAGGTCTGTACTATTATTTTTTCTAATAAAAATCTGATAGAAAACTTGAAGAGTAAATAATAAAATACTAATTCTATTACTAGTTTAGAAACTAATTTAAAAACGAGTTAACTTATTAGTAGTAGATTAAAAAGAGAAATAGACAGACGTATGGTAGACGCACCTCTCACTAGTCCGACCACGCAACCGCTTGTATTAATATTTAAGAAACATCCAAGCCCAGTACACCTCATTAGCCATTCAATGTAACGGAACGGGCGCATATAAATTATTCAAGTCTATATGGTCAGCGATTACCACGTCTACCTAGGCTTCCTCCAACACTTCCGCCCTCTTATTGTTTTAATATATCAATATTATTATGCACATTAAACACCTATTAACTATACTATACAAAACAATTACGAATAAAAACAGTGCAGTAAAATTTATATAATGTCACAAGACAATGTATTAGTTTTTAAAACTTTAAAGAACACTAAAAAAAACACACACACTAAAGAAACACTAAAGAAATATAAATTCAAAGTAGCCTTTTAATAAAATAAAAAATATATAAAAATAAAAAAGGTAAAAGAGAGTCTCCATATGCTAAGTAGCAATAATCAAATGAGAAAGGAACTTTTAAAGGGAAGAAAGAGTTTTTCAAAAGTTTCATAGAGAGCAGATAATAGAACTGCTTTAAAGAATACATAAAAAGAGAAACTAATTTCTCTTATAGATTAAGTAAAAAGATGTAATGTAACATTCAAAACAAATCGCAGTTACCAAATCTTGGCGAACGTGTGTAGTGAATTTCAACTTAGTTTTTTTATTTTATAAGTCAGCACCATATCACAATGCTTAATAGAGCTTCAACGGTAATTAATAGGTATGAATTAAGCAAATAAAAGTTTACAAAGAGTAATAATAGAAACCCAAACATGAAAATCAAAACACTATTACGAATGTACGATCAAACAAAAAGGTCGTATATTAAAAAGCGTTCGGGTCCGTCAATAGGAGTAAAACCGCTGCTTTCAATAGGCTTTTTAACAGAAAGCTCTCATTGTGGGCGGCTTAAAGGGTTTCACGGCGACAATACGGCCTGAGTTTAATTAACCGGAGCTTAAAGCTTAATTGTAAGTGCAGTTAAGCCTACAACACGTGTCGGAGTCTCTCAGGGCACGGTGCTGGGGCCGTTGCTTTACAATCGACGTTATAATGAAATCGGTTTGACGCGTTTTAGAAATTTCAATGTTATGTTAATCAACTTTATGTTTGTTACATGTTGTATTCTATTAACACACCTTACCTATGCGTTTAAATTTGCGTGCAAATATTAACCTATCTGGACTATAAATATTTCATGATGAAAAAATACGTACATTATTCTATCTCATGTTTAAATAAATAATATTTTAATCCAATAGCTGCATCACGGAAGACATCTGTCTCTAGACTTATATTTACTAAATTATTTTGTGGTACGAAAAACCTTGCTAAACGATCTCCCGATATATCTATAGTAGTTCTGCTTTCTAAGATAACATCAACATTAACAGCAGTTTAAGTAGAGCATCAAAAATAACTAATAGTTTTTAAGCACATAAGTATAAATATAAAATATAAGCAGATTAAATAAAAGAGAGCCAGTCTTTACCCTTATAATATTATAACGTAACTTGAATTTGCTTGTGTTTATGGTCGATGGTAGCCATCTACTATCACATTTACCTGTAATCCTATAGATAAGTATACTTGTAATCCTAATCGTAAAAGGAATTTTATATACCTAGTCGTGGTGAGTACTAAAAATAAAGTAAGATTGAATTTTGCTTTGAAGTTTTAATCGCACAGTTAATTCGAGAGTTTATACAAGAAATCTCTCTCCGAGATTATTTATGCCCTCCGTCTTTATTAGAAGTTATTTGCCCGCAAGCAATTTACAGGGAAACCAAACATCAATTACCGCACAAAAACAAACTAGAGGAAAAATCATTAGGGTAGCGCGTTGAGGGGGTGAGCACAATGGAAAACAGTGGCGTTCGAGTGGTTGCAGTCATTGTGTGGAGATTGTACGTTTGGCCACAGGAGTAAGGGTAGTTCTACAATAGGAACGTGAGATTAGTGTTGTCGCGAGAGAACTCTAAATAGTATATGTTTGTACTGCCTATTTGCTTACTCCGTTCGAAGGAGCGTTGACAATAAAACAGTACCATTTTTTCACCCCTTTTAGTAACTGCCAAGAATTTTATTTTTTAGTTTTTTTAAAGTTAACATTTACAAATTGATACTATCCAAACTCTAGATAGAGTCGTCTTCTTCACTGATGGAGGTCAAGCCCGCTGTGAAATTACAAAAATCTCGATGCACGCGACTTCGTCGAAGTATCTTTTAAGAAATATAGCCTTGTTACTCACTGATAATGTAGCTTTCTATAAGTGAAAGAATTTTTAAAATCCGTCCAATCAATAGTGAATCGAGCATTAATTGGCATCCTCATTACCGTTGTTAATATATATTGAAATCAAAAAAGATTTCTACCTCTAATTTGTTGAGCAGTCAAAATGTGATGCTGAGCCCTGAAAATCCAGATATTATTACAATTAGAACTGATTGTACACGTGCTCATGTTTTTCTATTTATCCTACAGTAAGATTATTATTATCTCTGTGGTAAAATGGTGCTTTTTACGTTTTAAAATGAATATATATCAGAGAGAATTCGAGTGTATGTCTGTTTTGTTTGTAACTCGACACCTCGATAGATTTCTCTCGCCCTTTGTCTTGCCCTCCGCCCTCCTCGCTATTTCTATTCCCTAGCATAACTGTTAAACGCATAACCATTCACTTTTGAATGCGGTTTCCTTTTCAACATTTTGAAGTATTGTTTTCTTCTTTGATATTATTTTCAACGGGGAATAAGTTTGATAAAAAAAATTATGCATGTTTGCATAAACTGAGATGTAAAGGATTATAGCAAATTCTGCTATCATCTCATTATTCCTTATCCTTTGAACTATTAAATTATTACGATCAGCAATGCACTTGCAACCGCTATGATGTGGGTTGTGTTATGAGCAACGGCTAACGGTTGCCATTTACCATCAAGTGAACGGTCAGTCTGGCTACTCTGTTGCCTTACAAAAACCTTACAAAAACGGCTACGGCTTACGGCTACCTTACAAAAAAACTCAAAATTTGGGTGAAAAGCTTTTGAATACCTTGAATACGATTTGTTTTATATCTAGAAATCATTCAATTATTTTAGCTATCGACTCCCAGTGAATATTAATACTAATCCTAATGTTGTGTATAAAAAGATTTAAATGCAATAAATTTTAATTGTCACTATGAATACGAACAAATCTATGAAAATTACAAAAACGTTATAAAAGTTATCATTTATGAAACTTTAAATCAATTTAAAGTGTGTTACAAAAGAGAAAATGTCTTCTAAAACAGTGCTGATTTCGACGAAGAGGAACTTCTCGAAACATTATAAGAAAAACTTAAGTAAAAGTGATGATTGAAACAAACCCAGTACAAGTACAAGACACGTCCCACCCTAAGTGTATTAAATCGTCTAAACTTTGGTAAAAAGTGAAAGGAGACAATGTGATATAATATAAATACTTTCAATAATAAAAAGTTCATATTGGTAGAAGTTTTTGGCGTGTGTTCCAAGGCGCAAATGCGGAACAACTATTTCACGTTTGAAACCATTACAAAAAAATATATATTTATGAAGCCTTCCAGAGTTCATTTGCTCTTCTAGTCCCTTATTCTAGTAAGGTTGGCAGCGCACTTGCGGCAATAACAGACTATAGACAGTTACCATCAATTGGACCGTCAGCTGGCCTGCCAAACTTTACCATACATAAATCTGTAAGTGTAGGTGTTGTATGTATGTATATTCCTCCATAACTCTTAAACGAATTAACGGATTTTCATGAAACTTGCTAGATAAACATTTAGACGTACGGGACACTTGATAGGCTATTTTTTCTTTTTGAACGCGGACGAAGTCGCGGGCGCCAGCTAGTATTACAATATAGTTATAATTAGCGCCTCTTTCACCAACGTCAAGTAAAGTGTTAATTAATTACTTTTAAAAATCATTTTCTGTTTTATTGAATAACACTCGGTTTAGTGCATCCATCGATAGCCGACTTTTTATTATTATTTTCTATTCAATGTTTGGGATTGGGACGTTTACCGTACAAACAAAGGTATATCAGCTCCATTATCCCCGGTTACCGGTGACTTTAAATGACAGTTTGGCCTACTTGACGTTTGTGAAAGAGGCGCTTAGAGTAACTATTTTAAGCATTTGACAAAATACTCTCTATCGTTAGTAGACGTTTTGAACCCGCTGAGTCATTGAGATCTAACTGAAACTCGTTCGCCGTTAACACAAGGCAAAAGTAAGGGAAAGAGATCTCTTATCGCAATTAGATTTTGACTTGAACCACCGCCGCCGTGTCGAAGTTGGACAGAGGGTTGCCAGTCGGAAAATTTTTAGGATACATTATCATAAGCACCCCGGCATGGGAATAGAAAATGGAAAAGTGAAGTTGTTCAGGGAAAGTTTGTGGAACTGTCGTGGACTGATATGAACAAACGGCTCCGCGCTTTTAATACAAATAAAAATATGCTTATTGAATTTGCAGCGTCTGATAAAAAATCTATATTTATATGTTTAATAAATCCAATAATAATAACAAAAATAAATAAAGATTATTTTCTTTAATTAAATCAATCAGTGCAATGTGTGAAATATCATTTAAATTCATACTAAATAGGTCAGTTTAATTTATTGTTATATCGAGTTTCGTACAAATTGGCAAAGCGACCAAGATATCTTTACATATAACATTTCTAATTTCTAATCTTAAGCAAGATTGTATTCAAAGTAATATATTGATAAATCTTGAAATAAATAAAACAACAATGAATACGAGGGGAAAAGGGAGAAGAGGAAATAAAATTGGAAATGTCGGGAAAACGAAATTTGTCTAAAATATCATCAGTTTTGAATCTTTTTTTAACTTTGACAACTTTTTTTTATTCTAATATCCTGCAATGTTTACTTTGAAAAGATACAATTACAATGGCTCGAGCGAAAAATATCTTACGTTATCAATTTATTTCACATTTTATTTCTTTATCGGTCAAAATAAAGATTAGGGTTATCTATTCGATATCTTTCGTGCTGATATTAAATTCCATTATAGTTTCGTATCATTTTCCCAGGCGAACTGATTCCCAAAAAGTGCGACTGAGTTTTATAGATTTACTTTTATAGTTTCATAGATAAGAAGCTTTAGAAAATAAGTTTATTTTGTCATGGTCCTTCGAGAACAACATTAGACGAAGTCGCGTGCAAAAGCTAGTCAATAAACCTAAGGAAAATTAAAATGGTTTTAAGAACTGCGCTGACTGCGCTGCGGTGAGTATAAGTAAGAACTTTGAAACGAAATCTGCTCTACCTCTCTATAAAGTATCTCATTAAGATGGATATTAAAAACATCAAACTACCATGACAACGTTTTATGTAAAGATTCTTGCCATTTATTCATATAAATTCTTACATGGCAATATAGGGCCTAATGGAATCCATTCACGGGAATTAATGAACAGGGCATATCACTTCCAAAGCTAACATTGGTAGTTGCTAATAATAACAACCACCCCAAAGAGAGAGCACCCTTTAAGAATTTCCGACTAATAGAAAGCGTACAGACAGACAGACAATCCATCACTAGTCCCCTTCCAATGTATTATTTATGGGACAACCCTGAACGGAATGCTAATCTCTCGATATCTTGAGAATTTTGGGGACACGTATTTGGGGATTGGTTATAGCTGTTATTGACAACTTTAAATCTGTAGCAGTAAATGCTATTTTTGAACTTATACAGAAGATTTTTGTGCAATCCTCAGAGATATAATATGTTTTTGAGGTCGTTTTAGACCTTAACACTGTTGTGTTAAGGGTCATTATAAATTATTCGGTATAAATAGATTTCAGGATTTATTTGTTTGTCTCAAATAAGAACAAGCACATTATAATAGACATAATAGGCATTAATGGTTTTACGTAATTTGTGGATAGATATGATTCATAGAGGTAGGTAACTTTGCCAATATGAGGATCATTACAAATTTCAAAACAAAAAATCTCAAGACAACGGTACTCATCTATAAGTTTCAGACATTACAAGAAATTATAGAAAAAGACTCTTTCTTTGCTAGATCTGCAAATTCTCTTTTGTTTATACTTAATCTGATTGACTTTCAAGACTTCTATTTGTTTAATTCGAAGACATGTAAAATCAGAGAATTTTCATCTAAATTATGGTTGATTCTAAATCATTCTAAATCATGGTATGATGTTTTCCTTTTTCTTTTCTTAAACAAAATGAAAATTACATGTGTTTGTGCGAAACATCGTTTTTAACCGCATTCAAAATGTATGTCGTTTTATGTATTACAAAGCCATTAATGTTTACGAAATTTGACTTACTTGTTATCAATGGTAAACATTGCCGGCTCCATATTATCTGTATTGCTAGTTTATTAACAAAAATAACTTATTGATTTTACCAAACATCCCGTTTTCTCAGTGTATAGTCTCACAGATATAGTGCCGCAAGTTTATTGTCTCTATGTTCCGATGTATTAAATTAATATTGTGTGTGCACCGTTATATCCATACAAAAATATCAGTATTTTTGATGTTGAAGGATAAGCTCAAATCGCATCTTAAATAATATATATAAAAGTATATGTGTGTAAGTACGTTTATGGACATCAAAACCTCTCAACCGTGATCACCGTGAAATTTTGGTTGCATTCAGTAATTGTTATGGTTTTAGAAAATAACATACCTTACTTTCCACACGAACGATACCGTGGGCAGAAGCTAGTCTATACTAATATTATAAAGAGGAAAGATTTGATTGTTTGTTTGTTTGTATAGAGTAGGCTCCGAAACTAGTGGACCGATTTAAAAAATTCTTTTACCATTAGAAGCCGACATTATCCGTGATGAACATAGGATATTTTTACCGCGGGAAAACGCTTCATTCCTACGGGAAATTTAAAATAAAAGTAAATACTAGCGGCTTGGCCCGGGAGATAGCGCCATCTATCCAAAATACGGTAGATGGCGTTTTATACTTTTCTACGTGGACGAAGTCGCGAGCACCAGCTAGTTATAGATAAAAGTTCAAACTTAGAATATTCTAAGTACTAGCGGCGTATAAAAAGTTAATTTAAATTAAACCGCATAGATGTAGTGTAGACACCATTAAAACCAAGTCTTTTTTGATATATTCCTCGCCGCATTAACTTGGAGGAAAAATGGAAAAAAATATCACCGTCCGTCGCCTATTTCTATAAATACATCACTTAGTCGGTAGATAGTAAGAAAAAAAGGATATTTTCGTGTGATCCGAGAGAGGGGCCCAAAATAAACCCCAGAGGGACTCTTTATTTTGTAACTGGAAACGAGTTTTTCCCACTCATGCTTCTCTGGTAGACTAGCGGTTTTAATTTCAATTTTAGGATAGTTTTTGAACTAAATTACTATATATAACTACATAGCTATATATTAAGCTGAAGAGTTTGTTTGTTTGTACGCGCTAATCTCAGGAACTACTGGTTCGAATTCAAAAATTATTTTTGTATTGGATAGTCCATTTATCGAGGAAGTCCTATATCCATTTATATAGGATATAGAGAACGCAGACGAAGTCGCACGCACCAGCTAGTAGTAGACAAATGTAAAATCACATTTGTATTGACTGATGATTTAAGCGCAAAGGAAAAAATTAATCACCTGAGTATTGCAATAGAGTATCAAAACAACTTTGAAAAAGTCAGTTTCCAACAATTGAGTCTACCGATTTTAGTAAGATACTTTAATATTAATTAACTTAAGTGTAGGAAAAATGCACTTTACTTATAAAGTTGTACATTACCGATAATATTGAAGAAAAGAAAATTGAACGAACTTTTAGACTTACCTGAAACAAAATTAAAACAACGATAAGTACAAACACTAAAATGATAAAGCAACACAATTCCAAATCGCCACCATTAACTATCAGTCATT
This sequence comes from Synanthedon vespiformis, assembly GCA_918317495.1. Taxonomy (NCBI): domain Eukaryota; kingdom Metazoa; phylum Arthropoda; class Insecta; order Lepidoptera; family Sesiidae; genus Synanthedon; species Synanthedon vespiformis. The sequence continues at coordinate 970,173 of OU906962.1, forward strand.
TATTATTTTAATTATAATAATATCCGAGTTAATAAACTTTTAGGTTGATTCTGTAACAGCAGTGAACGTTCAAAAGCATTGAGGCAAAAGTTATTTAAGTAACATGTGTACTGAAAATATAAATTTAATATATTTCGAAAGAAAATAATTGTTAATATTTAATTTTTTGCTACGACCAATATTTCATACTTAAATTTAAAAAAAAGAAAATATTGAATAATTTTATTTTGGAAGATTCGGTACATGAATCTATAGAAAATTTAAATTTTATATATAGATAATAGATAGATAATACCATTAAACAAACGCCTTTTATATTTTATATTATCACTGTGCCACTTAAACATAACATTATGGTAGTACTATCACATTATTATTTTACATTATTATGACGAAATTCTTTATTTATAAATGGAGAATCAACTTATTCGAGAATAACCCGGCTGCGTCTGCGCAACTCATTATCGTACTCGTAACGAGCGTTCGTAAATCATGTGAACACCCGAAGACCATTGTCTCGCGTTTAAATACAGACGGGATCGTGAACATCGATACTACTCGATTTGAGTTCTCGATTATTGTAATCGATATTGTATGCCTTTTTATGTTCTTACCTTTCGGGCACCAGTTTAATCATTCTAGTTCATGTTTCGAACTCATTTTGTTACATTAGGTTTTTTTTTCTCTTTGGAAGAATTATTTTCTATCGAATTTAAAGATACGAGTCCTGAAGAACTCGTAGTAACGTGCTGAACTCTGAAGGGCAACTTTTCAATAAGAAAGGGGAAAGTAATATTTTGATAATGAAGTTTAATTGGTTTAATCCTGTACTTACAGTAGATAAGGTTTCCACTCATATATATTTTTTATTTAATTTAAATATGTAATACTAATAGAAATATCCGAAGAGGAAATACATAAAAAAATCGATTAGAAATACCAACCAGAGAGAGCAAGAGTTAAACTGAAAAAGGCAGTAACCACATCTTAACCGAAGACCAATGTGAAATAACAGCATATGTGCTGTTGTGGCGTTGCTTGTGTTATAGGTGACAATAGCCGTACCATAAATTGAATCGTCAGTTTGTCTGATCTTGATGTAAAGAAACTTTATGACTCCTATGAATCTTCAAGGTCCTTAGTTTTCTTCTTCTAGTAGCAAAAGTGCAACAAACATAGTGACATAGTCGACACAGTGACATAGTGTTTGTTTTGCTTTGTACAATAGAAGTATAAAACAGTGATAGAGTTATATTTTCCAACTAATCTTTATTTCGGAAACATCCTATGAGAAAGATTGATTTAATTGAAACAGAAACAACAAATATTGCAATTACACGCTTTGAAACAGACCGTATGAAATTAATTTTAGTTTAGAAAGACAATGCTTGCGTTGAAGCTGATTTATTGTCGCAATTTGAATCTTACGCCACTAATTAAATGGTTTAAAACACAGTGGACATTGTGACAGACGTGACAAAGGTGATCTTGGACATCGTGGCCTAGAATGCGTTAGCTCGCTGCCAAAATTATTGACAAACCTATGTCATCGACACTCATCCGCGTTGCCAACGAGAATATTTCGCAATTATAAAACTAATTTTAGAATTAATGCACATTGAGAATGTTCATTAATTTCATTATCATGCTTGATATCATTTTGGGCCATATTTCTTTAACTGTTTTGTACGTTTTAACTTACTTGCTACTAATCAGTTCCAAATTCAAAACAAAGATAGCCAATTGTGTAATTAAATGGCCGAGCGTTCAATTCGAAATTCAAACCCGCATGTTCGGATTAATGTCCGCCCGTTTAAGAAAACAATTGACACACACGTTCGGATAGTTCGTTCAACTCGTTCGTGAATCATCGGCCGCGTTCGGATTGGCATCAGGCCTAATCGTTGGGTGTCGAGCTCGCATATATCTCCGCCGCCGTCATCGGGGCTCATTCTTCGGCTGGTTGGAAACGCTCGTTGACTGACGGGGTGGTGGCGGGGTTTTGTTGCAAAGTGACAAATTGACGCCTCGCACTCGGGGAGCAATCACCTGCGTTCGTTCTTTCATTCACGTGTCCGGTCTTTCATTCAGTTGTCCTCTCGCGCGTTACAATTTTTCAATGCCCCACTAGTGAAAACGACAGGATGGGATTTGATTATGCTCTGGGTCAGTTCTTGCTCATCTGTTGCTTCTAATATCCATTATTATGTGTAGATAAGAAAAACTGTAATATATTACAATCAATGTTTATATGGCCGCAGATGGAATCACATCGTCATCGAGGTATCTAAACCAAAATGTTTCCAATGTTTATAAGTACTGAATATTGAAGTAGGTACTATGAGACAATAAGTGAATGGAGCTACTCGTCCCGGGCATCAGTCCCGCTAACGAGTGGTAACTCGACTCCGTAACCGATACGCTCATTAGTGAACCACGTCTGTTCTGCGAGCCTGCTGGTGCCACCGAAGATAATTCTACATAAATAACGATACAATGTATTTTTAATACCGCAGTATCCTATTTTATGGTGCGGAGATAAAATTAATGCAATAACCTAAAACGGAGATAAAAATCTAGAAGAAATTAATCGTAAATACAGAATAAGTAGATAATTACGAAGAAGGCAATAAATGTGGATTCAAATATCATATTATTAATTGCATTGTTTCTTTATTAGGACTGTTAATATTTAAAATAATTGCAATTATATTTGAATACAAACCGAAGTGAAATGATATAAGAGTTATAAAAATTAAAGTTTAGGTTGGCGTATTTACAGATGGGTAATACCTATATTACCTAGTTACCTATTTGAATTTCAGCAGGAATATAAATTGTAAATATATTAAGAAATAAAATAAAAGAAATTTAACTAATTTACGTAATAAATTAAATTTACAGGAGTGCTGTCTATTCGAGCTTCCAAATAATCTTTGATTTTTCTCTTTACCTGCATAATTGCGTAGCTGAAAGATTCTTAAGAGGATATAATTATACTTTAATTTCTAAAACATTTTATGAATATTATCATTAATATCCGATTATTAGTCATATCAAAGGAATCCCAAACCAATGACTTACAGAAGCCAATCAAATAAAATGGGGTGTTAAAAAGATGGTGGGAGGATCTGACGTCATCTGATTTATCAGACGTATTTATCATGCACGACGACCTACAAAAACTTGTAAACTTCACTGCTCGAACACGTCGATGGACGAATGGACAGTTTTTATAACAAACTAACACTCGAAAGAAGCCATAAAATCTCGTCAAACTCTTCGCCTCTGTTGAGTCCAACAACTGAACAATGTATTCATCCCAATAATGTCTTAGTTTTGGGTTCTGCACAAGATAGAACCACAGACTTGAAAACGAACAACAAAGGTACCACTTATAAACCCATATTCACATGAGCTTATAAACATTGATGTAGACTATTAGAGACATGGCATAATATATATAATGTAATAATTATGAACCCAATGAATATATCTTGTATAATTTCCACAGACCGCCTAGGTCAGATTAAAGTACTAGTCACATTTGTGTTCTTTTCATCGATTTATATTTTAAGTTCATTATTAAGTACTAAGACTGAATGAAAATGTTAAAGGTCATGTTCCCTTCGGACATTAAGCATAACTTTATGAAATTCATATTTTGCCTCTTCAATTTATGAACATGTCAACCATGATAGAATCGTCAATGTGTTTCACAAGTGACGTTAAAACATATTTATTTGCATTTGTAAAAAAAAAACAGACATACATAAATGTAAATTAGATATTGAATTACAAATATGTATACTTTCTGCTCATAGAGTTTATTTCATATGGATTTCAATGTCGTAGAAAATACGATTGTGGTCAGAAATGGTTGACTTTTACTGCTAGATGAAAACCCAGATCGTGCAGTAAGCAGCCATTTAGATATCCTTTTAGTAAAGCGTGGTGGCGCAAGCAAATCGACACATTTAAAGAAAGTCGAATGTTTAAATGGATTTCGCAAAGGGAACCCAACTAACTAATTAGCCGCAGAAACAATTAAAAAGCAAGCTAATATTATTCCGGCGGTGTCCGCAAAAAGTAATCTGGCGTTCGGATTTCGCTCGTCGTATTTTCAAAATCGTCGCGCGGTCATCTTTAAACTCGAATTCTTTACTTCAATCTTGTTCCAAGAAGTCCCACATCACGAGAGCGCACGAGCGAAATTAACCTTTCTTTTGTTACAGTGTAAGTTGAAAGTTATACAAACTTTTTGTGGCAATTGTGACTTTAGAAACTTGCATTATGATGTGTGATTGTACGCCGCGAGACGCAAGCGCACAGAGTCGAGGGAGTGAAATATTCCTGAGATAGTTTCGGAGATATCTCGGTTGTGTGTCCGCAACAAAACGATATGGAACGAAGCAAATTGAGCTTTAGAATGGATTTGAATCTTATTTGCGTTGTTTTATTTAGCGTGAGACCACAACAAACTCATAAATATAAAGTTTATAACTCCGTGTTTTGTTCATAATAAAAAGAACAGGAGATACTTGACATTCGCAAATATTTAACGAAATTTATCTAAGAAGCGAACGCTAGAAGCCAATTTAAATTTTTTTTTATCTTCATTAATTACCTTATCAGAAGTTAATGTTGGCTCATCCGCGGATAAAGAATCTTTGGTTCGTCTAAACTCCTAAATTCAAGCATCTTTTCTCAATTTAGCTACTAAAAAAGGGTAATCCAGTATTCAAGGTCTCAAGGCCCTTCTCATGTAAGAAGACTGGTAAGGGTCGGAAGGTTGTTGTGAGCAAGTATCATTCTCATAAAACCGTTGCATCAACTGATTTATACCAATAAGAACTTGCAAAAGCGAACGTAGATTTGTTTTTATAAGGCTTTACGACGCAATTACGATGTTTAATTATAATTATTCATTGCTTATTCAGTTCCAGTCACGAAGCTCGGTAAAAACTATTGGAATCCGTTGAACAAATTTATTTCTTTATTTTGCTCAGACGCCTAAGTGTTGGGGACTCGGGAATTATGAAAGGATCCACTTTCAACTTGAGTCTTTTATTTTAAAAATAAAAAGACTGAATGATTTGTTACCGCACACAGAGCACGTACAGCTTCGGTCGATTACATCTATTCGTTTAAGAAGATTTTCTATTTTAACGAAGAGGAATTTACTGAATATGACAGTACCTGTTTATAATTGAACCACGGGAATTAACTTGTTCGTTGAAATAACATTATGCTTAAGAGTAATCCAAAAAAAATGTGCAAATCTATAGTGTTGAGGCCTGAAATTTTTTACGAGAAGATTATTTTGACTAACCGAGATAAACTTAGTTAAATTGTAGCCATGGGAGTAAATCGGTGGACTGTGGCAATACAGACCACAACAGTGTTGAAGTGACGTCCATATTAAGCCGGGAAAAAAGCAGTGGGCATTATATATACTGAATAGAAAGTATTTGATTGTGTAAACTGGAAATGAAAAGTGGAGCCACCGTTCTCAGAATTTGAAATTGTAATAACGGCCAGCGCTATAATATTTGAAATTTAATAAAGGACCGTTCGCGGGGGCCACTTATACTTTTTAATTTTTACCATTATCTCGATTGACCTTCGATACAATGCTCGGATGAATACATCGTTGCTTTTTTTGCGTCCGCTGTCGGGCGCGCGTTCTTTTTGCCTTCTTATAAAATCGTCCTTAATTATTTCATGTAGCATATTTGGGGACACAATGTTATATTCATTAGATACGTTGCATTATAAAAAGTGGTCCAATTCATTTGAAATCTCCGAGTCGTCTCAAGTTAAAACTGTTATCCTTAAAGTTGGTGTGTGCTAAGTGAAAACACGTGCGGCTATCCCGGGTTCGTTTCCCGGGTAAATTTAGAACATCCGCGGGTGAGGGGGCTGTTGGGAGGGGCGACTCGGAGGGTATTAGCGCCGTACCTTTTTATAGAAACGGCGTCGGAGCACCGTCGCAGTAGTATCTCGTAAAAACACTTCGTTGTGACTAAATGATAAATTGCCACTAACGAGAAATAAAATCTGCTTATCTATTTGTTGGGGTTTTGGTTTAATTATTAAGAAATTTATTAACAGGCTGGAATTTTCTCAAAATAATCGCCTGTAATTTCTCATATTAAGTTATTGAGATGCACAAATCTTGCTTTCATTTGACAATGACAAGCATAACGTGTTGAGTTCCATTCTTGGCAAGATAAATTTTCCTTAATTAAACATATTAAAATTGGCATCACTCTGAGAGTGTTGGGTTCCAAACTCAGTTCCTTGTGTAGTTCCTAAATTGCAGTTCAATTTTATTATTTAACTGTCGCATCCAAAGTAATTCAGCGAGCCCAAAAATACTTTGTGCACTCACACAAACTTATGCCAGTTCCACTACAGTGCTTCGACTGTTGCTCAGCCAAAATTTTACAAAGTTCGCCCAGAATCACTGATATACGAAAAGTAAGTACTTAGGTACATAAAAAAAGTTGTGTTGCATATTAATTTTTATAAGTCTCTGTTTGTCTATACTAATATCATAAGGAGGAAAGATTTGATTGTTTATTTGTTTGTTTGTATAGAATAGGCTTCTAAACTACTGGACCGATTTGAAAAATTCTTTTACCATAAGAAGCCGACATTGTCACTGATGAACATAGGATACTTTTTAGCGCGGGAAAATGCTTCATTCCTACGGGAAAACTTCTTTTCCCTACTTAACTTCTTTTTCACATAACTTCTAAACGGCAGAACCGATTGGGTTGACATTTTATATGGGTATTTCGATGATTTCCTGGAATATTTAAAAATACAATTGGACCCGGTAGGTAGCGCTGCTGTCGGTATGTCAACTACTAAACGGCTTGACCGATTGGATTGAAATTTTGTATGTGTATTTCCATGGTTTCACAGACACGAATGTATCATATTTTATAAAGTTACGCGAACGAATTCGCGTGCAACTTTAATAAATAGACAACAATGGCTGGAAATACATCTATGTAGCTTATGTTCAAATTTATTTATCTAAAAAAGAAAAGTCCTTCTTATCCATTTTATGAATGGTCCTTATGCATTTCTTACTAAACATCTATTGAAAGCCATTGAGATAAAAAATAGATTTCAGGTAGTATCACGGCTCGATGATACTGGCAACTGCGCAACAACTAAGTAGGTATACTATCAGATTTGAATTTTTGAATTTCGAACACGGACCTTTGACTGAGGCCGCATACCGATAGAATGTTACATACTTTACGCCGTCCGTCACGACCATAGACAAATAAGCCAGCATTATGAGAGACTGCGAAAATTAAAGTCATGGGAACCGCCAATCAGGTACGCGCGTTCAGAATAAAAATGGTCGATTTTTACATGATTTTCCAGTAAAACTGGCGAGAGACATAGCCGGCCAGCTGCCCCGGTGCGTTTTGAATACAAATACATTATAAGTGCACAATATTTGCATTTTGAATTACGCGATCGAGGAACGTACGCGGCCATCTTAAGCGACAATTGTAAAATAAGTTGAAAAACACTAATAACATACGGTTAAAACTCACGCACACAATATAAAATACGGCGCAGGTACAAAATATTATCCTACGTTTTTATTTTAATTAATAGCCACGGTTTTTTATTGCACAAAAATGCAGTGGTCACACACCTGCTACAAGTATATTTATATGTATACAATATACTTTTTAAAAAATATTTTCAAATTTACAATCATCTCAATTCCCTTAATGAATGATTTTGTCACGAGGTGACATGGTGTATTAAAAAGATATAAGTACTTTTATTTTCGACTAGAAGGCCGCCCCGGCTTCGCACGGATATGTTTCTGCAAATCTATACTTACTAATATTATCATACTAAGAGAGCAGATTAGTATGTTTATAATGAATAAACTTAAAAACTAATGGGCCGATTTTAAAAATTCATTCACCCATAGAAAGCTACGTTATCATCGTGTAATACAGGTTACATTTTATAAAATTACGCGGACGAATTCGCGTGCAACAGCTAGTTATATGTAAAAACCTCCCTGGACGCTCTTTCCCTAATAAATAAATACTCTTAAATTGTAGTATAAAAATGTAATGACTAAATTTACCGCTTAAAATAAAGGAATAAAGCGAAAAGGGGACAAATAAAAGCAAAGGCATCGGTAGCTGATTAAAAAAAAAAGCGAGTGATTGATCGTATCTATCGGTCTGACATTGTATTGGGTAGGCGTGTTCATGTCGGTGTTCTCGTGACTTGTTACATCTTCCTCGATAAAACAACCTTTGTTCAGTACCGAAGCGATTTCAATTCACCCATCGACGACGACGGTGCTGACGCTACGTAGCCTCTTTATAATTCGCAAGAATTCACATTATGGCGGGAAATATTTAAGCTGACAGCCCACTTGATTGTAAGTCGCTACCATCGCCTATTGACGAAAGCACCTCCTTGTATTAGGGCAAAGAAGGAAGGTCAGGACAGGAGGGTGGACTCTGGAAGAATCATTCACCTGAATAACTGATTTGTTTCACGGTAGCCTTTTATAGTAACTATGGCGATGATTAGTGCCAAAATTCAGTGTTACCGTGCCATCACTGACAAGTAACTAAAACAGGGTTATGACAAAATTATTAAGGTCCACGTCTTGATTGTAAATGATTATTACTATATAATCAAAGCAAGTGCGCTAAAAATTATATGTATTATTACTAGCTCCAGCGTTGAAAGCAATATAACGACTGATGCATTGTTGCTATAACACTTTAGCTAGGCGTTAGTAATATATTTTATTTTAGATGATCCCCTCGGGAACAGTACTTTTTTCTGGATGAAAGGTACCCTATGTCCTTTCTGATGTCTCAGACAACGTGTATGCAAAATTTCATGGTGATCGGTTCAGTAGTTTTTGCGTGAAAGCGTAATAAACAAACAAACTCACATTCACATTAATAATTTATTAAGGAAGTAAGGAAGTATATAACAAATATTACAAATAACAAGAACGGATAAAGAACAAGAGGTGTAATGTGCCCTTGTATAATATTGGTTCTCGAATGGTGGTCACTAATTGGAAAATTACGAATTGGCCAGGTAGTTGACGACCTGAAAGTCTTCGCGAAAAGAGGCTGGATGCGAAGTGTAGAGGACCATGTGTGGCCTCTAAAGAGGCCTACATCCAGCAGTAGAGAGACACTGGCTGATAATGGTGATGATGATGGTATTGTGCAATAAATGATACCAAGGCAGTTTTCTATACGGAGGTCACTGCTGCTAGACGGTCTACCCAGTTTATGTATTCCTGTACACGTTATGTTAGTTTATGTTTAAGTATACGATCTTAAAAAGCTTCAGTAAATGAGTAAGTAAGTTGAGTGTTCAGTTGTTTTGCACTTTTGAATGTTTTAATCTACTTATGCGGCCGACTGTACATTACTTTAACTATCTGTTTTCACGGACAAACGACTCAACCTATTATGATGTGACTTGGCATACTAACATAAATCCTGGTGAAAGATATTGCACCTTAACCATAATAAAATATGTAATTCTCAACGTCACCAAGTTCATTTTATACCTGACACAGTACATAATGTACATAGTATAGTAAGGTTATATCAGTTAGGTGCGCATTAAGCGTATACGCAACTCGATGCTGCTCACGAGTCGATCGCAATCTTGCGCGTTTCGCTCGCTAGCTGAATTCCAAACGTGTGGATACGCTCACATACTTCCTAGCAACGCAACTGTGTTACACGTGGAAAGATAATACCTAGACTAGACGCTAGAGTTAGTACAGAACTCAAAATAGGTAGGTGAAAGAAACTTTATTTCTATTCTACGGATGATAAGCCATTTCTGAAATTAGCGTGCAAAAACGCACAGACAAACGAAGATTTTATTATAATAAATATGATTGTATGAAGACCATATTTACAGTTTATAAAAATAATTATGGGATAATTTGTAAAATTGTAAAATCACTGGACTACTTACATACTCATTAAGTCCTCCGCCGCGTCTGTCTGTCTGTTCGAGATAAACTCAAAAACTACTGCACCGATTTTCATGCTGTTTTCACTAATAGATAGAGTGGTTCTCGAGGAAGGTTTGAGTATATAATTTACTAAGTTACGCGGGCGAAGTCGCGGGCAGCAGTTAGTTTATTATAAATGCTAGTTTGTATTTTTGTCATCGACGTTTGAATACAAAATATTTTCAGAAAATCTCGTATTTGGTCAATGAGTGAAAAATATCTCTTATAAGTTCCGCTAATTTTCCCTAACGAAAAGGGATGATAAGCTATTAAAATAATGCTATATGCTTACACCTAGTTAACATAATATAATGACGGGTAATTTTTGTATTTATCCTCATAATTACACGGAGGTAGGGGCCGAAAGTCGAAAATAATATGTAAATCAAATGTGGAACCGGTCAATAATGCCGCCTACAACCAGATACACCCATCTATTTGCAAAAAAAACATTCATGATTATAATGTGTCCATCTTTATTGTATAGAAACCCATTTTTTTGAACTAAGAGTTGAATTTTCGACCTATTAGTCAGCCAAGTTCTCTTAGCCTACTATTTTAAATCTTCAAAATTGTACCTCTACTTTTGAAAATAGCTAATATTATGATAATAAATAGAGATAAATAAAATGTATTATATATTATTACTTTAAAAATCTTGTCGCATTTAAAAGTCACATAAATATCACAAAAAATATATTTTTTTTATTTTGTATATTTTTTTCTAAATGACATTTAAAAGTCACATAAATATCACAAAAAATATTTTTTTTTATTTTGTATATTTTTTTCTAAATGACATTTAAAAGTCACATAAATATCACAAAAAATATTTTTTTTTATTTTGTATATTTTTTTCTAAATGACATTTAAAAGTCACGTAAATATCACAAAAAATATTTTTTTTTATTTTGTATATTTTTTTCTAAATGACATTTAAAAGTCACATAAATATCACAAAAAATATTTTTTTTTTATTTTGTATATTTTTTTCTAAATGACATTTAAAAGTCACATAAATATCACAAAAGAATCATTTTTTTTATTTTGTATATTTTTTTCTAAATGACATTTAAAAGTCACATAAATATCACAAAAAATCATTTTTTTTATTTTGTATATTTTTTTCTAAATGAAACATAAAGTTATCCTATTTATTTATTTAATAACTAGCTGGTGCCTGCGACTTCGTCCGCGTCTTACAAAATATATGATTTTTTTCTACGTTCATTGCTTTTCTGTTTTGCCAAGCGTTGGACTTTTATTTTTAGATGATTCTCGCTGGAACAGTTTGTACTTTTTCTAGATTAATATGCCCTTTCCTTTATTCCTGACAACGTGTATGCAAAATTTCTAATACTATATTAAATAATTATTAACTTAAGATTCCTATGTTATATACAAATATATGAAGTAACCACTATAAGATGTGCTGTGATCAAAAAATGCCCTCCAAACAAATAAATTCGTGGTTAATTAGATTTGTTCAGTTCAAAGAAGCGCAGCGTGTTCGCCAGCACCGTGTACCGCATCTGTCACATGTCTCTGCGACACCACCCAGCGGTGCTACTCGCCTGGTGCCTCTATTTATAGAACTGCTTAATTAATAAGAAATCTCACCGTTCCCTTCTAGCTTTTATTTCAAATTAAATAAAAGAAAGATTCAAAAAAATCACTAGAAAAACCTTTTAACGCATTGATGAAAATTCATTAAAATACTCATAGATGATCGGTCTCGCTGCGCTCATATAGATACGGCCCTACTTAAAAGCAAATGGCTCCGTTGAATACGGCAAATTCTTATTGTAATGTGTCATTGTCATTATAATTATCACTTTTACACAGTTTAATTATGATGTTTTTACATAGTTTCACTATGCAAATTGCCATTTTATTATGCCCAAAATTTTATAAAACATTCGGCACGTACACATTACAGACAGTACAAACTGTCTGTAATGTGTACGTGTCACTAACTCGGATACGCCAAATACGGCATAGTATTTGTAGCCGCATTTGTCAAGTACGGCGGCTGTATCTAGTCGAGCGCAGCGAGACCAATCCAATATCTTTGAAGATACTTTCAAATATTTTTTTATCCCTAATTGCTCAATTTTCCATTACTATGGATGTCGTATAAAATGGTTTTTTTTTTTGTTTCTTTCATTCGTGCTATTTCTTTAAACCGGAATAAATAGAGATAGTTCTGATAATATATTTGGTTGGGGACCACCTTTGTTGATTTGTTGATTCATTTATGATTTAATATAATTTAATTAATCTCAAATAATGTTGTGCTTTCCTATGATTTAAAGTCATACTTGTGATGTTCCTTTCTGTGAGTGTTGTAAGTATATTGCGATTAAGTATGTCTTCAGTTGGTAAAGCCTTTTCAAATAAATAAATAAAAAAAAAAAAACAAAATCTTTTTAATTAATTTTTGAAATATTCATTCATATATCATTAACTTACACTTACTATAGTTTATTAAAGACAAACACAGTCCAACTGAAGATAAAGAATATCCTAATCAATCTGCAATATGTAATCAATTTGAAAAAAACATAATATGTAAAATATAATTTTAATTGACATAATGGTCCATGAGCCAGCGACAGATTTTCATGACCAATTTCCTCCCAGTCGATAACTCGTAAAATGACTGAGAGAGTTGTGAACGTCAGCTGCGGCTCCGATGGTGGGTTGAGCAGTAGAGTGGTAGCCGCCCACACACATAATAAAAAAAAATTTAATCGTTTATTTTCGATTAAAAATTCATCAAATTATAGCTAGCCTAATATTTTGAAGAAACAAAATTGTCAGCTATTTATAAAATGGTGGATTATGAATATATACGTGTTCAGTGATTACCTCCTAAAAGAAAATTTATCAGATGATAGTTTATGTATTACTGTTAATAAATAAAAAAGTCAGCTGGCTATATCTTGGTGGAATGCTTGTGTCAGCTGATGCTCTGAAAGTGTAACGGGCTACCACTGCTCAACCCACCATCGGAGCGGCAGCTGACGTTCACAACGCATCATGATACAACTCTCTCAGGCATTTTACAAATTATGGACTGAGAGGAAATCATTGACGAAATTAGTGCCTGGCTTACGGACCATAAACTTAAGCTCAATGATGAATTTATATAAATAAATTATTTATGTCTCAAATTTGTCAAATATCATAGTAATAATCATTCTAAGAAATAGAGCACACGTCATTAGGAGATGGTAGATGACATAGCATAATCTTGGGACGTTGTTGACAATGTGTGATGGAATGAGACAGGAATATAAATTTTTCATACGTGCGAAGAGTACAGGCGACTGTCCGCGACATATAAAAAGTGGGGCCGTTGATTTTATAATTTATTTGTTACACATTTGTCGTTGCGTGAAGATCGAGTAAGATACATTGGCTTTTTGTAGACGCGTCGGATGGATATACGCATCAGATGTGATTCAACTCATAATTTACGGTGCTTTTTAAGCAAACCTCGTGTTTACGAAGATATCGCATTAAAATAAAACCGTAAAAGTGTTCTCCACATTGAAATATTCAAAAATGACGCGCCACAAAATTCCTGGAATACGTTCAAGTTTAATTTAAATGCAGTTAAACGAGCTATACTTAATTAAAAATTATAAACTAACTCCCTCGACCATGAAATCGATCTAAACACACTATATCTGTTCAAATGATTCAAACACTTTCCATTTAGTTCCAACACGCTATATCTATTGTAAGTTAGTCTATGGTTGCTAATCATAAGGAGTTGTGTATCCTAACACTAGACTACTTGACGCTACAGCATCAAGTCAATGTTACAATATCATGAAAATACCACTGAAGTAACAGTAATCAATCAATTATCAATAAGTAAATTTCATATAAATCAATCGAATCAATCAATCAATCAATCGAAATTAGTGAGATACCTACGTCAACTAGGAAATGAGTTCATGAACAGAATTCTTCAAACGCTTGAACATTCTTTAAGTAAGAACCATTTTGATCAAGTCATTTTCAAATAAAAAAAAATCGATTAATCCGTTTGGGAGCTATACGCACAGACACAGATATAGACACAGATACACATACACAGATACACATACACAGATACACATACACAGATACACATACACAGATAAACATACATACAGGCTGTTAAAAATAAGAAACCAATTCACGACACGTTTGGTCTAGTGGCTAGTAATTCAGCTGTTAACTAGACGGTCGCGGATTCGAATCCCGCTAGGGGGGCAAATGATTATGTGTTAACATTTTAACATTACTTTTGTACCTGGGTCATGTATGTTTGTATTTATAATATGTATTTACAAAAACAGTAATCTATATGTATGTAGTACATTATAAACTGTCTGATATCCATTAGTAACAAGTACAAGCATTAGTTGCTTACTGTGGAACTATTTGGTGGTGTGTGGAATGTGTGGAGATATTAATATTTATTAATTGTAATTTTATAAGGCCCTCAAATTATAAAGATGTTTGTTTGAAATCTGAATGCATATATATATATTCGCTTAGAAATCAATCATGCAATGTATTAACTGAGTTTTCGTACGCGCCAAACGGCTGTCCGTTGCGACGTGTCCGCCATATTTCAAATGTGTTTGAGATATATAACACGTTTTATCAATACATCGTCGCTTGTATTCTTATTATAATACACCTATTACTTTGTATTTATGTAGCCTTAAGTACATAATTTATTTACTTTGATATCAATCAAACTATTTAACTGAAAATCCATTTTTATTTTTCTCTTTGATGTTGATAAAGGATCGTATACACTAGATTCTGGGTTGCTTCATTAAAAGTGGCCTAGTAGAATATCACCGCACTCACAGCTTGGGGTGATATTTCAAATTAGTTGCACAGAGTTGTCCTCAAGGTGAACACGTGTTATGACTTGAACCATTATTACTAAAAATAAGTCATCCAACATTTACATTATATTCATTTTTTTTATCAGAATTAACGATAAAAAGTGATAGCACGTATAAAAAAATCCAGTGGAGACTTTTTCGCAGTGATTTTGTTTGAAACCCTGAATCTAGTGTATCCTTATCAAAGTCTTATATGTTATTAAGAACGTTTATAATATTACAAAGGACGCATATCATACAAAGCAAGTCAGAGCGACCACTCACGTACATAAATACTTAGTATAGCAAAGCAAGTACAGAATTATTTTTTTAACTTTTAAGAAAAAGACACTCATCTTTGGAGTAACACTTTATGCAACCTTCATAGCAATACTAACTGGTGCTAATGTTATCTGTGGCGTTTCGGTGAACTACAATCGTTTGAATAATAGTCTATTATTATTAAAGTCTATGTTTAGTTAAATCATTCTTGTCTGTCTGCTGTAGCGTACGGTTTAGGAGGAAAGCGAGGGCAAGAGGTGGAAGGGGGCACGTCCACAAATAGCAAGCATCTCTTCTGAGCAAAACAATATCAGTGGAATATCTGTAGGTAGAGCGAAGCGAATGGATGATATTTTTAAGTTTTTTTAACGGATTAATGAAAATGTATTCTTTGTTTTGTTCTGCAATGAAACATTATTGAACATTTTGAACAAATCAAGGAATATTTAACAGAGTATATATATACATTATACTTACTATATATTACCAAGAAAGCCTAGCCTACCAAGAAAGTAAGCATAGTAAGTCCTAAATTTATTACATTTCATCATCAAAGTCGCTTTTAGCCGGTAGAAATACAGCGTAACCCCAGTGTCCTCTACAATGCTGGGTATCCAAGAGGTTCACGTGCAAAAAGGACGTGCACCGTCTCCCCCATAATTTTCTCAGATATGACCGGTCAGAATTATTATATTTCATCATCTAAGTCGCTTTTAGCCGGTACAAATCCAGCATAACCCCAGTGTCCTCTATGGTCCTCTACAATGCCGGGTATCCAAGAGGTGCACGTGCAAAATGGTCATGCACCACCTCCCCCATATTTTTCTCAGATATGACCGGTCAGAAGCAGCCTGGATCCACCCGTGGACGCGTGACCTGCACTCGAGAACCTTCCGGCCCCAGCAGCCGTCGGCTCTCCGTACTACGTGAAACGGTAACTTTCGTACGTCTACGGACCTCCTTATTCTAGATGCGATCACGTAGTGTAACCCCGAGCATAGCCCTCTCCATGGCTCGTTGCGCGACGTTGAACTTTCTTACGAGGCCCAGCCCATAGTAGACCATTTTTCAGTAGCATATGTCTTCACTGGTAACACACATTGGTCGAAAACTTTTGATTTGAGACCCCGGAGCAATTTGGACAAGAAGATGATTCCAATATTTCCGAACCCTGCCCATAATCCGAGCTAGATTCGACGGTTTTAGATGTACTTAAGTGAAGATCTAAACAAATACGAGAGTATGTAGTAAAACCTCTTATTTCACACAATAATCTCTTTTAATTAAGAATAATTAACAGATCTCATGTTAAAATGTATTAAGTGTTCGCTCAGGCGTATAAATCAAAGAGAGGGAGATTAAGCGCGCGTAAGAAAGCAGAAGACATTCGCTCCGTCAGCCGTTTTTAACCGAAAAAAAAAGAACACCTAACAAGGCAATGAGACATCGTCCGCTTCGAGCCAAAGATTTAAATACGTGTATGTATATAGTCGCATATACAAGTAAATACGGTCAGACGGACGGACGACAGCCGCGAGACAATCTATAAATAAGCAATGCTCCAACATTTTATTATTATCATAGTGCCGGCACGTGTGGTACATTCCAGATTCAAAAGTGGCACTGGCAGGCAAAACTCAACTCAAATAACCGACTGTGTGTGTAACTAAGCTGAAACAATCCCATTTCAGTACGAAAACCCCTAATTAGTCCACGAAAAGTCTGAGGATATGAGTGATCGCTCTAAAGCAATGTTCTCTGTTCCTGAATGTAGAACAAAAATATTCTAAAAATCGTTTTCCAAGGAAAACTTGCAGTAGTAAGGTGGGCAGCGCACGCGCAGCACTTGTAGCGTTGCTTGTGTTGACCATCTACCATCAAGTTTAGTGGACCGCCAGTCTGCGTTACATTACATTAAAATAAAAACTTAGAAATTTTTAAAAAAGTAATGAATTTCATTATAAACTATTGCTTATATTGATTTCAATGATGCTGTGCTTAATCATAGGCAAAAATAAGTCATTCTTTTACTATACTATAGTAAATTTTCCCATAGGATTATTATTGGATGTGGGAAAAACATTATCTATAAGCAGGCGAAAGAAATTGCCTGAATTACTGTTCAAATAGTACTTCAGCATGATTACCTTTAAATTAGTTATATAAAGAATCTGCTGTTCTCAATTTGAGTACTTAGTTCGCGATATTAGTTATATTTGCGTGAACAAAATAATAGTCCGAGAGATGTAGTCGCCCCATTGATTGTTATTTTAACGCACAATTAAAATTTGATGGCCTCTTCTACCCCGTTCATCTCCGAGTTGCTTCGTAAGTACTACTGTCTACCGCTAGTTTCTAAGGATTGCTCGGAAATTAAAAAAATCAAACTAAAATGCAACTCTATCACTTTGAAGTACGGTTTATTTTCAAACAACCATACACAGCTTTATGGTCTGTAAGCGCTCTACACACGAGTGTCGGAACTAAGCGTCAATAAAAATACTCGTAAAACTTACAAGTTGTATTCCAATTTGCACCTTAATGGTGTAGTTTAAAGTTGAATTTTTGAATTCAATATCGACTACAAGCGAGAAACGTGTGAAATAAAAATCATGTGTATGCACACATTCGTTAAGAATTGACACTTATTAAAGGGGATAATTTTTTTAATTGGTATGACGACACCACTTTATTTAGTGCTGTTGACCACTTGAGTGTGGCGTGACATGTTTGATTTACAAATTAAACCCTTCAGTTAGCTTGATGATATGATTGACATCTAAACGGTTAATGCAAACACTTGAAATACGAAAATAAATACAGACTCCTTTCTTATAAAGTGTAGTCTGTACAGCCAAAAAGCCTTGGTCAATTAAAAAAAAATAGTGACGCCAATGTCCAACATTCGACTTGGACTATAACACTACCGTTCCGAATTCAAATTGCTCGATTCGAACTAACCGCCGCGCGCGTGACCAATCGCTAATTAGGGAATATGTTCGAAAGTTCTCTACGGAAGCCATGTTGTTTTATAATTGCTTCTAGTTTTATTGTAAAAATTTAATTCGGATTTTTGATTTGTAACGCGTCATTTCCACTTCTGGCGCTACCGTAATTAGCCAAGAGGTTAACTTTAAGACAAATTTAATGTGATCGTTTCTATCATTCCAAATTGGTTATCGTCTTTTCGAGCTAATAAAATTATCTTTTGCTCACTACTTCGTTTGTGTATCTTGAGTATCTTCATAGTTATAATTGAGATATATTTCATAAAATTTAATTAAAATCCGTTGAACTGTTTCGGAGATTTTTATTAATTAAGACGTCTCTCCAGGCGCCATCTATAGAAAAAAATAAGAACTAATCAGTAATTAATTACAGCGATAAAAGTTTTACACACTACAGCTAGCGATGAATTTACTATGAATTGCAAAAAAAGATAACTGAACGAACGAAAGTCAGAATATATAATGTACACCGAAAATGAGACTATATTTGCACGGTATACCGTCAGCCTTATTCCAATATTATTATTCCTAGTTGCAATACTAGTCCATAATAAAATATGTACTTAGTCCTAGACCCTCTGCAATTGTTTGGTTGTCCTGTCGTGTGTTGTGTATGTAAGTGTATCTCGGATTGCATCTCGGAAATTACTCAAGCGTACATGCGTAGGGGATAGCGGAAATCTCCCTGGTTTTCCAACAAATATCTCCCCGGGATACCCGCGCCGTAACCCCCCAATGTCACGCCGTGATGGTCACCCGAGAAATATAAGGAAATATTTGGAGCGTTTACGGGGTTCCTACGATTTCAATTTCCGGATTCACTGGTTGTTTTATTCATGTAGTTTCCCAAATATCAATATACTTACTTCCCAATAGACCTGTCCTAAAGAATACCCAATATCGAGGTCTTGAAATCAGTCGTTTTCCAAAACTACGCTGACCCAAATAGCCGTCGAGTTGTACTTACAAGCTGTCAGTTTTGGCGCCAAAACTGCACGAGATGCCGCCTGCTGGTCATAAACCGTCGCTTTTAAATGTAGAACTCTCGTCCATTGGCTGGAAGCTAACCAATCGGCAGACGCAGACAAATTTTATAGCTAGCCATTGGGCAGCGCGCGGTTACTTTACGACAGTCCTTAGGTTCGCTGGCGAAAATACTATTAATAAATTAGTCGTAAACGACGAGTAAATTTATTGTCATGTCGATGAAGGTAATTATTTCCTTTACAGGAATAACGTCATTATTCGCGAAACGTATAATGAACTACTTGCGTTTGAGTAATAACTATGAATTTTAATCTTAACGACCCTTTTCTAATAGCCACGTTAGAGGGATACTTTTATTAAAGTAGGTACGACGCCTTTAAATGTGAGTTATTTTACGTCAGGTCAGATGCTTAGCATTATTATGCCGCTGTTTTACAATACAAATTGTTATCAATTATTATTCTAATTATTAACACCATTAACACAAGTATTTAAATATTATCATATCTACTAATGTACTCACTACATGTGTGAACTTGAAGAGCGTCATCTAGTTTCAAAATAGGGAATTAGATTGTAAATAGACATGACCTTATCTCTTTCTTATACGGACAATAAAGTGTGAATCTTATTGGAACTTATTACTGGGGCGATCTGTATGCCAAGTTAAAGGTAAATCCATTCATCATCCAATAATATTTGCAAGAATTTTTACTACTTTATTTAGATATATTAATCTATTGTATGATGAATTAAAAAAGTACTTGAAGTATCGTGCTGAAGATTTATTTTATTTTATTTTTTATTTTAGGGAAATTTACAGGTATAATTACTTAATAATAGTGGTGAGTAAACAAACTTAACCTAATGAAAAATTTCCACTTATAGATAACAAGAACTGATTTTTTTTTTATAGGCCACTAACAAATTTATCAGCCATAATGTTTTGTGTTATGTAAATAACTGAATTTTGTGTTAGATATGGACCTGATACATAATAATAAATGACTGGCTTGTTTTAATTGGAAATCACAAAATATTTACATACATACTACATAGGCGGGTTTCTCTAAATATATTGCGAAATCTGTATTTTTGTGTATTTCACTAAAAAAAAAAAAATCAAAAATATTAATAATTTCTAAACTTTTTAACTACTTAGTTCATTTTAATTTTGGCTAGCCTCCGTTTAAAGTTCTATCTAAAGATTCGCAACGGGAACTTCGTCTATCGTTACGTTCTTTGAGGACATTTTTAATGATTAATTTCTTACAAATTTTTAGGGCAAATATTTTTCTAATTCGCCTCCAAACGAAAAGAGAGCAAGGGATTTTTTTCTGTGCAGCAATAATAAAGAAATGATACCCGCTGCGCGCATTGCTCTGATGTAGCACGTACCATTTGCGGTGCCGCCGCGGGGAGCTGATATCTTCATCCAAGCTTTGTACTAATAAATTGAATGTATCCTTGTCCTTATTAATGGCTTCGCTTTTGTAGCGGAATCCGGAATAATCTAAATTCTTCATAGAATTTTGAAAATATTGCCTCAAAGAAAATGGACCGGATGGACAGACGTCCTTTCGCTTCCAGAGTGTTTGTCGAACTGATATAATATTTAAAACTAGCTGGCACCCGCGACTTCGTCCGCGTTGAAAAAGAAAAAAGTAGCCTATATTGTGTCCTGTACGTCTAAATGTTTATCTACCAAGTTTAATGAAAATCGGTTAATTTGTTTAAGAGATATGGAGGAACATACATACATACAATACCTACACTTTGGACCGCAAAGAAAAAGTGTTGGTAAGAAAATCTTCAATATCTTCAAAAGTACCTGACCTAGCTTTATGAAATAAAGACTAAATTAAATAGATTATATTTTTATTTAAGCACATTAAAATATTCTTTAATTTAGTCCTCTTATGAAATGAGCTAGCTAGCTTATCTTAATAGAAAAGCCTAGCTTTATGAAATGAAGAACCTACTTTTGAAGATATTGAAGATTTTCTTACCGACACTTTCTTTGCGGTCCAGTATACCTACGTAAGTATTACTGATACATTCATTATATATGTAAGTATATATAAAAATGTATGTTAACTTGCGTTACGCGTTAAAATACCACTAATTTCAACAAACTGAATTAATTAGAGTGATTTACAGAGACTAGACTTTAAGTAGTCTATGTAAAATGGACGGGGTTTGGGATTTACAATGTAATAAAGCAGTCAGGACAAAACAGACTGACAGACGACTGGGCTAATGAGCATGCGCGCGCGCTCGCCTTAATGCTTGGAACACTCGCACCAGAACACATATCAATGCACATTTCTGGCTAACACGAGTGGGTATACTAAATAATCATAAATATTTTATTAGTTGACTGAATATATTTATGTTAATCGCTGTACGTCTAATTGCTAAGAAGCATTCGTACGAGGGCGGTATAACGAACTGTGAATTTCTCATGAAGGGTCTAAAAGACCTTGTAACAGATACAGTATTGGGTATGTATTTATTTTATGGAAATATTTATTAAAAAATACACTGATATAAAATTGTATATATAATAAAAAATTATGCAAAATTTAAATTGGGCACCAATGATTAGAAATAGTGACAGATTTGGCATATATTATGTTTCTGATATGTGCGGTCTTGATGTCCTCGATTTCTTGAAAATGAGCTGGCTGCTTTATGATTCTATGTATGTCAGATATACTAGCTTTATCTCAACTTCTTGGTAGCTCTTTTTGTTTTTATTATTTATATTTGTTGTTTTAAAAAAAATATGTGTTTGTTTTCGCTCATTCCCACTAGTTTTTTTTTTATATTTATTTATTTACACAAAACAATAAATGGTATACAGATAAGGTGCACTATAAACTCGGTTAAGTTTCTAGCGTACACCTGAGTTGTCCTTAGTAATAGAAAATACATCATATATAATTACAAACATAACACAGAAATACTACAAAAACAATAAGTACATAATTTGTTGGCAGCTATTAATATTATTACATCTTTAATACATCCAACGCACCCGCTTGTCCCACTCCAACCTTCAGCCTGCTCGCATAAGTGCATCCTTGTTGACTTTGCACACTTTCTACAAGATGATGTAATTTTTTTTTTTTTTTTTTTTATTCTTAATATTTATTTTATTTATTGCTATCACTTATATATAAATATATACACACATGCACATACACATACATACATACACATACATATATACATACACACACATATACATACACCAACATACACATACAAACTCATGAATATATACCTACTTGCGCTACACTACTTAGTTTGGAGAAAGTATTTCCTTAATTTGTATTTAATATTTTTTATGTTTAAATTATTTTTTAAATCTGTTGGTAAATTATTAATAAGGTAAGGTACTAAAAAACTCAATCTACGTTTACCATATAAGTTATTATATTTTGGTAGTTCTAGTTTTTCATATTTGCTGCTTCGTGTATTTATTTTGTTGGGATTAGCTATTTTAACGTTTTTCAATTCATTGTTGAAGTATTCTTCTAGTAATAGTGTTAGCTGTACCTTACTATGGACAGGGATTATTTTATAAAATTCAAATATTGATTTATCATCGTCATTAAGTTGTCTTTTAATGTTGTGTGGTATAATTGTTTTTAGAATTCTTAGTTGCAGAGTATATATTTTGTCTAGATGCGTTTTGTAAGTTCTACCATAACTAGATAGTCCATAATTAATCACCGACTCAGCCAGTGATTTATACAGCATCAATAAGGTATGATAGGGAATTTTCCATTTAATAATAGCAAATTTGGCAAGCATGGCTCTCAGTTTATCACAAACACTATTGATGTGGTCCTTCCAATTTAGCCGGTTATCAATAACAAGCCCTAGATAGACCTGTTTATTTACTTCCTCAATTGGATCACAGTCACACGTAAATGGACTATTACATATAAAATTTTTGTGGAGACAGTCATGGTTGTGTGCTATTAATTGTACCCGATGTTTAATTCTGTTCTGACTAGTGCTGATGTAAATTAGTTTAGTTTTATTTACATTGAGGACCAAACCAGCGTCGTGGGACCATGCAATTAGTTTATTAAAGTCCATCTGGAGCCTGTCAATGGCCTCTTTTGGATTATCAGCGTAGGCCAATAAACATGTATCGTCGGCGAATTGATAAATGTCACATTCTGTCATTAAATTCGGTAGGCTATTAACATAAGTAAGGTAGTGTAAGGGTCCTAACACAGATCCTTGTGCCGTACCCTCGGTGACCTTTACCGGCTCACTACTCGAGTTATTGATCTTTACTACAAATTTTCTGTCTTCTAGGTAGTTTTTGCACCAGTTTAGAATGTGCCCTCTGATACCACTTTCATTTAGTCTCTCCAATAGGATGTTATGTTTTAAGGTATCAAATGCCTTACTATAGTCCACAAATACAACCATCACGTGTTTTTTAGCATCTAGTTGTTCGTATATTTTATCAGTGAATTTAGTCAGTAACTGAGTGGTATTTTTGTGTTGCTGGAAGCCATACTGTTTATTAGTTAGTATGTTATTTGTTTTGAAAAAATTGTGTATTTCATTACATATATATTTCTCGGCTATTTTATCAATCACAGGCAGTATTGTTATGGGGCGATAATTGTCGTAATCTGCATGCTTTCCTTCTGTGCTGTGCTGTGCTGTAATTCTGTATACAGAACTAGTGAGACTTTTTACCTAAATACCTAACCTTTTTAATTCTGAACATAAACTTAAATTTACAATTTTATTATTTTATTTGTTTAAAATAACGTTTTCTAATTTAATATGGGTAGGTAAATGTATATTGGTAGGTACACCCTCATATATGTACCAAAAAATCCGATTATATTTGTTAAAAGTGTTATTACCTATTAAAAAATTGATCTAAGTATTGTAAATAAGTAAGTATACCTACATTGTATTTTTGCGTAACCGATACCGAATCTCTTTCAAAAATTTCTCACAATTTTAATACCGCGAGTACTCATGGAACACTCCGATTGGCCACCGCATTATATCCTTCTGGTTTTAACAATCGCATTGTAGCAGCCACATGTACCGGGACGAATCCGTGACGAATTGCCGGTGAACCCATCTAAATCCCGAGCGATCCCCTTATTTTATTATTTTTATTAATGCTGACCCCTCCTCATTTCACAGGATATCCCTGCATTATTCATTGCAGCTACTAGTTCTATGGATGTCGCCAATCTGGTGCGGAATGTACGTGCACGGATTATTTTTAATGTTGATTTCGCTGTGCTTATTTCAAATACTTTTTCTGTATGTACTTAACTAGTGAGCCGGTCCCCGCTTCGCACGTATGCAGTTGTATATCTACTAATTATATATACGTATATAAACCTTCCTCGTTTAACGCTCTTTCAATTAGTGAAATTCGCATTAATATACATTAAGTCACAGAGAGACAAGATGGCAAGCGACTTTGATTTAAACTTTAGTATTAGAAAATACTAGCTTTTACCTGCTGCTTTTTCGTGTAATCATCTAAGCAAATATGTTTTCGATCTAAGATTTCTGGTAGGTATCTTACATTTAATCCATTACATTAATCTGGACGTGGTTCACCTATCGTCCAATTCCGTCCAGCGATTGACATTATACCGACCTATCTATCTTTAGGATCTGTGATTGTGATCCTATTTAACTGATAAAAAACCGCCCTCTTTGATTTGTGTTTAGATACCATTTATAGAATATAAAAGTGTACTTTTAATTTAAATTGTTAATTTATTGAACTCAAAACGTCTCCTCAAAATAAAGGCCGATCAAGATGAATTTAGCGCCAATTATTCTAACCCCAGTCTCGTTTTCTCACAGCTCACCCCATCCAATCGGCATCCATCAAACGTCAATGGCAGACTATAAAAAATAAATAAAATATCAGATTGTCGACTAAAGACTTTGTGAAAAAATTCCACGGGGCTGTTTTTTTTTATTGGGCCTCCGTACATGGCGCGCAAAAGATTAGCGCGCGGGGTGCCGTAAAGAAACAATTTTCCGGCTTTCCCCGCGCACCGGGGGAGCTTTCCCAGTTTATGGAATACGCGGGCATGATAAAAATACAATATCAACTTTGAAAATTTCCCCACTGATCTCGGGCAACATTTTTACGCCACCAAAATTTGCCCTCCTTGGACTTGGAAAGAATTCGGTTTTTATATTCGGAAACAAAACACGTTTTTTAATTTCAAACAGAACATTTTATTATTTAATCCGTTCAGAAAATAAAATTATTAAAATTAATCACATTGACATACAAGATGGACGTACACCACATAGCAATATGAATATAGGGGGTAGGTACATTACGAGTTAGTTTCAAGATAATTAAGTACCAACCATCAGATACCTACAGCTTCGTTTACACTAAAACCTAACTTAGACGATCAACTACAAATTTATGTTAAAAAAAACTCATATACAGACAAAATAACTAATTAATAATTAATAAAATTAATCTTCCCCTGATCAACATGTTTAAACGAGAAATTGTCTCTTAAAAGTCATTTATATTGCTTTAAGGCTAACAATATGGGGGATAATAATATAAAACAAGAAAAAAAAACAATTCAGTCTCAACGTCCAAAAATATGTTACTAAATAACTAAACAATGATTCAAAGAGTACACAACATGTTTTAATGGCAAATCGTTTAAATTTATTTCAATACTAAATTCTATTATTACGGTGAATTTGAAAAACTATGCACTCAAAAGGAACCACGACCATAAAATTACATTGTACAAAAATACGACGATAAAGTAATTGATTTATACATATGCCTAATATTAACGCACGGGGAAATTAAGTATGTGAAAATCGACATTTTAATAATTATGTTCCCATACTGAAACATTGCCGAAATACATGGCCAAGGTCTTTTTAAGGGATCTGCACCTTTACCATGAGTTTACAATGAATAGCGAGAGCGTAAAATATTTATATAAAAAACTGTCAACTGTCTGATTGACACTATTCCATATAAATTATAAATACACTGCACCGCAAAGAAAAAGAGTCGGTTAGAAAATCTTCAATATCTTTAAAAGTACCTGAGCTAGCTTTATGAAATAAAGATTAAATTAAAGAATAATTTAATGTGCTTAAATAAAAATAAAATTTAATTAATTTAGCTTTAATTTAATCTTTATTTCATACAATTAGGTCAGGTACTTTTAAAGATATTGAAGATTTCCTAACCGACCCTTTTCATTTGCGGTCCAGTGTATTTTACGCTCTCGCTAGCGAGTGCGGTCATTATAACTCATGGTAAAGGTACTATTGAAGCAACTATTATATATTTAGATATAATAAAATCATATCTAAATCTAGCGTTAAAGTCTAGCTAGATTATTTTAAAACATAACTTCGCACAGTCACGATATAGAATTACGACTATAGCGTATATCTGTGCTATTTGTCATTAAACTAAATATTATTTCGTTTTTATTAAACACATATAAAGTTTGTGTGTGTGTGTGTGTGTGGGTATTAAATTACCTAATTAAGTATAAGTTTGTATTTACTAGCCAAAAACGATAACACTATAGCATCTACCACTTTCAAATCAATTACAATAATTTAAAACTCTTAAGTTATCCTTATTATCTCACTTAGGCAAGTTAAAGTTGTATTTTTACGTATACTTCGTTCTCAAATAGTTTTGTTATTTTTTTAATTTTTTAAATTTACATCTAATTACGTATTTTCGTTAACACTAAGCTCAGAAACGCGTTACCTATTGTTTGAGGCATTAGAAGTGTTTGCCTTAAGTTTAATGGGAAAACATACGGTCTCTGTTTGAAAAACCATCGAATCATTGTACATTTACTTAATATTTAATTATTAGTATACACATATTACAGTTAAACGTTTAACGTATGATTTTTTTATTCGTATACATAATTCCGGCGCAAAGGAATCAAAAATATTGGCGCTTGCTTTTGAATGTTCGACATAGCAGTCGGAAGTGATATTCGTATATGAACGGTTGGAACCGCCACTTTATCTGCAGGTTTGCACCCTTTTAACACCCCTTCACTGTAACGTATTGTTTGTGAAATTTTGCAAATTTGATGTTCAATTAAAAAAAGTTTTCTTTTTTAATCGTACAGTGTCAAGAGGTTGGCCAATTGCAAAAACGAAGATTTGTTCTAGAGGAACTTATAACTAGCGGACCTTCCTCGGGCCTCGGTTGCGAGGCCCTCAGACGGTCCGACAGCGTCCCGTGTTCCGTCAACTATAATAATATGAAACAAAATACAATATCAAGACGGAACACGGTTAAAAAAGCGAGGGAGGCGGGAAGTAAGAACTAGTTTGCGAGCACCCCCTGTGTACACTTCGTTTTTGCAATGGCCAGACTAAGAGCAGGGGTGCACGAGGTAGCTCGTGGTAGAATTGGGTGCTAGCTGGGGATCGCGCCTTTGAATAAGATGGGGTTTGGTATAGGGGGTACTCACGACATCTGGGGTTGATGTGCCGTCGTGACTGCTGTCTGGCGCTGAGCGAGGCTCGCCGTTAGCGTCCGGCGGTCGCGCTGACTCTCGCTCGTCGATCACAAGGTCGATTGGCATCTTTCCCTTCAGGCAGCTGATGTAACGATGGCAGAAATTGTCACACAACTCGTGAACCTGCGCAACAACGAAACAAAACGTAAGCTACGTCGCATATACTTACCACATATTAGTATGAAACCTAAGCAGATCTTTAGGACCTACGACCATTTATTTATTCCATAGAAAATATTGTGATTTTTAACCATAAGTGTAGAGAACATTTTGCTATCTAAGCTCACTAATAAATTATTTTTTAGAATTGCCATGAACCTAGTGCATGCTTACTTTGTGTACGCACATAAAATCAAAAACAGGTTCTGTGACACGAAGGCGAGTTTCAAGAAAAGCATTAGTTCGCGTAAAAGGCAATGGGAATGGATTTCGAAACTTTCTAAATTATGTTTAATCTTCTTAAATAGCATGACAGTTAGACAGATGAGCTTCGAGATATTATCTAAAAACATTAACAAAATAATTCACAGTTAGAATCCATGACACCGGGCGGCACAGTACGTAAATAAGCATGACTAGAAGAATTTCGACCTTTAAACCAATATCAGCATACAAAGCTCATAGAAAAAAATAACATTAACTACTTATACAATAGAAACAAAGAGAATATATTTGGACTGGAGTCGCGATCGCGAGCCAACTGTCGCGTAAAACGCACACTTGTAAAAAAAAATTAAAATGAATTGTAAAAAGACGCAGAACCCATATTTTTTTCCCTATACAAGTCACTAGTACCTACACCCGATCGGACGGGGCCCCCGGGCGGCAAGCGCGTATTAATTTCGTGCCGCGGGCCTTATAAATTTTCATAGGCATAATTAGCTTAGAAATTAACATAAGGTAATAAAGAGACTAACGAAATTCTTAGATAGCATTTACACGGTGAAAAAGTAATAAAAACACTGGGCAGGTGGACGGCGGGGGTGCACGGAATAAAAATTAAAAATCCAACGTGCCAGCGTTAGACTCGTCTTGGCGGATTTGAAAATAGAACCGAGCGCCGGAAGCGGAAACAACGCTCCCGTCCGTTGACAGCTAATTATGTCTTCTAATACTAATTTCTCTGATCGACAAGTTTTTAGATAATTACAAGTTTGTTTTAGACGAAAACGCGCCAAGGAGTGCCTGACTACTTTTATATTTATACTAGCTGGTGCCCGCGACTTCGTCCGCGTTCTCTATAGCCTATAGCTTTCCTTGATAAATAGAATATCCAACGCAAAAATAATTTTTCAAACAAACAACCTCTTCAGCTTTATATATTAGTAATATAAATTAAGATGGCCAGCAGATGGCAACAGTTCCTTTTTTATGATAGGTTCGACAGACAGGTTGACGCTATGACCATAGTACAATTAAAATAAGGGAGTAACTATCGTTGCCTAATGACACAGCTTAGTTAATATTACAAAAATGGCAGGGACACCAGGGGTCATTTGGACAGTCTAACGAGCGTAAGACCCACTGTGATATAATAGCATATGTGCTTTTGTCTTTCGGTGAGTGAGTAAGGGATCCTTTATCCTGTATATCGAACTTAATATAAAAAAAAATACTAGCATTTTTGTGGCATGGAAACACTTCAATTGGGAGGTATTTTTTTTTTCGCAATTCGAATTTGAATTTACATGTAATATAGTTTGTTTACAATAATCCGAATTTAACTGCGGTCCTGTTGAAAATTCAAATTTATGAGTGTGTGAATTTTATTGACGCTAGAACGGATAAGCATGCACTGAGCGGTTACCGAGCAGTGCTGTCAATGTCAAAATCTTGATTGAGAACGCTTTTATAAGCTCACGAATGACAAAGTAAACATACCGTTTCAAATAAAAGCAAACATATACGAAACTAATCCCACGTTTGTGAGAGCCGATACTATTTTCGATTTAAGTGACATATACTAAAATTTGACATCGTAACTCTTCGGGGATTCAAATTTGGATCTGCTCGATGCAAGACATTAGAAGCGATGCGACGTCTAAAAGTTTATGACAATATGAACTTAAATGTTATACTACTTAAGAGTTATAATCGCTCGAGGATGTCGGTTTGATACGACGTTAGTTATTGACTTGTAATGCCTTTAATGAGATATTACAACATTCCGAGAGTCTCGGCTTTGGGGCGATTATCGTTTCAAACATCAAACTCTTTCCAGAAATTTAAATTCGAACGGACGACTCAAGGATTGAGATATGGAGTGTTTCTGAACAGATACCTTTTTATTTAAACGAATGAAATGTGATATAATGGCCGTCCGTTGACGTATAGACGTTCCTTATTTAGAATTTGGAATGCCAGTTTGAAGCTGTTCGAATTTTAACATTGTAAATAGCAGCCAGTCATAAGGCGACGGTCTCTGTTTTGTTGAAAACATTTTTGAAACAAATATAAGTATATACTTTTTGTTTTAAATTGTCTTTTAAAAAGACAAAACCAAGAATTGACTAAAAATAAAGTGACAAAATAGAATCTAAAAAAAAATTAAAATGTAATAAAATTACAATACTACAATTTTAATCTGCATTAAATGGCATTATGAATGTTCAAGACAGCGTAAAGTAAGTACTTAGGTGTCTACATTAATAATAATTAATATGATTAATTAATATGACCGTTTTGGATACTAAAACATGATTTATGGGATCTAAACTAATGAAAATTGCCATCAATTCTATGACGAACTTAGTAAGTAATTCTAGTTCTGATGAGGTATTAGGAACCCGTACAGGCTCAGCCCAACTAACAAACATACACTTTTATTACAGATTGATTTCACAGGTGCTAAAGAGCTCTTATAAAATGATTTTTCTGTATTGTAGTTGTTTGCCAGATGCGTGGGCAGCATCTAGTGCTGGTCTGCGATCCGTGCCACGGTCGATTCGTTACTGAAAAGGTTTTCACTAATGCCCACTTCCTTTGAGCTAATGCGGCGCGTGGGTGCTCCCAGCTCATACGCAACATATCCAGCGAATCTAATCACTAAGAGGGAACAAATAAAGTTTATATTTCTATACTAAACTCGCGTGATTCTTTCCTGTCGTTTTAGTGTTTTGACACATTAAATCTACCTTAAAAATAATAAGAGTGAGTGGTTTATTTTGTAATTAACTAGCGACATGCCCCCGAATTCGTACGGATGCAATTTTTTTTCTGTAAATTGTATACCTAAGTAAGATTTGCGAAAATTTATCGCTTACTAGCTGGTGCCTGCGACTTCGTCCGCGTTGAAAAAGAAAAAAGTAATGTATCCTGTGTCCTGTACGTCTAAATGCTTATATACCAAGTTTAATGAAAATCAGTTACATAATTCGTTTTAAGAGTTATGGAGGAACATAGATACTTACAATACCTACACTTACACTTATACTTTAATCAAAATCCGTTGGTTGGTTTAGAAGAAGTTAGTAGAGAAAGAGGCAGAGACGAACAGTTAGTTTATTTAGGTACTTGTAGCATGTTTGTATGTATAGATGTAGGAAGCGTTCAAAATTACCTTTATAAGCGCTATAAGCGATATAAAAGCATATGTAATTACCAAACTAGAGACAATTCGCTTTGTACTTATAATAGATATTTATATACATTTATCTAATAGAATAACGTAATATATGACCACACCGTTAGGGTTGATTTAAGAATTAAGAAAGAAAGAAAGAAAGAAAGACATTTATTTAGAAGAATTTAACGGAGAAACAGACGGAAAGCGGACAGCGACTTCATTTAATAATATTTTACCTATATAGACATAAAGATAAGAGAATTTCATAAAGGTAAACAAGCGACACGTATATACATATAAATCTCTGAACTAAATGGAAACATCTAGTCATGTCGGTTTGCAATAATTGACAAATTAATAAGCGACAAGCAAGATTCATTTTACATAAATTAACATCAGCACTCAGAGCATGCAGCGTTGCCATTTATTCTATGAATATTTTTGTTTTACAAGTATTTAATCAAAGGTAAGGGATTAATTATGTCAAAATTAATGTTAAAAGTTAAACTTGTAATATTTTAAAAGTACCAAAGACAATGTCAACGTTAATTATTATCATATGTAATTGTTTTGAAGTTTTGATACTTCTTACATCAAAATAATATATTTTGCCTGACTTCTTAGGTACCATTTAGGTATAAATAATATAATAATTATTATAAATGGTTTACTCAATCCTTACTAATATTATAAAATTTGAATGTGAGTTTGTTTGTTACGCTTTCACGCAAAAACCACTGAACCGATCACCATGAAATTTTGCATACACGTTGTCTGGGACACTAGAAAGGACATAGGCAACCTTTCATCCAGGAAAAAATTACTGTTCCCGAGGGATTATTTAAAATATAAAACTGTAATTAACGCCTGACCAATGTGTTATAGCAAAAAGGCGTCAAGCGTTACAATTGCTTTTATATTTTTAATTTATCATCCCGTACGAAGTCGCGGGCACCAGCTAGTACAAAGTAAGTAAATTTAAGACAAACGAATGTCTATTTTTCAACATGAACGAAGTGAGAAATTAATTGGAAAAAATTGTAAAATTATTGTTCCCCAGTTTTCTATAAATAAATATATTAGTTTGGTAGGTAAATATGTAAATCAGTTATCAGAGTAGATGCAATGCAAAAGTGGATTCGTTCAGCCAACTTTAGTGTACGGACCGGACAGGGTCGGATTCTTCATGTCTTTTTTTTTCTTTTCATTTTATTTTTTAAATTAAAATCAACCGGTCCTGCGCCGCATTCAAATGAGAGCTCAATTGGTTCGCGCCTCACTTCACTGCGGTACAGTCGTCAACAAAAATAGTTGTTCGATTATATATTTTTAAATAATTTACATACATTATAT
Source organism: Synanthedon vespiformis (assembly GCA_918317495.1). Lineage (NCBI taxonomy): Eukaryota > Metazoa > Arthropoda > Insecta > Lepidoptera > Sesiidae > Synanthedon > Synanthedon vespiformis. The sequence continues at coordinate 1,002,899 of OU906962.1, forward strand.
AAAAATTACGTTGTTTGACGCCAATGAACTCCGAAACTACTGAATCGATTTTGATAAAACTTCGTAACTATGTGTAATTTGGTCCAACTTAAAAGATGTCTGTAATCTACACCGATATTTATTTTGAAACCGGGCGAAGATAAATTTAATACTGATGTCGGTAATCTACACGTAGATTGCAGTAGGTATATGGAAGAGAGACGACTAATAGTATCTTCCTATCCGTGAGATATTTCCACCTAGCTACAATATACTTACTTAAGCTTCTTCAAGGAGCAGTAAGTAAGCAAATTCCTGCAAAATCGATAGCGCATCTGATGTTGCCTGTGTCTTTAAGGCGATGGTAAACACTTACCGTCAATAAGTGCATAGTCAGTCTGTCTATCACATTTAAAAACCTAAATTTATGATTTGTGAGAATTTAAAAAAAATCCTAGGTACTAAAATTAAAATATTAAAATGCAAAAATTGTGTATTTTGCTCTTTTACGCAACAAACTTACCGGAAATATGGTTTATTCATACAATGATTTAATTTATAAGATAATATGATATGTGGACGAAGCCACAAACAAAATATAGTCTTACGTAGGTACCTTACCTACTCATTTTACTCATTTTAAGTTAACTATTTAGAAATTAATACTGTATAAATTAAATGTAGGTAAATATTAATACTTATAATGCATACATACATGCAGATGAATTATTTTGTAACGTTGACTCCCAATTATTTATTTATTAAGACTTTTTTTAACAAAAAAAAGATTTTAATTGAGTAGGTATTAATCCAATTTGGAGAATGAATTAAACTGTGCTATATATCTAGTAGATATAATATAGAATGTCGTAAACGCCGGGTCCTGGGTTCGAGCCTCCGCCCGTAAACTAACAAATCTGACCTACATCGTAAATCACTTAGCCACGTTGTTACAGATAACGTTTTACGATTCGGTCACTACATATGAAAAAAGGTCATTTTGAATTTTATTTCGTTGGCTTTTTTTTTTAAATAACGACTGTAATTATGACGCACGGAAAACTATTAAAACCAATATTACACGGTAAAACTATTTCTTACAAATTATAGGTACATTCAATTATAGGTATTTTTTCAAAGTTATAGGTACATGTTTAATGTTTTGTACTTTTTTTAATAAGACTGTTCATTTTTTTAAATTAGTCACCATATTTTGGATTTTATATTTTATCACCCCGTGTAATCTGTCATATTTGGTTTTACTAACATATCACACTCGGTTATACCGAAGTTATGCCTGCAACTGTTTATTACAAAAACACAAAAAAAATATGTTTGGTTTTAATTTTAATCTAATCTAATTAATTCATGGACATGCAGACAAAATATTATATGGTGTAACAAGATCTAGAAGTTGGAACGATCGTAAAAACAGGATTAAAAAAATGTAAGAATAGAGTCAAAAAGGTCAACAGAATAAAGTCAAACAGTAAGACATTAAGTAGGTACCACCTAAACATAACAGCACATGTGCTGTTACTGCTGCCACATAGGACCGCGACTGCAGACCGCATTGTATGCAATTTAACCAACTCTTTTTTTTTTCTAGTCACCAATAACCTGTCTCGTTATGACGACAAATAAAAAAGAAAATATCTAATTTGGGTGCGGCGGGAATCGCCTCGAAAAGCCACATAACATAATTAGGGAACATTCGGACGGTGACTGAATAAAAAAAAATGTTGACGACCAATCACAGCCAACGATCTGACCACGATTTGGGGAGGCAGTATTGTCGCCTCGGGACATTTTTAAAATATTAACTAAAAATCTTATACCTATACATGCCTTTTTTTTTTTACGAGGAGAAATCCTTTTATTGATCCCCTACCGCTGGCTAGGCGGCAGGGGTATGTGGGGGACGACCAGCATACTCCGCGTGCGCACGTGCAGGCGGAACTGGCCCCTACGGCCTACCCACTAAAACTCCCCGGTGCCTCTTTGCCCATTGAGTGGGGGGTGGACGGGCTCTGCCGAGGCACCTGCTCCGACCCACCCCACCACGGGCGGCCTAGCCATTGCTGGCTAGGCTGACGTCAACGGGGGATTGCCCGGAGACACCCGAGCAATCCCCAGATATACCTATACATGCCTACATATATTATATCGACGAGTGTATGTAACCATGTAAGGTACCTCCTTCGTTATGCTGAAACCCTAGTAGTGAGTGTCTATGAATTTTAATTTTTCTATTACAATATCATTAATTTAAAAAAAAGGCGTGCATTCATCGCTCGAACGAGGTTATTATTGAGTGTTTTTTTTTACGATAAAACCGAGTAATTATAGTAAAAGGTAGAAAAAGTGCACTTAACGAGATCTCATTGTAAGCGCGGGTTGCTACGGGACACCGACGTTTTTTTTTTTAATTCTAATTATTATTTTAAACTCTAAAAACATCACCTGTGAACGGTGCGTAGTGAAGCGGAAATGGATCGAAGTAACGGCGCGCTTTTTTTTTTCTTTTCATTTGACAAAAACCGTAGACAAGATAGAGGCCGACGTGTATAGAGGATATGAGCGGAGAGCAAAAAGTATTTTTCGATAGCGGGACGCGTAGAATGTAAAATAAATCCGAACATTTTTTAAAATACATTTTTGAACACTATAAACTTAATAAGACTTTGATTGTCGTAATAACGTAACGAAAGATGCTGCGTTCGTTTTAGAACAGAAAATGTTTTAGTACATACTAAATATAATAGTAGTTTTATTTCAGTTTTTAAAAAAAAAATTTCGTATTAACAGGTTACACTGAGTTTTGCAGTCATATTTAAATTGGACAGCGTGTGGCGGGAGTAACCACCACTCTATAAAAGACCATAGAATGAGTTCTGTTGCAATTTGCAAAGCAAATTATCCTCTCCCAATCGCCTATTTTTTAAAGTGTGGCTTGAGATACAGAACAGTTTATTACCTGAATTAACAATAATACTTTCTATAAAAAAATGTGAGGTTCCTGTGGGATTTTCTAACGACGAACTACATACGATGTCTCGGGTACGGCTAGTAGTTAGTAGCTAGTAGGATTTAGTTAGGTTTGAATATATTTATTGGCTCACACAACTATATGTACCTACTGTGAAGTTTTTAACTAACTCAGCGAAAATATTAAAAGAAATATTGATACCCATGGTTTTTTTTTACAAAAAGAGAATCAAAAAGGTTTGGTTTTGTTAAAATTAAAAAAAGAAAATGTTGATTATAAAATAAATCGATCTGTTTTTAAATCGTTGAATCGATTTGGTTCGTGGGCCTCGGGCTGATATTTTGAATTTCGAACGGCGTATTACTTTTATTTCTTAAATGGCCTTTATCCTCTCCCTCCGGCCACAGATTCGTACAGTGGTATCGCATTACAGGTTATCTCGTTACAGAGACCTCTTTTTTGTACTGTGTGAGTTTTTTTTTCCAAATTCACCGGCTCCTAAGCTAGTTCGATCAATGCCGGCGCCGGATATTTATGGAATCCACTGTGGGAGAGTCCAAGCCAAGGCAGGACCGGGGAGATCAGTCGGACGGACGAGATATCTCGTCCGAGATCATTCCACTCGATATAGACGTTAGTGAAACTAGTTTTGTCGAAACGTGACCACAATATTGACAAGTTAAATTAATTTCTGGCTCAGATACACAGCTTAGCAATGTACGGGACTACTTTTTCAGCTAATTAATACTATTACGGATTGTCGATCGCACACGACAAAAAGCTGTACCGTTACGAGACAGACATTTCGTTTGAGAGTATAATGGCGCGAACGAGCGATGTGGATGTGACACAAACAAGAAACTGGACCGGTCCGGCGTTCGACCGGCAATTCGAGATAAATAAAACAAACACTAACTCTAAATGAGAACCATTCAATACCGAGCGAAATAGGTAATTCAAAATTTAAAAAAATAAAATAGTTTTTTTGCACTTTTTGAATATTTTCTAGCGATTCGTGTTGTGAAGAGAACGAACGACATCTTTCCCACATGTTGTGTCTCTCAGTTATTCGTTGATATTTTAATCATTTAGAGAGATATTACCATTATTAATTACATTTCCCAATCAAGTTTAGTGTTTAGTTGTGTAATTGAACACAATTAATTAAATTTCATTTTCATAATTATACATAAAGCCCGCATGAAAATTTATGGGAGTAAACACACATTTTTTTAATGTGAAAATCAGTTTGATGTGGCGTTTATAATATTTTCTGTGTTATAGAAGGTTATTTCATTAGATAATTTATATCGCTTCTGTCTGTTTTCTTTCCGTCTGTTCTTCTTCTAAACCACCCAACGTATTTTGATATAGTTTTCACTAGTGGAAAGAGCGATAAACGAGAAAGAGTTATCGCGCTCTGATTCGTGCTATTGGCATTTAGTTAAGACGCATACTTTAGCGCTCGTGCTTATACGCAAGTTTTTTGGCGTCAATAGGTAATCAGGTCACATTAATGATTGCAAATGCTTGACTAGCACGCTTGATTCAAGCTTCAAGTCTGGTCAAGCGCGCTTTTCGAGCACATAAATTTCGACCGTTTATGGACTGTAATTTTGAAAAATCGATTTCGATTTGAAAATGGCTATGGTAACGGGTTAGTTCAATTGGTATATTGCGTCGGTGTGCGTGTTGCGATCGCGTGTGTAACCGAGATCGATACCGGTATCTCGATTCGGAATCGAGCCGCCGCCGCTGGATAATCGAAACAATATCCAGATGTCAGGTGATATTTAGAACGGGTTCTGACTCCAGTCCAAAGGGAATTCCGATGTTAAGGAAAACGTCTTACCTTTTCTAATTCTAATAAGTGAAACCGTAGGACTTGTATCGCTTGCACCATCTGAAAGGAAAAATAAAACAAAATATAGTCGGGGAACATATTGAGGTATAGGTACGTATGTACATATAGTTCCTTAGATGGGCATGTCTCGGATTCCGAGCGGGTTTAATCTGACAAAGCCAAGTGGGTAACAATAGGCTGGACAAAGTACAACGGGGCCCTGTGGTGCGTAGTGATGCGAGCGTCATTTATCGATATTCAAAAGTTATCGATTCATCACACCTGTTCGTTTCGGCAACTACACACTAATCTCTACGGAAGAACTGTTACTACTTTATTTTCTATTTTTTCCAGTAGTTCTCCTAGGAAAAGATAAATCACTGACGCGACACTGATGCGAAAATGAAAACAGTCATAACTCGCATAGTCAAATCGACATAGTACAAGGAATAGTTCTATAGTTTTTTATAACTCAAAATGAGACCCAATGAAAAATGAGAAATTTCATAAGTACTTAAAATACGTACTTATGAAATTTCTCCTATATAATATAACCAACATAGCGAGATACCTGCGTCTGTCTATGAAAACTTAGGATTAGACTGCACAATACCTGTTTATAAGTAATTTGTGTAAGAGAAATAATTTATTTCTCATTGGGTCTCATTTTGAGTTATAAAAAAACTATAGAACTATCTTAACACTATGTCGTTTAGTCAATACATGATTGACTAATCGACATAATATCTTTACTTCCATAAATACATTTTTGACTATGCGAGTTATGACTGTTTTCATTTTCGCATCAGTATCGCGTCACTCATTTATCTTTTCCTAGAAGGACCACTAGAAAAAATAGAAAATAAAATAGTATGTTACAAACGCTTTATGGAATAAAAAATATATTTAAAATACTACTTTAATAAAAATGCCAAAATAATTATATCGTGGACAGCCACAGCTTTTACTTTATTAGCACCCCTTGTTTAGTCTGATTTTGAAGTTCGAATAAAGCAATGACGAATGTTATTGATTGCATCTTGGGTTCAAGATCAGACATCAATCAAATGCTGTCAGTGTATTAGGTATATAACTTCAGTCAGATGGAGCGGCTTAAATACCGCCTCAAATGTGTCTCTATTAACCAGCGTAAAATTTTACTCCTCTAAATTTATAAGAATCATGACTAATTAAGTATAGAAAGAAACTCTTTCTTTCTTAGTATTCCAAACTTTCCTAATAGCTTCACTTCACCAAAAAATTTCACCTATACAACTGCAGTATTTTCAGCGAGTAGTTTAGGCCTTCATTTATAAAGTTACGCGGACGAAGTCGCGTGCAAAAGCTAGTAATTTGCAAATGATTGAAGAAATGTTCTTTTGGTCAGACATTTAAGTTAGGCTAATGCAAGTTGGTCGAAGCCATTAATATTAGCCACCACATACATAGGAACTTAAAGCGATCTTATCTAAGCTTATTGTTTGAGTCTGTTTGGAAATCTAATCGGTGGGTTTTTTTTTTTCAATCGATATGTATCTTAAAACGGCCAGTTAATGTCGTTTTAATAGGAGGCTTGATTTGTTTCTGATTGCCACTCGAAGACGAATTCAAACTTTGCCCACGTTTACTTTTTGATTGATGATTTACTGAACACTTTTTAAATAAGTTTAAACAGTCTTTTGTAATTAACTATTTTACGCTTAATTTAACAATGAAACAAAGTTTTATAATTTGAATTAAACTAAATATTAATTAGTTAATAAATAATTTGACAGAGATCCTCTAAGCAGAGACAGATGACAGAGCTTCTCTAAGCAAATGGCGACCTAGACTTAACTATCTACGAATTCGATTTTCTTTGGAAGCATTAGCAGCATGACGATGCCAATTTTTTTATGTAAAAATTGGCAGACACTGACGGTAAATTTGATGGTATCGTCGCCTATACATGAGCAATGCCTTAGATGCTGCAGATGTGCTTCAAATACTAGGTAAATGCTAAGGGCATAGGAGAACAGGAGGAAATAGACTCTTGCATCTCTTACTTTCTCACCGAAACGCAACACCACACATATTGTTATTTCCGGGTTGTCTTCTGCATAGTGGTTACTACCCCAAGATGGATCCTAATTGCCTAATATATGACTGATAGACATGTTTCTGCCGCGTCTACCATACAACAATAGCTACGCACCATTTTGGTTTACAGCCTCGTGAGAATGCTGTAAAAGCAGAACTTATTTTCAATCAAGTGTTTTTATTAAATTAAGAGTGTTCTAAGTAAACCAATGAAAACAGCTCAGAGACAGCTATAAACCACCAGAAAGTCAGAATTAAAACGAAGAAGCATCACGTTCGAGATTAATGTCTGTAATTACATTTAGTATAGTGTCCCCCTTAACAAACATCTCGGTGGCAAGTGTACACAGAGTCGAACATATTTTTATCTGGTCCCAAACGCTTGTGTCAACGGAGGCACGTCTGTACAAACAACTGGAGGGGTGTTGGTTGATGTACCTTATGGCTTTAATTGATATTGCAGAGCTCCGCAGATGTTATGAGCTCCTGGTACTTCTTACTTAAGATTATCCTATCTTTATTTTGGTTTTTTTTTGTGAGTTGGGATTTATTTATTATTTTTGGCACAGTCATGTATTGTGAATTCACAATATATGACTGTGCCAAAAATGGTGAAGATTCCATTGATATAAAAGAAGAAAGAGTAGTCTTTGAAGTTCAACAATGATTTAATACAGAAGTTAGTCAAAAAGAGGAAACCTGATCAGTATGTTATCAGTAAAAAATTAAAACTACACCCTAAACCCACAAACTATCATATCCTAATGAGTTGTAATGCATCAACTATTTGTCGACTACCATGCTACGACAATGTTTGCCATAGTTTAATGCCTCAAAAGGTTGTGACAAGCAAACACAGATGTGACTTGAGTAAATATTAGGTGCAGCCCAGGGCCTTGTCGACGAACAGTGAAACCCGGGACGGAATTTATCTTTTTTTAAAGAATAACCCACCAGTGATTTTACTTTGAATAGAGTGATTTCCGCTGAATTATGAAAAAAAAATCTAGTTAGACTATACCTTTCATAACAGCGGGTCAAACGAGACATATAAAAGATTAGCGGGGTATCATACGAGACCTTTTTCGTAGGTAGGATCAATACTTGTAGGTCCAAAGGGTCCGAAGCGAAATTCTTCCTCTTATTACAAGACTACAGTATCTTTAGAGTTACTAAATACGTAAGGTCTTCTTAGTTGTGGTTGCTAAAATTGTAAGTAGCAATAAACAATAAAGAAAAAAGCTGTTTCATTTGCAAGGCACCTTGGCAACCGCTGACAATTATTGATTTCAAAATTCGCTTTGTTTACCAAGCTTTGCTCACGAACATTGTATTTAAACAATCCATTTAACGAAATACCCCAAATTACCCCAATTGAGTTTTCAATACGTCATTTAGGCTCCCACGTATAATTTCTTACCAATTTGATCGAAACTTGTATTATTCAAAGAACTCTTTAGTTCGTTTGTGGCTTTGCGTGGGCAGCCATATGTCATGGCTCACTTTATTCTCAAAAGCTATCTCAATTTTAACCGACTGTAAAGGGGAGCGCACACTGGACACGAATCTGGATACAAACAGAAGAATCAGTGGAGGATCAGGGGAAACCTCAAGAATAATAATGCCAGCTGGCTGGATGTAAAATGTAAATTGACGAAATCATTTACCAATAGAGCAATTGTATTGTAAGTTATTACCAAGTAACACGGTTAGCACGTAATAAACAAAATGTACCAAATTAAACTAAAATTTCATGGAAAAAAATATTTGTCATGGTAGAATTGTCTTACGTTATCCATGGTGGTCTTGTAAGTGTCTAAGACAATCAAAGTTAAATATCAAAGTTAATTTGCTTTTGAAATTAATAATTTAATATGAGCTCACGCTTATTCGCCTTCAGCTATGTTTTTTATTTGTCCAACTGTCATCTCATATGTTTGCATTTGCACATTTGGTTATTGTGGACAATGCAGTCCGGGGCATTCGTGTTAACAAGGGTCACAGTACTCAAAATAATGCGGTGTATTTTCTGTTTTCCTTTTTTTTACCAAAAATCACTTCATTAATTTATTATTAGTCCTCAAACCATTGAAATATTTAAATATGTAAAGAAATTAAAATAAAGGTATTCTAAGCAAAAGTAGAAAATATAGGTTTAGATTTAATTATTTTAAATATTCAGGAAGCGGTTAAACTTATTAATAGACTTATTGAGACTTTTACATTTTTTAATGATTGTGTTAAACTTTGTAAATGTAAAAAAATATATCAAGAAATATCCAGTAAAATATCCAAAAAAGACAAACATTGAAAACACTAGATAAAGGTTGTAAATATCCTAAAAATACACCCTAACAAAAGACAAGTTTTTAATTAATAAGATAATCATGAATTGGTTGTCGATGATATGAAGGGCCTTGATGTTACTTTGATATAAGTCCAACCTAAACATCACCTTAAGTAAAATTGACATTTTGTTTTCGAATAAATATTTGGTGACTATAGAATTGAAGTCACATATTAACATTAAGATTAAACTCTATATTATTTCTCATATTGTGTTCAGTCACAATGACGCCTCGCCTGCAATGTGGCCAGTTACGTCATCTTTTGACTCTCACTTACAGAAATACCAACGCCAATTTAGGTGCTTTTCAACGCGTAATTGGCGTACCTCGTTATTTATATTATTATTATTGTGGACAACTGCTCGTATTGCAGTAATAATTTGTACATTAATGTAATAAATTATTACATAATTGGGAATGACTCTTACAAACCAAAGAATTAACCAGCTTTAACCACTATGTAAGCTGAAATATTAGAAAGGGTTCTCTCAATTGCACCATTATGTTTGGAATTTCTACTATTCGTAGCAAAGAAAGACAGTGATGGATGTTAAAATAATCTGAAAGAAATATATGTTTATTTTAGAATGGAGTTAAGTACGTATATCAACTGCCACATGTCTCAAGACTCATACATTATATAAATTGAAAAAAGAAAATCTCTCTTTTATTTTAAAGTATCTCTTTTATTGGCAAAATGTGGATAATATTTAAAAAATCATATTCCAGAAGGATAAACATGTTGAGAGTAGTCGTGTTGAGAACAGTAGCAAGACGCCATAAAAATGTCAGGCCTACCTGCCACTGATAACAGTCATTCACGTACCCCCAGATAAGGGGGTAAATAAACAGAAACATCCGGGCGCTGAACAAACTGTGGCGACGAAGTGTTTGTGTATAGCGAAGCTACTTGCCTTAACATTCATATTCAACATATTTTTCTTTACAGTTAGAAAATGTATGATTTGTCCCACGACAAAATAAATAAGAAAGATTTTGAAGAGATTATAAGAAATTTAAAAATCTCGAAAGGTTGTTGGAAAATGATAAAGACAAGGACTGCAACGTGAACTAAGTATACTGATCGTGTTTTCCAGCAACCTCAGCATCTGATCATCTGGGATTTCTGCTCCCGTTGGTTCAATCTAGCGATAGTATAAACAGACTCTTGTATGTTTTTTTTTGTATAAGAACTGAGCGTCTCCAATTTGCCTTTGACAACAGTCTAGCTACGCTTTTGACCAGAATCATTACGCTTAGCATATTGAAAGAAAACACTATGGTAGACCCCAAATACGTTTGTATCATAGAGACGTCCGAAAGGTTACCTTCTGATCTAGATGTCTTGTTACTTCAACTGTTTAAGTCATGTAGAAAACAAAGGTAACCGTTCAAGCTAGTTTTAAAGAAGCAGTAATTTCGAGAAGAGAATTAATTGAAATTCGGTGATGTGCACAAAGCCTTAAGTGATAGCATCGAACGACAAATTCCAAATATTGGTGTTGAAGATTGTCCGCGTCACCCCGCTGACCGTCGTCGATTCGTAATGCTATAGGTTTTATTTGTTAAAAATCGGTTAAGTATCCGTGTCGAACTGCTGCGGTGGGTGGGCCGCGACTTTTATTATTTCACTTTTTGTCCGCTAGCAGCGGGTGGCTCCAATACGGCTTTTTATGACAATATTTTTTTAAAGATCAATTTCTGAGAAATATTTTACCTGTGCTTTAATTTCAATTCGGCCAATCAAATCGTAAATGCCATTTAACTATTCCATTTTCGATTTCAATCCCAACTACTGTCGCCGATCCGTTCTGGCAAACCCAACACATGTCAGTCACTTGGGGGCAGACAAAATTCTACTCAAATCAAAATAAGTTCCCATGTAATGTAAGTAATACCTACGCTGGTTAATAGGTAGACCTTCATTGTGTCTTTAGAGATTGTTAAAGTAGAGTCTAGAATATTAACAAGATTATAATAAATAATATTTATTATTATCTTGTTTCTCCAAAGTTACAGTGACTGGACATTCATTACTTTAAGTTTAATAACCTGCGTCTCCATATTATTCATTAAATATTTTTATATTCGCTCTCTCACAATTTTCCCAAATTTAAATGTTGGCAGAAATAGCAGTGAAAATGTCCTAATTCCTATTATTACTTATATTTAAATATATTAAAATTAATTTTAAATAATTAATATTGTAGTAACTTACTAATGAGTCCACTTCGGGGTCCGCTATATAATAAGGTTTTTCTTGACGTATCTGTAAGTAATAAAATAATTGATTAGAAAAAATATTCATTACAATAATTAGGTAAGAGCTTTTAGTATTTTTAGGATGTCGACTATTCGGGTTATATGTGGCCAGTGTTATGGGATGACTTGGCATTTTTTTTTTTAAATAAAACGGCAACAAAAACAGACGTGATGGTATTGTACTTTTTTTATAAACTTTGTGTAGGTTCTATAACTTATAGCGTATGTAAAATACAAATTATACAAATTACGATAAAAATCACTTATAAAACAAAGACTATATATACCTATAAGTACCTATGACAAGGCGTTAGGATGATAAAAGTATTTGCATTTGCATTCAAATATTTTTTAATTTCATTTCATACTTGTTCAATTTCTGTACATATTTAATTTGATAAGTAAGTAATTTTGAGCGAGTTTTTTAAAGTTCGTTGATCTGTTTTGTTATGAAGCCACTAAAGAAATTAAGAAAAAAACCTGTTTATTATATTCTCTGTGTTAAATATGCTATTGTACAAGTCGTATAACAGCTATTTAATGTATAGATATTGTTTTGGATATATAATGAGAGGAGTCACTTTGCTGGCGGTAGATTAATGGCCGGCGCAGTGTACTCGCTTAATAAAATGCTCGCTCGCTTCGCTGCGCCTGAGCAAAGTCAAAGAGTATGTAAGTACGCAGAAGATACACTCATTGGAAGTCGAACAAATGTTTTGTCTAAATCACTATTATATACCATTTTTCGGTCAATTTCAACATGTTCCTAAGCAAACTCAACATTTTTCTAACTTTTTTTCTAATTTTCAATATTTTCCTTAGGAATTTCTAAGGAAAATGTTGAAAATGCTTGGTAAATTGTTGAAAATGACCGAAATTTGTTATATTTGTCTTGTCTTCTGTAAGGGGATAGATACTGCCACCAAACGGGGTGCCCAAATGATTCCACTACTTTCCAGATGCAGGTTAAAGCCAACTTGAAAAGTATATATTTCTAAAGTTGATCCTGCCAGGATTCGAAACCTGAACCATTGAAACAGTGTCAATGTTTAACCTCTCGACCAATGGATTCGTCAATAAAGTTAGAACGCTAATAAAAAAAATTGGCAGCTTTTGAACGTATAATCACTTGGCTAGCTTTTTGGTTCAAATATAGAAGGATCATAGAATAGTAGAACTAATGTTTCCTCATTCCTGTTATAATAAACGTAAGAAATGCATCGTAAAATAACTAATTTACACTAAAAGCTTTTCCCAATTATTTTGTCTATAAGTACCTACTCTAGTTAAATATATTTTGACCTATTTCCAACAAATCTTTGTTAGTCATTCCATTAAATTTAAGTTTTGAGAAGCACTAACAAACATTATTACATGTAATTTTAAGATATTGTTTTAAAGATATTTACTTAAATTAGTTTCAAAATTAACACACTTCTCAATCTGTCTGTCTTTACATTTTTCTTGAGTTTTCATTCACAAACATACTTGAACACAGTGTATTTTAAATTTTAAATTTCAGCAATTTTTCTAGGAAATTGAAACAACAATATAGACGACGCAACAATGTTATGCCAATGTGCCTAATTTAGGATCATGTTACGCGTCTGTTTTCACAATCTTTGACCCGCTCGGAGAATCGCTTTTTTTCGACATTTTATACCGAACTCGGACCGGAAACATGATACTATCGTACACACACCTCGGACGGATTTCTTTAAATTTACACTTTTTATTGACACTACAACCAACTCTGCGACTGACGCCTAATTATACAATTTTATATTACCAAAGTTGCCTTTTTGCCTTAGCTTTTATTCACGCGAACTTCCGCGTTATAAACAAACAAACATTACAATACACTATAATATAAAAATGCTAACCATGAACGCTTATAATTTTGTTGCATTTATAATTTAAAAAAATATATATTTTACCATAATATGCTTTCTGGCATAGCACATCTGGAATCTGGATCTAGACACATCTAGATCTATCTAAATATAGCGTTCAAATAAGTATTAACACACTTCAATATTAATGCGAAAGTGAGTTGGTTTTGTTACACTTTCACGCCTTAACTACTTGATCGATCATCTTGAAATTTTGCATACAAAATTTTCTTTCTTTCTTTCTTTCTTTCAAAATTGTCAAAGGTAAAAAAGGACATAAAATACTTTGTATCTAGAAAAAAGTTTGTTCCCAAGTTGCGAACAAAGTTGCAGGCAAAAGCTGATTATTCACACATTATGAATTATTCAATAATTATTCACATTCATAATATTAACTTGATATTACATTGTACTCATTATTAATTTGTTCCTTCTAACTAAATAGAATGATCAAAATTATTATAAACTAGCTGGTGCTCGTGACTTCGTCCGCGTAGAAAAATATAAAACGCCATCTACCGTATTTTGGATAGATGGCGCTATCTCCCGGGCCAAGCCGCTAGTGTTTACTTTTATTTTAGATTTCCCGTAGGAATGAAGCATTTTCCCGCGTTGAAAAGTAGTCTATGTTCATCACGGATAATGTCGGCTTCTAATGGTAAAAGAATTTTTCAAATCGGTCCACTAGTTTCGGAGCCTATTCCATACAAACAAACAAACAATCAAATCTTTCCTCTTTATAATATTAGTATAGATGAATGTTTATTAAAGGCTAGATAGATTAAGTTATACCCAATTATGGCTAGAGCATTTACAAAACATACATATACTGAAACAGAATTTTATGTAAATTTAAACAATTATAAGTGAATTCTTGGTAAAGGCGGATTGTTTTGTTCACGCTTCTTGAGAACAATTTTGTCAGTTCACACTTCGTATACCTACTTACTGTGCAAAATAAAAAAAAATCATAGATAACCCTAATGTGAGAAAAGATAAGATTTCTCTATAGAGTGGAAGACCTTTCTCTATCTTTTATTTCAATCTTTAGACACATAAAATGGGCTTATTATGTCCATTAAAAAGATCCACCGTTAAAAACAGCTAGACAAGGACATATAAAAGTGCATTAATGTTCGTGTTTCTGTAAAGAAAGTCTCAGCATAGAGTTTCGAGTTGATAAAATTTACACGCAATATGTCCAGAACTAGCTGGTGCTCGCGACTTCGTCAGCGTTCTCTATAGCCTATATACTATATAGCCTTCCTCGATAAATGGACTATCTAATACAAAAATAATTTTTCAATTCGAAACAGTAGAAAAACAAAAAAAAAATACAGATTTTTATATGACAATTTACTGCAAATATTAATTATGATACTTAAAATGTTGAATTTGACAAATTTTTGATTTACTATTTTGATAATATTTATCATATAAAATTTACTATAATAGGAACAAAAAAATGTCCGAAAATCCCATATTAATTTATAACAATTTAATGCAAAATATTTTCTTTAGAATATTTAATTTAATTTATTTTATATTTAATTTAATTTAATTTATAAAATAAAATAAAACACGATCCATTTTGATCTATATTCTAAGTTAGATGGTTATGTCGCCTTCAACTCCTTTCCTTGAACGCTAGATTAGTTCAATGTCGACCTTCAAAGGATAAAGGAAAAGAAATAAGGAATTGATAAGAGCATAGGAAGATGGGCTTTTTCATTCGGTTACGGGCTGCCTAATAAAATTTATGACTGCAGAACGCAGTGTAAGGGAAGGGAAAACCTTGTAGTAAGGGAAGACCCTTACTACAAGTAAGACAAGTAAGTAATAGGGTCAACTGGCAGAGCACAGTGTACTCATCCCTTACTTGTATTCACTTACGTAATAAATATGTTGATGTAGTAATTAAGTAATAACTTATATGAATATTTAAATAATAAGCTAGACTTTGTTAATATAGTAAGTAAGTCACACAATAGCTAATGTAAGTAGCTATGTAATTATTATAGGAAATAAATTATGGATAATAATCTTATTTGAGATAATCTGCGAAGCGGGTGGTCCTTTTAAAGTGTATGTATGTAAATATTGATAATGATCTTGTAATCGTAAAATTATATCATCTTGATATTTGTATAGCAATAAATGCTGTCTCTTTATTTGATATTAAATTTTATTTTTGCGTATGTACATATTTTACGTACATAAGTTATCATTTATCGCTGCGATCCTATAATATATAGTATACTACATAATATATTATATATGGTGCCTAAATATACATATACTATCGACCTGCCCCTGGCTCGCACGAATACAATTTTACTCTACAAATTATATACAAAAATATTAATAATATTTTTGATAATATATGTGATATAATATTTTTTTTTAGGTATTATTCACAAATCTATAAACATTATACATACTGTACTTATAATTTATTTATTATCACTTTTGCCATTAGTCTTTAAAAAGTCAACAGACAGAAGCAGAGGCTTTGTTTTTTAATGAGTAGGTAGGTATTCATAGTTATTCCTTATTTCAAAATAGATACTCTATTTGTTTGAAAAAAAAACTAATACCTAATACAAATAATGAGTAGCGTGACTCTAATGCGACGTACGACACTGAAGTAGCAAGTTCAATTCCGCCCACAAAGTAATGGCTATCATTTCTAGCCAGCGGTGTATCATTACTTGATACAAATTGTTATTTGTGAGTAACCAACGTTGTAGAGTTGACTTAGTAACGCACTGTGATTCGAGTTTTTTGTATGTGAACATAGGCATCGTAGACAAGCTGACGGTTTAATTCATAGAAATTGACAACTGACGCCTTTTGACACTAGCAACCTCTATAGTTAGTTGTTGGTAATATCAAAGAGTAAATAGTAGAGATACTATTTAGTAGGTACTATTTAAGTACACTCTATGGTAATATAAACATGAGTATACCTAACTAGCGGTTTTGTACGTTGTTGAAATTAAAAAAAGGATCCTCTCTTAGCGGATTCTTATACGTTACAAAATAAAATAATGTTCCAAATGTTAGCTTTCTAAACTTAGTAGTTTTGTGTGTGAATATAGTCACTCAGAACACATAATTTTATAACTACAGATTAGGAGGAGATAGAGAAATAGGCTCTGACATACTCTGGACATACTCTGAAACACAGCAGCACATATGCTGTTATTTCACAGTGATCTTCTGTAAAGGAGTTATTACTTAACTCTGCTAAAACTACAGCTATTGGTATAACATTGAGAATTTATTGCAAATTTAACTTTATTCCGTGGTTATAAGTTCTATAATATCATTGAAATAAATATGCAAATGTACATCTTATTCTGTCATCAATGTTATCATAGACGCGTGGGTTATAAGGATGATAATTCAAAACACAGTGGGTCACTAATCTCAGAAGTTATTCACCTAGGAAAAAAACTATATCTGTTTTTAGATTTAAAAAAAAAAATACCTACTTAGTTTTTATTTATTTCTTTACACGAGTTTAGCCATTAAAAGAATCAGTCGTTTGTTAAATTATATCCCGACCAACAACATGGATTAGTTTGCATATACGATAAGAGGTTGTACGATAGATAATTGAGGGTTTAGGCATAACATCGAAGTCGTACACAATAGCGGTCCCAAAAAATCACCCAAACACTTTCCGTCCAATGAAAATGCGTGCAGCAAAGCCAAAAATACAAGAAACGTATTTACGTACGCTACGCCCCTCCCCACCCTCGGGCGAGGAAGTCCCTCATTTAGGGGGGCAGCGACCCGTGAAGCCCCCCTACTTTTGGACACCACGAATTATATGCTAATAAGCCAACCGATTGACTGATACCGTGTCTTGGATTTTTACGATTATTTTAAAGAATTTGGAAGGGTTATAGTTTTCTTTATAGAGCATTGAACTAAATATAATTAATACTAATAATAAATCTATCTGTATGTATGTATGTTCCTCAAAAACTTAAACGAATTAACTGATTTTCATGCAACTTGGTAGATAAACATTTAGACGTACGGGACACAATAGGCAATTTTTTTTTCAACGCAGACCAAGTCACGGGCGCCAGCTAGTTACTAATATTATAACTAAATACAGAACAATTAGTATATAAATTATATGCGTTATATAATATATAAATAATGGCTGTATGAAATCTGTATAAATAAAATAAATAAATAAAAAAATTGCAATTTAAAAAAAAAGTTTCCGTTTTTCTATTTACCTACTTCTTCTAACTAAACCTTTCATCGTTTTTGATACGGTTTTCACTAATGGATAGAGCGATAAACGAGGAAAGGCAAAAATGCATCCCTTCGAAGCCTCGGACGTAGATTGCTAGTGTATGATAAGAAATAATGTAATGTTTGAAATGTTACGTTCTGTTTTCATTTCAATAGGTAGACAAAACAAGAAATTTCTATGTGACTTTTATATTATAAAATTTATATATTCATTATGATATAATAAAAACAATAGAGGCGAAATTGGCCCGGTAGGTGTTGACGGTCCGCACAGAATTTAAGCTTTATGAACCGACAGCCATCCCACTTTTTATTATAGTTTTAATCGATTCATCGACGCGCTCGGATGCCACGCCGAGTGTTCTCTCCATTTAACATTAAAAACATTGACAATAAACATTTTTTCCAATACTATCTGTCGCATTTGATTGTGCCCACGTAACTTTTGACTTCGAGAAATCATTGTTCTGTGACAATTGTCCGCTTCCCTATTCATTTGGGCGTTTACCTGAGATTTTTTTATACTCTTTGTACATTTTCAGGCAAAACGGTGTATTGTTTGCATAATTGAATAAATGCCTTCCTGCAAGTCCTATTGAGAAACCTTCCCCTGCTGCATACAGGGGACGTGTGTGGACACAAACACAATTCAAAGAAGGCCGTGATTTCGCATAGTGTACCAAATCGTGAGAATGTTCAAATAGGAGCTTACGACGGCGACTAAGAAACTAAGCTACCTGAAGTTTCGAAAGAAAAAAAAATATGGAACCCGTTATTAAATACGTCGGGTCTGATCGATCAAGAAATTTCAAAGAGTCCCCAATGGAGATTAAACCCTGTCTCGCACCAATTAAAGTGTATATTATAATAACACCGTAAACGATCGTTATTACCGCAAGTGGCAGAGGACCGACGGCATCAAAATCGCTACCAAACGTGGTACCCTGTAATTTATAATAAAAAATCTATTTATAAGATAAAATAAAGCACCGAGACGCTACCTAAGATGCCGGCCGATCGATCTGCTCCAAGTATTATAATAAAGTTGACTGTTGCGTACAATTTTGACACTTGTCACTAATAAAAATATGATTTAAAATTGTTCAACCGTGAAACTTTGTCCAATGGTAAATTATTCTATAATGCGCAAAGGTCGACTTTTGTAATTTAGTTAAGTCGCCTCCTATTTAATGACTTTTTGTACGATCGATGGCGGGCAGGTGATGGACCTTTTTTTTCTGTACGTCTTTTGGACCGAATTCCGAGCGAGGAGCTGGCCGCTACTGAAGTAGTTCGAAATTTAAAATTATAGTGTATTAATATGGCGTTCCTGCCTGTTACAAAATTTTTATTTATAGTGTGCGCGTGCGACGCAAAGTGGCGACGCATCGGCGCGTCACGTGACCGCAGCGCAATGACGTCACAGCCCGATTGTTTTGGCACAACTCGACTCAATATTATAATCACCTGTTCTGTCCAGAGCGATACGTGTGAATATATTATATACCGTACAGTTTACCGCCCGCCATAAACAAACGCAACCAACAAATGTCTTTATGGTATAACTTGTAAACGTCAAATATCAGTCATCTCTCCTTGAACTAACAAAAAACCGCCATAAATATTGTTTAACAAAACAGCTCCTACTGAATATTATGGCCATAAACGAAGGTCCATAAAATGAGGTTTGGTTGTTCACCTTTTGTTTGGTTCTATCCAGGAATTAAAAGAACTCGGTCGTGGGACGGTTCTTTTGTTTGCAAGGTGTCCGCGGACCCCACAATAATATTTATGCAAATTATTTAAAAAAATATTCATAACTAAAAGGAATTTATAAACGCTTTTAATGTTTATTTATGTATATCTATTGTAAATTGTGCAAGGGGTAGGACTGTGGAGTAGAATCTATATAGCACTAGTAGTAGCTTGCGACTTCGTCTGCGTTGAAAAATACAAAGCCTGACATCATTATTGACGTTATACTTTTGCCAGGCGTTGGATTTTCTGGTTGAAAGGTAGGTTAGGTAGACCCTATGTCCTGTATACCTGACAATATTTGAAAAATTTAATGATTCTACCGAAATACCTGTTATTTTGTAATAATAAATTACGATAGTAATGATAATAAATGATAAAATAATAGTTAAGGCGGGAAAAGGTAACAGACAGACCGACAGACAAATGTCTGTCATTATTAGTATGAATGGATTTTGCCATTAATGTGGCAATATATTAATCAATTGTCATATTTCGAATCAGACTTCGAAACTCCGTAAGAAATTTTAAAGATAATTTTCGTTTTACACTGCGTCTCTATTAGAAAGAGACAGAAAACGCCGTGTGAGAGAGAGACGCTAGATGCGGAGGGAGCGTTTTTGGTGGGTTTTTTGTCCCGAAACCCATGCGTTCAAAAATCTTATTTTAATACAAGAAAAGTATTCAAAAGATACGAACACGAGCAGGTAGACGGGTCGGGCCGGGGTATTTGCTTAGTTTTTTTTTTATCTCGCAAAGAATTCGAGTTGATTTATGGCCGCGTTGTGTGACGATTTGTGACCCGTAATTTTTGATTCCAGTTTTGTCACTAACTGGTGGTAGGTAAGACCAAATGATTTATTAATTTCGAAAATGACGGAGGCGTGATTCGCTTTTGACAGTTCAACTCGTAACGTGTAATTTTTGTTCTTTTTTCGAAAACAATAATGTGTTTGATGAAGAGCTCGTTACGTAATGGAGTCCTTTTTATTGTTTCTCGACGCGTAAACGTGCAATTTGTCTTATGAATGACAAGATTGATGACGAAATTAACACATTTTGTTTAGTTTTGAAAAACAATTTACTTATTGACCAGTTAATCACGTGCCAGCGACACGCCCCGACTTCGCACGGAGTTGAAATTTTGAAAAATCCTTTCTTAGCTGATTTATAAGTTATAAAATAAACCTAGGTTCCAAATTTGACCTTTCTGGAAAGGTCTTAGTAGTTTTAACTGTTTCGTCGATAATAGTCAGTCCTGGATAAACTACTTTATGTAGAAAAAAATTGCTAACATCCCTTAGGGGATTTTAAGATAGGAAAAATCCTTATTTAGCGGATGCTAACGTTATAAAATAAACTTACGTTCCAAATTTCAGTTTTGTATAGACTTCGTAGTATAGTAGGTAAGTATATATACTTACTTATAAAATAATTTGTCTTGATCTGACTGAGACTATATCTAGGTACTATATCTAAAAATAAAAATGTAATCTATACTGTATTTATATAATAATTTCCAGGACATCTTCCCACTTCGCTAATCAAAGAACGAACTTAATAGCAGTCGACTACTTAACTGGTCCCTTGGGGGTCATTTGGACCATGGGGGTCAGTTACTCGACCATTACCGCTATCAGAGGGTTGTAAGAGAATTAAGAGAGGTAATAAAAGTGATGAATAATGATACTAGAATTCCTGTCGCTTGTAACTTTTAGAAAGAACCTACTTAAGTAATGTTTCCATTACTATTATTATTACTTTGAATGTGTGAACAACCTACAGTTTCATCAAAATATATAAGACGAGGATATTTATAAGTCACTAATATATTAATTTCAATCTAGTACATCATTAAGATACAAAATATAACACTGACTCGTCATAAGTCAATATTATTATTGTTCCAACCTTATCCATAAGACTTGTATATTGGATGAGTCTTGTAAATTGATCTATCAGATCTTGGGGTGTGACATCTTATCAGATCTTATAATAGGCTTCTGTTATAAGATCTGATAAGACCTATGTCCAGCAGTGGACGCCCAGTGACTGAAATCAGATGATGATGAAGGTGACACCTTTGAAGACGAGTTTGAAAGGGACAACCTTAAGGCAGACGTCGACTAGGCGGAGCGCGTCGGACGGATTGAACTGCGTCCATTAGAGTCGCATCAGCGGGCCTATTCTCTAACTGTGGTTTTTAAAACGTGTCGACTTCAATGTCGACATTAAATTGTAAATAATTCTTTGTCAAACTAAAAACCACACAATAACGCGTCAATAATTTCATCGACATGTAAAACCACGGAAAAAACGTCGTAGACATTTTGACATGTGCTTAGTGAATACCAAAGTAGACAATTGTCGAGTCTATAACCGCATCGAGTCGATAACCACAGCAAAACCACACATAGAGAATACGGGCCCAGCGGGCCTATTCTCTATCTGTGGTTTTTAAAAACGTGTCGACTTCAAAGTCGACATTAAATAAGAAATAGTACTTTGTCAAACTAAAAACTACACAATAACGCGCCAATAACTTCATCGACATGTATAACTATGGAAAAAACGTCATAGACATTTTGACATGTGCTTAGTCGATAACCACAGCAAAACCACACATAGAGAAAACAAACCTAAGTGTGGTTTTGCTGTGGTTATCGACTCGATGCGGTTATAGACTCGACAATTGTCTACTTTGGTATTCACTAAGCACATGTCAAAATGTCTACGACGTTTTTTCCATAGTTATACATGTCGATGAAGTTATTGGCGCGTTATTGTGTGGTTTTTAGTTTGACAAAGTACTATTTCTTATTTAATGTCGACTTTGAAGTCGACACGTTTTTAAAAACCACAGATAGAGAATAGGCCCGCTGGACAGGCGACCCGATGCGACTCTAATGGACGCAGTTTCATACAAAATAAGGCAAGCGTATTTATGCGATCCGATGCGATCCGACGCGCTCCGCCTAGTCGACGTTTACCTTTATCCTTACCTTACCTATACGCCGTAAAAGCGAAATAAAAGCATTCGTATAAGTAGGTACCTACTGAAATAACGCCACATACCTACAAAACTAGAGACGATTCGCTTCGCTTCTTGTTTGACTTGAAACGTTTAAACGACAAATAGCACCCTAATAAAATCTTGAATTTTACTTTTCAATAAGATTGTGAAGAACTTTTTAGGAGACAAGAACTTTGCTCAATTTTATTAAAAAAGATTTTTTCTTTGTAAAATTGAACACTTAACAATAACGACAAAGGGTTGAATAAGAATCAACTAAACAAGAGATAACG
Organism: Synanthedon vespiformis; assembly: GCA_918317495.1. Taxonomy (NCBI): domain Eukaryota; kingdom Metazoa; phylum Arthropoda; class Insecta; order Lepidoptera; family Sesiidae; genus Synanthedon; species Synanthedon vespiformis. Next base: position 1,025,630 of record OU906962.1, read on the forward strand.
GTAAAAATTATATTACTGTAATTTTTAAACGGAACTAGCTTCTACACCCGACTTCACCTTTGTAATTAGATGTCATTGAATATTTATTTATTTATCTAATATTTATAGACATTTACAAACAGGTAGATATCATTTATAAAACACAATAGAATAAATAATATAAATTAGGAAAATTACATATTTTAATTTAGAAAATGATCTATTTGTGGGAAAATTTAATTCAAATCGGTCAGACGAATTATATTCGTTATTGAATGAGAAATATTTTTAAAAATCTTCATAAATTTTCCTATTTATAATAATATCTACTATGTCAATAAAGTTTTATTAAGAATTCGTAATCCGTTTTGCTAATAAAGGCGTGATGAAATCCAATTTGTTTTTATTTAAAAATTAAATTCATATTTATTAAGGTATGAAACAGAAAATGTCACGTCACATAAGTCATAAAAATATAGTTAAAATAATTGTTTAACACTACACTTTTAATATAATACTATAATATAAATTCTTTTACAATCACTTAGTTACGTATACTTATGCGTGGGTATAACATTTCTACCTAAGTATATATAATGCCGTACCTGTCGTATATTTTATAGGTACGCTAAAGGTCTTTTACGCCTGAAGGCCCTACATTAATTACAAGTTCAATAAAACTGCAATTTGTATGCAGAAATACGAGCATAAACAATGATATAACTAAATATTAATACCATGTAAAATTATAAATATATACTTTAACTCCTACGTGTTAGGGTCCAATTTTGAATGTCGCATAGGAGTGGACACGAAAATTTTTACAACACCGAACGTCCTAGAGCTGAATGTAATGTCTAAAGGCTATAGATAAAGTCGTCAGATAACTAAACGGTTGTAAATAGAAACGGAATTCATTAATTAGTAATTTAATTATTATACATGAATTTATATTTAATAATTTATGCATTGAATATTTTATCAAATTATTTTAAAACTAGTGATCCACCCCAGGCGTCGCATGGATTCAGTTTTTTTTGGAAATTTATATAAAAGCAAAAAATTTGTGGATCTTTCCTTTAGTGAAAACTGTATTAAAATAATATATATAGGAACACTTTTCTTATGAAAAGCTCATCACTTGTCACTTGCCATCCCTTACTCACTAACCAAAACACAAAAGCACACATGCTGTTATTTAATTCTTACCACTAACTGATTTCTAGTGAGATTTTTTTTCCAGCTAAGTTAGTATGTGTTACTAAAGTTTTGCTTATAATAACCGAAAGCTCCTTTGCTCTCAGTCAAATATCTAATGTTGCTATTGTGGGTCTTAGGATTAATAACATACCTAAGGCTAAGATCGAAAAAAAATGTATAACTTCCTGAGTAACGTCCAAAGTACAGTAAAAATGGTTTATAAAAAAAAACCTAGTAATTTTATTACTTACACTAGATTAAAGCAGTAAGAATACTGTAAAGAAAAAACATCTTTCGTGACTTAAGAGAAGAGATTAAACATTTTTTCTTTTACAGACAGCTGTCTCATTATTATTTATAATCCAAGGGTCATCCAAAATCAGATCGCATGTTCTCAATTCAAAATTTAAAAAAAATATATAATCCGAACATTTCAATTCATGGATGTGTTTTCTTTCTGTACCTTTTTTTAAAAAGATCTAAGCTTTTTAAAGCAAGAGCATGTTCGATTAGCTAAAAAAAATCATATTTATGAATAAGTTTGGAAGGGCGCATTTAATTCGGAGTTTATATTTGATGTTTTTTTTAGTTCTATAAGAATATTTTATAAGAAATGCTTTCAAATTTTGAAAACATAAGGATATTGAAATGCTTTATTAATTCATATTCTTATAATTTTGTTATAGGAAGCACCTTTTATTTTATTTATTTTTTACATTAAAATATAATATAATCATAAAAGCCGCATGTGAAAAATCGAAGATATTTTTTGCGTTAATTAATTAAGTAAGCAACAAGTTAAATTTATGAGGTTTTAAATTAAATATAGTCTCAATCATACGCTAACAAAATGGTGAATTTTGGCTAGTTAATTATACTTATACAATCGAGATAGTATACAATGAAAAGTGTGTCTGAAATTTCTGTAGGTACGCAAGACTCGGCTCCCAACTTGAGTCTGAGCAACCGCACTGCACTTACATCGATAAACAAACAAACAAGACATTCATACGGCAGACGCAGTGTTTACAAAATCTCGAGTGCACTCACACACGAACCATTTCAAAATAAACAAGTCAAAAAGTTTGAAAAACAAATTTAAAACATTTTAAACAAACACCAAAGAGACCCCAATACAGATGAAATTCGAACATAATGGAATAATAGTTTTGAATTCGCGGGTAACCCTGCAACTGCCGGCGCACTCGCACCGTGGCGCGGTGCTCTCCACGCGTGTGTTTGAACAAAAATAAACGCGCTTAGATAGCGCATTATGAATAAGTAAGCATATTCGGCACCCCTATTTTGCCTTTTTTAATTTCCAAACGCTCCCCCTCCCGAATCCCAGCGGGCCAGAAATTAAAGTGTAATGGTGCGATGTTTAATAACTTATCTGCGGGTTGCGATGTGTTTTGGCTTTTGTTAATGTAATTTTTTAAAGTTAATTCCAGAAGGGTTGCATGAGGGCGATCGATAAATGTTACTTACATAACAGAACAATGCGCTTTAGTTTGCCGCTGCGACATTATTGTTCGCTTCTACGTAAAAATAGCTGTTTAAAAGGCACGCGCAATCAAAATTATTCTATATTCTGCAAATAAATTATTTTGAATTTGAATTTGAATTTGAAAATTTCCTTGTGTAAGTTATTTGTTTTTTTTTTTTTTGTAAAGGTAGCTGGACCGGTGGTCCACTAAATAGTCGCCTATTACACAAACAACGCCACAAGTGCTACAAGTGCGCTGCCAAACTCAGTACGACAAAGAATATGAGATTGATAGGAGATAGCAAAATGGGCTCTGACATCCTTTATTCAATCATGGTAACACAACAGTACACAATGCTGTTGTTTCATGGTGGTCTTCTATAAGGAGGTGGTTTACCGCCAAATCTAGCTTCTCAATTTATAACTGCAAAATGCAGTGTGACCTACCACGAATTTTATGATTAATAAGTATTTTAAAAAATGCAATAAAGTTAAAGAAATCCAATTTCTTAAACGGCGGGTGATACCGTGGGGCGCAACTATGTCTTGCAACAATTAAGCTAAACGGTTGATGAGAGCTATGCTATACAATTATAAATTTAATTGCATTTATACCACAACATTTTGAAATGAAAATCTAAGCGTGCAAAAACCATTTCACCATGTCATTATTCTAACAACGACAGCCTCTACCTACCGTTTGATCGTCTGGCCTGCTTTATAATTCTAACGGAAAATAATTACAGAGCTCGAAACTAATTTCTTACTGCCATTACTTTCCCTTAACCCTTAATCATTGACACATTGATGAAACAATCACGGGGTGGCCCCCGGGAGTGCCGGGCTCTCCGGGAAGGGTTACAAGTATTACTGGACATAATCTTGATTGATCTGTTACAAATAACATTGGTTTTTGCGCCGCGTGACGGATCGGACCGATCGGACCCCGGATGTTTTCTTTGTTCAACGAGAGACGATAGCGGGCGGAGGGTTAGCTTAGCTGCACTTTTCACGCCTTGCACGCATACATATACATACATTGGAATAATGAAGCGTTTGTTTGTATAACCACGACTCACTTTAATAGGATTTTTTTACTCTGATTAAGCATATTTTAAATTATAGTAAAAATGTATTAAGAATTATAAGTATATTGCTACAAATTTTATACAAATTAAAACTACTCGTCACTCTAAGTATAGGTATAGGTACATATAACTATATCTATTTATACATAATATCAGCATCAATCAATATCATCAATACCTACTAATAATAATGTAAGGGTTGGTTGGTCATGGAGTAAGTTACTTTGTATTCAGAGATATCGTGTTTATAGGCTCTATACATGTTACTGGAACTAAATTGACGATTTTTAGAATTTTTTTCTGTATGTAAATGTGTATGTTCCTCCATAACTCTTAAACGAATTAACCGATTTTCATGAAACTTGGTAGATAAACATTTAGAAGTACGGGACACAGCATAGGCTACTTTTTTCTTTTTCAACGCGGACGAAGTCGCAGGTACCAGCTAGTTACAAAATAAAGTCGCCGTCCAAATGTTTCTCAATTAACGTTCTAAATCCCTGAAGGTATTTTGATTTCGTTTTTATAAAAATTATATAAAAATTTAATCCGCATGAAACCGGGGACGGATCGCTAGTAAATTATGAGTATATAAGAATTGAGCCCTGATAAAATTGTATTGTATCCTTAACCGAAACAAAAATTTGTATCATATTATATGTTAATCAATGATGTGGTCATATATTTTAGTCTGCCATATATTTTAGTAAATTAAAATTTATTTTTATGCTTCAAGAGTATAAACGGACACGACATTTTGTTAAGAAAAATAATGAAACAAAAAAAAAATGTAATAGCATTGCGTAGACATCACAATATGTCTATGCAATAATACGAAGATAATTATAAGTGTAATGGATGTATTATTACCCCGTGCCCCAGGTTACCTGATACCTACACAAATTACCTAGCCACTCAAATAACAGGGCTGCTAAACGTTCGATTTGATCGCTGCGAATTATTATAAAAGCGACAGGATAAAATATTCAGATACGTTAGAATCGACAACCCCTAATAATGAATAGTGTTCTTTTGCGGCTTGTAAATGGCGGGAATTTTAGCATATTGTGAAGTTTCTATTCGTTCATTATCATCGAGTACATTCGAGTACACAAGTCAATGTACATGCAAGTAGTACAACATTTTTGAGATGGGAAAAACCATTGAACTCGCGACACTGTTACCGTAAGCGACACCTCTGTTGACAATTGTAAAAGAACACAGTTAATAAAAATAGAAAACGACCAGTGATATTCCAAAAAGCTTGTCAACATTTTCAGTATAGAGGAGCTACTGAGTGAGAGCTTACTCTTTTTACTAGTAACACTTCATTTAAAAGCATTTCCTGTACAATGAAATATTCACTGACGACTCCCGGAGTGCCACTGTATTTTTTGGCAGATTTTGACTCTTTGGTTTTTTTTGTACTTACGTTTACTTTAATGTGGAAAGTTCACTTTCCCGTACCATCTTAATCACTTATCCTAAATTTTACTATGGCCGGCAGACCGCTTGAAGCCAGTGCAGTTACATGTGTTATAGGCGACGGTAGCCATCTACCATCAAATGGATCGTATGTGCTGTTATGTTTCAGTAAATGAGTAAGCGATGCCAAAGCCCATTTCCCTATCGCTCCCTAATATCTTATCCTTAATCCTACTATAGCAGAGCGTTTGCAGCCAGTGGCGTAGCTTGTGTTATAGGTATAGGTGACGGTAGCCATCTACCGTCAATTAGTGAACAGACAGTCTGCCTGTTAACCTTATATAAAAAAAAGGAGCTTACGCATGGAACTACAACCGCACGACTGTCTTTTAACAGTGCATATAGTGGGTTTGCAAGCAAAACTAGTGCTAGAAATTAATTAATTTCATCCGAAAAAATAAAGTGGCGCAAACATTTTCTGGTGTAGATAGGTACCGAAACGTTTTACCCTATGTTTGTAGGTAAAAACACCCTCTAATCCACGTCAGCTGCTTGTGACTGGTCACCCCCTCCCTCTGACATGCGCGCCCTTACTCTACACCCGCTAGCATGTGTAGAGCCCTGTCTGAGTTCGAACACCGCTGAATTGGAGATCAAAATACACTGGCGTTTACAAAACCGTCCAGAACAACTTGAGCTCCAGTGAAGTGAAACGTAGCCCTGCAACGTTTATTATTATCCATGGCGAGGGACGGCAGGAAGGTCAAGGTAAAGTGGCGGAATCCCTCCTGTCAAATACATAATGAGTATATTTTTTTTATTTTTAGCAGTTTTAGACGTATAAAGTTAAGCGATCGATGGGGGTGCGGTCGGATTTAGGTAATGATTTTAGACTAATTTTTAAAGCAGACAGTGTTAATTTTATTGTCTTTTTATTATTGCAAAAACCAAAGGAAATAAACGAGATGAAACAAAGTAAATAAGTACTTACATAGCTATTTCGCTATGTTATTGCCATATTGATGCGCTCGGCAACGATCGTTCGCGGTCGGTTAAATCCGTGACCTCTTTGTAGAGTCTATCCCTACTAGTCCCAGTCCCTACTAATGTTATAAATGTAAACGTATGTCTGTTACTTTTTGACGTCTTAACTACTCAACCGATCATTGTCAGGGATATATACAAAAAAAAATACATAAAATGCCTTTGTCGTCTAACTAAAAATGAAAATCCAACGCCTGGCAAAACTATAACAGAAAGAAATAAAAATTGCTCATAATATATTTTATTAAGCGTTATATTTTTAAAAGGGGCACGTTCGAAGTCTCGGTAACCTATAATAGCTAGTGGCATATAATAAGAGTCCTACTCTAAATACTACTACTTGTGACAGTAGGTACACATTTTTAATTTGGACCAATTCGTGAAATAATAGGGCGCTTTTCCTATCACGATCCGCAGTGCACTTTCCCAAGATATCCCTTCAAACTTACCTACTCAAAGAGGATCAACTCAAAAGGAGATATCATATGAAGCATTGACACCTAGAAGCCTTGGAACAGTTAAAATAAGTTTTAATAGCGAATATCCTGTTTACGTTTAAGTGTCGGTCGCAACCTCGTCGTCGGACTGAACAGCCCACCGAATCCTACAGAAAGAATAAAGAAAGACTAAATGATAAATAGCTCAGGCGGCAGCCGACGACAAAATCGGTTAGCAGACGCGACGTGTCGCCGAGTATGCGTTTATGGCCTTAACAATTACGGTATTGTGCATACAGGTTGATTATTTTTCAGGAATACTTCGAGAATGTAGATTAGTTTCGACAATTCGAGAATTCTAAGGTTAGCCCACCGAATTCAGAGTTCTTATTTGATTTCTAAACTTTAGATACGAATACTTTAAAAGTAGGTAATCTAAATCTCTAGCGAGATGTAACTAATAAATAGCTCTCAGTCCATTATTATTAGGCGTTTTGCATAAGACAAGTTTAAGAGTTCGTATTAAGATTACAAATTCATTGGTATGGATGGATTCGATGAGAAATATTTCAATAATATTCAATATTTTACTATATATCTATCAAATATCTATATACACATAATAAAATAAAGTCGCTGTGCGTTTCTGTTTGTTCTCCGCTAACTTATATTAAACAACAAGTCAACAAACTTTGATACGGTTTTCCTAATGGAAAGACAGATGAGGAGAAAGGAAAAAAACTGCATCCATGCGAAACCGGAGGCGGGTCGCTATATTTATAGCTAATATATAGATATAATTTAATTTATATAATTAGCGAGACAGTGTTTATTTCCAAGCTCTTAATGTTTTACAAATAACATACAATCAAATAAATCTTTCAATTACATGCAACAAAGTCTTAAATACTTTTAAGTATGAATAAGCGCTCAGCATAAGTATAATGGGTAACAAGGAAATCTTTTCTGTTCGTGCATAAAAGATAAAAAAGGAAGTAAGATATTTATTTCGTTAGGTATAATAATTATCCATCATTCAAACTCGTCTTTTAAACGGTTGTAATATTGAATGAATTTTATTGAAAACAGCTGCATGAGTGAAAAGACATAAGCGAAGAGTGAAGAACATAGGTACTATTAATGAGTTCCTGCAATTATATAGAATAAAAAAATGTGTTGTAGACGCGTAAATTTCTATAATTATAAATATAAAAACAAGATCCACAATTCTCTTGGACACAAAAATCTCAAAATGAAAATGAAACATTTTGTTTTTTAATAATAAATCTCATTATAGTCTCTTTAGAGACTAAAGTCGGAACAGAACTAAATACAAATCTTAAAGGGATTTGTATGTAAACAAACACATTGTAATGAACTTGATGTTTACAAGTGTGATGACAATGAGATAGATAATAGGTATATTAAATTAACACACAACTGACTATGTGAAATATTTAAACATAATGCGTATTTAATATTTTTTGTATGTTAAGATCGACAGACAGGTAGACGATCCACTTTGATGGTCAAATAATTGCGAAACGCAGTATGCCCTGCTAATACTAAATAATTTTATTAATATTATTTTTGCATCACCCTGTGCTAGGTTGGAGCGCACCTAGTGTATTTATGTCATTATTAACCGGTGCGAATTAATACTCATTTGGCGTTCATTTTTATCACGAGTTTTCTGACGCACGTACAAAAACCGTCATACCATACCACTAGCGGCCGGTCGGCGAAGACCTCTCCACTTTTTGCACAGCGCTCAGGACCGCGGCGACAGACCGTTCGCCCAAAAGCGGACTGCTAATTGTTTGTTTCGTGTGACATTTCGTACACAATTTATATTATTAAACTTTGAAAATTTAAATTCCTTCATTAACAAATAATTCCATCTTAAATTGAACGCACGCATACCATCTTCTGTATACTGTGCCTTGATCCAATCATTTAGCGAGAGTCTCTTGAGATGTTGACCTGTGAAAATCGATTATCCAAATGGCGGCCAAGCCATTTAGGTTAGGTGCTTGCTAAGTTTGTCTTTTTTATTGTCAACAGCGATGTCAACAAACATTGTCCATCGTTGGAATCGATCGATAGGTAAAATATTTGTGCTCACCGTGAAAATATCTAGGTGTTGGCGTAATCAATTTGTAATTTGGAAAGATCCCTTCGCAATCCATTGATTGTTCGAAATTTAATTGTGCACGGCAACATCGATTTTTTAATTAGAGTTTAATTACGAGCGTCATAACCGGCAGTTTAAGTGGAGGACACTGCTAATGTTATAATTATCTATGTTGGAGGTACACAGACGCCGTGAACGAGTGATGAAAGAGCGTAATGTTTAGTTCATCGGCATATTAATGCTGTTTTAAGCGGACAAAAAGTGTACGTGAGTCGGCCGGCGTGTCAACAACTAATTGAGTGGCGCACGCAACAACTATTGCGGTGAAACCTGGCCTTAGATCAGAACTCATGCAGTCCCTTCAGGTGCCTAGAAAATCTTTCATTTTAGAATCATTTAAAAAAATATATACGGTAAAAAAATTCAGAGGTGTATAAAGTTCTATTGTACTAACTAGGGGAACCATTCCCAAAAGATCCAAAAGATATAGACCTACAACAAAATTAAATGATTTCAGTTGTTTAAATGTAAAATAAATACAAAATGAGGACAAGAAAATTTTCAATAACAAATCAACAAAAGGTCTGCTTTCAAAAAAATGGCGGTATCATAGATTACGTGTTATTTCTACTTCTATGGTCGGCATTCAGTCTGACGGTCCAGTCGATGGTAGATGACTACAGCCGCCTATTAACACAAGATTCTACAAGTGCGTTGCAGGCCTTAGTAGGATAACATCATAGAAGAAACCACAACAAAATAGATTTACTTGGAAATATTAAAAGCATTGTAGCTCTATGTAGCACAAAAGCATACCTAAGTGACATAACTAAAACGAGCATGATGTTCTTAGAATTAATAGGTAGGTATTAATTCTAAGGCCACATTCACATATGGCTTTCCGATTAAAAGATTACGTCCGTTCCTCGCGATTGGATTAAATTTGTTTTATTTTTCCTCTTTTATTCATTGTTTTCGCGTGTATTTTTTTTTTTTAGAGAAACTGAGAGTGTACAATTTTTATTCAACGTCAAACGAACACGAAACAAGATGCGTAAGGAATTCCGAACGGCAAAAACCACACGATGGGACGATAAAACGAAATCGCCGATGCGTTGTCGATAAAAAAAATGCTAGAACTGCGCGCGAGTAAGAGACAAAAAACGTATCGTATCTCCGTTCCACTCTAGCGCGCGCGGCTAATGAATATGGCTCGCGGTGCGCTAGCGCAGCTGCGCGAAACATCCCAAGATCGATCCGCCATTATTTATTTTATTTCGGCGCGAAACGTTGAATTGGATCATGGCGACAAAGAGGTTAATTGTGCGTCCAAATCCCGTGACAATTGACAATTATATGTTAAACGAAACGTGGACAGATGTAAACAAAACTACAATGTCAAAAGCTTTTGAGGCATCCGCACAGAATGCTGCGAAAGAGCAACTGATTGACAGTTGGTTTCCCATTTTTTTTAGTCTTCTCTCAGTTATTGTAAAACAACACTATTTTACCGCTCAGATATAAAGAGGAAGCTTGACGAAAAAAATTATCTTTACATGACATTAAGTGAGAACAGGTTTGTTTGCTACTGTGACAATTAACTGGTCATATTATTATATCCTGTCCATATTTTAATTAAAACTATCCTATCTCACAAAATCATTCTGAAAAATCAGTAATTAAAAACAATACATTCGTATTTTGGGCTCCAAAGGTCAATCTTAATATACCATGGTTTGCTCTTCTGTGATCCTGTCCAATCAAAACCTTAATTCAAAGAACAGATCCAAGCAATTATTCTAAAAAGAAACTATTCCTTTATTAACGTGAATCGTGCCTTAATATTCCTTAATATAAGCAATCAGTAATATTCAACTAAGTATTTATTATGATGATTGATTCTTTGATAAGAAAAGTGCCAACTCTTACAAGAAAATATTACATTTCTAATTTCTATAAACAAATTAACAGAAACGAGTAGCAACAAAGAAGCATGGTAAACAGAGTTAGAGATTTTTAATATCAAACGTAATTTTTTAAACAAAGCATAGTTTCAAACAGAGGTACGTTACAGACTATATAAAGATAGTAAAGAAAAAACCAGATGATATAAATTTAAAGAATGAGGTGAAAAGAAAAATGTATGAAGGCACCGATTAAAAAAGTAATGCAAAGAAGAAATCTCAACAAACAATGCGTATCTAAGCCGCAACAGTTTTCAATAATGATGTAAATCATGCGATATCTGCAAATTCATCAACCAATGCTGCGTGCAGTCAAGCGAACTGGTTGACTTTTTTCATTGCGTTACTCGAACCATACAATTATAAAATCCACATTCACTCGTTTCCTAGTTTATTGTAATTATTTGCGGAACACTGGATATAATAACATTAGTTTAACTACTTTATAAAAAAAAAACCTTCCCATAAAGATACAACATATTATTCATTTGCACGGTATAAGTATTGGGTGCAATGTATCGGCATCTTCTTCCGGTCTCCTGTGATATTTATCACTTACTTTCTCACAGGCCTCGTTAAAATTTTATTAGCCATCTATACCTACTACAGGTATAGTTGACAACTACATCTATTTCTATTTGAATCCAGTTCTTACATTAGTTTTGTCACTTTAGTTCTTTGTAAGTATTTTGTTGTATGCAGATCTCACATTATTATAACCTCATTAAATTCTCTACATTTTCAGTTTTGTATTAAAGTTTGAAAGTTAACTTGAAATAAAATTTAATCAGTAGTCTAGAAACTGGTCAGTCCTTAGGTAGCTGTAAAAAGCATACTAAATTCTTTATCTAAAATTTTCAAATCAAAAGGTATTTTTATTTCATTTATTTATTTATTTTTAAGGAAAACTTATAGTGATTTACTTAATAGCTAAATGACAGAATAATTTGAGAACATTTACAAGTTTCCGCATATTGAAAAAAACCGTTTTAAACCATATACTTATTGGAAACAAACTACTACTAATAAAAAGTACAGCTTTTAGAACTAATAAAATAAAATAATTGAGAAGTGGAAAAATAAACAAACAAAGCAAAGAGGAAAAAAAAGAAACCATGATTTTGATAGTAGCTCTCTTATTTTGTTAATCTTATAGTGTTATCTTATAGATAGATAGTGTTTCTAGTTAGAGTTATAAAATACCGTTGGCTTGAAAACATCTTCTTCAAAATTTTTCCAAGTCATTCAAGTAATAGAAATTTTCCAAAATTTTGGCCATGTTGGTAAGTCACACATGTCTTATCAAAATGAAAGCTTATCCCCGGTGGCTTAGTGGGATAATTAAGAAATAAATGCCAAAAAAGAGACAATGTTAACATAATGTAAGGCATTAGATCGTTCTTAAGATAGCCCATACTAGCTATACGATCGTACGGCGATGATAACGCACCAACTGTACCGAGCTATCCCACAAACACTGAAAGTCTCGCGAATAGATATTATCATTTCACCCGGCGATTGTCAATTAAAATTCCAGTAATTTACACGTTAATTACCTACTTGTTATTATAAGCCGACTTCAATAATATATCGTGTTAATCAATCTCATAATTTATGGAGCAATGTTGCGATTCTCCTTATAGCGTACAATAAATTATCACACATTTAACTCTCAAGTTAACTATTGCTCTATGAAAAAAAAACTGAAGTCGTTACACAGTTGACATGTTGTACAAATAGTTGGTAAAAAATGGCAGTTGCGAACTAGGATGTGTGAAAGAGCATTAATTATAGCAAAAAATTCTTGTTTTATTTGTCTGACGATAGCATGTCATTTACTCGGGAAGCTAACTTTTACCAATATTATTATGCTCCAGATGTGCTCTAGTGAAGCGCCCTTCGGAGAAAGTGGATAAGTAATTGTAAGCAGAAATGCTTGTAAAAGTGATTGATGAAGTGGTTCTGAAAGCAACTGAAAGTAACCGAATGTTTAAAAATACATCGCAAAACTATTTAAACTATTGTGTCTACAGTTTAAATAACGAGTAACTTTAAAAATTTGGAGATAAAATCATAAAACAATTTTTGGCCAAAAATATGGTTATCTAAAATAAGGATTTTACAAAATCGTTCAGCCAATATTAAGTCTAGAAAGCTAAAATTTGGAACATTATGTGTTTTTTTTATGATGATTTAACTATCCCTAAGAAAGGATGAGGGAATTAAAAAAATACATGTGTACTTAATACCTAATATAATAAAAAAATAAATGCTAGCGAGTTTGTTTGTTACGCTTTCACGCATTAACTAATCAACAGAACTGATCATCCTGAAATTTCGTATACCCATGTGAGGGGTCCAGAAAAGAACATTTCATTAAGAAAAAAGTACTGTTCCCGAAGAACGCGGTCGCAGTTGCGGAGAAAAACTCGTTTTTTGAATGCAGAGTTTATGACTACTGGTTTAATAATACACTGTGTTATGAGTTACAGCGTGTCCGCCTCTAGAGATTGATCAGAAGTTTCTTCAAATATCAATAAATAAACACACGGCTATAGTGTTGCCAGTACTCTGGATGCGGTGCCGGGGCTGACGGATGCCTATCGATGACAACGCAACCGATCACTCGACCCACAGAGTACTATATCAATCAAAAGCTACACAATCACACCGCTTGCCACTTAAATAAATTTATAACATATTAAGTACGTACAAAATAAACACTTTAGTCAGTTTATGATTTATTTCGTGTGGCTATGAGTTATGGACGTGAAACGGAGCGTTAGAGTGAGAGGGCGCGAATTTTATCTCTCTTCCCGATAATTTCACGTGCCACGGCTACCGATAAACGTTTTATTGGCGTAATTAAAACCGACTATTAGTAATATGTACGCGTTACGTGTCTAAAACATGATAAATCGTATTTTTTTTTACAACCACAACACAACCGTTGTATGATAATGCGTTTATTAGCACTATCGGCGGCGTGTCAGCGACATTGTGATTTTATAATTTATTGTGACAGTGTGTCATGTAACAAAACCATACTTGATTAAAATTATAAAATAACCTCCGACATTCTAATGAATCCGAACACGCTATAATATTTGCTGTGAGTTGCTGAGGAGTTAGGCATCCCGCAAACTACTTGATGCTGCAGCATCAGTTCAAGGTTACAAGGTCATGGAAATACCATCACTAAGTAAACTGATGATCTTCAAACGCCTGAACAAATCTTCATAAATTATAACTAGGAACCATCTCTTTGACATCAACTTTTAAACAAAAAGAACTGGATTAAAATCTGTGCATTTATTTGGGAGCTATGATGCCATAGACAGACAGGTCAAACTAATTCAATATAAAACACCAAACCTAACTCAATGTAAAATAGAAACTAATAAATAACATTAGAGTGGTCAGTTCCCCGACACTGACGAGGTTATCTCAAGAAAGTGCACACGGGTCAACATTGTTTACAATATTACAGTTATAAATACAATTTACTTCAAATAATTACCATACAATGAAGTCTTTGACTGATAACGATTCAATAATATTGTAGATGGCGGTTAAAAAGTGAAATTCAAAATAAGAACCGACGCCGCGCCGATACGATGTCACTTCCGGCAGAGTTCGTACACTCTATAGGTATGAAACCTATAGAGTGTACGAATAGAGTGTATATTTTTACCGACCGAAGACGTCAAATGTTACTTTTTTTTAAATTATACACCACCACAACATGTCAACGCCTATTGTGCCTATAGTAAAAAAAGAGAAAACCCACAAAGAAATTGCGGTATTATAAATTTATAAAATTACACGGGCCCTTGATTGTCGGTTTGTGTCCAGATTACCTGTTTCAAAAGCGAATTGGTATAAAATGGCTCTATTTATGAGGCTTTTTGTTACTCAAATAATAGGTGTTAGTTGACGATTTGCCTTGTCATGTCATTACGAGGAATACAATAAATAAAAATACTCGATAAACGGCCCTTTCGGAAACACTTTCCTAAATGGAAGTATTTATATAAGTAGATAGGTAATTCTGATTATTCAATTTTTTACACAATCTTTAGCAGAGCATACTGTTTTGAATCCGTTTTTTATTGTTATTGCCGGTTTACAAACTTGTCATTGTAGAAATCACGATTGAGTAAGTCACGCACGAGTATTATAAAGACATGCATTTTACAAAATGTCTCGAGATGTAAAAAGAACAGAAGTAAACGGATTTTTTGATTTCATTGTTAGTGGAAATGTAAACAATGACAATCACTATGTGACGTCACTTCGTTTCTGGAACTATAAAGCGATTGATCTATAAAGAGGTTTGTTTATGTAAGAAGTAATCTTTCGAAACTACTCATACAATTTAAAAATTCTTTCACCAATAGGTAGTTAGAATAGATATAATTTCAGGATAAACATAGGCTAAAGATTCCAACAGGAAACCAGCTATCTAAAAATAATGTCTTTTATTTATGTCAGGCGTTACATATCTTTTATTTTTCAACGCACACAAAGTCGCGGGTACCAGCTAGTGTAATTATAATTCTAAATTGTTCGATAGTAGTTCAAATAACAGACTCTATTGAAATAGTTGACGTCTGATTGCGTCACGAAATTAAAAACAAAATCGTAACAAATCAATTTGCAATCGATTGGTAAGTAGGCAATTTTAAATTTGCTTACGAAGAAAAGCCATCATTTTAATGCATAACAATGTAAAACGGCTACGGACGCATTAAAAATTTGCATCGAACAGATTTACCGTAACTAAATAACACTTTATAGTTTATTAAAAGGAATTGGCGGTAATGATTTACGAGCGGCCATTTTGTATGCGACATTTTAATATTCGAATGCATTCTGTTTTTTTTTTCTGGAAGCAGGTGCGCTGGGTACGAAGTTATTCAGCCAGTATTCGTTTGGCGAGTAATTTTCGTCGAAGGCTTCCAGAACGGGCTCTCTGTATGGAAATTGGGGGATGCATTGATTTTTATTACGGTAAACTTTTAAAAAATATATTCCGGCGAAAAAATGATTGCGTTATCGCTATTGGAATTAATATAAAATGATGCCCATACATTAAATATTACTCTATTAACTACTTTTAACTTTTTTATGATTTTTTTTTCTCCAATAAGTTGTCTAGAAAGTAGAATTTTATTCTCAAATTATTTTATCTATAATTTAGTCTTTGTACACTTAATATTTCCTATTATTATAAAATATCTTCTAAGAAATTTGTGACTTTTATACTGGTCTGTTAAAAAGTCTGTTAAGTACTGCTCAATATAGTTGCCCTACGATCTGTTTGATTTAAAATAGTACATTATTATCATACCCTTTTTACTATGTATTTTATATTGATTTTTTTGCTGTTTGCTCACCTGTTTGCTGAAGACTGCGATGTCTTCGTTAAACGACTCTGAAGAACATACGTCTCCCCCCGCCACTCCAGGGTCCCGTGGGGTGCACGTTGCTAGCTCACACTTCTCAAAGATCAGAGCCAGTAGAGGAAATAGTGGATGCCTGAGAAAACAAACGTGGAAATATTTTAATCCATAGGTACTAATATTATTGGGAACTTTATCTGTCTGTTACCTTCTCAACGTGGACAATTTTTCATTCATACACATTTTCAGGGATAACAGAAAAGAAAATAGAATACCTTTCTTCCAAAACAAAGTTTCAAAGATTGAAAAATTATTACTCATATATTTTTATCATAAAGGGGCCGAAGTCACGGGAAAAGCTAGTGACGTAATAATACAAACAAATGTCACACACGTTGCAAAAAGTCTTTAAAATTCCCAAGTACTTTAATGAATTAATTTAAAATCTTTTGTCCATAATGAACTCTTCATTGATTGAGTTGAGTGGCCAAAAAAGTGTCGTTCCAGATATGGAGTGTTTAGATTAGATATAAGATTGAGGAGACGTGATGTCGATATGATCTGCAGTTTCGTCATAACTATGGAATAAGGGCGGGGCTCCATTTGCAGCGGATAATAACTACATCACTGTAGGAGGACTGTCACGTTATATTTATTGTACTTCGATATTAACTGTCACCTTAAATTTAAATAAAATCCATTTTGAATCATTTCTCGATTACAATTAATATTAATTAATGCGAAAAATGCATGATAAATGCAAAAGACCTTTATTGCCTTTAGTATTCAACCGTTTATTATAAAAAAATTGCACACGTTGTCAAGGGTACAGAAAAATATATAGAGTACTCTCCATGCTTCTGAGGGACGCGGACAAAGGCGCGGGCAAAACTATTCTCATATGAATTATTTAATCATAATGTTAAGTACATTCAAGTAATTTTAATAATCTGTTATAGTTTTTGTTAAATTTATAATTCTATAGTCATTTAAATATAGATTTATTTAAATAAAAAACAAAGCTTTTATCATAAACCGTAGTTAAGTTCTATTCTCAAGCTTCCAATTAATTATTTTGTAATGAGAAATTAACTTTTTTCTCCTATTTAATAACAGTTCCATAACTGACAATGACCACACAGAGTATAGATGAATAGGAAAGTGGTGCAAAAACGGTAACATTCGTTGAACTGAACGTAGCGTATCGGGAGACCTATAAATTACTTTTTAATCGCTCCAACTTAGCGACGTACTTATAACCTGGCCATTAAAAACCTATAATCAGAAAAAGTCTTCTGACCTTTGCATGGGAATTACTCCCTCGGGATATTTAGATATTTGTACGTAACTAACACACGTTAACTATACTCGTAATTACTTGTAAAGACACACTAAGTATTGCAGACACGTTTGCCTTTTAAAATATTAAAGTAAAACATTTTTTAGTATGTGTACCTAACCTATGTGTTTATTAAATTAATCTAAATTATTTAAAAAGTGTATAATTTTTTAATAATCTTACAAGTTTAATAAATCATTTTTTTGTGAAGGTCGTCACCGTCAGACAGGCTAGCGGTCCACTTGATGGTATGTGGCGTCACATGACCGTCGCCTAAGCCTAAGCTGCAAATGCGCTGCCGTATCAAAATCAAAATATATTTTTTCTATAGATACTTACTATAATTTCTAAAAATACTCTGAAGAATTCGAGAGCAAAAGCTAATAGGTATCATATAAGTGCCCCGCTAACAAAGAAGCCACACCTAAATAGCTCCTTCAACTCTCTTTGACAAGTTTTGATCAGATAAACCAGA
Organism: Synanthedon vespiformis; assembly: GCA_918317495.1. NCBI lineage: Eukaryota > Metazoa > Arthropoda > Insecta > Lepidoptera > Sesiidae > Synanthedon > Synanthedon vespiformis. Next base: position 1,043,606 of record OU906962.1, read on the forward strand.
GATTGTGGTAAATGGTGGATTAAGTGGCAAAGGTTGCGCCTTTATGTCGCCATATCATTGAATCACACACTTTCATAATAAAAGAGTGCTTTATGGTGCTAAACCCATACATAAAAAACGGAATGTAGACTCTTAACTTAATGTCATAATGGGAAATTCTTAACACTTAGTACACGAGGCACGTTTTTGATTAACAACCACCTCTATGCTGGGCTCAAAACTCAAGGTAGGTTTAGGTGGATTTAGCACCACTGCGTTCCACAACCATGACATCCACGACGATTAGCAATTACTATCCTCTTTATAGAAAACCCTCAATAAATAACAGAACTATATTCTTTTGTACCCCTGACAAGACTGGCAACGTGTGTGAGGTTCCAACTTATATTATAGCTCCAACATTAAGGCTATTAAATGGCTATAAATCATACCTATAATGATTGTTTAAATTGTTCAATATTTGTTCCTTTTTTACGATCCATATAAATCAGTCCTCCTTACCTCTTTTCTTCCATTTCCCCCTATCCCTTCCTACTGCTTTGCTGCAGCGCATTTGCACATGTGGTGTTGCTTGTGTTATAGACGACGGTAGCCCTTTACCATCAAGTAGATCTCAGCCTGAAGCTGTAGATCTTAACGTTAAAAAGATCCATGGTCAATGCTTAAGATTGAATCCACACGTTACCACTGACCCGTATATGGCGTCCTTGTCTCGCTTGTGGACGAGGGGCTCGCCGGGCAGCGCGTGTGCGGGCGCCGCCGGCGGTGGGTAATGCACCGGTGGCAGGTGTGGGTGCGTCAGCCTGTGCTCGTGGTACATCGCGCCGCCCTCCATGTAGCCTCCGCCGTGGAGGCTCTCGTCGTACTGAAAATCACAATCAATCACACATTAGAATATTAATACTGGCAACACTATGACTCAAGTGTGTGTGTGTTTGCGTGTAATACCAAATATTAATACTAGCAACCCTAATTCTCTAGCATGTGTGTATTAATACTGGCAACTCTATGCCTCAAGTGTGTTAGTGTGTGTGAGTTTGTGTGTAAACCAAATATTAATATTAGCAACCCTAATTCTCAAGCATCTGTGTATTAATACTGGCAACTCTATACCTCAAATGTGTGTGTGTGTGTTTGTGTGTAAACCAAATATTAATACTAGCAACCCTTATTCTCAAGCATGTGTGTATTAATACTGGCAACTCTATACCTCAAATGTGTGTGTGTGTGTGTGTGTGTGTGTGGGTGTGTGTGTGTATGTTTGTGTGTAAACCAAATATTAATACTAACAATAATTCTCAAGCATGTGTATTAATACTGGCAACTCTATGCCTCAAGTGTGTTAGTGTGTAATACCAAATATTATTACTAGCAACCCTAATTCTCATGCATCTGTGTATTAATACTGGCAACTCTATACCTCAAATGTGTGTGTGTTTTTGTGTGTAAAACAAAATTAATACTAGCAACCCTAATGCTCAAGCATGTGTGTATTAATACTGGCAACACTACGCCTCAAGACAGTGCGTGTGTGTGTGTGTGATTATGTGAGAGCCGCGAAATACAATTTTAGCCTTTTTAGGCTAAATGTAGAATAACAAAAGAAATATAATATGTCCTTTATGTATTCAACCTTTATGAACTTTTTATGAACATAACAAATAGTCCGAGCTTGAAATAAACAGAGTGACAGATTTCACATTGATAATAATTTAGTTGAAAACTTTCTACTTATATACTTATCTGTAAATACTCAGTATAATTATTATATTGTAAATACTCAGTATAGTTATCTGAAAGGCTTTTGAGGTACACCTCACGCCTCTCCAAGGAACAATTAAAAGCTTTTTTAAACAAAAAGCACGCCGAAGGCTTACACCCACTTGAATATTCATTAAAATAGTGAACTCATCGTCGGTTCGGCTATCTTCCATCAATTAAATGCGAGCTTTTAAAATATATTCTTTAGCTTTTAAGGAGATTATACACTCTAAAATGACAGGCCCAAAATACGTTTTGTTTTGTTTTTTTCTTCTTGTTCATATATAATTACGTTTTAATGGGGTTATTGTGTTACATTTTAATATATTAGGTAGGTATATAGCCTGTTCCAAAATTTAACAATGATAAGTCATTTGCGATCATGTTTGTTAGATTGAAATGTTATCAAATAATCCTGCTAAGTACCTCTAGATATATAAGAATCTTCCTCATTTATCCCACTTTCCATATAATTTACGACAATATACAGGAAGTAAAATGATATTAAATAATTTAATGTTGTTTAATGATACCTAATCATGAGTAAAACCAATCAGAAATACATATATCATTAAACAAGTAGGTATAATTGAAGTGACACTTCATAATAAAAATACTTACTGTATCGTGTCTAATAGTTAAGACAATACTGAAATATTTATATGGTTGTCTATCTTATTATGTACTTAAATAAAAGAAAAAATCAATATTATGTATAACAAAGTCTTAATTTATGTCGCAAACATTATTAAATGTCCATAAACGAGTAGGTATTTCCAAATGTTACACACATTTGGAGAGAACAATGAAAAAAATTTAAAGACTTATTGAGAATTCTTAAGGAGGGCGTGTAAAACTTTGTATTAACCTTTGGCTCTCGAATGTAACGAACATTTTAAGTAATTATATGTTTTAAATATATTTTCCTACGTTGTATTAAGAGTTAAAATCGTTTGGCACCATTTTTAAAATATACAATAACCAATGGAAGTTAATATTCATAAATACGTTTACAATGTCTATATTAGATAACACGCATACTTAAAGACGGTAAGTACAGTCGGCAATACAAATTACAGATTTACATAAAATTTAATATTAATAATGTATTAAAAAAAAGTTTATTAAAATATTTAACATTACAAAACAATACAAAAGGGCAAAAGGTGTCGCGAAAATAAATAATTTTTCAAATTAAAAATGCAGTTAAATGTTAATTTGCGTCAAAACACTTCCGTACACGATTGTACCACGTAACACTCAGAGTTATTATTTTAAAATATTTTTTACAACGTCATTATTGACATAGTTTTTCAATTATTTTTTTACTTAACATCAAAACGGATATAACATTTTTTTGCCAATGAAAAGCTCTTTGTGAGTGCATTATTCTGTCTTGTTATACGGCAACATATGATATTGTTTCTTTTAGTATGTATAAAATTTATTAACAGGTGCTGTCTAAAAAAAATTCTCTTATTACTACTATGGACAGTGCATAAGATTAAAATTACATAACCAATTAAATAATATAAAATATTAATTATATAAAATCAACATAGAAGAATATGTAAATGCATCTTTTTTTATTTTATTTTTTTATTTAAAAAAAAAATACATTTTACCTACATTACATATTTTTCTTAACAATTACAATTACATGCGTGTGCTTACAATGAGTATAGGTACCTACTTATTGTAGTACTAAAATTTATTCTGTGCACCGAGTGAAATATTGTAACACAACACAGTGTTACAACAGAGTGACACGGTGTGACACAGTGTAACACAGTGTTTACCGAACGGCCTTTGCTTATTAATAACAGTATTGAAAGCACTCTAGCCCGCCATCAAATATCGTGAGTCAGCATTACGCCTCGATCGATACTAGGCTTGTCATAAAATGGTATGTAATAAAGTAATTATTACTACAACCGAAAATGTTTAAGTTAAAAATATTTAATTTTAGTTAAGATATCTTAATTAGATGCGAAAGTGAGTTTGTTTGTTATCGCTCTCCCATTTTAACTAGGTATACTCAACCGATCATAGTGAAATTTCGTATTACACGTTGTCAGAAAATGACATAGGGTATGTCATATGTGTGATGCAGAAATAAGTATTGTTTTTAAAGAAACTCGAAGAAAAAATTCAACTCCTGACAAAAATAGGTAATATGATCAATAAAGATTAAATAAGTACACACAAATACTAGCTGGTACCCGCGACTTCGTCCGCGTTTTATGTCTTACATAGCCCATGTCTTATTCTGATGTACCTTAAGCTATATTATTGTAAAGTTTCATTGATATCCATTCAGTAGTTTTTGCGTGAAAGAGTATCAAACATCCATACAAACTTTCGCATTTATAATATTAATAATATTAGTAAGGATTAGTAGTAAAGAAGGATTACAGCGCCTAGGAAAGGTGCGCGGACGAAATCGCGGGCAAAATCTAGTTTTCTTATTTTTATGAATTCGCTTTTCTTGGTAGTAAGTAGATATATAAACATTATGTAGAAATGAAAGAGAAAAAACTCATCTACCGGTTTAGCAAAGATAGCAAATATTATAGTATGCCTATCTACTTATTTTTTACTCTGAAACAAAACGAGCATAATATCTAGGTATAGAATTATTTAGATAGGTGTGTAAATTAAATGAAACCTACATTTCACAAAAGTGAACTTTACCTAAACGTTTGTTTTAAGGTAAACTCTACAAATAAAGTGCTTTGTAAGATTGAACATTCTTTGTATTTTGTAGAATGATAAGGTCTGTTTTCCTTTGAAAATTCAAAGTGACAATTGAGTATGTCAATCAGTAATAAATACCTATTTCAAATCTAAGCTTTAGCGAATTTTGAAATGAATGGAATTCGTTATCGAAACTGATAAAGCACTTTTCTGGTCGACCATAACTACCATAATATATATGTCGTGGGCAGATTGTAGAATTGGGCATATCGTAAAGTATGAAATCAAAAATCTTTCACCAAAAGTCTAAAATAGGTGCGACGAGGATCAGAGCGAAGCAAAGCGAGGAGGAGGATAGGTTTACATGGAAATAAATTTGGGGAGCAGAGCGAAGCGGAGCGGAGTGAGCCGACCCTCTGAGTTTTAACAGAAATATGATCTACCCAGGAATATCATGATATGCCCAATTCTACGATGTGCCGACGACATATATATATTTGTGTATTTACATATATTTATTTGATATTGTTATGTATAAGAAGAAAATACAGACATATAAATAAGGCTATGTGACATTGACATGTGACTTCCATAAGTGGCATTCAAAGCGAAACTATGCTTAGATTATTTTTTGATTTGCTATAATCTTGCTTATAGCAAATCAAAAAATACACGAATTAAACGCAGTAGGTAAAGGTGTGGTGCATATATCTATTATGTTAGTGCACAATTATTAAGTACTATAATTAGCACGCAAACAATCATTAAAGATAGGTTTACCCATCAACATTATTGTACCTACCGTTAGGTATATTTATATTCTATTTGAATTAAATAGTTGAAGCTAATACAGACTTTTTTAAAGATAAAGTTAAGTTTATAAGACACCCTTATTAAATACTAGCTGTTACACGCGACTTCGTCTGCGTAACATTATAAAATATAGCCTATAGGTTACTCTGTGATTATGTTCTCTTCAATACTAATAATAAATCTGTAAGTGTAGGTATTGTATGTATGTTCCTCCATAACTCTTAAACGAATTAACTGATTTTCATGAAACTTGGTAGATAAACATTTAGACGTACGTGACATAAGATAGGCTACTTTTTCTTTTTCAACGCGGACAAAGTCGCGGGCGCCAGCTAGTTATAAATAAAAACGAAATCCTAAATGTGTTGCTGAGCTCAAAACTCGAGAACGGCTGGACTGATTTTAATTCTGTTTTCACTCATGGATAGAGAGATAATCAGGGAAGATTCTTGCGTAAAAAAAAATGCACCCCGGGCAAAACCGGGAGCAGGTCGCTAGTGTGTAATAATTTTCAAAATCGGTACAGTAGTTTTTGAGTTTATTACACATCTTCTCTCTTTATAATATTAGTAGGTATATATAGGTTATAGATAAAATCAACACATGTCAATATTTCTTATTTCATCTTAGACTTCTGAAAGGGTCGAAACGCAGAACTTCACTTTTTATGACGATTTTTCTGTAATAATTTTATACTACTAGCTGGCGCCCGCGACTTCGTCCGCGTTGAAAAAGAAAAACTAGCCTATCCTGTGTCCTGTACGTCTAAATGTTTATCTAACAAGTTTCATGAAAATCGGTTAATTCGTTTAAGAGTCATGGAGGAACATACAATATACTTACATACATACAGAAAAAAAATCTAAAAATCGTCAATTTAGTTTCAGTATCATGTATAGAGCCTATAAACACGATATTTCTGAAAACAAAATAATTTACTCCATGACCAACTCTTACAGATTTATTATTAGTAAATACTGATTGATAATTGTAATTTACCAGACTCAAAACAACTACTGAGTCAGTAAACTCTATGTTATTATCTTTTTTTTTTTAATCTTGTTAATACACTATTTATCGACATAATGATAATGTTATCCATAAATAATTAAGCGTTTACATAAGGATTTATTATTTGCTAATGTGCGCGTAACAATGATAAATTAGTAGAATCAATGTCAAAATAATTTGAGGACATTTGTAATAATAAATTTTAAAAAAATCATTTTTTTTTTAAATATATTTCCACTAAGCAGGTTTTAAGTATTAAAATGAATTTAAAAAATGAAAAGAAAAAGTATTGTAAGTTTTAAGTAAAGTAGGTAATTAGAGTTGTAGTTGCAATAATTTTAAAATCACATTAATCGACATCGTAAAAGTCTCCTTAAATCATTTTAACATCAAACGCATGTTGATATGAGAACTGCATCGGATACGTTGATATTTTATTTCAAACTCTATTCACTTGTAATAAAGAACACGTATATAAAATTGAGTAATCAAACTCTTAGTATAAGCCATTCAAAGATACGAGAAAGTCATTCAAGAATCAATCTTAACGTTATTGTAAATTAGATGCGAATTTGAAATGTCTCGTGAACGTTTGTTTTTGTAAGTGATATGAAAATGGCGCTCGAGTAGGAATTTTTATTGGTATTGCTTGAAAACAATAGCTGGCATTACTTTAGTGTATGTACTGTGATGTTTACAAAGTTTTATAGTTTTGTTGGTAATAAAATAATACGCCGCTTATTATATACTAGCTGGCGCCTGCGACTACGTCCGCGTTGAAAAAGTTCTTGTGTCCTGTACGTCTAAATGTTTATCCACCAAGTTTCATGAAAATCAGCTTTAATTCGTTTAAGAGTTATGGAGGAGCATACCTACAATCTACATACATACAATACACTTACAGATTTATTATTAGTATTGATTATATAAATTATGCGCGAACTTATGTTAACAAATATCTATCAGCTATATATTCAGCTATTGGTGTAAAGTTATTCAATACTAGCTCGTGCTCGCGACTTCGTCCGCGTTGAAAAGTATAAAACGCCATCTACCGTGGAATATCACCAAGCAGTTGTCATGTTAGTCGTTTCACCCATCGAAATAATATATCTCTGCGAAGTTTCACCTGATTTGGATAGATGGCGCTATCTCCCGGGCGAAGTCGCTAGTATTTACTTTTATTTTAGATTTCCCGTAGGAATGAAGCATTTTCCCGCGGTAAAAAGTATCATATGTTCATCACAGATAATGTCGGTTTCTAATGGTAAAAGAATTATTCAAATCGGTCCAGTAGTTTCGGAGCCTATTCTATACAAACAAATCTTTCCTCTTTACTTATAATATTAGTATAGATCAGCAAATAATATCGCCATGAAGGTGGCGTTAGAACAACAAAACTGTCATATTTTCAAGATGGCGTCCAGGAAGCGCGACGCATTCGTTTTAGTTCATTAAATAGTGCCACGCACGCTACCTGATCGTAGAAGCGATATCATTCGAACTACATACGAGGAATGCTTTTGGGGTTATACTCCTTAAAATAAAATATGAGTTCGACATTATAAAAAGAAAATAAATACGTATACAAAACTCAACAAATGAAGTTCTATGATATGTTCATGAATTGAGAAAAAGTTTATTAATTTTATTGTAAACTAGCAGCTATTCCCGGCTTCACACGGATGAAAATTATATACTAAAACCGTCCTCGAGATCTGCTCTATCCATTGGTGAAAACAGCATGAAAATCGGTGCAGTAGTTTTTGAGTTTATCACGAACAGACAGACGCGGCGGAGATCTTTGTTTTATAATATGTAGTGATGAATAACTGTGTATTAAAAGTGGTAGACAGTTTCGATAAAAAAATAGCTACTAAAGTGGCCATAAAATTTCAAAAAAAAATTGACACAGAAACATCATGGACCTGTCAAAGTCAGCTGTTGATGAAGTATGAAGAAAAATCTTTGTTATTGTCATGTGAAGAAAAACGGCTGCAAATTTGAATATAAGAATGAAATTTCAGAGTAAACTTGAATAAGTTATTAGGAGTGAACTTGAATGCTACAATAATAATTACTTAGTTGTATAACCCAACCGTCCATTGTCATACTTGTTAGTACTGATATAAAATATAATTTTCACACGATGTTCAGAAAATCATGGACAGTGTTTTCAAAATGTCATAATCAATCAAACTCTGCATGCATACGTGTTGCTCAATGTTCAGGCCGCCATGACACTTTGAATCCATGACGTCATGAGTACAAGTTTGACAATTTTACATGTGGTGGTGATGAGTTTTAAATATGTACACATGTTGAAATCATGTGACAAAGAAACTCTAGCGTACCATTTTTTTTTAATTAATTAGGTCGGACTCGTTTCTCAAACCGATGCGAAAAGATAATGAGGGTAATTAAATACTGTAATAATTGCATTTCACACTTCATTTCAATTAAAATCGTTTTAAGTTTTCATGTATTTATGAAACTACTTTGAAAGTGTATTTTTTAATCTAACCATATTAAACCTCCTTAAAAAGATCCTTTATCGTAAAGGTGGTGATTCAAAAATAGAATTGTAATCTATCGTGAAACATCGGGCGCTAAGCGATCCCGGCCACAAATATGTAATGACTACCTTTTGACGTCCAGAGAGCCGGTTCCAAAATTAAATGATACGTTTTAAAAATGGAATCGTTCTGTCCCGCCTTTTTTCCTTCGAGATAACCATTTGGTTTGCCATAAGAAAAAAGAACATCGTACGTTTTAATTTTTTTAAATGGCATTCTTGTGGTTTTTTCTCTCGCTGTGAATCTTTACCGAGTAATAAGTTTTGAACGGCCGGTTTTTGCGAGCCGTATGGCTCTCGAGTGTTTCGTTTTATCATTAGTGTGGATATTTTATAGGTAGGTCGGTAACATAATTAAAAAATTTTGACGTTAGCCAACGCATTGTCGTGGGCATAAAAGACATATGTCAGGCCGTCAAAACTTGACGAGTTTCGAACTGCGTTGCGCTAATTAAACCCTGAAGATATTAATCGCATCGGTTATTTAAATTTTCTTAAAAATACGGCCCGTGGGTTGTAGTTTTTTACGAGTTGCGGTTTCGAGATTAGCGTAGGTCGATTCCGAGAAGTAAAAAAATTAACTCTTTTGCGGTAACAATATTATGAGTAACGTGTAGGACTGTAGGTCTGTAACAACGCAGCTAAAACCTTCTTAGTGTTGCACATGAGATTTTTCATTCGAAAGAGGTCTAACTAAAACGGGACAAGGTTTTCGGACGCAGACACGGTTGGGGAAGACAGAAACGTCACTTGTTCCCGACACGGGGTGGGACATGATGAATGCCACCCTTAACATCTCGCCTCTCGCTCTGACATTCCTTCGCGAGTTCTTCCGTCCCTTTCGCGAGTGTCATCTGGCATCGCATTCACATGTCTAGGGAGCCACCAGAACCGATTCGTAACACTGTATAATGTATACGAATGGCTCACAATACCTAATAATAACATATAAACTTTTTACCGATGATGTGTTGTTACATGTTTTAGAGAAAAAACAAAAAATATAAAATATCTTGTTTTATGGATTATTGCTATGACTTATGTGACTATAACAAATTAATGATAAAACTATGTCCCATATACCATATTGGTATAAAATAATGACTAGCTTTTGACGGGTGTAAAATTGAAAACTTTATAGCGACTTTCATCAGAATCTATTCAGTAGTTTAGCCATAAAATGTAATAGAGAGGAAAAAATGCTTTTATAATTATTATTTATAGTAGGTATACTAGTTAATACTACTTTGTACTTTTACAAATAACACCTACTTAACGATAAATCACTATTACAAAATACGAAAGTTTGTTAACTATAAAAATGATAACTATAAAATATGCAAAATATAAAATATAATAAAATATAAAATATAACTATAATAATTGAATTCTCGATTTAAAAAACTCAACACAATTAGTTATATTATTGATACAAGATACCTAAGTACTAAGCATAAAATTTAACTTGACAATAATCCGAAAATTTCTAAATTAATTGATAAATTAATCTGTCATGCAGATTTTCACAAATATGAATTAGTAAGTAAATTACATAATAATAAAATTCAAACTTTTATAATAATAAAAACTGGTTTCTCACGGGTTCAATTTTTTCTATATAAATTACAATATATAATTTATCAAAATCCGTAAAGTGGTTTAAAAGAAATGAGCGCAGAAACAGACAGAAGTGGTCAGCGGCTTCATTTTATAATAATATGTATAACTAGATATATATTTGCATATAGATACCTTTTAAACTGACAAGTGTTTGAGTGCCTTGGTAATCGTTAAGGTGTGTTTAAACGTATTCTTTATATTGATAGTGGTAAATCAGAGGGTCGTTAGTCAGACCGCGACGCTTGTATCGAATTTTACTGCGCTCTCTACGGCCCACACGTAATCCGACCGTAAAACTTAGAAAAATCTTTATATATTACTCGTTAGCCGGCCAAATTGAGATGTACCACTCGGCGCAACCTATGACAGGTTGACACAGACCATTCGAACATAACAGTTGTGTATTAAAGCGGGCGCTAGTCATAAATTCTGTTTCATTCATGATAACCCGAGCGTAAGAGCCTAAAGAATGTTCGTAGCATTTGTTTCACGAGCGACGACCATAAATACTAATAAAATGTCCTCGTTACGGGGACAGTTCGAAAATCGGGTACACTGCTTCTTAACGACACCTATTAGGGATCTTCTGTCTGGTCGATTTAATTGAAAAATTGTATCCAGAGCGTTGCAAGAGTTGTATCCGACTCCCGCGCCGGATGCGGGCCCAGACGTCCATTATTCCATTTGCTCATCCGCATGGGGACACGGCGCATGTTGTCACCGACGCGACAACACTGACACGTGTCAATAAACCACAAACAAACCAGACCTAACTCGCGATACTGGCGACACAGGAGTACACCTACAATGAAGTTATCAGTAAACGCATTCAAGGTCAATCAATATATTTGTATAATGTCTCGAAGCAGTTAATCAATCCTTCCAACAACCTGATGCTGCAATGCTTCAACGCTGGGCACATTGACACATGGATCTAATAATCTCTTTCGCATATATAAAATTTATAATTATAAAATATTTCTACTTGAATAATTAGATACTTGAATGATAAATACTTTTTAACTTTCACTGACATTAACATTAATAAGATACTAACTATTTAAAGCGATGCCTCAAGCGCTGCAAGTGCGCTGCCTACCTTAGCAGAATTAGGGTTTAGGAAGACATAGTAGGGAAATGGGTTCCCTTAGTTACTCACCGAAACACAACAGCACACGTGCTATTATTTCAATCTACCACTACTATGTACTTCTAGTATTGCAATATGTATAAGTTGTATAACGCATTGTTAGGATGCAAGTACAGATGATATTCATGTCTATAAGCGCATCTTTCACCAACGTCATGTAAAGTGTTGATTAGTTACTTTTAGAAATCATTTTCTGTTTTATTGAATTATGCACTCGTTTTACTGCATAATTCGATAGGCGAATTTTTTTTATTATTTTCTATTCAATATTTGGGACGTTTACCGTACAAACAAAGGTATACCAATTACCAGCTCCATTATCCCCGGTTACCGGTGACTTTAAATGACAGTTACGTCAAGTAGGCCATATTTGACGTTTGTGAAACAGGCGCTAATTGTGTTAAGTATTGTTTAATTTTTTCAAGCTGCAACACCGTTCTAAATTTGAAATATGCTTTTCTTTACGTTCCCCGAAGGTTAACTCGTTCCGAATCCCGAAACATTTTCAACTGGCCGTTTCGTTAGCTAGGAGTGTTTTTCTCGGCGCGTTTAAAAATAGACGCATGAGCGATGTTTAGCGCACGGATTCGTTCGATTCGCGAGCAGATTTATCGCTCGGAAAGTATCGTGGGGGGAGCGTTTACACTTGTTTTAAGGCCGCGGATGAAAGTTTTACGCGCCAATCCATTTTTAATTTGATATCTTTAAAGAAACAAACATTTAGATACACAGAATAAGTAAGATTCTGTCTCGGGAATCGGTTCAGCTGATAATATAACTGTTTAAAATGTTTTACGCGGTTTTGTTTATGCGCAATTGTTTATTAAAACGTCTTCAAATTAATTTTAATAAATCATTAACCCGGCGGCCTCGCGATTAACTTTACAAATTGAAACTAGCCTTATCATAATTTCTGCTTATTTGTGGATATTATGATCGACTGTGATGTTATATATATAAACAGTGGGGTCGATAGCTGGCACATGAACTTACGGCGCGATAGTGGGCGCCCCCTTATCGTTTGCTGCACTCCAAAGGACATTTCCAGACTCTCTCTCTCTTACTCTTAGTCAGATTTTACGTAAATATGCAGTCGTTAAGATAACGATTTCCTCTCAACGCGACGGACGCTGTCCTCTTGCTTTTATTTAAGTATCAAAATAAGTACTTAAAAGATTTTTATGTCGCTAATAAAATTTGAGACTCCTTTTTCTTTTGTCTTTTGAAGTTGATATATTATAAACTAGTTTTCGCATGCGGCATTGTCCGCGCGGTAGCATTAAATGGCATGGGCCGTAATGACGTAGTCTTAGACGTAAGTATGTTCAAATTCTGGTCGCGATATTATGTTCAATTTGCATTTTTTTATATAGATACTATCTACCTACTGATATTAAGTATGTAGTTGTTATATTGTACCTAAATTTATTTTAAATTTGGTAGCTACTTATATGGATTTTATTTCTAAAATATGTGATTACATATTATTAATATATTTTCATTGATCAATTTAACTCGAATTTGATTATTATTTAATAACCATTATATAAATAATGCATTGTAATCATACTATAAATGATGCATATTCAATGCAATGAAGAATTCGGATATTGTTTTTAAATTTGGAATAGGATAGGCGAGCGCTATTGGTGCGTAGTTTCCGAGGCAAAAAAAATGTGAAAAAGCTATCCTCATCATAAATAACGTTGACATAAAGCCGCCCACGCGCGTCTTATTAACGCGTCTGTCCGTTTGTCCGTTCGTTACCTCTATTGTGGCTGTGAATGCGAGATTAGCCACACCGGCACTCGTGATTGACTATTTAAAGTTTTCAATTCTCCGAGTGACGCATTTCTGAACGAGTGGAATTTCTTGTCTTTTGTCTGATACCGGAATAACTTGGTTTAATTATACATTAACGAGAATTCATATAGGTGAGAGTTACTAGACAGAAATTACTATCGGAATCACAAATGCTTTTGTTCGCGACTTCGTCCGCGCCCCTTTTTTATGTATTATTTATTAGAAAAGGCTTACCAACTAAAGACAACCCTCACAGTAAGAAACATTACAAGTATGAATTTAAATTATCTGACAACGTGTATGAAAAATTTCATGATGATCGGTTTATAACAAACAAACTCTCTTTCGTATTTATAATATGAATTAGTACTTGTACTATTATGTTTTCTATAATACCTATTGGTTAGGATAGCCTATTTATTTTATGAGCTTCAAGAAAGACGCTTTATAAAGTTGTATGTAAGTTTACATATACCTAAGAATTTTATGTATGCATTCTTGACTTTGATTCAAAAGCTAATTGTATGATATCACAGGTATTAGTGTAACTATCCAAGTGTATTTATAGTCAAACACTATCTGTGCCAAAGGGTGGGCGCGTCTAAATAGGTGAATTAGTTATATTTCAGTCAAATCAAAAACAATTTAAGCTTAAGTTTGAAATGCTTTATTTGTGTTCGTTTATTTTAATGAAAACAGTACGATTTGATGCAAAATTCAGATTGTATCGAGATACGGCGGAGGCGACGCGGCATTGAGTGAATTGGGCGTCTCGATTGGGGCAGCCGTTGGGACTTGTTCTTAGCAATAATTTGGTCATCGCCCCGAATGCTGTGCGAGCGAATGACGACTCTAAGGGTCAGGTCACACCGAAACGCGACGCAACGTGAAGAATAGTGAAGATGTTCGAGGATGCGTGCGATACGTTACGAATGTTACGATATGCATCGCGAGCGCGACGCCCGTCGCGCATCTTGAAGCTCTATGCACACGAATCGCAACGCAGCGCGACGTCGCTTTAGGGTCATCTCACACCGGAAAGCAAGACGGCGAGCACTTTTTAAGATTGCAATAGAATAAAGAACTTATATAGAATAAAATATATGGGTACACAGGTTCAATGATTCATGTGAAATGGCGCCTAAGCCGCAGACACCACTCTCGTAACTTTTAGTGTAGTAAATAAGTTCTTTACCGTGTGCGTTGACACTTACGCATCGCGACGTCGCGCAGTGTGAACCCGCCGACACCACTCGCGTATTTACTGAACTGTGTACCTTTTTGTGTAGTAAATAAGTTCTATATTGTATTTTAACATATGCACGCAACACCGCAGTTTCCGGTGTGAGTTGACCCTTACGCTTCGTGACGTCGCGAGATGCAACGCGACCCGACGCCACTTTGGCTTACCTAGTTACTGAAGTGCAAATAGGTACCTTTTTTTGTAATAAATAAGTTCTATAATCTATTGCTTCCTAAAAAATTCACTCAGCGTCGCGTCGCTGTGTGAGTTGACGCTAAGGAACGCATTGAAAATCAACAAAATAAAATAGTTAGTATTGTGTATAACTCAAACGGCGCCCGGAGCAACGCTAATCTAACAGATAAGCCGTACTAATTAGCCGTTACGGCTAACTATTCATCTCGGTGCGGCCATAACTCTAAAGTGTCAACGAGGAAAAAGCCCAAGCTAAATAGCTCGGTAACGGGCGGCGTGATTCCAATTTCAGACCTCGTTATCGTATACTCCCGAAAAAAGACTAACTGACGCCGAGAAAGTAAAAAAGGTGATCCGAAAAACGTTTTAAAATGGAACTTCGGTGTCCGGACAGTTTGGTGTCGGCGTATTGTTGCGTAGTTGAGTCCCGCGAATGCAATGGGCTAACGGCTGACTCATGTAACTTCAATTAATATTGTTTAATGCCCATCTAGATAAAGAACGGTAGATGATCCCAAGCCCTTACAGTAATCCAAATCTATACTATAAAATTGTTTGTCCCGAGTGACTATCAACGCATACATACCAAAACTACTAAGTCTAGAAAGCTGAAATCGGAATTCAATAAGCTTCAACTCAGAATTTTTAAAAATTTCAACTCCATGCGAAGTAAGGTTGCTATTAGCGTCTGTTTGTTGTATGATAGTAAACTATTCAGAATCATTAAAATATTCATTACCTGCAATTTTTCACCGCATATTATTAGGTATATAAATACACAATCGTATCAAAATCCGTTTTGTTAGAAGAAGCTAACAAACATACAAGAGGTGAACAGAGCCTTTATTTTATAAACATACCTATATATGTAAAACAGATTCTATTGCATTTTTTTTTATTAAATAGGTATACAGATAGGCTAAAGTCTATTCTAAATATTTCCTTGCATGCACTAGTGTTTAAATATTCAACAGAAGTTGTAAATGGAAGATACGAAATTAGCACTCGTGCGAATTCCTATTGAATTCAAAGTACAAAATTAAATATTTGTAAAAAGTGGTTAATTTGTAAATGATACTTTAAATTGTAGATGTTTCACGCGTTTTGAATACAAAATTGTTTGATTTGAATTTCGACTTGTATAGGTAAGTAAGTATATGAACCGAACATCTGGGGCCAGTCATTCTCAAAGTTTTTCGCTATGGGTCGAACATATGAAAGGTTATTTAATTAAACCATTATCTATATTCAATGGGTAATCACTGCCAAGTTACTTCACTGTAATGTTTTCATAGTCATGTCATGTTTCCATTAAAGCTTACTTCTAACTATTTGGCAGCGCATAAAATACAAACATTTATCTATACTAATATTATAAAGAGGAAAGATTTGATTGTTTGTTTGTTTGTATAGAATAGGCTCCGAAACTACAGGACCGATTTGAAAAATTCCTTTACCATTAGAAGCCGACATTATCCGTGATGAACATAGGCTACTTTTTACCGCGGGATAATGCTTCATTCATACGTCGTCCTATTACCCAATAGGACAACGGGTAGTAAGAATTATCCTTCCGTACTTATCTTTTTCACATAAAACTTCTAAACGGCTGAACCGATTGGGTTGAAATTTTATATGTGTATTTCCATTGTTTCACAGACACGAATGTATTATATTTTATAAAATTACGCGGACGAAGTCGCGTGCAAAAGCTAATTTTTATATAAGTGCACTGTGTAATGTCCCTAAGACTGTTTTGTTTGCTAGTGCAAGCATTTTATAACATTACAAAAACATATTTTCTAAATTATATAAAAAAAAATGTGTTACCTACAAGGTACAGAGGTTTTGCACCTTTATAGCTAACAATTTCTCTGTTATAGCTATATATAAATTACCTAGGCTAGGACCTAATATAGCTATTAAAGTACACTTGTCATAAACATTGATTTATATATGATAGGTAATGCTAAGAATATAATATGACTACATTCAATGCAAACGCATAATGTCATAAAATTCAAATATCAAGCATAATAACAACTTATTTCACATTCCAATAATATTTATCATCAATTGTTGCGGAAATAGGTAATGATACCTAGCTTCCCTACCTATTTCATGGAGGTAATAATAAATAAGGTAAATGTAAGTATAGAGTTTAATTCATTTTGTTCAATGTTTATTGTAAAAAAAAAAAAACAAACTAGTGAATAATTAACATTTTCTTTCCATTGATAAATTACTCTTGTTTTGTGTTCAAAATGGAAGAGTTATTATTTTTTTTAAACTGCGTCTAAACTGATTACCTAGAAGAAAATAGTAATATATTATAATCATAATGCAAATATTTTACAATGTAGGCAAGTACACGTATTAATTTATTTTTTCAATTAAGCATTATTAATTATTATGTTCTTATTGGAAGGCGACGACAATTATATATGAAATTGGAATATTTCTTTAGTTACTGTCTCTGGTAAACAAAACTTAATGGTAAATAATAATTATTATATTATACCAATCTATTTGAATTAATTACGTTTAAAAGAATAGTAGTGTTTTTAATAACATAATAAATTGGCCAAAAATCTCGTAACCAAGTGAACAAATCTACGCCGCACTATTGAAAAAAAAAAAAGAAAACCGGTGACGTACCGGACGTTCATTTTAAAGTATGGAATCATCATGAAAAATGGTTATTTCTAATCACCATATCGCATTAAAACCTTGATGTCTTCGGACCGGTCTTACCGGTTACTTTTATTATATTAATATATCATTTTGTCGTACATACTGTTATATAATACATCAAAATTAATTTATCTGGTCAACGTAGAGCCGATGACCGCTCTTAAGTGCCATTTATCTGTTACCGAAATGGAGTTGAAATTAGAAAAAAGATAGCGCTTCTTTATGTTTTCTGAATAGAGTGTTTTTAGGCATTTCTCTTTTGAAAAATGTTACCAGTGAGAAAAATATTTTATTTTGAAGAACCGACTATACCTAAAATGTTTCTATTTAGTATTACTTACAATATTTTGGAGCGGATTTTTTGAACATAATTGTGAATTTTAAAACGAATTGAAATATTCATCATGAAGTTTTTACAAAAAAATAATTATTATCATTTAGCTCTGTGTAATAAGTAGGTACCTACTCACATTCAATTTGTTATTGCCAACTTGTTGATATATAAGTATTATTTAAGCATATTACATTTATATTATTTTATTAAATGCATTACCTACTGATTCTTTGAGGAAAAATTTTCTTAAAAAAATTGCAATTTGTCATAGAAGTTATTAATTTAAGATAACTTTAACCTTTGGATAATTTATCGTCTAAATATTTATAGCCTATGTTTTGTTATGCGAATGACTAGGTTTTTCTTCACACAAACTTTAATTTCACTAATTTGATAACTGTTAGGTATTTTTAATAAGATATTTATTTTATGAGTTTTAATATACTATTTAACTACAGTTCAATTCATATTGTATTGCCAGTAAGTAATTAAGTATCTTCTTAAATGTCAGTAACCAAGTATGCTTATAATTTATGAATTTAATATCACCTACTTAACAGTTCACTAGGTAACAAAAGTGGAAGTACTTAATTAGGTACATTTACTATCTAAGTTAACAAGTCGTAACTTAGCACCTAAAGCCTTCAAACGGTTATGTAAGCAAGCATATCCTAATTTTTTTTCTTTAAATACAGAACAATGTTGGCTTGTTATCTTTTCGTAGCGACGGTACTAATGGGGGGACGTTTTCCAACACTTAAAACATAAAATCGAGCCGTTTTATCGCGAAATGTGAACAAAATTGCTTATACAATACTGGCATTATCTTTACTGTTCAAAGTAAGTGCCTATAATAAGTTTAATGCTCGCCGAACGGTCACACAACGCCCGCAGATGGGCGCCATCTTAGAAAAAAAATGAAGTCAAAAGCGTAATGGCGGGTCAGGAAAATTTACGTAAACAAGTAGGTATATTTTTAAGTCTTGAATGTGTTTGAATTTTTGTTGATTCTTACGACCGCCGCCGTAAGGTTAAAGACCTTCTTTTAGCCAAGTAACATTATAGGCATTACATAGGATTCAATTTATATACAGACAGGTAAGTAGGTAAAAGATTGTAGGTACCTACTTTAACTCTGATGATAATAACCTAATGTAAGTACTAGCCACTAGCACCTAGCCACCAGGCTTTACAGGGATTAATTTCGTTTCTGCAATTTATATACCTACAGACACACACAAACCTTCCTCGTTTATCGCTCTTTCCATTAATGAAAAGTGTATCAAAATACATTGGGAGGTTTAAAAAGATAGCGACGGACAGAGACTTTATTTTTTTATAAATAGATAAATTTTAGGTATAAATTAGCTAAATTATATATCCATTCTTTTTTAGAGTACATATACTTACACTACATAAATAATTTATATTCAGATAATCACACTAGGCTGTTGCACGCGACTTCGTCCGCGTAACTTTTTTGCGTAACGCGTATGGTAAGTATTTATTCGTTCGCTGACTAACTCTAGTGAAGCAATGCACTAAAAAAAATTAGATCTATTTAGAATGATTCGGCAAAATATGTTACTAAAAAAATAATAATATTCATAGTTACACACATTTCTGTTTTATTAAAAAGAGACAACTTACTTTTATATAGTAAGAAATTATATTATTTTTTAAAAACCTTAATATACATAGGTACTTACCTAATTTAAATTATCTTTATAAATTATCTACTTAGACATTAATTTTAAGTTTAATAATCCAAAAATTGGTATCACTGATCTGTCTGGATCATTGACGTGCGAGTAGTCATATATTTTAATAAAACATTTATTAGTATAGATAGATTATTTTGATATCGAATGTAACATATTCTGATCTGAACTTTTGAGCTTATCTATTTTTTATGTAAATAGAAAAAATGAAATAATATTTTACAACTAATTCGCCGAAATTCGCGTAACTATGTCTGTTTCTCCGCTAATAACTACTTCTAAAACACTCGACAGATTTTAATTAGGTTTTCACTCATGGAAATAGAGATAAGCGAGGAAGGTTTGTTTATATAAAAAAAATACATCATTGGCGAAAACGGGAGCGAGTCGCTAGTTTATTATAAAATAAATAAGTGACCCTTTTTAACTACATAATTATCCTAATTGTCTATCGATGTTTCCGAAAAATATCCTTCATTTTTTAGATTTAAAATTGAAGTTATTATTTGATTTGACGTCCTGCGCATTTTATCATTCCGCGTTTAGTGGGCCAACGGCGAAACATCGTTATCAAAAAGATTAAAAACACACTATTAGTAGACAAATTGATACCTTTATCGGGTATATCATAAAATTTATGATAGCCACAGTGTTAACAACACTCGGACAAGTTTTGTGCAAACATAATTTTCGTCTAATAATTTATTTTGGTGGTTCATTTTGGAGGTGAGGTTGTAAAAATGTTTAGCGCCTCTGACTTTATCGTAAAAGATATTAAGAGATAGTTTCGCTTTCAATATCATTCCACAAAATGACAACAAAAGACGAAATGCACAACAGGTTTATGTACCTACTTATTCCAAATTTAAAATAACTCGAGAATTATTTAATTATTGCGATGTTGTATAAAAATTTCAAGCCAATCGCCTAGTTTTCAAATTTTGTTGACATAGGTATTATGTAAATATACAAAAGCTGTTTTTTTGTATATAAAGATTAATATAAAGGAAAAAAATATGTTTTGCAATAATTTGACAAAAATATAATAAGTGTATATTTATTGAAAAAAGGTCAAACTAAGAAAATATTTATTTTATGTAGAACCTATTGTAATTTTTCTTCTTACACTGTCATTTTAACATTTAACAATAAATTACCTATTAGTAGGTACCAACATAATATTTGAACGGCATCATTACGATAACAGAAAAACAACATGTCACTTTTGACATGTCCTACGCTTAAAAATAGAATCAGTCATTATTATGTTTCAAAAATATGAATTATTTAAAATATTAATATAAGTATATTGTCATTAGCATACTTAAGATATTTATCATAGTTATATGTTATTTTTCGTTAATAAAACTACTCGATAGAAAAGCTAATAATTATCTCAATAATAAGTAAGTACCTATACCTACTCACTGAGTTAGGAAATAAAGAAATTAAATATAGTTAAGAATCGTTATAAGTAATATTGTTATGAATTAGGTATAACTTAATAACTAGGTACTTATCCCATAGGTAAGTAAGGGCCTATCCCATCTTGAAGTTATTAAGGGAACAAAGGTACCTATACCTACTAAAGTAACACGCATTTAAAACGAATTGTAACTTACCTATTCCCAATTTCAATATTTTCCTTTTATCTCTATAAAAAATTACGTGTATAAATTACGTTGTTTGACGCCAACAAACTCCTAAACTACTAAAACGATTTTGATAAACCTTCGTAACTATTTATATGTGTAATTTGGTCCAACTTAAAAGATAGGATAGTTTTTATTTTGAACTCGGGCGAAGCTGGGAGCGTGTAGCTATCATAGTAATATATAATTTATTATCATAAAATTTATTTTATGTGAGATGAAATTAAAAAAACTTGGACAGTTTGCCAGCCGTCGGACAATTACGTTTCGTAAACTGTGGTTAAATAATTTAAATATAGTAAAAAAACTATATTAATTATTTTCTTAGTGATACAATAAATAGGTGTATAATATATATACTGATTATATTTTTGTCAAATTAATAAAACAACTATTATAATAGTTTGAATAAAATATATTATCTTGTAACGCTGGGTCACATGTCAATCCTATACTACCTAAGTAGGTATAAAATTTTATTTCATAAGAAATGAACTATTAATATGTACCACAGAACATTATAATATTTGCTAATACTTTTAAAAAAATTCTCTCATACTACTCTATGTGGCAGGACTTGACGTTTTGAACGTTTGAAAAAAGAACACTTCTCTTTAAAAATCAAATCTATCTGTGACGTTTTATAAATTCACGATGACATTTGCCAGTGATTTTTAATTGTATCCTGCTCATTCCGTCACTTCGCCTGATAACTGACATCCTGGTGCAAATTGACGATGCATCCGTGTACTGGAATTCTAGATTGCGTAGGTACCTATATTAGGTCTGAATGTATATGGGCTAATTCCTAAATTACGCAACGGACCTTGATGCGGTTGTCACCATCGGTTAGATAATTTTTCACGGAAGGTTATGTCCATAATAAAACCTAATTAAGTAGGAAAAAAAACTATATTTTGTAACCAAGTCGCCAAAACTGTCCGCATTTTTTTAATAACTTTTTAACTAAGGTATTTTTATAAGGTTTTCACTAAGGAAAGTATCAAATAAGAAAAAAAAAAACAGGTGGTGATTTTCTAGTAGGTACTATACTTAGGTATATAATATTTATTTCGTACTAGAATATACCCGAGTCCAGTCTGAGTTTGTCTCAAATTCAAACTTATAGGATACAACAACCGCAGCTGAACTCACAAATAGTAACTCCAATAGTTACATTATAACTGTACTATGGGAGAATTACAATAGAAAACACTGAATATCTTCAGTTTATTGCGGTTTCTTTACCTGGTTAGGTATTCTCTCTTGAAACTCAGAAATAAATAAGACCCAAAATAACAAATTTTACCGTAAGCGATTATTATTTTGTTGGCGATTTAGAAATATTCAGAAGTCAAAGAGAATTTACTTTTCACTGGATTTATTTCGGTAAACACACGTAAATTCGTAAATTTAATTAATGATAGATTAAAATAATGTTTTATTTTGATGATAATGATATCGACGGTTGATTAGATTTTACTTAGTTTCGGGCCATGATAATAGTTATCAAGGCAAATCTTATTATCTTTGGGACCATTTTTTATTGAAGGTTGAGTACGGAGTAGGTTACAGATATGAATAGTTGTAGAACGAAATTAATTATAATCCAGATTGTAATTGTATTTCTCTTTATTTTAAACTTTTAAAAGAAAGTTAAGTAAATTTCACTTTAATTTTTATAGTGTTAAAAAAATCGCTGTATTATTATTTAATCGCTGTATTTAAATGTTACTGTGACTTTCAGAAAATGAGAAAAGTTTATAAGTAGGATTCCGTTATGATTTTGTACGAGCAAAAAAAAAATCTCTTTGAATATTGTCAATTGTTAGTTTATTGTTGGATTCTGAGATATTCGCTTTTGTGTTCAACGGTGCGTTCTAAAGGTGACTAGCACCGTTGAGTGAACATTTCATGGTCCCCATAAGAGAGCAACATCCTAACAATGGACCCCAGCGGGATACCATTCTAGCCAAACGCCACAAAGAATTTTAAAATTAAATGCATTAAAGTTTTACTTGTGTCACCGTTTAATTCTTGTCTCTTGTTTGCTGCATAAGTACCTTTTTTTTTAAAGTACAAAGTGCAAGTGCAAAAAAAGTAGGTATTTTCATTACATTGAAGTCTCATCATCAATGATATGCATTGAATTTGATAATGTCACATATTTACATAAAGTCAATTTGCACTTTTTCTACACGTCTGTAACCTAAATTGTCACTTATTGGATTTTATAGCTCGTTTGAGATATTTTATTGCTCATAAGATACTTTATAGCGTCGTGATTACGGTATCAACACAATTTTACGTTTACGATGCATTAATAATATTTTAGCGGTCACCGATGCATTCAGTTTGTACCGACGGGTTATTAAATATTCAAAACGCGTGTTACATACTTGTTAAAACAGTTCACAGTCGTTTGGGACACGGTTAATGAATTGTTATAAAGTTTTAAAAGGTTCGTTACACCTGACACATCTCAATCGGCCACTAGTTTTTAGTGTTGCGCTGCTTAATTTGTCACTTTGGAAACAGTTTTCCTACTCGATTTGTCACTTTGGGGAAACTAACGTGTAAGATGCCTATAATGTTGTGTGGGTGATGTGTTCGAGTGATGTCAACCGGTACATACCCTAGGCTGAGCCATGAAAGCTCGCCCCGAACCCGGGTGCAAAGCTCCGCTGGCCACAACGGATGTTTTTTTGTTACACGGGCCCAACCTAACACAACACTATTATAGCACGTGAACACATACACAACAATAATTGATCGACACCGTCACAGCGGCCCGCTAGCTCGCTAGTGTCATTATGCACTCGCGACCGTCTTAAACTTTTGAGCGTTTTGTAAAAAGGGTTCGATCACAGGACGCGGCGTGGCCGAGCGAGGCGCGGGGAAGCGGGAGGCCCGGCGCGCTCGGCAGTCTGACGGACACTGCCGCGGGACGAGCGAGCAGGGACGACGCCGGGGCGTGGCGACTCGCCCACTTCCGTCTGGACCAATCGCGTGCCTTCGTTGACTCCGCGCACCGAGTTTCATCCGGCGCAGGATGCGCGTGTGTGCACCTCACCCGCCCGCCACTCCGCGCAGACGCGTCGAGAGAGACGGACGCGCGTGTTTTTACAAACTGGGCCTTTTTTGCGGCAATTACATGAGAGTTTCCCTCTGTACGGATTTTCTGTTCTGTACCTAATCAAAATTGCCGAGTTCCTTTCGAACGGAACGCGATGTGAGTTAGGTATTGGTCCAAGAGAGAGATGCGCCGCTTTCATTGCCGTGCAACAGATTATTTATTAAGGAATTGCTCGCAGTGCACAACTTGCGTTGTTATTGTCGGTTAGAAATAATACCATGTATGTAATTCATTTAACTATTCGCCTATAACGAAGTGTGTCACTGATCCGCGCGATGCGCATGCGTGACGATTTCTCAGCAGATGTAGCTAAAAGTGTTGTAATGTGAAAACTTTTGTGTTTATCGTCATTCGACTGATACACGACTAATTTCCCAAATACACAATTTTATTGAATAGATGTACCTATAGAGTTTTGATTGCCTATAGGTCAATATTAAATCCTCAATATTAAATTTTATTAGAATTGTAGAAAAATATAAGTAGATAATTATATTAGATAAGTATTAGCTACATTACAAATAAACTGAATATTGACACTCGTTGTTTTAATTAATTTATGTCCCTTGAAAGGAATAGAATAATAATAGTTCGTTATAGCCTGTTTATATTTCTGGCTCCAATTATACTTACCAAGTCTGTTTCGATGTAGAAAATTGAGTATAAATTCTAATAAATCTCAAATATATACTTTTATACGTGGATAAGTATTTATCAGTCAGCAGAAATATATTTTAATAATAGATACCTATTAAGTATCTACGTTATATCTACTATAACCACTTAAATAGAGTGAGAGAGTATAGTTCTTCTGGGTGAGGTCGCTCTATCATAGGCCTCATACTTGCTACTCAGCTGGTTGTTGGCCAAGTTGGTTTGTTACCCATCTCTAATAAAAAAAGGTTTCTTATAAAAACTTATATCTATATTTATAAAAGGTTAAAATATATTCACTTTAAGTAATGTTAGTTAAACTAAGTAGAAGGACTTAATGGGTAGGTATAGAAACCTGTATATGGGTTCTAAAGTCATACTTACCAATGACTATGTTAAAGATCTTAATCAATGTAATATTGAAGACAATAAATAGGTAAGGGATAACTTACTTTTTCATACTGTAGGTATTAATATAATATATTGTAATATATCATAGGTAAGTATGAATATTTTAATTTAAGGGAAAAATCAATACCTAGGTTAAGTAGATATCTACCTAAGATTACTTAGACAAATTCTCAAAGGAAAACTTAGTTCGGACTGTATTACCTAATATAAATGTATGTAGATAGGGTATAATTTATCCAGTATTAATATAAGGGAAAATTTAATACGTTAGGTTGGTACCTACTCTACCTACATCTACCTTATAGGTAAAACGCTCTGGAATCTAATATTACTTATGAAAAAAGGATTTACTCATTTTAAAGTTCTGTTTCGGTGAGTAAGAAAAGGAAACCAGAGCCCATTTCCTTTATTAATGTCTGCAGAGCACTTGCAGGACCTAATTGCATTATTTTCAGTAGTATAGGTATATGAAGTAAGTACCTATTCATGATTATGGCAATGAATACTCATTTCTATATTTATTAAATACCTAACTGTAGCTCACTCGACAGTTTGTTGCTCTGACTATTTCATATAAAATAGGTAACAACCAAATTTCAGCCTGGATTATCTAAAAAAATTACTAGTTTCGTAGAACTCAATATAAAAATATGAGCAAAATATTCTTAAGTTACTTAAGTCATACGTCAACGTGGCAATTTTTTTTATAGATAGATCAATATTGTCCAATAGAAAAATGTATAAACGTTTTGACCTTGAGAACTATAGCTTTGCAAATTGAGTGAAATAAACCAAAATTATAAATAGATATACAAAATATACACACTTTGTTAATAATTTGTATAAATATATCTTTAAAAGGCGACGGCTTTTTGATTTTATTTTGTAGAATTACTTATACAGTTATTTTTAAAATTATTATGAGTTTGTAACTACTGAAAAATCTTTAAAATTCTGAGATTTGAATATGTAGTGAGTAAATAAATAATCTGTTTTACTTTGAAATACTTTTTTTGCAATATTTTGAAGTATATATTAGAAAGAGTGCAGCAGTTACCTGCGACGGTGATTTACCTACCGTCTACCGTCGGCCATTACACTTTTTAATTGATGCATTTAATTGCAAATGCATAGCGGTTGCATGTCGAGCAGGATTCGAAGGCGTTTCCTCACCGAGCGTGCGCCACGCCTTGGTTTATTTAGGTACCTCGCCCTAATAGGGTGCATTTTAACACTGTGCACCTCACCTAAGATTTATTACAAAAAAATTACTCTGAGTTTAGTATCAAATATTACTAACTAAACTAACTGTATGTTGTACACACAGCATATGCTGAGCTGGGTGCCTATTTGGGTCGATACAATGGTGCGTGCACTGGCAAATGTGACAGTATTGCAAGTATGGCAAGTATTGCCAATATGAGTGTTTTCTTATTGCTTTTGAGCTTGTGCTACTTGTATAAAATTTCAATAAAATTATTACTTCAATAAAATTTCTTTCTTTCTTTCAAATATTCCCAAAGAGTCCTAGACTACCCAAAGGTACTTAGTTTCTATGTCAATTTTAAGAGACGTTAGAACTTATAGCTCTCAAATTAAGAGTTCCAAAGGTCTACTGGTTCACTGTTAGCTTGTGTCGGAATTCGGGGATCATCAGCGGTGATGTGTGATCCCACACATCACCGCTGATGATGGAATCCGGGGGGTTTTAGTGGGTATTCCCGGTGATAAGTCACTTCACCGAGCTAGTCCCATACACTCCCCTCGTCGACTGTTCGAGGGATAGTGCGTAAATGTTATCTCCCCTACAAAAAAATGGTTGAATTCCTAGAATAAAGTGATAGCACTTGTGCTTTTGTTTCAGTGAATGAGTAAGGGTTGCCATTCCTACAACCCTTATCCTACTAATGCTACTAAAGTTAGCAGCGTACTTGCAACATCTAATTGCGTTGCTTGAGTTAATAGACGATGGAAGCCATTTACCATCAGGAGCAAAATTAGCGTTCCCTATTAAGTTGAAGTGACAGCCAATGTCATCTCCCCTCCTAAAAAAAGGCTGATGATGTTTCACTTGATGTTAGGCTGACTCGAGTAACATATTAGGCTATATTTTATAAGTTACTACGCGGGTGAATCCGCGTGCAACACCTACATAGTAACTCATAATGCTGGTTCATATGCTGACTAATCAACGAGTAGTTATAAATAGTAACATAAATGCTGTTACTAACATAATGTGGTCCTAGTTGATAGAAAATACGTTATTATTATTTTTAAAAATAGCACAATAATGCCTTTACAATAAGTATTTATTAGCCTTTTTGATTGTAGCGTATATTGTTTTAAAATTTAAAAAAACTTGAAGTTCAAATACCTATATTGCTATGACTAATTAGTTATAGATTATCAAGCGCTATATATAATTATGTATATTGTGTGTCAAAAAAACACAAGAGCAGTTATGAAATTTATATTAAAAATATATACAAATGTATAAATGTATTAAAAAAACATACTATGTAGATTTCTTCACTGTTTCCATAAATCAAAAGGCAATTAAAGGGACTTAAGGTTGGACGTTTTCAATTTCCAGGCAAGTCTTAAGAGTTCTCTTAGCTATTCGTAGCTACAGCTACAGCTACAAGCAGGTGAAGTACAAATAATTGGATGACTGCTGAGAAATAAAATCTTTCGTTAATTTAACTAGCGATCCGGCGCCTGCTTCGCTTGGTTGCAATTGATCAAATTAAAAATTTCATCACGGTAAATGTGGTAGCAAAACGTCAATTTTTCCCTACTAAGTAGTTATTTTTTTATGTTAGATTATGTAAGTTACACTTAGGTAGTTTAAGTAGATATATCAGAATGACATAATATAGGCTATAATTTATAAAGACACGCGGACGAAGTTGAGTGCAATATTTAGTTAATATGTAACTTCAGATCTATGTGTAACAATATATGTAACGATTAAAAATATTAAATTTAATTTAAGCAATATTTTTAAATTGTACCTAATTTATATGTGAGTTAGATTTTATTAATAACTAGCGACCCGCTCCCGGCTTCGCCCGGAGTACATTTTTTTTTACGTAAAAACCTACCCTGATTATCACTCTATCCATGAGTGAAGACAGAATTAAAATCGGCGTATCCTTTCTCGAGTTTTGCGCTTAGCAACATATCTATTTAGTGATTCATTTTTCTTTATAAAGAAGATTACAAAATGATAACACGATACTAAGCCTCAGTGGTTTTTAGTGTTATCATTTTATATGTTATCTTATATATATTGTTAAAATCTTATATGTATATTGCCTTAAAATTTTTAAAGTTATAAATAGATATAAAAAATAAGTGGACAATAATGGTTCCTAATTCTTAACAAGCAACAAACAATCTTACTAGCATTATTTTTAATAATCTTCCCTAAACCATTTGAAAAGTTGGATTTGAAAAGTAGTGGTAGGCACACTTGCGTTTCGCAGTCATTTGCGCAGCCCGTCTGGCGGCAGTAACCACCACCTTACAGAATACCACCGTGAAATAACAGCATATGTGCTGTTCTGTTTCGGTGAGTGAGTAAGGGATGCCAGAGCCCATTATCCCCTTCCCTTCCTTATCCCTTATCCTTAATTCTTCTATGGTCAGCAGCGCACTTGTAGCACTTGTGGCGTTTCTTGTGTTATAGGCGACGGTAGCCACCTACCATCAAGTGGACCGTCAGCCTGTCTGTCGGCCTTAACATAAAAAAAATAAAAATAAACCGATTTTTTTTTTTCTAATCTGAAAAGAGAAATTATTTATTATCGAAATAGCCTACCTATCTATTTAAATTACTGTATTATTATAAGTAGATATATACAAGTCGGTTAACCAGACAGAGTTTTACACATACTAAGTTAACAGTTAGGTAAGTGATGTAACGTGCATTCACACAAAAAAGCAAATGCACGAGGAAAAAAACGAATAATCTGAATATTTGATTAAATACATCGCATTAAAAATACTAATTATTATATTTTTTTTATATTCCATTAAGACTACTCCTAAACATTAATTGCACGCGTAAATAACGAGCGGGCAATTAAATAATAATTACGACTATTGTAACCACGAAATGTGACGTTTAAACTTGCACACAATTAAAATGCAATTAAAATTTTATGAAACCGTAAAACAGTGTGGTTTTACGTGTAATATTTACACGTTTCAATTAATTTTATTGTAATTCAACATACTTGTGTTGTTTTATAACTATGTTATTACTGAAATAATATGAATAAAAAGAAAATGGTTTCTTCCTATTCGTTCGTAATAATGATAGTCGGCCGGCGGTGGAAGTGCGACGATGAGTTCAGTTGGACTACAACTAGCGACATCTGTTGTCCAGTAGCGGAACTTCGTTTCGTCCTAGTTTTAGTTATTCCTTATAATGTTTTCAAAGAATATCTTTAACGAATGAAATGTATTCTTGTTATTTATATGAATTTATATGAAATGAAATGAATATACAATACTGATTCGTGTAATATAAAAATGGTCTTCATGAGGTCTCCAGAAATTTTTAACAAAATAATTGTCAGTTTCATACTGAAAATTAGGTAAGAACGTTTTTAAAGTCATTTTCATAAAGAAACAATATGTAGATAAAGTAATGTGTTGTCTCTTGTTTATATAATTTTTAACACTGTATTATTGTAGTTCTTTTACTGTCTAAGATAAGTTTTCTTACTATTTTTTTACATAATATGTACCTACCTACTTTCTTTCACAATTCAATACTAAGTAGGTACTCAAGTATAGTTAAGTAGGTAGGTACCCTTTGGAATGTGAGAAGGGGAAACTGAAGATGGCGGCAGGATTGGTTTCAACAAAATTAAATAGTATCTAGCTAGAGTAAGTTTGTTGTGCCATATGTAGGGAAACATGTGCTATGGGTTAGACAACTATGGAGAGAGATAATCTTTTATTTATTTATTTATTTATTTATTTATTTAATAGTTAACCTTACAGCATTTAATATTTAACAAATATAGTATAAAATAGATTATATTTTTATATATTTTTTATATATATTACAAGGTTAGGCATCTTAAATTTTCTAAGTACAAAAAAAAGTGCTAGTACCTAATTGAAAAATAAAAACAAATGATAACAATATACATACAATACACATCTTGTTTGAGAATAATTTTCGTCTATAGAAGAATAACCTGCGACTTCGTCGGCGTTTGAAAATAAAAGATATAACGCCTGACAAAATACATATATACTTAATAAATCAATCAATAATGAAGCCTGACATTATAATTTTAGCCATCCTGAAATTCTATTCCAACTATTGGTGAATGAATCTTTTAAATCGAATGAGGAGTTTCGAATATTAACTCCAAAAGTTTCTTTGTATGTTAGTTATACGTTACTCTCAACTCGACTTTTATACGCCCACTTTTCCCTATTATTATTATTATTTATTTTCCTCAGGTGTACCTATTTATTTATTTATTTAATAGCTAACCATACAACATTTAATATTTACTTAATAAATATTTATTTAAATATTCGCATATTAGGTGGTGTTGCTTAACAATTTAAAACTAAAACAAAAAAATTAATGAATGAAAAAATCGACTCCACACTAAGGGAACCTTTGAAATCTTAAACTTTAACTAATCTATACGCGGAAAGGTCGAAAGTGGGATAATTATAGTTTTTTTTTCTTCTGTTTCCCTAATTCGTTGCACTGAACGATATCCTCACAAAATTAATGACAAAATTTTTTTTGGTCACAACTGTTATTTTAATTACGACTTTAAAAAGTTCTAAATTCATTATAAGTTTTATAAGCAAATGAATGAATAATTAAACATTGAAATGCAGGTAAGTTCATAGCACTTAGGTATGGGGACGTCTTCTTTTATAGTGGTATCAAATAGGCTTTTCTTGATAGAGTTGTGACAGTTCACTTAGGACCTCCTTCACCAACTACAACTAAAGTGTTGATTAGTTACTTTTCAAGTAGCGCTAATTGGCGAGTAAATATAATGAGTGTCTTGTTTCAATTTCATTGAAATTACCCATTGAGTAGGTAATGCTACTCGAAGATGGTGAAACTCGTAAGCTTTCTTACCGGTGACTTTAAATGTATTTAAAATGGCGGTTAGCCTACTTGACACTTTACTCAGAGATGGTGAAAGAGATGGTGAAGACACCCTACATCATTCCTACATGAACAGATGGTTCATTTAATAAAATATTACATGTAAGTACACAATTGAAACTATTTAGTTAGATAAGGAGAATATCATTCGATTCCATTTCTGTTTTGATTGACTAATTTGAACAAAAAACGATTATTGTGACTTAACTATAGACACGTAGTCTCGCAAACTTTTTTGTGGGTAAATACTATAAACAATCATGTTGTAGATACATTATTTTATGTATCATCAATATGTTGTCTCAGCGCAAATCAAGTAATTAAAAAAAGTGTAAAGTTCACCCGCGACAAGACTATATTATAAGTAAGTATATTGTTTAGATCAATGACTAAATGACCTACTATCAAAGACTATTATAACTACCTACTATCAGTCAGTCTGTTTCACCTTTACTTATGAAAATAGAACCAGTTTTTGATGCGTCCAACAATTTAAAAACGGAAAAATCAATATTATATAGATATTAATCAGAGAAAAATCCAATTCGTTGCGTTCTGAAAATAAACTTCCACGTTCCACTCAAATATTTTTTGTTTCAAGCTTACTTTAGTATAATGAATTTAGTAAAATTCCCAGAAAACACAGATAAAAGAAATGGTTGAACCGAGTAACTAAGTAAAGGCATGTTTTGTTAAACTGTTAATACGCACATTGACACAGTGACATTTTTAATTAACAAACAACGTAAATCAATGCATAAGTAAGTAAGTCTTATTAATTATTTCTTCTTCAACATAAAGCCTCAGAAATTAGTAAAGTTGTAAGTGGTAGCGTGCAACTATATAGTGGATTCCAATTTTGTTTTCAAACTTTTTTGTCCCTATCCTAAATTCTCAGTGAAATATTTTGAAAGCTCAATATTTATGGTCTGCTAAAAGCGACGCTGTTGACAGAATTTACAAATGTATTTAAACACTTGAAGATTCGCTGGCATATGTTTGTCGTTTGAGACGATGTATGTATTTTCTTTTTAAAAATGCCTATGTTTTTTGTAATTATAATTGTGTAGTATTAAATGTTGCAACTTAAGTGATTAGGTTAATAACTTAAGTAAATGTTGCAAATGTGACCTAGATAGTAAAGGTGTTCACAGTGTTGCAATGTGGTTTTTTTTTTCAGTATAGAGGTGGTTACTGAAATTATAGAGGGCTGCTCAGTTAAAATGACTTCAATTCAAAGAGACGAATTATTGACTGAAAGTAATCTTGAGAATTCACATCTTGAAAGTCTTTGTTTAATGCCGAGCTCTTTCAGGACAAAGACTATATAAGTATATTGGTAAGGATGGAAACGTTAGTGCAATGAGCGGTCCATTTTATTCGCAGCAAACACCTTCAGCACAAGTTTTTAATGGATCGTCCATGTTGCCGAGACAAGCCATGTACATCCAGAATAAGTACTGTTCCCGAGGAATCATTTAACAATAAAAAAAATAATAAAAAATGTATGCATGATAAGCATAATGAATATACGAATATTGAATAAATGCAATACATGAGTAAAACCTGATATTAAAGTGATTTGTGTAATTTTGCATCCTTGCGAAGTCTGGGTCTTGTCGCTAGTCTCTATATAAATTAGGCAACGAATGGTATATACCTAGTGTTTTTTTTTCATACTTTTTATAGCATTTATTCTTTAAGAGCTTTTGACGAGGTTCAATAAAAATTTGACGAGGTCAAACTTCGACCAGTGGTCGAAATTAAAATACCTATTTATTATTTAATAACGAAGTAAAGTTGCATTACAGTAGGGGTGGTTACAAGCAATCTACGATACTTAAAAAAAAGGTGAACTGTGGGTAGTAATTATGGTAGGTACGGGGAGCCATGTTGCAAACGGCCCCACCCACTTTTATTACGAGCTAACCGCAATTTGCATACAAGATTAGGGCTACCAGAAAATCAACATTTTTAACTTGGTTTTAATGAAACAAAAATTACGCTCACAGCCATATCTGGAAAGTGTTATTATTTCTTATGTAATTTTACATAAGAAATAAAATATTATATTATGTAACACTCTTGTACCTACCTACTAAGTATTACCATATACCTTGTATCTACAGTAAGAAAAACCTGCGAAAACCTTCCTAGAGAACCACTCTATCCATTGGTGAAAACAGCATGAAAATCGGTGCAGTAGTTTTTGAGTTTATTGCGAACACACAGACAGTCAGACGCGGCGGATTACTTTGTTTTATAATATGTAAGGATTTGCAAAAAAATGCATACGTTCGAAGCCGGTTAGCGAGTTATAGAAATACCTAATCGTTATTAACTAATTTTTTTTATAAACAGCCGGCTTCGAACGTATGCATTTTTTTTGCTAATTCTTACATATTATAAAACAATAAATTCCTCCCCGCGTCTGTCTGTCTGTTCGCAATATACCTACTCAAAAATATCAATCATTTATTTCTCCAACTTACTACGGCTTTACCAACGCTGTCGGCGTGCCATAGATACCTAGTAAAACATGAAATCATTGTTAAAAATTACAAATTATTTAAACCGTATAAACCGCAGGCTCCGATCCGTCTACTATAAAAGAGCCGTCTGACAATTGATGGTGTTATAATTGACATGTCATCCTCCACCATAAAAACCACATATTTTTTTTTTCATTCTCTAGCTTTCCAGAGCACTCATTTCGTCCATTGTTACGGGGCTTAGTCAAATAATGCCTCAAGAATTAATATAATAATTTTCGATATTCTAAATGGTGATTGATTATGATGACGTGGCAATATTCGCTTCGTGAAACGCAACACTTGCACGTTGCACGATTCTATTTTTAAAAAGTCACATGTATTGTCTAAGGTATAGGGTCTTTTATTTTTAGTGCTGGCCGTCCACAAGGCATGGTGTCGAATACTCTTTTTGCTTTTGACGTATTGGCGTTGTATCTTTTTTGACGGGCGCATGTCGTCGGCCATCAGGAGACGTCACATCCCTTTCCGGAATGCGCCCGCGCATACCTTTGGCAAACCATGTCTTAATAATGTTCAACATTGATATATTGCGTGTACTGGTTAGCGAGATGCTTTGACTGCTGGTTTACGCGCGTTTTGAATTGTTCGAATTTTAAAAAAATATATAAAATAAACTCTCAGGCAGTAGGTACCTACTTGAGACACTTTAAAATATTAAAAATATGGTCGTTTTATCGATTGCCAACATACTACTAATTCATTTCTTTGTAATTGTGTTCCGTCTGAGGTTGGTCCTTACCTTAAAGCGAAATCTATACAAGAAAATACTAGTTTTCTATCTTTAATCGTTTCGCTGGTATCTGGTCAGAGATCTGTGCTACCAAACGGTGTTCGGTGCGAGCGTGCTGATGATGATGGATGGTCGTCGCTGGCACTCTGCTGGTGACTGGTTAATGACCTCGGGTCCGTAGAGGCCGTGGGATAAGACAGGTAACAAATTAGTCAATACTTATTCCGTCAAATTATAAATACTTAAGTATGCGAAACTTTAGATCGGTCGCGTTTCTTGAACGATAGAACAATAAATCTATAACCCAGATCCAACCCGGATCAGGGAAATCTTTTTTCTAATCTCAAATATGTAGTATATGAAAGAATTAACAGATCAAAATCAATATAAATAATTATGTAAAAATTGAATATTCGTTTCCATTTTTACATATAATAATTTAAAACTGAATGACGGCGTGACGTGACTCATTCTAATATACAAATCACTCATAAATTCTCATCTAAATAAACAAACAAAAATATGATCATAAATTATAATACTCCAAGAATTTTCGGATGAAACGCCCATCTAACAGATCTCGTAATGCGAGGATAAAATTCGCATAATAATAATTTTTTGACAGGCGAAAGCGGCCGCTGCGTTGGCCCACAACCATGTGGCCATAGACAAAATTAACCAAAAAAAAAAAAACTTCTATCCGCACATGACGCCCCGTTCCAAATCCGAAATTCTCTAAAGCGATCTCACGCTGCGCGAGAATAAAAAAAATCTTTCTGGCCCGTCTCTTTTTTTTCTCTTCAGCCAGTCTTTGTGATGGCACATCGTATGCGGACCCTAGAATCTTTATTAACAAGATTTTTGAATATTCCATTGTCGCTAACACTTTCTATGTTAGTTTCGAGTTCTTTTTTCAAATACAGTTTGGACATTTCGCTTGAAATATCGCTGGCCGGAATCGAAAAGGTTTAAAAACGCCGATTGCTCTTTTTTTTTTTAATAAATGTCAGTGCACGGGTATTTTTGACGTGGGTGAGCGCGTTTATAATTGCTATCAGGTAGTTTCGTGGCCTCGGATTTCGTAAAATATGGATAATTAAAGGACGCTTTAAGAGTGGAATTTTTGTCAAAGTTTATCGGCGTTTTGATTGAGGTTATGACTTTTGTGTTGTTATGTTTCTTGTAATGTCCCTGAAGATGTTATTCGGAGACATGAGGCGGTAGCTTTATGGTCTGATATTAATATTCTATCGTATCTAGTGTCGTTTCATTGCGGCGATTTGTTACGCTGAATGTATTAGGAAATTATATTATTATACCCTACGTTAATGTGTTAAAGTCGTAAAATGTAATAGGACCTCCTCCGATAAGATACTGTTTAAAGGTGATTATTATTTTTTAATTACAATAGTTAGAAATATGTGTGGCTGACGTCTCTAGAAGTTATAAAAAAATGAGAACCGTTTTAGAGAATCGTCCGATCTAATCAGTCTGACAGATTGATGTGGTTTTTATTTTTTTTAACTGCAGGTAAATGTTGTTGGTATGATATATTTTGATCTTTGAATATATTTTTTTTGTTGGTGGTCAGTTAGCGTTGAATTTAAAAACGTAAAAACCATAACCTAAATATTCTAAATAGCGTTTGCTCAAATTATTCCTACAATTTTACTATTAAAAAGTTCAAATAAAATAATTATTTACATGATATTTAGTGGTCTGAAGAGTTGTACCAAGTACTTAATGCCTTTCCCGAGTTCACTGAGGGTATTTATACCACTGTACTGCGCGCCATCATCAGACTTCATAATTCTTCATTTGGAAAAGGTGCCACTGCGCACGTTCCGGGTGATTAGCGTCTTTATCCCGCCGACAATCTCCCTTCTGAGGTGTTTCCATCTAGCTACAATGTTACAATGTCCGTGTTTCCCCAAAATTACAACCTCGGGGTCTTCTAGTAGGGTAAATGGGCACTTACTAGGTAAGCGTGGCCCATCTTTGGCAGCATCTGCACCTAACATCAAGTGAGATCGCGGTCAAGCGCTGCCTTGATTACATAAAAAAAAAATGTGGCCTAAGCCGAGCAGTTAAACAAATTCCTGCAGGAACGAGGGACGGCAACGCATTTGTACCCTCCTGGGTGTTGCTTGTGATCACCGAGCAGCAAGTAAACTAGCGGTGCTTGTGACTTTAAGAGATGGTATAACCACCTTTTTATCGTTGGGAAATCCTCACGGATGCCTAGCAATGATAGGACGCTGCGAGGTTATGCCTGACTCCTACCGGCTAAAACCCAACGACTTTCTAGCGTGGTCGTTGATGGACGGGGTTGCAGGGACGTTATGACACGACATCAGTGCCCCGTCACGGCTTTCCAGCGAGGGGAAAGCTGCACTTTCTGTCTCAACCTCACCATGTCAGTCGTTGGAATGCACGTCAGAAGTGAAAACTAATTTTCGCAAAATTACATTGCATTACATGACCGAGTTCAATGATCTTATCCCATCTCAAAAATTTTAAATTAATATCTGTAGGTTTCGGTTACATTTTAAACATGACACTCGACAGTGTCGCGAGTTCAATGGTTTTTTCCCATTTAAAAAATGCCCAACGCGCCTAAAGAAGTTTTCAGTTCAAAAAATCTATAAAATGTAGTTTTAAGGAAACATTGCTTTGTTAGTGACAATAAAAATCTCTCTGAATACAGACATTTGTTACACCTACGTCTCCGCCGAAGACAAAGAAACCAATCGCGGACGGGCAAGCAATAATAATAAGTAACAATGGACGCTAATTAACTTAACTCATGTCCATCTTAACGGTGGACATGTTTTTGTAAATATTGCGCAGTAAATTAATGTTCAAATTGCTCTTTCAGACGTCAAACTGCAAATGAACGCTATTTTGTATAACCCCTCCCCCCACCCCACGATTCTTAACTTTTGCATTGTTTAGTAAAATATTAATTATGTTCTACCTCTAGCAGCCGTTAGAAGAATTTAGAAAAGTTACAATTAGGGTAAAATGACCTAATGTTGACACCCCTCCAATTTATTGGCACCCTAAACTTTTCACTGAAAAACTTTTCAATAAAAATTCCATAAACTGTGTTCCCACAAAAAATAAATAAATCTTAGGTTTATGAGTTGTTATTAGGTTTATATATTGTTAACACTAAACAGTCAAATGATTTAAACATTGTCAAACTTTCAAATTTTATTTGAGTTGAACAAATAGGTCGAAAAGTGCCAAAAAATGGTCGTATTTCTTAAAGTGCCAATAATTGGGTATTTTCCCCCACTTAAGTTAATTTAAAAAAAGTTTAGTGCCCAAAGTCTCTGAAAACAAAGTGACCATGACCAACCCTTACAGATTTATTATTAGTATTGATATATATACTTAGACTACTCTTAAATATTTTCTAGTTAAATAAATACATATATACTTACTCCTAAAATAAGAATAAGAAAAGAATAAGAACACATACATATAAATCTTCTAATTGGATTTATAGAATAAATCGTAGTTGTGGCTAATAAACTTACTAACAAACTTAAATACTTACCTATATTTAATCAATTATAATATATATTTTTTCCAAACACGTTGGAATCTAACGACTTGCAGAAAGCCACAGGCTACAAAATAGGATGCTTCCGTGCGCATTTAACTGTCAAATTTGAAATTGGAATCGGAACGTGCCAGTTTGATCGAGTTCTTTTGCCGCTCATTTGACGAAAGGTTGTCATCACATTAACATATAGTGAGGCTAATGATGCATAATGTATTCAAATGACAATCTATTTCACATCAAAGGCCAAATATATCTTTTCAGTTTAGTCCTTCCGAGGAGACATATTGCCTGTACCTACATAAATTATATGTAGAATGATGTACATATATTTATTTTCAATTGTCTGGTTCTAAATGAAAAGGAGATAAGTAGGTATCTATTTTTTTTTGTTCATAGAAAAGATTCAACTGTAAATTTAAAAGCAATGTATAAAAATGTTATTAAATATAATTATTATTGTGTCTTATATGAATTCTAGCGACCCGATCTCGTAACTTATATTTGAAAGAATTTTTAAAAGCAGTTCAATAGTTTTTGGGTTTATTAAATACAAACAAAAATACAATCTTCTCTCTTCATAATATTTGTATAGATGATTACAACAGAGTTATATGCCGCTTAAGAAACATTCCTAAATGAAAGAAATTTTGAAATATATACTTACCTAATTTATAAACAAGTCTGACATTACTAAAGAAGCCACTCCACAGCCGAGCCTTGAAATGGAAATGTTTGTAATGTCTTCATCTCACAACAATGAACTATTAAATTTAATGCTCTCCTGTATTGCTAATTGTTCGTACAAACTTTACGTTTAACATTTAATAAAATATAAGCGGGGAAGTTGAAAAGACAGCTTACAATTTATACATCAAGTATGAAGTATTTGTATATTTAATTATACAAATATGGTAGGTATTGAAAATCTAGGAAATTATTCTTTACATACAACTTTGTCACGTCTTGGTGGACCTGGAACGACGCACTCAACAACCTAAATGACAACTAGCGACGGCGGCAATACTCTAACTCTGGCAATAGACAGAAGAAAAAGAAGACTAGGTGATTCCTAACGACTAGATGTGATGTATTTACTTATTTATTTTTGAAGTGAAAACTTCTATAGCCGCGTTATACGACTTTGTTCACAGTTAACGTCGCGCAGAGCTGTCTACGTACGCGATCACTTCAACACATTGTGTGTGTGTTCGTTGGACGCTCAGTTTTCACTTCTGTCAGCAGAGGATGAGGCCTATGATGGAGCGAACTCACCCAGAAGGTGCATATTCACTCCAATTTTGAAAAGATTTGGGTTAGGTATATGATCTCGGAAACACAGACGCCGGCAGGGAGTTCCAAACCTTGGCAGAGCGCATTACCTATAAAGTGTGTTTTAAAGCGCTTGGTCCGAAAAAGAGGGATTTGGACAAGATGAGGATGGTAACCAACCGTACGTCTGTATTAAATAAATAAATAAAATAAATAAACAAATCTCGGAAACACAGACGCCGGCAGGGAGTTCCAAACCTTAGCAGAGCGCATTACCTATAAAGTGTAT
Source organism: Synanthedon vespiformis (assembly GCA_918317495.1). Taxonomy (NCBI): domain Eukaryota; kingdom Metazoa; phylum Arthropoda; class Insecta; order Lepidoptera; family Sesiidae; genus Synanthedon; species Synanthedon vespiformis. Next base: position 1,083,656 of record OU906962.1, read on the forward strand.
TTTAAAGCGCTTGGTCCGAAAAAGAGGGATTTGGACAAGATGAGGATGGTAACCAACCGTACGTCTGTATTAAATAAATAAATAAAATAAATAAATAAATCTCGGAAACACAGACGCCGGCAGGGAGTTCCAAACCTTGGCAGAGCGCATTACCTATAAAGTGTGTTTTAAAGCGCTTGGTCCGAAAAAGAGGGATTTGGACAAGATGAGGATGGTAACCAACCGTACGTCTGTATGTCCGATGGAAGAAATAGGAAGGCGGTATGAACTCATGCAGCTCCTGAGCACACTCTCCGAAGTAGATACATCTTATAAAAGACACATAGACGGGCAGTCTATTATATTGCCCAGTCTATGCCAAACCCAGGAATACCAGAATGAAATATCTGGTATTGTGGAATTACATCTGAGCCCATGGGCTTCAGCTAACTTCTCGCATATGTACTTATTAGTGTTCTAAGGGCACTGATCGAAACAACAATAGACCACCGATTACAAAGAAAAAACGTCTCCATATATTTACTTACTCTAAGAAAAAACGTCTGCTGTGATGTATTGTTTTTTCATTGTTCTAATCTTAAGATGCTGACCAAGATTTCTTCAGCAGTACAAAAAGACCATAAACGCAAACCATAACCATATTTCAGGTCGCTAAACAAGTTTCCTTGTGATTCGGAAACGTTATCCTAAAAAGACTATCACCTGACTAAGTTTATGCCCGACGTAATTTAGTGGAAATATTTTTAGCGTGACCTACTATTTTTTGAAAAATAGTATTTTTACGAAATACCTTATATAATTATATAGCCATGCCTTGTAGCTTGACGTCAGAGATAGCATAGCATATTTCGTAGGTGGTATAGGCATATAATACGATATACCTTCGCATACCTATAATAAGACTAATTACGAACTGTTGTCAAGTTTCTGCAGATATATTATATAAGTACTTACTCACTTCGTTTAATTATAATGTCAGGGATATTTTAAGGCCTAAAGTGGTCTCAGAAATTAGCAACTACCTATAATTTTCGTTTAAAAATGCATATAATTTAATAAAGTATATTCGGAGGTATTGAAAAATAATTTAATATCAATTTAAGTTGTCTGGTTTTTTGAAACTTCAACGAAATATACAGATTATAAAATAAAATCTCTGGTCCACCTCTACCTTTCTATTTCTTCGGTAACTTCTAAAACACCCTACGGATTTTGATACGGCTTTCACTAATGGAAATAGCACTTAACGAGGACGTTTTGTTTATAAAATTTGCAAGAAAAAATGCATGAATGCGAAGCCGTGAATATAAAACTGTACACACAAACTTGACATAACAACTTGATATATTTTTGACGTGCGTAGGTCATCGATGGCGTAAGTATGTTAAAATATCTAAACCAATTCAATTATGTAGGCAAATGCAATCCTAATCCATGGTAAACCAAATAATATCTTAAAAAATAGTGTTTATTGTCTTTGGTTTGTGAGTTGAATTTGAATTTAGAACCCATTCGTTGTCCGCCTTGCGGTTGCCAGTTGCCAGTTAGTGATTCGGTGAGCGCTCATTCGGCCCGCGAGATAGTGTCTCGAATGCTAAGCCCGCAGTCGGTCCACTATCTTAAATCTCCTGCGCCGTTGTCTTACTGTTGTTTTACGTCTTTATCGTTCCAACCTTTAGCTTTAATAACAGAATACACAAACTGTTTGCCCACTAATCCCCGCATTCGTCGGTTTGTTGGCGGATGCCAAACGGTAGCGTTCAAATTTATGACATACGGCTCTATCTTATCTGTGGCCACTCGGCGACATATGTTACCCGTTGGCGCCTAATGGACTCTCCTGATGGTAATTGTAACAGTAAACACTTTTGCCCAAAGACAAACACCACAGCTCGTTTGCGCAATGGGGCCGTTAGATTCGCGAACACAGCGTGTTCCATTTTTGAAACCGATTTTGTTTTAAATTGCGACAAGTATACAAGTTAATGAACGAAAACAATGGGAGTGTAATACGTTCGGATAGCTAAGCGCTCGGTTTCTGAACGAGCGACTCACTAATTTGGCGCTCTTTCACCCGTCAATCAGACGTCAGGGCTGTGCGAAAGTAGGGTTTTGCAAACGTCGCGAAAACGTACTGGCCACATTCCCAAATTGCATCGCACTTTTACTAAACGTAAGGTAATGACAAATAAAAGTGACTGTTTTCGAAGTACGAAACGTGGACGCGAACAGGGTTCGCTAAAATTGAGAAAATGCGAACGGCCCAATAAAACTTTCGCGTGGCGATGTGTCGTCGCTTCGACGGCCGACGCACTGTGAAATATTTATCGGCGTGACACGTTGATCACTCCCAAATAAAAATATTTATGGTCAAATACTCAGATTAGGTATGTCAAATAATTAAAATACTATACAATGCATTATTTAATAATAATATATATCGATTTTTTTTCATTGATATCCACAAATAGCACTATGTACACCTAATTATAACTACTTACGTAGATATAGGTGTTGAGCAAATCAAATCAAAATATTTATTTATCAATTAGGTTTCTACAAGAAACTCTTATGATCGACATTATAAATTTAAATTTACCAGGGTTTCGGAAAAAAGCCTAAGACTCAACTCAGGCGAGCTGTAACCTGACAGGCATTATTTTGCAAAGTTTCTTACTGTCTAGTCAACAAAGAAAAGTAGGAGAAATATAGATAGATCAAGACACAGAATAGGTACCTAATAGTACAAATAATAAAATAATCTCTTAAGAATTCTTTAATTATATTTATCACCAGTGCATAATACAATAACATGACATACAAAGGTAGATAATATTAAATAACAAAGCGAGTTATGTTATATGCTTACCTGTAAGTAAATATTATATAACATGTATAAACAATAAGTAAAGACAATTACTTACATAAATCAGATCAGTTATTAATTTGATCAGTTGCAAAAAACATTAATTTTGTACAAATGTGAAATCCTTAATTTTATTGGATGTTAGGTATGTTTTTGTTTTTATCTGTTAAATTGTAAGTTGAGAGCTTTTGATTTTGAGTTTATGTATATATAAATAAATAAAATTTAAGAAAATAGTCTAGGATTAAGATAGACTGAGAAATATAGGTTACATATTCTTTTTGATTTATTTTGACCATTAAAAATATCTTTAAAAGTAAAGTTCTCGTGTGTCCAAATTTATTGAAGATTTTACTTATCATAGCTTAGGTATATAATACATAGAAAGTGTAAACCTACTTATTATTAGGTGACATTGCAATTTATTTAATAATATTGACACCAAAACTTTAAAACGCTTTATCCAGACTAAAGAATAATTTCCTCAATTTCATCTGAATGTATATAGATTCAGGTGTAAAGTTGTCTCAAATTTAGTCGAAATTAGGGAAAACCCCCTTTCAAATTAAGTTACCAGTAATACATTATTATCATACTGTAGTCTGTATTCACATAATAAAATGATATCGGTGTTTTAGTTCCAGGATTCACTCGAAATAATCTAAAACACTGCACTCTGGGTATAGGTACTTAAGTACATTTATAAAAAAAGGTGGTAGGTGCCTATGTTATTTACCTTTTTCATACTAATTTTTTTATGGTGACTAAGGTAGCTATACCATACCTGAATTATTATATTAAGGTTTGAAGGCGACACTTGTGGGGGCAATCGGCGCATGTACAATTGCGCACAAAATTGCTAAGAAAAATGATTTCTTTTTTATTTCGTAATTTTTCACCTCACTAACTTAACATTACCTACAGGCAGTGTTGATATTCCTTCCATAAAATCATCGTACGATGTCGAAGAAAGTTTTTTTAGGCATTCATTCACCATGACGTATTACTAATACGATAAAACAATCTGTACGCAACGGTACCCAAGAGACTAGAGACGCGCGAATGATGTGCGGGAGGGGAAGAGCGACTGAGTCTACCAATAATGTGTCGCGACGTGCGGGAGGGGAAGAGCGACTGAGTCTACCAATAATGTGTCGCGACGTGCGGGAGGGGAAGAGCGACTGAGTCTACCAATAACGTGTCGGCACACGTTATTGGTAGACTCAGCCGCTCGCGCTCCTCTGCCCCCTCAAACACCTAAAAATAGAATTCTGCGCACATTTGCCGAGAAGTCTTTATTCGCTGCACGAACTATACCGTCGCCTATTGACACAAGTAATGCCACAGGCACTAAGTGCGGTGCCTTCCTCAGTAGGATGAGATTAACAAGTAATAAAGGGCAAAGACTATATCAATCAATACTAATAATAAATCTGTAGGGGTCGGTCATGGAGTAATTTACTTTGTTTTCAGAAATATCTTGTATATAGGCTCTATACATGATACTGAAACTAAATTGATGATTTTTAGAAATTTTTTCTGCATGTATGTATGTATGTTCCTCCATAACTCTTAAACGAATTAACAGATTTTCATGAAACTTGGTAGATAAACATTTAGAAGTACGGGACACGTGATAGACTACTTTTTATCTTTTTTAACGCGGACGAAGTCGCGGGCAACAGCTAGTACTAATAATAAATCTGTAAGTGTAGGTATTGTATGTATGTAGGTATGTTCCTCCATAACTCTTAAACGAATTAACAGATTTTCATTAAACTTAATAGATAAACATTTAGACGTACAGGGCACAGGATAGACTACTTTCTTCTTTTTCAACGCAGCCGAAATCGCGGGCACCGGCTAGTAAATCTAAGTAATATAATAAAAGGAACAAAACCCACAGCTCCTATTTCACATTGATTTTCTGCAAGGAGTTGGTTGCTGCTGAAGCCAAATGGGCTGCCCAGTGACTGCAAAACGCAGTGTTCCCAGCCAAAATTCTCATACACAAACCAGAGCTAATTAACTTTGATAAGTTCATTTCCATTAAGTATACACATAAAAAAAAATAAAAAAAATGTATATTTTTATTTTAGCTGCGATTGCGATGACTATATATAGTTACGCAAACTCAAGTTATTATCTCACAAATACTTAGACACTCAGATTATTAAAACAGATAATCTGTTTTAATAATCTGAGCTTAGACACATCTAAGTAAGTATTGTTCACCGCTCATAATTTTATAGGAGGCAGTAACTATGAAACTATCCCTCTTAGAAAAGATACTGTAAAACAAAATAACAAGGTTTTCTTTGAAGAGCCTATATACAAGGGCATTTGTAAATACAAGAAGACTTAAGGTGCTTTTGATGGTAGGTTGTAAATTAACACTGGCAATAGTCGCCTGGTAACACAAGCAACGCAATGGATATTATAGAATGGGCTTTGGCATCCCTTATACTCACACAACAGCACAGTTTACATACGAGATCTTGCTTTATTCCATGTTGTCTTCAGTAAGGGATGATAATTACTTACAGACAGGATGACTGCGAAACGAAATGTGCCCTTCTTTAAGGTGGCGCTGTACGAGCATGGGAATTGGGAACTCAGTAATAAATTTGGGAGATTTTGTTATCTCAACTCACTATATAATGCGACTATAGAATGTTGTTGTTACGCGGACGAAGTCGCGTAGGTAGCACAGCTAGAATCTTATATAAACAGCGAAATATACATTTCGATGTATTTATAGGTAGATATTTATTTTTCCTGTAGGTAGGTATTTCAACAAAACAAAAATATGTAATGTCGTTCACAACTTACGAATGTTTATCTTAATGATATTATTAAATTATTTATTAAATGTAATTAGAAAGAAAGCCTTACTTTCTTGTTGGTCTTAACATTAAATTCGTTTATACGAATTGTAATTTTTTTTTGAAATTAATTTAATTGCGATGTAAATTCAATAAATGACTCAGCAATTAAAATGTCGCACTGCTATTTGAAACATCATCGCGTTTAAACATTTAGGTAACTGTGCGGGCTGATAGATGCCCGCCCACTACCACTTAGATACAATCCTACTAACAAATTTACTATACGATTAATCTCCAGACAACCAATAAATCCATCAAAACATCCTCATCTCACGTCTTAATTCACGGCCAATAAATCTTCAACAGATTTACGTTATGTGCCACCTCGAAGACGCCATCTTATTATACCGCCAAATGAGAAAGCAACATTATCTCGCCTCGATAACGTGAACATACGTGTCATTTTGAAAGGGCAACATGAACTAACCATAAACAAATGCTGAAAAAATATTTACTTCAAAAATAGAATTTGAATTCCCGCGCTTTAATAGCGCCGTGGCCAATGAACGAGGCGGGCGTTAGAGAGAGATAACTAGTTTTTCAGGTGAGAAGGAGTAAGAAAAATGTCGAAGCCCCGCCTCTTTAACAACATGGCGTATTTGTTGATTGGCGGGCTCCCGCGGTCTCCCGCCTACAGATCACTGAGTGACGTATCGAAAACGCGGGAAAGCGCAAGGCTGGCGGGAAATGTGCAAGCAAAACTTTGTACAGTGGGTTCGCATGCGGATTAATTTCTCTTCTTTTGCTTATTATTATTATTATTCTAGTTTTAGATTTTTTACGATATTTATTGTTTTTTTTTTAATAATATTTATTGTAAAAAATTTAGAATTAAGATAGAAAATAAATATATGTGTATAATAATAAATCATTTATTAGATGTAAGTTTTCTCACAAAACATTTATCTTCGTCAACATTCTTTACAATTAAACACTACCAATTAAAACTATGAATAATTAAAATTAACATGAGTTGACGAGTCAGTCGATCTAAGGTAATAATAATAAAACTTTATATTATGACTATGAATTGGATGGAGGGCGCTGCTGTGCGACTATCAACATCAATTCTTTTTTTATGTTTTTATTTATTACCTATATATTAAGTGTTGAAATCGAGTGTCAAATGAGACTTATAGTAGGTACCTACTTATTTTTGCAAAAAATAATAAGTACCTATTTACCTAACTGACATAAAAATTAAAATTCATAGGTAGGTATCACCCAATTTTTATATCGTGAGGTTGTAGATAATAATTTAATAAATATATTTATGCTTCGTGGTATTTATTTTTACCTTATTTATAAAGACACACATTAAAAATTATTTACCTATTTTAAAAATTGCTGTCTCTAAATAAACAAATAAACAATAAAACTTATAGGTATTATATTTTACATTAGGTACTACATATTAAACTTTACATTATTAGTTTCTGTAGTGACTACAAATTCTTACCGAATTGGGGTTAACTTTTAAAGCTGACCAACTGTACCGTAATATTTGCATTCGGTGACATACGATTGGCAAGCAGCGCGCGGGGTGCGGGGTGCGGGCTACGGAGCAGTTTACAAGAAAACCTTTGCATGACACGCATCTTGCTCTATGTTGTCTGTTTATTTTTAAAAATCGTATTCCACCTTTGAATTCCATGTTGCTGTCAATTCTAAGTGCTAACCGATTTTTGCTACCTACTGAACGAAGAGAAATAAAAAGTGGAAGTTGCCTGTTTCTTGTCTCTTATTCAGTGTATTTTATTTGTTTTGAAGAACATTTTCTGTCAGCTAATGCAAATAAAGTGTGGATGCAATTAATTTCTACTATAATTATTAATAGATAAAGATCTTTATATAGATAATAGTTTATGAAGTCGAGAAAGAGGGATAGGTATTATCATACAATGCAATAAATCTTTAATAAAATTCTTGATGGTAACATGAACCTACCTGGTTCATATTTCTTAAATCTCTGTTAAAGATTTAGGTAATTACTTTACCTACAAGTTATTTACTTAAGTATATTTTTGATTTTATGTATTGTAAAGTTTCGTTAAAATCCATTCAGTAGTTTTTGCGTGAAAGAGTAACAAACCTCCATACATCAATCCATACAAACTTTAGCATTTATAATATTAACTAGCTGTTGCCCGCGACTTCGTTCGCGTTAAAAAAGATAAAAATTAGCCTATCACGTGTCCCGTACTTCTAATTGTTTATGCACCAAGTTTCATGAAAATCACTTAATTCGTTTAAGAGTGATGGACGAACATACATACATACATACAGAAAAAAATTCTAAAAATGGTCAATTTAGTTTCAGTAGTATAGAGCCTATATACACGATATTTCTGAAAACAAAGTAAATTACTCCATGACCGACCCCTACACATTTATTATTAGTATGGATGATACTGGGTAGGTATTCCTGAACAACCGAGTGCAAGGAATATTAAAAAATAATAATAAACGAAATATTTATTGTCTTGTGCTATGGAATAATCATACAACGGACACGATGAAACCCTGCACACCTAGACCAGATTAGGTTCCAAAGTCACATCTGCCGGTAAGTAGGTAATTAAGCCTGGGACCTGCGATCTCGGTCTGAGCGCTGAGTTAGTCACCTTAACCAAAGGTTTCGTATGCAATGTCAAATATTTATAAACACCAACTCAAGTACATTTGCTATTACAATATTTTAGGCGTTCTTTATTTTTGTACCAAAAGAAAATTTCACGGTAGGAACTTCTAATCGTATAGGTAGGTACATACAAGAAACAGTCTTTTTTGGTTCTACATTTCATAAGGAATAAAAACCCAGTCTCTGTTTTATAAAAAAAATATTACACCTTAATATGTTTTTTTTAAGAAGTTACCAGGCATATTCAAAACTTCGTCTTGGTCACAAGACTATCAGTTTCTAGGAGAAATAGAAAGCAGATAGTACAAAAAGTCAAACAGTAAAGCATATACCTACTGTAACATCTGCTGCCAAGTGGACTGTTAAGTTTATTATACCATGGACGCCAGTGTAGCCTCAGATTGCAGATAATCCTGATTTTGAATTTAACATTCATTGGTCTACAAAATTTAAAACCTTCCTCATATTAAGTATGGGACTAACTGGTGCCTGCGAATTTGCGTAGAAAAATGACAAATACATGTATGTACCTACTTAACACCTGAGAAAATATCTGACCTGTTTCTTTATCGTCTAATTTTTTAACATTTTTACACAATCCCTCGGGAATCTAGCAATTTTCCAATATAGAAAGTATGTTAACTATCCATCGTCAAACGCTTTCGCATTTATATAAGGTTACTTAAAAAAGTTGGTTTAAGATTTGAAATATAAGTCGCTTTTAACATGATTTTGCCAGAGTCTTGAACCGCCACAACGAAAGTCTCTAGATAAAACTAAGGGTAGGTACTATTGTAAACATGTGTGCAGACGCACCCAGTACCACCTGTGGTGTGCTGGTGTGCAGTGAACCGAATGTTGCTGTAATAAATCATTCGCACTTGCCCTTATTTTGACAGATGCATGACGCCATCTTGAAAGCGGCGGGAGGTCGTCCTTGTGTGGTCTGACAATTGAAAATCTATAAACTTTTCAAAATTAATACTTATACCTCAAATTTACAAAAACAATCTGGCTTAGCGCCTCTTTCACCAACGTCAAGTAAAATGTTGATTAGTTACTTTTAGAAATCATTTTCTGTTTTATTGAATTACGCACTAGGTGCATCCATCGATAGACGATTTTTTATTATTATATTCTACTAGTGGCTGCCCGTGACTTCGTTCGCGTTGAAAAAGAAAATATATATGCTGGCTTGACCCGGGCAAACGTTATTTTGCAACTATCACTTACCTACCGAAAAAAAATCTTAAAAATCGGTCTTAGAGATCGGACCTCATACTACAACAAAATTCTGAACGCACCTATAAATATTTGACAACCAAGTGACAATTTTAGACAAAATACATCAATAATGTTTCACAGCTAATAGGAACATTGTGTGTAATGTCATCTCATGTCATCTTATATCGCTGTGACGACGATGGCGCCGCCATGCGACAGTAGCGCCCAATTATTTATGTTTTTATAATATAATCCCTCGGGAATACTTAGTCCTTTTTTTCTGGTGCCCCAGACAACGTGTATGCTAAATTTCATGGTGATCGGTTCAGTAGTTTTTGCGTGAAAGCGAGACAGACAGACAGACAGAGTTACTTTCGCATTTATAATATTTGTATGGATTTACTGTTTGGGACATAGAGTTACGAACTGTTACTGTTACTAATTATATATTCCTACTTTCTATGGTTTGGGACGTTTACCGTACAAACAAAGGTATATCAACTCCATTATCCCCTGTTACCGGTGATTTTAAATGATAGTTGACGTTTGTGAAAGAAGCGCTTAGTAGATAGAACTAGGTTTTGATAGTGTTCAGCATTTTAGGTAAGTAGGTACTAAGTATAATGAATCGCTATTACAATAGGAAAACTAGTGGAGCAAATATACTTACGTCGATTACACTATAAGTAAACGTCTCCAGCTTAGCATCATTGATTAGGAACTTAAGCGAGAGTGTGTCAACCTTAATAAAAGCACAGATGCTGATATTTCACTGGTGATAACTGAGGAGAATCGGGATGTTAATTGAAGTCTGCAGAACGCAAATGCTCTACGAATCTATTTTGCATCTATTTTGCCAAGGAGGTTAGAGTTACCTATCCTCATTAGCAAAATACCTCTATCCTCATTGTATTTTTCTCTGCACCATTTACTCATGAGGTACTCGAGAACGGCTGGATTTTATGATCTTTTATTTCTTGAATTTGTCTCTTCCCCGAATAGGTAGCAAAATAACAATTAAAACAATGGAAATATTCACGAAAAGATAAAGTATAAAGAAAATTCATCTTCTCATACATTTTGTAAGGAACGGCTTTTTGAGGCAATACGAAATTCACCATTATAGTCGTGATATTTTGTATTCTTCAACTCTTAAGATAAAATGGCGTGGACGAAGTCTATGGCAAAATGTAGTTAAATGACTTACTAATAAAAGAATTTTGTGTTTTTTTTTAATCTATAGTTGTTAGAATGGAGAAATTTTTTGTACTTAAGCAAGTCACGAGACAGGCGAAGAAACTTAAACTCATACACAAAAAACATGGTAAGCATAAATAAATTAGGTATAAAGTTAAATAAACAACATAGATTGTAATTATATGAAAACTAATTGTCACGCGACTGTCTCTAGGTCGTGACGTCTTTTTTTCAATTCGACCACTTCGACGAAATCAGTATACGCACTGTGATTGGGAATCGTCCGTAATGAAGAACGTTTTACCCAAGTTAAATAAAATACCCTATAGCGATCGGCTGTCAGCTGTACGTACACATTTACATTTTTTTGATATTTTTTTCTGTAAATGATATAAGTATAACTTGTCTCGCTTACTGAAAACCGTTTCCAAATCTGTTAAATAGTTTTGAAGTACATAGTTATAAGTAGCGGCAAGAGGCAAGAACAGACAAGAGTAGACAACTTTATTTTTCATACATAACGGTAAAAATAATTAATTAAAGTAATAAGGATTTATTACTTTATAAAACCAATAGTTTTTAAAGATGTATGGATGTTTGTTACTCTTTATGACAATAACTTATAAACTCTAATTTATAAAGATACGTAAAGGACACAGTGAATTTATTATTGTATTATTTAAATACCAAGAATAATATTATCACACTTTGTACAGTTTAATGGAGTAGTTGAGGATGGAGGAGTTCTTCGACTTTGACTTTGACTTGACGACTTTGATCTCTTTGCTTTAATGTGACTAAAAGTGTTATCTCATATAATATCAAGCTCATATACTTAACCCAAATCTCTTCAAAGTTTTCAAGTGAATAGGCATCTTCTGGGTGAGCTCACTCCATCATAGGCCTCACCTACGCTACACGGCTAGATGCTGTCCAATAGAAAACTCATATTTAATTTTAAAATAACGCATAACTACATTTACTACTACATAGCACAGGACAAAAAAACGCTGCTTCTGCACTAACCTAGTGCGTGAACATTCATTTGGTTACGTATTCATGTATTCGTGGCGAGGTGTCGCCGAACCAATTAGATACCTTTTACAATATTAACATAACATCTGCTTCTAACTTAATATATTATACTCTGTGTAATGTCGTCGATATCTATTAATTCGTCTCAACCGTTTCTCATACTTTTAACCTGTTTTATTCATATTTTTTGCAATGCAGGTATTTGATTATTCAATACCGTCATGGGTTCAATACCTACTACAACTGAATTTACTTTACGCGTTGTGAAATAGTGGTCATGGTTGATTTGAATATTAGATTAGATTAACAAGTAAAGATACTACGCAACCATGTTCACAAATTAGTTTTATTTTCATGCGTTATTTCATACTAGCTGGTGCCCGCGACTTCGTCCGAGCTTAAAATTTAAAAAAAAATAAGATAATATGGTAGTTATACCATATTGTTGGACAACGACTTTCTCGGGACCTGTGCCTGACATCAGCGTACTAATAACTAACTACATAACTAGATATATTTAATCAAGACTCATTACGATGGTCTCTATAATTTCCTGATTGCTTTGTAGATGCACATAGTGCACGAACACTTAACTTAAAAGATGTAAATCTCTGAAACAAGACCTTATAAACAGACCGTTAATTACAAAACATGCATAGACATAAGATATCATTTGAAATTTGCAATAAAAACACGATAAGATGAAACAATGCTAATGTTAACCGTTCACCGGAAAGTCGACTGTGCCTGTTCGCATTGTCATAGACTAGTAAATATCTACAGAGAGTACTTCTTATACCTATAGAGCATGTTTCACAAACACCTACCTACTACTTCGATGGACGATGCGTACCTATGGAAAGAAGTATTTTTTTGGGATAAAGTAGCCTCAAATCAAATTAAGTCCAGCATATCTTTCAACTGTCCTTCTGTAAAGACTAGTTTCATTCTACTTTAGGTCCCATTAGTGATCACAAGTTATGAGTAGTTCAGTTAAGCTAGCGACTCTTTGTATTTTTCTAACACAATACCAAACTAATTCTTGTGCAGTTGCCGTGTCCAGCAATTAAATTGTTTCTGTAAACAAAACTTATCCATAATTATCCTATTTTACTTTACTATAATATTATAAATGTGAAACGCTATAATTATGTCTGTCTGTCTTTTACCTTTTTACTCATTAATTATTTAACCAATCATCATTATATTTTGCCTACACATTGTCAGGGATACGCAAAAGGACATAAGGAACCAGCTAGTACCTACGTCATAAGTGAAAGTTCACGCTAAGCTAACCGCTTTGTGCAATGAAGCGTCTTTATAAGCGATGAAGCTTACTGTACTGGTAAGAAGTTTCTACTCTGTGTATTGTCTACTCATGCGGCATTATGTGCGTCGTTCTTTTCGTGTGGTCCAAGTTAAAAAAAATATGAAAGGTTATTAAAAATGTAAATTATTCTTTTCTTTTGTTATAATATCAGGAGCAATATATAAATAAAATATATTACATATGTGTATACCTTTAATAATATTTATCGGTTGGTCAGGAAGGATGGAACAAAAAGAAACGATTCATTTTGTTACCACAAATAATAATGTCATGTTAATGTGAATTATATATATTTTGTTTTTGTATTTGTATTTTTGTATTGATGGGATTTTTGTATAGATTGCTTGAATTAAATAAGTTGAGAATTCATAATAAATTTTACACACTAGAGGTAGGTCATTGTGGAACAAAACGTTAACCTCTGCAATATTTTATCCTAAGAATTCCTTTCTTCGCAATTTCTTCGCAAAAGCATTCGCCTTGCAATCATTGCAAGCCCGTTACGTTACCTTTTCTTATTAAAACAAAATAAAGAAAATTTTATTATATTTGAGGTATCCAAAAATAGCCAAAACCCAAATAGTATTTAAAATTTACATACCTACATTAAAATTATTTATTGAATTGAAAAAAAAAATAGAGTCAAAATAAAACTGTCACATTTTTAATATATGTTAAATTAGTAGATATTATTGTATATATGGAGTGATTCATAATTCAAATTTATAATTGCATAAATATTAAAGTATAATTTAATAAAGCAAAAACTAACTGCACTTTTCGCACTTGCGTCAGAAAAAGTAACTTTTTCTAATTTTCTTAATAATCACGCTGTCGCTTTAGTATTGTACTAAAAATTCTAGTACGAGTATTTTAATCACCGTGTTAGGTGATTCAAACTCGGTGCTCTAATAAATTTGCTATGAAACAAAATTTATTGAAGTCAGTCACCTAAAAATATATTCAAATTTTATTCTTTTATAAATTGACAATTTTTGTAAAAATTGCAGTGGTGTGAGCAAAATTAATTCCTATGGAAAAAACTCGAATATTAATTTTATTTTGCATCTGAACTTTCACGATTCCTCTTTTAATTATTTTTAATAAATAATATGTTCTCATATGTTATATTAAGTAAAGTTTATCATATATTATATAATAATTATGTTACTTTTAAATCTTTTTGTATTTAGCATAAAAACTACTTAGGTAGGGATTCCAAACTATATACCTGTCGTATAATACCTTTATACTTACTTATATTATAAAGTAAAATTCTTACTGTAATAGTCTATAATATATTTTATATTATGGGGTCGAGACACATTGATTAAAAACAAAATGGGTACACTCTACTAAATCATAATATCGAAACAACAAAAGGAAGTAAAAAATAATTGGATTTCTAGGTTAGAGTCATTCAGTATACTACCTACACTAAATAGGAAATAAATTTACTCGTAATTGATCTAAAAACCGACATTAGAATGTCACATAACTTTCTTTGAGCTGCGAATAACAGGAAAACAAAATCCAGCATATATCGGTTCAAAACAGAAAAAAAAACCAGCCAAAACCCCTTCTCGTAGAAGAGTACAATTGAAACTTTTACCAATGACGAGTATACTGTCACTTTTAAACGAGACAAATCAGTTTACGTAACATACATTGCCGCTTATGTAGCGTTCAATACTTTGTGATTTCAAAGTAAAACTTCAATGGTTCGTGCGCATCTTGTTAGCGGTGTTGTTGTGGAAGAGATACGCATTAACGTGGTACAGGGTGCCTATCGCAGAATGGAAAGGCAAGGAGTACATTTCTCCAAGTATAAAACGCTTGAGGGGATCACAGACTGCATCAGTTCACATTGAGAAGTCGACAACATAAACTAAACCAATCAACATGATCGCTTTCGTAAGTTTTTTTTAATTTAATATTTGTATAAATAAAAAATTTGAATTTCATTAAAAATTTTGCTCCAAATATGTCAACTTTAATATCGGTTATTATTCTGTTATTTAGAAAGTTTAATTCAATTTTTGGATATTTACATTACAGCCTAACTGCCTCCCTTAAGAGGCAAATGAAATAACTCATCAAATATTTTCTATATTCCATATTTTCCGGTCTTCCTGTTCAATATCAAGACTGCCTTACTGACACTATCATTTATCTAAGTGTTTTAACTTACTTGTTTTTCTTTGCAAATGTATAGTTTAAAATATTAGATACATTTTCCAGAAATCAATCTAACTCTAGGTATTCTAAATTCCATCAAAATCGGCTTCAAGATTTAACTAAAAACGTAACAGATAGTCCGATCACCATATTAATTGCATGTGCTTAAAAATAAATATTTGTTTGTTTGTTATATTAATATTTGTTTATATTAATTTTTTTAAAGCTAAAATGTCATCACCAACAATAGTCCTTAGTATATAATCTACAATGGTCTATTAACCAAGGGAAACAGTCATGTTGCTTGTAATATAATCATAATTATATTTAGTCTGTGTATGAAGGTTCTTATTTTAAATTGGTACTCATTGTGTTTAAAAATTAATATTTTATTTCTAATTTTAAATTTTTGCTCTAGAAAACAACAGCCATCCTCTTCCTTGCTGCCCTCGCGAGCGCCCGCCCTTCTGAAGAGTGGGAGCCCGAAGGTCACTCGCACACGGAGCACACCAAGCCGTATCACGTGACCGTGGTGAAGAAAATCGGCGTTCCGGTCCCACACCCGGTCGCGGTGTCTGTGCCCCAGTACGTCAAAATCCCGATCCCCCATCCTTATCCAGTCCACGTTACCGTCGAGCAACCGATCCACGTGCCAGTCTACAAGGTGAGAATTTATGAAATTATTATCTAAAATGTAGGGAAGAGGCAAAGATAACTTCACTCCATGCAGCCAACGTTTAAAATTAAAATTAAAATTTATGGCGATTTAAACAATACCGTCCTTAGTTATGCAACTACTTAGGTTAAAAAAAATATAACTAAGTAACTAACTCAGAATTTTTATTAGTTTTTCTTTTATCGTTTTTAATTTTTTTTAATATTGCAAAAACATTATAGTCAATAAACAACGTTTTTGAATTCTTACTGTGCCATATTGAAGCCTATTTAAAAACTGCATTTTGAATATGAATAAGGTTTTAATAGGTTATTAATTTGAATTTTATAGTAGATACTTGCGAAATTACAGTCTTTCTCTTCTACTAATAACTTGGAATTACAAAATTAGAAAATGATATAACATAAAATAACTGTTTTCTCCCGTAAAATGAGTCCAAGTGAAACCTTGTTTACTATCAATGTTATGGGAAAACTGGTGTCGTTCACTTACATTGTAAATTGTTAATGAAATGTACCTACTTATGGCCTTTTTTTTACTTAACGCTTAATGCATCCATTCTAGTAATCAGTGACATAATACACCATTCACAAGCACCAATCATTGCATAATGTGACTGTCGGCAAAGAAAGTAAAAGTGACAGTCAGTGGAGCGCGAGTTCGTTTTTTAAAAAAAGAATACGCGCTGTGTGTATACGTGACGTTTGTGAGATCCGTTCGGAAATTGAATTTTTAACACAACAACCGTTTTAATGTTCTTGTATTTTTTTTAATTATTTCTTTAAATTAACTAGGATAAGATACTTTAATGTACTTTTACCTATAATTGTTTGTAAACTGGACTGCCCATCTTCTATACATAATCTTATAGAGATTTAATATAAATCTAATGGTATATACTAGATACAGTTTGTATGTTTGTATGTAGGAGGTAATCATCAAAACTACTCATGTTACAATAAAATTACATAGGTTAAATAATCTAAAAATGTATGTATAATGTCAGGTCGTACCTCTGTTATATTACGTATTTTATTAGGCGTTATATAATATCTTTTATTTTTTAACGCGGACGACAGCTAGTTTAGTAATAAACATCGTCTTATAGAATAACACCGTGAAATAAGAGTATTCTAATTTTAGCCACATATTATCACAATGTATAGCTATGTTTTTATTTTACATAGTTTCAATACAAAATTTCCGGATTATATCTCGCAGAAAAACTACGAGGTTGAGTTCGGTTGACCATATAGCGTATAAGGCTGTACATTGCTCTATCTTCATTAATATCACCACTCATTATCATATCTTCCTCTATGTTCCTCTTAAGTTCTTTAGACGAAGCTGCCTACCAAAAATTGAACCATCAATCTGCTAGCTTTTAAAATAAAAAAAAAACCAATGGATTTCCATATTTTTTACGCAAAATCAATTTTGAGGGAGTTATTTTTTTGTTTGAAAAGGCCCATCTATAAACATCGATAGTGACAGCCGACCTAGAATAGTTCTATAAACGAAGCTGCCTACCATACCAACAAGTGAATCTTTAAACTGCTAGCATTTAAAATAAAAATAAAAAACCAATGGATTTCCATATTCTTTACAGGTTGTACCACAAATCGTAGAGAAGCCCGTGCCATACACCGTTGAGAAACCAATCCCCTATGAAGTCGAGAAGCCATACCCCGTAGAAGTCGAAAAGAAAGTCGAGGTCCCCATCCCCAAGCCCTACCCCGTCCATGTGCCCGTCTACAAACACATCTACCACCACAAGGGTGGCAAGCACTAAAAAGGTTTTAACGTTACTGGGGCAACATTGAAAAAAATGCTTACAATGTAGGCTTTTCTTAAAGAAAATTCGAGTGACCAGCCCCTACCTGTAAATAAAATATAGAGTAGATAATGTAGATCTAATGAAGATGTATTTTCATTAGTGTTGACTTACAGTTTGTGATATTTATTGTGTGTACATATAATAATATGTTGTGTTTCTGCTGTTGTTTGCAATCGTTGTTGACTATTAAGTATAATGTTGTTGATTAATTGTTAAGTTTGTTAATACATTTTTTTATAAAAAAAAAAATCTGGCATTTAATTTCCCTATCCTTTTAAAAGTTTTACAAGTAAAAATCGATGCGTAAAAATGGGATGATAAGGATTATCCTACTCTAGGTCGGCTGCCACCTATCATAAAGTCATATATCATATATCATAAATAATTAAGTATAACTTGTTCCTTCAAATCTGTATTATTTTCCAATGTGTTGACTTTCGCTTTAGCGGTCAATGTCCGGGTCGATGCATTTTTATATATAGATAATTAAAAGCATTTAAATCTGTTTATCAATGCTGACCAGCTCAACTGTATCCGTCGGTCGGTTCCTAGGGAAAAGGCAGTACATATTTTCATTTGTTATGTGACAATTATAGTCACTCTACTAACACGTAATATGAAATAAAATGACATCACCCTTCAATCGTAATAAATCTTATTAAAAAACGTATCCTGTATCCATAACTGAGCGATTGGTTCCACCCATCCGCCGAGAGGGGCGCTGCGGGCGATTTTGATTTTATTTTTTAGGGTTCCTCATCACAATAATGCTACAACTCTTGCCCAGACGATAGGTTCTACTATCGCCAATATGATAATCGAAAATGTAGTATGTAAAAATCATTAAATACCTACTTCTATAAAAGTATAGGTTTCTATAAAACCTAACTATTTTCAACTAATTAAGTTTTACCAGTAAGTATTACAGAAACACTTTATTACTTAAAATCTAATGTTATACCTACCGATATTTCCCAACTTTGTTACTGGCCTATCTTATTGAACATTGAATATTTGGTCTATTTTAGCTACTTTCACGATTTATCATTTTGAAACATCTTGCATATTATATACTTACTTACCTACTAATCTACAGGTGTTCCCTGAGAAATTGATTTCATTCATGTGTTTAGGAAATGCACACTGCGTTTTGGAGTCATGAAATGGTCAACTCTTTAACAGAAGATCATCCTGAAATAATAGCACTTGTGCTGATGGGCTTTGATTCTTTAATAAAAGATAACATACGTATCTACCGCTCTTCAGGCACTGTGTGAATTGTGTGATGATTCTGAAAAATATGATTTTTAAAAACGAGAATAATATATACGAAAATCAAATAAAAATGAAGAAAAATAAGACACAACCTCTTTTTAAGATATAACTTCTCGCACTTGACCGTTTCATTTTTTTTTTATTCCGCGAGGCATCGCCGTGATGCGCACACGCACCTGCCAACCCCCCACCGGGACTCGGCCCTCCGCTTTCATTCCATCGGATTAATGCCGGCTTTTCATAAAACATTTTGTGAAAAAATCATAACTTGATCATATAGTTGAGGCTTAAGGGGTCATTATGTTTTTTTATATGTTTTTAACCATCTATATTACTATATACTAGCTGCTGCCCGCGACTTCGCCCGCGTAACTTTGTAAATTACATACTAAAACTTTCCTCGAGACGCACTCTATACATTGGTGAAAATAGCATGAAAATCAATGCAGTAGATTTTTAGTTTATCGCGAACATACATACAGACAGACAGACGCAGCGAAGGACTTTGTTTTATAATAATATGTATAAGGAGGATTATTAACTTACATCATATTATACTAATTCATTGTTCAACGCGGATGAAACCGGATAGTATAAAATATAAATATTTAACACTTGAGAAAAAAGGGCGCGGGCACCAGATAGTTTTGAAATAATTACAACATACTTAGGTACCCACAATTGAAAATTTAAACAAACATATTTATTAGTGTATAATGAACAAATCATAAATGAATTAAAGTTTATTTGGGAAGTCATAAATAGAAGCGGTTTCACGCTGAAATCTGGATAATTTCGCGGCTCTCTTCTAATAAACATGGCCGACCGATGACGTTATAACTAAAACATGTGTTCGATTCCAATCCAATCAAATTATAACATTGTTGTAATTGTTTTATGATACCTTAAAGCGGTTATTACACTATTCAATATGTAGGAAACCCAATTTAGGAAATCGGAACGTGTAATCGCAGTTAGAACAGATTAGATCCAATTTAGATTTTAGATTCTATTATCTATTTTCAATTCTATATCTTCGATTTAGAACTTATTGTAGTGTGATCAACTAGTTCCCTACTTAGGTTCCTAAGTTGGTTTCCTACAAATTAAAAAAAGTGTAATAACTGCTTTTCACAGTTAGTTAATGTAAGAACAAGAATTCAATAATTTTAGTTTCTTTTTAGTACAATAACAAAATTGCACATTAACTTATTTTTGATGAAATATTTAAAATAATAAAGACACCGGTTATTAGAGAAGTAAACACAGCTGTCATGTTACCTATCTACGAGATTAAAATCTTTTCCATGGAATGTCTACAAGAGAATGTTTTTGATGAGTTTTCTTTGATGGTAGGTGGCTACCGTCGCCCATAACAATCCCACATGTGTTGCAAGTGCGTTGCCGACCATAAGGGATAAGGAAGTGATGGAGTGTGGCATACTCACTCACCGAAACGTAATAGCACATAATATGCTGTTTTACATTACGGTGGCATTCTGTAAGGGATAGTTACTGCTGCTAGACGGGCTGCCAAAATGACGAGCGTTGACGCACTCGTCAACTTTCTTGTTTTGAATACTTTTGTACCTACTTACTCCTACATGTGGTTCTGTTTTGCCAACTTTTGTAGAAATTCGTATTAATATTATTGTTTCGGCAATGGTTACACCAAAAGAAGTATTATTTCTTAATTATGTAAATTTTATAAAAAGATGGTTAATTTGGAATATTTCGCCAACTGGAGTACAGGCGTTTTGTTTTTTTTTTTTGTAGGAATTCGTTATCCTTACTTCCTTACTATATAATATTATAAATGCGAAAGTAACTCTGTCTGTCTGTCTCGCTTTCACGCCAAAACTACTGAACCGATCACCATGAAATTTTGCATACACGTTGTCTGGAACACCAGAAAGGACATAGGATACCTTTCATCCAAGAAAAAAGTAATGTTCCCGAGGGATTATCTAAAATATAAAACTGTAAGTAACGCCTGGCCAATATGTTATAGCAACAAGTTGTCAAGCGTTGTATTTGCTTTTATATTTTTAATTTATCATCGCGTACGAAGTCGCGGGCACCAACTAACTAGTACCTAATATTATTGTTTTGGCAATTGTTACACCAAAAGAAGTATTATTTCTTAATTCTGTAAATTTTAATTTGGAATATTTCGCCAACTGGTGTGTACAGGCGTTGCTATAAAAACACTTTTAAAAAATGTAAAAAATACTCTCAAACCAAGTTAACAACACTTTAACACCCCATACGTACGGGGTTCATTGTCGTGAGGGCGCTGTTATTGCGTGTGGTCACGTGCTATGTACTTACGTGTCGTGGCAGATTGCATGTGGATGCAAATTGGTCGCCACCGTCCGCCGCGCCTGGCGACCACGCCCTCAAACTGGGTTGGATCACTAGTAATTAGAATTTAAAAAAAAACACACACACACACAGTTACTTAAGTACCTACATATACAAAAAAAAAGAGTCCAAATAAGGCATAACATATGCATAGGTACACTTAAGTGGGTACCTATTTCATTACTACGAGCATTTCATAAAAACAATACGAATTGATGTATGGCAAGGGTTATACGGTCAATAAATATCACGATCCAATATCGCGATACAGAGCTCAATATTTATTAACTTAAACTTCATATTACACTATCAATTGACTCTGATGACAAAACAATTCATCGTTCTCGATAGACGTGTGCAGAAGCAATGCACCTAAAAACCAAAGCTTGTATCGCCGTTATCATAGCTTTAAATGTGGAAAAAAAAAATGGATTTCAATGCGCGATAAATATCCGCATTTAAATTTAATAAACGTAATACGTCTCACTGATACCAATGATCACAGAATTACTTTTTTTTATTTGAGATGGGTTTGCTCTTGGCCAACAACCAGCTATATACGTGCTTACAAGCATTTTGTCTGCAGCTAAGTGAAGCCACTATTGAAACATTTGAGCGCCTCATTCCTTTTACATAAATATATTTGTTTTTATAGAAATTACTAGCTTGCGCCCGCGACTTCGTCTGCGTTGAAAAAGAAAAAGTAGGGGTGGTACGGTGGGTCAGAAGCGTCCTGTGTCCCGTACGTCTTAATGTTTATCTACCAAGTTTAATGAAAATCAGTTAATTCGTTTAATAGTTATAGTAGGAACAATACTAATAATAATCTTACAGGATTATTATTATTAATATTGATGGATTAGTAACATCACATAAGTGCGTCCTGCGACATGCTAACGGTGCGCTGATCGAACACGTACTGACGAAATCGCGCTAACGAGCGCTCAAACGATCAATAAATATTGACGAGTATTGATGGATCACAAAAAATTAAGACTTTTGTCAATATTCTTAAGATCGCGTTTAGACATCAATATTCATCAATATTTATTGTAGGGATCACGAATATCACAATATTTATTGATAGTGTAACCCCTGGCTATTTTTGACATTTGTTCTTGACAAGACACCAATGGTCGAGTGTTTCTCAGGGGTCCCTAGTTCGATTCCCAGCAAGGTAAATTTTGAAAATGATTTTGTTTTAGAATTTGTAATATTGGTGACGAGAAAAAAATGAAACGTTATCCGTCTTCATCTCTTCATCTCTCTTCATCCCCTTTCAACCCTATTCATCCCTTCCTCACAAATTTTCGAGTTTTTGGAGCGTACTCAAACCAATTTAACATTTTATATAAAATTATAAATGTAATATAATATTAAAAAATATATAAAAAGTTTAAGTGATTAAAAAATGTTTTATTTAAGACTACATTAAATATTGGTCAAACAAATCGAGGCGGGTTGACATTCCGAACACAGAATATTTCTAAGTCGATAACACATCTCTGCTTCTAATCGAGTGAGCCGATCGAATAAATAACACAAAAACACACAGTTCCGATGTTGAAGAAAATTCTAAACTAAAATCGATCTTCTTGCTAATACATTTAAGGTTGATTTGCAAGTGTGGAAGGCTTATTTTCATTCAAAAACATTACAAACTTATATTATGGACATATAAAAATAATTAGCAAAGCAATTCAATTCTTATGGCTATAGGACGAGAGTTTA
Organism: Synanthedon vespiformis; assembly: GCA_918317495.1. Classification (NCBI taxonomy): domain Eukaryota; kingdom Metazoa; phylum Arthropoda; class Insecta; order Lepidoptera; family Sesiidae; genus Synanthedon; species Synanthedon vespiformis. Next base: position 1,106,898 of record OU906962.1, read on the forward strand.
TAATTACAGAAGCAAAGTAGCTATTTGCTTAGCAACATGAGCACTCACATTCCGCTGTGTCCATTCAAGACGTCTCAATCCGAACATAGAGCATTATCTCTCATAACTCGAACAAAATCTTTCTCATGCAAATGCTTATTAATTTTTAACGCAGGCACTCAACAATAATTTTTTTAATAGGACAAATTTAAAAAACAAAGCTTAGGGTACCTAATCTATGTACCTGCATAATATAGGGAAAATTCGGCAAGCAAACACGACCTAGGCTTCGCTAGGGTGCAACTTCCCGGGCAATTTTACCACTTTTTCTTTTTTGCGGACCTTCCTCGGTCTTCAAGATATGAAAAAAGAATTGCCGAATTGTCGAGTTATGCTCTTAGTAAAACATTTATTAATGCAAATTATTAATCCTTTCTTAAGACGATGCTCGCGTTATAAAAAAAAGCTACATTCTAAATTTCAGCATTCTTAACTTGATAGACAGGTTAAACAATTTTATAAGTAGGTATAGGTATAGATCAGAAGCGAAGATTTCCTTGCTTTTGGTATTTTAATTTTAAAAGAAAATCTTCTGTTATGCTCAAGATTATTATTTCCTTCAAAATCAATTGTCTGTGTCTAATACCTAATATAGTAATAATATTGTACGTTCTTCTTCTTCTTAATGTGTACCATTAGGTACACTAGGTTCAATCGTGTGCCTGTTCTGATGATGGGGCAGACGCAACAGATGTTCTACTCTGAAGATGCCAGTCTATTCCCTGATATACGTAGCCAGAATTTCTACCACCTTCCAGGGCGCCGTCTTCCTTTTATTTAATAATGTACCTACAGTTTCCATCAGGTGCAGGTACTGTACCTATCTGTTTACCATTTAAAAGCATAAATAATAGTCCAATAGTAATCCGTCTTTAATGCGGAATTAAATATTAAAATATATATATATTAAAGGCGTTATCAATGTCACACATTAATCATTTAAAATGACTTTTCTTTCGCTAACAACCTTCCCGCTGACAACTAATTCAACCTTTTTGGACACCCAAAAGTCTTGGCATAGACAAACATTAGTCAATCTGTCAAACAAGCACACTCGCCTGTCGTTGAGCCATCGATAAAGCTGTCAACTAACAGTAGCCGAAGAATTAAAAAACCAGAAAACCTGACAAGGACAATGGCCTTCCTGATGTATTGTGACGTTCGCGTCGAACGTCTGATTTTGATTAACTGCTGCCCCAGTGACGTTCTGTCAAAAGCGATAATCCACTTTATTATTTTGTTCTCGATTCGAACGATAATTAATTGATGTTCGAATTATAAAATTAGGCAACTTTTTTTTTCATGGACCTGGGAAGCCGTTTATCACTCGTGGAGAATAAACGAGAAAAAAATCCATGAAAAGTCTGGAGACAACAATGGCGGGACATTTGAATTGAATCCTCGAAACGATCTGTTTTGTTTAGAGACAGACTTCTTTTTTTTTCTAAATTTCATTTATTTTAATGGACATTTTAAAGAGTTTGTTTGTTTTTATGTCAGTTCTTTTTCTTTAATATTCAACTACGAGTAAATATCAGGCAATATGTGGTATTTTAATACCTATAGTGTGCTATGCTACCTATAATTGTGCGTTAACTTGGCAAGTATCTTTTGTACGATGAAAAGCATATTAGGTATGAATCAAAAGCAAATGACAACATTTCGAATATTTTTAAAAACGTAACATTCATTATTCAAATATTCTCTATTTCAGTGTGGCATTTTATTTCAAAATTGCCGCGCGCTTGCAACACTGAGTTTTGTGCAGAGGCACAAAATAGGGCCTGGATCCTGCCATTGGTCAAACAGACTAGTCAGTCTGTACAGACAGGATAATTCGCCCGAATGACCTGTTTTTGTGTTGATGGATCGGGAGCGGGTGAGGGTATTTTAGATGGAGATTCATGGGGTTGAAGGCTGAAAGAAAAGAAAGTACCTCGAATTGACCTACGAGATCGTAGACATTTGGACTGTTGTGTCCGCTGAAATCATACCAGTTTCTCTATTCTATGTATATGATGTTAGCTTCGGTCATAGAATATAACAAGCTTCAGTATCATTTGCTATTGCTCTTGTTTTAGTATGATTAATAAAAAGGCCAACGTTTTCTTGGCCAACAAAGGCTTGCGTATACTTACCTTTTTACATTTTTCTCGGTAATATAATCAGCAGATATTTTTTTTTCAGACGAGTTATCAAGCCAGTCTTGTAGAGTGCGTTGTTTTGATACATTTATTATTTTCACACGTCAAAAGTATAATCTATTTATCGCCAACTGCTGTTCATTAAAGATAATTTTATTTATGAACTAGGTACTTACTTAGTAAGATAATAAATTTTTCAGCGTCATTTCAACAAAACCATAGCTGAGCATGAGTGCTTCGTATATTTATTAATACACCTTAATATATTATGATTGACGTTAATTTAATTTTTTTTATGTAAAGACCTTTTTTTTTTTTTTTTTATGTTAAGGTCGACAGACAGGCTGACGGTCCACTTGATGGAAGGTGGCTACCGTCGCCTATAACACAAGCAACGCCATAAGTGCTACAAGTGCGCTGCTGACCTTGGCAAAAACATTAGCAACATTAGTGGTTTTCTGAAATGGGATTACAGCCACCAGAGGAGATAAACACCCAGACAACAGACATCATCAGTTTGCTTATAAAAAATCATAAAACTTTCAATTATAATATTTATTTATATTATCTGTTATATATTATACGCTTGAGTTGTCTTTTCTTTCATTCATGTGTAAATGAATGTACTGTTTTGGAGATACAAATTAATGTATTTATATCAATCTTTGAGGCCCTTATAGAATTATAATTTTTCTTGGATAGAAAAATTATAGAAATCCTATAAGGGCTCTTTCACCAACTACTATAGTAGTATTACTTTTCAAGGTAACGCTAATTGGCGAGTAAATGTTACGAGTGTGAATTTCATTTAAATAACCCATTGAGTAATGCTACTCGAAGATGGTGAGACCGTACGCTTTCTTACCGGTGACTTTAAATGGTGGTTAGCCTACTTGACACTTTACTTAGAGATGGTGAAAGCGGCCTTAAGAGAGATAATGCGACAAATATTCTGTCTACAATCAGATTAACATTGTTAGGCAACAAAGTGAGTAGTTTGTACGTAAGATATTGAACAGCGAAGCAGTAGGTGGACCTCCAGCGACCAAAGTGCAGCTAATTAGCATTCGCTTTAATTGCACATGGGCCTACGCAGCTTGCGCGGCACCTGCGATTTCTCCACCGCCATAACTCTTATTAATTGCTGCTGCCTCACAATAGGCGTGCGCCGATACAATATTACTACACCTGTAAATATTATACATTCTCGAAGAGCTTCTCTTACGCTCATTAGCAATAATTTGAAAAAAAAAACAGTAAGTACATGGTGGTTAAAATTATCCTTGTACATAAATATGTACTTAAATTTGCAAAAAAATATTATGTAGGTAACCAAAGATAAATGATTGATGTCGCTACGCTTGACTAGATACGGCCCTACCTAAAAGCAAATAGCTCCGCGTGAATGCGGCAACTTTTTATTGTAAGGTGTGTAAAACATGGTCACTGTTTATCACTTTTTACACAGTTTAATTATATTTTTACACATTTTCACTGCGCAAATCGGCATTTTATTATGAACAAAATTTAATAAAACAAATGTCAATTAGATTAGTAAGTTAACTAAATTATCTCCATCAATTAATTAAATTTAATTAATTTACACTACATTATAATTCGATCAATACTAATTAAATTAATTCAAACTAATTAAATGTTAAAGAGCTCCCGTCAGAATATGTAGACCAAAATGTATACATCCAGGCCAAGAAACATGATGAAAATTGCCAGAAGCCGTCGGCCATCTTGGACAAAAAATGCAAAGTTGCCTTCAGAAGTTCACATCAATTTGTCAGGATGGGCGTTCCGAACGTTGTAATTGGCGGTCGACAACAGATAAAAAAGGGCTTTGTTTACTCGTAAAACTTAACCGTACACGCCCAGGACAATTATTTACATCTAAATAATACCCTCATGGCAAAGCAATGGTAATTTATTTCAGTATGCAGTTGTTTATTAAAAGCTATATTTTATTTTCAAGTGGATTTAACTCCTTAATTCCCAACCGCTGCTTGTTTTCAGCGTAAATAGGTAAACATAATTACGACGTATTTGTCAACTGTCCGCCGCACGCAATGACTTGGCATTAAAAACACATATGTCTTTGTTCAATTAAATTTTAAAGTACACAGAAGGAGTAATAGGACTGTAAAATAAATAAACAAAAATAATCCTTAATTACTCCAATTAGGTAAATGGAGTAGCGGTATTACCTTACCTATACCTGCAAACAAATTTGCTTTGCTTTGCTTGAAATAACATTAAACGATCTACATACATAGGTATATCTAAATCTACCTATACAAATATCTAGGTACCTACACTAATATTATAAAGAGAGAAAAGTTGCAAGTATATTTGTAATGAACAAACTCAAAAAATACTGTACCGATGCATTACCGATGTCCGATTTTGAAAATTCTTTCACAGAGTTATTTTTACAGAATCAAATGTCCTTTAATTTTATTGATTAAAAATTAAAAATAATCTTTTATCTTATCTTATATTTTACTCATTTTCATTTTTTTTTTTGCTTCAAGTAACCCCAAAGAAGATTTCATTCGATAGGAATTCGATAGGAGTAAGGCTAATTTAATATTATTTTAACTAATAATTGTTTGTATATATTTTTTAAATTCTTCCACTAAAGAAAAGGCAGCTGAACGCATTTTGAATGGTTCACAGAAATCTGTTTTAAGTGAGTAGGTAAGTTTAACAACGCTATCTAAGGACGACATCTAAGCGGCGAGTTCAGCAGTAAATTACGTTTGAATCTAGAGCGTTCGCGCATCTCATTGTATGCAGATCGGCGGACGTACGAACGCATCTCAACCATTCGGATTTGCATCAAGTTTCGGACTCGGAAATTTGCAAATAACCTCTACCTAATTATACTCTCACATAGGCAGGTAGCCTATTGAAATCCACTCGACTTCTCACAGAGAAAATAATTTAATTTTACCCATTATCTACGTATGTATATAAAAATTTCGTGTCACATAATTATGTTTCTTCCCGATGAACTCCGAAACTACTGAACCGATTTTGATAAAATTTTGTAACTATGAATATTAATTAATAAGGTGTCGTATAGAACAGGCACGCAGTTCCTTCATGAAGTTGAGCCACCTTCTCTGCAACCGTTCGCTCGATATTGTGACCCGTATGCGCTTGGTCCGGTGCTTCGTATTCTCTGTGTTGTTGTACGGGGTCGAGGCCTGGACACTCACCAATACAATGACCAGACGCTTAGAAGCTTTTGAGATGTGGGTATACAGGCGCATGCTACGGGTGTCCTGGACAGATCGGATAAAGAACGAGACGGTTTTGCAGAGAATGAACAAGAAGGTTGAGGTTTTGAAAACCATAAAAGTCAGGAAACTGGAATACTTTGGACACATCATGCGCGGCGACAAGTATAATCTCCTGCAGCTGATCATGCAGGGGAAAATACAAGGTAGACGCAAGCCGGGCAGACGACGTACTTCCTGGCTCAAGAATCTCCGCGAGTGGTATGGCCAAAGTACCAGATCGCTGTTTCGAGCCGCCGCCTCTAGGGTTAGGATAGCCATAATGATAGCCAACCTCCGATAGGAGATGGCACTTCAAGAAGAAGAAGAAGAAACAATTAACATTTTCACGAAATTAATAATCAAACATAAAACTCACGCAAAAAAAAAAAAACAAAAACATAAAACTCGAAACTCTTCATAACATTTTCACAGCTTTTTAAATATTATTATTAATAATTATTGAGTATAAATAGGCAGAGGTATTCAGTCTTTTATAATGTTTTTTTTATTTAATCATTAACCTGCCTATCAAATTGACCGAAGACTGAGGACAGGAGACTGAGAATATTTCAGTTATTGGTTAATAAAAAAATCTACACACCATTTCAATATTAAATCAAAGCAAATCTATACAAGTACTTCAATATGTTACTAGATTTAACTGGTAGAAAATAGCTGGTAATTACTGTCTTTGTCATACTTGCGTGCAGGATACTGGGGAGCTGACTGACCGCGACCCAAAATCACTCAAATAACTCGCCGCAGCGACTGCACGATCCGCGAGCGAGACGTAGGCAAACTACCATGAGCTAACTTCACTTAGATCGTTAATTTCAACAGAACACCAACGAACTAGATTACGCACACTTTGATAATTTCATAAAGTTCTGATGTAGTAGGAGACTGATGTAAAAGCAAAGAGACAAAATACAATGCAATATTTTTAATTAAATTTCACACTAGTAACAAAATTACACAAATACGTTAAAAGTTCATTTATTAAGGATTTCTATTTAAGCATCAAAGCTTTTGTTTTGTACAAGAGACATGTCAGGAGACTGAGAAATTAGCTCTTCAAAGTATAATTTTTGTAATAATATGTTTTAGAATCGAGCTTATTTTCAGTGCCATAATAGAAAAAGGCTTAGGCTTAGGCTTAGGCTTTAGGTGTTCAGGCTTGGTTGAGAATTAAAGTGATAAAATTAAAAAAATATATACCAAATACGAAGAGCCGTTGAAAATTCCATCAAGAATAGAATCACCCACATACCATATCGTATTCGTATAAGCAGATCCAAAATAAGTACTTAAAGGGATTAGATGTTTGGAATTTGAGGCAGTATGATGCTTTTACAGAACCGAGAATCTTGTGGAATCAATATTTCTTTACATGCTTTACATATATTATAGAGAGCTTATAGGTAACTCTTGATGGCTATAGTTTCACCTGGATGAAGGTAGGATTAGGATGAAATAAAAAAAATACTATGCATTTTAATCACCATTTACGTAACCAAATATGCGAGGTTCAAGACTGATTCGCTAAGACTAAGTAGGTGCATATGTTTTTTGATAATCAAAAGAAGAATATCGTATGCTGTCGTGTTTTGGTTAGTGAAGAGTCATAATGCCCTATCCTACAACTATCCTACTTTTATCCTAATAGGCTCGGCGTCTCATGTTCCATCTGATGTTTCTTAATTGTTTGCAGTAGATACTGTACCGTCATAGATACCGTTTTCTCATTAAAAAATTGACAAAGTTTGCCCCCCCCCCCCCCCCAAATTATTATTTTCCTAATAAATTTTGTTAGACAGGATGACGACAGTCCGTTTGATATTAAATGGCTACATTCGCCTATAGCCTATAAAGATAATGCAACTAAGCATCAATTACGCAATTGATGAAGTGGATAAGTGTGCGGCATGGCACACAGTGAGGATGAGTGGCGGTATGCGCTATTATTTTCAATAATAGAAACAATGAGCATCCAGAAGCGGCCATTGTTCAAATCACAATAGCACCTCTCATTACTCAACTGCTCGTTAACGTCTCGACCGCCGCAAAACACTAACTTTATCAGTCCCCTACGTCAAATATCTTCCGATCTCAAACTATATCTCTCTCACACACAATCGAATTAAAATAAAAGCAAAGCACCGGTACATGACTTCTGAACGTTGCTCAGAAGCCAGATGCGTATCGGCGCGCCAAAAAGCCAACCCGACCGGCGAATCTCGGACGATGATATGACGTTTCCCGCGCTCCTTTTTCGAAATGCCCGCGAATTGTCAACCGTGGCATAGACAACGGACGCATTTGAATACGCTTGATTTGAATATAAAGGTCGGCATTCACGTGTCGCCGCCATACATCAAGCGCGAAGGCTTTAAGTCTCCCGAGCGCTTTTCGGACACAAATAAGCGGCTGATGTTCGACAGGCAGCGCATAATGTGGTCCGTTTTAATATGTTGAGCACGATACGATAGTGCAGCACCACTATTTATGGGACAGTTTTGATGAAAGGCCGTTTACTTTGGCGGCTATTCCTACACCGCGGATGCGAATGTGTTTACGAGATATGCACACTCTCTGTGCGTCCTCATTCCGTCCGCTATCAAATAAGCGATGACTCCAAGTGCCACATTAAGATAAGCGCCTATTTAAAATACTTAAGCCGTGTAAAAGTCGTCTTTAAAGGTACCTATAGACACCCACACCGATATCGACTCTATATAGTCCATTGCCATAATTCATTTAGCCACAATTACAACCATTATACTGGGCGCAACTCTTTGATATCCTCTTTTTATTTATTGCAGCGAACTTATTAGGATGCTGTGGCATTAATGATGACAGATGAGGCGGGGTGTCTCGGTTTAATGCGTTTTATGTTGTATACAGAAACGATCAGTTCTTTTTGAGAATTAAAAAAAAACAACAGCATTTTAGACTATTCCTTAAATAATATTCAGTTCGTAATAATTGTTATCCATATACTTGCAGACGATGCAGTAGGTACTTATCTATATTTATCATCTATAACAGCACAACTTGCCAGATTCAAACCACATCCAACTTTTAATAGTTTATTTCCAAAGTGAACCCTGCCAGGGATCGAACCTGGGATACCTGAGTCAAAGCGCTAAATCGCTTAACCACTCGATCAAGGACACGTCAATTAATCGTGAATAAGTTGTTGATGAGAAGTACCTAATTGGACATGCTAATATTGTATTACCTAAAACTAGACGCCTTATTAATAAAATATCTCGACATCAACGATATCTAAGCGTAACATGTGGCATTAAGATTAATGTTACTGCATACTATTTGCATAAAGAACAAAACAGTATCGTCATGCTTACTGAGAGACATTCCAAATTACCTATTACTTTTTTTGTTAACAATAAACAAATGTCTCTCATTAGCCGCCCAAAATTTAATTATCAAGTCATTTATATTTCGAGCGCTGACCCCCTTTGCAAGGTTTCTAAGAAGTTCAACTCGCCACAGCTCTATTCTTTAGCAATTCATTCTCTTTTTTTAAACCAGACATTCGATATCGAAGAACCAGAAACTCGACATTTTTTCATTACTAACGCATTCGAAAGAGTCATAGACAAATTAGCGCAGATCCAATCTATTCTGAATTTGAATAGACAACGCTCACCGAACGGAAACACGTTGTTTTTACCGCGTTTTAATTTAATTTGAATTCGGAATGTCGTCCGGCGCGCGCCTCCCCGCCGCGTTTACAAATGGCGACGATACATCAACCCGATGATATCTCTTTCAATTTTTAAAAGGAGCCCGCCATGGGCAGCAAATTAATAAATGGTAGATGTAAAAAAAAAATAACCCAACAAGGTGAGTAATTTTAAGGAACGAGTTAAAGTGATTTCATTAAAACTGAAAATAAATATTAAATGTACCTACTAAACAGAATAATGTTGGACAAGCGATGAAAGCAAGATGCCAAGATGTAAAAAAAATAGTTGTAGGGAGGTAGGTTCATGGTAGGTTAAAACTTAAGAGTAGAAAATGGAATGCAAGGAATATCTACTTAGTACTAAGTAATACAAATACTTTTAGAATATGGACTGGTGGGTTACTCGCATAATGACTTATTTCTTTCACGCATATTGACTTATAATAAACTACCTGCGTACCTACTTTCAAAGTTTATCTGTAATAACTATAATCAATGTAAGTAAATATAATTATACTTAAAAAATATAGGTAATTTACCTAAAATTAGTACAGTACGTTTTTTTTTTTTTTTCAATTTCATATTGGGTCGAGCTGCATTTCCAATTACAATTACAAAAATAACATTCACATTATTTATTCGTAACGAACGGAATATAATTATGTGAAAATGATTCGCAGAAAATCCACTTATTTTAATATTACAAATACCTAATAAATTAGGTATTGTTTAACTACTTTTTGAGTTCTTTGTTCTTTTATGACTACTGAATGGCCCTGGCACTTCTATTTTCTAAACTAAGTATATGGTATCCAATGTAACAGTTCAACTACACTGTAGCCGTACCTATAGCTGTAGTGCAATCTGTTCTTCGGTTCCAATCCAAGTGGAATCCAGACCAAGGTACAATAACGCCTGTAGCTCATTTTATTTCCTAATATTCATACTTGTTTTTTGTTATTGCAGAATTTCAGGAGCTTTAAAAAGAAATTAAAGAAATGAATGACCTCATTCATATAAATTAGATAATAAATTGCTAGTGTTTTTTTATTAAGTATAAACTCCTAAGTATAGCGCAATCTAGGTATTTAATAAATATTCCTACTTATTGTTTGCTATTGTAAAAGGAAGTAGTTTTTGTTCTATAGTCCTTGTTTACCTTACTACGTAGATAATTATCTTTCTTGCTATTTTTTTCCCCTAATCAAAAACTCCTACAGTATAATCTACTTCATAAATATTTTTACTTGTTGTTTGCTATTGTAAAAGTTCAGGATCTTCAATAAGTATACAACTTTTGGTTATATGTAATTGATATTTTTTATTATTTTTACCTCATTTTTTCACGGGTGGTATTTATTTATAAAAATATAAATATTATATTTTTATGTAAATATAATAATATTACACAGAACATAAGAATATACCTCCTTTTGTTCTGTGTACTACTCAGAAAGTTTTCAACTGAACTGTCAAGTGTCAATGTCAAATTATACGTCAAAGATATCGGTCAGGTTCATTTCATTACTTCGAATCGGATGTATGTATGTGTATTGTACAAACTTCTTCTTGTTTTCTGAATAAATTGATCCCCACCACGAAGCCTCCGGCCACCAGCTTTCACCATGGTAAACTCCGTCACTCGACACATTGTACGTGTTGTACAATGCCGAGAGCGCCAGTTCAATTGCTCATATAAATATATTGTCGCCAGGCTGCTACAGCTATGTTCGCAAGGGTCACTTTCTACCCAACCCTTTTCTACAATGTTGTCATGGAGAAACTGTCCAGCAGACGCTGGTACGACAGGATGGACGATCATGTCATACTTGGTGCGCTACCGTTTCAAGGAATGGCGAAAAAGGTACACATTTTAGGTTACTAATATCACTTGATATACATACCTGTTTTATGTTTTACCCTGAATATTTTTTATTTTATTTGTGAAAACCAACAATTACACCATATTAAGTAAAGGTAACAGTGCAATCAACGTCATTTACCACAAATTGGTAAACTAATTTTGTACAGAGAGGACTAATTTTATACATATTTAACAAAAAGAACACACCAAAAAACAACAATAAAACTAAATCAATTTAACAATATTATTTTTTACATTTCCGTGATCTAGTAGAAAATGGATCAACAATTATCCTTACACATTTATGTTATAATTTTATGTCTTCTCAAAGTATAGGTGTAGTTAGGTATATTCATTCTTTATTAAAAAGTTCACTATAATATTATATTATGAATTATTTCAGCTCGTTGATGAAGAAAATATTAAGGGAGTTGTATCAATGAATGAAGCATACGAATTAAAAATATTCTCTAATGATGCAGAGGTATGTTGATTCATAAATACTTACTCCTTAACATATATGATGGTCCTTTCAACACAACAAAATCACAGCAGTCTATGCTTACTTATTGTTTTTATTGCAGTATCCACCCTCTTACATAAGACAGTATGAAATAACAGCATGTGTGCTTTTGTATTTTGGTATATATTATATCAAAAATAGCTGGACCGGCAACATTGTTTTGCCAAAAAAAATTTGTGGAGTGGGCCACCCTTATCAGTTAGGGATATAAAAATAGTTTACACTGTATATGCACAAAATATTTCATAAATTTCGTAAAAAAATTAAACATTTTGATTCATGACCATTTGCATTCCTCATAAAGTGGTTTTTACTTGAAACTTTCAAGTTATTGTTTTGTTTCCTCTAACGTCATTAAGTACTTAATCAGAAAAGAAAGGATTCATCGTTGCCAACAAGTGTGTTAATTTATTTATAACTAGCTTTTGCCCGCAACTTGAGTAACCTTTTTCTCTTGGGGCGTTTAATGAAACTTTGTTGCTCATGTATTTTTTTCATGTGTAAACTTTTCAATTTTGTTTTGTTAGAATATCCCTAGATGTTAGAAAATTCCTCATGATGAACATTTGAGTAATTAGGGCGTGAAAGCGTAAAAAAAAAACATACTCAAAGGGAGTTGAGTACCGCCAAACGCATTTACAATATTATTTAGGACTAGCTGTTGCACGCGACTTTGTCCGCGAAACTTAATAAAATATAGCCTACATTACTTGCTGTAATGTAGCTTTCTATGGGTGAAAGTATTTTTAAAATTGGTCTGGTAGTTTTTGAGTTTATTCATTACATTATAACAATCATTATAATATTAGTATAGATAACAAATTCTCTTAAAACTAGTAAAATATTCCCTGAGAATATTCCTATAATTCCTATCAATAAAATATTCTACTAAAATCGAAATTTTTATCTAAGTATATAGTTCCTAAAAAAGATTTCTGTTATTGAACACAAAAAAAATATTGATGTTTTAAAGTGATATTATATTAAATTCAATTGCAAAAAAAAACTCATATGATCTATTTCTTATTGTGGATTGACGTTGAAAATTGGCCTTTGCTCTTTCAGAGTGACTAGTTTAAATATTATATAAGGAATAATAATGCCTACTAATCTTTCTAAGACGTTTTGTACACCAGATAGATAATGTATTGTGTGCTATATCAGCAAAACACAAAAGGCGATCTGTTTCAGATGATTTCTAACAATAAATAAAACATGTTGTTATGTTAATTGCTAAGGAAAAATACTGACTGAGTATTTCATCTACCACAAATTTAAATCGGATATTTCAAACTTAGATTAAACCATTGAGATACGTACTAGAGAAGCCATCTCACACAAAAGTCTTAGTGCACTTGCAAAGAGCAAAAGTGTGTACTTGCAGGTGAGATTAAGTGATTCCTTGGACTTTATTTGTATTTCCTGAGTTTAAACAGTACCTCAGCACACATGAAGGCATATTTAATTAAAAAGAACACAGAACACAAGCGTACCGTCGCTAGCCAGACTCCTTAGACTTTTAGTTGGAGCCAGCTGGCTCTAACGCGTGTTGCAAAGAATCTGGTTGCCATGTCTTCTCTAGTACGTAGTACATTTTCAAATATTACTTTTTTTATGTGTTAATAAAGATTTCTTTTTTTTTTCTATTAAAAAGAGAACATCAAATACAAGAGGCATTCTCTGTCATAGAATTTGCTCGAATCGTTACTAATCTCAATATATTATGTATTTTTTTTTACCATATTGTGTTCTAATTTTAGGCAATTTAATTTTATTTCTATTTCTAGAGCTGCATGTATTTGTTGTCTTTTTTGAAAAGCGATATGACTTTCTTATAGTTCATATAATTATTTTTTAAATACGAATGTTTGTGACGATATTTGGATGTTCAGTTACTTACTTGATCTTTAATCTTTACGGTCAGCAGGTTGCTTGTGTTGCAGGCGATGGTAACCACCTACCGTCAACCTGACCGTCGACCTTAACGTGAAGTAAATGTGTGTGTGTGTGTGTGTGTGAGTTAAATACATGTACGCTGTATGTAGTATATTGATATTATGTGACATTTTTCAATTGATAAATTTCAGAAATGGCGCGAACATGGCGTGGAGTTTTTGCAATTGGCAACAACAGACATCTTCGAGACACCTGATCAGGACAAATTGTATGAAGGAGTCAGATTTATTAACAGGTACCTATTTCATTTATAGTTTAATTAATTATTAATTAATTAGGTGAGTAACCTATCAATTAATTACTCTTACTCACCTATTCACTTATTAATCAGTGATTAATAAGTGATTAAGGTTATTATTTTAAGTATTTATTATAAGCTTTTTATTAAATTAAATACCGTAGAAGTACAGAAAAAAACACAAAAATAAATAAAAAAATTATAAAAGATTGAACATTGAACACACGTGTTTTCAATGTTTGTCAAAAAGTATAATTACCTACGAAAAAGAATCTCCAATGAATAAGCTATCGCTATCTATACATAATTATTATAAACTAGCGACACGCTCTCGGCTTCGCCCGGTATATTAGAATACTAGCTGGTGCCCGCGACTTCTTCCGCGTTCTGGATTAAAAGGTACCCTATGTCCTATCTGATGTCCCAGACAACGTGTATGCAAAATTTCATCGTGATCGGTTCAGTAGTTTTTGCGTGAAAGCGTAACAAACAAACAAACTCACATTCACATTTATAATATTAGTAAGTAAGGATTATTTCACCTTTTGGTGAATTACTTTCTTAGGTGGTAGTATGCGTCAGACAAGGTTATGGGTCAACAATGAGACTTTACATAAAAAATAAGTTGAATTTAGTTTCCTCATAATTTCAATAACACATTCAATAATATTCTCTATAACAGCGTGGATAAGGTTGCGAATGAAGTTTTTAAATAAACACACACTAATGTTTATTCACCAAAGTAAACGTTTTGAAGATTGTTTTGTTAAAAAAAAATACATTGCTATTGTAGTGTTAAAAAAACATAAATTAAACCGCTTGGTTAAAAGGAGCTTGGTACTAGTTTAGTTAAGGTGTGATCATAATATCACTGTCTATTAAATTTTATTTATTTTTTTATTTACAATAAATCATCACAGGAGTAATCCTAATTCAATGTATCTCTGTTCCTAATCAAAGTTATATTAAACATTATTTAAATTACTTATATTACACAAATCAATTACCTACATAAATTACAAAAAAAAAACATTTTCATGTAATAGAATTAATTGGTTTAATAATATTATCATAGGCGTCCTCAAAGATATTTGATTGGTCTCGCTGCGCCAGACTAGATACAGCCGCCGTACTTGAAAAATGCGGCAACAAATACTACGCCGAATTCGGCGTACCCGAGCTAGACACTAGACACACTGCAAACTGTCTGTGATATGTACGTGCCGAATGTTTTATAAAATTTTGGCCATAATAAAATGCCAATTTGCGTAGTTAAATTGTGTATAAAGTGAAAAACAGTGACGATGTTTTAAGTTGCACATTCACGGAGCCTATTGCTTTTAAGCCGGCGCCAGACATAGCAACAATATTTGAACACTTGTGAGGCGCGGGTATTTGGGTATTTAGTCAAAGTTTGATTACATATTTGCACTTTGCCATTCGGAGTTAGTTTTTGGAGCGCACATCAAAGCGTTCAAAGTTCAAACAGTGTATAGCCTGCTACACTTGCGCAAAGTCCAGTGGAGTTATTTTCATAATAACTCCTTTTTAGCTTAACAATTAAAAAATACCGACTTAGCTTAGCTTGCTTAGCTTAATAATAAAAAGATAGAGACTTTTTGGATTATTTTTTTGTAGACTTAAATAATAGAGATATACTGCGTCCAAGTCGTCGTCCATCTTGTTATCTATTTGAATACTGTCAAGCGAACGTGTCTGCAAAACATGTCTGGCAAGTACAACAAACAAGTGTTCAATGTGTGAGAAAAGTAGCTCAAAGTCTTTGTGCAAACATTTGACTGTATCTGGCGCCGGCTTTAGGTGGGGCCTTTATCTATAGGCGTCCTATAAGAGAAGTGTTTTATTTGCAAGCAGGTTTCTCCCGCAAGGTGGCAAGTTATCCGGCGTGGAGACGGAGGGTAGTCAGTTAAGTGGCACTGTGTACGTCCACTGTAAGGCCGGCCGCACACGGAGCGCGACGCTAGTCGGTTGCTATCTGATGATGGTGAGATATTTTCATTTAGAATTTTTTACAAAGAATGTCTTGTGTTACATGGACTGGACATATTGTTGAATTGAAACCTCAACTATCAGATGATTCTGGCATCCTGTCCATACAATCTATATCAATGTTTTTTTCTTTTTTAATTTCAGAAAAACGGTTGGTCACCCCAAGAGGCTGTGGAATACATGCGCGTACGAAGACCACACATACTCTTGCACACGAAACAATGGCAAGCATTGGACATATTTCACAGAGAACATGTCACAAAAAAATAGTATTGAACCAATGTTTACAATTAATTAGAAAATAAAATAGATAATTTTATTATAAGATATAAAAATTATGAAGTATAATAAATAAAACTATGAAAGAATGAAGACAATAAGATTTGAACAAATGCTTTATTTCAGTTGATGTTATGTATGGATTTTAGAATATTTTTGTACCAAAATATACCTCAAATGTTTTATTTTCGTTTTATAAATGGATTTGTTTTTTCAGTTATAGAATCTTGTGAGACCGAAAGTTATTGTATTTGTATTCCAAATAAATTATTATAAAATTGTAACCATGGGTTTCTTTATTTATACATAACCCTCAGTGGTCTGATAAAATATGTATTATAAAGATTTCGGAAAACATTACTAAAGTAAAAACACCAATAATTTTTACAGTTGTTTATTTATTATTCTATTTAATAAATTAAAACTAAACAATTCGCCAATTTTTTAATAAAATTTACCTTCTGCGTGCAAAGAACAACAATTTATTAGTTTATTCTTCAATACTTGCTTTGATCACAAAAAAAAATTCAATTTAAATACTACTTCATTGTAAACGTTAATAAATTAATTACTTCGATGGAAATTACATGCAGCTTCAAAGATAACATTCGAATGGTGATCTGACGACGATTTTCTTTTTCTTTTTTCCGACCACGCAAGCGTTTTTATTCTATTTTCACAATTTCAAACGTGGTGGAATTAAATTTAAAAAAAAATCACAACAGCCATAATCGCGTGGTCTTAAGTTTCCCTAGTAGCCACAGCGTAATAAACATGAGATTTAAATGCAATTTTAAATTCAAACATAAAAGTGGCTTAAAACTGCAAGTAACCATGCATCGATAAAAAAATTAAAAAGAAAATACTTTTCTACGCCTTTTGGCTGTTCGATCGGATGGCCCAAAAGTTTCTAATGGTGTTCGCGATGCCGACGTCGTGGGTGATCACGTAGAAGAGGCCGCCGAGTGTCGCGATACACACGAAATAAACTAATCCTATGGCGAGTTTCGGGATCACCGGTCCGAAGATACTGGCGCGTACGTAATCAACGGCTATTGCTTCCAGGCCCCTGAAACATTTATAATTGTATTGTACAGTCGGCCGATTAACACATTCAAAAGTGCAAAACAACTGAACACTCAACGCGCCATAAGCCATAGGACTAGAGATCAAAATAAACTTCACGTACAAACGATCGTAAAAAGCTTAAGTAAATTGAGTGTTTTATTAAATTAAGTAAAGTAAGTTGTTTTGCACTTCTGAATGTGTTAATCGACCTATGCGGCCGACTGTACTTACTACTCTACATTTAACACAAAACATTATAAAGTTACTGAGTTTTTTTTTATTATAATTGCCCACATAATATTACAAGCAACAGTGCAGTCAACGAAAGAATGCGATCCTGACGTCAGTCAGTTGGTCATGACTAGTGATGATTTCTTATTTATTTAACATTATTATTTTGTTTATTTGCCATACTGACGGATAATTTTATCTTCAGAAATATATCATTATGTCAATAAATGTTATATTTTTGCGCTAAATTTAATACGCGACTACCGTCGCCTATGACACAAGCAACGACACGGGTGCTGCAAGTGTGCTGCCCATAGTAGGATTAAGGATAAGGAATTGGGAAATGTTAAGTTAGTTAAAAGCAAAAACCTCTGGCACTTGGGCGTGTACGACATCGGGAGGCGGAGGGATTGTACAAGTTTTGGTGTCTTTGGGTGCTTCGGGAGCCCTCGTATCTTTTACGACAGTACCATGAACAGCCGAGCCAGACGGCGGAGTCCGCTTTGGTTTCATACCCTTCCATATCTTCCAAAAAGCTCTACTGAGCCCTATGTCGTTAAATATCAAGTAGAACAACCCCCCTAAATGAACTATAGACACGAAATAAACAATGCCCATGGCTATCTGCGGAACGACGGGACCGAACAGTAACACTCTCACGTATTCGACGACCATCGCTTCCAGGCCCCTGGGAAAGATGGATATATGGGATTATGGAAAATGTTATAAAAGGCGGCGGGCACTTTGCGTTAGATGGACAGCGTTACCTAAAAATATAAGTAAGGGCCAGCTCACACCGAATCGCGACGCGATTTTAACATGTTTGAAGTTTAAGAGAGAAGATGCTCGATGATACGTATTGCGACTCTAAGTATTGCAAAATGTGGCACATTGTGATTCTATGTAATGCTACCGCTTCACGAAGAGCCATCGATGGCGCCCTCACTTTTAATTTCATGGCATCCTTTACTGTGCAGCCGAAAAACCGACACTGATACGCCATCCTGAGACCATCGAACTGGCCATATGCCAACAGACGCCACTACACAATGGCACATTATAGTGGGCCATCGCGTTGGCCCACCCATGGCCCATCGTGTAGCGGAACATTAAGATAGCATCTCTGTTACACAAGGAGAGTTTCTTGTTTGCGATAATTCAATTTGTCGTGAGACACTATAACTATCGGCTAGTGTAAACAAAATGCTTCGAATTTCGCCTCTCGAAAGAAATTATCGCCCCTAAACTCTTCTATTTATTAGATACTTCTATCTATTATCCCTAACCCGATACTATTTATTTCCACTTGCGTTCGAAACTCGCACACGAAACGAAACGCGAAGTTCTTGTGTAACTGATCCCTTACGCATAGCAAAGTCGCGATGCTATGTAAAACAGCATGTGTACTGTGACTCCAGAACATTGCGACGTAGCTAAATGCATCGCGGCGCAGCGTGACACCATTTTTGCGTAACCTTTTTGTGAGCTGACGCTTAGTGTTCTCTATCCAAGTTTATAGGGTAGAGGATAGAGGTAGACAGGTAGAGGATGCGGAAATGGGCTCTGGCATCTCTCACTCACGCGCCGAGACACTATACAGAACATGTCATGTGTTATGCTGAAAGTATAACACTTAAGCCTTCTATTAAAAAAATGGTTATTTGCCACAGCACAAGTTGCCTAGAGGACTGTAATTTTATTGGTACTTTAACAAAGACAACTGTACTATAAACAAAGCTATAAAATTGTAGACAATTTAGACACTATATAACTCTTGAAAATATTGGTAATAGATAATACCGCTTGATTCCGATGCCGATCGATCAATGACTCGGATTGATTGTTAGCTTTGGACCGATCCCTTATTACTAAACAGTTTTCTATTGCTTAAAACTTACCAGAAAGTGTGCGCTGTAACTAGAATAGCCATTAGAGAATCAAAAAGCTTGTTTGGAACCATCAGAGCGAGAGGTATCAGCGGGACAAGGATGGCAGAGGTGGCCTTCTCAACGACCCACAGCTTGGCGTGATCGTGGGGCTTCTCTCCCGACCGCCTCACAATTGTTGTACGAAACGAGCGGACCTGAGAAAAAAAACTACATTATGTCAGTAGGTAAAGCATTCGTTAGTTGTTATAAAAGTGTGCATGATCTCTTATGATATTAGTTATTATTAGTGACTTCGCCCTCGTTGAAAAATAAAAAATATGCATAACGCTTTGCTATAACACTTTGGCCAAGCATTAGTTTATTATTTTATTTTAGATCATCCTTCTGGAACAATCCCTTTTTTCTGTATGAAAGGTACCCTATGTCCTTTCTTGTATCCCTGACAACGTCTTCGCAAAATTTCATGACAATTTAGTTGAGTAGTTAAGGCGTGAAAATGTAACAGACAGACAGACGGTTACTTTCACTAGTTTAACATGGATTGTTGATCCTTGCATTGGATTGTTTTTTTGTTTTATTTTTTCTTCATCCCATTAATATTGAATTATGTAGGTAAACTCGACAAATAAAATGCTTTATCACCCTAAGATTAAACATTCTTTGTATGTTGTAGAATGATAAGGTCTGTATTCCTTTGAAAATTCAAAGTGACAATTACGTCAATCAGTAATCAATACCTATTTCAAATCTAAGCCTTAGCGAATTTGGAAATGAATGGTCGGCCATA
The DNA here is from genome assembly GCA_918317495.1 of Synanthedon vespiformis. Lineage (NCBI taxonomy): Eukaryota > Metazoa > Arthropoda > Insecta > Lepidoptera > Sesiidae > Synanthedon > Synanthedon vespiformis. The sequence goes on from OU906962.1 coordinate 1,126,931, forward strand.
CATAAATGAACCATGAGGTTTCGATTGACTTACAGAATTCAGTAGTGGTGTACATTTGGCCTCCCTAATAGCAATACTGATTGGTAGGGAACTGGTGACAGTGCGTTGAGACAATGCCGGCTGTGTTGCCATTCTCATTATTTGTTGACTGAACATCCGACTTGTGCATCCTGGAAATCACCAATATTGAATTATTGCACATGGCAATTTAATAACATTTTTTAAAATTAAATAGCAGAAAGGGTATTATATCTAAATGGCTTGCTGTGTCAAAAAATTGGCAAATTAATAAGTTTGTTAATAAATTCCTTAATCCTACTATGGTCAGCAACACTTTTGCAGCATAAACTTGTAACACTTTTTGAGAAATATGCCTACTACTTATCAAGTGGACCATGAGCCCATAGATAACTGATTGGTCTCGCTGCGCTCTACTAGATACGGCCCTACCTAAAAGCAATAGCTCCGTGAATGTTTACTGTAGTGTGTGTAAAACATTGTCACTATTTATCACTTTTTTTACACAGTTTCACTGCGCAAATTGGCATTTTATTATGCCCAAAATTTAATAAAACATTCGGCACGTACACATCACAGACAGTTTGCAGTGTGTCTAGCTCGGATACGCCGAATTCAGCGTAGCATTTGTCAAGTATGGCGGCTGTATCTAGTCGAGCGCAGCGAGACCAATCAAATATCTTTACCGTGAGTGAGCCTACTTTACAAAAAAAAGTATTAAAAACATTTTCTGTGAATTAATAATGAAATACCTTATTGCATCTTTACCTATTTTAATAACCTCCATAGTCTCAAAATATATGTTGATTAATCAGGGCGTTTATAAACATTAATATATAGACATAAATATCATAATTATTATGGAAAATAACGATTCTAAAATAAAAAATATACCTAATAGGTATTAAATGAAAAAAAAAAAACAGCTGTTATGTAATTTAACAGCTTCCATATAGTACTTGTTTACCTGAATTACGAAGAAACATTGAAAATGCCATGTCGAATTATAAAAGTAATAATAAATTCAAATATTAATCGAAAATAATACTATTCAAACACTTCAAGCAAAAACAAATCGCATCGAAATAAATTTAAAATTATTATTTTTCGTTTCGATAAATTGTTTTTCGTGCGTTCCTGAAGTTAAATGTCAATTGTTGTCAATGTCACTGTCGTCTCGTGTCGTCTCTCTTGTCTCCTGTCATAACACATTGTCAAACAAACGTTGCAAAGGCATAGAGTATATTTTCTACATTGGAGAGGAATAGATAGGTTCGAAATGTATTTAATATTAGCTGGTGCCCGCGACTTCGTCCGCGTTCAAAATTTTATATAGCCTAAAGCCTTTGATTATCGTGCCCTCTCGCGGTGTGTAGCCGATTTCTTGAGTGTAAGCTGTTTATCTGTCACTGCACGATAGATGGTGCTAATCTAAATAAGAATTGTTTTTTTTAGCCTTTTGGGTCACACTAAATAGCCTAAAGCTTCCTCCGTAAATGGACTATTCAACACCAAAAACAAATTTAAAATTCGAACCAGTAGTTCCCGAGATTAGCGCGTACACCTAAACAAACAAACTCTTCAGCTTTATATATTGGTATAGATAAGATTTTGTCTACAAAGGTAGGTAACGGCTAAGTTTATGGCATGACGAATAGTAAACTGTAGAAAAATAAATAATACTAATAATTTCGAAATTGATCAAATATTGAGCCACAATTTGATTGGCGTTATATCAGTGATGGCCACTTTGGTCTCCAAGCCGCCTTTGAGGATTTTATTGGTTCAGGTTCAGGAACATATAGAATTCTTAATTTTCCAACTCCATAATATAATATTTTCCATTTCTTAAATTTTCATTTTATCAAATTCTTTTTCAATTTTTTTAAACCAACTATTGAAACCATAGATTTAGTACTACTACCGTATTCAAACTCACCCCACTGATAAAAATCACCTAAAGGGCTGTTCAGACAAATCGGGTATGAATAAATAAAACAAAAGTTCAATACAATAATCAACTTTAGCGTATGTATTCAAAAAATAGTAATTTTCCACAAACCGCAAATGGGAATCCACTAATTTTATCACACTTTGTACTCAAGCAAAGCTTCATGTCATACAAGTTGCGTTCAAGCAATAATGGATATGCATTTACAACTATGGCACTATTGGCTGAAAGGAAAAGTTTACACAAGAAAAACTAAAAAAAATTAATTTAAGTACATAACATAATATTCTTTATAAAATAAAATAACAAATAAAGTTTCGGTATAATGTAAAAATTATGTAAAAAAATAATTAATTTCACTAAAAAATATCTTTATTTATTTTATTTTAAAATCACGAGACTTCAAATTTCAAGGATGTGGTTTTATACTAAACATATAATATTTAGAGGACACAGTTAAACCTGAAAATATACATTGAAAAACCTTTTACCGGGTAAAAAAATAATAAAAAATTCAATTCTTGATGTCAATGGAAAATAAAATTACAAAATCAATAGAATTTTGCATTTTGATGGACGGAAATGACGTTTATAAATAAACCCATTCCTTTGCAACATTAAATTATGACTAAACAAAACCGTTTTTCAATTAATTGTATGAAAGAGGGAAAATATAATTTAAATAAATAGCAACACTTTGGTAGCAATAGCCTACGTGCGTGACCCACCAACCGCGACTAGCATCGATTCACGAATCACAAATAAACTTATGTATTTATTGTTATTAATAATAATTTAAGTACAAAACATAATTATATATTTAAGAAATCTAACGGTACGGTCAGACGGTGCGTGCTGTGTAACTTTCTATATAACTATTATACATGATTATATCATAATATAATAAATGAAAAATTAAAATTTATTTTTTTTAAATTAAAATTTAATTTAAATATGTATCGCCATTATAATCGGATATTCATTGAGTAGATACGATTAGAAATTCTAAAAATCGTCGGAGAACCAACATTTTATTAGCATTAGCATTAGCTAATAAAATGTTGGTTAGAACAAGGAAATTAGCAAGTTGAAGTGGTCTGTCGCAGTCGCAGAGTGGATAACCTCTGAAGAGAGGTTTCGAAGAGAGACTACGAATTGGAATTGGACACCTGCGGCCAGGTGGATAGATGGATAACCTGAAAGGCTTCAGGAAATGGCTGAATACGAAGAACAAAAGACCTTGACAGCCTTAGGGAAGACCTAAATCCAGCATTGGAGACACAGGCTAATAGTATAAAGTGTCGCCATTTTACTCGGGAAAACCGTCCCTTGAATAAAGATGTAACACTTTGAAGCTAGGGTGTTTAAAGGTCGACCTCGATTCTCGAGTCAATCTCGGAGGGAAATATTGGAGGAATGAGGAATATTCTTAAGAAAACTTCTGAGAGTGACCACCTATGCCATGGTATATATAGACAGACCCTACACGCCCTGTCTAACTGCACCTTTAAAATACACCGTGCTTTTTAGTTGAAAAAAAAAACTTTTTAATCATCATTTTTAATATTCATACTTAGTCCAATTTTTACTTGTAAACCAATCACTTCTATAAAATTTAAAAATTAATGCACGACATATTTAAATAAGATCTTTAAAATACTAGTATAGGTAATACTCGAAGCTTACAATACTAGTTAAAATATTGCAATGTTAGGCTACGTTTTAACCTTTGGATGAGACCCGTTCAAGAATTAATCACAACACCAAGCTGCCTTAAATTAGTTAAAACGAGTTAAGTGCCAACATTAGAACTCCCTTCATACAAACTTGGTTCGAAACAAATCTCTGGCCAGATCAACAAATACGCATTGCCGTTTACTCTTCTAGAGACAGTCTAGTCCAGCCTAGTCTAGTCTAGTCTCTTGCACAAAACGTAGACTGGCTTGAACAAAGATTGTATGAAAATGTGGTACTATTGTTTTGTGCCTTAATTAACTATAAATATTTAATATCAATTGAAACTCACAAGTGGCACTTTGAGAATAGGCACACTTTTTATTTTTAAGAGTTTTGTTGTGTGTACAATTACTTTGTTGAGGTTCTCAAAGTTGCGTCCACGTTTAATTATGAATCACATTCAATTCATAACTGTGTACATCATCGGCAAGTACCAATTATACTATATAACGTGATAAATCTTTATGAAGAAATACCTATACGAATGAAATGGAAGTGGCAGAAATCCAACAATTTGAATAATCTCTGAGCATACCGAAAATTTTCTCTATTTTTAAAAAAAATATATAGTAATAAATAATATTCATATTACTAATTCGTTTCGCAAAAGTCGTTTGTGTAACTACAAACTGATCTTTGAAAAAAGCATACGATTTATTTTTTTTAAACATAATCTAATTTTTTTCCTGAATAAACAAGACTTGCATTTAATAATTTAATTTTCATTTTGCTGTTTTACTATAGATAATATTTTATTTTTTAATTTATTCTAGTTTTTGGTGGTACTTTACTTTACTAGTGAGATTTCTGCGGACATTTTGACACCAGCAGCGGACAGAACCGACCGTTGTAGATTGAATCAAACCGATTTGCAAGATGGATTTAATAAAAACTATAATTTTATTAATAAAAACTATAACTTTAATTCAAATTTCGTTTTCTTCAGAGAAAAATGTCCCCAATGTATGTATATTGAGTTTGCGGTCAAAGTTTATGCAGATAACTATGCGAACACGGTCCGACAGACAAAATGTCCTTCACAAGACTTTATAGACCTTGATTGACTTAGTAATCATATTCTATGATTAGTCTACGAATCTAGCTTAGTTCTAACTGATTGTTCGTTATTTTTAGCACCGCGACCATCGCTTTATATTATAAATTATAGATAAAAGTCTACTCGACCAGCTCAACGTCGGGTCATACGAATTCTATTATAGGTAAACGACTAGGTAATTTAAGCACATATTGTGTAATATAATTATTTTGGGGCGCTCACACATCTCATTGGCAGTAAAAATGAATAATACAGACACTAAGGGCCGGCGAAAGTATTCATTTTTTTTTTATTTTCATAGTATTTTTGGTACAGTCGGTTAAGAAAAAGTTCGTCACCTAATTTAGGGAAATTTTTATTCATGCTAAGATTTCATTTCAAACTTGTCAGTTTGTCTGTTAAGTGATTTTGTTTTAAAAGACACTTTAGAGTGAGTCTGAGTCTACCACTTAAATAAAAGAATAAGAATATGAAAACTGACGAAGGTCTTCGTACTCCGACTGTACCTTAAGCGCTTTTAATACATTTCAAACTTCATTGTGTTATACTATGACAATAATCGGAGTGCCGAAGCTGAGACATTCCGCCGTAGCATAAATAAATACAATGAAATCTCAATCGTACTGCAATCACTTAAGACACAAAATGCTATGAATTTTTTTTAATACTTTATCCAGCATGAATTTACGCCGGACCTAAGATTAAAGTTCAAACTTTTAAAACTAAATAGTTAAGTAAAATAGGTGTATTCTTTGGTTAAAAATTTTAACTTTTAAACACATTTATATTATTGCTGGAAACGGGCAATTTTTTTTTAACTATCTAAGGTACAGTTAAGATAATACAATATTTACTTATGTGTGCTTGCGCAACTGTTAAAAAAATGCCTTGTTTTATAGAAAAATATTGTTGAGGCAGTGTGCTTTATGATAAAGGAGTTGTAGACCATAGAGAATACAGTGTAATGATGGGGTTGAAACTTTTTTTTTATATAAGTACAGGGCGTCCCAAGACTATGCGACATGAAGGGAAAGTACAGTCGGGGTAAGAATAGGTCCGCCACCTTTGAATGTGTTAATCGACTTATGCGACCGACTGTACTTTCTTTCCCTTCATGTCGCATAGTCTTGGGACGCCCTCTATATAAAGTTAACTTTAAAAGCGAATTTTGCTCTATAAAGAAAAATAATTTAATCTACATATATAGAGCGGCTCGAAATGAAATTGCATAAACATTTTGATAGATTGAATATTTTTTTAAGGGATGAACACATTTTTTTTTAAGATTTAATTCTTAATTTATTAATAATATAATTTAATATTAATTAGTTAGGTACCTGAGTAAGTTCGCAATTTTATGACACAACAGGGATTTTTTTTGAATTTATCAAAATATTTTCAAAATAACTTTTTATACTATTTTTTTCTAAATGATTGATTAAAACAAAACACATTGAAGCGTCATTTGAATAATGTTTGTACTATATATTTTTCTTATTTACTTGTTAAATTCTTGTTCACTATTGTGGTCTTTGAATTATATATTTAAATTTTAATCTCGTTGCCATTTTGCCATTAAAAATGTAAAAAAAATATATCCGGAAAATTACTGTTAAGATTATAATCTACACATTTCCGTCAAATTACATATATTGAATTTGTTGAGACAATAAATAGACCAAAAAAATTATTTTATTAATTTACGAGAATTATTGCAAATTGTGTTAATGATTTTTAATAAACTTTATAATTCTGTTTTTAACTGGACCTTTAACTGTTCTTTAACTAGGATTTTTAACTGTTCTGTTGCCTTATTTACTAATTCTAAAAGTTAAAATTGCTTTAATTAGTGTCGGCGAGTTACTCAGGTACAAAGGTCAAAGGTTTCGATGTATCAATTTTTTCCATTTTTTATTTTATTTTAATAAACGGTAACTACTGGATGTATTCTTAAAGCTCGTGTTCTTCTTAAAATCAAATGTCCACTTTTGTTACTCTGAAATTAATATCAATTTTTTTCTTATTAGTTTTGTCAAAGGTGTGACAACCAAGCAATGATTTATTCTTGGGTTATTATTGCTAAGTGGTGAATGAATGATCAGTTCGGTATCAAATTTATATATTACTAGCTTGGTGTAAAAGTAGCCTATCCCGTGTCCTGTACGTCCACAGACAGACACACACACATGGGCGACCATTGATTGAAAATATATTTCAACTGTTTTCACAGGAAGTCGTGAGATTCCATTGTATTGTTACAAACCTTACATCGTTTAGGTATCTAGGAGCGTGCGTACTTGAGCGCCTGCGTCAGAGGCTTCTCCTCCTTGAGCGACTCCTTGAGCAGCAGGTCGCTGCTGGTGATGGTGGGCGAGTCCGGTTCCTCTTCTGGCGCGCGGTACCTCCTCGTCGCCAGCGGCTGGAGCGAAGCCAGGTGCCGGAGCAAGGCGTGCCGGGTCGGCGGCTCGGCCAGTTTGGACGCTGGCAGGTCCACGCAGAAGTGAGTGCGGCTGTCGCCTGCAATATGGAGCGTTAAGGTAGACTTTCGATCCGAGCGTCAGTGACGCTGGAGCGACAGCGTCACGCGAGCGTCCGACGTCACTGTCTCAGCAACAGGCAACACTGACGCGCTGCTCGAACGCCGGTCCATACATTTTCATAGTATGTAACTTATACTGTCGTACTGTCGCAGCATGTATCGCGGCGTTACTGACGCTGACGCTCGGATGGGACGTCTACTCTACTTTAACATGCACTTCTTATTACTTTAACAAGCGACTCTTTGGCAAACACTGACGCACGACCAGTGGGCGGGGACTGGTCGTGCGTCAGTGTTTCATATTAATTATACATATATTTGCGCCTATAATAACCCAGAAAGATAAAGATAAAGACTTTAGGCCGGTATTTCAGTCTTTACTTAAGTCTTACACTTAACTAAGCTTCGCTTTTTTGGTAAAGCTGAGCTTACTCAGGAACGAATTTGTGTTGAGTGAAAGTTGAAATGCGCTATATATAGTAAAGTTAAGCCTCACTTAAATTTTATTTCTAAGAATAGTAACAGTTGAAAAAACTAAGAAACGTTTGTTCGAAAGGCATTCTTTACCTAAGAAGTTAGCGCAGAACTTGTCAGTCCGCAGCACCAAGAGAAGCACGTCCTCTAGATCAGCCTCGCTGGCGGAATAGAGGAAGTGCGCGAAGTGGATGTTGGAAACGCATCCGTCCTGGTCCTGGCTGTCGGTGCAGAGGTCCGTCTCGCGGTAGTACATGTACAGGAAGTCGTTCAGCTGCTTCGCTATCACCGCGCACCGGTCTTTGTCGCACATCTTCTGCGGGGGACCCTGAAACAGACGCTCCTCAACTTATAACACCTCTCTTTTGCGTCTGGGCGTTCAATTAAACTCCACTCGACATTCACGCCATTGTCTGCACGACAGGCACAAACCTGCAAGTGGTGGGGCATTCTCGCAGTGGCAGAGACCCGGCGCAGAAACTTGAGCACTAGCGAGGCGTGATTGGCTCCGGCGTCCGAACAGGAGGAGACGCGCTTCAACACGTGCGTCAGGTACAGACCGAACGCGCGACGCGCCTCGCCGCGTCTGTGGAATCATTTGCGAAGGAGAAAGGTAATGGACAATTGAACACTCATATAAAGAATGATGTGGTCGTCTTCTGTGCAACGCCAACTCCTTGCATACAATCCACGCTTTAACGTTTTTGGCCTTTTAAATAAGATTTAGAATTAAATTTTGAGATCTTCTTTTACAATACATGTATTCAATTTTTACTTATAATATTTTCTCACCTATAAGGTACAAAGCTGTCGTGGGTTTCGTACGAATAGTAAAAAAACATAGTCATCTGAAATTCAGGCATTCTCACATTTTTCAGACTCATATCAGTCAAATGAGTCACACTTAAACGATTTAACCGATTTTCATGAAACTTGGTAGACGCACAGGACACAGGATAGGCTACTTTTTTTCTTTTTCAACGGGCACCAGCTAGTTATAAATATGAATAATAGAAACAGATCGAAGGGACTGACGTGAGCTTGAATCCATCGGTGAGCTGTTGCTTGACTAGCTCTTTGGCCCTTCGTGAGTCGTGATGCGTGTTGACGGTGGGTTCGCCTAAACAGATCGCCGGCGCCGTCGACGTTATCGTCACGGCCTCGTATCGCTTCAGCCTGAAAGACAAATTCAACCATCAGATACAAAAAAAACTGTCACTAGTGCAAAGGACAATGGCGAAAACGTTGTTGATTGAAATCTCAAATATCTGTATAAATGTCAATATCAAGAAAATAGATAATATATTTTACTAAAATTTTCCAAATTTGACATATACTGTGTTGTTTTATTTTCAAATAAAATCTATAAGCTTACAAAAAAACCATAGAATGAGCATAATAAACCTTTCAAAATTATAGAACCTCTGACTATGATTAGGTACATTGACTCCCAGTAGTGTTACCATGCAAATTCATGCAATTGAGTTGAACAGAATTATGTATTAGTTTATGGAAAAAATAACCAATTTGCTTCTTTAGTATATTAGTTACGTAGTTAGTCGTGTATTCATTTTTAAAATTCATACCTAAGTAGTTATTGACATAGACATAACCTCCTGTCAACGCAGACACAGTAGATGTAAGGTCGCTGGTTTTGCTCGTAAGAAAAGTCTGGTTTACAGCTTCGCCAATAGTTTTAATTATTAAAAAGGTGAACAAAGAGTGTTACAATGCGTGTCCTTTCGTATGTATTTTTCGTATCAATCTGGGGTAAACGGAAGATTTGTTTCTCCCTGTAAAATTTATCTAAATAACGTTCCGTGCCGCGACATGCCCCCGGCCTTGGAAGCACCGTCTTCCAAAAGCGTCATCTCATGTTCTTTTAGAAGCGGGCATATCTTCGTGAACGCTCGCCTCACAGTCCCTGATGATGTGCGGATGTCTGCCACTCGTGCTATGCCGTCTCTCCCCGGGCAGGTCTTCTCGATCCGACCAGGTTGCCATTTTAGTAGAGGAAGGCTATCATCCTTGATGACAACAAGTGTGTTTGGCGGCAATGTATCAGCGTTCGTTCTCCACTTGCAGCGGGTTTGAAGCTCTGAGATGTATTCCTTCGACCAGCGTGACCAGAAGTGCTGGCGCAGTTGTTCGACCCTCCGGAAGCGAGTTAGTAGACTGGTAGAATGATCCTGCAGGTCAGGAGACACTGGCGCAGTCAAAGGTCGACCAACCAAGAAGTGGGCTGGACTAAGGGGAAGGAGCTCTGTAGGATCTGAGGAAAGTGGTGAAAGCGGACGCGAGTTTAATATTGCCTCCACTTGTACTAAGACTGTGGTAGTCTCTTCAAATGTAAGATGGGCGTTACTGATTACGCGGAGCAAGTGATGCTTGCATAATCGTACTCCAGACTCCCACAAACCACCGAAATGCGGACTGTACACCGGTATAAATTTAAATTTTATTGACTGTTCGTGTGCATATTCTAAAATATCTAGTGAAAATGTCTTAAGTGACTTTGAAAATTCATTCATTGCACCTACAAAGTTTTTTACCGTTATCTGAAAATATTTCAGCGGGTTTCCCGCGACGTGCCATGAACCGCTTCAACGCCAGAATGCATGCTGAGACGATGAGTCGCTTACCAGTTCTATATGTATCGCGCGCGTAATAAAACATATAAATGAGCAAGTAAATGGAATTATGGAAATATTGAATTATATTGCTCAAATAATAAAACATTAAATTGATTGCATTTGACTTCAGGTAACTTATTAAAATTGTAATTAACTTTTAATTTTTGGAATCTGTGCAGCGAAGTAATTTTTTCCTAAAGCTAAAAATTGTTTGAATGCACGAGAAAATGTTTCGCCCAAGTTATGTGGTGATGACTTCAATGGAACGGCAACACGAAATCTTCCGTCTTTGTCGCGGTCTGTGTGTGTGTTGAAATGATTTTCGCATTCCCGCTCCTCATCACTGCGTGAATCACATAAGTTAGGTATTTCCCCAAGTTCCCAAATTTTGCGTGATTGATGGTCTATTGATTGAGTAAAGTTGCATTGAAAAGAGTCCTTCTTGCGTGTGTTTGAATAAATAGGACCAGAGATTAACCAACCTAAGTAGGTATTTTGTAAGCACGGCCCGCTGGGCAAACGTATTTTACCGTCTTTAAGTAAATCCCAGAACTTGTCCGCGCCTATCAATAAATCCACCTTTTGCGATTCATCAAAAAATGGATTCGCTAATTGTATGTTGTCTGGAATCCTAAACTGTGCGTTACGTTTAGGTATATTTAAATGTGTAGTTGTTGTAATGTGAGGCAACACAAAACATTGTAATTTTGTTGTAAATGAATTAACGCGTGACTTTATATTAACTTCGCATATTTGTGTAGACTGAGTAATTGTGTTGCCTACACCGCGTATTTCTTGAGTGGACTGTATCGATGGTATTTTTAATAATTCGCATAATGAGCGCGTAATTATACAACGTTCGCTTCCTGAATCCAGTAGTGTGATCGCCTTGTGATAAGTACCTCGGTTGTCAGCAATGTCTATTAACGCCGTCGATAGCAAAATCGGTTGCACACATGGGTATTGTGAACATAACACATTCGCACGCGCCGTGTTGGTGGGGCTGTTGTGTGTGGAAGGGGATGCGCGCGCGGCCACGACTGCCGTTGCATTTTCGCATGCAGTAGTATGCGTCTCTGCGGAGTGTATGATGTCGTTGTGAATCAATGAGTTATGTTTCATGTCACATTTTCGGCAAGGTCCCATCCGACAATCGCGCACTACATGACCAGGTCTTAAGCAGTTTTCACATAGGTTGTTGTCTTTAATTAACTTAAGCCTTTCTTCTAAAGATTTATTAAGAAATACTTGACACGCGTAAAGTGAATGATTGCAGTTACACAGTAAACATAGCCTCTTCGTATGCGTTCGCGTCGGCTTGTTACTAGCGGCTAAGTTACAGTGAACTCGGTACTTGTTGTGTACATTAGTGTTAGGTATTCTACTTTCAGAACCTTTGTTAGTGCTGTGTGACACGATAAGCGTTTCTAACATATCGGCCCTATCTTTGAGGAATGATAATAATACGCCGATTTTTATACTAGACTTGGAGTCAACGGATTGTTTATATATTGTGTTTTTATACTGCTCCCATTCGCGCTCTGTAGTCTTGTCGAGTTTAGTGACTATTATGTAGATAATTAGCGTATCCCACGCATCGACTGGTTCGCCTAACAGTTTCAAAGCACGTATATTTTTGAGAATAGTATCGATTAAATTGCGTAACATATCTGGTGACTCTTTAGTAAGCGGTTGTATTGTAAACAGCGCTTTTACATGATTATGCACCAACAATTTACTATTATTGAATCGATTTAATAAAAGTTCCCATGCTACTAGGTAATTATCAGAGGACAATTCTAGTGAATCTATTACTAGGGCTGCGCTGCTTTTTAAACATGATTTTAGGTAGGGGAACTTCTGTATGTTGCTTATATGAGTAGAATTATGCACAAGCGATAAAAAGGTGTCTCTGAACTCAAGCCACCGTTCCCTTGAGCCGTCAAAGGTAGGAACAGAGATCGTAGGTAATTTAATAGAATCGTTGTTACCCACATTCGAATAGGAATTAACCTCATCGCCCAGCATACACTCTGCTCGCGCCAAGGTGCTATAGTAGCTATCTTCAAACACATCCCGTTGTTTTAATTGTTCATTTAAATCACATTCAAGTACGGTCTCTTCTAACTGTGTTTGAAAATTATTAAATTCGGCAAATAGGCTAGTAGCACCCTGCATACGCAGTTTTAAATCGGCTCTGGCTTGCGTAGAAATGAACGTATCTTCAGATAACGAATCAATATAGGTTGAAAATCTAGTTAATCTACTTTTAACTATATCGCGTTTTTTTGTTAAATCGCGAATTAGCTGATTTGTTGCCTCAGCTGATACGGTTATTTTGAGAGGCGATTTAGACCTAGGCTTTTCGGTGTCAGTATTCATCTCGGTGGGTAGTGAAAGGTGGAGTACTCACAATTTGAAAGTGGCAGATGATGCTACGGTATATCACCTCTGCTGGACACGAACAAACGGGTAACTCACTGCGTCGCAGTCACTGGAATTGAGATGAATATGGGATTAATTAAAGCTCATGGAAGGTCTTGGTAAACTAGTTGGCTGGCCGTACCAATGTGCGCGTAGTCTTCTTCTCTGTAGATCGACTCATCGGTGGTCCGGTTACTGGAGATCGCCTCGGATGGTAAGATCTTGAAGTCCGGTTGAAGTCAAGTTGAGAAGGTCCGATTATGTTTGCCTCCGATGGACCATTATATACGGCTTCAAAGGTCCAATTATTCGGCTCGGAAGGTCCAATTATGTCAACGCAGACACAGTAGATGTAAGGTCGCTGGTTTTGCTCGTAAGAAAAGTCTGGTTTACAGCTTCGCCAATAGTTTTAATTATTAAAAAGGTGAACAAAGAGTGTTACAATGCGTGTCCTTTCGTATGTATTTTTCGTATCAATCTGGGGTAAACGGAAGATTTGTTTCTCCCTGTAAAATTTATCTAAATAACGTTCCGTGCCGCGACACCTCCCCAATTTAAACTGGAATATCTTTAATTCGAGACTTTTATTAATAGTAATGTCTAAGAAAAAATTGTTCAGAAATTTAATTTGTATATCTAAGAGACGCGTGTGCAGTGATTATATTGCGCGCGTGCGTCTCTCTGTGTGTGTTCAATATAATCAAAGTGTTACCTCTCCGGCGTGTCGGTGAGGTTTCCGGCGGCGTCGGCGTGCCGGAAGTGGGGCAGCACGTGCGTGTGCACGAGCAGGTTGTAGTTGTGTTGCACCACCGGATAAGAGGCGCCGTTGTTCAACGACGTCGAGCACACCGGCACTCCGCTCACAGGGTCTGACAACCGCACACACCATTTACCAACACCATATAATTCCATAGCTTATCGATACTCCTTAGTCAAGTCTCCTTAGATGGCCAGAAGTGACATCGATGGTAAAAAAATATTTCTATTCATTCAGTTCATTCGAGGTGATCGAGGAACATTATTTTCAATTTGCCATGTCATGTTTTCGATAATTAATTAAGAAACTAAATCAATGGCGTGGATTGGCCTTGTATCAAATTTTTGCAAGTGGTTCTTCTACCTAACTGCACCAAACGAAATAATGGAAAGCCCAAATGGAAGGTTTTTTTACAAAAGAAATTGACAAGCCATAGCCCGAACGCTATAAACTCTAAATTTCAGAATTTACACATTTAAATGACATTATGGGTAACATTTTACAAACTTTTGCCTACACACGTTGAGATACACTACAGACAGCCATATCATTTGTATAAATAATGGATTTATACGAATGATACGGCTGTCTGTAGCTACGCCCCTGGGCATTATAATGAATACGTAGGTTACATTCTATTTCGTTTTAATTTAAAAATTATAATATAAATAGATAGAGATTTAGTATAATAAATAATTGATCACTTTTGACTAAACCCTCGAGAGTTTGTAATATTTTGTTTAGAAACGTAAGTAGCTCACCGAGGTACTGCGAGTACTTCTGCCATGAATTCTGACTGGGAAATATACGGACGAAGCCGCCTCTGCGCGCGTACTGAGCCCGCACGGCACGTACCAGCCTCAGCTCCTCCCCCGTGAGCAACGCGCTGCCCGCCCCATTCACCCCGTTCACCCCATTCACCCCCGCTCCACCACCGACCCCGCCCGCGCCCTTGCGTACGCACACGTTCTCGGCAGAGTGCACGCGGCGACACTGCACAAAAACGTATGCCGATTCAATTTATATCATAGTGGTATTAGGTGGTACTAGTTAGTTACTATAGAGAGGTTTTTGGTGTGTAAAAACCTCACACTACCGGTCACTTGACCGGTGTCTTTTGGAAAATTTTCCTCATATCCCTAAAAAAACTTGGCCAAGGTAAGCGAAAAATAGAATTGAATGGCCTATGATTGTGTCAGTCACAAGACACGCTGAATAACTAATCGCACACGATGTGTGAACATGTCTGGAATAAAAAACGTTAGTATCAGCAATAAGTAACACTAGCTGAACATGTGCCCACATCTGAGATTTTTTTTATTCAAGTGTTAATTTTTTTATACCTTAAATAGGTATAAAAAAAATTAACACTTAAATCTTTAGGTGATCCCTCGGGAACAGACCAAATTTTAAAATTAAAGACCAGACTTCTACGAGGCGCTCGGTTCTTATATACCAGTTAATCAAGTTCGTTGGTCGAGTCCTGAGATTAGCGCGCACAATCAAACAAACTCTTCAGCTTTATACATTGGTATAGATATAATAGAGAACCTTCTGTATTTATGTGTACACTTAAATGTCCAAGGTGTTTTGTTATATTACAAAAGAAATAGATGGACTGACCGCTCCTATCCTCATTTTGAGGCTGTGGCCGTTGGGTGTGAGGTCGGGCTTGCAGGGGACCGCAGGCAAGCCCACCAGAGTGAGCGTGTCAGCCAGCAGAGCGGACTTCACCCGCGCGTCCAGCGGACTCTCGCACGCCAAGCTGTAGTACCAAAGTTCAACTTATCACTACATAACATAGTGTAAAACAAAGTCGCTTCCCGTCTGTCTGTCCCCTGTGTGTGTATGCTAATATCTTTAAAACTAGGCAACGGATTTTGATGCATTTTTCTTTTTAATAGATAGAGTGATTGACGACACGTTTGGTCTAGTGGCTACTCTAGTAAACCTAGCTGTTAACCAAACGGTCGCGGGTTTGAATCCCGCTAGGGGCAAATGTTTAAATGTGTTAACATTTTATACCTTTGTACCTGAGTGAGTGTGTGTGTGTGTATGTTAAACAGATCATTTCATATCTTGCAATCAAAACAAACAATCTTAACCCAAAGTACAGATCAAACCCTAAACTAAAGTGCAATTAGGACAAGTTATTTCACTCTTATTACCTCGGAGACAAATTGATTTCCAGTAGCCAAGGTTTCAGCATATCGTCCACTAGGATGTCGTAGCCGAATAGCTCTGGAAGCAAATTTCGTGATTCAGTGAAGCTGAAAGAGCTGATTGCTTATTGATTGGGTCGTCATACAAAGTTTAGTACATTATCGAAATTTGCGGAGTGCTTGCCCTGAAACATTTATTTGTTTAATCTTTATTGCCCATAATATGAGCGTCAGCATTTTTTATTATTGTGTTTGACAAACAAACAATCTAATTCAATGCGCAGTCAGTCAGCACGTCTGTTGACTTCAACATTTTGAAAAGGTGCTTCTTGAAAGAGTGTGGAGCATTGTGTGGCTTACCGAAGCAATTGAAAAAGTTGGGCACGAAGACCCTGGCGGCTGCCGTGATGGTCTGCGCCGAGGACAGGATGGACTTGACCACGAGGTCTTCGATGGACGCCATCAGGGCGGTGGTGTCGCGACCCTGCTTGCGAAGGTGACGAAGTAGAGCCGAAAGTGTCCACTTGTGACCAATATTACCCGCGTTGGGATCGTCGCATCTGAAATAAAAAAACATGTTTCCCATTTCAATGGGTACCTTATTCAATACTAGCTGGTGCTCGCGACTTCGTCCGCGTATTTAGGAAATTAAAAGAAGAAAAGAAGTTCTGGTTCCAAAGAAACAACCAGTCATGACATCAATATCTAACGGTCAAAATGGTCTTTGTAATACGAGTATAACGTTATTTTACTGTTGATTTAAAGAATCATAGTAGGTAATAGTTGTACTGATTTTAATAATGTATGTAAAACACTCACTTGATATAGTCGGTGTGGTACTTGTTAATACTGTAGTTGCACAGGTGCATGCAGGGGTTCCACAGGTTCTTGTTGGTCTTGTCGTACTTGACTGTCGCGAATCTGACCAGTCCCTCCTCGTACAGGTAAATCAGTAGAGGGTCTATGGAGGTCACGCACACGTACAAGCGCAGATCGCACTTGTGACCGCCAATCAGGAGAGGTCTATCTATGTACTTGGCCACCACTACGTTCTCGCCTTTAGGTATTTGCTCCGGCTGAAATGGCAAATCGATTGGTACGGTAATCTATACTAATATTATAAAGAGGAAAGATTTGATTGTTTGTTTGCATTGAATAGGCTCCGAAACTACTGGACCGATTTGAAAAACTCTTTTACCATTAGATGCCGACATTATCCGTGATGAACATAGGCTACTTTTTACCGCGGGAAAATGCTTCATTCCTACGAGAAAACGGGTAATAGGTTAACGGGTAGTAAGAATTATCCTTCTGTACTTATCTTTTTCACATAACTTCTAAACGAAATTGGGTTGAAATTTTATATGGGTATTGCGATGATTTCCTGGATGATTTATTTAAAAATACAATTGGATTTTATGATTCTTTTTTTATTTGAAAGCTGGTGCTTCCCGTGTGGTCCCATTTCAATTAGGTCCAGTTCTGACAATGGTATCCATGAGAAAAGACCATGAGACGGTTTGAAGTCGGTTTATTTTTTGTTAAAAACTATACCTTTGAGTTGAGACTATACCTTATGCGTGACAAGAGACGACTAATGCGAAGAACGAAATCTATACTAATATTGTAAAGAGGAAACTACTGGACCGATTTGAAAAATTCTTTTACCATTAGACCTATGTTACTCGCTGATAATGTAACTTTCTTTCTATTTATTATCTGTAAGAATAAATAGAGATTGGCCAATGACGAAAAACTTACAGTATTGACTATATAGATGCCCCTGCCTCTGCTCGAAGCGGCCGGTTTAACAATCCACGGTCCTTTAGTTCTGTAGTGCGTTGAACACAGTTCCTTGAACTCGACCGGCATTAGAAACGTCGTAGGAATGAAATCAAAATGCTTCAAACCTCGAAAATATTGCATTTTTTCTATATTCTTAAACAATTTGTCTTTGCGTGTAAGCTCGTACGACCTGTGAACAAATTTATTTGTGTGATAAATAATGATAAATCGCCAAGACTGAACAAACCAACTTGTACGGCCCCCGATAGTAAACACTATTAGGCTTTTTTATTATGGGATGACCATACAACGGAAAATAGACCATTTGGTCGTCAAAATATAACGAAAAAATATACCTAATATTTCCAAAAAGTCATAAAAAGGCAAGTCAAATCCACAGATGAATCCCAAATATTGAGAGCAAATCAAAAGCACCTAAACTTCCCCAATTAGGTTGTATCCTGTATCAGTATTCCGTCAGCCTGCATGCCACACTTTAACATAATTATAAAAAAACGTCTGCAATCGACATCTCTGTTGCAAAATATAATACAATTACGACACGTTTGGTCTAGTGGCTAGTAATCCTAGCTGTTAACCAAACGGTCGCGGGTTCGAATCCCGCTAATAGGGGCAAATGTTAACATTTACCTTTGTCACTGAGTCATGGATGTTTGTATTTATAGTAATTATGTATTTACAAAAAAAAAGTATTCTATGTATTATATCAACTGTCTGGTGACCATAATACACTATGGAACTAAATGGTGCTGTGTGGAATGTGTGAAAATATTTATTTGTTTAATTAATATCCTCTTGAATGATGAACACAAGACGAGAACCCACCTGGGAAAATGGTTCACTCTCTGGTAAGCTGAAAGCGCTCTTAACACGTCCGGTTTAGGATGTAATCCGGACCAGAGAAGATTGAAGTCTTTCCCGTCCGAAGGGGCTTCTTGTAGGCCGTGGGCCTGCAGTAATCGGTGGAGGAGTTTGGTCTCTGTATTAACTAATTTGTATGTGATCTGGAGAACACGTGCCGGCATGTGGTTACTTTCCAATACCTAAAACATTATTTTTTATAATATTATTAACCCTTTTAACCGCTTGGTTTTGTAGGAGTCGTCGTGCCCCTAGAGCTTAACTCGTATTTTTTTTAAAGAGAATGTAAAGGAATTTAGCGCATAAATACAGCTCTGACGAAACGGACACGAAAATAATTGTCGGAAAATCCGGCTCTGGCGGTTTAAAGGGTCAACACGTTTCCGATCGGTGATTTGTTTTTATGCATGATAGTGCATGGGATAAGTTTGGAATAGAAATTAAGAAAAAATTCTACTCCCGCTAGTTGAGAGATCTTAACAACTCGTTACAGGAAGAATGGCATGCAAACCCTCAAGATTTTATTGATAATTTGGTTAGTGGTATGGAAGCAATTCAATGAGTTAGAAGATGCATATTGTTTACAGCACGCGTTATAACTTTTCCTAAACATTAATAGGAAAAAGTCAAATATATATTTTTTCTTTTCTGCAAAGTATTTCTTTCTTTCTTAATTGGTTCAAGCTTTGACATTTGATCTTTTGTTTTTACAACAGCAACAAAACACCATAAAAAATGTTACATTCAAAAACAAGATTTGGAGGTAAACATAGCTTCCAATGTTATAGAGTTTTCTATTTAGCAAGAACAAGACAGGGTTCTTTTCACCTTAACGTTATCAGCCTCCTTGATCAGTAGATTCTCAGAATCGTCACTGTCATTCGTCGGTGATATCGAACGTTCCATCCGAATGGTTTTCTTTTTCTTCGCCTTACATTTCTTTCCCTTTTTCTCTTCCTTTTCTGAAATCATTAATGAAGATAAAATTATATAAGCATGCTGTGAGAAACGTTTTTGGAAACGGGAAAGCAAAACTAGGTCATCAATCAAGATATTTGAATTACCTTTATTGGATGGATGCGGAGGCGACGGCTCTTCGGGACATTTAATATTCGCCGTCGTGTTTTCAATTGGCAAATGCTTCTTCAGTGTAATCTTATTCAAATCGTTCAGAACATCCTCTATGCCCCTCTTCTTCTCTGGCTCAACGGCCTCGCGGCCCTGGTTCTCTATGGAGACAGTCTGTGGGATTCCCGTTTCGCTGACGTGTCTAACCACGTAAGCTTGTCCGGAATATTTGTTGCTATTCCCGAATGTTTCCATCACTTCGTGCATCACATTTTTCGGTCTCACGCTAAACGAGTGCGGCTCAGCCACCAGTCTTCTAGCCATATTCTTCGCTTTGTTCAGCAGAATCGTCGTTCCCGTGTTGTTTCCGACAGTTTTCGTAGCCGAGTCCATGGACGGTGTGCGCGATGCTAGGACGCATGATCGGAATATGAGAACAGCACCCTTCGTACCGAGCGGCCCCCCAGATACCCAGTCGGACACTGATGCCTCATTCTCATTCGTGCCTGTCGCTTCGGCGTCATTCTTTTTCATACTGTCTCCAAAGTCGACAGTTTGTTGGCCCGATGTTGACGGATTCGAAGTTTCTGTTGATGCATGTGGACTGCAAATATTTCAAATAAGTACTTAATATAATTTCAGGTGCGGTAACACTTAGGTATATCTAGAAATATGAATTAAAAAAATATTGCACGTGCTTTTGCTTTTTACTATTGAAGTACTCTTAAGCAGTGGATCGCTTTGGCAATTGGTTCATTCGCTAAATATGTTTGACCTGCGCCCCCAGCCAAGTAGACTTTTTACAATCGTCAAAACTTTTATAGCAGCAAGTTAACGTTGAATATTTGTATAATTTGTGATATTATACAAATAATAGTGATACTGCATTGGCGGCAGCGCCTCTGATATCGTTTGTCAATATTGTAGCATAGAGCAACTTTTGTCCTTACAAACCTAATTACATTTACAATTACAATTTTGAGTCTCAAAAATCGTAGATAAACATAATTTTTAAACATGGCGAACATATTCATTACAATTGTTTATCACAATTCGAAATGTGGATTTTACAAAAAAGGCTTCTTTAAAATTAAGTTGTCGTTAATATCACGAAATGCTGTTATTCTGTGGGCGATATTTACTTTTTTAGCATTTCAAAATGCATACATTAAACAAGTTGACTTTCTCGGACAATGTAAAAGTGGGACTTTTAACCTATTTTCCATGGACGAGACTTGTCAAAATCTGTACCAAATTTGTAACTAAGATTTATAATTTGAGATAAGTATTCAGTTAAAGTACTTCGATTTTACTTACAGAAAACTAAAATAAGTACCTTACGTTCACGACTTGGCTAGTACGGCAGGGCCTATAGAAAGTATCAACAAAAAAGTCACGTGACTTAGTTCTAAAGCGAATGAATCTGACTTAGGTGCACAAAAGATTCCAATTTAATTATAACCCAGGGAATAAATTTTTAGATTAACTTTATAATTGCGTAAGTACAGTTAGATATTACAAGGTTGACGTCATGCAGTCGCATCCAAATTTATGCAAATGAGGTCGCATGCTGGCAAATGGCAAACATATGGTGAATGCACATGAATGTGAAGAACCATACATGGTGACGGTCAACTATGAGCAGTTCATCGACAATAAACCCTGTATGAGTACTTTGGCCGCGTCTTACACCGAAGCTTCAACATTATTTTCAATAGCATACCTTCAAAAATGTATTATTTCTTATGCCATTACAGTACAGTCGCCGGATTTTTTCGTGTTATTCATTAACAACCATTCAATGAGATAATCAAATAATAAGATTGATCAGATATGAATTATATTCAAAAAGTCTTCCTATTACTACAATGTAATAATCCGTCCGTACTTATATTATAAATGCGATAGTTTGTATGGATGTTTGCAACTCTTTCACGCAAAAACTACTAAACCGATCACCATGAAATTTTGCACACACATTGTCTGAGACACAGGACATAGGGTACCTTTCATGGATTAACGCGAACGAAGTCACGGGCATCAGCTAGTAGTTTATAAAATCTACAATATGGAATATTTGGCCCAATGAGAATATTCGGGAAGCTCTGATTTTCTCGTATGTAATTCTTAATATTATGTAAAACAAAAATGTTATTAATTGAGTACTATAGTAACAGAGGTAAACAGAAAAAATAGTCGTTCGTTTGCATTTTGGATAGCATTTGTAATAAGTAAAAAAATTATTATTCGACATTGATAACGGTGTGAGTGTCGGCAACATAATAATATGTTAACATATTTTAACTCGGAGTTAGAACTGAAGGTGACCATATGTTTACATGCATAGTTACAACACTGACAGGTACCAGGTTTAGTATGTTTTTAATAAAACAAACATATTGACACTAAAAGGTTTGTTGCTTACGCAATGGCTGGATTGGATATCCTAACTCATACCTACCTATTGTAAATATAAATTTTGCATGTAATACACATTGTCAGTGAGTTATTAAGAAAAGGGCAGAAAGAAAATATAGAAGAATCATCTAAAAATATAAAAAAATCCAACGCTTGACAGAAATATATGAGCAATAAATTATTGCTCGTATATTATTGTCAGACTTTTTATTTTATTTTAAATGCTTCAGAAAATCGAGCGCGGACGAAGTCGCGGGCAAAAGCTAGTAATTTATAATTAAAGAAAAAATAAGATATTCTTTTTGAATTCTCTGCAATTGATCTTATATCTAGACCTTGTCACTTTGAAAGAGAGGGCGAATTTTGTCACTTTGTTTATATATATGAAGGTGTCCGGAACAATTATTGCACCTATACTAAAAAATCAGAACTTGTTACATAATGTGTCTGAGCAAGTGTGGTGTAAATTATCAATACTAATAATGAATCTGTAAGGGTTGGTCATGTATGTATGTATGTGTGTTCCCCCATAAATCTTAAACGAATTAATTGATTTTCATGAAACTTGATAGATAAACATTTAGACGTACAGGACAGGCTACTTTTTTTCTTTTTCAACGCGGACGAAGTCGCGGGCGCCTCCTAGTGTGGTAAATAAATCTGTTGCCACATAATGTGTCTCATAGAAAAGAATCATAATAATATGATTTTTTTAACTTCCAATTGCTCTATTGTTTAGCTTTGTGTCCCCTGTGAGCTTTCGCAACTGTAAATTGTTTGAATCCTAATTATAAATATTAAAATGCACAGTGGGAGGATGTGGAGTGTAAATGTGTGTATGGGTTTAATGAACTTAGAGACTGGTGGTGTGGGCGATTGCGTAATAATACCCACTTTTCACATTGGTATGCAACTCTTAATTTGGCAACACCATTTCTGTCTAACGGCGGACAATTAATTTCTACTCCGTGAATTTTAATGTGTAAGTATTGGGTGGTAGAAAGGCGTATACAGTTTACCAGGAAAAAGTGATATTATTTTTTAATCTATTCTGGATAGTCTGTAAACTTGTCCTGTAGACTTTACAAACGAAGAAGGATCAAACTACAATAGATCAATAAAAAGTTTTATGTGTGTATAACACACAATTGCTGGAGTTTACTCCGAACGATTATAAAATTTCTATGTCAAGGTTTTTTATTACCTATATATCTATTAAATATAAATAACCTTGACATAAAGAAAGTATAAAAGCAAATATTATACCCAGTATAATTATGTTAATAACATAAGTATCGATAATTTCCTAACACATCTTCGGCCAGCATGTGTGTACTTTCACATAGTATATTTTTGTGGTATGAAATTATTTATTGAAATTTGCAATCACAAGAAACGCGACAGGTGCTACAACTGCGTTGCCGACCACAGTATTAAGGATAAGGGAGGAATAGGGAGGAATGGGCTCTGGCCCTTACGCACTCACCGGAACACAACAGCACACATGCTTCACGGTGGCCTTCTGTAAGGGACTGTTACTGGTGGGCTGCGAAACGCGGTGTGCCCTGATGTCACTACTTAAGAAAATGTTAAGAAACTTATGTTAAGTTCTTTAGTCATAAAGTTTAGTTTTCACTGCAAAAGCCCAACTCGAACCCAGGAAAGAAAAATAGATATTTTTTTAAGCACGCCCTTAAGACTGGAGCTAGTTGAGCGTAATTTTTGGCTTCAGCCCTAATTACGCGACTGAAAAAATTACGCTCGTTTGGCCCAGCCTAACTTTTGAAACAATGGCACGCAAGGAATTATTTATTATATAGGTAATTAGGTACCTACTTTATAATTAATTAAATATATTCTAATTGTGGATGTAGAGCATACGAATTAATGACCGTGGGGAAAAGTCGTGGCGTTGATGGGTGGAGCATAAATAATATAGAGGTGTGAGAAAAGTATTTTCTACAATAGTCCATCAATATATCAAGTAATTGCATTTTAATAGACAAATGGAAATTTGCTCTTTTTAACAACAATAAAACCGACTTCAAACCAGTACAGTACTAATTAACAAATAATTAGTATCCTCTTAAACAAAGCAACGAATTTTGATGCAGTTTTCACCATCAGTTAGATAACATTTCAGGAAAAGTTTATATATTATATATGTATAACAAAACCTAATTAAGTTTATATTTTGCAAAACTAAGTCGCCAAAAAGGATAAAGTTTACTCATCGTTTTTGAATGCGTATCTATAATAAGGAAAGAAGATTATGTTTGTAATGAATAAACTCAAAAAGTACTGGACCGATTTTGAAAACTATTATAAAATAAATTACTATTCAGTTCGATATAATGGATATAACCCACAAAATGCAAACTTACCACTTCAAACGATCGCCCAACACCACGCCAACTTTCGAGTGTCGGGTTATCTATCAAAAACTATCATTTCCCATTCAAAGTAAAAAAAACATACACACAGTGGGTTATTCTGTGCGCAATACAAATTCATTCATTGTTTTAACCATTCTTTTATAGCTCACCGTCGGCGTCAATTAAGTGCAGATTAATTAGATGCACTCAATTAAGTGACCTAATGACCTTCATTTGATTTGACTAATACTATTCTGTTACAACTTAACGTTATTTAAGTGTAGGTATATTTTAGTCAATTATTTAAGCGAAGGCTCCTGGCATAGGCTGAAGTCTTCAATCACGGTTATCAAAACGATTTTTCTAACTGCTAATAAACATTTTTATTTTTTATTTTATTTAATTAAAATCAATTAATAAAGTAACATCAAAGACTTGACACTTGATCGTGTTGAGCATTTTGAGTTTAGGAAATTCTACTTTTACGAAATACTGCACACAACTTCGCCCGCGTAACTTTTATGTATAAAATATAGCCTAATAGCCTATAATGTTACTCGCTGATAATGTAACTTTCATTAGGTAAGTAGTTTTTGAGTTTAGTCGTTACAAAGATAACAAAAATACAAATCTTCTCTCTTTATAATATTAGTATAGATGTCGTTTTCTTGGTAGAAGTGAATAATACAAAAGTGTGCTGAATATCCCAAAAATGTTGCCATGGCGACGTGCGTGTTCCGGCAACTTATTGATCAGTGTGCGATCAAAATGTTTACGAGCACGTGTCTAGAGTGAGGGTTTGTAGTGTAAAGGAGAGTTTACATTAGTTACAAAGATTTAATTTTGAATCAATGCTATGTTGTTCATATATGATAAAATTTTATTAGATTTTCAATCGTATTCGTTTGCTTCACTGTAGACTGCGACTCACTTCGTCAGTCTTTATTTTGGGTCAAATATTATAAATTTAGTTCACCAAGTGACAATCACAAAAGATGTGTTAATGCGACTTAATTATCTGATATTGGAAAATCTTGAACATCCGTACTAATCCGTACTAATATTATTATAAATGCGAAAGTTTGTATGGATGTTTGTTACTCTTTCACGAAAAAACTACTGAACCGATCACGATGAAATTTTGAATACACGTTGTCTGGGATACCAGAAAGGACATAAGGTACCTTTCATTGTTCAACGCGGACGAAGTCTCGGGCATCAGTTAGTAGAACATAATAATATGTAGTTACTGTCATTGAATAATATGAGTTACTGTCAACTGCTTATTATATTCACGGATAGTGTAATGATGCATTAATTTTAGACATTATAATTTTCAACACAATACAAAATTTATAAAATTAGTACCTACATACTCTCATTCAATTGAGCGAAGAAGACAAACAGTAATTATTTCTTTGTGTTAGGTGTGTTAAATATTTAAAAAAAAAAATAACATTTTAAAACGAATATTTTTTTGAGTTAGATATTTATTTACTTCGAGGTTTTTAATGGCGATGTGTCTTTAATGAACTTTAAATTAATAACTCTTACAATAAGATATTTTCACTGCCCTTGAGGTGTAGTAATTTGCTCGCAAAAATTCAACAAGAACACCATGTACCTAATTTCAAGTATTAAGAGACCGTGACTTTGATGTTTGACCAAGCCGATCAACAGTTGAAATTAAAATATAGCCGTGACTCACGATAAGTAGTTAGTTCAGAATCGACAAAAAACATAACTGTACTACCGGCGAGGTATTCAAGACACGAATTGATAAAATTTTACTTGATTATGTTGGAAAAGCATAGCGTCAGATACCGACTCCTGTCACTACCCAAATTCCATCCAATGTGATAAGGCCAGACTGTTCAACAGGTGGACCACGGGTAACTCACATTCAATCGTGTAGTTATGTTCTTTGATAAAGGATACATTAGATTCAGCGTCTCAAACAAAATCACTGCGAAATCACGCTAAAACTTTCTCTCGTAAATTTCTAATAAAAAAATGAATAATTTAAATGTTGCATGACTGATTTAGACCTTATTAACTATTAGTAGCAAAGGTTCAAGTCGTGACACGTGTTCACGTTAAGGACAACATTGTGCAACTAATTTGAAATATCACCCTAAGCTGAGAGTGCGGTGATATTCTACAATGCCACTTTTAGAGAAGCAACCCAGAATCTACTGTATTCTTTATCAAAGGGTATGTTAATTAAAGTGTCTTCATAAAAACGAACGGATTGCAAGACGGACTGCCCAAATGAACGCGAATCGAACCCGATATCCGGCATGGGTCCAATGGGATCGTCAAAGTGCAAAAGGATTAGCCAATAGGATTTTTATTTTCCCTGGAATTTTTAGGATTTTTAGCCCATTTTATTATAAGAGGGTAGGTGTGTCTAAAAAATAAATTTTAGGCGCCATCTAAGTTTAAAAAAGTTACAATCTAAAAAAAAGTTAAATATTAAATAAGACTTACATAAAAATTTTCCCCATTTTCTTAAGTAGGTAGGTACTGTCGCACACACAATTTTTTTATTTTGCAACAATGATTTTAATTCATTAAATATGTCAGTGTGCTATTGAATACATATATTCATATCGTTAAAAAATATCGTTCACGTTATTGAACAGAGATGACTAAATAGAGATACTTTTAGTCTGACTAATAATTTCTAAATATATTCGGCATATTAAGGCATCGCCAAACATACCGCAGCGAAAGCGGAAATAAATCCATATGTTTCGCGTCGCAAACAATAGCCCGTAATTTCTATATTTCTGTGTTCTGAATTTAATTATTATTAAGAGAGGTGTGGTGTGTAGTGTATTTGTGGAATACACACAAAATCTCGGCTTTATTTCGATGACGGTAAGGACCAAAATTAACTAGCCCTTTTACAACCATTGGTTTTTTTACTACAAATAATCAGTACAAAAATATTTCGCGTCTATTTATTATGTGGATGTAATTTAATTTTATAACACCAAAAATGTCCAATTAATTAATTTAATATATGTACAATACACCTGTAGGTGCATGAAACAAATATGTAGTTAGGTATGGTATATTATGAGTTATTGTATTGAAATATGTAGGTACACATTGTTCCCAATAACAACTATAGTACGCAAAGTCTATTGTACTCGCGGCGATTGAATAGTTTCACTGGTCAGATACGGTTGAATGACGGCAGGTGACTGAGTGTTATATCGGTTCAGTACCTAAATAAACGTATTTATTTACTCGCACGCCTGTATTTATATAGTTCTCTTCACACGAACAATGACGCAACCGCTCAATAGACGCATACATTTTAACAGTTTAATAAAAAAATGTTTAAAAATATTTTAAATGTCATAACAAAATTGGCATATCTTTTATCATCATGAAGAAGAACAGTATTTATTTATCATTGGAAATATAGTCTTAAGTATTTTGTCACTGGGAAATATATTATCAATTTATTTAATATAATATTATTGGGAATACAGTTTTTTGATAGTTCATCCCACTTTGTGATAAAGAAAAAATAAATCTCTTAAAATTCCTCAACAACATTATCGCATATTTAATTGCTGTCAAGCTGTCTCTGCTAACGCCAGTGCTATAATAATGTCGATTCAAAATTCTTTAGGCTAACTTTTTATTTTTTAAATCTTGGCAACTAAATTCGAATCGAACTACCATGGCTTAAATGGGCGAAATCCAGTGATATTGATATTAATATTAAATATAAGTGTAGCGAAAACTGCAATGCTTTTGTCTAAATTATTTATAAATCGATTTTCTTATCATTTTATTTGATGTTATGTGTGCTTATTGACGAGATTTAACCTAAACTTTTTTTGTTATCAATAACTTTTTTTAAAAAAATAATTTTCTTTTCCCCATCATGGTCTAATATAGACCGGTGTGTTTCATTAATTCCTTTAAAACAACGTAGTACCAGACCATTGTTAAATTTTAAAGTTGACGTTTTCAAATAAACAAAATACTTCGAAGATAGTATAAATAAAATGCAAAGTTTAGCTGTATGTACCTAACATCTTTCGTCAATGAAAAAACAAGCTAGACATGCACTTTAAAACGTTTGGTCGTTGCATTGAGTTTGCGTGTAAGCGCGGTGTTTAAATCGGAGCGATAGACACGCGCGTCTGAAGGCACCACAATGTAATCGGCGTAACTAATCAACTGGCTAGTACTTCTGTGCATGCTATGGGTTTGGCAACCTTTTTGCACATCAATAAAATTACCATGAATAGTGCAATTTTTATTTGAATTATTGCGTTGTTGTAAAGCCTTTTTTACAAGCTAACATAGCAAAAAATAGAATTAAGTAACATTGTAAAAATTAGAAAAAAAAACACGAACAGTGTTTAATAACAAATATTTCCGATACGAAAAATCACTCGAAGGATTCCCTGTAAAACATGAATGAAAAGGGATGCTGATTTTGGAGAATTTAATTCCTTAGTTTTTTATTTAAATAGAAAAAAAAAAGTTACGTAACGCGTTGTTCAAACCCCCCCCTGTAACGCATCGTTATTTTTTACCTCCCCGTAGACCACCGTGGAACGACAGCATGTGTGCTGTTGTGTTTCGGTTAGTGAGTAAGGGATGCCAAATCTAATTTCCCTAACCCTCCCTAATTCTGGCTGGCAGCATATGTGGCATTATTACCCGTTTTAGTAAGAGGCAATGTAGCCTCCTACCCTCAAGTGGACCGTCAGCCTGTTCGATGAGCTTAGCATGAAAAAAAAATTGCTAGTAATCAATATTTGGCCTAACTTTAATTAAGGGGACTTTAAGACTAACACTAGACCAATAAGCCTATTGAAACTAGTAGGTATATAATAGGCAGGTACAAAATGGTGATAAAACAGAGGAAAACACAACTATGTACCATCAAAGGCAGAAGAGAAAAATGTGTTTCCAAGAACACTATAAGCTTTTTTTATAAAGAATTATTAGATTTTCAAAAAGATTTATATAAATAAATTAAATTATGTTTTATTGTTAAAGTGTGCAGGTGAATGTAGCTGAATAATAAAATTAAAATATTCCTTCTAACATATATAATAAAATATAAGATGAAAAGCGTAGCATTAATACATAAAAATTTAAACATCATACTGTATGTGTAGCCATTGGCTTTGTAATAAATAATGTTTATATGGGAATATAACATAAGTAGTTACATAAAAAAATATAATTTTATATAAATAAGTGAGTTCGTGTAATCTGCACCATTAAAATCCAATTCTCAGCATAATTTGTACTCATATAATATTTTTTCTGTATTTAAATGAATAATCACAACTTTAGTATAGAAGTCAAGTTATGTAAAAAATAAGATTTTAATGGTGATTGGATAATTAAAGTAATAAGTGTCAAAATATAAATGGGTATGCTGAAAGATATATTTTCATCAACCTGGTGTGTGGACGGTTGTGGTTGCATTTGGTATGTACTTTAGGAATGTCATCTGAAGTTAGCTTTATACAACGACGACTGCAATCTTCCTCATCCATGGCTCTTGTTTGAAAACCAGAGACAAAGTATGTAAAAGTTAAATAGGAGTTTATAACAAACTTCACTCGAGCCAGTGAGTCTCATAAATTATGTGTTGTTTTAAACTGTTCCTATTATCCATTATTCAATAGGAATACTGACATTTTTTTTTTATTTTGGTTGAAATTGGTTGTAGTGTAATGTTTAAGTCTTAGGGCCTCTTTCACCAACTACAAGTAAAGTGTTGATTACTTTTAGAAATAATTTTATGTTTTATTAAATTAAGTATGCACTCGGTTTACTGCATCTTTTGATAGGTGATTTTTTTATTATTATTTTCTTTTTAATGTTTGGAACTTTTACCGTCCAAACAAAGGTATACTTATTAGTTAAATTATTCCCGGTAACAGGTGACTTTAAATGACGGTTTAAAGAAAGAGGCGCTTAGTGAAAGACTTAATTTCAAGTTAGTGAAATGCAATGAAGTTTCAAGTTATAATAAAAGTTTAAGAATAAATTTTAACTAATATTATAAATGTGAAAGTGAGTTTGTTTGTTACACTTTCACACCTTAACTACTCAATCGAACATCATGGAAAAACAGAATTTGACAAACCCTTTGTCTAGAAAAGAGTACTGTTCCTGAGGAATTATCCAAAAATAAATATAAAAATTCAACATAAGACAATATTCTATGACCAATAAAGATTGAATAATTGTTTAAACACCCAAGAAAAATTAGTAGCTGGCAAAAGCTAATATTATGTTATAACAACACATGTTTTATGGGGCTCGAGTGAAAACAGTTTATAGTCGGACAGTAGAAGCATTATATATAATAAATAAATGATAAGTTTTTAAAATCAACAAAATGGATTGTTAAAGTTACATAGACATACAAAAAAAATTATAAACATAGCTTATAATATATATTTTAATGAAATAATTTAATTTCTTCAATTGTTTTTTAATACTTATAAGGTAGGATTAATTAAAGAAAAGAAATAGCCTAACAAACACATATTATGAAGCCAAATAATTATATTTTTAGCAGTTAAAATACAAGTAGACAGCGAGACCAAGTAATATTTAATTTTTCAAAATTTGAGTAGGTAAAGGCATTTATAAATATTTAATATAATATATAGTTAAGATTTAATTTTTCAAAATTTGAGTAGGTAAAGGCAATATACCAATATAGAAACATCAAATCGCCATATCAAAAGCTTTAAACGATAAAGCATGAAGCACGAATCAGGGTATTCAGCATAATGCTGTATTTTTTAGCATTCACAAATCGATATTGCGGCGTTTTACGGACGGAAAATAAATACTAATCCTAAGTTGCCAATGTCATTCTCATTCGCTGAATTTGTAAGATGAAAACAAAAAGATTACTTACGACTTTTATAAGCTATAACTTCGCCGTTAACGCCGGTCGAAGAATACTATTGCGTAAATTAGTTTCACATTGCTAATAATTAACACTAAAAAATTTTGTTAAGTTTTCTTATTTCCTAAATGTGATACAAAAATCACGAAAATTTTGACAATTCGAAATGGTCCATGTTTCAAATTTAGCACAGGCGCGCTACAAAATGGCTGCGTTCAATTTTAAGATAAGATTGAATGCAGCCAAAAAAAATATTATAATTTATGATACGAAATTTCAATTAGGCATTTCATACTGTAAATATTTCGATTGACGAATGAATAATAAGAAATAATTTAAATTTGTTTTTCTGGTAAATTATCAAGTTGATTACCTATTTTCTTAATTTTATCTATGGTTTATTAAGAGAATGCAAAAATTAATAAATAAATACTATGTCTCTCTCTCTGACCCAGGAAGGGTGTGTTAAATATCATCGAATAATATAATTATATACTCTCTACTCAAACGAGAGGTGATGATAGTTCATATATGCAAAATATCTTTTTTAAGATTTTCACCATTTATAAAAAAAACCTAGGTAGCTAACGCGAACTTCGTACCGCCTCAGAATAAAAACCCGTTCCATACAAAATGTATTGTTAATTGAATTTTCTTCATATATATTTTTTCGTGAACATTTTCCCGATGTTTTAATAGTTAGCCTGCTATTCGGGACGAAGACGAATTAAATAAAACAATAATCGTAAAAATCGGTTCAGCCATACTCGCGTTATAAAAGGTGTAACTAACAAACGAAAGTCTGGCCCTAACGGCTCTAAAACTCTTAACTTAAAAGATTCCTCGGCAATTAAAGGTTCGTCAATTAAATTGAGAATAAAAACAGCGATCTTGACTTATACTATGGCATGAATATATTTAAACTTGCTTTGTTCGCGGCGATTATTTGAATTTTACGTCTCACCTTTTCATGTCGTAAAGGTTAAAATCCAAAGAAAAATTCCATTACTTAATCTTTATTATATAGAAATTACATTTTTTAATAATAATGTTAGTATCCAGCTTGAGAATACGATCATTTTCAAGGTGTTACAAAATATCTAAGCATAATAACTAAGGTTCGCCTTCTTCTTGGCTTGTACTTCCAAGATGGCGTCCATGAAGTCTTCGTGGGTGACGGCAGTAGCGGAACGTCTCAACGCGATCATACCAGCCTCTACGCAAACGGCTTTACATTGAGCGCCGTTGAAGTCGTCTGTCGAACGGGACAGTTCCTCAAAGTTCACATCGGGGCTTACGTTCATTTTTCTGTAACAAACAATAATATTATTTAACCCCTTAGTGTGTCTGGCTTTTGCTCGCAAGAAGACCCTTGACGCAGTTGTTCTTATTTTTTTCTAAAACAATCCCTTTGTAACACGGGATGATAAACTGGAGAACGTTGCAAACGAAATTAAGCCTAGACACTTATGAAATAAGCCACAATATCGTTTCTCAATAATCAAGTTGTATGAACGTGGATCCACATTTGGACACACAAGGCACCAAAAATATTGAACGTGGATCCGTGTCTTATACACAAGAATGATTAACCGCCAGAGTCGGATTTATCCAACAATTATTTTCGTGTCCAGTTCACCAGAGCCGTATATTATGTATATACGACAAATTCCTCTACTTGTATCATGTTTATTTTCTAAGTCATTGCTTTGTTTTCTCTTAAAAAAATACAAGTCAAGCGTTTGGGGTAAGACAACTCTTACAAAATCAAGCGGTTAAAGGGTTAATACATCTCTTTTTGATAAAAGGTCGGTTGGTAGGCTCATTTCACAATGCTAATAAGAGAGTAACTATAATTATTCAGCTTTTATTCATAGCAATCAGCATTTTTGAATTCATATTCAGTTTTTGACAAATTTTTAAATTGTTTGAGTTCACTTAGGAGACAAAAATTTTAGAAGCAAATTCTAGCTTATTTTTATGAAGCACATATTTTAGGAGTTAATCTTATGAATAGAACTTTGGCTGCAACAAAAATAAGCAATTACAGGAACCTTACAATACAAACCCACATAACGGACGACATTCAAGCAATAGAAGTAGGAAGACTAATCATGGAACATATCCACAGGCGTAAGAATAGAAAAAATAGTCCTATTTATGTGTTGAAAACATCTGCGATATTTGTACCTTGAATGTATCTGCATGATTCTAGCCCTGGCTTCCTCGTTCGGATGTGGGAACTCAATCTTTCTGTCCAAACGTCCGGACCGAAGCAATGCGGGGTCCAAGATATCTACTCGGTTTGTGGCTGCAATAACCTGGAATTAAATAATAGAAAAAACCAGTCTTGAGAAGATTGACTGGTTGCCAGTTGCCAACTGAAGACAATTTTTTTGTTTTCAATTTTACAAAAAAACTAAGCAACTAAAAGAGTTGTTTTATCACTGTGTAATACTCAACTCAATAGAATTCAATAGAATTCGATAGAATATGTAAGAAAATAAATAAACCTATACTATTATATAAAGCTGAAGAGTTTGTTTGTTTGTTTGGTTGTATGCACTAATCTCGAGAACTATTAGTTCAAACTGAAAAAATATTTTTGTGTTGGACAGTCAATTTATCGAGGATTATTATTAAGGCTATACTCTATAGGCTATAGAGAACGCGGACGAAGTCGCGGGCATTAGCAGTATTATTGAAGCTTATGTTACATGTTAATAATGTAGTATTTTATAGGTGAACTATTTTTTCAAATTGTTTAAATAGTTTTTGGGTTTATGCATTATAAACAGACATACAAAAAATTTGCAGCAAATGAGACAATTACGATTCTAAATGACTGAAATGCGGTGAGAATTTTGAATGAGAAAATAATGTGTGGTAAACCTTAATATCAGCAGTGGAACTGAAGCCATCCAGTTGGTTCAAAAGTTCCAACATGGTGCGCTGTACTTCACGATCACCAGCCTTCTCCGAGTCAAACCGCTTGGTGCCGATGGCGTCCAGTTCATCAATGAAGATGATGGCTGGTGCCTTCTCCTTGGCGAGTGCAAACGCATCTCTCACCAGTTTTGCACCATCACCTGAAAATATTAAAATAAAAATATGTTTCAATAGATTCAAAGCACCCTGTTCTACAATTGAAAATGAAAAAAATATTTATTGCATAAACCTTATACATATACTTACAAGCAAATGGCTAAGCAACTCTAATTATTATAAATGCAAAAGTTTTTAATGATTGATGTATAGATGGTTTGTTATGTTAGATGTTGTATAGATAACAGAAAATGCAAGAAATTAGCCCAGAATTTAAAATAAGAAAATAACTGTGATTGGATTTTTTAAGTGTAAATAAAAGAAGAAAATTTACCGATAAACATCTGCACAAGTTGTGGGCCAGCCAGTTTGAGGAATGTGGATTTCGTTTGCGCAGCGCAAGCTCTGGCCAAAAGGGTCTTCCCCGTGCCAGGGGGACCATAAAGAAGCACCCCCTTGGGTGGATGGATGCCCAGGTTTACAAATTTCTCCTTGTGTGTCATTGGAAGTACAACTGCTTCTATGAGTTCCTAAAATTAAATAAAATTGTATTAATGTATGAGCCACATTATTTATTGCCGCATTTGTCAAGTATGGCAGCTGTATTTAGTCGAGCACAATGAGAAACCTAGAACCTATTTTTGGAAGAAACCTAGAATCACATTACTAGATAGTACCTGTAGTTTACTATTATTTTTTTAATAATGTACAATTTTATCAAATATCGTTCACTACTGAAAAATATATTGAAATGGAGTTAGGCGATTTGCCAATTGAGGTAACTCACTATTATAGATTTTGTTATTATTGATTTATAAAATGCATCTATTTTAATGTATTTTATAGCCACAACGGTAGTGTTATAAGAAAATTTACTAGATACAGAAGTTAAGATCAACAATATGAAGTCTTGATTAAAAGTGTTAGAAACACAAAGATGAAAGAATACTAAAACACCTGAATCTGTTTATCCAAACCGCCAATATCAGAGTATTGTTCAGTGGGTCGCTCATCTACCTCCATGGCCTTCACTCGTGCGTCGTATTCCGCAGGAAGAGTTTCCAGAATCAAATAAGAATCCTTGTTGACTCCAACCAAGTCACCTGGCTTCAATTTCTCCGCATCCACGAGACCAATGACTGGTAAAAAATAAGTTTGACGGGTAGATGTCTTGATAACAGCGCATTTGCCTTTCCTTTGCGAATCTAGATCAACCACGGCACCGTCTTCTTCTTCCTCTTGAGGATCTACATCTAGAAGTTCAATAACATTCGACACTAAGTAGGGAAGTGTTTTATTGACTTTAATTTTTTCCGTGTTCTCTTTAATTTTATCATTCTGCGCTTGGAGCTCGTGTGATATCCTCATCAATTCGCTTTTCATTATTTTTATTTCATTGTCTAGAAGTCTGGTACGGCTGATAATTTCATCTGTTGGCATCCTCAGCACTTCCTCGCTAAGAGCTTCTTCTCCATCGTCCCAGATCGATTTATCTTCCAACGTTGTAGCCATAATTATGTTAGTAAATGTACTGCTTCGATTTTAAATTGATAACGAGTAATTACCAAAAATTTCTAAATGACAAAACAATTATAATAAAATTGAAACAATTCACAAAAAGCAAAATGAATTGTCATGACAATTCTTACCACAGAATATTATATTAGTACAAAAATATGAAATTACCACAGATTAAGTTAATAACATTATTGTCGCATACCGTTGCTTTAAGTGAGTCCACTCGCTAGCGAGAGCGTAAAATGTTTGTATGGAAAATTGTCAATGTCAAACTCATACTAGAACCACCGTTTAAACTTTTACTTCGGCCGCTTCAAAGAGTATAGTAATATACTAGCGTCTATGGCAAGGAGAATAGAGGTAAAGGAGCGCAAGCTCCGTGTATTAAAAGTGTCCGTTGAAAGACGACGAACTGATGGCGCTGGTTGCAGCTAGTGATTGTAAACAATTCAACTCAGCGCGCACTTCACTCCGTTTCATTTCATACTCTAGATCATCAACTCTATTAGATCACTGCCCTAGACACACCAGCGCCATCTCAATTCGACGATTTTAGTTGCCACTTTTTTAGTTTAACACCCATATAAGATTGTTCTCCTTATCTCTACGCTCCTTAGTCTATGGTAATATATATATATAGGGCCGCATACATATCTAGAAAATAGAATATGTTTTTATTTTTTCCAATCTTCAATAATTACTGACATGTACGACCTCCGCGGCAAAATCCGACCGCGCTAACGTGTGGCGACTGGCGACACGCCGCAAGTCGACGCTTGCGTACTGCTCGCCGAGATAATATATTATTATTAATTTCGATGTTGCGTACCTTACCTACATTAAATAATAAGTTACTTTAGTTACTCTATGTAACATACTTTGGCTCGTAGCACTCGCAGTGTGACGTCATCGTAGTAGCGCGCGAACGAATGAATAAATTTAAAAAGCGGTGAAACTTTACAACGCTGTAACTTTGGGAATCCTGGCTCGATTTCGGTGAAACAAAAACTACTATTTGCACCATCGAAATAAAATATCTTTTGTACGAGATTTGCAAGAGTACGCGCATCAAATGCAATAACTTTTATACTAATACTAGCTGGTGCTCGCGACTTCGTCCGCGTAGAAAAGTATAAAACGCCATCTACCGTATTTTAGATAGATGGCGCTATGTCCCGGGCCAAGCCGTTAGTATTTACTTTTATTTTGGATTTCCCGTAGAAATGAAGCATTTTCCCGCGCTGAAAAGTAGCCTATGTTCATCACGGATAATGTCGGCTTCTAATGGTAAAAGAATTTTTCAAATCGGTTCAGTAGTTTCGGAGCCTATTCTATACAATCAAATCTTTCCTCTTTATAATATTAGTATAGATTTTGATGTGACTCATTGGTCAAACTAAATGATACTTGTTCATTTACGGGTTAAAACAAAGTAAATAATGCATATTATTTTTTAGGACATGGACAATTTGAGTTGATTATTGAATTATCTAGGTCTGTTACAAATTTGGTATAAATTTATCAAAACCCATCAATGTGAATTGTTGAGAAAAAATTCATAAAACAAGTTTTATCAATGATCCAATTGAAACTAAGAAATTATTTATTCTCACTATTAATATATCTTAATAATCATATTAAACTCGGTCCAATCATTTCATGTAATAGTTAGTAACATTAGCACAATGAGGATTGGCTCAAAATGAACTTACGAGTATATTTAAAAATAAAAGCACAAAAAATGATCACATTTCTCTTTAATGATAAACATCTCAACTGAAATTTACATCGCGTCAGCCTTGGAGCGACCTCCATCTGTGTTAGCAGTTTTCATATAGGTCTTCGACGGCCAACAGTCCTCATCTGGGTGTCCAGTGTCTGCCAATCACAAAATAAATATTAAAAACTTAAACAAACCGCACAATTGTTCAGTATAGGGAAAATTTTTCTTTGTCGCTTTCAACGTAATATGATCCAAATGATCATTGCGTTTGACGCAATTTTCCGCATAAATTTATGAAAACCGTTTGCAGAACGCAATTTGTAAATTGTGCATTGAATTTTTCAATGAATTCCATTGAATTCAACGTCAGAAATACGAATAACGATTCAGCAATTTAACGATCGCATTGTTTGCTCAATATTATTTTCGCTCTACATTCCGTACTTACGATTGACGCATTTCTCATTGATGTTCTCTTCTGTTGAGTTCGTTGCCGCCTAAATCTCAAACTATGGTTCGCCGCCGGTTACGCTGGTCGTATGTGACGTCACTATCTGAAACGACTCTGACGCACTTTCTGGATAACAGTCGACGTTTGTGACGTCACAATTACAAAAAAAAGCTTACAGACCACAGAGCAAATCGAGTCAGCAGCGCCACCTGGGGCTGTCTTACGTTAATCACGCACCGTTCTACCTAACAGCCGTTAAGTATACTTTGGTATATTCGAATATACGTGTGCTCTGCGATCTACGTGCTGGAAAATTGGAAATCGATACGCCAAGTCATGTCGTTGGCGCACAATGTGGACGTGTTACTAGATCCAACAAATAAACACATGATTATATTTAAAATGCCGGAGTAAAACACTGATCAATTAGAGATTCAATATACAGGCATGCAATAATATTTAAGGTCCCAGCAGATGGAATTTGCAAACTCAACAACTAATTTATAGGAAAGCCTCTTTTTATAAAACTGAGGTCTGTGCAAAATCATATCAATTCATTTTTTTTTAATTCGTTATAATAATTAAATTTCTCATCAAATTTTAACGCAATTATATGAAAGTCTATGAATTTATTTTAACGTAACACTAACAACAAATGGACCGTTTAAACAACATTATCCACTATGGCTCATAATGAAATCGTGGTACTTATTTAGTTGAATGAAAACGTTATATTGTTAATTAATTTATTGATTTTAAAAATGACATTTTGATCCTTATATAATAGTAGAATGGTTCGCGGTACGGTACGCGCCGCGTCTACGTGTGTCCGGGGGGTGTCGGGGTACAGCGGTTCCGGAAGACAGGAGATTGTTCGTGTGTCGCTCTACCGATTGTTCGTGGCTTAGTTATGGTGTGCGCGTTGGGCGAGCGTCCCCTTAGTAGCGGCGCGGGCCCATTCCGCTGCCGCCGACGAGCTCCCTACCGCCACGCGATGCCCCGCCGCCTCCGCTACATACAAACACTGATGTCACTACCCGCCCGTTACCCCCGTCTTGTCTAGACGAAAGCCGTCTCACTAGGACCCGGATGGCTTCTCATTGTCAGACATGTGTCGCGCCTATTATTCATTATCACGAGGGCTTTCCCTTCGTCGATTACATTCGGTAAATACGTTTACATTCCCATGCTGCATTGATGAACGCATAAAAAAAAAACGATTATCGACGCCGCTTTGGTATGTAATGAAATAACGCCTCTCTATGTAACGATCTACAAGCACGTGGTATAAAAAAAAGCTTGCCTGTAACACAAGACCGATGTCTGATAATGTGAAGTCACTCCTTATATTGTCGTGTCCAATATTAAGATTAGCCTACATAATAATATGAAAATACAAATAGGACAAAATATTATACAGTTGGTCCAAAGATTTTGTTGTACAATAACCGAATCAAAGATGCTGGTGTTGATTTCCCACATCTGTGGATATGCTTTTATCAAGAAACACTACATACATATAGTTTGATGATTTAGCCCTTAACTTGGACAAGCTGATTTGAGAAAACTCACAGGTGCTAGCGACATACCATGAGGGCCAGTTTTGACAAAACATTTATTATATTCGTTTTATTACAACTTTTTAATTAGCTACTACTTACAATTCTCTAAAAACTTATAGATTAATTGACAGATTTCACTTCAATATGTCAAAATAGCCATCATAGTGTGCCCCTAGAATAGTGATTGTTTGACCCATTGAACTATTACTGGCATCATCACTTCCATAACCTTAACTTCACCCATAAGGGAGCCCCTTAAGTCGCACAATTTTATTAGCAGTAGAATCTTTTCCTACAATAGTATCTCTGCAATCACATCTTAATTATTATTGAACTTTATACCAATTTACTGAACCTTAAACAGACATGAAAACTCTCATACATTGTATTGATGAAATTATACCCAATTTCTTATTAAAGTTTCAAAAGAAGAGATTAATAAGCTGTAGTTCTCCTTAGCGATGAGTCATATGCATGTTATGTGTAAGTGGTGACGGATAAACGGACAGGACCAAGAGCAAACAGGATGTGCAATCACTGATACTTCATTAATAAATGATTTGTGATCTATACATTACAGTTTTTAAGCTCTAAGAGGAAGACATATACTATATTTTGTACGTAAAAGTCTTCAGGCAGATTGATGGTCATCTTGAAGTGTTAGTCAGCGGCTATGGTAGCCATTTAACACAAGATAAATCCACAGGGATTCTAATTAGACTGAAAATCTTTGCTACCAGATGGACTGTCCAGTTTCTTGACTGCAGAATGCAATGTGGCCTGCTACTACTTACCAAAGATAATTATTTTTGAGAAGAAAAAAAAAAGAGATAGTAGTAAAAAGACAAGATAACTTTGAAAATAGATATTATAAACTGTATTGCTATTGTAAACTAATGAATAAACTGAAAACTTCTGGACCAATTTTAAAAATTCTTTCACCTGTAGATAGACGAAGTCGTGTGCAACAGATAGTCAATTGATATGTTGGTATATTTTAGGGTAGTTAACAACACCCTGTAAACTCTGTGGTCAACAATAACAACTGCAGCCATAGTAATAAATAAACTTACCGTTGTGGTATTTGTGGATACTGTTGGGCGTATGGGTCTCGGTCATAGCCGCCAGCACCTCCGCGCCTAAAAATGTTAATAAAAACTTTGTTAATTTTTATTTATTTAACAAGCAAGGCGATGGTCTACTTGATGGTAGGTGGTTACCATCTTCTATTTACAAAATCACTGCTGTGTTCAAAGCACTTTAAGTCTTCTCTGACTTACAAAATAATTATCACTACATATTATCCGTCCATGGCATCTATTTGTCTGTTAGCGATAAACTCAATAACTACTGCACCGATTTTCATGCTCTTTTGACCAATGGATAGAGAAAGGAGGACTGAGATTCTCGAGGAAGGTTTTAGCATAAAATTTAAAAAGTTACACGGGCGAAGTCGCGGCAGCAGCTACTTTATAATATAATGGATATAATTAAGATATTTTCTAAATCACAGTTTGATGCAATAACACTACATGCAAAAGACATCCATACATTTTGTAATTTATTATACACATCCATATTGTTCATGACCACTTTGAAATTATAAATTAAATCAACTTTAATTTAAATACTCAATTATCTTTTTCTATGACTATCTACAATCTTTCTAAATTATATTAGCCAATGTGTTGTTTTCACTATTTTATTGTGTGAGAGATGTCACCTAGCAGCAGTATAGCTTTCTTCATGCATTCCGTAAACAATTCCAACAGGATGGTCAGCTCACTTATACTATGGTGTTGCTTCTTCGCTTTTAATGTCTTGGCTCCATCAGATCTTCTCCAATGATTTTGCCAGTGTCATTAGTAAAAATAGCAATTTGAATAGCCTTTTTTTAAACAAAAAAAGGCAAAATTGAAATTAAAAAATTAAATTGAATTAAAGTCTATAATTTTTCTTAGTTTTCCAAAACAGGTCCATCAAGTCCAAAGCAGTCAAGTCAAGTCCATGGTGTTGCTTATCTGTAGGATCAAATGTACCATCAAGTGGACTGTCAGCCTGCCCGTCAGCCTTAACAATATAAAAAAAGACCCCATTTTCCTATGTTATTAATTCTTCATTCAATCAGAACTGGCAATAAGGTTGCACTTTACTGTTGTTGTCTGCGTTTACAGGTGATTGTATCATCTACAAAATATTGTCTGCAGTTCTCATAAAAAAGAAAAAATAATGTAATAGATGTAACTTACATAGGTGACCTTCTGCTGTACATATCTGCATTGCCCATTGGGTTCGGTCTATGTTGTGCTCCTCGGTCATATCCGGAAGACATAGACATAGGTCCTCCCCTCATTGGTGCTCGCCTCTCCATCATATCCCGTTCGTCTGGGTACATGGGGGCACGTCTTTCGTCGGGGTACATAGACGGCATGTCATCGACTCCACCACCATATCCTCCACGCCTTTCGTCCGGATAAATCTGTGTGTTTGCAGAGTAAGGATCACGTCCGCCGCGACCGTCCATTAAGGCGAAGCCTCGCCTGTCTTCACCTCCATAAGTGTTGTAACGGTCGTCAGCATAGCCACCGCCGCTCATGCCTCTGTCCATGCCGCGGTCGTATCCTCCACCGCCCATTCCGTTTCTCATGCCCATTCCACCTCCCATGGGTCCACGCATGTCTCCGCCTCTCATGCCGCCCATGGGTCTAGAATCGCGCATGTAAGGAGCATCGCGACCGCCCATGCCGGGTCCGCCGGCGCGCATCGGTCCGCCACCACGACGGTCCATTCCATTTCTCATGCCACCGCGCATTCCACCGCGACCGCCCCCGCCGCCCCTTTGGCCTCTATCTTTAATGCGACCCCGCTCAACAGTAATAACACCCCCATTGAATGTACTGTTATTCAATGCACGAATTGCCGCGCCGGCCTGCTCTTCGGTTTGCATGTGAACAAAACCACATCTGTTCATTATATCGCACTCTGTGACAACGCCGTAACGCTCAAAGAGCTTGCGCAGCTCCTCCGGCTTGGAGCCCTGAGGCAGGCTACCGACGAAAACTTTAGTTTGCTGAAAATGAATAAGTGACGCAATTAGAAGGCTATAGGTTAAGTATTTAACACCATTACATTAACACAATATTGATATTGTCACTTACCGGTACCATTGTAATATTAAGTTTATTCACTGTATGTAATAAACTTGTTTACATTGATGTAAAAATTCTCAATAAAACTAATTCTTCACAAATTCCATTCGGTGTGTAAAACAAAATGGCGTTAGTTGGCAATAATGGCGCGTGTGTGAAAGAAAGAACGCAAAACTCACACACAAACAAATAGGGTTGTTGATTGTCGATATCGATAGTCGACGTTAAAACATCAATGTTGCTACCAGTCAAATTGCAAATGTTTCAAATACAAGAACATTTTTCCGAAAATTGTGAGAATTTAAAAAATATTTTGTGACATTATTTTGCAAACACAATCGTCTTATTTTGCGGCAAAGAAATTAATGGCTTGCACATTCGGACTTTTAGATATAAAAACGCGCCACTATTTCCGGCGCTTCACTTTGTACAGTGATAGCACACTGGCCGTTATTTTTTCTATATAGCCGTTCATGCCTATAAATGACAATCAAGGAATACATTCATAAGATGTACAGTTTAGAGTTGAAAATTTATATTGGACAGGCAGGCTGCTCTTAATAAACATTCCTCAACAAAAACAATGTTAAGCATTTTTACAAACACAATCTTGTTTAGAATCTTTCCGGTAAAAAAGAAATCACTATGTAGTATTCTGTAGCGTGAAATACGAAGAATGCTATTGTGGCGGTCCCACGTCATTTAGATATTTATTTGGGTTATTTAAATGGTTAATGTAAAATAATAGTTATTGTAAAATATCGATATTATTAATAATATATTTGCACAACGAACATCCCTATTCGATAATGACGTGACGCCCTTCGCTTCGGGTAGATGACCCGCCGCGTTTGGCGTTTAAGGTGGCGTTACCGGCAGGCAAGGCCATTCTACTCTACAACATAATCGACCAACCAGAGTGTAGTAGACTTTGCTGTAATTGGTTAGTTAGGTTAGTTGACAAAATTTACCAATTACACTTTCGATCACTGATCTCTAATATACCTCTGGATGTGGGTTATCATGGGATTATCCTTATCCCATACAAATTACAACTTTCGTGTACCATTTTGAAGCGTCGCCGTACGTAAGTACGGGAACTAATTTTGACGTTTGCGTATTTTTAATCCATAGATAAGTATAATAGTGTCTGTTTTATTCTATTTGTTGATTTACACTCCATAGCCTACAGCGCCAAAATGGCGATTTTCAAATACACATTCAAATAATTTGACAGCAGCCCATCCAGAGGTATATTAGAGATCAGTGCTTTATTTAGATTGACATGACTGACAGTTGACATTTAGAAAAAAAAAAAAAAATTTAGAGAAATAGAAATATTAGTTAGAATTAGAAATCACAATCACGTCTAAAACTAACATAAACTTATATTTAACAATATTTTATTTTAACAAACACCAATGAAAAGTACAAAAAAATAATTAGAGAAATTCCGAAATAAACAGAACCTTTATTAATTTCTGAATGCAGATTACGCGGTAAATATAAATTTAAAATCTTGTCGAAATCATGCCAGTAAATAAAATACTTGTTAAATGTTATTAAATTTTTATTATTATTACTAAATCATTATATATTATATTATTTAATTAATATTTATCATCTGAGCGAATCTAAATACACAGATGAGTTATAAATAGATTTCATTAATTTGTT
The DNA here is from genome assembly GCA_918317495.1 of Synanthedon vespiformis. Taxonomy (NCBI): domain Eukaryota; kingdom Metazoa; phylum Arthropoda; class Insecta; order Lepidoptera; family Sesiidae; genus Synanthedon; species Synanthedon vespiformis. The sequence goes on from OU906962.1 coordinate 1,171,255, forward strand.
TATTTGAAATCTTATCGATAGTTTTATAATTTCTGCTATATCAGTGCTATTATTTAGTCCACTTAGTCCACAACCGGTGGGACTACAGTGAAAGATGTCCAATAGTTTTGCTTTTATCTTTTCTTGGCGATTATGATGTAATGCCTTTGGCGATATTTTTTTCGCTTTTTTATACAAATTCTCGGCACTTATCGTTAAGTTCATGGACACAATGTCTTTACTTTTTCTTGATTCATTTTGTGTTATTCCTCCCATTATGTATCCTGAAACATTAATTAAAAATTAGTAATATTAAAGAAATATTTTAATCTTTTAATTGTGTAAAGATCAGACAATACAAACAGGCTAACGGTCCACTTGTTGAGTGGCTACCGTCGCCTATAATACCTATAAGCAACGCCATAGGTATAGGTATTTTGACGACACGTTTGGTCTAGTGGTTAGTAACCTAATAACCCTAGCCATTAACCAAACGGTCGCGGGTTCGAATCCCGCTAGGGGCAAATATTTATGTGTTATCATTTTATCTTTGTACCTGAGTCATGATTCTTTTTTTAGCTAAATAAAGAAAATAAGTATTAGGAATGCAAATACATGAATTAATAAATAAAATTAATGATTTTCTAATACAAACATCCTGAAACTGATTAATATAGGTATTCATGAAGTCATTTTTAGAATATAAGTACATTAGAGAGCTAAAACGGCAATAAAACGAGAAAATAAATTATAATTATAAAAATTATAACTTTATGCTAACGAATTTTCATTAATATACTAATATAATATAAGGTTATAATCATGTTATAATAATTACTTATTTAAATTAATTTAAGGTTATACACATAAAAATTAGGTATGTAGATAGGTACCCTCTAACATACAGTACCTTCAATCGCATCACCTTAACGTATCTAAATAAGTAGAGGCGTTGTTTATGGTTTGCATCAATTTTATAACTTTAAATTTTATAGAATGCTTTATGAATTCTGGCACGTAATCGTCAGATTGCCCACATTTCGTTATCAATGTGCTGACGTACAATATTTGTCCATATTCACTTGGACTGTAATGGAATATGTTCAACAAGTGTGCGACCACCTTCTCTGGGTCGCTGTGGTGGATGGCCTTTGGCGATATTCTTTTGGCCTTTTTGTACAGATTCTCGGCGTTTATTGAAAAATTTGCGAATACTATATCATTGTCGCCTCCCTGGTCTTTTTGTGTCATACGAGCCAATACGTAGCCTAGAAAAACAATTTGAAAATTTCCTCAATCTCGGTCTATTTGAAAGAGACATTGTTTACATATTTGGTGCAAAGAAAAATTTAAAAACTATCTAACAAATACGTTTTTTTCTAGGTGCCAATCAACGAACTGGCTGGAACAGTCTTTAGTTGTTTATGGCTTGTTCTTTTTTTGAACTGTTAATGTTAACTAAGTAATGATTCAATATATTTTTACTCCCTATATCGATTACTTGGACCATTTGCATTAAACAGCAACGGTTAACAACGGTTTTCTAACTTTATTGTGTCAAGGTAATGTCCAAATTGCGCAATTCATGTTATGTTGTATGTTGCGAGATATAAATAACTAGACTGACGCGCCCCGGCTTCTCCCGGGAGCAATTGGGAGGATTAATATGGGTACATAATTATAAACCCATTAAACCCTATGTCTATTTTTATTAATGTACCTGTCACTTAGGTGCAGGGGTTCCGGAGATATCTTATAGCGTTTTCGGGGACCGAAATTTGTCATGCATGACACATTATCTTTAGTCCAATTTTATACTGATTTTGAAAACAATTTTTTGAGTTACCGGCCTGTGTCTATGCACTTTTTCATATAGGACTCTCCCAAGGTTCGCATTAAGCCGCCCCCTGCGAATCCTTTCAGGTCGTCTAGAATATGGTAATACAAGTTGGCGCCCGCGACTTCGTCCGCGTCTCTAATAGCCTATAGCCTTCCTCGATAAATGGGCTATACAACACAAAAATAATTTTTCAATTCGAACCAGTAGTTCCCGAGATTAGCGCGTACAACCAAACCAACTTTTCAACTTATTAGATAGTCCCTTTATCGAGTAAGGCTTTAGGCTATATAACATTTTGAACGCGGACGAAGTCGCGGGCACCAGCTAGTGTACCTACAAGATAAAAACTTGGAATGTAGGTTAAGCTAAGTTTCTACCTAAAAGTCCTCAGAATACCAATTTCTATCACAGAAAAGAGAATTTATTATCCCTATTTCGAAATTTTCAAATGTATGTATGTAGGCCAGCAAAGACATAATTATTTCGATGATGTAGGCATTAAAACGAGTAAGGAGCCAACGATAATAAAGTCGTACACTTAGTTTATGTTTATTAACGACGCTTCTAATGAATATTAATTTACCAGTATTTATCACTAATGTTTTTATAACAGTTACGTTACAAATTAAGTAACACCTTGTAGTCATTGGGCTGCAATAAATTTTCGATTATATCATCTATAATTATCTAGTTTATTTTGTGCGTACGCAGTAAAATTTAAAGAGAAACCGTCACAAGACAACAGTTTAGAAAACAAACGATTTGTATTGGCGTTTTGTTAGTAAATAAAATAAAAGAACGCGTACCTACCTCCGACGATGCAAAGGCTTCCGATAAAAAACATGATGGTGACCATTAGTCGTTTTGTGACCGGTGGCGACATTCCCGACCACCCTGACCGTTCGACGGTCATGTCAATTAGGTAGGTGGTAACTGGTAATGTCTGACTGTCACTCGGTCCGAGTGCAATGTATTATTTTCGTGTGAAATTGGGCGTTCCCCACGTTCGGCCGTGAATGTGAACTATGTGTTTTATTTTTGGATAACCCGCGAACGAGACGATGCGTTGTCACTGTGGCTTGTTTCTTTCCATCACTATGGCGTTTTTACAAGATAAACAATTCCAAGAAACCATTTTGCTAATTATTGTACCGAAAAAATGTTTATTACAATGAAATTTAATTATCGCACGGATGTAAATCTAATCCCGTTGGGGTGGTAAAAAGTAAGGGAGTTTGGTCACGGTGAGTGGAAGTGGGTGGCAAAAATGTGAAAAAATATATGTCCTTTTCTAACTCAGAATGTGAACTTCTGGAAATTTTCAGAACAAATTTCTGGAATGATTTAGTCTAGAAAGTTCCAAAATGCGTGAAACTGTCAAAAAAGATTCGGAATTTTCTAGAAAAGTCTAGAAAGTTTGTTTAAACCGGCAACTATAATATAATTTGATATATTCTATATACACCGTATATTTAATGGTCGAATAAGTCTCTCACATTACTACCTCAATATCTAAGATAGAAATCTATAATATCTACGTTAAAAAAAATGGATCCTTTAATATTTTTTATACCATTAAACATTCGACGTATTTTATCCCGAGCAAGTTATGTATAGTATAAAAAAAAAAATAAGAAAAAACTTTTTTTATAAAACTATTTATTAATTATTATTCTCTTTTATAAAAAATAATTTCTTCAACAATTATCATTTCTATAGACCTTATTTGTTATCTCGAAAATTATCATAACTCAATCATGATCAATCAAACTTAATTTTAATATTTGAATTGTACATTAACTATTACCAATTCTAGTGTAAAATAAAAAAAAAAAATATTTTGACTGCAGTATAACGTGAGTATGCAGAATTAATTTTAGACCTTTTCTTACCGTTATTTAGACATTGCGTCCTGGTAATAAATTCAAAATCAAATTTCCATAGTCATCTTAATAGCACATTTAAAACACTATTCAACAACATCGGCGGCACTGAGGTATATTATATATTTTTGGTCTGTCCGTTCATTCACTGTGCATGTTGAACAAAACCTTGAGGTCTTCGATACTCAGTTTGGACTGGTTTGTGTTTTTGGCTCCGGTAAGGACATTGTCTGCGAGAGACAACTTCGCCTCTTGCAACTTTTTAATTGTGTGCTCCACCGTGTCCACACAAGTGAATCTGTTAAAAAAGAAATACCATTATGCCCGGTTCACATTATTCCTGTCCAGCAATCCAGGAAGTTAATCCAGTCCAGTGCTGGACTGGATCAATCGTTCACTTTATTCCAGTCATACAAAAGCCAGTAAAACGTGTAATCAAATCAAGCACTGGATTGGCTGTTCATACTATTCCAGTGGCGCTGGAATGAGCGAGCTGGAATGAAAAGTAGACCTTCATTCCAGCCAATTGGACTGGATTGATCACTCGAATTGTACAATTCCAGTGCTGGTTCACATTATTCCAGTGGCATTCCAGCGCTAGACTGGAATAATGTGAACCGGGCATTATTACCATTTATATCTGACCTGTAATAAGAGCAATAAATTAAAATATAGACCCTTTACCTATCGTCAATTCTTTAAAAATTGCAACTTATTGGAATGTTCTTAAAATTTACAGCAATAGTTACGTGCATTGTTTGTCTCTATTATGTATTTTGACGCTCAATACGTAAGTACTTTTTTTTGGCCCAAATTACTGAAGTTTCAGCAACACATGCCAAGAAAACAATTCAACAAATATTTTGCCCCGCCCCCGGCTTCGGACAGATGCAATTTACTTGAGCGCAAGAAACGTTCTGTGTTCTGCAATTAATGGGCTGCCGAGCGTAATAGGACGGTTTAGTAGCACTACCATGAGTTACTATCGAAATCTTACGTTAGTTTACTTCTGTCGATAACGAACCTTTCACCCTTTAATGGGCTAGTGAATGATTTAACTACTAACGTTACGGTATTTCTCGAGAGTATCAGTCAAATTTGTAACTCAATGGTACCGATTTTGTATAGAAATGTCAAGTTAAACGTTAGTCGCTAATGGTCGCTAGCGACTACATTCGACAAATTTTTCACTTATGCAACTCATATTACCGGTTTTAGTTCTTTGAGTGACCGCTAGAGGCGCTGTACAATTTTTCTTACAAATATTTTACGTTCTCGCTCATCTCTCGCTAGCGATTTCGGTCGTCATAAACTCATGGTAGTGCTACTGATAATTGAAGACGTGAGTGGATGAAGGTGATATGTCGCATTATTCCAATTTAGAATAAATCGGGGTTAAAGTTTTATACTGAATTTTTGAGATAAGTCGCCACGGAACTGTTTTTTGTATTGAATCATGATGAAAAGTTGTGTAAACAACCTAAAATATTAATGGTATCATAGCCAGTAAACACTGGTATTAATTTAATTAAAAAAAAAAGTGAAAATAGCTCTCTCGTCCATTAACAAATGTAAACTTTTCTGCACTCTTTGCTTTTTAAAATTAACTATACAAAACATCTTTTTCAACTTTTTATATTCCAAAAATGTCTTAAATCGACTATTTTAAGGTCTGTAAAAATACATATATTGCTTTCATCAACCCAAAAAAACGAAAAAACCCAAAAATGCGACATAACACCTTCATCCATTCACGTCTTGAATTATTATATCTATATGGCGTTTTCATTTTCAAAGTTGACATTGACACTGTCGGGATTCGAACTCGGGAACCCTAGAACAGAGCGTCAAATTCACTTGTACAATAAACGGCACTAACTTGTATACGTGCACCGGCTTGGTCTGGCCCATCCTGTAGACCCTGTCCTGGGCCTGGTGCTCGAGCTGCGGGTTCCAGTGAGGGTCGAGCACGAGCAGATGGTTGGCGCCGCACAGGTTGAGGCCGACGCCGCCCGCCATGAGCGAGAGCAGCATGACGCGCACGTCCGAGCCGCGGTCGTTGATGGCCTGCACGAGCGGACGCCGCGACGGGACCGGCACGGATCCCTTCAGCGTCACGTAGCGGACCTTCGCCGCGTCCAGCGCGTCCCCCACCAGCCCGAGCATCGACGTCCACTGCGACACCACCACCGCCTTCTCATCTACCCGACGATAAGGCATTAATTGTATTATACATACAAAGATATTTGATTGGTCCCGCTGCGCTCGACTGGATACAGCCGCCGTACTTGACAAATGCGGCAACAAATACTACGCCGAATTCGGCGTACCCGAACTAGACACAATGCAAACTGTCTGTGACGTGTACGTGCCAAATGTTTTATTTAATTTTGGGCATAATAAAATGCCCGTTTTATAATATTTTAATGCCCCCCCCCCTCTCTCTCCTTGATATTTCACTGTGGCTTTTGCTTGTGTTATAACTGTCGGTATCAAAAAAATGTTCAAGTAGTCCGTCAGCCTGTCTGTCGACCTTAACATAGAAAGAAATAGAACCTTAACATACCTTTGCGCGGCAGCACGTGTTTGTTGAGGCAGTCCATGACTGCTCGTATCTTGGAGGACTGTCTGCTCAATTGGAAGACGGGGTTTGAGAAGGAGAGCAAGGAGCGAATGGCTTCTGCGGCCGTAGGGCTGTCACCCGTTTCGTCCTCCTCGTCCTTATCATCCTCGTCCCTATCCTAGCACAAAGGACACGCCATAAAGTGTTAGCGTCTGCTATTCATGTCGACTGAAGTTGATTGAAAAGTGCTCATTCATTCATTCATTCATTCATTGAAGGTGCTCATTCGTTCAGATCCCGTCAAGCAGTCATTTGGGCCGTGAAATAACAGCATTATTATATTATCTGCTGTTGTAATTCGGTGAGTGAGTAAGGAATGTCTGAGCTCATTACCACATCCCTTTCTTATCCCTTATCCTAATATGGTCGGCAAGAAACCGACAGCCTGTTTGTTGACCTTGACACAAAAAAAAAGCTTCACCGAGATTTTTTTAACGTGAAAACTTCTTTAGGCGCGTCTGATGCCGAGGATAAATGAACCAAATTTATAAAAGCCCATTAAAATAAAAATAAATCAATTATACCTTCCTATTGGATCCTCCATCTTCGAGAGTTAGATTCTTGAGCTCGTCCAACAGGTCTTTCCCACCTTGATCCTCGTCGACCAGCCCGGAGTCATCAGAGTCGAGCATAGAAGAGATAAGTCCGCAGTGGCAGCACACCTGCCTCAGACGCAAGAGTAGCACCAGGATCTCGTGGGACTTCACAGGCTTCACTCCTGGAAACCAAACAACAATATCTTTTCAATATTTTGCACAACTAAGTACTAACAAAGAAATTAAACTAAGTAAAAATAAATTTCCTAACAAACAAATCGATCAAAAGTAATCTAAAGTTGTTCTGCAAGGTTGCACTTCATTTTGCAGTTCCGTGTTCATACTACAGTGATCTTCTGTCAGACGGGCTGCCCAAATTTCTGCACAACGCTATGTGCCATATGCCACTAATAAAGTACAGCAATATAGACAGTATGAAAGAGAGGCTTGCCTTTTAAGGCCATCATGCGCTTGTGCATCTTTGCGTAGGCGGAGTCCTTAGAGGCGGCGCGCAGTCCTTCAGAGTCCGCGTGCTTCTCGGCGCGCTGGTGCAGGAACTGCGCGAACAGAGTCTTCGACAGCACCAGTACCTGCCGCAATTAACACTATGTTCGTCACCATGCTTTCTTAAATATTCTATATTTCGATTAAGTAAAAAATTACTACCAAAATTAAAACGATATTTAAGCTTTCTGAAATATATCTATAGTTTCATTTTCATTTAAGGGAAAAACGAACATATAAAAGGAAAACAGCCTGATGTTCAACGAATTAAAGCACTTTTGCTGGCAAATATTTACATATTAATTGGTTCTACCCACGAAGGCGGTATTTTGTCTCCCGGACGGCTTAGAGCTTAAAGACAGCCTGAAAGAGCACGCTCACCTTCTGATATACGTCCATCTCGGCCTTGTCAAGGGTGACCGGGCAGTCGTGCTGCGTGCGGGCCGGCAGCTCCTGCAGCTGGCCGCGCTGCTGCAACTGTGCCTTGGTGCGGCGCAGCATGACGCAGCGCATCAGCACCGCCAGGCGCTCTTGGCCGCCCACGCTCTTGTTATCGATCCACTTCTTCCACATCTGCACGTCGTCGAAGGGCGTGCAGCGCAGGAACTTGAGCAGCGCGAACATGTCGAGCTGCTGGTTCTGCACGGGCGTGCCAGTGAGGCACCAGCGACGCGGCGCGTCCACGGCGCACACGGCGGCGGACGTGGCGCTCTTGTGGTTGCGCACCACGTGCGCCTCATCCAAGATGACGCGGCGCCAGCGGACGCGCATGAGCACGCCGCGCTTCTCGTTGTCGCGCTGCAGCAGGTTGTAGGTGGTGAGCACGAGGTTGTGCGCGGCGAGGCGGTGCGGGTGGCGCGAGCGCGCGGCGCCGTGATGCAGGCAGTACGATAGCGCATGCGCCTCGCAGTGCTGCTTCACTTCGCCCTCCCATTGCCACATCAGTGACGCCGGGCACACCACCAGCGTGCCGCCCGAACCTTGTTCACAACACTATTGTTAGGTTCTTTTATTTCACCAATCATGTTCTCATCTCATTTAAATATGTTCCAAGCTTAATCAAATATAGCTTACCCTAGCAACATTGATTATTTTTAAGCATTACAATGGACAACACTGTGAGCTAGACACGACAACGTGATTGTCGTCCACAGATCGGTACGATACGTAATATTTACGTAAAATAAGCGACTGATTAAAGTCAACTTACTTGCATTGTTAGAATCGCTACTGTCACTATCATCATCACTTTTATCATTTTTGTTTTCCAGATCGTGCAGTATAAGTGAGATCATTGTTATAGTTTTCCCGAGGCCCATGTCGTCCGCTGAAAATTCAAATATTATATAATTAATTAATATGTGCCTACATTTCGAGAAAAAACATCCTAAATATACCGATCGTTGTGATTTTTGAGGTGAAAACTTGATTAGGTGCGTTGGGCATTTTTGAGATGGGGTGTAACAACTTATATTATGTAATGCCCGAACAAACTCGCTTTCGAAAACTAGTATTTAATAAACAAGAGCAGAGGTTCGCTATTTAATATTACCGAGGATGCCGCCGCGGGGCTTCTGCGTTTCGCGCCAGACGAGCCAGGCGAGCGCGTGGCGCTGGTGGGGCTGCAGTCGCGCGACGAGGCGCTTCGGCGCCGGCGCCAGCTCCGTCTCACCCGGCCGCGAGTCCAGCGACGCGTGCAGCGACCCCAGCCGGTCCAGGATCAGTCTGCGCTCCGCCATATGCGTCGACATCGCTGCAAAGCACATTCATCATTTCCAATTCAGCGCTACAGCGCTTTTATCTATGATTTCACTTTCATCATATGAGTTGGTACTCCTTACCTCTACCTCTCCCCTTCATAGAATTAACTTAAGCATGCAATGCGCTTGCGCAGTCGAGTCGACCGAGCTTATACGCACTCTAAACCTACTGCTTTTAAAGGCTAGTGTTTTTTCAATTTACATATGAATTGAATTAAACTACACAAATTGTGTATTGTTTGTGACATTTCTTTCTAACTCTTTTCGATGATCTAATAATTTCTTTCTGTTGTTAATGGTGTAAAATCATACCTTGTTTGCCAAACATCCTCGGTTGGACCTCATTGCTGGCCTTCTGAATGTCATCCCAGTTCAACCCGCTATCAAACCCGTCGTTGGCTATGTCGTCTGCGGTTGGCGTTTCTGAAAAAAAAAAAAAAAAAGTAGTTAATGCATTAATTTTAATGTAAGTTCCGTGGGCAGGCTGAAGATAATATATTTGATAGTAGATGGTTAGTTACTGTAGTATACTGCTGTAGTATAATACCTTCCAGATTCGATTCAATCATGAAAAGTTAATTTCCAAAGTTGGTCCTACTGGATATCGAACCCGGAACCGGAACACCTGATGCACCTCAACCACTCGTCTAATGACCTCCTCAATTGCTTGACGTTGAGGTTAATGGACGTTACTTACTTACTTTACTCATCAAAACACAAAACCATTTCAAGGTGTCGGATCTGCGTAGGAGAGCTGTTACTGTCCAGCTTGTGACTGCAGAATTCAGTGTGGACAGTAACAAAAAAAACAAGTGTGAAATTCAAAAGTAAATCACTGACCTGGCTCGACCACCATGTTAGCAACTTTATCGCCCTGCGCGCGGATTTCCCTCTGCAAATCTTCAAGTCGCTGGATCAACTTTCTCCCGTTGTCTGGTAGCGTAGAGGTGTCCATAACTTCTAACAATCTCTGCGGAGAAAAATCGAAACTGTTAATAAAAATGAGGCCACCACCATAAAGGCCACAAGTTTTTCCTGTACACTTGTGCAGGCAGGCTGACAGTTCACTAGGTTAACTGTCTCTTATCCTATTAAGTCCGCTTGACCATTTGCATGCAGCACTCGGGAGAGTCGGGAGCTTTGCTTGTGTTAATAGCTACCTACCATCAAATGGACCATAAGACTGAAGACTTCAACTTTAAAAAGACTGGTCGATTCTACGAACCAACTATATGTAGGTAGGTACATAGACATACTCACTTTCGCATCGTGCATGTCCTGTTTGAGTTGCTCTAACTTCTGTAACTCGTTAAATTTAACATTCTTTTTCACATAAACCACTTGGTTGGGGTAACTGGCGGGCGGCAACAACTGTTGGTACTTGCTCGGGCTCTTGTCGCTTTTTGAACGTGCGCTTTGCGGGGTCTTTCCGTTTGAAGATGTCGCCTTCGTGCCGGGCGATTTCTTTATATTTGGAGATTTCCTTGCACTAGTCTGCGAAGACAAATATTTATTTCCATATCAATCATCGCCAATCAATACTAATAATAAATCTGTAAGTGTAGGTGTTGTATTGTATGTATTTGTGTATGTTCCTCCATAACTCTTAAACATTTAGACACAGGGATAAGCTAGGCGCCAGCTAGTAACCTATATAATTTTAAATTTGTAAGTCACTTTGTCTGTCTGTGACGCTTTCACGCCTTTACTACTCGACCTATCATCATTAAATTTTGCATACACGTTGTCAGAGCTATACAGAAAAGGATGTAGGATACATTTCATCAAGAAAAAGAGTACTATTCCCAAACCAAAGGATCACCTCCGACACTCCTCTGGAGTTTATGGTCCAGTATCCCTCAAAGGATATTTTTTTCTGATTACTAACAGGATGAAACTCCGTGAGTAGTTTCTGCGAAAATTCTCGATAGAGGTAGGCTAAACAAGTTAGCAGCCGTAAAAAAATTCCAAGCGCAGGACTGGGAAAATGTGCCACTCAATTTGTAGGACTATGCGGCCATTTTATTATACAAATGTTTACTAAGTTGCAGACGTGATCAGCTGGTTAGTAATAATTTTTATGACCTCATTATTATGATTTATTGCGAGTGGTTTTTTGGGAGGTCGCACCGACGAAGTCGAGTCGCAGGCAAATGCTAGTAAGTAGGTAATAAACAAACAATACTTTTGTGGAAAGTACGTCCCTAATATACCCACCAAAAATATAAGTACTTACTTAATTTTTTTTGTTTTTGCACATTTAATTTTGTTAACAATTGCGATTTTTTTTTATATTTACATTTTGAATTGTAAATAATAATAGGAAATAAAAGAAAATTAAGTTTAATTAAAATTAGATAACATGGCAGATGATTAAAAATTGAATTACAGGAAATTTAAGGAATTATTTAATTTAATTAAAATAATATTAGAAAAGCTGTTCATTTTTTTAAAAAAAGGATTTTTCTTTAAAACACAAAAAAATATTAGTCTATTCACTGATACTTAACACACACAAGACTTTAAATCATCATCTCTAAATGTATAATTTGAAATTAAAATTCACAAACTTACGGTGGAAGGCATTATGTTAATTAAGCAATATATTCATTAAAATTTATTAATAATAAACCAATCACAACATAAAAAGGAAAAAATAATTAAACGATAAAAACAGAGAACGGAATAACTCATTCCTACGCGTAACAGTTCTGACTAATAACAAAAATACCCGCAAATTTTCATAGACGAGTAAAAATATACCTGTGTTTCTTTACACGCTTAAAAATGTTTACATCATTTTTTAAATTTTGTTATAAAAAATATATATCGTTAAATAGATAAAAGAAAAACATAGAAAACCTATATATTATTATGTCTATTAATCTTTTAAGCTAGTCTATGTGCACCAAAAACTACAAAAAAGCGCAAAATCCAAGCTATTTACTATGAGCACTTTTTATCCATAAAAACATTTTTTTTTAAATGTCGTTACACAGTCTTTTTTTATATAAAATGTTTTTAAAGTTTTTAAAATGGTTTTAATATACTTTTTAATTGGTAGTCAACTGTAACTGATAACTGTCAATTGTTTAAGTCACAGGACACACTTCGTCTCTTAAATTTATTTATTTATTTACAACATACATTGGACAGCATTAATTACAGCCCACTTGGCAGCAGTAACCAAGCTCACCGTAAAAAAAAACCCCACATTACACCGGGTTTTGGTGAGTGAGTAATGGATGCCAGAAGACATTTTTTTGCCAGAACCGTTTGGTTAACAGTTAGGGTAGCCTAGCCACTAGACCAAACGTGTCATAAAACACATAAAAAATACCTCATTTTCTTATTTTTACACTAAATAAATACTTACATCATCTCCGCTGCTGATTTCAATAACTTCTGCTCCATAATCCACTATCGCAATGTCATTGGAGTCATCTTCTATATATATTGAATTGTTTGTAACTGTTTTATTCTTATCCAACGACTTTAAATTGCTGAACACTTTTTCAGATAACAATCTATTGTTATCCTGGTTCATATTGTCTTCGGAGCCATCGAAGTCTTTAAGGTGAGAAGATATTCGACAATTGTCTTTGACTGTTCCTTCAGTTTTTATTGTAGTTTTAAAGTCAAAATTGGACAAATTCGTGGGTTCGGTTGAAATATTAATTTTATCCACAGTAGTGTTGATACTACTTCTTGATTTTGAATTACTCTGTAATCAATTAACTTAAATTACATTATATTATAGATAAAATTAAATAGATTTAATAAATGTGCCTTGCAAATAGTGAAATAAAAACTGTTTGTCCAAAAATCACTCATATTTAATCTTTGAAAGATTCTTTTGAAGTAAAATAAATAATTAAAAAATAAATAAATCATGTGATTAATACTTATGAAAAAATAGACTTCTAGTTTACATTGTTTTTAGTCCAGTAATTTTTCATTCACATTAATAAGTAATTTATAGTACATATTAAAGCAGCCGACGAACAAATGGACTTGTCAAGTATAAATAAAACACACCATTCATAAAAACATTATTAACTATACTATATTTTGATTCAAGTTATTACTAACATGATTCTAGTTTGTTGAAATAAAAATTTAAATTGTAATGATAAATATTGACTGTACTGATAATGCTAATGATAGATAATAATGCAACAGATACGATACTCATTGAAAAGATTATCTTGTATTGAGTCACATATTTTAAAAAACATAATAAAGTTAAAAAATGCTAAAAATGAGCACATATAACCCAAATATTTTCAAAGTTTGAACTCGCTCCACCATATAGGCCTCATCGTCCCTATGTGGTTGAATGCTGGCCAAGGGCAAGCAAACCCATCATTAATAAAATAAAATGTACGATATATTACCTCATCAGACTGGAAGATATCAGATCCATCACTTTCACCTTTGGGTGCATAGCCTAAGATGCTCATTCTTGTCGCACGAGAAATCACCATTTCATCTTCATCGGGCTCCACACTCTCATCTGAAGTATTGTCCTTTTCATTATTCTCTATGTAATCTTGAGTTTCGCTCTCCTCAATTATTGATTCATCATCTGATTCACTCACATTCTTTTGCTTCCCACTCGACTCATTGTGTTTAGAATCGTCTTTAACACCATCTTGAGTATCACTACCCTCAATTATTGAGTCACTGTCTGAATCACTGGGATTCTTTTGCTCCTCATTCGATTCATTATCTTTAGAATCGTCTTCAACATCATCTTGAGTATCGCTCTCCTCAATTATTGATTCATCATCTGATTCACTCAGATTCTTTTGCTTCCTACTCGACTCATTATATTTAGAATCGGCTTTAACATCATCTTGAGTATCGCTCTCCTCAGCTGAGTCATTATCGGATTCACTCAGATTCTTTTGATTCCTACTCGACTCATTATATTTAGAATCGGCTTTAACATCATCTTGAGTGTCGCTCTCCTCAGCTGAGTCATTATCGGATTCACTCAGATTCTTTTGATTCCTACTTGACTCATTATGCTTAGAATCGCCTTTAGCATCGTCACTGTCACTAATCATCACATTACTAACGTTCATCTGATTCTCCTTTCCACTAATTTTCAGTGGCGTATCTTTTAGACAAGTTAATTTCCTTTGATTTACGTGTTCAAGCAGTATGGAGTTATCAGTGTCAGAATCGAGCACCATACGTTTTCTCGTCTTTCTCGCAGAGAAGGGTGTTCTGACACCAATCCTCGAATACCGAAGCTTCGGTACTAACTCCGGCGAATATCCATCTGCACGAAAGTACATGCAATAATTACACATATAAAATGAGAAAAATGGACTTGATATACTATATCGCTTATGGTTTAATATTAAAATTAAAATAACTTACTTTCGTCAGAAGAATTGATAACGGCTTTTTTTGTTTGTCTTCTGCTGCCACCCCTTGTGTCTGAGTCTACAACAATCATTAACATGTTAATGATTTATATTTATATATATTTTTATTTTATATTTTATATAAAAAAATGATTTATATTTATATAAGAAAGGGAAAGGTATTTTAGCGGATAAGGGATGTACGGCTGGTTACCGTCCTCATCTTTTCGAAATCCCTTTTTTTGGACCAAGCGCTTTGAAACATCCTTTATAATGTGCACTGCCAAGGTTTGGAACTCCCTGCTGGCGTCTGCTACACAGCTGGACGTTGGCCAAGAGCAAACATACAAATGTACATCTATACATACATACAAATAAAAATGAATCCCTAAAGCACGAAACCCGAGAACGGCTGGACCGATTTTGATTCTGTCTTCACTCATGCATAGAGGGATAATCAGGGAAGGTTTTTAAGTAAAAAAAAAATGCACCCCGGACCGCTAGTATATGATGTTTTTTTTTTAAATATAGTTATCATGCAATCAGCCCTTCCGACTATGAGCAGATGTGTGGATTGACTATTATTCATGAGGAGATATTCCCCAATAGAAATATCCTGCATATTAATATATTGGCTTATTCAGTGGCGCCGAGATCCAAGGTTCTGCGCCGTTTCAGGCGCCTCAGAGAGTCAGGCAACGTGAGCTGGACAGCGAGCTGGTTAAGATGATTGTCCAGTCTATGAATGCCTTTATTTCATTCTTAAATGTTCACACGCTCAGGTAGTATATGATATAAATAAGATAATTAGCATTAACAACTTAAACCTCACTAGTACTTAACTCTGGAAAGGAATTAAATCTTTTAGAGAAAGATTAAAGTATCTTTATGACATGACAGTCACGTAATAAATATCAGATCAAAAGCGAGTTGGTGTAGTTGGGGCCGAAATATTTTGTGTAATAATATTTTTTTTAACTAATGTTATTGTGTCATTTAGATTATTAGGTACACTACCTGATTCAGAATCACCACTCGTTGCACTATAAAATTCCTGGGATGAATGATAAAGTGATAAATAAGACTTTTGATCTGCTGAATCGGACATGTTTAACTAATATAAAAATATTTGTACTAAAATGTAAATGTGGGTAGATGTGTGTATTGTATGTGTTATTAAATCTTACTATATATATATAAATCTATACTAATATTATAAAGAGAAGATTTGTATGTTTGTAATGAAATAACTATTGGACCATTTTTTTAAAAATTCTATCACCTATGGAAAGCTACATTATCAGAGTAACATAGGCTTATATTTTATAATAAATATAAGCAAAAAGAATAGTATCCTGAGTTTCTTTCGGGGTTTCTTCTCAGGATCGTCATCTTGGTTTTTTTCCGAAACCCTTGTAAATTTAAATTTATAATGACGATCAAAAGAGTTTCTTGTAGAAACCTAGTTGATGAATAAATATTTTGATTTTGATTTGATTTTATAAAAAAAAAATAAGTGGGCAGAGTCACATGCAACAGATAGTTAAAAATATATTGATTTAATATTATGCATGTATACCATAGATATGAACGGAACTGAAATATAGAAAATTAAATTGGGATATAATTCAACAAGCGTATGGTATTAATTTAATTTCTTTAGAAACATATGAAACATCTATACTTAGTATAAAAAAGTTGCTGTCCGCCGTCCGTCCCTCTGTATGTATGATTAGGTGAGGTTTTTATATAATAATTTGCAGAAATCTGTGCAAAGCCGGGGGCGGCCCAATAATTTGAGTTTATAAGCAATAACAAGCACTTACCTGTATCACTACTGCTTATATTATGGGTGTCCATATACAATGAACTTGACTGTCTCTCTTTGACCTTCTTATTTTTCTTGTGGTCTTTCAGTGAAAAGGAAACATCTTTGTCTTCTTCTTCTTCTTCTAAAAGCATTTAGGAATCAATTTAATTTAAATATTAATATAAAAACAAGTAAGCAAGGCAAGCAACCCCTGGGTAATACACAATCAAGGTGCGAATCTGGGAATGGATCACTACTAATTCATAAATCTA
This sequence comes from Synanthedon vespiformis, assembly GCA_918317495.1. Lineage (NCBI taxonomy): Eukaryota > Metazoa > Arthropoda > Insecta > Lepidoptera > Sesiidae > Synanthedon > Synanthedon vespiformis. The sequence goes on from OU906962.1 coordinate 1,187,840, forward strand.
AACAAATATGTGTGGATGAACTATGAGAACATGAGACTTTTAACTGATTTTTTTTATTTATTTTTATGAAAGCACAATCACCCTGCATTTCACAGACATTTGGGAGTTGACTCCCTTACAGAAGACCTCCGCAAAATAATAGCATGTGCATTGTTGTGTTTTGGTGAGTGAATAAGGAATGCCGAAGCCTATCAATCACTTCACCTGTGGCAAAGCTTGTGTATAGGCGATGATAGGCACCTAGCACCTACCATAAAGATGACTAACATGTCTGTCAACCTTAATTTTTATAACTTTAAACTTAGACATAGGCTGTATGAAATCTTATAATATTTGCACCTACCATTACAATCCGAGGACTCATCAGTTTCTGGTAGATATGTTTTATTCTTTCCAGGTGTCTTTATGTAAGAATTTTCAAATGCGATACTGTTATCTATAACATCGTCAGAATCACTATCCATATCGGTCTTAATAAGATTTACTTTATTCATTTCGAGATTTAAGAAGCTTATAAATGTTTATTCACAAATGTATCACAAATCAAGTTCTTTTCAAACGTATTCTTACTGATTGCGCTGAAATAAAGACCGTTTGAAATTCAATGGCATAGCCGAAAAATCGAAGTACGCAGTTTAATACTCAACAAACTACTACAAATAAAATAAATAACCAAGTTTGTCTAGTTTATTTATTTATTCCACTTGATAAACAAAATCAAAATTCAAAATTGTTTCTAAAAAACTTGCGATGCGTAGATTTATTTGTCGATTTTGTTTTGTGATTTGAATTGAATTGAATTTGACATTTGAAGAATTAAATAACGGCCTGGAGTAAGGAGGGTAGAGATAAGGAGGACAATCTTATATGGGTGTTAAACTAAAAAAAGGCAACTAAAATCGACAAATTGAGATGGCGCTGGTGTGTCTTGGGCAATAATCTAGAGAGTTTGAGTGTATGGAGAGTATGAAATGAAACGGAGTGAAGTACGCGCTGAGTTGATTGTTTACTATCACTAGCTGCACCAGCGCCATCAGTTCGTCGTCTTTCAACGGACACTTTTAATACACGGAGCTTGCGCTCCTTTACCTCTATTCTCCTTGGCCTAGAGCCATAGACCTAGACCACAGCCACGGCTGGTAATCTTCAAGGAAAAATCACTAGACATATGAATTTATTGGCCTGTGGTAATAGCAAAATAGAACATGACATTTGACCTTGTCTCTCACCCTTCTAATAAGAGAGAGAAGCCATTTTGTTTTGCAACATGATTGTTGCTAATTGTTGCGTAGATTAATTTCCGCATTTTTATAATCATTTATAAACAAAAATCTTTGGATACATACATACTAAGTATGTATTACAAGTGCTGTGTACCAGGATAATATACAATGTGCAAAAAAAGACTCGAAAAATGATGATTCTTTACGGAATATAAAAAGTGAATTCTCCCATCTGCCACAACTCGTTTTGTGACTCCAAAGAAATCTTAACAGCATATCCATCGCTGTTTCAAGAATCGGAGAAGAGTGGTACTTAGTGTTTGTGTTCTTGTTCTACATGCCTATAAATGTTTATCATTAATACAATATAATATGTTTTATGGTGTATTTCAATTCTAGTTTGTATTTAAGTCGTATATTAAGTCCATGTTATGTTTGTTTATATCCTCAAAAATAAATATGTACCTATTATTTAACTGTGTTTTAATTATGTGATGATATCCATTTAAAAATAAATTCAAGAATCCCTAAAGCCCGTAAAAAAACAAAGGGGTGAGAGGGGCGGGGGAACTCAAATGTCATGTTCTATCTTGCTATGACCAATCAGGTGAGCTTTCCCATGTCCAGAGCATTTGTACTGCAGATGTCCGTCTGATACGTTAGTATCTACTATATAGTTTGTGACCACAGCTGCAATTTTATTTAATAATATGAAATAGTCTGTGACTTAGCTTAAAGTCTAGTTACCAGGCCATAAAATTATATTTTTAAATATCAGTCAGTGACACTGACAGTGACAATCCAGTCAGACGTCAACGTCAGTATTGTTTGCATTTGCAATTTGTATTGTGTGGTTGTTTTAAATTGTGCTGAACTGAACATAATTATTGTATACGCATCAACTTTTATGTTGTGTATTATAATTAAATGACTTATATTTTTCCTTGCATACCTTTGATTTTTAATTATTTCATTAGGAACTAAAAATCAACATGACTGAAGTGCAATTACAAGAGTTTAAACTGGAGCCTGACTCCGAACTCCGTTTTGAAGTTGAAACCAAGAATGAGAAAGTAGTTTTAGAAGTAAGTAGAGCCTCTTACCTCGCTTTTAAAGATTAATTTCAAGACATTGTAACTATTTCATCTAATTTTTAAATGCATCTAAACTATTGTTTTTTATTTGAAGGTTAAAAGTGGTTACGCGGAGTTGTTTGGCACAGAACTTGTAAAAGGGAAGCCTTACGAGTTCCATACGGGCGCTAAGGTGGCTGTATTCACTTGGCATGGATGTGTTGTGGAACTTCGAGGACGAACAGAAGTGAGCTATGTGGCAAAAGAAACTCCTATGGTAAGATAGTTTTATATTTTATACACATTGCCTTTATTAAAGTTTACAAAAACTAATTTATGAGAAAATCTGTTTAATTGAATAACAGAATAACTACTGTGAAATACGGCTAGTATTTCACAGTAGTTATTCTGTTATGTGCTGTTGTGTGTCAGTGTTGAGTAAGGTATGCAATCACCCCTTTCTTTCCTTATAATTAATCCTTCCATGGTCAGCAGCGCACTCCTATGTGCTGCCGCCAGGACCCAGTGAAATATCTATATTATAGTATGTTTTTTTATAAACAGTTTCATACTCCACGGTGTCTTTCTCAGCTCTGGCATGGTCCAATGGCTACATGTAGTAACTTATGTAAGGTGGTTAGTGAATGTGTGTAAATAGTGCAAATATTCTCTGGTAAAATGACTCATCATAAATATTTCCACGATAAACACATTGCTTTTGTTTGGTAAACAATATGGAAAATTTGTCACTAGAACACTTTTGTCAATGGAAAAAATATTTTTAATTTATAAAAATCCTTTGTTTACCTTTTGTCACGGCACAGTTTTATCAAGTTAAATGGATATTCTTTGCTTCTTTAAAGAAAGTGCAAGATTATAATTGTAGGCCAGTCACCTTAGGATAAGCTATCTTCAAGAGGCCCACCCTCTGGCCAATTTTTTTATAGGTTGCTTGACCTACAAGAATATAGTCCTGAGTTTTAGGATATTTCTGAAACATTCCGGGCCTCTTGAATGGAACTTCTTAAGAAATCACCTTATAGTGACTGGAATATAGATATTTCATTGTTAATACATAGATTTTATCGATTCCAGCTGGTATATCTTAACGTACACGCGGCCCTGGAACAACAGAGAGTAGCGGCAGAACAAGAAAACACTCGGGGCCCGGTAACTATGATTGTTGGGCCGGGTGATGTGGGCAAGTCCACACTCACTAAGATCCTACTAAATTATGCTGTCAGGATGGGACGGAGGCCAATCTATGTCGACTTAGATGTTGGACAAGGCAGTATCAGTGTGCCGGGGACTGTGGGTAAGTTTCATTGTCAGTTACTGTCTTGTCTGTTTGTGGCAGTTTTTATATGAGAAAACCAACCTAACTATATATTGTACTCAGGTGCTTTACTAGTAGAGAGACCGGCTTCAATAGAAGAAGGGTTTAGCCAACAGGCACCGTTGGTGTACCACTTTGGACATAAACAGCCATCGGAGAATTTAGAACTCTACAACACCATTGTGACCAAATTGGCAGAAGTCATCACGGAAAGATGTGAAACGAACCGGAAAGGTAATATTAATTAATTTATACACATTAATGAAGTTCTTTTTTGGTTTATATCAGGGTGAAAGATTTCTTATACTAATTTTTATTTTTCAATACGAAAATTTGACTAATTTCTGAACACATTGAGAGAAAAATTTCAAAAATTCTATGTGACGCTTCAGTGTAACGGTCACTTGACGTGTTTCTTGTAACGTTTCCGCATAACATACTACCGCTTACATTTTTGTTTTATATTGGGTTCTTTCTATAGGTGTTAACCTAAAAATGTTGTTAATTTTTACAAGTTCACCAGTACATTTCCAGCCTAGTCAATGAAGTGTTTTGTAGGGTGCTGAAGAAACCGCCTTTGTTTCAGCATCGACGTCAGGCGTGATAATAAACACGTGCGGTTGGATCAAAGGCGATGGTTACAAGTTGTTAACGCATGCAGCGCAGGCCTTTGAAGTGAGTAATTATGCATTTCATTTCAATATCTATGTGCCATAGAAATTCTAAATAAATATAAATTACTAGCTGGTGCCCGCGACTTCGTACGCGATGATAAATTAAAAATATAAAAGCAATTATAACGCTTGACAACTTGTTGCTATAACACATTGGCCAGGCATTAGTTACAGTTTCATATTTTAGATAATCCCTCGGGAACAGTACTTTTTTCTTGGATGAAAGGTACCCTATGTTCTTTCTGTTGTCCTAAAGCCTTTCTCAATAAATGGGCTATCCAAGTGAACTAATATTATGAATTCGAAACTGAGTTTGTTTGATTGAGTTTGTCGAAACTGAGTTTGTTGATGAAATTTTGCATACATGCACATTGTCAACTATACAGAAAAGGACATAGGTTTTGTAAACTTTCTTCCAGAAAAAAAGTATTGCTCCCGAGGGATTATTTAAAAATAAAAATTTCAATAATAAATGAATGTTTTTGCAGGTAGACGTGATATTAGTGTTGGACAACGAGAGGTTGTATAACGAATTGAAAAGGGACATGCCAAAGTTCGTCAAAGTCGTTTATCTGCCAAAGAGTGGGGGTGTAAGTATTTTTTCTTCTGTTTTTGTAGATACAGAATATTTTCATGTTTTATTTAACAAGTGGATCTCTGTTGCAGGTAGTCGAACGTTCGTCTCAGCAAAGAATAGAGGCGCGAGACGCCAGAATAAGAGAATACTTCTACGGGAAGAGAACTCCTTATTATCCGCATTCGTTTGACGTCAAGTTCAATGATCTCAAAATTTATAAGGTGACAATTCGCAATACCTCACAGACAGTACCCAAAATCGGTTGCTGAGCATATTTGTGACACGTGACGTCGCCAGTGCCCGTCAAGTGCCCGTAAGGCGTTTTGAAGCGCGCGCTTTGAGAACTATGAAGCTCTATAACGGCGTTACACATTACAACGCCAAGCGCTCAATATGTACCTGCTCTATAGTAGCGGTGATTGCAGGTGGGCGCGCCGTCGCTGCCGGACTCGTGCATGCCGTTGGGCATGAGGTCGGAGGACGCGCTGACGAAGCTGGTGGCGGTGTGGCCGTCGCCGTCGCTGCAGCACCGGCTGCTGGCCCTCTCGTTCGCCGCCGAGCCCTCCGACGACCCCACGCACTCCAACATCGCCGGCTTCGTCTGCGTGTAAGTGCCCACTGCCCATCTTCAATCGCATCGCATTAGCGGAGTTTTCCCTAAACGAGAGCCCTATATGAAGTTTTCATCAGACAATACCATCTTTATTTGAAATGCTTAGCTCTATAAGCTTTAGAGTTAAGTGTGATTGTGGTAACATTTAACGCTTTTCATTTACTCTTAAAGACATCACACAAGCAGACACACGCACTAGCTCTGCCTCTCTGTTACCCATTTATAGTATAAATATATTTAAAAAATATCTCAATTTGCTGTTTTAAAGTTATTTAGTTTTGTAAAACTAGACTTCGTCCACGTTGCAAAAAATATATGTCACATCTTTATCACTGTGACGACAGTGGCCAGTGCCGCCTCGATCCCTCGGGAATCTTAACATTTTACCAGGATAAAAAGTATCCTACATGTTAATCCAGTTAATAAACTATCTTTGTGCCAAATTTCATCCAAATCCGTTTAGCCTTTTTTGCGTTATAGGAGAACAAACATCGAAAAATTCTGCATTTGTAAATAATATTAGGATTATAAATTATTATTAGTGTTATAGTTTTATTGTTAACTAGCTGGTGCGCGCGACTTCGTCCGCGTTCTCTATAGCCAGCCCTCCTCGATAAATGGGCTATCCAATATAAAAAGAATTTTTCAATTTGAACCATTAGTTCCTGAGATTAGTGGGTACAACCAAACAAACACTTCACCTTTATAATTATATATATATACTGGTATAGATAATTAAATAAACAATTTCCAGGACCGCTGTGGACATGGAACGGCAGACGATCACAGTGCTGTCTCCGCAGCCGAGGCCTTTGCCCAACACGGTGCTGCTGCTGTCCGATCTCCAGTACATGGACAACCACTAGACCCCTCCACCACTCACATAGTGTATGTACATAACTCATTCTTGTATATAAATGTTAGATATTACAAATAAATTGCCTTTTTATTACTAATGTCTCCTTTTATTTACGTTACCAGATGCATAAATTGCTTTACTTGGATTTCTCAACAGGCAATACTTGAAAATAGAAAAAATAATCAGATTAATTCATAGGACATCACAGTTGACTTGATAATATTCCTTTTCAATTTCTTCAACTCGTATGTTTATAGTTTTAGACTAGACGAATAGTATACCTACTCAAAACTTTTCGAAATAAAACACATTCAGTAAATTGTTTTCATATAATTTATTTTAAATCAAATTTAATTTGAATTTAAAGACCACAGCATATTACACAATGTTAAGTACTTAAACGCAGCATCTGCGTATTAAAACAATTACATTGCATGGAAGTTTGTATTACAATATAAATAAAATGAACTCCTACTAGTAGTAATAAAGCTGGCGAGGAAGTTATCCTTTTTACAACAGCGAGCTTGGCTCGGCTACTCTTGAATACTGTTTTGGCTGTGCACTATGCAGAATCAGTTCCGTGACGCGTCCGCGCGTCTCGACTGCCGCCGTGCGACTGAGCAAATTTGATGGCTACCCGCATTGCGTCCTGAACTAGCAGCTCGCAGTCAATTAAGCTTACCTGAAAATCGGAGTACAATGTAATGTTAATCTTCAAAGTAAACACGATTTCCCCAAATGGGTGTAGGGTGGGTAAATCTGTTCATATATGGCGATAGTGTGCGCTAAACAGAGGGCCTAGTGCGAGTGAATGAGGCCAGAGGTTACCTTGGTGGCGGTCATCTGCGCGCGCGTGGGTTCCGTGGGCGGCGCGAGGCGGGCGTCGAAGACGGGCAAGATGCAGCGCATCCACTTTTCGGCGTTGAAGGAGGCGCTGACGGCCGCCGGCGGCAGCGCGCACGCGGCGCTCACGAAGCCGCCGCCGCAGCCCACGAGCAGCAGCGGCAGTCCGCTGCGCGGCGCCAGTTGCTGCGCGCACGTCGCCAACGCGCCCGCCACCTCGGCGCCGCGCATCAGGTACGAGCACCGCACGAAGTGCACCGCGAAAGACCGCCGCGCCCCCTCCGCCTCCTCCACCGCCGCCCGCACCTCGCTCTCCGCCAGCGCTCTACGTATTAAATACCACACACATTTAGTTTGTCAACTAGGCTTTGGTCTAGAATTGAGGTAGTGCACTAACTTCAATTCTACCATAGTCGAATTGAGGAATAGGTAAACAGATTTCACTGGGAAAATATCATGTAATTTGGCAAAGGAGGTTTCATACATATTTAAGTTCCCAAGTACAAATTATTTTTATGTATATTTTTTTATGATATCTGTAAAATTTATTATCTGACTTGTATCATAGAGTAAATAGTTACTTAACCAGTAATAGAGGGACAGACACGTAGAGACACAAAAAATGAAGTCGATAAAATATAGATGGCCCCTATGTAGATTACGATTATGAGTTACCATTAAAAATCCGTCAAAGGCGCCCAAGTCGATTATGAGTTTCTATTAAAAATCCGTCTAACTCAAAGGTCGCTGTAGTCAGTCAATTCGCATCATGCACATGTTATATGGCGACATCTAGTGAGCAAAAAAAGAAACCGCACGGATTCTATAAATATTTTATTGTTATATGACGACATCTAGTGAGCCATAAAGAAAGTAAAAATGGTGTCAATATGAATAACATCATTTAACATCAAATTCGACATTACTAGCGACATCAAGTGAGCCATAAAGAAAATAGAGCCGGAAGTTTCATGTTTAAAACGGAGCTCGCCCCTCTATTACTGGTTAAGTAACTATTTACTCTATGCTTGTATAAACCAGAAATATGCACAAGAAATTACCAAAATTAAAGGAGTTTCTCCAAATGACAAGTTACAAAAAAACACAGTGGCCTAGTTTTGAATTAGATTTATTCGGAATATAAGTAAGAAGTTTGAAATGAAATCTAAATAATTAGACTGACTGTAGCTCCATCTGTCCGTGGGTGTCGGTCTTCTTCTGCAGCGTGCTCAGCAAGTGGAGGCAGTCCTTGTAGTCCCCGTAGGGAGCGCCTCCGGCCCCGCACAGCTCCTGGAGACGCTCCCTCACACACGTCACCTCGCTCAGTCTTCTCTCGGCGGTCGCCAGGTCGAACACCTTCGCCAATTTGTCCGCGTGACAGAACAACTCTCGAGCCTGCGCCGTCGATAGAAAGTGACTCACTATACACGCGTGGAATTTACATACCGTGTCCAATGGACACACTATCATTCAGTCGCACAAAAGGGATTACAGTCGGCCGCAAGAGTGAAAGTGATTACAGTCGCAGACGCAGAAAAGAAACTTCTTCGACGATTATTATCGAAGAAAGCTTAAAACTTACAATAAACCTTAGACACAATGTCTATAATAAGGTGGGTAATATTGTACAATGCAGCGTTAGTTTTGTCGCACTCGCACTAAATAATATGTCGCTAACATGGCGGCATCTGTCGACCAATAGCGGTGCTGGAAAAAGCCGCCAAGTGTCTGGATTGGCCGATACCATTTGCCACACTTTAAAAATTCGTCTTCTGCGTAGGTACAGTCGGCCGCAAAAGTCGATTAACACATTCAAAAGTGCAACACAACCGAACACTCAACTTCACGTACAAACGATCGTAAAATCTTAGTAAGTAAGTAAGAAAAAATCATAGTGGATACTTTTATTAATTGTGGTAACACACAGCTAACATTTAAATAATTAATTGTGGCAGTTTTTTTTTTACCTCTTTGGCATTGGGTCCGGTGAGTGCGTGTACGACGGGCTTATTAGTGCCGGCTCCTTTCACTAGAGTTATGCAGAACTCCTCTATGAAGCCCGTTGAGGGCACGTGCGTACCGCAACACAGTTCCCTGCGAAAAAGCTATGAATTATCAAACAAAATGAAATTAAATCAACATTATATATTGACGGTCCCTAATCCTTGTTCACTGAAACGAACTTATATGGAGATAAAGCGTTGGGCTATGATTGATGGAGATAATAACAGACAATGTGAGTGTACACAGTACATGCTAGTAGACTATATTTTATCACTACATATTAAAAAACAAAGTCCTCCGCCGCGTCTGTCTGTCTGTCTGTTCGCGATAAACTCAAAAACTACTGCACCGATTTTCGTGCTGTTTTCACCAATGGATAGTGTGGTTCTCGAGGAAGCTTTTAGTATATAATTTACAAATTTACGAGGGCGATGGCGCGTGCAACAGTAGTAGTACTAGTATTAGTACAAATTATATATTTTTTTAAATATAATTCTAGTATTCTTGTAAAGTTATCAGATACAACTTACTTGGACAGCAACGGCGGACTTGCTGTGACCAGCCTAAGACTATTCTCAGGGTACAACACTCCAGGGGTTGTCTGCACTGACTCTTCGCGAGACAACTGTAAGCTGTCTATGGCGCGCGTCTCCACTGGCGCGTTTGAATTTATTGTATTCCTGTTTAACACATTGAAAAGACACCTTGCACAGTCACTTTCTAACGCTCGACGCAAAAACGGGGTGTTATGTGTTTGACGTGTCTGTCTGTGGCATTGTAGGACCGATTTTGATCCGGCCTTTTTTTGTTATGAAAGCTTACACGATCGAGATCGTTCTTAGCTATAATTTAAGAAGATCCGTTTGAAGACCGTCAGTCGTTTTATTAGTTGACGAAAGGATTCCACTACGATCCACATGTTTGATTGATGTGAAATTTGGTATATACTGTTATACTTTGGTGATATTTCTATAACATTCACGTGATGGTGCAGCATCAAGTAGTCTTAGCAAATACCCAAATCTTAGCAAAATAACAGCAGATTAATTTTTATTAGTTTTAATATTAGTTTTAGCAGGCAATTAGTTTTTAATTTTTAAATATACAGCTTGTTAATGACGACATGTTTGGTCTAGTGGCTAGTAACCCTAGCTGATAACCAACCGGTCGCGGGTTCGAATCCCGCTAGGGTCAAATGTTTATGTGTTAACATTTACCTTTGTACTAGAGTCATGGACGTTTTGTATTTATAATATGTCATGTATGTATTTACAAAAAAAAAGTAATCTATGTAGTATGTATATCAACTGTCTGGTGTCCATAATACAAGCATTAGTTGCTTAGTGTGGAACTAGATGGTGCTGTGTGGAATGTGTGTCATATTATCTAAAAAAAAATCTATCTATTGGTTTGTATCCAAAATGCAGTGACCATCCTATTACAGAAGACTACAATCAAATAACAGCACATGTGCTGTTCTGTTTTCCTAATCTCTTAATCCTTAATTAATGCTAACTATGATCTTTAGCGCACTTATAGCACAATGAGTGTCATTGATCGTCTCATAGATGACCTTCCATCGAATGGAAATTCAAAAAAACAATACTACCAAACTTACCTAACTAACTCTTGAGCTTTCAACACAACATTTTGCGACAACTTTTCACCGTAGACAGAATACCTAACAAACAATCCCGCCTCTGTCGCTCCGGAACCTATCGGACACACGACACTTCCGGACAGAACTTCCCTTAGGGCCGCGTTCAACAAATGCACTGCCGTATGATTTCTCATTAAACTAAGTCTCCTTTCACTGTTTATCATTAGATTCACAACACTTTCACGTTTCACGTATTCGTTAACCGCTTTCTTCACTTTAAACGTTCCCTTGTGGAACACGAAATTTCTAATTTTAAAAACATTGTCCACTTTGTATGTTATATTATTGCTTATATCTATAACACCAGTATCGGACGCTTGACCGCCTTCTTCGCAATAAAAGCTAGTTTCTTTAGTGACTAGATAATAAGACTTCACCGTGGAAGGCTCGAGAAAGTCCACCCATTCTTTGCCTTCGTTTAAAATTGCCACCAATCTCGTCTCGAGAGGTTTATAAATTATCTTATTCCCTATGACTTCGTAATTATATTTAGGTGAATCGTCTGTATGTTGTACTCCGTTTTCTATTAATCTCTCTATTGCTTTATCGAACTTGAGACCTTCGTCGCTGATTTGCTCTTTTAGGGCACTTTTGTGTCTCGATTTGTGATGAGACAAGAGTTTTTGAAAACCTTCCTTGTCCACGCCATAATTGTTCAGTTTTGCCACTCTATCTATTAGGTCTTCTTGAAAGCCGCACTGGTCGTACAGTTTGAAGACCAATTCCCCGGGTATTATGGTTAAGTTTCGCTTGGACATGGTCTGCGAAATGAAAAAGTTAACCTGAATTAAAAAAAAAAAAAAACAAATAAAATATCTTATCAATCAATAGAAACTCTCAATTGATTTTCAAGAATATTTCATTTCCAAACAATGTTAGTCATAAACTGAAACTTCTCATATTATCATGTATAGACATAATACAACCTAGTCAATTAAAAAAATATGTTTAAAAATTTAAACTTCTCTCTTTCGAAGAATTTCCTCTTCTTTTCAAAAATTTTTGTAGTTTTCGATACGGAAACATTTTGGGAATTTATTTAGTCATACATACTAGTCGTTATTATTTTTTGTAAGTCTTTGTAACTTTGTAAAAACTTTTGTCTAATATTATAAAGACAAAACATTTCTATGATTGTAATGAATAAACTCAAAAACTACTGGATTGGTTTTGTAAAAAAATTTCACCTATAGAAAGCTACATGTAAGCAGAGTAATAAACAAAATTACGCAGGTGAAGTCGCGTTCATCAGCTAGTACCTACTAAATATACAGCATTACAGCTTTAATATTTATATCAATAGATTATGCAAGAAATTACCTCTTTGAGTTCCATGTAACCAGATGCAAAGCCAGTTGTTGCAATTTCACCAAGGCTCACCACTTCCGGAAAACTCTTCACCACATCTTTCCATTTCTTCTTCAAATTTTTCATTGTCTCCTTGAAAGCGTTCTGCTCGTGTTGTATGATCAGTTTGGCTTGTCTCTCGTTGCAAACAAGCTCTGGATAAGTGGCACCGAGACTTTCAGCCACTCGGTCGTACAGGAGCGGGAGAAGATCTGGATTTTGGAACACATCAGTCGACAGTTTGAACGCTTTACCCATCACTTGCTTCAAACTTAAGCTGAAAAAAGAGATTATCCGTTTCGATTGCTTTTTCCATTTTAATAGTGCGAAACAATTTATTAGGTTTAATAAAACCTCTAAATAACCTAATAAAATAATTTTTTTTATTAGGTTTTATTAGGTTTATAACATCCTTTATAATGCGCACCGCCAAGGTTTGGAACTCCCTGCCTGCGTCTGTGTTTCCGAGTTCATATAACCCTAATCTTTTCAAAGTTCGAGTGAATAGGCATCTTCTGGGTGAGCTCGCTCAATCTTAGGCCTCTCCCTTGCTACCCAGCTGGTTGTAGGCTAAGAGCAAACCCATCTCTAATAAAAAAAAAAAAGTTATTTACAAACACTATTATTATGTAATTGTACCTGTAAATTTCCCTACAATAAAATAAATAAATAAAGTTATTTATGTAAACTGAGTTCTGCGTTGATCGATTTTGATATAATTTGATACTGAGATAGCAATAGATACACGAGGATAGAATACAAATAGTTTATTTCATTATCTTATACCTAAGTACAAATTAGGCGTAGGTGGCACTCCTAAGGAGTATAAAAATATTTGTATCGGAGACACCGCTTGTCCATCACTGCGTTCAAAACTTAGGCTAAAGCTACGTTGACACGGTCAGAGTGCACTCGGACTCGGACGCTACTCGTATAATGGCAACCGGCAGGCTTATTATCTGAATGTGTCTGCTGAGCGACAGGCGAAAAATGCGAAAAATTTGTGCAATATCACACAATAGGCAGCCAGGCCGCGGCAGCCAGCGCGGCCGAACATGGCACTAGGCACAAATCTCCGGCTGCGGCAGCCAATAAAACGCGCCTGATTGCACCGCAGCCCGTTGGCTGCGCGCAGCCAGACCGAGTAGTTTACTAAGTAGGCGAATGTATGTGGCTGCCGTGCCGTCAGTCTTCGCGCACTTGTCGTAGCAGCCAGACGTATGTTTGGGTGACAACTGGCCGTCGATTTGGCTGCGCAAATATTTTGGCTGCCGCAGCCCGGCTGCCTAGTGGGCGATAATTTTTACGCAAACCACACTAGTGGTACCGCACATATTATAATGATTAGAGTGCAGTATAATTATGCGTACCGCACGTTAATGAGACTACCTCGATACTGCAGTGCGTCGAGTATGTTTGCTGAGGCGGGGGTGCCCGACTATTTCGCCCTGATTCGAAACAGAACCTTTTCTTTCTGGGAGAAAATCAGGAATTCAGAAAATGGCATTCTTGGGGTCATCGGTGGGGACTACGCTGGTCCCTTTCAAAGGCACTGGCTTAGTGTTCACCAGGGCGCAAATAAAAAATAGTAAATGAATAAATATTGTTATTATATTAGCCTTAGAAATTAATAAAATTAGAAATAATGTAAAATAATGTAAATTATCATAAGTACAATGTAAAATAACTTGTAATAACAACTTGTATATATACTTGTAACATATGGACTAACAGTCTGAAATAAAGTTTATTATTATTATTATATTGCACAAATTTTTCGCATTTTTTGCCTTTCGCTCAGCAGACGCTTTTAGATAATAAGCCTGCGGGTATTACGATCACACTCGGACCATTTCGTCCGTGTGTAAGCTTAATACTACATAAAGTGCAAGTTTATGTAGTATTAACTTTTCAAGTTAAGTGTAATTTTTACATTAGTGTAATGGAATATAAGAAACATAAAATACCCCCGGCTAAAACTAGACTCATCATAAAATACTTTTTAATGTTCACCTGGCTGCTGGAAATGCACCGTCGGCCAAACAAACGCTGATCATCCGCGCGTAATCCGCTAACCGTCTGTAGGCCGTGTCCAGGTGACACTCGTTTCCGAATCTACCCTCGTAACCGGACACGCCATTACTATTCTGTTTTAAGAAACAAACAAACACATCGATTTTTTTAGTGCATACGTACATACAGTAAGCGGTATTTAATATGGCCCATCGGGAACAAGAGCGAGATGTACGGCTAAGATCGGCTATATTCGGTTATGTAGAGCGTTCTCTTTGTCGCACAATGAACAGTCAATCTGATATATGTATAGTGTTGTTTAAACCATTCATGTTAATAAAATATTTAAAGAGTTGATGTATCAAATTTGGATAAATTCCGATTAGCGATTTAGCCCGTCAGTGCTTAGAGATGTTATATGTTATATGTTTTTTAAATATTTTATTAACATGAATGGTCCCAATAACATAATCGGGATTGATCCACATTTGATAAGTCAATTCTTCAAATATTTTATTAACATGAATGGTTTAAACCACACTATACAGATATCAGATTGACTGTCCATTGTGTGACAGAGAGAATGCTTGACAAAACCAAATATAGCCAATCTTAGCCGTACATCTCACTTTTGATCCTGATGTGCCATATTAAATGGCGCTTACTGTACATATCTATGGTCTATATTAGGGGTTCCCAAACTTATTTTATCTACTGCCCACTTTGAGAATAAATTATTTTTTAGCACCCCCATTTTTTCACCTACTTAAAAACCACTATAACTTCAAATTAAATTAATCAATTATTATTAATTATATATTAGCGGAGATTAAACATTAATTCTAAACGAGACTTACTACAACTCGCAAGTGTTAACTTGAAACCTGAGCGCAGTATGATTGCCTGCCAATGAGAATGATTATTGAAACGCAACTTTAAGGAATTCAAACAGAGTATCTTTTATTCAAAATAAAACAAACATAATCGATTCTTATATAAAAACTAATGTGAAGGATGAATCTGATGCTGTTTAATAAGTTTGTTGATATCAGATTCCAATTTACTCAAGAACAGTCGCAAGTCGGATGAATGTCTAAATGAAATTACAAATCACCCCCCAAGCCTCTACACAACGCCCCAATTTTTTTCTGGGTCTCTTACCTTTAGGCCTGCAGCGCCCACAAGGGGGCGTTATCGCCCACTTTGGGAAAGACTGGTCCATATTATTATTTATTAGTGATAATATGTTGTATTTGTTTTGAAATTTTGAAATGAAGTGCAGATCTTTAAGGAGATTTTTGTACTTTGAAATTTAGAATAATTTTACCAAAATGAAATCCTTAAAACTTTAAGTTTTAAAAATTTATTACCTTCTCTATAGTTTTTATGATTGGTCTGAAAAGGTCTGTGTCATAGTTGGAGTTGACGCCTTGTAGCAATGTGGCCATTCGTTCCAAACCCATGCCTGTATCGACGTGCTGTTGACGTAGACTAACTAATTTGCCATTGTTTTGTCTGTAATTAAAAAATAAATAAATGATCATTTATATATATAGTTTAAAATCACTCATTACTTTTTACTGGTCGTGCCATCCTTTGTTTTTAGAATTTGCCACCAATTAAATTTCAATGATTAAATTAAATTAAATTTCATCTAACATGTAAATTTGGTATATCAAATTGAAGATTTTGAACAATCTCTGGACTATCAACGTACATCCAAAATTACTATGTCTAGAAAGCTTAAATTTGGCTTAAATAGCTCTTCTTTATAACGTAATCATTGAACTAAGAAAGGGTCTTTGTAAATGTCAACTCTGTGCAAAGCCGGAGATGGGTTGCTAAAATGTTTATAAAATTAAAAAAATACAGACCTGTGATACTGAATGAAAACAATGTTCCAGATCTCCGTGAGTGTTCCATCTGAGTTTATGTGGTGTATTTCTGTACAGGGGCCGCAAGGTCCACTGGCTCCCATCTCCCAAAAATTATCACAGGTGTCCATCGGTTTTAATCGACCTTTTTGTACTCTGCAAGCATAATGAAAATATTAAATTTAAGTTAACATTTCGATTTATAATAGATTTATCCAGTGAAGATTTAATTTCACTGTTTATATTTCATAATATTGTATCAATATTAATTTTGAAACAACTGTAACCTTCCATATTTGCAGAATTCCATTTGTTTTCAAAATATCAATTGTTTAAAAAAATGTTATTGTACTCATTGTGAAACCAAACTGCTTGATCTATTTACATATCATAATATTTGAATGTTCAGTTATGACATAAAGAATTTCTTTGTGGTTTTAGATCAAAGAAATTTGGTTTTAGGAGCATTTTGAATTTTATTTGGTGAACTCAAATAATTAGATACATTGCTAGCAACTTCATAACTGAGTTGTGGGCTGCAGTCATCAGTATACATATATTCGCAACACTTAAGGTGATACAAGTCAGCTTTCCTCCATACAAACGTAGAATGATTATTACTCCGCTGTTTTATGTTTAATTTACAAAAGTAAGCATGATACCAATTTATCTTGTCGTTAACTAGGTTCCTTGGCACACAAACTTAAAAAAAAGGATTAATTTAAAAGATAATATGATCCTTGAAAAACACAAGTTTTAATGCAACTTTCATGGTGAATAGGTCCACTCTAGTATACAAAAACTCCAAAATACTTTGTCTACAAACATTGTTTAGTTATTCAAGAGTTCAAATTACTTGTCCAAGGTTCTTTTTATGATTTTTTTTTTGTATGAATCATTGTGCATCTCATTCGACTGCTCTTCCTGCGCATTGTGCTGTGTGTGTGACAGTATGAATTTTATCTACACGCACCGATGAGTTCGAGCCGCCGACTTGTGTCATCTTAAGTAACAATAATATAAATACAAACTATTTACCCTATTTGTTTCCATATATCTCTACACTCTCGGTCCTCTTGCAAGCCCATAACAGCATCTCCACCAAAATATGTAACCAATAGATTTTCAGGCTTCAGATTGAATGGGCCTAAGAGAAGATTCCAAGCCATTTGACATGCTTCATTCTATTGAAAACAATTTTTTAATTTTTAATGATTTTTAATAGTTTTTACTGGGTTTTCTTTAATAATGTTTAGCCTTAGATGAAAACGAACCTTATAATAATCGCCAAAAGACCAGTTGCCGAGCATTTCAAAGAAAGTATGATGATGACCATCCGTCCCGACAATGTCTAGATCATTATGTTTTCCTCCAACACGGATACACTTCTGAGAGGTGACTACTCGAGGGCTTGGAGGGTTTACATTTCCAAGAAATACACCCTTAAACTGAACACAGAATAATGTTACAACATTGTTGGTGTTAGCCATGTTAGGTCAGACATAAGTGAAGGCTAATGTTTAAAATTAATTTAAAAGTTTTAAAACAAAATGTATAAGCAAGCCTTATGTTTTTTGCCTTATTCATCTAGGGGTAATGTGAACTAAAAGTTTTTTAACTGTTACCCACATACTGACAATTACTATTGTTATTTTTATAGTTAAAAGCATTTGTATTGTATCTTAATAAGATAATAATCACGTCGATTATTTAGAGCTGAAGTTGAACTATAAAGCATTGAGTCTCAATAATATTATGAATGATAATAATCGCATGAAATAGAGAAAAATAAATATCTACCTGATACATTCCGGCATTAACAAATGGTACTGTTGCATCACTAAGTGGTACGACTGAACTCGATTTAACATGTTTATGACCATAATTACTAGTGAAATATTCTATAAAATTACTTCTTATATAACTGCTCGAAGAATTTAATCTTGTCCAGGCATATTTATATATTGGTTGCCTTTTAATCGGTATTTGAAACATAATTGTAGGTTAACTTTGATCTTCGGTTCCAAATCTTTACGAAGTCGTAAGTAACACACAGACAGATATACGATTAATTCTAATAATTAGACTACATTTAAACTTAATGAAATTTATGAAGTAGTGGTCACTTTCACTTCACAATACTTCACATTATATTATATTGTAATATTGTTATTGTTGGTGGAAGATAAAACTGACGAAAACAAAATTAAAAATTATTGACTACTTGACAGTCAGTGACATTATGCTATGACTTATGACATATTATGAGTAGACCACAGGATAACTATATTGGAAACAAGAATATATTACTCTCTAGCGAGAAATTGGAATAAGACAATAATTAAAAACAAGTGCTTGTTATTATAAGAAGCAGTCTTCGCATAATCCTATTGAATAAGTAGGTAACTCGTGCCTCTTCCGCATTGCTGTCAATTTATAATGTCAAGTAAATTATTGGTAAAAGAGAAAAAAATCACTTTTTCCTGAAGGTATTTTCTCAATGTTCACGCTCTGTGTAAGTGGCAACATGTACTCTATGTCGAGCGAGAACATTATATTCTGTGAATCTCGGTGAATATATACTGTTCTGTGTTGCAAATTGTCAAAAGAAAGAAAATAATAAAACATGCAATATTTTTTTTTAAGCCAATTTTTAATCAAGCTGAGAATTAATATTATATAAAAGAAATTAAAAACTTTAAATATCAGTTTTGTACAGTTCAGAAGTGTGCCGTGTTAGATTTACTGTTTAACAGATATGCTTTTAAATAAAACCGGCAACGAAGAACACGAACGAATATAGTGTTGACATTATTTTTAGGGACACGTAAGTTTTTAAAATTGTTAAATTTCCAGCTCTAGCGCCTATTTATATATTACAAAACTTTCAAAGTTTTCGTTAACAAGTCTTATTTTTTTTGTATACCGAATTCCATTAAAATTTATAATCCTTTCTAGAATTCTCTACTGAACATCGAAAAAATGATTTATCTCAAGTGGTTCTGGTTGTGTATTGCTCTGTCGGCTGCTGAATTACTCGGTCCTCAAACTCTTAAGGACAAGGATAAAGATACTAAGGATAATGAAGAGGAGAGCTCGGAGGCATCAAATAAATATTTTGATTATGTCAAAGAGATGTCTGAAGAAGTGAATAAGGATATTAAGACTGTTCAGGAGTATGCAGAAGAACTGAGGAGAGTTATGAAAGATAAGGATGTTCAATCAAATGGTAAATTATATTAATGACTAAAAAATAATTAACCTTTTTTATAAGTGTGTCATTTCTGCAATAGATACTAATTTTATGATGCACTACCTGGTGCCCGCGACTTCGTCCGCGTTTTTTGTCTTATATATCCTATATTTTATTGTGATGTATAAGCTATATTATTGTAAAGTTTCATTGATCCATTCAGTAGTTTTTGTATGAAAGAGTAACAAACATCCATACATACTTTCGCATTTATAATACTAGCTGGTGCCCGCTACTTCGTCCGCGTTGAACAATGAAAGGTACTCTATGTCCTTTCTAGTGTCGTAGACAACGTGTATGCAAAATTTTATGGTGATAGGTTCAGTAGTTTTTGCATGAAAGCGTAACAAACAAACAAACATTTATAATATTAATAAGGAAATCCTTACTAATATTTATGTAAATGCATAATTACAAAATAATATATTTAAAAACCAAAATAGTTGATAAAACCAGTGTTTGAAACCGATGCAATACTTCAAGCATCGGTTCATCTTTGCTATTTATATTGTGTAGGCGTTAGGTATTATTTTTATTCAATGACACGTTTTGAACATGGTGGGTAGGGTTACAATTATGTTCGTGTAATGCATACGTAACCGTAGGGTAGTATGGAGTCTGTATTGGGAGTTGAAAACGATCGAGACGCGCGGCGGGTTTGAGCTCGATAATAATAATTTGGTTAATCTTGAAAATATCTTTGAAACTACATCTGTGCTTTGTTGAACCGCGTGTGACTGGGAGTTTTGCTTCGGGAACCCAGCTGCTGCCTGGAGGATCACGGTATTTCCCAACCTGTATTCCCGACTCCCTACCTACATATATATATAGTATTTCCCTGCCATGGGCCGTCTGTGCGACAGACGAGGTTTGACGAGCGAGGACCCAGGACTAGGGTAAGTAATTTACTTTTCTCCTGGACTCTTGGCTGTCGGCATAGGCTGATAGCCAGGCGTCCAAACCCCCCCCAGATCCGCGTAACGCGGACATTGTCGTAACCGTGGTCTCCATTAGGGAATATCTTCCGCTTCCACTGCATTTCCTGCTGGGAGGCCTACGGTTGCGTACAAATTGCTGGTAGCAGAGCGTGGTTATCTTCTTCCTACCTCTTTGAAGGGCTATTGTATCTTGTTGGTCTGATTTGTGGTATTAGCTGGTTTCACCTGTCATATATATATGGTAGATTTAATGTGCTTTCGTTTTCTAAATTGCAATTTTGTTTTTAAAAATTGAAAATTTCGATTTTTAAAATAAAGTTTAAAATTCGTAATTCACAGTGGGTGCCTATGAAAAATCGATACATAGGAATTTGTAACGTATGTGAAGGGAATAAGTTTCTTGTTCGTTTGTGCCTTCGATTACAAATTAAATTATTATTTTTTGTTACATTATCTATGTGTGTTTGCGCCAGTGTAACCGTTCAAGCGCGGCTTGTTAATTGTTAACGGATAGTTAAGATTGTTCGAACGTAAATACATACTCTGTCATTTGGGATTGCGTTCACTATTTAATTTTGATATTAATATTTTTATTTTTTGGTTTTCTTTGGATCTTTTGTTCATAAATACTACATTATCATTCGGGTTTACTCACTATTTAATTTTAATACTGATATTTTTTATTTTTGTAATTATTTGCGTCAGTCTATCCGACGGGCTCGGCCTAGGTTTTGTTGACGGATTAAGACTGTCTGTACGCAAACAAACACATACTTTTATTTTGGTTTTATTATTACATATTTTTTTATTTCTTTTTTTTGTGTGCTATTAAATAAATAAGTGCCTTCAGTACACATTTTGTTGCCATGCCTACTAATAAGGAACTCTTGGGCATAGCTCGGAAGCGAATCTCTAGTGTGTTGAGGTGGATGAACTCCGCCTACGGTCTTGTAAACCGCGTGGATCGCGAGATGGCATTGCAAGATAGATATAGGGCGCTTGACGGACATATGGAAATTTTGGAAGAGGCGATGTCCGTAATAGATTTATTGAGGGAGCAGGAGAGTGACCTCGTCACTGAAGAGATCCGCACTCGTGCTGAAAAGGATTATGAGCAGATCCGTGAAATGGAAGGTGCCATTAGAGAAAAGGCCCTCTCGAGGAACGCGACTGTGACTGCTGCAGAGGTTGAATCCAAAGTGCCCACTCCGGTCCCACTGTTGGGCCGCTTGCCCACTTTGGACCTGCCACAGTTCGAGGGGGTACTGCAGCAATGGATGGGCTTCCAGAACTTGTTCATGAGCCAGGTGGACTCACGTGCAGACTTGGCCCCAGCTCAGAAGCTGGCGTACTTGAGCTCCTGTCTACGAGGCGAGGCCCACCTATTGATTAACCATTTGGCGGTTACCGATGAAAACTATGCTGTGGCCATGAATATTTTGCGCAAGCGGTACCACAACATAAGACATATAGCAGATGCACATATTGCGACTATTTTGAATCTCCCGCGAGTTGCTCAACTTTCGGCTTTGAGGGGAGACCTATTGAACCCCCTTCTTGGGGCCCTTAATTCATTAAGGCGATTGGATCTACCAGTGGACCAGTGGTCCTTTATACTCCTGCACATAGTATTACGCAGAATCCCTGACGAGATGAGGAGGCGGTTTGAGCAGGTGCATGGAGGCAGTACTACTGACCACTTGCCGCCCTTCGGGGACCTACAAGCGTTCTTAGAAGCGGAGTGTATAAGAGGAGATTTGGCGGCCTCGGGCCCTTCTCCCTCCACGAGTTCGCCTCGTGCTTCGCACGAGATTGTAGCGAACCGGAACCGGACCGGTCGCGAAACGGAATGGACGCGCCCTGGTCCCTCTAGGTCGGCTGTTGCGCGTAGGCCACCTATTCACTATGCGACTACGGACGCCCGCGCGGCTTGCCAGTTTTGCAAGGGCACTGATGGGCATAATATTGTGCAGTGCCGTCGGTACTTGGAGCTGCGAATGCCGGGACGCCGTGCAGTGGCCAAACAGCGTCAGTGGTGTTATTTTTGTTTGGGCCCCCATTTTTCTCGGGAGTGCCCCCGTCCTCGACCCTGCGAGCATTGTGGCGGCAGGCACCACGTGACTTTGTGCGCAAATGTCAATGGAGCCCCTCGTCAAGGAAGTCCGGATCAAACCATGGCACAATTCTCCGGCGGTTGGAGTCCACAGCGTGTGGACCAACGTGACCCCTTTCGGCTCTCTTCGGGCGGGTGCCGAATTAAGAAGAGGACTTCGGCCCGCACATCAGGCGCGAGTTCATTGGACAGCCGCACCCTCCGGTCGCCCCCCGAGAGAGGAATTGAAAGTGCGCGCTGCGGTTCACCGCGAGTTGATTTGGAGCAGCACCCTAGACTTGGTGGCGATTGGGCTGCAATGAAGCAGACGCCAACTAGGGGATTTAAAAGCTTCTCGCCCCCGCTCGCAGAATACCCGCGTTTGGAACGACGTCCACCTGCAATTGGACGCCACTCGGGTTATCGACCCCCTACGAGAGGCAGAGGTCGAGGGGTGTATGAATCCGCTTGGGACCCCCTCGGGCCACTCCGTAACCGGTTATAGGATACTTGTGCGACAGCCTCCTTACCTGAGACGGTTTTGCTGCCGACCGCCTCAGTGCTTGTGTGGGGACCCCTCGGCGCCTGTACGGTTGTTCGCGCCTTATTGGATTCTGGGGCACAAGGCTGTATTGTTTCGCGCTGGCTTGCACAAAAATTGGACTTGAAACGTGCTGAGACTTCGAGTTCTGTTCGGGGCATCGGAGGAGTGAATGTGACCTGTCTGCTAGGCAGGACCTCCCTCGAAATTTGCCCTGACCGAGGCTCCACCTCACGACTGCACATCGATGCAATTGTCCTGGAAGACATAATGGGCAGCCATCCACAAATGAAGCTGTCTTCTAACATAATACGCGATGCTAAGCGTTTGAATTTGGCGGACCCTAAATTCTTCCGGCCAGGGCGCATTGATCTGCTTCTAGGGGCAGACGTCCTGAGCCGTGTATTGTTAAGCACGGGGAAAACCACCCTCACCGGTGGTCTAGTTGCCATACCAACCACTTTGGGACAGGTCATTTTGGGACCTGTGTTTGGTTCTCACTGTGAGCCCCCAGAGGCCCATCCTCTCTCGGTCCACTCCGCGCTCTCAGATGCAGTGCAGAAGTTTTGGGAAGTAGAAGAGCCCCCCACGGTAGAACGCATTGATCCGGTACATCAGGAATGCGAGTTGTTCTATCAGAATAACACCGGACGTTTACCAAGTGGGCGGATTTTGACTCGCCTGCCGCTGTTGTCTATTCGACCCACCTTGGGCGAATCGCGGGCTTTGGCTGAGAAGCGACTACTGTCCATGGAGAGACGTATGGCTCGGGACCCGGTTCTCCGCGAAAAATATATAGACTTCATGCGCGAGTATGAAGAACTGGGTCATATGTCTATATCGAAACAAGATTGGAGTTCAGATGAACATTACTTCCTTCCACACCACGCAGTTTTGAAGACGCCCAACGGCAAAATTCGAGTGGTGTTTGATGGCTCCGCGCCCACCTCGAATGGCGTCTCGTTGAATGAGTGCCTACATACAGGCCCGAAACTGCACCATGACATATCGGATATCTTAACCAATTTTAGAAAACACCCGGTCGTGTTTGTTGCGGATATCCGGATGATGTTCCGTCAGACTATAATTCATCCTGACGACCGGAAATTCCAGTTGATATTGTGGAGAAAGAGTCCGCGCGACCCCATGTTGGTGTATGAACTCAACACGAATACGTACGGCTTGCGCTCAAGCCCGTTTGTTGCGATACGCTCGTTGTTGGAGTTAGCGGACCGTGAGGGTTTACGCTTTCCGCGTGCAGCCGCTGTGATCCGCGAACAGACATATGTCGACGACATCTGTTGCGGAGCAGCTAACGTTGCTGAGGCTGTTTTGTTGCGCGATGAGCTCATCGAGCTATTGGGGACTGGTGGATACGAACTCCGCAGATGGATGTCGAACTCCCCCCAACTGTTGTCAGATTTGCCAGGGGAGCACCAGCTGGATCCTCATTTGTTTGAAAATATAGACAATCCGAACCTCTTGTCTGTTTTGGGAATTCAGTACAGGCCCGTCCAGGATGAATTTACCTACAAAGTAGACTTGTCCAGTTTCCCACAAGTATGGACGAAGCGCCTTGTCTTGTCTACTGTTGCCCGAACGTTCGATCCCGTTGGTTGGATCAGCCCACTCATATTTAATGCGAAATGTTTCTTACAATGTCTATGGGCTGCCGGGATTTCATGGGACGCCCCCCTTCCTCCGGATCTCCGGATGGAGTGGGAAGCGTATATCTCCACTCTCGCGGAGTTAAATCGGATTGCGATTCCCAGGCACTTCCTTCCCAAAGGGAAGTGTAAAATAAGCCTGCACGGATTTTGTGACGCATCCGAACGCGGTTACGCGGCTGCGGTATACTTGAGAACTGTGGACGTCCGCGGTTGCACGGACGTAAAGCTGATTACCGCCAAGAGCAAAGTAGCTCCCCTTCGGACTCGACTGACGATTCCGAAGCTGGAGCTAAGTGGCGCTGCCTTGTGTTCTCGGCTCTTAAATCACGTATGTAGTACCTTGGGGAAATCGCTAAAATTTGATACGGTCTATGCCTGGACAGATAGTGAAATTGTACTCTGTTGGTTACGAGCGTCCGTTCACACTTTAGAAGTGTTTGTAGCAAACCGTGTCTCACTTATACAAAATTCTCAGACCACTTTGGTATGGAGGCACGTGCCGGGTGAATGGAATCCGGCAGACTGCGCATCCCGTGGCTGTTCGGCCCCGGAATTGGTGGATCACGCGTTGTGGTGGGGACCAGAATGGTTGACCAGAAATGAAGGTCACTGGCCCACGACCTCCATTGGAAGGCAGACACAACTGCCTGACTTACGGATACACGCTGTCGAGTTGGACGCATCATCGCCAGGGGACCTTGCCCTGTTGGAGCGATACAGCTCACTCGACAAGTTATTGAACGTGACCGCTTGGATGCGACGTTTTGCACTAAATTGTCGTCGCCGGGATGGAAAACAACTATCTCCTGTGCTCACACCGCAAGAGCGGCAAGAAGCTCTTTTGTTTTGGATAGGATACGTGCAACGGGAGAGCTTTGGTGATGTAATACCTACTCTCCAGCGAGCCCGCGAGAAGCTCAAGGGTTCCATAGTTAGATTAAACCCTTTTTTGGATGAGCAAGGACTTTTGCGCGTTGGAGGCCGCCTCAGGCACGCCGATGAGCCCCTGGAGGCCCGGCACCCGTTGTTGTTGCCCAAGGATGGTCACTTAGTACGTTTATTGGTCTCGGATAGACATTTGAAGAATTCTCACGCCGGTTGTAACGCACTTTTGGCCATTTTACAACGAGAATTTTGGATACTTTCAGCCCGAAGAACCATTCGAAGTGTTCTGTTTCGTTGCCTACCCTGTTATCGTTTACGAGCACCCACAATGCAGCCCCAAATGGGAGACTTGCCTGCAGATAGGGTACGGGAGGCCAGACCCTTCGCTGGAGTTGGAACAGATTTTGCGGGACCCTTCATGGTGAAGACGTCGCACCTTCGAAATGCTAGAGCCCTTAAGGCCTATTTGTGCGTCTTCGTTTGCTTGTCCACCAAGGCCGTGCACCTAGAGGTTGTTTCCAGCTTGTCCACCGAGGCATTTGTAGCTGCACTAGGTCGTTTTGCGTCACGCCGTGGTGTTCCCACCTTAGTTAGGTCGGACTGTGGCACAAACTTTCAAGGGGCTGATCGCTATCTTCAGGATGTAATTAAGTTTTTGGATAGTGATAGGGTAGCAATAGGAAATGCTTTGTCGCGTCGTGGAATTACTTGGCGGTTTGATCCCCCTGCTTGCCCGCATTGGGGAGGAATTTTTGAATCTGTTGTGAAATCAGCTAAGACCCACTTGCGTCGTGTCATTGGAGAAACCATTCTAACCTTTGAGGAGTTAAGTACGGTGTTTTGTAAGGTTGAGGCCGTCCTCAATTCCCGTCCCTTGTGTCCATTGTCTTCCGATCCGAATGACTTGGAGGCCCTCACACCTGGGCACTTTCTGATAGGACAACCACTTACCGCCTTGCCGGAGTTCCCTTGGGAAGATTTTCCGCGACAGAGACTGTCGCGTTTTGAATTGTTACAGCAACTTACTCAGAGTTTTTGGAAGCGTTGGCATATGGAATACTTGCATATTCTCCAGCAACGCGTTAAGTGGACGGACAAGACCAGCCCCCCTCGGGTGGGTGACTTGGTGCTGGTCAAGGACTCTAATCTACCTCCGTTGCGTTGGCGTAGGGGACGCATAATTGAGCTCATAACAGGAGCGGACGGTATTCCCCGTTTCTCTCGAGTCTTTGTTGGTGACTCTGTCTTGAAGAGAGCGGTAGCCACTCTCTCTCGCCTCCCCATTGATTAGCAGCCGGATAGGTCCGGCTGGGGCGGGTGGATGTTTGAAACCGATGCAATACTTCAAGCATCGGTTCATCTTTGCTATTTATATTGTGTAGGCGTTAGGTATTATTTTTATTCAATGACACGTTTTGAACATGGTGGGTAGGGTTACAATTATGTTCGTGTAATGCATACGTAACCGTAGGGTAGTATGGAGTCTGTATTGGGAGTTGAAAACGATCGAGACGCGCGGCGGGTTTGAGCTCGATAATAATAATTTGGTTAATCTTGAAAATATCTTTGAAACTACATCTGTGCTTTGTTGAACCGCGTGTGACTGGGAGTTTTGCTTCGGGAACCCAGCTGCTGCCTGGAGGATCACGGTATTTCCCAACCTGTATTCCCGACTCCCTACCTACATATATATATAGTATTTCCCTGCCGTGGGCCGTCTGTGCGACAGACGAGGTTTGACGAGCGAGGACCCAGGACTAGGGTAAGTAATTTACTTTTCTCCTGGACTCTTGGCTGTCGGCATAGGCTGATAGCCAGGCGTCCAAACCCCCCCCAGATCCGCGTAACGCGGACATTGTCGTAACCGTGGTCTCCATTAGGGAATATCTTCCGCTTCCACTGCATTTCCTGCTGGGAGGCCTACGGTTGCGTACAACCAGTGTAATAGAAATTAAAACTGCTTAAATAAATTTATAAATTATACTAAATTATATTTCAGAAGAGCAATTGAAGATGGTGGAATCATCTCTTAGCCGGCTTCAGCAAAGAGCTTCAGCAAGTGGTTTGTTAAAAAAAGAGTCAAACATTTTAGAGGATTACAGGATTATTGATCTCACACAAGAGGACAGTGAGGAAAAGGTTACTATATTTTATTACTATATATAGCTACACCCGCAACTTTTTCGTTTTCGTACACTTGGTATTTTTGTATTTGGTACTTATAACATTTTTGTTTGTAAACCTATTGGAATGAAACAAACACTAAATGTGATGAGAAACTTGCTACAATATAGCAGTGAAAACCGCATACAATTCTGTTAAGCCGTTTCGGCGATTAGCTTGCACAAAGTCACAAACACACAGACAAACGGACAAAATTTTTAAAAACTATTTTCCTTTTTAACATGTGCACAAATTGGTTTTTGAAAAAAAAAAAAAGAATATATATGTACAAACATGGAAAAAAATGTGTATTGTTTTAAATATATTTTTTACCAAAACAGAACAATGTATGTTATTTTTTCGTCCTAAAATTGAGATACCATATCTATCAAAAGAATCAAGCTATAATGTACAAAGTATAGTGATTTCATTTTTTGGATGTTATATCAACACTCAAGAGTATATGCAAAAAAAAGAGAAAAACGTTATTATTTTTGTAATTTTTCTTTTTCAGCATAAACCAGAGGATAATCCACAAGATCTACTTGATAATTTACCTTCACTGCCCGATGAAGAAGAACCGGAGCTTACTCCTGAACTTAAAGAAGGTAAAACAAATTATTACAACATTCTGGACAGAAAAGTTTGTCCAACGTAAATATTTGGTGAAGCCGCAATTGAATTGATTGATGTATTAAACACATGATTGATGATTGATGTTAATTGATGTATTAACCCTTTTTAAAAAATAAAACTAAAAATAAATAAATAATGAAACTGGAGTTTTGTAATAGTAGCAGAGCCCAAGGAGGGATTTTTGGGACAAGTAAGGTAGACAGACACTGCTTACCTTATTTGACCCAAGAGGCAGTATACCTCATAAAGAATGGTACTGTAGAACTATGTATATGAATATATTAAGCAAAGAATAACTTCTATCGCACCCCCCATTAGGGTATGATATCTGGAATATAAAATATTCTATATTTCAACCCGGTAGGTTACACTCTACACGGTAGGTCTTGTTGCGATATAGTCATATATTGGAGGCGAATCCATATTTTCGCATCATAAAAATTCAAAAATATATTAATAAAAAATTACAGCCAAAGAAATCTACGACGCCGCAATAGCAAAACTAAGACGTCGCTCTCCAGATTTGCGGTCGGCCATATCGGAAGTGAAGTTGGCAGCCGACAAGGGCTACGTCCCGGCCAGAATCAAACTCGCTTGGTCCTTCCTGTACGGGGAGGGCACCGATATGGACGTGGATAGTGCCAAGAAGATATTCGAGGAGTTGTCGGAGGAGGGGAATCCGTCAGCTCATGCGGTAAGTTTATACATGCTAGAGAAAAGACTCTAGCTAGGATAGACTATTTGTGAATATAAAATAGAATCGACCACAAATTCAATCACACCGCTCCATACTTTGACAATCTCTTATATGGACATAGTCTCCCAAGTTGTTGAGACCCTAAATTATATAATGACACCGACTCTTTGTTAAAGACTTTGTTAAGACTTGATTAAATTCAATATTTATTATGAAAACATTGTGTCGATTGTGAAATGGGACTTATTTATGTAAAAAATACACATAACATAGGCATTGACACACACACAAACACACACACACACACACAGAGAGAGAGAGAGAGAGAGTCATATACACTCATCTATTATTACTATTTCTCAACTTCGACACTTCTATTGAGCCCAAATCCTAAAAAGCTGGGCGTCATAAATAAGGTTGGACAAAATAAGGTTCACACTTGGACAGCACCTCTCTTAATGTACGAGTTCCAAGTACTTTTTTGTGTATGGGGAGTATTGCTTCCATCATTGGGGGGGCTCAGCCAAATACCAACTTGTCTCAGTCATTTAATTGTTGTAGGGTATGGGGTTCTTGTATGCCACTGGCACGGGAGTTCCCGTATCGCAAGCTAAGGCCCTCGTTCACTACACAATAGGAGCGATAGGGGGAAGTTCCTTCGCTCAGCAAGCGCTTGCATACCGCTACTGGTCCGGGGTCACAGTGACCAGCTCCTGTCCTAAAGCTTTGGATCTTTATATGAAGGTTGCTGAAAAGGGTAAGTTTATAATACCTTTTTCATGCTTTGATTATTCCGTTCCTTTAATTTGATGTTATAAACAGTTGTCAAATTAAATTGAATGTTTTAACTGAAATATGTCAATAAAGTATAATTTGTGACATTTTAAGTAAACTTTCGTTAACTAAACGCGCCTGCTGCATTCCATAGTGACCTTTGTGGAACTATTTACGGCCGAAATTTCGTCGTTTGCTACATTTCTTGTTGTCATTAAACGCTTGCATGGAGACATTCCTGCGTGAATGAATACATAGGGCAGTCAAACTGGAAGCTGGCCATACAGTCGCCTATGAACATAAGAAACACCAAAGGGGTCCACGAATAAACTGTATTATAGTGTCAAGCGTTGGATTCGAAAAGGTCTCTCGCGCGCGGTATTAAAGTGTAATTTGGCATGGCCCCATAATGCAGTGGTGTGTTGTGTGGCAGTGGCGAGAGGCGTGTCGCTGAACGGCGGTCCGGCGATACAGCGCGTGCGGCTGATGGAGGAGGTGGAGGGGGGCGCGGGAGCGCTGGACACGGACCTCATAGAGTACTATCAACTGCTCGCCGAGAAGGGGGACGTGCAGGCGCAGGTATGCTATGTCACATGGCTAGAATTATATACAGGTGTCCCTAAATTCAACGTAAAGCGGACACGAGGCGAGAGGCTAGGAAACACCACACGTACGGAGTCTCAAAGGTTTTCTTGGTTTGATTTCAGGTGGGCTTGGGTCAGCTCCACTTTCAAGGCGGGCGTGGCGTGACACTGGACGTGACCAAGGCACTGCATTATTTCCAGCAGGCGGCTCGCACCGGCAACGCGGTCGCCAACGCCTTCCTTGGCAAAGTGAGTCCTTATTTATTTTCCCTACATAGAGATAGAACCCACCTTATTAAGACGAACACTAACCTCAGCCCGAACACAATTTTACCAGAATAAATAACCTATGAATTAAATTGTTGTAGCTTCGCGGTGTTAACTGAACAGATTTAAAATTAAATGGTGTAATTTAAATATTGTGTAAAATATGAAAAAAAAAAAAGAAGTAGCTAAAACTTTCTGATCATCTATAAGCTAACGCGGGTAACTGCAGTATATTATGTGGCCTATTTAGTGTAATCTACCTTTAAAATAATAATCAAATTTTAAATTATAGAGACGAATCTAATTAGTAAAAATAAGCTCATTTAAACATATTTCAAAAATTTCCTTAATTTTTTTTCCAGATATATCTAGAAGGTGGCGATGGAATCAAAGCTGACAATGAAACGGCTCTCAGATATTTCAGAAAAGCGGCCGAACTAAACAATCCGGTCGGGCAGAGCGGACTGGGAATTATGTGTTTGCAAGTAATTATTGTTTCTATTTCATAATAATACAATTTAATTTAATTAAGTTGTGTTAAATGCTTTATAATGATATGATGGACTAAATTTAGCAACTTTTAAAGTGGCCATGATTTGTGGAAAGTGTTTTATCCCAGGAATCTTTAAAAAAAAATCCACTTCGTTTTAGGGTCGCGGTGTCCCCAAGGATACGAATGCCGCCTTCAAATACTTCACAATGGCCGCGAATCAGGGTTGGGTTGAGGGGCAGCTGCACCTTGGATTTATGTATTTCGGTATGTTATTATTACACTATGGGCTTTTGTAAGGGATTTATCTTGTTACGAGTGAGATAAGAGATATTATTATATTAATCTTTAATCGCAACTCAGGTGGCGTGGGCGTGAGGCGCGACTTCAAGCAGGCGAACAAGTACTTCTCGCTGGCGTCGCAGTCGGGGCACGTGCTAGCGTTGTACCAACTGGGGCAGATGCACGCGCAGGGGCTGGGCGTGCTGCGCTCGTGCAGCACGGCGGTCGAGTTGCTCAAGAACGTGTGCGAGCGCGGCTGGTGGGGCGCCCGCCTCATGAGCGCGCACGCGCACTGGCGTGCCCGCGACCCCCACGCCGCATTCGCGCTCTACTCCGCGCTGGCCGAGCGCGGCGTTGAGGTCGCCCAGTCTAACGCCGCCTTCCTGCTCGACAGCGGTAACACTTTTATTACCCTTCGTGGACAATGAATGTTGCACATGTTATTATTTGCTATCAAATGTAAAGTAAAGAAGTATGAGAGATTATATTTTTGATTTGCCTTGCCTTACACAAATCTTGTCTTAGAAGATTGACACACAAACTCTGAGAGTAATGGTAGCTTGTCGTTGTTGAAGCACGAATGTTTGTTGTGGTGAACAGGTGAGGTAAAGACGTTCGGTGAGCAAGAGCGGTACCGTCGCGCGCTACAGCTGTGGTCGCGCGCCGCCGCCCAGGGTTGCTCAGCCGCGAGAGTCAAAGTGGGAGACTACCACTACTACGGCCTCGGCACCTCGCACGACTTGGAGGCGGCCGCACATCACTACAGGTGAGTAATCCTTCATTGTCTATACGTGTGATTTTATAAGCACTATCCTGACTTCTTTCTTATTAATTAATTTGAAAATATATACATTTGTTGGTGTATATTAGATTGGATGTTCTAATAGTTTATAACTTTGTTATACATTTTTTTTTAATTATAAAATTTTATGTAAATAATGAAATTTAACTGGAATAAGTATTTGACGCTCTATGCTTTTTTTGGTCTTATCAAAGAAATACGCTTTTGAATATAATTGTGTTAGAAGACGTTCGTCCGTGCGGAATAATTTGCTAAACGTGACTTAGGATAGTTTGCTTCCGATACCTATGCGGATCATTCATAGTAGTCTCCTGTGTATAACGTCGACCAATCAATGGACAATTTACAATTTCACAAGTGATAAATTGTAAGACTGTGCAGTGATCGCTTCATTTGTTTGCAATTTGACGGGTTAGAGATAGTAATATTATTATAAACGGACGGAAATATATAAGCGTTAGATTGTAAATTTTAATGTCCATTCACAATCTCACTAACGGTGACATTTATGCACGATTGAATCGATCGGTGCAGGATCGCTTCGGAGCAGTTGCACAACGCGCAGGCGACGTTCAACCTGGGCTACATGCACGAGCGAGGGCTCGGGCTGGCGAGGGACCTTCACCTGGCCAAGCGCTGCTACGACCTCGCGGCCGACTCGTCGCCCGACGCGCGACTGCCCGCCGCGCTGGCCCTCGCCCACCTCAACGCGCGCGCCGCCCTCGACGGCCTGCTTCAAAGCCCTCTCGCCCTGATCCTCCTCCAAGGCGACTCCTTCCTCTCCAACTGGGACCTCTACCTCATCACGGCGCTCCTCGGCGCACTCGGACTCGTCGTCTACGCGCGGAGGCAGGCGGCGGTCCAACCGCCGAACTAATCTAGGGTAAAATGACCCAATGTTGGCACCACTCCAATTTATTGGCACCCTAAACTGTTTACTGAAAATTAAGAAAACTAATCCATAAACTGTGTTCCGACAAAAAATAAATAAATTTTAGGTTTATGAGAATTGCTAACACTAAACAGTCAAATGATTTAAACATTGTCAAACTTTCAAATCTTATTTGGGTCGAAAGGTGCCAATAAATGGTCGTATTTCTTAAAGTGTCAATAATTGGGTATTTTACCCTATATACATTTGCGTGTGATTTAGTGAAAATATTTTTATACAATACAATGTGTTCTGGACTCGGTCGTCTTTCTTCGGAAGTAGCAAAAATTAAATCATACTTCGTCCAACCGTTTATTTAACAGCCTGGTTTTGTATTTATTGTCGAAGTTATTCCAAAGACCAGTTATCTCGTCTGGAGTGTCATGTTCAACAAATTTATAGGCAATTCGTTAGATTTATCGAAGAAACATATGTACCAATGACATTAAAGTAAATAAAATATTTATTTACATAGAATTATTTAAAGACATACGACAAAACACAATTTAGATGTGTGTATTTTGTCAATCTTGTATATTTTTCAATAGTAATGTAAAATAAGTTTCTAAACTGTTCTAATTTTCAACAATTGTTTTGTTGATATACCTACACAGTTTAAAACTATTATGTAAGTTTTATTTTGTTATATTTTGGGTTAACTATTATGTATAAAGTGTTGTAAATAAATAAAAAAGTAGACAATTTAATTAATTTAAGATGATTTTAAAATCTTAACATTGCAATGCATTGTGTAGAAAAAAAATACATACGAATAATTATTCGTAACAGTAAAAAAAAAGATTTAATTTTAAAATTTCCTTAAAGCTATCTCTCTAGCATTTCTATTTTGCTGGCGATGTCATCAGATGAGTAAAGACAGTCCATTGACGGGTTTTGTTTGACCGGAGATTTGTTTTTCTAGAACAAAAAAATAATAATGTATAGAATCACCACTTCCAAATGGTTATTACACCTCAACTATTCCCCTTCATAAGCATGTGACTCATTCCACATTTGTAACTAACAAAAAGTTACAAAAGTAGAATGTTACTTCCTCTCTCACAAACAGCGAAAAAAAAATTCTTCTCTTGCAACTGCTTTATATGTAATTTCAGTTACGAATATGGATGAAGGAAAAATGACAACGAGCCCTTAAAACCTGGGCTCGACCGCGAAATGAGCGAGGTCATTAATGAGCCCGCTTAACTCGCAACGGTAAATTTCATAGATGAGGCTCGACCGCGAAAGAGTCGAGCGGAGCGGCTGACATTATCATTTTAACTATTTCTCGCTTCAAAAAACTCACTCAGCTCATTTCGCGATCGAGCTTCGGCTTGACCAATAAAATTTTAAATAACTCAAGACGTGAGTGGATGAAGGCGTTATTTCGCATTTTTGTGTTTTTTCGTTTTTTTTTTGGGTAATATGTCCTTATGAATGTCCTTATAAAAGTTGAAAAGTGCAGAAAAGTTTACTTTTGTCAATGGAAGAGGGAGCTATGTTCATTTTTTTAAAATTAAATGATAGAAGTGTTTAATTGCTATCATACCATTAATATTTTACATTATTTACACAACTTTTCATCATAATTTAGTACAAGAATCAGTTCCGTGGCGAATTATCTTAAAAATTAAAAGTAAAACCTCGATTTATTCAAAATTGGATTTATGCGACATACCACCTTCATCCACTCAAGTCTTCAACTCACCCAAAACTGCGAGTACTCTGGCGAAATAGTCTCCAAGTAGGCGATTTTGTCCTCCATTTGTTTCAGCCGCCGATAGATGTCCGGAGACACGGGCCCCACGTTCAAGTACCTCTCGAGTGAACCAACTCGTTCGGCGATGGACTGGGGCAGTTCCGTGCTCCCGGACAACTTCCTTTTATTTTCTATTCGGTGCACAGTCTGCGGACCCCATTCGTTGTTCACTTTGCGTACTGAAATCGAATCAACCGTTTTAACAGTATCATAATTAACTCAATTGAGTTTATAGTACACCTCAACTGTGTGTGTACCATTTATTGTTTTTTGTCTATACTAATATAATATTATAAAGAGGAAATATTTGATTGTTTGTTTGTTTGTATTGAATAGGCTCCGAAACTACTGGACCGATTTGAAAAATTCTTTTACCATTAGAAGCCGACATTATCCGTGATGAACATAGGCTACTTTTTACAGCGAAAAAATGCTACATTCCTACGGGAAATCTAAAATTAAAGTAAACACTAGCGGCTTGGCCCGGGAGATAGCGCCATCTATCCAAAATACGGTAGATGGCGTTTTATACTTTTCTACGCGGACGAAGTCGCGAGCACCAGCTGGTAAATAAATAAACAGATGATATATTCACCTTTCAAATGGCTCTTGGAATCGCTTCGTTTCATAAACTCAGTCCGTACTCTTGCACAAGTCTCCGAGTCTTCGGTCTCGCTTTCAGACTTCGACGGTATGAAATCGTGTATATTTGTTATGTTCACTTGTTCCCTCTTCCTCTCTATGAAATTCTGTATGCGTTTATTTAATTCATCGCTCGATACGTTGATTTGTATCAGATTTTTATTTACATTTTGTGGCATTGATTCCGGTTTCTGATCTGTAACGAAGTTTATCTCTCACTTAAGGATATAAAATGGCCACGCCACAGGACTGAAGAGTATTATCATTAATAAACTATAATTTTTTATATATTCCCCTAAAGAAATAGCTTTTAAAATTACGGCGGTACATTTTGTTCTTAAGACGTTCCGGCTCGAAGGACCATAGAAAATAAAAATGCATAGTAAATTTCATGAAATGTATATTGAACTGAAATATAATACATATTTAAACTACATAAAAAAAAACAACCACTGCAGACTTCTTGAATCTAAATAATAACAAAAAACTTCTTACAAATAAAAGCAACCAATCAACAACTACAATAGTACAGATCTAATTTTCTACAAAATATAAAGTTATATAATAAATAATTTATCTTCTACAAATGTACTTTCAATTCTATAGTTTAACTTTAACAACTAAAAATATAAATAAAAACAGTACACACATACTATGTACATTGTTTTATGAAATAAACAACTTTTCATGGAAAAACACCAAAATAGACTATGTACCTAAAAATATTCAAATACAGCAAATATATAATATATTAAATAATACAACATTTAATTAAAGTTTTCTAATAACAATAAAAAGAAAAATATGATCCTTCGAGCCGGATACAAAAGAAAAATGTAAATAGTTTTCAATAACAATTTCTCTTAAAATATAAATAAATAATTTAGGAACATTTTCACAAAACGCCAAACAATTTTCAGACTATTTTTTTTTAAATATTTTGTCGTTATGTTTTTACAATATTTGTATTTTCCAAATTTAATGTTCTAAACTTGTTTTTTACTCAAAGAAACTCTTCAGGTTTATTAAAAGGAAATTATGCAATATTACATAATTAAAGAATTCTATAATAAATAATTAATTAGACTTTATTGTGGAAAAAAATTTCCATACGTTTTTCCTGTTAATAACTGTTCTTTATACTACAAATTACATGAAATCTTTGCTTTTCCGATATTGATTCTTTTCAGTTTTATCTATTCTATACTAGTGAATATTATAAAGAGATAAGATTTGTTCGTTTGTAATGAATAAACTCAAAAAGTGCTAGGCCAATTTTGAAAATTCTTTCACCTATATCATCAGCTTTCAGCTAAATTATCAGCGAGTAACATGGGCTATATTTTATAAAGTTACGCGGACGAAGTCGCGTGCAACAGCTAGCTAGTGTAAGATATTTTGGATATAGATAGAAACTGTCATACAACGTTAAATATCAATGGTCAGTTTTAGAAAACCTTACAAAGATTTTATAAATTAGCATCAGGCTGTTTTAATGATATAATAATATCGGTAAAACATAGCCTTTTAACAAAAATAAAATTTAATTTTAAGCCATCATATGCCTCGAATATATTTATATCTGTAAAGATATTTATTATTTGATGTGCCCAATGAAATCCCAAAACGTAATACAAATTTAGTTTTGTTTTCAAAATATTTAAATGTGAACCTATGAGCAGACCACAGTTTTAGTTTTGATTTTATCAATGCAACCTTTCTAGGTCTCTACTCTTTTAGGGCTCTCTTATTCCCGAATAACGCAAGGCTTCTATTTATCTAGTTTAGAAACTATATCAAATAATAATCCACATTTTTAAACACGAATTCAGAGTTGATTAGTTTCAAAGACTGCATTCTGCTAAAGTTAATACTTTTGCAAGACTATATTTTACATGCTATCTTTTTCTGCGACTTCATCTGCGTAATACTTCCTAGATGTTAAAATATCTATTCATACTCTCAAAATCAAAAATCAAAAAATATTTCATTCACCAAAAATTCTCATTTCCTCCTTTGAAAGTAGTCAACTCCTATAGACTATCTGTGTTGTTTAGCTTAAGCATCGTCTGAATCCGTTCAAGAATTCACCCGTGATTGAGTCAACATCAAACAGTAGAGGTTAACAATAAGTGGGCCTAGACAGTTTGACCGTTAAGGCGATGTATACTAGACCACGCACATTCCTTGTTCTCCTTCCAGGCGGGCGTTGCTCCCTCGTACACCTCCTTCTTCCAAATGGGAACGCTCGCCTTGAGCCGGTCGATGCAGTGGGAGACGGCGTCGAGCGAGTCTCGTCTGTGTGGACTGCTCACTGCGATCACAACTGACGCCTCGCGGCAAGGGACATTTCCGAGTCTGTAACACGCGACAAAACTTCTCTTGTCACTTCAAAGATTTGCGGGCACAGGTTTGGAATATTCTTTTTAAAGATTTTAAGCCCTGGTAAAAAAACCATATCCAGTGGACACAAGACAAACATAATAATATGTTATCAATTCCATTTGTCTTATAAAGTACCTCTATAATTTAAAAACCAGTTTCGAAGATAATGCATTTAAAGTGTATGTAATCAAAAATAAACCAATTAAGTGTTTTCGCTTGTTAAACGAAATTACACGAAGTAAAAACGTGTATTATGTACATATTACATCCTAACAAAAAATAGGTAGTGTTTGGCTGAGCGGGTTTCTTTTTTCATTTTATTTTCTTTATTGCATTAATTAAGTTTAAGTTGTATTAATAAAATTATTGTTTAGTTGCAATGCGTATGTTATCGTTCGTTTCAATTTCTAGTTGGTATTTTATCTGTGTATGCCTTAAAATTGCCTTATGTTGCCTTAGACCTGTGTTGTAATTTTTTTGCTGGTGCTGTTGGTGTACCTCTCGAAAAATAAATAAATAAATAACACGAGTTTGTATGTAGGACACTATTCTACCGATTATAAAATTCTGTCATCAATAGTTAAGTAGTTTCGCCGACAAAATTCTCTTATTAAAGTCAGTAGGTAATAATAGAATACGGCTGTTTAAACTGACGTGATCGAAAGCGGCATTATAAATTCACTTCGTAAACTAAATTATACATGCTTACGTGAAAAATTAAATGGAAAATTGTAGAGTTGCAATGTTAAAAAAAAACGGATGCAAGCAATTTACTTGCGCGTAGGTAACAGTTATTATCTTTACAGCGAGTTTCACGAGTGGCCTTGTCGTAAGTAGGTACATACCTATTTTTACCAAACTCTTTAATGACTGCACAATGATAAAGCACTATGTTTTGTGTTCACGGTTCCACGACTTTGTACACGACACAAATATTGTATAAGTATTGTATCGCTTGATGGAAAAAACCCCCCTTTTTTTTTCAAAGTTAAGGTCAGAAGTCAGCAGGCAGTCCACTAGTCCACTTGATGGTAGATGGCTACTGTCGCCTATAACATAAGCAACACCATATAGGTGTTGCAAGTGCTCTGCCCACCATACAAGGATTAATGATAAGGGATAATGAAGGGACGGGGGAATGGGTTCAGTCAGGCATCCCTCACTCACTCACTGAAACACAAAAGTAGACTAGACATGCTATTATTTCACAGCGGTCTTGTTATTTTCAATTTATATTTACAGCCAAGGAAATAACTGGCAATCCTTGGCTGAAACATGAACTATCACAGAAGCAGTCCTATGAGATAGCGTGATGGATAATAGCGTACACAATAATATATGACATGCTTACATAATATGAGAAGAATCCTGTAGGTAATTCATAATTGCCATGATTGACATTAATTTGTTAAAAAAAGATGGTCATCATTTTCAATTGTAACGCAAGAGAACTATAAGGCTTCTTAATATTCTGGAAACTTAATCCAGAAACCTTGTATTGGATTGGGGTAAAAATATTGGCTACAAATTGAAGCCACTTTATATTATACTAGCTGGTGCTCGCGACTTCGTCCGCGTAGAAAAGTATAAAACGCTATCTTTCGTATTTTCGATAGATGGCGCTATTTCTCGGGTCGAGCCGCTAGTATTTACTTTTATTTTAGATTTCCCGTAAGAATGAAGCATTTTCCCGCGGTAAAAAGTATCCTATGTTCATCACGGATAATGTCGGCTTCTAATGGTAAAAGAATTTTTCAAATCGGTCCAGTAGTTTCGGAGCCTATTCTATACAAACAAACAATCAAATCTTTCCTCTTTATAATATTAGTAAAGTATAGATCAGAGAGGACCTTTTGGTAGGCACTTATTAAATTCATAGCTTGTACTTTACAAAAAAAAAATCAAACCTTAATATGTTTATAATGATATCAAAAGAAAAACATATCATCATACGTAAATAACAAATTCTGACATCTTGATAGAACGCTCATAATTTGTCTTGATAAGTGTTACAAAAAAATACAAGTAAGTAAAAACAAATAATGACGCAATTTAATGTTCAGATAACAGACATTATTTATGTTAAGGAATATAATATAATACTATGTCTCAACAGTAAATATGGGTCATCTCTTAGGTCAAGAATTCAAGACTGGGGTAACATTGTTTTAAATTAAATAAGAATGACTTTTATTATTGAAATCATAGATTATTATCTTTGGTGGTAAGCAGGTTTCGGCTACGGGAAGTAGCTCAGGATACTCGGGAATTTGAGTGTAATTTACTCATAAGTGT
The DNA here is from genome assembly GCA_918317495.1 of Synanthedon vespiformis. Lineage (NCBI taxonomy): Eukaryota > Metazoa > Arthropoda > Insecta > Lepidoptera > Sesiidae > Synanthedon > Synanthedon vespiformis. Next base: position 1,228,022 of record OU906962.1, read on the forward strand.
TGGCTTTGAACGTTGAGAAGGTTGAGGGCTTCCCTTGTACTTTCGGTCAGTGATTCGGAGGTAAACACCAAAGTTGTATTGACTGACTATCAATGCACAGCCAAAACTACTAAGTCTAGAAAGCTAATATTTGGAATATACATTTATCTTATAACGTAAACATCCACTAGGAAAATATTTTTTAAAATATCAACTCTGTGAGAAGCCGGGGGCCGGTCGCTAATTCATACTAATTACCTCAGAATGGTTCTCGAGGAAGGTTTTAGCATATAATTTGATCCATGCCATGCCGGGAACAGACCGCTAGTTAATATTATAATGTAAGAAGAATTGTACGTTTGTAATTTAATAAACTCAAAACTACTGTACCAATTTTGAAAATTATTTCAACTTTAGAAAGCCACATTATCAGCAAGTAGCATAGGCTATAATTTTATAAAGTTACTTGGGTGAAGTCGTGTGCAAAAGCTAGTAAGTATAATAATTAATAAAAATAAACAAATTGACCAAACAATTTTTGTATAAAAACTTTTACCTGTGATACATAGCGATTCCATGTACCGCGGGCCACTGTTTTCTGACATCTTCACAAATACACTTCATTGATTTCAACGCCATCGCTTCGTAGGCTTCATACTCTAGTCTCACAACCTGTTTAAACAAAATACACATTCTATTTATATTTTTGCGACATTTGTTTGTTTAGATGGCATTATTGGTGGCACTACCCACGCCTGTTGTAGCAAAAAGAGAATTTCTATTGCCTAATACACACCACTTAATAAAATCCAAAGTCCTAGGTTTGAACAAATTTTCAAAAGTAAAAAGTCTTCAGTCATTAACTTAATAGCGGCATGGCATTTTGCAGTCATATACTGGGGAAGCAATCAGCCAGCCCCTGTTTCGGCAGTGATCGCGTTCTTATAGAAGACAAAAATTAAATATATATATATATATATATATAATTATCTAGATCTTTTAAGTTGGACCAAATTACACATAGTTACGAAATTTTATCAAAATCGGTTCAATAGTTTCGAAGTTCATTGAGAACAAACAAGTAACACGCAATTTTTATGTATATAGAATAGATATATGCTGTTGTTTCAGTGATGAAGTAGGTCACCTGTTGTTCAGCACCCTTTTTTATGAACAATATATTTTGCTACTAATAGAGAGAGATTGCCATGAGTATGATCTAAATCACTCATTCCATCAGCACTAATCAACTGAGAAGGAAGCTGACCACTTCCCTTCTGACCTAACCAACATAGTCTTCTACTTCAAATATGATCTTTGTCTACAAGATTCAAACTTGGTCTTTGGATTATGCAACAAATAATAAAATAATCTCAATTGTACCTTTATTAACCCAGCGAGCAGCAATCACGGAGAAGAACATGAACAAATTGATATTTTAAAGAGACATAATATACCTAACAGTAAATAAATAAAATTATTTTTACCTTTTTCCCCTCAAAATTATCTCTTGTAGTACCAACAAATATTGACACTGCTCCGCAAGAGTCGTCCACTACCAATTCACTTATTTCTTCAACAGACAACTTGTCAACAGTTAACTTTAGATGATCCATTTCTCAGTTTTGTTTATTTGTTAAGTAGAACAGAAGAATTATCCACCGCTCAATGGAGGTATCACAGCGATACTGTCTAGTTCTCTGACTTCTATATCCACAGATTCCTCGCAGACCTCTTCATTCTTTGCTAACAAAATATTATATCTTATAGCTTCTAAATTGTACTTATTGATTATTGTATTCAATAATTGTTGATAAGTAATCTTTGTTGGCAAACGGATAATGTCCTCTCTTAGTCCAGCTAGTTCCTTGGATTGTGCAAAAAATAATAACTTCACAGCGACATGTTGTACACTGTCCATAATTTATTCTGTAACAAATAAGTCTTATTACTGACTAGTATCTAATAGGTAGTAAGGGATTAAGTGGCAATAGGTGGAACATATCATAAGGGGCTCAGAGAAACATATATCTCAATATGATACTCAAGAGATGAGAAAAGAAAAAGAGATAAATAAAGCATTCAGAAGGTGGGACAATGAAATCTCTGCAATGGTGAACATGGACCAGGGTGGCAACTGAGGGAAAATTGGAGAAAACTGGAGGCTTTTTCCTAGTTTAACATATATTACATAGTGTTAAAACCAGGCAAAAGCTAGTGTTTTTATTATTTCTGGTTAAAAACCCAACGACTTTCTAGAGTGGTTGTTGATGGTCAGGGTAGCGAAGACAAACTTTGATGCCCTGCCACAACTATCCTCGTGGGGAGGGCTATGCTCCTAGTCAGAACCTCGGGGTACCCGACAGTGGAGGAACGCTGGCTTCACGACCTGTCCACTGCATAATTGCTTGTGCCTTCAACTACTTGCCAGATAAATACCAGAGCCTACTTGGAAAAACTAGTTTCTACCGTTGGTCTTTTCGGGAATCGAATCCGGGACCCCTTAATCAGAACGCTAAGGCTAGTAAATTATACACCTTAACAGGTAAGGTGAGTTAAGGTCCGGTCAGCGGTCATCCTTAACTACTCTACCAATGGGCTCGAATATTTTTAGAAACTACAATACTCAAACACTTGAATTTTATAAGGAACAGGTATTATAACTTAAGTAATGTTAGATAATACATCATCATTGTAAAACTATTGTTAAACAACAATTATTAATTATTAAACTATTTGTAAAGAATACCGTATTCAAATGTTGATACTAAAAAATAACACTGATGAAATTATAAATGTCAGACACAAAAAAAAACATATAAAATGCAAGCTTCACGTACCATATTTTTAGATATTTCAATTGATTTTTCCTCGGATAAGTAAAATTAGAAAATGATAACAAAAATATAACCTAATTATAACAACACAGCAGACTGACAAACTCAAGCAACATTCCACCACGAAAACAAAAGTTGACTGACTCACAGATTATAAAGACTATGTTGTTTCACAACAGATAGGACACTGTCTGAACGATTCTAATGTATTAGCAAGTTCGGTATGCGAGACAAACCGTCATAGACAATATAGAGCTGTACCCATAATAGTTGTGTTATCGTCTATGGTCTACTACTACACATATTATAGTTTGACTTATTTATTGAGATAAAAAAAACAACCAAAATTTTTTCCTTTGTTTTATTGAATTTTCTTGTTTTTACAAATTTTTGTAACGCTAACTTTTGTATAACTGTTGCAATAAACTATAACCCTTCAGATTTTGCTTATATAAGGAGAGACACAAAAGTTTCTCCTCAAAATTATAACGTCGAGCATTTTTATTTAATTTTGAATTTCTGAATTTTTTGAATTGAATTCAGAATGATATTTTTTTTGCATATAGTTTAAACTGTCAACAAGTTTTTGAAATTCTTTTGTTTGTGTAAACTCTTCTGCATTTTTAATATTTTTTTCATTGTCTCTTCTGATCTCAAATAGTCTCCTCCTTTTCAAAATTTTCTTGCAACTGTTATATAGCCTTCTGCATTTGGGTGAAAGCTCTGTGAAACGATTTATTAATCTCATTCGCGGTGAACGAGTGGTTCCTGAAATAAAACATATTCTTACAAAAAAAGCTAAATACACAGATTTTTTAGAAATTTATTCACATTTCTAATAAGTCTTCTTTTATAAACTCAAGTTTAACTTTATATATTTAAACCTAGTTAAAATTTAGACAGACAGGGGAATTACTTTAATGCATCGAAGATTTCAATCAAAAGATATGGCCGAAAATTCTGCACAATGGGATGAGCGCAGGCGCTAAACCCAACTACAGTTGCACACCAGCTAAAGAATGTGTTGTCTGTGTTTAAAATTGTGTTTAGACAAAAGTATATATGTATTTTATACTTTTGTCTTTACTATAATGTATGTTGTGTTTTGAAACACAGTTTCGCTAGTAATGCCGCATCTCTTGATTTAAATCTTTGTAATGCATCATTAAATAAACTTCCTTTAACAAAATTAATATTATAGTGTTGTTTCAAATTAAATTACATATTATAAGTGTTTATAAACAATTCAATGTTGCCCCATAGTTAAGGTGCAATAGAAATGTTACCAAATCTTTTGTTAATTGGTTAGCTTACCTCTTACACTTGAAATGGGTGACTTGCGATTAGAAGCTGTACTTTCTTCCATGTTACTACTTTGTTCAATTGTATTTAATGTAGCTGTAATAATAATTTCCATAAAATTATTACATAAATATTATACTACTGTACTCATTGTTTCTTCATTGAATCATTAAAAGAACAACACTTACCTTGTTTCCAATTCTTCCAGGTTTTTTCGAATATGTGTGATCATTACTGGAAATGGAATATGTATGATCTTGTGTACCTAAAACAAAAAAAAGATTATGAATAAAATAAGTAGGTTGAGCTAGACTGAGATTATGAAGATGTTAATATTAGTGAAGTTAATTAAAATAATTTATTTTTACTGACCTATATAACGCTCAGGATTGCTTAGGATTCCAGTGCTAACTTCTTCGTCAGTGAAAAGAGAAGGGCATTATGTATACTGTCTCTTGTTGTTAACTAAAAACTTTTTCTCAAAATGTTTAATGCAGATTTTTCTTTGCAAGATCTGTTGATGCGACATCGATACAAGATTTTGACAATAAGCCGATGCACGAGATACCCATAGTTCTCGCAACCTAACATTTTTCGGAAAATTAAACAATGTCACTTCATCTTTCGACAACCCACAAATACAGCACTTCGTGATCGGCATTGTGGTTGTTACTGTTAAGTCGTTAGAGAAAACAGCAATGTATCTTTAAAGAAGTCGTCGGAATCCAGTAATCAAGCAGTAGTCGTTATGTTATAAATCTACGTCGGTATCCAGTAATCAAGTAATAATCCTTTGAGAAATCCACTTGAAATAGGCCACTCACTAAAATCTTAAAAAGAAAATTAACCTCTAAACCTCTATACACTTTCAGACAGAACTCAAAACAAATAAACAAATACGTCACGTGATCACGTCCTCCTAAATATGGCGGCTATGGAAAGTGGCGCCTCTATACCGTTTGTGTCGCATACCGCAAACTACTAACTTCAGATCGAATAATATGAAGTGTCCATGCCGTGGACTGACTGACAGAAACTAGAAGAACTAGAGAGTGAGTGGCGCGAGTAAGGAGCGTAGAGATAAGGAGAACAATCTTATATGGGTGTTAAACAAAAAAAGTGGCAACTAAAATCGTCGAATTGAGATGGCGCTGGTGTGTCTAGGGCAGTGATCTAGAGAGTTTGAGAGTATGAAATGAAACGGAGTGAAGTGCGCGCTGAGTTGAATTGTTTACTATCACTAGCTGCAACCAGCGCCATCAGTTCGTCGTCTTTCAACGGACACTTTTAATACACGGAGCTTGCGCTCCTTTACTTCTATTCTCCTTGGGCGCGAGTGGCTGGCTGACGTGCTGACTGAACCATAGAGCAAATTAATAAGAATGATGAAAACTCGGATCAAGTATCAATGGACAGAGGATACAGATTTTATGCGTGTCACTTTTATGTTAGTGTGCAGCTATCAATGTGTGTTAGTGTGCGTTAATAGGGATGTGACTAGTGTATCGATCGATATCGATAACCTAGACATATCAAATTGAATGTCGAGAGTTCTGTGGTTTATTTAATAGTTGTCCCAGTTGTCTCTGTTGTCACGTCTTATTTCTGAGCATTTTGGAACTTGAAAAATTGTAAATAAAAAATGGGAGTAAAATTCCGATACATCACTAAAAATGATGTCCAAAACAGAGATTTTTATTTTCATAAATTTAAGGTATAAAATTTGATTCTCATCAGTATTGCATGAGATTGTTTTACTTACAACTACTAAAATTTAATGGTTTTCCGTTTTTTCTTATTATAAAACTCATCGTAAAGCTTAAATAATATAATTAATGACTTAAGTATGAAATGATAATTCCGGGTCTTTCACTTCTTCTTTTGTTGTTTTTGACGAACAATACACAGCTGAACAAGACATTATATAAATTTTTCAATTAAAATTTAATTAAAACACTGAGATTTCTTAATAAATTAATAAAATACTGCACAATACCGTAATGTTTTTACCGACTAGGCGGTCCTGAATTGATACATCTCACACCGACAGTGTGTCGTTGCCAAACTTACAATAATTGTCTCTTTTACTCGTGGCACACCTCAGTAACATAGACAGAGATACAAGGTGTTTAGTTTAATACAGCTACAGAAGAGCGGCAACATCAGGCAACATCTTATCACTCTGTCCATATAGTATATGATACTTGGTCCGAGAACAAAACGAAAACATGGATAGAAAAATAACTAAAAGCTGCAAGGGCCATAGATGTAGTGGTGTACTCAGATAAAACAAAACAAGAACTAAATGTCTAATCTCAGGGTTTTAGTTATTATTCTATGGTCTCAGAAGCCCTGGTCGACTAGTCACATCCCTATTCACGCACACTAAATGTTATCAAGAGAAAATTACTTGTATTTCATTTAGAGAACAGACATTACATTGACATAATATTTCTTTTTTATTAAATATATCAATAAACAAAACATACGTTGTCAGTAACAAAAAGGTTATGCATAACAAACACATATTGATAGCTGCATACTAGCATAAAATAACACGCAAAAATCCATACCTCTGTCACTCTGTCCATTGAAACTTGATCCGAGGTTTTGTTGGCCCATTTTTGATTTTATAACAGAACAAGAAGTATTGGCGCCTTATGATTATATACTGTGTTATAGTATTCTGTGTTAAGCGCATATCATTCGATGAAAGTAATTTATTATTACATTACAGGGTTTTTCAGTTTTTCTACTTCTACTTACATTACGTATGTTACTTACAACCAGTTGAACAATATGTAAATGTGAATTTACCATAATTATTATAATTTTCAAATATATTTATTTGTTCTGTGCTTTGTTTGACATTAATGCTTACAGTTTTATTTTATTTACGTTAAAAGTGACAGTTAGGATATAAAAATTTACCGGATTTCATTCAAACGGTTGAATTGTTTGTATGTTGGTTGGCTAACTATGTTTCACGACTTGTGTTTGTTTGGATACAACTACGAATACTAAAGACAACTGCTTTTTGGCAAGATTCCCTCGGGCGCGCATGTTACATAAAGCGAGCGCCGCACAGCGTGCACCACAAAAAGGATAAAAATAGATTTTCAGTGTGAGTCGAGAGATACGTTTTACACTTTATCCGACGTTATTGTTTGCTTGAAAATGACACACATACCGCATCAGTGATCTCCACAATGCGCTAGAAATCTCAAGTGAAACTATTTAAAATCGTCTAACTGTAAACTCTGTGCTGACTTTTTTGTATTATGATTTATTGCAGATCGACATTGAAGCGAAGTTCAGAAAACAGGGCACGGAATTTGTGACTTCGATTCGTTCGGTCATACCCTAGTGCAGTGTTCGTATTCTTATAAAATGGCTCATCATGTTGAACACATGGATGTAGACTCAATTGATTCTGATTTTGACAAAGAAAATTCTTACCACCATGGAAATGTCTTACTTCAGGCGTCATCCATCGAAAAGGGCTATGAGGAAATGGACGTATCGGACTTAAATATGAAATTGAGGTATCCTCTCACTCCAAATTCATCACCGATGTCTAAAAGTTTAACTGCAAACTATACAGACAATAAAAATAGTGACTTGCAAGATGATTTTAGTAACATAAGTCGGTCATTGAACTCGTCGATGACTAAAAGCGATAAACAGAAAATCCCTCTTCAAGTGATCCCACCTGAACAGTTTGTTGAAAGAAACTTGTCAGTGTTGCAACCGATAAATTCCACTGTCACCATTGAAGGGAGCAACATCACCGTTAAAGTTAGTGGTGCGAGCGAAGCTGAAGAAGACATTTCACTTCCCAGTTCTGTGTCGTCTACAGCTGCACATACACCTGAAGCCACAACACCTACAAAGGAAAGCCCGAAGAATAGTGACTCTTCAATTATCAGAGGACTTAAGAGCGTATTTAATATGTTCCGTCCTTCTCAGAGCCCGATTCCATCTGGAGATGAAGGAAAGTTTGAGCAAGCTCCTATGGATATTTACCAGCAGAATGATGACACGGATGTTACATATAAACCCATGATCGCTTCGACACCATTAGCCACCCACAAAAGTGAATCCTGTTCATCTAAAAGAAATAGCCCGCACAAAGAAAGCCTTATATTTAATAATGATTTGGAAAAAGAATTGAAATGGAATGAAGAAAATGTGTTCTTTAATTTCAAAGAAAAAGTCCCAGTGTTTCCCCTTCACACACAATTATTTGAGAATAAAGTAAAAAGTTGTACAAATGTAAAAAACAAGGAAAATATAAACACTAAAGAAGTATTGGATGAAACTGTTGATATTTCAAATAATACAATAATTGGAGAGGGAAATATGAATGAAGATCAAACAGTCAGTGACTCAGAGTTTTTGGATTGTGAAACAACATTCACAAAGAATGATTTTCTGTTGCATAGTGATGAACAAAATGCCAATGTTAAGTCACAATCACACATACAAAATGATAACAAAACAAGCATTCCAGATATTTCAAATGAAACTATGACAATAACAGTAGAAAATGATAAACAAAAAGAAATTAATATTGTAAATGACGATGTAATTAAAACTGAAAGTAAAAGTAATATAAATTTTACAATAATTAATTCTGTACCACAAATACTACACAAGGAAAATACATCTGAGAGTTTTCAACAAGGATATATAACAAATTTGACATCAGAGATACATCAAGAAACATTCGAAGTAGATAATCTTACTGAAAATAAAAAAGATGAAGGACATAATAGTAGCTATTTACAAGCTCTTAATGATTTAAACAAGGTACTAACTAATGAAGATTTTACTAAATGCAAAATTGAAAAAAATTTAAAAGAGACAGAAAATGAAATGTTGGGCATAGAAAACGAAATTACGAATACTACACCAGCTGAAGTTCCTTTGCCTGATATTAATGATCTGAGTCTATCACATGGAACAAATATGGATGTTACTAATCGATCACTTTCTGAAGTAATAAGTGATGTAGAAAATTTTATAAATTCTCAAAATGATGACGATAAGGAAACATCTGAAGTAAAATCTAATGTAACATTCAATAATACAGAGACTAAAGATTGTGCTACTATAGTTAGTGAAGATATTAAATCAAATAATATTGAAGACAGAATAACAGATAATATTGACACATCCTTTTCTAAATGTATTAAAGAAGAAGAAATTACAAATACAAACTTAATCGAAACGCAAAATGTAGACTCTGGCGATATCAACATAAGTAAAGTGAATGAACAATATTCCCTCAATGAGAACGAAATATACAACGTAGAAAGTGAAGTGAAACAGAAAAATGAAACGTCTGCCATTTGTAATCAAATTAAAGAATCAAGTCTCATTAAAGAAACATCCGACGTTAAATCTAATTTAACATACAATAATATTTTATTGTCGTCTACTGAGTCTAAAGATTTTGCTACTGGAGTTAGTGAAGATATTAAATCAAACAACAGTGAAGACAAAGTCACAGATAATATTGATACAACATCCGTTTTAAAGTATGTAGAAGAAGAAATTACAATTACAAATATAGTTGAAATGCAAAATGTAGATTCTAGTGATATGAACATAAGTAAAATAAAAGAACAACATACCTTCAATGAGATTGAAACATACAGCGAAGAAGGTGAAGTGAAACAGAAAAATGAAACTTCTGCCATTTCTAATCAAATTAAAGAATCAAGTCTCATTAAAGAAACATCCGAAGTTAAATCTAATTTAACATACAATAATATTTTATTCTCGTCTACAGAGTCTAAAGATTGTGCTACTGCAGTTAGTGAAGAGATTAAATCAAACAATAATGAAGACCAAGTTACAGATAATATTGATACGGATGTTGTTTTAAGGTGTGTTGAAGAAGAAATTACAAATACAAATATAGTTGAAAGGCAAATTGTAGAATCTGGTGATATGAACATAAGTAAAATGAAAGAACAACATTCCCTTAAAGAGAACGAAATATACAGCGAAGAAGGTGGAGTGAAACAGAAAAATGAAATTTCTAGCTTTTCTAATAAAGTTGTTAACGATACTAAAAACGAGACTGAACTGGCTGATACGCCAAGTGTTGAATCAAAGAGTAAAAAGCCAGAAGAAGAGGAGAATAAAGACACTGTCTCAATTAGTGTTAACAAAGAATTTAATATGGAAGTGGCTACAAAAACTCTAAATCAAGATACGTCTTTTATAAGGAAAGCACAAAATAAAATAGTCAGTCAAAATAGAGAATTCGCTTCTCCCACTTCTGTAGAATTTACCTCCAAAGAAATATCTACGCATACTATGGTATCTAATATAAACGATAAACCTGAAGATAGTTTGTCTAAAAGTGTTCTTATTGTTAACGACACTTTGCTACCCAGTGAGCAGTCGTCAGTACAATCAAACGATATAGACCATGAAATTCCTAAAGAAAAGACTGAAGAAGTTATAAATAAGTTTGAGTCACAGCCTTTGTTTAAAATTGAAAATGTTGAAGTCGTACCTGCAGCTATCGTAAATGAAGTGATCTCTAGTACTAACACTGAAATAGTTGATGCGGAGTTACCTATTAAGGATATACAAGATATTTTAAATTCACTAAATTCACCAGCAGCAGGACCTTTACCAATCGATGTCGTAATTGTTCCTGATAACGAAGAAGGAAACGCTACTGTGGAAATTTTAGAGAACAATGAGGAAAGTAGAAATACAACAATAGTAAAAAATGATGAACAATTATGTCTTGAAGTAAAACCAAATAACGATCAAGTTATTGACAATGGAAAGGTCGTAGATTTGTATGAGCAAATTAAAGCACCAGAAAGCAATAACGTTGACGAATTAGGAAACATTAGCTCTGACGGCTCAGTAACTGAAGTGGGAATTGCTGCTGATGCGAGGTCTCAGAAAATATCAGAAACTCAGACCAATATTACGTTGTCTCCTCCACCATCTCCAAAAATAATTTCGACAGGTCTATATAACTTTGATTTTGACACAATAGATGACCCATTTGCTACGAAAACTAAAATAAGAATGTCTCCTCCTCCAAATGATTCTTTTAGCAAAGCAAACTTACTCGGTGAAGATTCAAAAATTACAAGAAATGTAGAAGAAACTAAAAATGATATTAATAAAAATAGGCGAAGATCACAACCTGCGCGAAAGAGAGCGGTTGGCAACACAAAGAAAATGAATCGTACGTTTGATGGCGTTTCGTCGCGATCTAGTGTAGATATCAACATAAACAAGAACAATAAAAACAAAGTACCTCAAGACATTACTCATTGTACGGATAGTACTTCAAATATATCAAAAGATAATAATGATGTCAAAGAAATTCCCCACAACAAAAGTGTTTCTCAAGTATCACCCGAAAAAAATGATGCTAAAGTGTCTGAAATATCGTCGAAAAGTCTTACTGAAAATATGAATGATATTCATATGCCAAATGAACATGTAATGGAGGTCATAGAAAATACAATTGCAGTTGATAAAGATACGAAAACCAGTCCAGTTCTGAAAGAAATGGAATATTTACCGTCGCATGAAGATACTGAAATCAATAAATATAAGAAATCCGAAGTCAGCGCACCGCCAAAAGATTTGAAACTTTCGTCCCCATCTCAAGGAGAGATTGTAGAAAGTATTTCTGAAATTAATATAGAAATAGAACCCAGAATATCAACAGAAGTAACACTAGCGCCACTGAATGATAAGCAAACTTTGGAAAGTAACGCAGAATGTGTGAAAAATGTCTCGTCATCGGAACAATCTGATTACTATTCCGCTAGTATGTCCACGGAGAATATTATTTCAAAAAGTGTTTTTAATTTGCCTGAAATTGAAGATAAAAATTTCAACTTTAGTAAGAAGCCGAAAATGTGTCACTCTGCATCTCCCGAAATTAGTGCTGAAAATCTGCCTGTCACAGAAAGTAATATAGCGAATCCTCTCGCTGCTTCTGATAAGGTTGTTGGTATGGAACCGTTTAACGGCAAGGAACTTATGGAAGTTAATGTCGATTCTTCCAATTCAGGTGATGAAAATTGTACAATACGCGAAGTTCATACAGAGGACGAGGATACAGTGGAAGGGCCATTTCTAGAAGCAGGCGATTACGAAGACAGCGCTATTGAAAGCAATAAAAGAAACTTTATAAAGATAAATAAAGTCACAGCTCAAAAAACCGAATCAGATGAGATGTTCATTGACGCAGAGGCCTTTGAGTTCCTTATGAATCAAAATAACGAAAACCAGGTCGCCGATAGTGGAAAGGAGAGCTTATTCCTAAAATTCGATCCGTTGTTCACTAAAAAAATAACATCCGAAGGTGTTGCTGCCGCTCTTAATAAGATAAAAAATAGTACTCCTAAAAAGACACTTTTACGTCAACAGAAAGATCTGACGTTTACACCTGGATGTTCTAATTTAAAATCTAATCCAGATCCTTTCTCCGTCAACAATTCTTTGGATTGTATCGAAGATCCTAACGGCACTATTAAGCCAGTGATGGCGGTGACGCCCGCTGTAAATCCAGTTGTTGCACCAAGAAACAATGTAGTGACCCCACCTAGAAATAATAGGCAATCGATGACATTTACATCGCCCGCCATGGCCGTTATTGACAGGCTTCTTTCAATAAATTCAAACAATTCCATGGTTGACCATGATTCTTCGTTCCCGTACTCCGCAGAACGTAGTCAAGCGGGACACGCCTTAACACAGTTAAGGGAGTTGTTAGCTGAAAAAGAAGTTAATGTGCAACAATTGCGAACGGAGAGTAGAGATCTCAAAGATAGACTGGACACTTTGGAGTCCCAAACGCGCAGTCTAGAGGTTGAGAGTGAGACAAGATTGAGAAGAATCAACGAACTTAACGAGCGGCTGGTCGAAAAGACAAATATGAATAAAAGTATGGCGAAAGTTGTAGAAGAATATGAAAAAACAATTGCTAGTTTGATTGCAGAAACGGAAGAAGAGAGAAGAAGCCGTGCCGAAGAGCGTGTAAAGCTAATAAAGGAGAAAGATGAACAGACAACTCATTTAGCGAGTATGGAAGCTGCTTTTAGCGATCTGCACAGCAAGTACGAGAAGAGTAAACAAGTTATTTTGAATTACAAGGCGAACGAGGACAAATGTAAAGTGTCTTTGAAAGAATTCGAAGATTCCCTGGTGAAGATGCAAAATAATTATGATTCGCTCAAAAATCACGCGACAACTCAGTTGAATCACGCGAACCAGGAATTGGAGAAGCTTAATAGAACACACCAAGCGGAAGTTTTGAAACTGAACGCACTGATAAAGCGGAGGGACTTGCATATATCGTCTCTGGAGGAAACTCTAGCGCAGAAAACTAAAGCTAACGAAGAGTTGACTGCAATATGCGATGACCTCATAAATAAAGTCGGATGATCTAATTTTAGGCACGCGTTTAAACATTCACTTTATATTTGGTCTTGTCTGTGATTTTGACATTTTATCTTCAGACTCGTCACTTGTGTACTTATCGCGTTATAAGTTACAACCAAGTCGCGCCCGTAACTCTCTCCTATACTTATGCCGTTTTGTGCCAAATCATTTTAGTTTAATGTCGTTTTATTCTCGATTTAGAATCGAAGAGACTGTTATTGTGATATCAAATCATTCATTTAGTGTTCTTAGTAGCGCTCAAACACATTTTTAATATGCCCAAATTATTTTTAAAACCTATAACACCTATCTATAGCTTTATTGTTGATTTCATATTGACCACATTTCGGCTATGCTAGCCATAATCGTTAATGTGTCGTTTATTAATTAGAAAATATATTTTTTGCTTGTTTATATTTCTCAGACATAGGCTTCTATATTTTGTGGTAATATTGAAAATTTTATTTTTGGTCATAGCCATGTGACAAATATATTTATAGATATAGTTTAATAACAGAAAAAACAAATGTATTTCCAATGATTCAAAGTCAAAGCCTTTTTTAATTAATTATTAATTACCTTTTGAAAATTTAATTTCTAAATTATGTAATCTTCTGTGCCTATACAATAGATAACTTAGATATTTAAAAAATAATAATACTACATCTATTAGGTATAAGTTTTTAATTGGTAAGTTTTTGACATAGCTTTTGGTTTTATCTAAAGATAATATGAATGTTTTAGATTTTAATTATTCTTCTATATATTTTTTGAAAAAAATATGTAACTAAATACACTCTTTATAAATTGAATTGTTTGATTTAGTAAAGACTCGATTGTTTTTATAAGAAACCGTGGAATGTTTTAATTATTATGTGAATTTTTTCTGTGTTTCATTTCCAACGATCAAGACTAGGGTTATTTTTAGATAATAAATTTAATTGATTATTTATATGTATTTGTTTTATTTTATTACTTTTAGCAATAAGTATATGAATCAACATGATTGATATTGTTACATTAACTTGCATAGCATAACTTTTAATAATGATAACTTGACCACAAAGTTAGAAAAAAATAATATTACATATTAGATAAAGTTACATATCAAGGTTTAGACAACATTTGGCACGTTATGTATGTATTATTTTTTTATATATCACCAAAATTTATATATTTAAAAAAAAGTTGCCAGACTTTTAGACTGAATTCGAGATATAATAATTCCGGTAAGGTATGTAGCTCGGATGTGCGGAATTTCAGTCTGAAATATTAATTAACTAACTGGTGCCTGCGACTTCGTGCGCATTGAAAAAGAAAAAAGTAGCCTCATCTTGTGTCCCGTACGTCTAAATATTTATCTACCAAGATTCATGAAAATCAGTTAATTCATTTCGAGTTATGGAGGAAAATACATACATACAATACCTACACTTACAGATTTATTTTCCAAAATTAAGGAATTACAAGTCAGTGGCCGACAAATTTGACCAGAATGCAGTTATGAGTTAAAAATAGAAGTAAAAGACAAAAATAGATAATGGTTCTGAACGATAATGATACTTTGTGGGGGATATACTCGTATAGTCCGAGAGCTGATAGACCGTTTTGAGATTTTAGGCATATTTTTTTAAATTAATAATAGAATTATTTTTAATAGGTCTAATTAAGACTTAACTAACGCTCTGCCTCACTCAGGCCTCAGGGGGCCCCGATTTCAATTCTTGGCAGTGTCATATTTGTAAATTATAGTCTAGATCTGAAGAGTAGTGGCAGAGCACATTGCACTAACTAGTTACTAGGCTAGACGGTAGTGACCATTTCCTTACATAAGACCACCATGAAATAACAGAACGTATGTTGTTGTATTTCGGTGAGTGAGTAAGGGAAGCCAGAACCCATTGCCATATATCCCTTTATTAACTAGCTGGCGCCCTTGACTTCGTCCGCGTTGAAAAAGAAAAAAGTACCTATTCGGTGTCCCGTGTTTATCTACCAAGAGAAACATACATAAATAACCTGTGTTGCTTGAGTTACAGGCGACGGTAGCCACATACTAGAAAGTGGACCGTCAGCCTACTGTCTATCGACTTTAACATAGTAATAATATAAAAATAAGTGGTTAATAAATGGATACATATTTGTTACAATTAATTTGCACTTATTCCACTATAGCGCGCACGAATGCATTTTTTTTGCCGATTACACACACTTCCTGGTTTGTCGCTCTTTCCATTAGTGAAAACCGTATCAGAATGCGTTGGGTGGTTTAGAATTATTTGTTAAGTAGTGGAGAAACAGAAATCTTTATTAATATGTAACAGATTCAACTGTATTTTACAATGTGTGAAATCATCGTGAAAATGTTGCGTGCCAGCCATCGATCACCACAACACCTTGTTTTTTTGTTAGCGCAGTCTAGTTAGGTGGAGTTTATTGAACGCCTTACAATAATGTGCATAAATCATAGCAGGTGGGTATTCGGGCACACTGTTAGCGCATTTTTCAACAGAACTTTCAGACAAGCTGTGCCACTCGGTGCCGTTACCATGTCATCCGAAGAAACTCGCTTGTCTTCTATCGTATGCATATGTTCATAACATACGGGAGTTCCGATCGGGGAGGTCGATTAACCGACGCCGGTTGCCATGACAACGAATGATAAACATTGCCAAAC
Source organism: Synanthedon vespiformis (assembly GCA_918317495.1). Classification (NCBI taxonomy): domain Eukaryota; kingdom Metazoa; phylum Arthropoda; class Insecta; order Lepidoptera; family Sesiidae; genus Synanthedon; species Synanthedon vespiformis. The sequence continues at coordinate 1,244,258 of OU906962.1, forward strand.
TGCCAACGATAGTTATGTCCGAGTAATGTACGACGAAAGCATACCAGTTACAAACGCTAAAGAAATAGAGAGCCCGTCGTCCTCTGAAGAAGAGGAGGTCCTCAAGGCAACCATGTCAAAGTTCAACCCTCCGGCAAGACTTGCAAGACATGATTTCGACTCCGAGAGCGAGAGTGACTCTGACCAGAGTCGATTTTTGGACGGAGACAAGTTTTTGGGAAACTTGTCTGAAAAAGACGCGGTAAGATAATGTCTATTTTTGTAAATCTATTTATACTATACTAGCTGGTGCTCGCGACTTCATACGCGTAGAAAAGTATAAAATGTCATCTACCATATTTTGTAGAGGTGGCGCTATATCCCGAGCTAAGCCGCTAGTATTTACTTTTATTTTAGATTTCCCGTAGGAATGAAGCATTTTCCCGCGGTAAAAAGTATCCTATGTTCATCACCGATAATGTCGGCTTCTAATGGTAAAATAATTTTTCAAATCGGTCCAGTAGTTTCGGAGCCTATTCTATACAAACAAACAAACAATCAAATCTTTCCTCTTTATAATATTTGTATAGATAAAGTTGAGGAGTTTGTTTGTTTGGTTGTACGCGCTAATTTCAGAAACTAAAAATACTGGTCCGAATTGAAAAATTCTTTTTGTGTTAGATAGCCCATTTATCGAGGAAGGCTAATATAGGCTATAGAGAATGCGGACGAAGTCGCTGTCACCAACTAGTTGTAAATAAATATTATATGAGCACTTGCTAGCGACCCGGCCTCGACTTTGTCCTAGAAACATTAATATTTGCAAGCCAATATTTCTATTTCATAAGTATAAAATTAGTTAGAATTTAAATTGGATTGTTAAATCCAATTTACTTATATACCTATTATTACCTACATACCTCAAGTCTCCGCCATATTATGGGGACTATTTTTACTCAATAAAGAAGATAGATACTCAATAACCCTGGGACTTGCCTGGCAAAGTCTTATCCCCAGGAATACTCTCTAAAATTCCACCATCAGCGATGATGTGTGGGGACAGCATAATAGACAAGAAAAAAAAACTTTCTAATTTTCTTTAGAACAGATTTCATAAATGTATTCATATTTAGTACAGTTCATGTTTAATTATTTTTTTCAATATTAAGTCCTATGCTACTCCGTGTTCCTTGTGCATTTCAATTACTGACGTCACACTTCACACTACGGCATACTTACCTACCTATTTGCAGTCTCAAACTACGAACATTGACTTATAAATAATTGTAAGTAGGTATCTATTCTATTTGTCAGTCCCCAGATAAAAAATCCGAGCCACCGGAAAAAGCGAATGATATACCAAAGCAAATAATAAAAGAAGGCAGCGCTGTATCAAAGTCGTCCAAGATAACTAAACGTGTTGATTCTTCTGAAAATTCTGGTAAACACATTTCTGTTCTACTTAATTAAACCTTATTTTTTAAAAGGCTACTCTTTTATTTGTTGTAAGTACCTAAATAAAACTGTTTCTTATGTTATAAATATAATAAACTATTAGCGGCCTGTTTCCGGCTTCGCACGGATGCAAATAATATAACAAAAGCTTCATCGAGAACCACTCTATCCATTGCTGAAAACAGCATTAAAATAGGTGCAGTCGTTTTTGAGTTTATCGCGAAAAGACAGACAGACAGACAAACGCGGCGCAGAACTTTGTTTTATTAATAATGTAGTGATAAATTTTTTTTTGATTGAACATATCTATAACAGTTTGAGTACTAGAGTCTCTAGTCTTATTATTGATGTTATTATTATTATTGTAGAGATCTTTACCTATTATAACATACATCAATAAATCAATAATAATTCTTTTTAACAAAAAATAAACCGAATTCAAATCGTCTCATGGCCTTTTCTCATGGATGCCACTGTCAGAACTGGACCAAATTTAAATGGGACCACATGGGAAACACTAGCTTTCAAATAAAAAAAGAATCATCAAAATTGTTTCACCCAGTCGAAAGTTATAAGGTAAGAAACAAAAAAAAACATACGGTGATACGTCGAATTGAGAACCTCCTCCTTTTTGGAAGTCGGTTGAAAGAAAATACCGACTTCAAACCGTTTTGTGGTGGTTCTCTTATTTCAGAGAGCGACAGCGGTGATATGGAAGATAGAGCTGATCCTCTGTTGGGAAGTGGAAGGAAGAAGAGCAGCGTCGTGATCCCGGCCGAGGGGGCGTACGACCCCAAGCAGTTTCAGGACTTGAAGGTGCCTCCGGAGATGGATAACATATTTCAATACATCATGAAGTGAGCCTATTTTTTATTCATGTGCTCTTTACATCTATACTAATATTATAAAGAGGAAAGATTTGATTGTTTGTTTGTTTGTATGGAATAGGCTCCGAAACTACTGGACCGATTTGAAAAATTCTTTTACCATTAGAAGCCGACATTATCCGTGATGAACATAGGCTACTTTTTACCGCGGGAAAATGCTTCATTCCTACGGGAAATCCAAAATAAAAGTAAATACTGGCGGCCTGGCCCGGGAGATAGCGCCATCTATCCAAAATACGGTAGATGGCGTTTTATACTTTTCAACGCGGACGAATTCGCGAGCACCAGATAGTTCTATATACTTTAGATTTCCTCTCAAAGTAACGTTTATTTTGCCATCGGCATGTCAGAATATGTATATTCCATTATATTAAATGCATTTGAAATGCTCAAATAGATACTCATTCGACAGAATGACTCGTTTATTGCCGCCCACACTGTGGCCTTGCATCAATTTACACTTAGATACGTTTCAAATGCAGTCATATAGGTAATTAGGTGAACGGTAACCAAAATAACTAAAAAAAATAATATTTGTTGTAAATTTTTTTAATGCCGGATTCAAAATTATTAATTTTCACACATATTTATTTTCATTCTTAATGTTAAATTTATTATTATTATTATTTCATAAGATAAACGCGAAAGTAAGTTTGTTGTTTGTTCGTTAGTTGCGGTTTTACGCTTTCAAATTTTGTCTACTTTGTCAATCAGAAAAAATTTGCCGCAGGCAAAATGTACTATCAAATAATGTACCTAAGAAGAAAGCAGAGAAGTTCTGTCACTTTATATACGTGACAGAATAATAATCATACTATGGAGTTGAAATGTATAGCAACTAATAACAAATTTCAAGCTATATCGATCTGTTGACCTGCCGTTAACATATCCGCTTATTTATGCACTAGCGACCCGCTCCCGGCTTCGCCCGGGGTGCATTTTTTTTACGTAAGAAACTTCCCTGATTATCCCTCTATCCATGAGTGAAGACAGAATCAAAATCGGTCCAGCCGTTCTCAAGTTTTGCACTTAGCAATAACATTTAGGGATTCATTTTATTTATATAGAAGATAGATTAATGTGAAGTAGTTAGTTAATGGATGGTAATTATATTCCATAATAAAACAAAATGTTTATCAACCATAGAAATCTAATTAGTTACACGCGCTAATAGTCAAACGTGCTAATATTTTTAGATGTCTACATAGCTCTTATTCTTAACGCTATAAGGTGTATTTTGGGCATATTCAGATGCACGTATAACTGTCGGTAGTAAAATTAGCTTCACAGCGGTTTGCGGTATCCCTCTTGCGGCTCTATTTTTCCTGTTATCTGCTGTGATGTGTTAAGTCACATTTAATTGATTTATTTTTTGCTTCAAAAAATTGATTTCATAATGGGGATTGTGAGTTCAAACTGGCATTTTTATTTCATAAAAAAATGGAAAAGGCTGGTCTTATAGACAAGTTTGGTAACATTTATAAGGCACTGATATTATCAACCCGTCTGGTGAGCTTAAAATAGGAATTTAGGCTGCTTTCAGTGCTCTCCTGACGGTCAGTACTGACGATACGCACTCCTGACCGTGCGACCGACGCGCTTGTCATTTGTATGAAAATTCACAAGTCGTTACAGTACAGAGCTCGCCTGACCGTACGCACGCGTATTGCTACCGCGGTCAGTCGTGCGTGTCGTCAGGCCTGACCGTCAGGAGAGCACTGAAACCAGACTAAACGTTTTTGACAGGTACACTCCGCAGAAGATTGACATAGACTTCAAGCTGCACCCGTTCGTACCTGAATACGTGCCGGCCGTAGGCGACATAGACGCCTTCATAAAGGTGACGACGCCATCTTGCAACGTTCGCGGTAAACAGATATCGGAGAATGTTCTCGAGCATATAGACAATTTAGGTAAGCACTGTAAAAAAGTAGTCTACCCTGTGTCCTGTATGTACATGTTTATCTACTAATACATACATGTATGTATGTTCCTCCTTTATTATTTATTAGTATCGATTGATGATAAGTATGCAGTTGTTTCGGTACGCAAGTTGCACTATCCTCACTTGATCCCATTTATGTAGTTTGTGTCTATGTGACGTATAGCAACTTTCATGGAATGTCGGTACCTAATTCGAAAATTATGGGGATAGATACGGCTGACATTACGAGGAAGATGATGAACACCGCATCTTCCTCATAATCTCAACCGTATCCCCATAATTTTCCATAATAATCTTTGGCAAAAGCCTTTAAAATGTAATCAAATATATTTGCCGATACATATGTAAATATGTGGGTAGAGCTTATTTTAATAGATTTCCATGGCGCAGCGGGATTTGCTAGCTACATTTTTAAATCACAGTGATCACAGCGCCTCAAGTTTTTGTTCAGCGGTACCACTACGAGTTCAAGGTTGTACTTACACCGTGGTTCCACTAGTGGTATAAACGATAGCACCATGGGTCCTAAACTTATACAGGAACACACTTATAGACAGATTGGGGATAATGTTGAAAATTAAAAATCAATTTCAGGTTTAGCGGTTTTAGATGAACCGGCAGCAGAGCAAAGTGATTCAGCGTTACTACACTTGCAACTGAGAGCTATCTCGAAAACTGCAAATGCCAAGTCCACAGTGGTAAGAGCGTTTCCATCACAAGGCTACCCTTTAGTTAGTTAGAGGATTGCTCTAACACCTAAACGTGCTCTAAAACGGTTCACAGTTGACGAAGAAGATTGAAAATGCAGAGAAGAACACGAAAGCTATAGAACGTTGGATAAAAGACGTGAGCGAGCTGCATCTGGCCAAGCCAGCACCGACTGTTACATACAATAGGTAAGTGAATTCATAATTTTATTATCAGCCTGTATGTCTCACCGATTTTCATGCTGTTTTCACCAATGGATAGAGTGGTTCTCGAGGAAGGTTTTAGTATATCTATGCTAATATTATAAAGAGGAAAGATTTGATTGTTTGTTTGTATAGAATAGAATATAGACGTACGGCTGGTTACCATCCTCATCTTGTTGAAATCCCCCCTTTTCGAACCGGGCGCTTTAAAACATCCTTTATAATGCGCACCGCCAAAGTTTGGAACTCCCTGCCTGCGTCTGTGTTTCCGAGTTCATATAACCCTAATCTTTTATCTTAGGCCTCTCCATTGCTACCCAGCTGGTTGTTGGCCAAGAGCAAACCCATCTCTAATAATAAAAAAAAAAGGCTCCGAAACTACTGGACCGATTTGAAAAATTATTTTATCATTAGAAGCCGGGGAAATCTAAAATAAAAGTAAAGATGGGATGGGAGATAGCGCCATCTATCCAAATCAGGTGAACCCTCGCAGAGATATATTATTTCGATGGGTGAAACGACTAACATGACAACTGCTTGATGATATTCCACGGTAGAAGGCGTTTTATACTTTTCAACGCGGACGAAGTCGCGAGCACCAGCTAGTAATTTATAAAGTTACGCGGACGAAGTCAAGGGCAGCAGAGCAGCTAGTATTTTTTTTTTATGTTAAGGTCGACAGACAGGCTGACGGTCCACTTGATGGTAGGTGGCACCGTCGCCCATAACACAAGCAAGTGTTACAAGTGCGCTGCCGACCATACAAGAATTAAGAATAAGGGATAAGGGAGGGATGGGGTAATGGGCTCTGGCATCCCTTACTCACTCACCGAAACACAACACAACATATGCTGTTATTTCACGGTGGTATTCTGTAAGGTGGTGGTTACTGCCGCCAGACGGGCTGCCCAAATGACTGCGAAGCGCAGTGTGCCCTACCAAAATATGACATAAAAAAGCCAATAAATGCATTTATTATTTTCAGTAAAATGCCAGACATAGACAGTTTGATGGAAGAGTGGCCCGAGTCGATGGAGGAAACGCTCAACGAAGTGGGATTTCCGCCAGCGAATTTGGACTGTTCTCTTTCACAGTACGTGGATTTGCTGTGCGGTCTTTTCGATATACCCATAGCTGGAGATACGCTCAACGACAGGATACAGGCGTTGCATCTCTTATTCAGTTTGTATTCGGCCGTGAAGAATTCACAGTTGTACGTGGAGAGGGAGAAAGATGAGAAAACTGAAGATAGACTATAAGAATAAAGAGGCTGTTGTATAGACTATAGTATAGGGAATTAATTTTTAGCAAAGGGATATCTAAGATAATTATATATTTCCCACTGTATTTCATTTTTCGATGTACTTACAGTCGGGGTACGAAAACGTTCTTCATTTTTCTAATTCATTCCCTTATGAAGTCGAAGTATGTACCTTTTGAAACTAAACCACTAAGCAGACAACTGACAAGAAAATTTTGCATGACGATAGTTGCCCTTGTGCAAGCAAATGTAGACTTTAATTGCGATGGCGAACTTTTTATTACCCCGACTGTACTTACAACTATAGTCAAATCAAAGCTCGTTTTGTTTTGAACTATCCAAATACTTCATTCTTGTACCTACTTAGGTTAGGTACGTTAGGCACTTCGTTGGACCCATTATCCCAAAATACAGGAGATTTGTGAGATGTATAAGTAACCGTAATGATTCTAATATAGATCTAATTTGAAAAAAAAAAAAAAAAAAAAGTGCATATAGTAGGTACGATAGGTCAAAAAACGTGGCCACGTCATATTTGAATGCAGTGAAGTCATTATTATTGTATAACTTACCTAACTATATAACATGTTAATAATAATAATTTGTTCATTGTTGAATATTTTTTTAATGATTTTTATTTCTGGTATGATTCCAACAATCATATAATTTTATTAGAGTAAATTAATAAGGTATTAGAAGGGCTATGGTATGCTGACATTAATTCATAAAACATTTAAAACATTTAACCTTTTATAGCCGCCCCAGTCGGATTTATCCGACAATTATTAATTCCTCTATTTGCATAATGTTTATTTTTAAATCCTACGTCATAAAAAAAATTATTCGAAACAAAATAAAACCACAATAATACTTTGGCAATGTAATTTTTATTATCCATTTTCGTTACGGTATACGTAATAGTATAATATATACTAGACAAAAATATACATTTTTATTTTCTAAGTTCACTTCTATTAATACTAGCCTCTTGAGACTTTTATACAAAAAGAACTACCGTTTGGAAAATCTATTAAGGGCCGCCTCACACTTATCGATCGTTCGTCTTTGGAGTGAACAGGCCCTTAAGGCATATTTTTGAATGTCCGTCATATATATATCTATAAATTGCTCCGTGTTGGGTAAAAGAATATTATTATTATCGTCATTGACTAGATACAAAATAATTGTTTTATTAATTAGGTAAGTATTATATATTTTTTTTAAGGAATATATTTTTTTTATTTAACATTAAAAACTATAAATTTGGAATAACAAAATAATAACTCTTTCACTATGAATGTGGATTTCACTAAAAAATATTATAATTTTTTTTTTACTCTCAATAATTTAATTACGGACTTGCTCTGTTTTAGAATTCATATAGCTTTTATAAAATAATAATATTTTTTAATAGATAACATAGTTTAATACAAAATATATGTATGACATTTTTAGTTAAAATTTTCACCGGCGACAGATGGCGCTAATTGAGTTTTTTGTTTTTATTTTGAAAATTAACTCGGAAGCAGATCCATAATCAAATTATTCAATCGATACGAACTCAAGACTATAAAAAAATAAGTATAATATAAACTTTTTATGATTTGTCTGGACGGTAATTCGTTCTTAAAATATGGCGACAATTTTGAATGGAGTCACAATTGCTACGCGTATATAATTTATTATATAATATGTTACATATTATGGTATTATGTTAATGGATAAGGCTCTTTTATTATAAGTATTATGTCGTGCATCGAGTTATTCTTATCTGACCAAACACCACAAAGATTTTGTTTCATCATTCTCTTGAAACATGGAAAGACAAAATCTAAATTTGGCGGTGCTGAGTCGTGCTCCTACTAAATTATTCTACTGGTAGGAGTGCGAACACAGTATAATAATGAGTACTAGCGTACAGTATGGTCACTCCCTGCCTCCCGTTGAAAGTGCCTCCGCCCGCGCTCAGTTACCTCACAGTTACCGGCTGGCAAGGTCGTCTTATCTCATGCATGTTTTATCTCACTCACACAAGCATTGTACGTGTTCACCTACAAGAGCTTAGACTGTGTGGGTAGCAACGCGTTTGTTTCATACATTTGATCGCCAGTGACCGGGGTGTGGTACGAATACAATAATGCACTGACTCTCCTACTGGCAGGAGCATGAATACCATAATTTACTGATTTTCCTACTGCAGATGAAATAAATTGAAGATATACATTTCAAATTTCATTATTTTTCCCGCTTAAAATTAAGTATATATCTCAATGTATCCAAAAGATGTCCTTGAAAAAGCAACTCATGACAAGGGCAGTATTCCAAAGAAACGAACCCTCCTTGGTGGCGAAATAAGTGTGGGTTATTTTTTAGAAATTTTGAGATAAATACTCAAGAGGTCATCTTATTTTTTAGTTAAACTGTACATAATGTTTTCTGACGGGTGGAAAAATAATAAAATTTGAAATATATCTTCAATTTATTCATCTGCAGTGAGAAAATTAGGACATCGTGGTATTCATGCTCCTACCAGTAGGAGAGTCAGTACATTATTGTATTCGTACTCCTACCAGTAGAATATAATTTAGTAGGAGCACGACCCCGCACCGCTAAATTTGGATTCCACAGTGGAATGAATTTTTTAAAAAATTTTTATTAAGACTTTTTGATTAATTTAGCATTTGGTCAGAACAGTAATAACAAAGACAGAACTTTTGTTGGTGTTTTTCTTCTTCTAATATTTAATTCATTTAGTGTTAGTAGTGAGATCTTTTACATTTTAGGATAAATTGGAAGACTATCTCTGGTTTAAATTAAATTATAATTAATTATTTTGTTATGTTTAACCCTATTGAAAATATTGCAAACGTCTTAAACATTATAAGTGTGATTAATTTTTTTCATTTATTCAATTTACAAAAAGAAAATTTTCAAAAGTTATAATTTAAGTGTTTTTTAACTGCACACCAACAACTCATTTTGTACAAAAATGAATCGCAAGAAAACACCTCTAGTATAAAAATTTACGAATTCATGACTGACAAATGGCTAATGCGCCCGGCCGCCATTTTGCTGACGTAATCGAACTATGACAACACTCTTGCGCATTAAGAGATTTGCGCGAATTGGCTATTTGACAAGATTTAAAATATACTACAAATTGTGGTTATCCTATCAGAAAATAGCGTAAAAAGACATATGTCACTTTATTTTAAGCTAGGTTATGTATATTTTTTGTAAATTAAATGAAAAAAGAATCATAATTTTTGAAATTTTATCTGCAACCGATTGGTTGCAACTCACTCTGATGACGTCATACGCTAGTAAACAGTTGCTTCTCGACTGATTGTAGTTACTGTTCTTTACTAGCGTGTCACGTCACACGTATCAAACACCAGCGCCATTACAAAAACGGTGTTATTGGCGCGGTTTTGGAAATTTTCTTGCAGATTCATTTGTGTATGAATTTACACAAACAGTATAATAATTTTATTTAAGGCCGCCGCACACATCCGACGGTCTTCTACCACGTGCTGACGTGTCACGCCTTAAAACGTAGAAACTAATATAGGTCCACATCTTCCTTTGCTTTTTTTTTTACGTGTTTAACACTAAATTCGTACAATTTTATTTACATCGCGAATTTTTATTATAAGCTATCACAGTACCTTCACGCGTCATTCACACATAATTATATTAATTAAAACACCACTAAAATGAGGGGCTTGGTTTCGTATTTCGTGAAAATTTTGAAAAAATAATAATCTCAAAACTAAATTGTAAATTGCCCTTTTGGCGACTAAGAACTATCGGGGAAAATGACTAGATATAAAAATGACTATAACGTTATATTGTCAAGAGAGAAAATTGATGGAGAGAAGGATTATTATTAACCAAGTATAAAAATGCCGATATTTAAAAATATCTGAAATGATTATTGACTAAGTATAATATTGCCGACATTTGAGAATATCTGAAATGATTATTGACTAAGTATAACATTGCCGACATTTGAAAACGTCTAAGTAGAGTTATTGACTAAAAACAAAAAACGGCATAGTTGCAAATAAAACCTGTTATACGGCTAAAGTCACTACTAGTTTTAAAATGGTTTTAAATCCGGAAATATGATTACATTTTTAAAAATTGACATTTCTATATTATTTAAAATAAACTTTTTGGCTGATACGACTTTTTACATCTTGACATTTTTAAATATCGTCATTTTTATATCTCGGCATAAATAGATCTCGAAAATTTAATTTTATAAATCCGACATTTTTATACTTGGTAATTTTTCCTGATAGTCCTTAGTCGCCAAAAGGTAAATTGCATAAGACCACGGTGACACACGAAGCGATGCTATAAAAAGCTATGTACGTTAGGTTAGTGAATACATATACAATAATATATTAGTTAAGATATCACAAAAATTACTTTTAGAATATTATTATTAGTCTTTATAAATTTCAAATAGCCGACCTAATGAAGCTACAATATTTAAAGCGGTTAATATGTGAGACCGTGATCTTATAATAATTCTTTCTAAAGTGAGACATAGTACGTGGAAATAAGGTTCAATTTCCTTGACTGTGTTTTTTCTTTAATATTTTGTAGAATAAATAATAACCCACTCACTATATGAATCACTAAAAATTTCCATTCAATTTACAAAATTAACACGAAAATAGTTACAAGTATATTTACATCTACACAGATTTTTTGTCTTTAAAAAATCACAACGTCTCTTTTTATTATAAAAAAAAAAAAAAAAACTAAATAATATTTCCTGAAATTAAATAAAAAAAACTTAAGCCATCATACACTACTTAGTACAATAACACAGAAATATAGCATCTTGTTGATTATCTTGGACACAAAAATTAATAAGTATTGTTAAACAAGAACACTAGAAAAAATATCAGTGCAATTTTAATCTTATTGCATCAGTAATAGAACTCACAATCCTTTGATTGAACTAATGCATATTTTCAAACAGATACCTTCCAACATCAATGTACTACAACTATGGATTTCGCACGTCATACAAAACACTATGAACTTTATGGAACATTTAAAAGTGACATAATTATGTGTAGAGCAAACTCTGTCATATGTCATTTAAAACCAACCAAACATCTCATTTAAGGAAAGTGTGACTTTACGTCAACACATTGGAGTTTAAAATGAATAGTAGAACCATAGAATAATAACTAGAGCAAAGAAGTAAGGATAAAATGGCAACAAAGTTACATTAGTTCATACTCTATTCACTTGTAACATTGAAAAGGTGTTAGAAAGAGATGCATTTATTATGCAGTAGTAAGTATGTTCCCAATTGAGAAGGTTATCACTAGATCAGATGGAAAATTTATGTCTTTTTTTGATGTTTTTCGAACATTTTTATCGACATACCTAAAACTAGTGGCAACCTTCTAAATTACGAATATACTACTGCATATGTATCTCTTTCTAACACCTTTTCAATGCCATAAGTGAATAGAGTATGAACTGATGTAACTTTGTTGCTATTTTTTCCTCACTTCTATGCTTCAGTTATTTTATTATTATATGGAGCAAACTCTGTCATTTGTCATTTAAAACCAAACCATCTTTCATTTCAAGTAAAAGTGACTTTACGTCAACACATTGGGAGTTTAAAATGAATAGTAGAACTTGGTCGTTACTACGTTTAACATTTGCCATTAAATCCGCCATTGAGGCGTACTTTTTATGTGCCGCTTTGGCATTTGTGACGCAAATTCCATAGTTGTAGTACTTCAATGTCTTACAGACGACAGATATTAGATTAAATTTTTTTAGTCAACTTTAATAATAATTAAAGATTCCAATAGATGTATTATAATAAGTAATAATAACTCTGAGCAAACATTTTATTGCGTTACTCAGCTCGATTCAACTATAACTTATGGAAATTCTTAAAATTCTCTTAATTTTTTGAACCATTTTGCGATTTTTTTTTAATGTTGACTTCATATTTAATTTTATTTTTGATGTTACTGTTAATTTAGTATTGCTTACTATACGAATATTCACATAACAACTGTTACAAATCATGAATCGAGATAATCTCATTCAAATGACAAGTCTAGAGAAGTAATTGACTTCCCATTTTTTTTTCATTTCCACTGGTTTCGAAAGTTCACATAGGAACATTGCTAGTTTAATGCTAGCACGTAGTGAGTCGGTCGCTTGCAGTGGTACACACGCCTTATTGGAGGCGTTTTAGTAGTTTGTTCGCTTCGAGAATATAAAATTAGTGATAATGGAACAAGTTGAAAAGTCGCCTGTTAAAAGGATACTGTTGTTGCTTGAGTTCGGAGAGCGGCTCGTCGTCGTTTCTTATGCAGAAGTAACTCTTGATCACGCTCCGGCAAATTGGACATTTGTCGAGTTTAGCTGTAACATAACACAATACATACATTGGATTGGAAAATTGGAAAATTTTGTGGGAGGCCTACGTCCGGCAGTGGACTTCCTGCGGCTGAAATGGTGTTATACTCATCTATACTAATATTATAAAGAGGAAAGATTTGATTGTTTGTTTGTTTGTATTGAATACGCTCCGAAACTAGTGGACCGATTTGAAAAATTCTTTTACCATTAGAAGCCGACATTATGGACCAAGACCCCAGTCGCCCCAGACTTACGTCATTTTAGGAAAGCTGAAATTTTCAGGATCGGTAGTATAACATAAACTTAGAAAGCAATGGATACTCGCTTCCTTTCTAAGTTTATAAAGAGTAATCGTATAATATTATAAAGAGAGAAGACCTATATTCATTTTCGAATATAGCAAGAGGCCCTGTGCCCAGTAGTTGGTTGCAATATATTGATTTAGGATAATACGTACTTAAGTATACATTTAAGCAATGAAAGTATGATTGAGCAAATTATTACCAATCAAAAAAATCGCCCTTGTCTTATTCAGGACAAAATGACAAGACAAATGCATTTAAATCAATTATGTAGTACACTTACGAGACTATATAGTAAAACTTTAGACGCACACAGCTAAACAAAACAACACAGGACTTGTAATAACCTAAAATCTTCTTTATGGTCGATGGTTTAAGCCACGTTGAACCTTAAAGGTCACTGTTAATAATATTGAAACTGCATCCTTTATCGGATGGAATGTACGAGTTTTGAATAACAAACGCTTTTAAGGCGAGGTCACAGGTGGAACTATAAAATTTAAATTAGATACTATAAATAAGCGATAAACGAGGAAGATTCCTTTTATACAATTTGATAAAATAGGGGCCTAGTAAGAAATAATTGCAACAGTACGATTCCAAAAACAAGTTTTATAGAGGGCTAGATTAATTTTAGGCAATTGCGAAGACCAGAAACTTGGGCTAAATTTGGAAATATTATAGAAATAATATCATTGACATTCAAACACGTCCATTATAAACGTTGATTGAAGTCTGCAAAAGCGATAAGTATGCGATAATTTTCGCCTCGCTCCACCACTACGACCGAGTGTTTACAGTCAAAGGTCTCTAAATAAAGCCGGGAACAATTGATTTTGTACGCGAATCGAATTAATCACAAGCGAATCAGTTCGAAGCTGCCCTTGACTGTACCGATGCGTTATGTCATTACGTACATGCACGGAATTTATTTGTACTTCAACATTTTATTGCTTGGAAAATTTATAGTTTGAGATCCGCCTTGAATAAAAAAAGAAATTCGATCAAGTTGTAGTTTCCAAAAAGTTAATATTATATGGATTGTATGAAATCAGTGTGAATAGTGGCCAAAAACAGGGAAAACTGGATGAAGATGGAGAAGGCTTATACCCAGATAGGCTTCAAAATATAAAAATTTAAATTTTATGTTGTATACTAATTTATAGTTATTATTATCAACACTAATAATAAATCTGGGGTTGGTCATGGAGTAAGAAGATATCGTGTTTATAGGCTCTATACGTGATACTGAATTTTTTTAGAAATCTTTCTGTATGTATGTATGTATGTTCATCTATAACTCTTAAACAAATCTTAACGAAGCGTAACTTTTGTCCACAATGAGTAGCGAGGGATCATCTAAAAATAAAAACCTAACACCTGGCAAAATTATAACAGCAATAAAGATTTAAGAAAAACAGCTCATATATTTTTTAAGAGTTGCGAACTGAGTCGCGGGCACAAGTTAGTGATGAATATTTTTAGTTTAGACTTACGTAGACAATGCGCGCAGAGGCACGCATGCCGACAGGGCAAGAGCGCGCGCGAGAGCGGCTGCGCTGCGCACACGCAGCACAAGGCGCCTTCCGCCCCTTCCGCCTCCGCGTACCGCGCCTCCCCCTCCACCGCGCCCACTTCCCCCACCTCACCCGTCACGTACAGTTGCTGTAACCAACGGGATTTCCTTTAGATTCCTCTCTCTATACACACCAATGAAATATGCAAAATTCAAGACTATTGTATAGCCGCTTTAAGTATTCCCATTTGATGTTTAGCAGATTGACATAACTAGTGATGGGCATAGTATAACAGAATTAGGTGCCACTATCGACATATTTTAGAATTAGAATCTGTTACAGGCTAAATAGGGGCAGAAGAAGGAAAAAAGTTATTCAAGTGAACACGAACTGTCAAATGGGAAAACTAACAGCGGCTGGACTATAATCTAGTATCTAATACTATACAATAAGATTACGAATTCACAAATAAGTTGCACAAGTTCTCCAGTTTTGTATTCGAGGTTCCATGTTGTTCCACTTGATGGATGTATTGTAATATATATTTTTTGTTAGTAAATTTCTGCACTGCATCAAGTGCATACTATGATTTCGCATACAATGAGAATTATTCTTAAGTTCGCTTCTGATATTGTACCAAATGTGCATGCAGACCGAATGTCAGAAATTTGTCTGATCAGGTCACATTATATACCTACTAGACCTATATGTAGGTATATTATGCGCTCTCTATACATTTCGTACTAAACAACTTCTGTCACAAATTAATACAACACAAACAAATAATAAATTAGCGCATGGCGCTATTCGCGCTAGTTGCGTGCGCGCCAGTTTCATTATATTCTTAGAAGACGAGGTCTTCTTTGAATCAATCTCTGACCCATTGCTCAGGTCTCCTGTTAAAGCGTAGATAATAATAATCATTTCGATCACTTAAGGCCTTGACACAATAACGAAAAATTTAAGGTAGGTTTTCATGTAACTTAGGCGCAACGAACCCAATGGTATCCCGGCTTAAGAGTAATATTAGACCCCAGAACATTATAATAAATGTTCTTACTATCAATAAATTATTTCATTTACTTAACCTTGAGGATTTACTGTTAATGTTGTTTACCTTCAGACATGACAGATGTCCATTGACCTGTTTGAGGTACTGCGCCAATATACCGCTTGGCAAAGAACATTGGTCATCTCTTATGTGTATAACACTTATTAACGCCACCTGAAAATGCATAAAAGATAAAATGCACAAATAATAAAGTTTCACTGCTTATTTTACGAGACAAGAGTGATAATAAAGTTCTTTGATAAAGGACCTCCGAAAATCAGGTATACTTCTCTTGTTACTGTACAGTTTACAAGGAAAGTTGGACTTTCATTAAAACATGTTAGCTGTAACTACACTCGAGAGCAACAATTCCGGGACATTTATAAAAACATGAATATCTCGGAAATTATTAACGTTAGCTGAGTGAAATAAATTGTGTTTAAAAGACAATTAACCCCCTTAAATAAAAGTAATAAAAATTATTTGCCGCAATTGACTTTTAAGTATTTTATTCTTAAAAATTTACTTAAAGAAGTAACTAAATTCATTTAAAAACAAAAGTAGGAAAACACAATTTTTCTTGGATTTTATAATTTTTTCAAATTTTGTAGTTTTTGCTCGAGGCTTTGTTCTATTATATTCCCTAGCTAGACTTCTAGTTCTTTTTCTAGTTGAAAGTTCTATATCCTTTTTTGTATTTATCTACGCAAAATTTATGGCAATCGGTTAAGTAGTTGAGGCGTGCAAGCGTGTAATAAAATAAAATTTCACTTTCACATTTATAATATTATTTAGGAACTGCAAGTACCGTATCATCTGGCCTCAATTCCCCCGTGTCTCTCTGATCTCTAGCCAATATGACGACTAGAGGATAGCAGGTGCGAGGCGGAGGCCCCAACTGCAGCGGCTCATCTGTCGATAGCCTTAACAGCTTCTCGTCGTGGGGATTGCTTCTGGAAAAATATATTTACCATCAATACTAATCAATCTATAGTAATATTATAAAGAGGAAAGATTTTATTGATTGTTTGTTTGTATTGAATAGGCTCCGAAACTACTGGACCGATTTGAAAAATTCTTTTATCATTAGAAGCCGACATTATCCGTGATGAACATAGGCTACTTTTTACCGCAGGAAAATGCTTTATTTCTACGGGAAATCTAAAATAAAAGTAAATACTAGCGGCTTGGCCCGGGATACACTTGATAGCGCCATATATCGGATTCGAGTAGAACTGCTTGGTGATATTTTTAGCGTTCCGCTCCACGGTAGATAGATGGCGTTATCAAGTGTTATAATTTTATACTTTTCAACGCGGACGAAGCACCAGCTAGTACTAATAATAAATCTGTAAGTGTAGATATTGTATGTATATGTTCCTCCATAATTCTAAAACGAATTAACTGATTTTCACGAAACTTGGTAGATAATTATTTAGAAGTACAGGACACAGGATAGGCTACTTTTTTCTTTTTCAACGTGGACGTAGCCGCGGGCGCCAGTTAGTATTATAATATAACTCTGCTTACACACTTGTATAAACTTTCTCTAAGCTAGTCTGTAGGTCAAATGTTTAAGGTATTATTACCCCTCGGAAGAATTCGAGAGGATTATGTAGTTGTATTTTGTGAGGATGGATGAGATTTGACACGCAAATATATTAGTTTACTAGCTGGTGCCTGCGACTTCGTCCGCGTTCTCTATATATGGACTCGATAAATGGACTAATCCAACACAAAAAGAATTTTTCAATTCGAACCATTAATTAGTTCCTGTGAGATTAGCGTGTACAACCAAACAAACAAACTCTTCAGTATAGATTACTTGGTTAACTGGTTTCCGAGGGATCGTCCAAATATTATATGAAAAAGTTGGTCGCCAATATCGTCATACCGATAAAATAAAGATGTCAAGCGTTACATATATTATAGTCATATATTTTCTTTTCAAAGCGGACCAAGTCACGGGGGCACCAGCTAACAGCTAATTGGCAGTTTGCGTAAAGGTTTCATTCAATGATAAGTACGCTTAGTATAGATAGATAAGACAGGCCAGGCCCAGTTCACCAGAGCCGGTTCCGAATGGGTCGTCGTGACGACACTTTTACCGTTGCACAGCAGCCGGTGTGTATTCGGAGTCAATGTGCGAACTTCTATGCAGAATGTACATACATAAATGGTGGCCATGGTTTTCCCACTTTAGATGGGATATATTAAACTTTCAAGCCCTTTAGCAATGTAACCCAAAATATAGAAAACTTTAATCTCTACATATTATTATATACATATCCGTCACTTCTAAACCAACTTACTGATTTTGATTCGGTTTTCACTAGTCGAAAGGGGGATAAAAGAGGAAAATATATGCTCGTATATAAAAAAAAGACATCCATATAGTTACTTATAAGTGCGAAACTTGTGAGGATGCATATGTATTGTTTTTTGTTGTAACTTTTTCGCGCAAAAACGACTTTTGATGAAACTTCACAGCAATATACATAGTTTATACGTAAAAATAACACATAGGCTATAATTTAATAAACATACGCCAACGAAAATGCGTTAAATGGCCCGTCTATCGGGTTATCTTATAAGTTTCTCAAAATGTTACCACAAGATGTTTATAGGCGACGGTAGCCACCTATAATACCGTTAGTCTGTCAATCTTAACATAAAATTTAATAAAATGGCACGCATATCCAAGTTCTTGTTTCAAATAAACTTTTTGTCCCGGTAATTATTCCCAATAGAAAAATATTTCCCATTTTAAGTTCCGAATAAGAAGGCGCCTTGCATTGCATCAAAACATCATTGTGGAGCTAAATTGTTGAAGGTATAACAGATACACGTTAAGAAAGTGTGAGTTAGTTCTGAGGGACCTGTGGAAGGACAATAGTCACTTTTAAACTAAACACGCGGAAGTATCTGCAGGCAGAAGGTAAAAAAATGTTGCATTTAATTATATCCTTTGATATTTTTAAACAAATATGGCAAAATATTTGTTGAATATATTATTATCTCGGTGTTTTTATTATCGTTTAATGACGCATCTAATCAAATTATCACTTAAATATTTTAATGAAATATCTAAACGGACTGTGTGAGCCAAGTTTTTTTACGCGCGAATTATCACACCTATTTTTTTGTATAGTATAATACTACACTGTCAGTAGCTATAGGCTATTAGTACTTACTTATTAAATTGATTTATTGCCCGAAATATTGCGAGACATTTAATTTTGTAAGGAGTTGTACAAAGTTAAATTTCTCGCTTGGAATGGATCTCTCGCTTGAAATTGGATGTCTATTGCTTGTTTAAAAATATTATAAATTATAAAGAACTAGCGAACCGCTCCCGGTTTCGCACGGATGTCCAATTTTTCAACCAGTACTAGGAAAGTATTCAGGGATATATACTTTTCCACTTATCCCTATTGTTTGAAAATTCAAAAATCACTATTATTTTTGTCTTAGTAGATCAGAGCCCATAAATATGTATGTGCAAGTCAATAATAAAGTATGTCAAGGTGGCCCATGGTAAAATGTTATTTAATTACCAAATCACATCAAGGTTAGTTCCAATATGAGTTTATTCGTAATCTTAGATTATTCGATAGACGAATTTGTATATGTTATGAAATAGAATCACTTCATATGAATTGTTTTATACAAAAATACAAGCCCACAGTATTAACTGTTAGAGACGCTATACGGCGATAAGAATTTTTTTTTAAAAATAGCGACCCGCTCCCGACTTCGCACGGGTACTTACTTCTTTCCAGTAATAAAATGTCCCTATGTATGCTAAGATCTTTAAAACTACGCAACGGATTTTGATGCGGTTTTTTTAATAGATAGAGTGATTCAAGATGAAGGTTTTCAGTAAGTATATAATTTACAAAGTTACGCGGGCGAAGTCGCGGGCACCAGCTATCTACTAAAAATAAAGATACAACCCCTGAAAATTTTATAACAGCAAAGATGTCAGGCGTTACATTGCTTTACACATTTAGTCAGGGACTACACACTACACACCCATTACTTTTAGCGCGGGCGAAGTCGCGGGCACCAGTTAGTTTGGAAAAATAAATAAATTAATAATTTAAAAAAAAGCGCAATTTTAAAGTGTCTCTAAACATAGAAGACAACATATAGACACGCTAATAATAAGATAATATGCGAAAATCAATGCGGGCTCATTCATTGCGACCTTGGCCTTAGAAAGACACGGTGACCACACGTTCAACTCATACCAGTATATTAGTGTGGCCTACATACGTAACGCGGACTTGTGAAACTGGCAAGAAATGAATAAATAATAACCATTTGTAATGAAATGCCATTTCGATTTTCAATTTTATCACAATATCATTCTGGTTGCTTCGTTATTGGAACGAATAGTTCCACATGTATCATCATCATCATCATTAAAAACCGACATACTATTATTTTGTACTGTGTCATATCGTCATATTATTATCACACCATTATTACACTAAATATATAAATTTTAAAGGAGCCTATTTACTAAAACATGAGCTTTATCCAAACTGAATTCCATTTAGCCGCTAGAATGTTACAGACATCTTTAACATTTTGAAAGGCTAAAAATTCATACAGGCTTATACGTAGAGAGGTAGAGGTATAAGTTAACTCGAATAGAAAAGCGCTAAGATCCAGCTATGAATAGCAGACAGCAGTTAATTAAAAAAAAATCTTTCTTAGCGGATAATAAATCTATGTTCCTAATTTTGACTTTTTCCTAGACTAAGTAGTTTTGCTGTGCGTTGATACCTAGTGCAGTGTGGACAGAAGATTTTAGATGTATAAATAATTATGACGTTGAAATGATAAGACAATGAAATGAACATCTAACAATCAACATTAGTAATAATGTTTACCTACTAAATAAATGTTGACTAAAAGTGACTAAAAGTAAAATTTGTGTATGTCGCAATATCGTTTCCAAATTTTCCCCGCAAACATAATAAGTACATAATATTGTAAATTATAACCGTTTGGGAATATTATTATCCTTTCCTTACATATTATCAACATATTATAAAACTAAGTCCTCGGCCGCGTGTCTGTCTGTCTGTCTGTTCGCGATAAACTCAAAAACTACTGAAACTACTGCACAGATTTTCATGCTAATGGATAGAGTGGTTCTAGAGGAAGGTTTTAGTTTTAGCATATATATAATTTACAAAGTTACGCGGGCGAAGTCGCGTGCAGCAGCCAGTGTTACATAATTGATTCAGTATTAGACAATTGTATACTTTTTTCATTGTTCTGTGTAATACTTACAGTATACTTTGAGAATGAGCTTGAATTAAAAGATTTCTTAACTTTTATCTTAACTATAAACGTTGCCCATAATATTAATATCACTATTTTGTACCATAGACTATCACACCAAAATAATACCTTGGTAATTTAGAGTACATGTAGAGTAATGTAGGTAAAATAAATAGCTTGGGAAAAACACATACAACATTGTTGATGATTGGCTCACTTTATTGCGCGTCCTCCTATATTTTTTGGCAAAGATAAATAAACAAAGGAAAACTGAATGTTCACGAATTATTCCTAACGTTTGTGTGTTAAAAAAAAACCAAAAATATTTACATTGCATACAAAATTTCCTAAAATTTTAAATTGTAATTTCAAACGTGCATCTAAAGGTTAAGTTGAAAAGCTAACACCAGATGTATGATAAAAACCTTATTGAATATTCAATTGGTATAATATGTATATTTTATCGTCACATAATATAAGTTTTCGTTGTTAGGGTTTTTTCTATTATATTTTACACTTATATTTTTATACTTATGAATAAATAGCCTTTTCCTTGACATTCAAAGACTGTCTATGTACATTATTGTACATAGGTAAAGTCGGGGTACGAAAACCTTCGTCACTTTTCAAATCCATTCCTTTATCAAAGTCGTAGACTCTTAGTACCTTTTAAAACTAAAGCACTAAACAGAGTATTGACAGACGTTTGAAATGAAGTTTTGGCAGAGTTATATTAATTCGATGTGGCCTGACCGACAATTGCCCTGGTGCAAGCAAATATCGACTTTAAGGTGACGAACCTTTTCTTACCACGACTTTAGGTACAATATATAATGTCCTTAGTTTTTTTTTACTAATCACACTATCGGGTATAGATAATCGGGTATTCTATACAATAGCTAAGGCAACGTATAGAATATCTAAAACGTTGCATTCATGCGAAGCCGGACCGGGTCGCTAGTATAATAATTTAATTCATCGGTATGCCTGTTGTGCGAAGTATTTAATAAATTAAATGCCAAGAAACTATTATATTGCTTCGTATACATTTTTAGTTCGTAAGCCTTGAATTTAAAACATATTCAAATAAACTTAAAAGAATTGAAATAAATCGAGAAATCACGTATGTTTAAGGTTTTTAGTACCAATTCAATACTAGTCACAAGGCAACAATACGATTTATAAAACAATAGTGAGCAAAAGAAGAAATAAGTCGCAAACAATCGTAGAATTACACAATGGAACACATTGAACTGGCATTACCTACCGGTAGCCATAAAATTGTAGCGATTGGGCGTCTTTCCATTAGCGACGGCACGGCCCGGCACGGCACGGCCCGGCTTACCGGGGAAGTAAAAATGTAGGAAACTATATGGCTCGTCTTTCCACTAGCGACGGCACGGCCCGGCCCGGCCCGGCCCGGCACGGCCCGGCACAGCACGGCAGGTGACTCCCGCCGGCGCCGGCCGGCACCGGCCGGCTTGGGGGTAACTGCATGTGTGTTGTATATGAATTGTAGCCGTGCGCGTGTGTGAGTGCTACCCAAGGGCTACGCTTGTTGAAAAAGTATCGATATATCGGTGTATCGATATTTTTAATTGGATATATTTATATTTATGGCCGATATATTGATAGTACATAGATACAAAATATCCAACATCGAAAATTATATCAGAAACAATATTTTTTTAGCATAAACTACCTGAGATAAAATCAGAGCCTTATCAATACTAATAATAAATCTGTAAGAGTAGGTATTGTACGTAGGTTCCTCCATAACTCTTACGCGAATTAACTGATTTTCATGAAACTTGCTAAATGAACATTTAGAAGTACGAGACACGTGATAGGCTACTTTTTATCTTTTTTAACGCAGACCAAGTCGCGGGCACCAGCTTGTCTATAAATAAATTTAAAAGTGTCATTAAAACTAATATTATATACTTTGATTTTGCTTCAAGTTAAGTGTAATTGTTGTAATTTTATATTTTATAGATGACAAAATAATAATCCTAAGTTTCTTACGGGGTTTCTTCTCAGAATCGATTTTTTTTTTTCTGAAACCTTAGTAATTTTAAGTTTATTATGACAATGATAAGAGTTTCTTGTAGAAACCTAATTGATACTGATATTTTTATAAATATCGATACATCGATATTTCTTTCACTTCCGACATCCCTACCAAGGAAAAAACCGGCGTCCAACACCGGCTCAGTGGAAAGACGAACCCCGACATGCCGTGCCGGGCCGTGCCGGGCCGTGCCGTGCCGGGCCGTGCCGGGCCGTGCCGTCGCTAATGGAAAGACGCCCATTGGGGGAACAGGCAGAAAAATAAACTGAATATTGTATTCGCGTATACATTTGTATGTTAACATTAAGATATCAAAGTGATAAGTAAAAAACTTTTTAACAAAAGATTAAACCGCCGAAAAAACTGAAAAGAAAAAAATAATTTTATTTAACTTTATAATAACTAAGTTCTTAAAATAATGTAAGTATACATACCTAAGTAATTTTGAGTCGCGCATCACTCTTTAAGTACCTAATTAATTAATTTGCTTGTTTGGCGCCAAATTGCTTAATTTTTGAATATTTTTTTTTATTGTAATACTCAATTTAGCATTAAAATCTGTGAGTAAACAATAAATCACCCCATTTTCCCACCCTTAAGATAGGAATTGTTTTTCCAAATTTATATGGGACCAACTTCGATGTATATACCCTCTCGATTATCGCTTTTGTTTCGTTTTCGTCTGTTGAAAGGTAGACATCTTCCTTCATACTCAGTTATTCAAAACCCATTTGACCAATGTGTGTCGTAAGTGATGACGTATGGCGTTCGTACGTTTGTCTCAACTAAGGTACTCAGTGACTAAGGTCTCAACTAACTATAGGGGCCCTAACGCTTCGTTGCGTACTTCGGAAACGAAGAGAGAACGCTAAGAGAAAGCTTTGTGATTGGTCAAATTTTTGTTTGGACGTTACAACAATCAATCACCAAGCTTTCTCTTTCCGAAGTACGCAACGAAGCGTTTGCATCTTGGCGACGGGCCTAGGTCTTGTAATAAAGCTCTATGTTGCTCAATGAGGTATGTTGAGCGCTATGTTGAGGTAGGTAACTCTTCGAGTTCGATTCAGGAATGAGGATATCCGCGAAAGTAATCTATGTAAACCCGACGGGTTAATAGGTTGACATGGTCACGAACAGGGACTCATTAGTATCCACAACATGGACCTAAAGGTTTACCAATACTATGTACAGTCGGGGTAAGAAAAGGTTCGTCACCTTAAAGTCTATTTTTGCTTGCACCAGGGCAATTGTCAATCATGACAAAATTTCATTTGAAATGTATTGTCAGTTGTCCGCTTAGTGCTTTAGTTTCAAAAGGTACTATACGATTTTGATAAAGGAATGAATTTGAAAACTGACGAAGGTTTTCGTACCCCAACTTTACTATACTGGGACGAAAATAATCCCACTAGATAAATTAAATAGAATTTTTTAAATAAAGGAACTAATGGCAATAAAATTATCTCAGTATTTACATCAGTGTTACTTGGAACGGACATCATTAATGGGGTTGTTTACCTTGAGGTGGGTCAAGGTAGGTAGAAAAATGGTCACCGGTAGGTGTTCTGAAATTCGCAATTTCGGAATTGAGTGTATCAATTTCATGATTTCCTTTTTTAGTGATTTTAAAATAATTGGAAAGTTATGCGGGAGGCCCGTTTCCAGCGGTGGTCGTCTTAAGTCCGAGATGACGTTAGAGAAGTCGTTTAGAGACAGTTTGATGGAATACTAATTGTTGGTGGCTACTGTCGCCCATATACAAGTTACAACACAAGCAAATATGCAAATGCATTGGCGACCTTGACAGTTATGGGACAAAGGGTGACGACAGGGGAAAGAGCTCTGATATCGCTTGATACTTAGCTGAGAGTTTACAGTACATAAATAACTCTATTAAGTATAGAAGATGAAAATGCAAAATATTTATACAAAGTATTTCAAGCGCTAAAGGTGTTAGCGCATGAATAGCAAACATAATACTGAGTAAACTTAGGTAATAGTAATAAAACATAACAGTTATATAAATTAAAAACAACTATTCATTCTTATAGCGGTATCAGCTGTATAATTACTTGTACATTCGTAACCTATCGCAATAGTTATTGTTCATCGCAAGTTTATGTCTTGAGCGAATATAATATTATGTATAGAACAATTGCGCTTGTTCAAACAAATAACAAAAAGAACAGTTAGATCGTTAGAGGCTAGGTAACGAACTTTTATTGTTTTATCATCAATCATCAATACTAATAATAAATCTGTAAGTGTAGGTATTGTATGTATGTATGTTCCTCCATAACTCTTATGAAACTTGGTACATAAACATTTAGACGTACGGGACACAGGTAAGGCTATTTTTTATTCCACCAGCTAGTATTCTAATATATCTTTTTTTATTATATACTAGCTGTTGCCCGCGACTTCGTCCGCGTTAAAAAAGATAAAAAGTAGCCTATTACGTGTCCCGTACTTCTAAGTGTTTATCTACCAAGTTTCATGAAAATCAGTTAATGGAGGAACATAACATACATACAGAAAAAAATTCGAAAAATCGCCAATTTAGTTTCAGTATCATGTATAGAGCTTATATACACGATATTTCTGAAAACAAAGTAAATTACTCCATGACCCACCCCTACAGATTTATTATTAGTATTGATACTAGTAAATATAAAGGTATTCCCTTATATAGGTTTATAAGGTTTATAGGCTTATATAGGTTTATTTTTTTATGTTTTTAATGAATAAACTCAAAAACTACTGGACCGATTTTAAAATTTCTTTTACCTAAGTATAGAAAGCTGTCATAGCATTATCAGCAAGTAACATAGGCTATATTTTATAAAGTTACTCCGACGAAGTCGCGTGCAACAGCTATGTAGTTATTTGTGTACGGGAAAGCGATTGACCCGATGTAAGTGTAGATGAGGTCGAAGATTGAGTTCGTTTGCGCGTTAATCGGATTATTATAATTTTAAGGCGCTGTCCACTTATGTCTGTTTGTCTGCTAACTACTTCTAAACTACCCAACGGATTTTGATATGCTTTTTACTAATGGAAAGAGCGATAAATGAAAAAGGTTTGTGTATATGCATAATTTGCAGAAAATGATTGGATACGCGCGAACCGGGAGCGGGTTCGCTATTGTTATTATATTTTTTGTCTGTAGATTAGTAAACATTTGTATAATAAAATGGCCGCATAATCCTACAAATTGGTACGTTTTCCCAGTCCTACGCTTGGAAGTTTTTTACTGCTGCTAACTCCTTTAGCTACCTCTATCAAGAATTTTGGAGTTTCAGCCTGTTAGTAATCAGAAAAAAAATCCAGGTGAGGGATACTGGACCATCAAGTACAAAAAAAAAATATTTGCGCGACTTGTTTAATTGTTAAAATTTTAAGCGACTGTACAATTTTTTTGCACGTATTTAAGTTTGTACGGGTTTTCCCATACGAATATGAATCAAAATCAATATGGACGACTC
Source organism: Synanthedon vespiformis (assembly GCA_918317495.1). NCBI lineage: Eukaryota > Metazoa > Arthropoda > Insecta > Lepidoptera > Sesiidae > Synanthedon > Synanthedon vespiformis. The sequence goes on from OU906962.1 coordinate 1,270,837, forward strand.
TTGACGTTGACTTTGTTAATCGAATAATATTGTCATTAGGCATTTTAAACACTCAATTAAAATTCCTATGTGTAGGTATTGTGTTTTCGTTTGAAAGAGAATTAATGCATAAAATGTTTTGTTGAGTAAGCTGACCTTAAATTTGGATTACCTTCGTGTGGCTAGTCTGCACTTGCAGTACTTGTGATGTGGCTTTGCTTGTACCTACCTATTATAGGCGACGGTAGCCACCTACCATCAATGTGGACGACCTTAGTATAAAAATAACGGTATATAAAATAACTCTTTTTAACAAAAAAAAACCGAGTTCAAACCGTTTTCTCATAGATGCCATTGTCAGAACTGGACCAAATTGAAATGGGACCACACGGGAATCACCAGTTTTCAAATAAAAAAGAATCATCAAAATCGGTTCACCCAGTCGAAAGTTATGAACAAATATGAAAAAAAAAATAGTCAAATTGAGAACCACCACTTTTTTGGAAGTCGGTTGAAAATTAGTTCTGAGGTAACAAACATTTTAAAAAAATACAGTCGAATTGAGAACCTCCTCTTTTTTGGAAGTCGGTTGAAAATACAGAATTCGTCCTCTGTTTTTTTTTCTGTCTTCTATGAGGAAGTATCGGTGTTTGCAAAGCGGGTGCGCCTAATTTATAGGTACGTCGCGTCAGTGCAGAATGGCCTTCCTCGTATATCGTATTTCAATTCAGTATTGTCTATTAGAGCCTGGCATTTTTTTTGTTTCTCCTTAATATCTATGTTTCTTGGTCATATTGATTTACATTTTTAGATGTATTAACATCAGAAGTAATATTCAATTTTTGCTACATACAGCTAGGTACACTATGACGTAATGAACATATTTTATATCTCGAACGGATCGTATTCAAAACATAAACAGAAGTAATGAGATAATAACAGCCGTATGTTTCGTATTAGCTGATGGATAAAACCGTTCTCCAACGTGTCAAAATGCCCCGAAAGATAATATGAAAACCGTCAAAACCCAAGATTGAATATCTTGATGGCCACGTGCTTAGGCACGATAGATATGTCTGCTCCAATTAATTATGACGGGTAAGGTGGGAGGGCAGAGAAGCGCTGGGCGAAGGATAAAGTCATGTCTCAGAAATATCCGAGAGTGGACTGGAACTGCATCTGTCAAGCAACTATTCCAGTTGGCTCTTGACAGAGACTTGTTCAGGAAGTTGACGGCTAACCTTCAAGACTGAAGAGACACACGGAGAGAGAGAGAGAGAGAGAGAGAGAAAGAGAGAGAGAGAGAAAGAGAGAGAGAGAGAGAGAGAGAGAGAGAGAAGCAGACAAGTATCTAAGTGGGCATAGTCTTACTTGGTAAAGTTTAAATGGTTCGACGCCAGTATCTCCGGCAGTGACCCCCACAGTGTTCTGTGCAGGTCCGTTACAGGTGCACCCCACCAGCTCGCCTGCCAATATCTCACTGTGGACGATACTGTACAGCTTACGCCTGGAACAAAAAACACAATGTGATACTTTGCCATCAAAGTACAGTCGGCCGCATAAGTCGATCAGCACATTCAAAAGTGAAAAACAACTGAACACTCAACTTACTTACTGAAGCTTTTACGATCGTTTGTACGTGAAGTTTATTTTGTTCTCTAGTTGTGACTTATGAACGACAACGACTTATGAAGCGCTGAGTGTTCAGGGGCCCTAGCCAAGAGCAAACCAGTGCAAACGGGAGCGTTTGCATTAGTTTGCTCTTGGCTAGGGGCCCAGTTGTTTTGCACTTTTGAATGTGTTAATCGACTTATGCGGCCGACTGTACATGTTTTGGTTTGGAAAACTCGAAGAAAAAAATGTGGATTTGAATGATTACAGTTCGGGATCAGCTCCTTTTGATTTTAATTTTGCCCTTTTTGTTTAAGGCTATTTTTCAATGCTATTTTTTTACCTATTACACTGGCAAAATCACCGGAGAAATCTAATGTACCTAGCAAAAGAGGCATCCATACACATCCACCTTTAAAAAACTTTCGAATTTAAAATATTAGTAGGATATTAGAATTAGATGTTAGATAAAAGTAAAAATGTTACAAGGCCTATTACGTGTGGGCACTTTGCGAATGCCAAAAGTAGTGTTGTCAAGAGAACGTATTCTGCAATAGAGTTTAGCAACTTGGCATTTGAGGTTTGAGATGAAAAATAGATATATATAAGAGTTTTGAGACATTTGAGGTTTGGCTAATATCATAAGGAGAGATTGAGTTTGTTTGTTTGTTACGCTTTCACGCCGTAACTACTCAACCTATCATCGTGAGTCGTGAAGAAGTGTTATAAAGTTTGACTTGTGTGTGTCTTTGTATCTTTCTATGGCATCGTAGTTTTATAACGATTTTGATCAGTATTTTTTTTGTTTGAAAGCTCACGTGATCCGGATTGTTCTTGGCTGTGTAATTTTTAAGATCTGTTCAGGTGTTTGTAGACCATTTTCTAGTTGACGAAGGATTTCACTAACTTCCACATGTTCGAATGATGTGAAATTTGGTATTTGTTCCATGTGTAACTTGACCTGATGCTGTGGTATTAAATAGTCCGCAGGACACCCAACTCCTCGGCAACTTACAGCAGATATATAGCGTGAAGGTCAAACTTATAACATAGGTTTATAATTTTAGAAAAAAAATTACTCACGAAAAATCGAGCGGACGCTAGTCTATACCAATTACCAATATTATAAAGAGGAAAGATTTAATTGTTTGTTTGTTTGTATTGAATAGGCTCCGAAACTATTGGACCGATTTGAAAAATTCTTTTACCATTAGAAGCCGACATTATCCGTGATGAACATAGGCTACTTTTTACCGCGGGAAAATGCTTCATTCGTACGGGAAAACGGGTAATAGGACAATGGGTAGCAAGAATTATCCTTCCGTACTTATCTTTTTCGCATAACTTCTAAACGGCTGAACCGATTGGGTTGAAATTTTATATGGGTATTTCGATAGTTTCCTGGATGATTTAAAAATACAATTGGACCCGGTAGGTGGCGCTGCTGTCGGTATGTCAACTACTAAACGGCTTGACCGATTGAGTTGAAATTTTGTATTTGTGTATTTCCTTGGTTTCACAGACACGAATGTATTATATTTTATAAAGTTACGCGGACAAAGTCGCGTGCAACAGCTAGTTGATATAAAATAAAGAAATCTTAATTGAACTCGACTAAACCATATCTTCGACTTGTTTCCTCAATTTGACCTATAAGATAAGACCCTCAATACCTATAAGATAACACGAAAAGCGACATCAACGATTAGTGTCCGAGTTATAGCGACATTGAAGAGCTTTATATGAGCCACGAAGGAGTATATGTTGACCTTTAGTTAAAAAGATATGACGACACTTAAGAGAGACACCAGAATCACACTAAAAAATCCACACAGTCTGCACTTACAAGCGCACTGCGACAAGACTAGGCATATAAAAGCGCGTACGTGACCTCTTTCGCGCACCGCGCCCATCAATAATTAATGGATTGAATATTCTATTCAAGGTGAATTGGTAAAAGCTTGGACCCTGTTAAAATTTTTTTTGATGGACGGAATGGATAGAGGATCGGATGAAACATATATGTACTTTGATTTTATTTATAATTAATTGAAATGATTGTAATGGTTGTTATTTTATTATTTAAAAACACTGGGTCTCTTTCGGGGTTTCTTCTCAGGTTCGTGATCACCTTGGCTTTTTTTTCCGAAATCCTGGTAAATTTAAATTTATAATAAGAGTTTCTTGTAGAAACCTAATTGATAAGAATGGATATTTTGATTTTGATAGGATTAGTTAGATTGGATTATCATTTCGTATTCTGCTGTTGCATAGATGCCATTTTAGAAGCCTGTCCGTGACACAAGTACCTACTTACTTACATGAAAATAGAATAGTTCGTCAGAGCAATTTTTAAATTTATTATTAGACCATGATTCTTGCTTATCTGAGTGACATCATGAGATAATCATAAACATTATATCTCTGGACATACTTATTGCAATGGCTGCTGTTAAATAAAGGTTAAATTCGCCTTCAGGCGCAAATTGGTATTATAATAAAATATATTTATTATTAAAATGTCAAGAATATTATTAATCGCCGACGACGATTTTACTATTTATTACTAATTTTTAAAAATAACATAATTTCAGTAAAATATCATATATCTACAATATTTAAGGTACTTTCCGTTCATGTCGCATGGTCTTGGGACGCCCTGTATAGTTAATCACAAAAAAAAAGACAGAATACCAACACACAGCACTAGACAGCGAAACTGTTTAAATAGAGACAGCGTGAGCAATGTTTTTTGTTTGTTGTGTAATAAAATATTCATATAATGCCTTTGGGACGACACGTCAAGTCAAGGAGTAACCCAAATGTTCACCATAGATATAATATACCCTTGTATAAAGTTACGAATGAATGTACATATATAGGTATATTTATATTATTAGTCTGTTAAAAGGGTTGTTGTATGGTTTCAGCAATTGGCTTCCGTCTTATAATTTCTGCATTTTACAGTCTTGCTTTAAGTATGTCCCTATTAGCCGTTATATTATTAATTATTATGTAAGTGAAATTCATCATGTTGCAAATCACAACTTATATCACAGACCGCTGCTTTATTCTACTAATATTTATATTGATACTTGGATGAAGTCACGTGCAACAGCTAGTATTAAAATACATATATTAAAGTACCTATATAAAATCACTTGAGAATTGAAATACTGAAAAAGTAAATTTATTCTTAAAGTTTCCGTCCACTCAACTATAGACTCCAGTTACTCAAACTTAAATTAAATAGAAAAAAAATAGACTTACCATTGTATCCTACCGTTGTGTTCTCTTCAAGTTTAAATGTGAATGGTATGTGAATTTTCTGCATCAGCAGTCTCGGTGGCTGTATTGCTCTACTCCATTCATCTTCCCGACCCTCACCGACGATTCCAATCACCTCCATGTTCCTGTGTGCATAAACACTGACATTTATTGGATTTTATTTCAAATTAAAATTTTCATTTCTGAAACACATAAATTCTTAAACTAAACCTCATTGTAATTACACCATTAAAAAATATAATCTGAAGGCACATATAAATGTATGTTTAAAATATATTGTAGGTATTTAAACTATAAACATTTTTGGTTACTGATTGGTATGCAGCTGGTTTTATTTAACATCTAGAAATGCTAAATAAAAAATGCAAGCAAGTTATTTGAATTGTTTATTAAATGCATTATATTCAATTGTGTGAACAAAAGCATTTTGACTTTATTTTAGAGAAACATGTTCCCATGACAATGTTGCAAAAAATATGTACATTTATAGACAATAACCATTCATTCATACTAGTTTGTTTTACATCAAATGCTTAATGAATTAAGACATTGTTAAAGGCGAATGTACCTTACATTTTTTAATGTATTTTTTGCATTTGCCTTTGTCCTTTGTAAAAAACATATACAGTGGACCTCGGGTATATTTTTAATATATCGTTTAAATGTCTATTTTTTTTGTTATCTATGTTCTATACTAATATTGTAAAGAGAGTTGTATGCATGTTCCTCCATGACTCTTAAACGAATTAACTGATTTTAATGAAACTTGGTAGATAAACATTTAGACATACAGGGCAGAGGATAGGTTATTTTTTTCTTTTTCAACATGGACGAAGTCGCACGCAACAGCTAGTTTTTTATATTCTTATAATCTTTACATATTATAAATTGAAGTCTCTATCCACATCTGACATCATTTGTCTGTTTATCCCCAAACTTCTTCAAAACCATTCAACAGAATTTGATAAGGTTTTGACTAATGGAAAGAGCTATCAACAGGGAAGGTTTGTGTATTATATTTTGCCAGGGGTGGGGCGCTAGTAATAATATTATAATAATTCTATTGTCCATTTTTGTTTTTCAAAAAGTATTCCATTATAACTACTACCAGTATGAGTACAGAGGTTGCCAAATAAAAATATGTGGATAAGTATATAATAGGATCTATTTATAATAGTCTTTTAGTCCATTTAGTTTTATGGCTTTCAAAAGTTATTTGGGAAACTAAAAGTTATGTGTATAGAAATTTTCAACTTGGTTGGAGTCTTCTGAAATTCCATTGGTGAAAACAGCATGAAAATCGGTGCAGTAGTTTTTGAATTTATCGCGAACAGACAGATAGACAAACGCGGCCGAGGACTTTGTTTTATAATATGTAAGGAGGATTTAGTGATAGAAAATTAGTAAGGCAAAGGCAGTCAAACTTCACGATTTCATTGATAAACAACGCAATAAGATAAAAACAAAAACATTCGAATACACGTTCTTAGCTTAGTTGCTATTTTTATAAGAGAAATGTTTAAAAATACACTCGACTTACCTGAGTAGTATAATTAGCATAACGAGTAGGGCTACGAGAGCGCCTATCATAGCAAAAATATTCGGCAAGTCCGCTAAAGTCAATCCCGTTGACCCCATTGTTCGATAACACAATTTCTGTCACAATTTAAAACCGTCCGTCACATCGGTTCACACATTCAAATCCAGAATATTGTAGCGACCTTGCTAAACCTTCTATTTTGCAAAACAAGAAAGGTATTTCATCACAGCAGTTGCGATTCACAAATTAACATTTCCATTGTATTTTAGGCGTGTACGTGGGAAATATAATTTGACATATTCTGTGGTCTGTGAAAACAATCAGTCTTTTTTTTATTTTAAAAATATAAACAACAAAAACAAGTTCATCGATCGCAAAAAGAAAACACTGAAAGTATGCAATGCGACAAACGACAGGGCTCAGTCAGCCGACTTATGATAATGACAATGCTTTGACAGGTAGCAGTTAGTCTTGCCATTTCGCAATGTTCAAATAACTACGGCATTAGAGAAATGGCGCCAGAAAAAGAGGACAAATACTAGGGTTGTTCAATAAAAAGTAAGAACGAAATATATACCTTGGTAAGAAAAAAAATATGATACTGTCAGGGAAAGGGAATTGTAGTAATTTGTTTTCTACGTTTTAGAACGTGTTCTCGAAAATGGAGAAAATTTTGCGCTGCCGACCATAGGCAGATTAAGGTTTTGGAATCCCTTACTCCCTCACCACAACACAATAGCACACATGCTGTTATTTCACGGTGGTATTCTGTAAGGGGGTTGGTTACTGCCGCCGGACGGGCTGCCCAAATGACCGCATAACGCGTAATATTATTAAGTAAAATGGTCATACATTTTAATATTTTGTTTAAAAATCATAGCAATACTTACCTACCTATAATAGTATAATTACAAGAATTAGAAGAGTGTTACAACAGGTGGATTTTTTTTAAACGCACCTGGACTGAAAGTAACTTTAAATAATGAAGATAATAAATTATATTTTAAAAATTCCTGAATTTTCTAAAAGAAGCAAAACTGCATATTTTTTAAATACGATTAACACACCCGCGAATCAAACCAAAAATAACGACTTTACTTTTATGGCTTCAATTGATAAGGGCAATCAGGATCCAACAAGCATAAATGAAATTAGAGGAAAACCATAAAATGTAAACTTATAAATTTAATGGGTCAAGATAAATAATTTTTACTATTGATACTTACATGCAGTGTGTTATTTTTTTCGGATTTTAGCCGGTTTGATACCAGAGTATGAAAGCGTATTTTCAAAAATCTTGGAGTGCAATTTAAAAATAAAGTAATATTTCTTTGAGTAAAATTTGCTATATACAATATTTAGACTTGTACTTTCCTTCAGGTAATCATGATTTTGTACTCAAGATAGGGTTTTCTATTTCGATTATATTTAATTGCAATCTTCGTTATGGGAATTTACTATGTTTGTCACCTATATAATATAAAACAATTGTATTTAAAAGGTATAATCAAGGTATGATACAAAATGGAATATATTTTTTGTAAATGGCAACTTTTAACCATTAGGCGGGAATATTTGAATTTAATCTGTAAGTCGTGTGATGAAATTTAAACTGAAAACACATACCTAACTTACATCATTTACTTTGAGTAACACATTGTTGCTATGAATGTGCATTTATGTAAAATACTAAAACTGAATGTATTTTAAGAACAATGAAGCATTAATATTATAGTGATTAACCTAATCAAAGGTTATACTAAGTAATGACGTGTCAATTACGATAACGATTGCATTAAATGGGTCGCTTTATCGTTTCCCGCATGATTAAAATTATCATATTTTATACGAAATTGAAACAGCCTGTATTATTCAAAACATGTAATGAAGACAGAAGAGATCATATTACAAAACAAGCCTTATTATCTAAATTTTCTTATATTATTTCCATTTCCAAACTTGTTGCAAAATTTCAATGAAACTCCCATTTATAATTGTATTTTAATAACATAATATTTATTTTTAAAACGAATTATAAACTTCAACTTGAAAGCTCTCGGAATTCTATAAGTTTCTACTAAACAACAACCGTTGTCATGTATACAGGACGACACAAACTGTAAACAAAACGGGGATCGATATTTATCAAAGTTAACTCAAATGGTTCGTAGCTTTCCTAAGGAAAACATCTACGCATTAAACTTATTCCCTTTTTTAAATTTAGAACGGGTATGCGATACTCTGTGCGCTTTTTGAAACGCGAATGAAGCTTCCTTTTGTCCCGTGGTCCAAGTGTAGCTTCATATTGTGGTACAACGTGGCGTCCTGTATGGAGAAATGGTTCGGTGATAAACGTCTGTGGTTATTCGGTAACAACCTGCCGCTGCTGCCTAGGAGGTAATAATGTGCCTTTGACAATTTAATTTTATTCTGTTTTTTATATTTTCAAATATATGTTTTCATGTTTTTTTTATTTTTTATGTTTTTTTCAAAGTTCGAGTGAATAGGCATCTCCTGGGTGAGCTCGCTCCATCTTAGGCCTCTCCCTTGCTACCCAGCTGGTTGTTGGCCAAGAGCAAACCCATCTCTAATAAAAAAAAATCTTTATTAGGTACTAGCTGGTGTCCGTTACTTCGTCCGCGTTGAAAAAGAAAAAAGTAGATATCCTGTGTCCTGTACGTCTAAATGTTTATCTACCAATTTTCATGAAAATCAGTTAATTCGTTTAAGAGTAATGGGGAAACATACTTACATACATACAATACCTAGACTTACAGATTTATTATTAATATTGATATTGATGATTGATGATATATTTCTTCTGGGCGTGTTTACATCACTGAACTTCTCATAAACTGCTGGACCGATTTTAATTCTGTCTTCACTCATGGGTAGAGAGATAATCAGGACTGGTTTGTAGTAAAAAAAATTGGTCGCGGACGAAGTCGCGGTCACTAGGTTTTAAAAAAAAAAAAACAAATCAAATTTTAATTCATGATTGAAAAATGTAAAAAAAAAATAGCGCACCTACACCTAGCTTCATATCTCAACTAATATTATATAAAAAAAAACTATCTAGTGGCCGCGACTTCGTTATCGTTGCAAAATAAAAAATATAACACCTGACAAAAATTTCGCCCGACATTTATACATTTGCCAGGCGTTGGATTTTTATTCTTAGACTATCCCTCGGGAACAATACATTCTGGATGAAAGGCACGCTAATGTCCTTTTTTGTGACTCATTATGGATTAGGGGTAAAAGAATTCTCGAGAAAAACCTAGTTCTTGATAAAAAAATAAGCGTGAGAGCTGTTTACCTATCCTTTTTTATTTTAAAACTGATAAAACACGTAATAATGTAGTAACAGTTTCCGTAATTAACACAATATTACGATATACTTTTCCTACTACTTTGGTAATAGCAAGATCGTTGAAGCATATCAGAAGATTAGAATTATTATTAATGTTCGTTAAATTTTAAGCTTGCGCAAGTCTGTATGAAAAAAAAAAATGTATCTAATATCTACTTGTGCAATTATAGTAATGTACCTTATAAATTAGTAAAACATAATAACGTAGCTTAGACATTCATGTTTTCCTTTTTCGATGACTGTTATAGTTTTTTCTGTGTTTTCCTTTGATGCTAAAGCACTATAGGAATATTTCTAATAGAAGGTTGTGCCCGGTCTGAAATTCCCTAGTGGCATCGACCACTAGCTGTTCCCATTACACCCTGTCCTCAGCATTTCTCATAGTCTTCGCAACTGTAAGGCCTGTAACTTGGTCTCCCCATCGGCTAGGAGACCTCTTGCCATCCACTCTTCCAACCACCACTGGGGTCTAGCCAAAAAGCAAACGCTTCGTTGCGTACTTCGGAAACGAAGAGAAAACGCTAAGAGAAAGTTTGGTAATCGATGGTTGTAACGTCAAAATAAAAATTTGACCAATCACAAAGTTTTCTCATAAGCCCGGTTTTCACTACGAGCGGAGTGGACTCCGTTTAACTCGCACGACTCTTTTCGCTCGCTGAGTCCTTTCGCTCGCTTATTTGTTGGTGGAAACACCAAAAGAGTCCTTAATGGGTCCGTTCCGCTCGCGGTGGAAACCAGGCTTTAGCGTAGTGTAGTGTAAACGACTGTAAAGCTTCTCCAAGTTTTCTGGTTTAAAAAAAATTGGTTCTTCTGTTCTCAAGATTTGCGCCTAAGGGATTAATTTCTTCTTTAGAACCTTTTTACGAATAATTTTTTTTATCATAGAGAAGAATTAGACGTCTAGGTACTCTTGCCAAAGACATAAATGAAGTTAAAATATGATAGCTCTACAAAATTAAGCAATAAATGATTTTTTGTTAGATATTTGACTCTCATTACCTATAATATCCGTGATAATTTTGATACGACCTACAAAAAAAACCAAAACGAAATCATGTTGGAAAGCTGACGGAGTCGTTCACGACGAAATCTAAAATTTCACAAATCTCAAGAAGAAAATTACAGTGTAAATGTAAAGTGAACAAATAGACGATGAGATTGTTTGACGAAATCAATACTTTGATCACGTCTCCGTATGTCGTTTCCGCAAGGTGAGATGATAACGATAATTGATTTTGTAACATAAGATGTTGCAAGAAGAATTAATTTAGATGAAGAATCATCTAAATTATTTATAAACTAGCCAAAAATCATTTCTTTTTTCCAAAAATATCTTATTTAGGTTGTTATAGCGTTTGCCTGTAACTTCGTCCTCAAGTAATCTCAGGAACGGTACATTTTTTAAAATAAAAGCTACCCTTTTTGTAACGTGTAGGGGACACTGCGGGTTTATTCGTAAAGGCTAAAACCCGACTTTCTAACGCGGCCGTTGATGGGCGGGGTCGTGGGGACGCTATGACATGACTTCGGTGCCCCGCCACGGCTATCCAGCGCGGGGAGGGCTACGCTCCCTGTCGGAGCCTCAACGTACCTGAAAGTGGAGATACGCCGGCCATCTCTGGGTACCTTAAGACAGGCGGTAGTCTCCCCTGGGACTAAGCTACCCTATGACTGAACCCCTGACAAATGATGATCAGTTGAGTAGGTAGAGTGTTAAAACGTAGTTAAGAATGTATTATCATATCAAGTTTAGATACCTTAGGCAAGGTTTCAACGTTACATTACCCCAATTTACCTCGTAATATTATATTATATTACGAGGTAAATTGCCGGCAAGGCTAATTTGCCGACGGAGCCAGCCCTGGCTATTATCTCAGTCAGCATAATTTGATTTGATCATAACTTCATATGCCTATATAGTGCCTAGATAAGCTCAGGTCTCAATGTTATAATATTGCTTCAGGTCGCGCGCTAGCAGTCGCGCGATGGAACGTTACGAGAAGCTGGCTAAATTAGGCGAAGGCTCTTACGGCTTGGTCTACAAGTGTCGGAACCGAGACACAGGTGAAATAGTAGCCGTCAAGAAGTTCGTTGAGAACGAAGACGATCCACTGATCAGGAAGATTGCTTTGAGGGAAATACGAATGTTGAAGGTAAAACTTGTGGAATAACAGCTGTAAAATTGTTCATTCCTTATGAAATCAATTTATGAGGTCTCCAAAGATCGACAAAGCGCAACTGTCATTTCGCGGTCTTATCTGTGATGTAGAAGCACTTAGCAGCAATGGGACTCATGGTCTTGAGTTGTTTGTAGGTATTATTGTAAGTAGTTTAGATTTTATATTATGGTAATATTACCTAGCAGCATTGCATAATTATTTAGGTTATGGTAGCAATAGCACCTAAGCAGCCGTTAACTACTGTATGAATATTTGGAGATTTCTATTTTGAGATTTTGAATTTCTGATGCACATATATTATCACCATAAACTCTTCACACATACGTAAAAAAATCCAAAATCTGAAGTTATGTACCTGCAGGTCCGATGGGGATTCAATCCTGCCTACTTTGAATTGACTAATGAAATGATCTATCGTTTATAATTGGTAAATTAATGTTGATGACATTTCCAATAGCATTGATTGTTGTCTATTATGAGTGATTAGTCACAAAACGGACAGTGTTGACGCTTTTTAGAATCCTTTGTATTGTTCCACCATTGGTACCGTAGTCAATCAATACTCTAATAGCTAAGCTGTCAAGTTAATTTAACAAAGTATTTTATTGATGTTTGTTTGTTTATGTTTTCTGTACCTCCACTGCTGTATATGTTAAGCCTCTCCCAAGGCCTCAAGTCATATTATGTTCCCACAACAAAGTGGTAAATTCATTTAATTCAGATTTGCTTCAGATTCAGATTGAGTCCACATGTGACAAAAGAAAATACCTACTTCAAAATATGTGGAAATCCTCACGTGTATGTTTTCTCACACACGTTTTACTTATTAAAATTGACAGCTGCATTTAGCATTGAAAGTAATTTTTTACAATGTTCAACGTAAAATAGATCTTATTGCTGTTGCGTTATAAGTCCCATTTTTATTACTGTAAGTTGTCTAGGTTTTGTCTAGCTAGGGCTTAGTTAGATGAATCGATTGCGTTCGAATATAACTTTCTTCTTTATTAATTAATCTGTATAGGTACAGTTGGAACTTGTTCTAAATTACCTTCACTAGTGATTTCCTGCAAGTTGCTGCTGCATTTCACCTGTTTTTTATCGAGACGAAATTATCTACCGTCTAAAAATAACTTCCCTCTACACTTAAGTCGACTATTTTCTGCATTATGCAAATTGTCTGAATTTGTAATGCGGAATAGTTGGGCGCTTTCTTTTTAACTAGCTATAATTTGATGCAATCTACCTTTAAGTTGTTTTTATGTATAGTAAAACGTGGTATGTACTTACGTAAAAGATGGAAAAATTTAAATCTTACCAAAACATAAAATAGTTTATTCCTCTAGATAAACATAGCATAATGTGCAGATCGCAAAATGTATAGATTAGATTTTATAGTTCCCTGGAAGCGGTACCGTCAAATTGACAGGTTTTTAAGGGTTTTTATTGTTCCTAAGACGCGTTTCTTCGATATTTGATATTTTTTATCTCTATAAGACAATAATTTAGTCCTTTTTTCTGTACAGTCCAATACTCTAAGAGCGCTACCTCACTAGGACGCCACGGCTAGTTGAAAAGTAAGAAAAGTAGGTGGTGAAAGAGGCCCTAAAAGTAACTAATTATCTGCATTTGCATTACTCTGTAACAGAACTTGAAGCATCCGAACCTCGTGAACATGATTGAGGTTTTTCGTCGCAAGCGCAAACTCCATCTGGTCTTCGAATATTGTGATCACACGGTCCTGCATGAACTCGAGAAGCATCCGGCTGTGAGTAATAAGTATCCAATTTTCTTTTTATTAATTTATCTTTACATACTTATTCTAAAACAAGAAGTCCTCCGCCGCATTTGTCTATCTGTTCGCGATAAACTCAAAAACTACTGCACCGATTTTCATGCTGTTTTCACCAATGGATAGAGTGGTTCTCGAGGAAGGTTTCAGTAAGTATACAATTTCATTGTATTTTAACGAACCGATTGGTCGAGTGATTAAGGTGCTCTGTCTCGGAAGTCCTGGGTTCGATTTCGGGCTAGGTCAATTTTGGAAGTTTAGCAATGCAGCATAAATAAACTAAACTATACTTTCTAAAAAGTCTATAATATGTGACCTACCATCAAGTGGACTCTCGCCTCTCACCCTGTCTGACTACCTTAACATAAAAAAGAAATGTAACTAAAACGACGTTTGTGTTTGTGGTGTAGTCGCGTGCCAACTCCGCAACTTTGACAAATTGTGCGGTCTCTAGGTATACTTACTTACCTTATACTTCTATATATCTAATTATGTTTTACACGGAGCGAAGTTTGATTAACCCTGACCGTGACCTCCGCAGACAAAAGCAATAAGGTCAACGATGCATAAAGTTACATTCTATGAATAAATTGTTAATTATATTGTAAAGTAAAAGCATGTAAAAGTGTAGGATACTTCACGATGGACGGTAGTATCCCCAGACTACCGCCTAGGTCCGGTCAAGGGGGAAGGTGGCGGACATGCTCGTGTTTTGTGGGCCTGGGACCTTAGCCAAGAGGACCCAGTGCAAACGGGAGCGTCGTAGATTGACGAAACGACAGAAAATAAAGCCCGATGATTGGTCAAAATTTTATGTGGACGTTACAACAACCAATCACCGGGCTATATTTTCTATCGTTTCGTTAATAAGCATAACGCTCCCGTTTGCATTGTGCTCTTGGCTAAGGGCCCTGGGGCCCTGGGGCCCTAGACAAAGTGACATGACGAAGACGATAACGAAGTTCGAAAACAACAAAATGTATGGGAAGTATCACGTGACTTAACGAAGGCATATGTCAATCCCATACATTTTATTGTTTTCGAACTTCGTTATCGTCTTCGTCATGTCACTTTGTCTAGGGCCCCTGGGCACGTTATGTCTAGTGATGTGCCGGATTGTTAAAAATGTAGATTCGTGGATACAGATCTTAACTTTCTTAGGTAGGTACTAAAATCCGTGAGGCTTTTAGTAACGATAGTTGACGCCCGCCACTTGACGCTTGCATTATATAGGTGACAAATGTTTGTTTATAAGAAATAAAAAATAATCTGATTGGAATTTAATACTTTTTTATTGCTACCTAATCGTCTATATGTAGAATTTCAGCTATCAATTAAAAATTAATAAAGGAAAAGATGCGTAAAATTATCTGCCAAAAAGTACTAACTGATACGGATACGGATCTTTCTTCTCGCTCGGATATCCGCGAATACGGATACGGATATCCGGCACATCACTAGTTATGTCGCTCAAGGAAGCAGCGTAGAGGCAGCGGGAAGAAGTTCCCCTCTCCCAGTCGATCCGAGGGAAGAGGCTCGGGAGCAGGGTGACCTATGTCCGCCACCTTTCCTCTTGACCTGGGTTTTAGTTTTAGGGAAGATGACCGGCGTACCCATGGCGTATCTCTAATTCTCTACTTCCGGGTACACCTAAGCTCTGACAGAGAGAGTATACATTCTCGCGCTTGACAGCCATCGAATGTCGTGTCGCAACTTTCCCGCGGCCCCGCCTCCATCCACACAAGCGCTAGAAAATCGTCGGGTTTTATCCGGTACTAGCTAAGTAGCTATGGTACCCTATTCCGTCTGTGTTCTCTATAGCCAATAGGCCTTCCTCGATAAATGGACTACCAATTCAACACAAAAGATTTTTTTAATTCGAACCCGTAGTTCCTGAGGTTACAACCAACCAACCAAACAAAGTCTTCAGTTTTATATAATAAGTATATACCTAGGTTAATCGAAAGTAATTCAACGCTACTGCCAGCGTGTATCCACGAAGGCTTCATGGATACCCGAGGATTTCCCAAAGTTAAAAAAATATCACTCACTTTATGACTTCTTAAAATTAAATTATGCATAATTTAAAACATATGTAACAGACTCACACTACACCAATAATGTAAATTTCCTTTTATTGTGGTCAACGGTTTATCGATCGGTAATAATTTATGGGTGGCTATTAAATGGGGTAGCAAAGCGAGCTATTAT
This sequence comes from Synanthedon vespiformis, assembly GCA_918317495.1. Classification (NCBI taxonomy): domain Eukaryota; kingdom Metazoa; phylum Arthropoda; class Insecta; order Lepidoptera; family Sesiidae; genus Synanthedon; species Synanthedon vespiformis. Next base: position 1,286,808 of record OU906962.1, read on the forward strand.
GTTAGTGACGTTTCAACTTGATATTGATCAAGTTTTGTAGTTTATTCGATACTAGCAACCCGCTTCCGGTTTCGTGCGGATGCAATTTTTCATGCAAATTATATAAACCAACCTTTCTCGTTTACCGCTTTTACCATTAATGGAAACAATACTAAAATCCGATGGGTAGTTTAGAGGACATTACTTAGCTGAGAAACAGACAGAAAAGAAATGAAATCTTTCGGCACTGTGTGACCATAAATAAAGTTGCTACAAAGACTTTACGAAGTGTTTAAAAAATTTCGATCAAATTTGGGGTATCGATGTCGCAAAATAGATACGCGCCTACTTTATAGCTACAGTATTTGTTAACCATGTGTTTGAACTAGCCAAGTAACCGACATAACCGTATAAATTGCAAACACCGATAGAGCCCCAAAGTGGGCAATGTACAGAAAACTGGTTTCAGAGCGGCGAAAGGAGTTTTGTAATTTGTATTGCGTCGCGAAATTTTCAACGTTCACTTTGCGAACGTTTTCTTCGATTCGCAGGGTTGTCCAGAACTCCTCTCGAAGCAGATAATCTGGCAGACGTTGCAAGGAGTCGCGTACTGTCACCGTCACAACTGCATCCATCGCGACGTCAAACCGGAGAACATTCTGCTCACTAGCGAGGGTGTGGTCAAGTTGTGCGACTTTGGATTCGCGCGGATGATCAGTGCGTATATGTTTTGTCATCAATTCCAATTAAATTTTCAATGAATGGCAAATCACACTATGGCCATGAATTAAGTGGTTACAATATAAGATTTTCCAAATTAATTTATAGATTTCAGGCGAAAAAGAAAAGGCGCGAAAGAGAAATCAGTTTCTCGATATACCTAATGTATATTATTTTATTGGTGTAGAGAAGGTACAGTGTTTTAGAAAATTCAAAATACATTTAATTTTCACATACTTTAACGTGGAATCGTATACTTTACTGTTCAATTAAGTATGCAATTAACATATTATATTACGTCTACATATCTTCTTTACATAGGTGGAAGCTGTTCATCAGAATATTCTGTTCATACCATGATACCCTTCGGTGTTGACGTGAGAAGACGGGCCAGTAACTATTTATTTATTTATATTTCTGTAAAAAAATCCTTACAGTAAGTAGGTCGAACATTTGCTATGCGATCGATATGCTTAAGTAAGTTTAACCAAAGTAAATAATAGAGTTATTTTGTAGGTTTTCGTAAGTAGGTACTTATATAAAAGTAATTAAACTTATAAAATGTATGTAACATGCAATTCGCTAAAGTATTTTCCTTTGAAAGTTATTTGATATAGTTTCCAAGTTGATTGCTTTTACTACAAAACTTAATGTAGCTAAATAAACTAGATTGGAATGTAGATAAACAAACCTTTACCAGGTTACCTTATCGGCAATCGGCCCCGATACGAATGTATCCAACAACATTGTCCAGTTAATTTTGTAGGACTAGACGTGGACTAGACGAACCGCCCTAAACAGGTCCACAGATCAATGATCGATTTTTAGGTAGATGTCTACTCTAAAATCGCTGCAGAATTGGTTTTTTAAAGACACTCTTTTTGGTTTATTTTGTTGTTTTAATTGCTTGCTTGATTGACTTTTTAGATCAAATTGGGTGCACCTAATAGGCACCCAATTCTATCTAAAAAGTCAATTAGTAGAATTAGCATTTAGATGAAAATAGTCGAAAAAAAAAGTATTCCTTCCACTTCCCAAAAAACAGAGGCCACAACTTTGCCCGTTGTCGGACAAACTCGAAATTTCCTTACTGGCGATGAAAATGGGCTTTTCCAGGACATACCTACTTTGTTTTTTCGTTTCCAGATCAAAATTTTAGGCCTACGTTTCGTCATTTGTTACAAAATGCCTAGGTAAAATCATTCATTTCATTTGAAAAAATTGATTGCACATTGCCAAACGAAATGGGTAGGGGTCTAACTACAAAATATTTAATTGTAATTTTTCTACCTACTTACTAATAAATTTTCTACTATTTCCACATTTTCATATACGATACAGATAGAAGGCTAGAAGGTGGGCTAGTGCGAGGCTCATCTTTTCAGGTCGATCACCGTCGATCTGTTTCTATTAAATTCAACTACAATAAGCAACCGTGGAAAAAGAACAACGCGGACGAATGCGCGTGGAAAATCTATAATAAATATCTATGTATATACCTATACTTATAAATATATTTTCGTAGGCATATTATACCTAGTAGTGAGCAACTTTTCAATGTATTGTGCTGCCCCCAATGTGTAAAGGTTACTTTTGTAAAGATTATATTTTTCTGGCTCCACTTCCGTTCCGAAAACTTTTTTTTATTTTGCTTGTGCCTTTGATATTTTTAACAAACAATAAACAGACATTCTTTATGTCGTATCGATAGTTCTTCGCGACCACATCCTTTTTGTGTAACGGCGGTGACGTTGCAAGGTCTTTCGTGAGGGTTGCGTCGAACGTCTATAAAGGTTCATTAATCAAAGTTGCGTGTGAGCTACATCGTGTCTTTAACAAGCCATTAAAGGCATCGTATAAATAGAATTTAATCGTTGTTGCAAACTAGATACTTAGGCGCCTAAACTATTTTTAATACCTACTTATTCTAGGTTGCGCCTGACGCATCATTGCTCTCGATTATTAAATTCTAGCGAAACTGCTGGACCGGTTTGACATGCAACTTTTCTGGTGGTAAAATATTTAGCTATTCAATCCTTATTTCTCATAATTATAAATTCATTTGGAATTAGGTTATAATGCTATATATTTTTGTAAGGCGTTGAATATTTTTCTCGGTAACAGTAGGTAACTTTTTCTGCATGAAAGGTATAGGTACATATACCTAAGTCCTTTACAGGACTATAGGGATAGAGATCCCTTACAACGTTTACTTATGCAAAATTAAAATTTTATGGAGATCGATAACGAACATTGCAAATCTTGCAATGTCAATCACTTAGGTATATTTTATTTTGTCTCATAATTGGTTTAGGTATATGATCGAAAATATTACTTCCTATTATTTCATATTAATTATTATTACTGTTCCAAAACAGTTCCCTATGTTACTTTTCTCGGACGTAAATATAATTATCTACTTACTTATACGGTGTATTAAACATCACCTATTTATTAAATACTAGCTGGTGCTCGCGACTTCGTCCGCGTAGAAAATTATAAAACGCCATCTACCGTATTTTGGATAGATGGCGCTATCTCCCGAGCCAAGCCGCTAGTATTTACTTTTATTTTAGATTTCCCGTAGGAATGAAGCATTTTCCCGCGGTAAAAAGTAGCCTATGTTCATCACAGATAATGTCGGTTTCTAATGGTAAAAGAATTTAAGCCTATTATATACAAACAATCAAATCTTTCATCTTTATAATATTAGTATAGATGTAGTTTAGTATATTTACTTGTATATTTTATTATTTAAGTAGTGGCAAGACTCAAGTATTTTGTTGATACAAACTTATTTATACATGAGGAAAAGCAACACACTTTAAAACCGAGTTAAAAGCCTATAGTAAGGATTGTATATTGTCCCTACTATTATGCCTATAAAGACATAATTATCAAGTGAACTAACAATTAACAATCATCCTGCCTGCCACCTTCTATGGTAAAAAAACATATGGTTTTATGGTGTTCTTCCACCAACATGTCCAGGTCCAGGCGAGAGCTACACGGACTACGTGGCGACCAGGTGGTACAGAGCACCCGAATTACTTGTTGGCGACACACAATACAGTACACCGGTCGACGTGTGGGCTATCGGTAAATATATTTAAAAAAAACACATTAATTTCAGATTAATCTTAGATGCACTAGCAGCGTGCGTCTAGTCATCTACAGCATCTGCATTTGAGCTTCTATAAGTTGTCTTGAAAGACATGTTACTGAACTGGTTTAAAGTCTTCGCTGAAAGCAATTCTTTTGGTAGCATCCATTAAAAAGAATTGCACTGTTGGAGTACCTAATGGTAATCTTCATATAAAAGGCGATGTATCGTATGTATGGACTCCAAAACCGCTGAACCGATAATGACGAGACTTTCAGACAATCTTCAGCTTCAGAATAGTCCAGCCCTGTGAAGTTTGGTAGCGATCGAACGCAGGCGAAGTCGGGAGCGGGTCGCGAGTTTGTGATATTTGCGTGAATAAATGTGGGACCAGCCTTTTCTTTTTTTTTATGTTAAGCTCGACAGACAGGCTGACGGTCCACTTGATGGTAGGTGGCTACCGTCGCCTATAACTCAAGCAACCCCATAAGTACTCTACAAGTGCGCTGCCGACCATAGAAGGATTAAGGATAAGGGATGGGGTAATGGGCTCTGGCATCCCTTACTCACTCACCGAAACACAACACAGCACATAATGCTGTTATTTCACGGTGGTATTCTGTAAGGTGGTGGTTACTGCAGCCAGACGGGCTGCCCAAATGACTGCGAAACGCAGTGTGCCCTACCACTACTAAATAATACTCATGATTCTTTTTCAGGGTGCGTTTTCGCCGAGTTGCTGTCGAGCGAAGCGCTCTGGCCAGGGAAGAGTGATTTAGACCAATTATATTTGATCAGGAAGACGCTCGGCGATCTATTGCCGAGGCATATGACAATATTCTCACAGAATACATTTTTTCAGGTAAGCTAAACCAAAGTAATTACCTACTTATACTTAGTTAAAAAATATTAATCTATACTAATACATATTATAAAGAGGAAAGATTTGATTGTTTGTTTGTTTGTATAGAATAGGCTCCGAAACTAGTGGACCGATTAGAAAAATTCTTTTACCATTAGAAACCGACATTATCGGTGATGAACATAGGCTACTTTTTACGGCGGGAAAATGCTTCATTCCTACGGGAAATCTAAGATAAAAGTAAATACTAACGGTTTTTGGCCCGGGAGATAGCGCCATCTATCCAAAATACAGTAGATGACGTTTTATACTTTTCCACGCGGACGAAGTCGCGAGCACCAGCTAGTACATTATAAAATTAAAGCTGCCGACGTTAGTAGGATTAAGGACGTCGATAGATAATAAAAGGGATTGGGAAAGAATATAGGGAAACGGGCGCTACTGGCATATGTGTGCCCTACCACTACTTTTCAAATGGTTTAGGGAAAATTATTAAAATTTTCAAAGTTGACCCTGCCGGGAATCGAACCCGGGGCCCCTGAAACGTTAGGCAAACACCCTTGCCACTCGTCCAACGGGCTCGTCGGCATTTTTAAAAGTGGAATTTAAAAAAAAACTAATGTATTTTAATAAATGTATTGTCACGAATGAATGTTGATTTTCAGGGAATGGCGTTGCCAGAGCCAACCACGTTAGAGCCTTTGGAGAAGAAAATTCCACAGCGATATGCAAACAATGAACTCATTTTAGACTTTTTGAAGGTAGGTATACTTACATACCCAGTAAATATTACATTATGTATTTACTTTTTCACAAAAATCTACGACGCTATAAGTAGTTAGTTGAGCTGGCGAAAAATCCTGGTATAGATAATCGAAGTAAGTATGCAATAGCGACAATAGAATAGTAAAATATTTTATTTGTATCAATTAGGTAATAGTCCAGTATCCCTCAAAGGAATTTTTTTCTGATTACTAATACTAATACTTCTTCGTGAGTAGCTTTATAGTTTGTCGAGACGAACAACTTTTTCCTCTGCGAAAATTCTCGATAGAGGTAAAAAACTTCCAAGCGTAGGACTGGGAAAACGTGCCATTCAACTTGTAGGACTATGTATGCGGCCATTTTATTTATTAGGTATACAAATGTTTACTAAGCCGCATACAAAAAAATCAGCTGGTTAGTATACCTACACATCCCTCCCAAAAAACCACTTCCAATAAATCATAATAATGAGGTCATAAAAATTATATCCACTAAAACAAATTCCAAAAACAAAGAAAATTTTCAAAAATAAAAAACGCAGTTAAAATTAAAATAAAAGCTATAAATATACTTATTCACGTACAAAACAAGAAAAAAAAAATATAATCTAGGTACCTACTAGAAAAAAAAATCGTGTGTTTATCCAGAAATGCCTGGACAAAGATCCGATGATGAGGTGGACATGCGAACAGCTGCTGCGACACATGATCTTCGAGAACTTTTTGTTTACTGTTCCGCATTCAGAACACGAAGAATACGAGAAATCCAGAAGGGCACAGGTTTGTTCACAACATATACCTACTAATATTATAAAGAGGAGAGATTTGATTGTTTGTTTGTATAGAATAGGCTCCGAAACTACTGGACCGATTTGAAAAAATCTTCTACCATTAGAAGCCTACATTATCCCTGATGAACATAGTATATTAGGATACTTTTTATCGCGGGAAAATGCTTCATTCCTAGGGGAAATCTAAAATAAAAGTAAATACTAGCGGCTTGGCCCGGGATATAGCGCCATCTATCCAAAATACGGTAGATGGCGTTTTATACTTTTCTACGCGGACGAAGTCGCGAGCACTAGCTAGTTTAAGAGGGCGTATAAAGATATACTAGCGCCACTCATTTAAAAAAATATTATCTCGTGACTGAGAAGGAATTATTAATAACGGCTACACAAAGCCCTCGGTAAGTATGTCTACAATTTTTTAATACCTTTTATAAAGTTTCATATTTAGACACGAAGCAACAAAATAAGATTCTAGAGGAATGTGGCCGCTTTTCTTTAGATCGAATTTTTTTTTGCTTTTATAAAAGGTATTAAAAAATTGTAGACATACTTACCGAGGGCTTTGTGTAGCCGTTATTAATAATTCCTTCTCAGTCAAGAGATAATATTTTTTTAAAAGAGTGGCGCTAGTGTGCCTTTATACGCGCTCTTAAGATAAACAAAAACCAAGCACTCAAGCAGTCTTAAGTACCTAAGAGACTGAAATCTCTATGTTTGAACTTGAACCTGCAGCAAGAGTGGACAGGTCAGACAAATAACTGGGAGAGTAACGACCAGCCGCCTTCAGAGACCACCAAGAAGGGGAAAGGCAAAAAATGAACAGAATCTGTCACAGTCTTGATGACTGTGACAATTTGTCCTGACAGTTACGGAATAAATTTACAAAATTTCGGTTATTATCTATTTGTATTTATTGTATTGTAACTAGGTACTTATTAGGAATGAGCTATAGTTTTGTTATAAGTATGTAGCTATAATATTTGCAACTATTTTGATAATATACCTAACTATACCAAGTATGAAAAAAAATATAAAAAAAAAGGTATAAATTTTATTGATAACAGGCAAATACTCGTAGATTAAATAGTAAAATTAATTTTTTTTAAAGATTTTTAATTTGAATTATTGTAGACCTTCGTGATTGATTATTTAATATTATTATTACTTAAGTATGTAATAAATTAGTGTAGATAGAAATAATTATCTATCTAATCTTTATCCTAACATTATAGTTGTTTTATTAGGATGAGTCTCATCTTATCTAATAGTTAGAGACCACATTTTGGCGCTATATTGACAATAAATGGCGTTAAATAAAATATTTTGTCAATTTTTAAAAACAATAGACAAATCTTAGACAAGTAAGCAATGTTTAAGAAATAAAATCTAATAATCATTAATAATAAATCTGTAAGTGTGTATTGTATTGTGTGTAAGTGTGTGTGTGTATTGTATGTATTTTCCTTCATAACTCTTAAACGAATTAACCGATTTTCATGAAACTTGGTAGATAAACATTTAGACGTACAGGACACAGGATATAGACTACTTTTTTCTTTCTCAACGCGGAACAAGTCGCGGGCGCCAGCTAGTCTATTTATACTAATATTATAAAGAGGAAAGATTTGATTGTTTGTATAGAATAGGCTTCGAAATTACTGGACCGATTTGAAAAATTCTTTTACCATTAGAAGCCGACATTATCCCTGATGAACATAGGATACTTTTTACCGCGGGAAAATGCTTCATTCCTAAGGGAAATCTAAAATAAAAGTAAATACTAGCGGCTTGGCCCGGGAGATAGCGCCATCTATCCAAAATACGGTAGATGGCGTTTTATACTTTTCTACGCGGACGAAGTCGCGAGCACCAGCTAGTCTTAAATAACGGGATAATAATTGAAGAGGATTTAAGAGTACAAAGGATTTTATATTAATTAAAACACTTTGTAATTGTAGGTGCAATCATCGCCTCTGTTGCCCCAATTGAACGTGTCCGAGCGAACAGTGCCCAAGGGGAAGAAGATAGACATGGATTCGAGGAGTCACCTGCCCACCATATGACTAGCACCACTGGCCAGATACAAATTATAATGTACAATTATTGCAAAATAAATATCTCATCTATTTCATTCTTTTGCTCTTTCATGGCTAGTCTAAGTTCTAACCAATCTAATAAAAGTAATTCTCTAATACATTACTAACTAGTGATTACCATATCTCAATTATTAAGAAATAATGTTAATTATTTCAGCAGCTATGTCTGTCTGTGATTTTCTTTGCATCCCTAACTCTAATTTTAGCAAAAATATGAACTTTTTTTATGTAAAACTAACTACCAATGGATAGTGAGAACAGCATGAAAATCGGTGCAGTAGTTTTTGAGTATATAGCGAACAAAAAGGCAGACAGACGCGGCGTAGGACTGTTTTATACAAAACAATATTCTCTACAATATTTGTATGAAACTGTTTAACTCTTATCATTTTAAGTAAGGGAGAGGAAGATAAGAGATAAAAATTACTAAAAATAATATACTCTTCAATTACTTAGTGATGCAAGGAAAACACAGATGACAAACTTAGCAAAGCAAGATAGTTATGATAGTCGCCAACCTTTATAGAGAAGGTGCACTTGAAGAAAACAAATATAAATTATAAACTTTATTTTATTACTACAGGATATTTAAATAAATAAATAATGCTAACAACAAAAGGCACAGCTTAGTTTTTATATAACTGAGTGCAATATTAAAAACAAATACACAGTTGTTTTATTTTATTTATGTATTTATGTACCACAATGTCTAATTTGTTAGGTAATTTACACTTGAATTTCTACTAAAGTATTTACAAAATGATAGTCCTTGTGTTCACTTCACATATTGTTATTATTCTTCACCTTTTAACTTCCTGAAAATCTGAAATATAAAAGAGATTATTGAAAATATATAGTGTGCATAAGAATCTTATTTCAAATTCATTTATTTTCAGGTAATTAGACCCATAGACATTTTACATTTTTATATTATTAATATTATGCACAGTTTAAAAGTGAAAATATCAATTCTGTAAAAGTTTCTGTAATTATATATTAATAATAGTACATATATTATATAAATTTCAGTATAGTATATTAATACATATAATATACTTAATAAAATCGCGAACAAGCTGTGTCTGTACATTTTGTTTACTTATGTTACTGAGGAGTAAAAAATAGTTTTTAAAATTCTCATTTGTTTGTCTGTGCACGCTAATCTCAGAAGAGGCTTAACCAATTTGAATGCCGTTTTCACTAGTATTGTAGCAAGCGTAACATTTAGTGTTTGTTTCGTTTTCCAATTGTATTACAAATAATAAAGTCACGATAATTGAAATAATACCAAATACCACACACACTAAGTCGCGGGCACAACTAGTAGTAAGTATACAAAAATTGTCTTCTGGATAGAGACCTAACAATTAGATGTGTTTGATTCTAAACACTTTTCGTATATTGTTGGTAAAATTTTTGTTAAAAAATATATTATAAATTATAAAAAATATTACCCGTAAAAAAGGCAGGTTTTCTCGTTCACTAGGACTCACAAGGGTGTCTAATTCTTGCAATTTGTACCAACCATAATGACCTCCTATGATTACAGGCACCATAACCATAATTACAAGATTTTTTGAGAAAAACTTTCTCATACCCATTGTTTACGATTCAAATAATAAAGGATGAATTCAATAAATTAATATTTCTACCATTAATCAACACTTGGTTTGTGGCAAGAAAACCTAGGAACTTTCGTGAGAACAAAACGTAAGTACATACAATAACAAATAATTATAAAATTGCCGTATTGTATTGATGGATTTGAGCTGATTTTGAAGGTTAATTTTAAACTTCAAAAATTTGGTTAAAAATAAATCTGTCTCTCGTGTTTATGTCTGTCAGTTTTCCGTTGTCAGCTGTCTTTTGTTATGGAGCCACAGAATAGAACATTATAATCATGGTAGAGTTATGGTGTCTGTCTATGGTACTCTATCTCACTTGCAATGACAGTGACAATAAAGGACTGCGTGACAGCCGCTAAACCAATCAAAACTAAACATTGATTAGTAAGTGACCAATCGGGGATTGCCATTATCACTCATGCAATGTGAGTTGACATGACTCATGACATTTACAATCCGTACAAGACAAGAAAACTTACAAAACACAAACATGGTGGCAGCTCAGTGAGGAGGGCAAACGGCTAGTCATAAAATTTCACGAAGCTTGATTCGCTTGAGTGTTTGAAACAAATTGTAAGTGTAATTTTGCTCTAGAAACATATAGTGAATAAAAAATACATAAATTGAATCTCTTATTGCAGATAAACACCGAAATAAAGCTTCAGAAAAAAAAAACTAGGATGACGTCTGAAGAAACCCAGATTTCCGAGGAATTGAGGGGATGTTACGAGAACCTTATAGTTATCGACATCGGTGCAAACCTGACTAACAAGAAATACGGCCGTGATCTCGATTCTGTGGTTCAAAGGGCGAAAGATGCAGGTAAGTACTTACTATTTAAATTTTTAAAGAAATTCACCGATCATTGCATTTACATACGGTAATAAATTTTCCGCCTGTCACTATTGTTACTTTATGTTCATACGTTTTGTGTACCAATCGGTTGCAGTTATTACATTCTTCCTTACATAGTTTAATTTGAAGTCGATTTCTGCATCTATTTGTATGTATATGAGGTAACTACTAAACCATACAACGGATTTTGATGCGGTTTTCACCATCAGATATTTTTTCCCGGAAGGGCTATTAATAAAACCTAATCCAGTTTTCATTCAATTATAAAAAAAAAACAATATTTTGCAACCAAGTCACTGAAACTGTCTTGTATCTGTCTGTTTATCCACTAATTACTTCTAAATAACTCAACAACAGATTTTGATATTTTACTATTGGAAAAAGGGATAAATGAGGAAAGTTTGTGTTTATAAAACAATAATTGCATACCGGGTGAAGCCGGGAGTAATTTGCTAGTACACTATAACTAAGCAGTTGTTTAAATTCAATACTTATTCCTCTTTATTATTGGTTTTTTTAGGCGTCCAAAAGATTATGGTCACCGGAACTTCAGTTAAAAATAGTAAGGAAGCCCTCAGATTGACTCATCTATACCCCGGAACTATATATTCTACAGCAGGTAAAAACAAAATAACTATACAGTGGACCTCCGGTAATCCGGCGCCCCTTGTAATCCGACATGTACATATTATTATTATTGAATATTTTTTGACAATATTTGCTAATGTTACCTAGTAATGTCGCCACAAGCCCAGAAGCGAAAGCACAAAACACTGACAAAGAAAAATGTGGTATTTTGGACCACTTAAATCGTAATGAATCTTTCGGTAGTTTAGAAAGTGAATATGGATCTACAATTTATGACCTTAAAAAAGGGGTTCTTAGGCAGTACTCTATAATCTGACAAATATGATAGTTCGACACTGCCCTGCTTTAAAACATTTGTTAGTCCACTGTAATTATTTGTATTTGCAGTTTTAGTTTTACATTGGTTTCATTCGAGGGAAAGTTATAGCCATCAAAAGAAAGGCATTTTAATTAGCATAAAACATGGAGTGTTTAATTAATTTAATGAAATGGATGGTTATCTCTGTAACATACTTGCATAATTATTTTTTTTACTCCATATAAGTAATAAAATACAATAATGTTGTTAAGTACTCAAGGAATATAGTGATATTTCACACAGTCAGAGATGTTTATATTATACTTGCTTTCGATTTAAATCTATTTTTTGACCATTGTTTTTCCATTATATTTAAATTTTTAGTAATTTCGGTTTTTTGTGTTCTGTTGGCTAAATATGAATGAAGCTATCCATTCCCATGTCTTTCCTCTAATACCGTAATTTTCAAGCTTCCTTAAAAGCAAAGAATGATCCACAAAATCAAAGGATTTGCTCATATAGAGAAAAACAGATACTATATATAGCTAATCATATTGAAGCATGCATTTGTGGTTGACTGTCCCTTTATAAATACAAACTGTTGAGAATTTAGTATTTTGTGTTTTTGGACGAATTCATTTAACCTATCGTTATCTATTTATTTATGGGCCTATAGTTATTTATTTCAGTCCTTTCATCCCTTTTGTAACTAGCTATTGAAATACCCAAGTACCCAAGCTAAATGACAAATTAATAATATACCCAAGCTAAATGACAAATTAATAATGTGCGCCAGTGGTGCACCTTATGTACGATGCGCATAGTTTTCACTTCAAAAAAAAGTTAGCAATAAGTTGTTAAAATGTTGTCGCAGGAGTTCATCCCCACGATGCAAAATCAATGGTGGAGGAAGACATGTGGAGAGATTTGTTGAACATAGCTAGAGCACCCGAATGTGTGGCTATCGGGGAGTGCGGACTCAATTATAGCAAGGATTTCTCCGAGCCATCGGTGCAGAGGGATGTATTTAAACGACAGGTATGTCAACTCCTAATCCGATTGTTATTTAAAATCATATTGTAACTTGACATTAAACATTTTTGTACATCTGTATACTCATTTATATATTACTAGCTGTTGCAAGCGACTTCGTCCGCCTATATTTTTAAAATCAGTCTAGTAGTTTTTGAGTTTATTCATTATAAACGTGTTAAAATAAAAAAATGAGGATAATGAATGATGAACTGTCATACACATCTAAAATTCTATCTTTGATAAGATAACTTGTCATTTGAATGACAGATTCTTGTGAGGTAAAATTTCATGTAGCAAATTGGAAGACAAGATATAATTGTGCAATATAAATAAATATAACGCGATCTTCAGGTTGATATTATACATATTGTTATTATACTAGCTGGTGCCCGCGACTTGGTCCGCGTTGAAAAAGAAAAAAGTAGCCTATCCTGTGTCCCATACGTCTAAATGTTTATCTACCAAGTTTCATGAAAATCAGTTAATCCGTTTAAGAGTTATAGAGGAACATACATACATACATACAATACCTGCACTTTAATAAAATTATTGTTAGTATTGATAAATTTGTTTTAATGCTTGTTAGTAAATTAATTAGCAATATCATCATGTTATGTACTTTGGAATGAATTTAGGGTCATTAGGTCACTGGAGCCCTATTTTATCTTGCTCGTATCATTAGTTGATACCATTTACCATCAATTAAAGCCTCACTTTGCCAGTCCCTTTTGTTAAAAAAAAAACTCAACAAAAATAAATATGATCAAGAAATTTTTATAAGCAACTGGCTGCTGCCCGCGACTTCGCCTGCGTAACTTTGTTAAAACCTTCCTCGAGAACCACTCCATCCATTGGTGAAAACAGCATGAAAATTGGTGCAGTAGTTTTTGAGTTTTTCGCGAACAGACAGACAGACACAGACGCAGCGGAGGATTTTGTTTTATAATATCCACAATCAACTAATTTCGTTCAAGGTTCATGCATCTACGTAATTTCGACCAATTTATTCCCACTTCAAAACGTAAACAATTTGTTATCTAATGTGACCTGACTCACATCACATGGCTCAGATACATTATGTCTGTATGCTTTTATCTCACGATACTTTTTTGTGAGATGTTTGTTTGTGTGATCAGGCGTGGTATGAATGCATGTTTGATACACAATTCCAATTGTGGGCAAATGAAAATTCGCAATCACGTCTTGTGATGAATATTTAATAATAGAACCAAGGATTAATCATTAAATGCGTTCTTAAATTATCAACATTTATATGATATGAAAGAATTTTTATACGATATAGTAGGTGCTGTTGCACGCGACCTCGTCCGCGTCTCTTTATAAAATATGTCGCTTGCTGATAATGTAGCTTTCTGTATGTGAAAGAATTTTTAAAATCGTTCAAATAGTTTTTAAAATACAAATCTTTTCTCATGTAATATTAGCATCTTTGAAAAATGATACACTAGATTGGGTCTCAAACAAAATCACACCGAAAAAGTGTCCACTGGATTTTTTTATACATGCTATAACTTTACCTCGTTAAATTCTGATAAAAAAAATGAATAATGTAAATGTTGCATGACTGATTTGAATCTTAACATTTGAATATCATCAACTAATTTGAAATATCACCCCAAGGTGTGAGTGCGGTGATATTCTACTATGCCACTTTTAGTGAGGCAACCCAGGGGCCCTAGACAAAGTGACATGACGAAGACGATAACGAAGTTCGAAAACAACAAAATGTATGGGAAGTATCACGTGACTTAACGAAGGCATATGTCAATCCCATACATTTTATTGTTTTCGAACTTCGTTATCGTCTTCGTCATGTCACTTTGTCTAGGGCCCCAGAATCTATAATAGTGTATCCTTTATCAAAGATTAGCATAGATAGTACTTCAGGAGCAGTACTTTTCTTCTGGATGAAAAATATCCTTGTCTTTTTCTATGTCCATTTCTGTATTCCTGACAATGTGTCACTCACTCTCAAATTTATCATTTATTAGTTAATTTTTTTCTTGTACGTCAAATGTTATGCATAGCCAATTCGAAAGCAACAAATATATTTTGATTTTAGTATTTTTAACAAGATATTTTTAGTAAAATGTTTCCCAAACAGATCGAAATGGCGTGCGAACTGAACAAACCGCTCATAGTGCACGAAAAAGAAGCCCAAGACGACGTGATAAAGATTCTAGACGAGTTCGGTAATAAATTACCACCGGTGGTGATTCACTCGTTCACGGGCTCCGTAGAGCAAGGGGTCAAGTACATAGAGAAGGGCTTCTACATAGGTATCACAGGGTATATTTGTAAGGACAAATCGGACGGTGGCATAAGGAGGCTCCTGTCTGAGAGAATTTTACCATTAGATAAGTTGATGGTTGAGACTGATTCGCCTTTCATGTATCCCAACATGAGAGCCTCCAAGCTGCCGTTGCACGTTAAGGATTCCTTGACTGAAAGGTATGTGTTCAAGGTTTTTTTTTTTAATTAATTAATCAATTATTAATGTGGTGTTATTAATTAAAATAATCATTAATGTGGTGAATCATTTTGAAAAGATTTTTTCATTTCTAGGATCACATAATTGTATGTTTTAACTTTTTAAATCTTGCACATCTTTACAATATGTATTTTGTGTCAGTAAAATATTTGTTTACTCCTGATAATCGTCAGCTTAGTTTGATTTCCTACGACGCCCGACGCAAAAATAGGGTGTTATAAGTTTGACGTGTCTGTCTGTGGAATCGTAGCTCCTAAGAGTAATTTTGATCCGATTTTTTTTTGTTTGAAACCTGACGTGATCGGGATAGTTCTGAGCTAAAATTTATAAAGATCTATTCAGGAGTTTGAAGACCATCAGCCCATTTTCTAGTCGACGTAGGTTTTTTTACTAACCTCCACCAGTTCGAATCAATGTGAAATTTTGTATACTGTTACCTCGGTGGTGTTTCCACGACACAATGCTGTCGACACGACACAATGCTTATGAACTTTGACCTGAAGCATGCAGCATCAAGTTTTTATTTTTTTATGTTAAGGTCGACAGACAGGCTGACGGTCCACTTGATGGTAGGTGGCTATACCGTCGCCTATAACACAAGCACAACTTGTATCCATAAGTGCTCTACAAGTTCGCTGCCGACCATAGAAGGATTAAGGATAAGGGATGGGGTAATGGGCTCTGGCATCCCTTACTCACTCACCGAAACACAACACAGCAAATAATGCTGTTATTTCACGGTGGTATTCTGTAAGGTGGTGGTTACTGCCGCCAGACGGGCTGCCCAAATGACTGCGAAACGCAGTGTGCCCTGCCACTACTTTTCAAATCCAAACCGGAATCAATTTTGAAAATTATATTAAAATTATTGACCCCGCCGGGAATCGAACCCGGGGCCCCTGAAACGTTAGGCAAGCACCCTTGCCACTCGTCCAACGGGCTCGTCAAACGAGCAACGGCAGGACACCCAACTCCTCACCAACCAAGTATAGCAGGGGTTAGTTTATAATTTTTAATTTAAACTTGCAATTTCAGATCAACGAATTTCGTGAATCGCTATTGCACTTTCCAAAGAAACGAACCGTGCGCTTTGCCCGCCATAGTCGAGCTGATCTCCGGTTTCCTCGGCCAGAGTCCGGAGGAGGTGGCCCTCGCCACAGCGTTCAATGCTCTCAAGCTTTTTGGTCTCAGTCAGTGAAAGGTGAGATGTAAATTTGAAGTTTTTTAAAACATTTCGGCAGTTTAGGACCCCAAAAATTAGGGAGCGACAACATTTATACAGATTTTATCCATAGAAAATACTGGTTTTGTACGTGTCCATTAACATGCACAAAAAAAAGAAGTTTTTCTAGCCTCAGTCAGTGAATGGTGGATCAGTCGGATATTATAATTGTGACTGTTTAAACAGTTCAAGTAACCCACATTTTGTTCAGCTCAATTCAGTTTTTGTCCATAGAAAGTGTTGGTTTATCATCGAGATGCGTATGTTTCCACGTCAAGTGAATACTTGTAGTTTTTTTTCGGACTGCATAAAAACATAGTCGCAAATTATACATTGTAATGTTGAAAAATATTATTGACTCATTCAGGAATGTAGGTGTTGTGAGCAATATTGAACATGTCATTATATGAATACAAAAAATGGGTCATTATTATAATTTGTGGCTCTAAACCGTCGAAACGTTTTAAAAAAAAATGTATTTTAATTTCAAAGTGATATTTAGATTCTAGAGACTGAAGAGTTGAAAATTTTTCAAGTTATCAACGAAGTCAAATTCACTTTGAAGTTAAATTAAAAAAAATAATAAAAAAATCGAATATTTATACCGGCTTCAATGTTATTAAGCGTTTGTGCCTTGTCGTAGTAAGGATTATTATTTTTTATATAAAAGATAAATGTATTTACACATGTAAATGATATTTCTTCAGACGTCATCTCTGTTTGTTAAATATATGGTTTTTGTGGTTAGTCTTAATTTCGAAAAAAAAAAAAAAGAAACAACGGTTTGTTCTCGAGAAAACTAAAACACTAATACTCATTAAATGCATTTCCTTGCATTGATAACGAAAATCAACGACACACAATATGAGGCTAAGACTAATTATGAACTGTACTAATTTATTAATAATATTTGTATACAATAAAAACAAGTAATTAGTTAAATTAACGTAAATAAATTGTATACATAAAATTATTGTCTTGCCTTCCTCTGAGATATTGTTATTTTTTATGGGAGTGAATATTTTCGAATATGTACGGAGCTGAAAATAATTATGCCTTTATTTAAAATAAGTGGGAAGAAGTTTTGTGTCCTACGTCCCTCGCGCAAATGGGCGGCAGTATTTTTTTTTTTACAATAAAAGCGTACCTGATGATCGCTTGAAGTTTTTGTGTTATGAAAGGAAATGGTCACAATAAGTATGTATGTACCATGGAAAGCGAGGTATAGATTTTTTTGTTAGAGAAAAAAAGCATATTTTTCTAGAAAACAAGCCCAGCACAGATGTGACTATAATGTCTATAATATATAGTACATAAAAATGCCAAAATATAATATACCGGTAATCTGAGGTGTATTGCAACATTTACGAGAAAAATTACAAAACATTAAACTGACTTTTTTATCGTACCAATTTATATAAGAAAATATGAATAAGTGCTATAAAAAAGATAATAATTATAATGAATGTTTTATTGTTATTGTAGTGAGAATTTCTTTAATGAGCGTAAAAAAAAAAACAGTGAACTTGCGCCGTCACCGTCTTAGTGCGACACCCTCAGTGATTTTTAACAATATTAAATAAGCGCGAATCTATGCGAATTAATACGTATTTCTTGGTTTATAAGCATAACTTGGTCAGTAGTTTTCTCACAGACTTGCTTTGCTGTTGACGGTTTTTTTTCTTTCTTTCCCGAAAGTGATGCAATCACGTATGGTATTTTGTTCACGTTGTTATAATATACTAGCTGTTGTCGGCGACTTCGTCTGCGTACAAAATGTTATATAGCCTAAAGCCTTCCTCGATAAATGGACTATCCAACACAAAAATAATTTTTCAATTCCAACCAGTATAGTTCCTGAGATTAGCGCGTACAAACAAACAAACTCTTCAGCTTTGTATATATATAGATAGATTATAATGTAGTTACGTCTGTGACTGGGCTTTGTCCGAATATAAATAAATATTAATATAAATAAATTATGTCTTGACGACTCCAAGATTCCATGACGCGTCGTTTTCCGAATATTTAAGCAATTATTATTTGTCTAGTATAGGTTTATTTACCATTTTTTTTTTGAAGAAAAAAGAATATATTATAAACTTTTTTCTTTGGTGAATTTGTTTAGCTTTTTTTTTTTTCAAGTTTTACACGTTATTATACGTATATAGTAGCTTAGTTTTGAGCACGCGAGCTTTGCAATAATAATAAATTGGTTGGTTCCAAATTTCTATTTGTTTTATTAAGATCTTTTTTGAGTCACGTTAATTTAGCTTGCCATGCCAAAATAATATTATTATGTTTATTATGTGGCGAGGAGCCAACCTCACATTAATATAGTGGCAATATTTGTCAGGATTTAGTCAGAATGATCTCAATACTAAAGATGCGTGTTGAATGAAGCAATATTTTTGTCGTAATTTTCATATTATTTTTTTAATTTTTTCAAAAACGCAAATACGTATGAAAATCAGATTGTATATTTTTGTTATATATAGAAACTAAAGATTTCTGCGTATTTGCGTTCGGAGAAATGTTATTATTAACTTTTTTTTTGGTTCGATAGCATTTTTTGTGTTGCCACTGTATTATCACCTCTATTTCACGGTGTTATCACCTTTTTAGCTCTGCGCGGAGCATTTTTTGTAAAATTATTTTTTCAATCGAATATATTTTGTAAAAATAGATTTAAGGAAAACTAATATATTGAAAAGTTATTCTAAATGCTGGTGGTCACAACGAATTTTTAAGACTGCGAGTGTTTATGTGAATTTGACATGTTTATTGTTTTTTTTTTTACGTATTTACACGTTTAATGGTTTCTTGTATGGGAAATATTGTATAGTTTTTGAAGTTTTGACAAATCACTGTGTTTGTTCGTTTAAGTGTTGTTGCGGGCCCCCAACAAGTCCTATTTACAGTATAAATGTAATAAAATATAGAATTATAAACGTTGTTTTGTTTATATGTAAAAATAATTATAATGATTATTGCGTGTGTTTTGTTAAAGATCTTATTTAAATGTGAAAACTGTTCGGTCATAGTTTTTTTCGTCCATGGAAAAATTAATTTAGGAAAAGACATGACTTCTCAGTTTTTTTTTTGTATAAATAAATCATGTTTAAGTGTTTAACGGAGGTCCGCGCACCTTTTAATGTAGTGCCTTTGACATAACGTCCTTTTGTGATACAATATAATATTTTTTCTGTAGATTTGTATAGTCTATTTTCTTTCAATAAATTGATGAAAAAATAAAATAAAAATTGTTTTATTTCGAGTTACAAATTTTAACTGTATACATATTTATAAATGTATATGTTAACAAAACAGTTTAGGCGAACATTCAATTGACAACATTTAATATTTTTAACATATTGTAGTGTTTTTTGTCATGCCGAGTCCATGGTCGAAGTGGAACCATAAATCATGTTGAAAAAATGAAAATGAAAAAAAAAAAAAAAAAAAAAAAAAAAAACTTACATTGGGAGAGGACAAATAATTCCTACTTCAAAACCGGGTTTTGAAATGTGCAAAATGTACGTTTGACAAAATGCCTCTAGAAATGCAATAAGAACAGTATTTCCTGAAGTAGACATAAAAAGCTGATTTTATCATTTTTATAAATCGTTAAAACGAAAAGCCTGGGCCAGTATTGGAATAAAAAAAAATGCAAGTAAATAACTCCACGTAAGCCATAAAATTGATGACGTATGGGAATATATTTTGAATGAGAGTCCCAGTAACCAATATTATACAGAAATTCAATGAATACATGCATAGAAACTGGATCAATCGATCCCGAATTTCGCATTGTATGGAGCTGTGAATATTGCTAGAATACAGAACCACCACTTTTGACGAAGGTTGGAATTCGAAACTGAAAAGATACATTGGAAGATCATAATATCCAACCCTTACTCATCTACTTGACAGTCCTACTTGAAGGTGCCAAGTTCACGTTGGAATACACATTTCACAGCCAAAAAGAGGTCACTCTCGGACATTGAGAATAATGATCGGATAAACAGATCAGTATTGCAATAAAAGTATAATGAAATAACAGTGGGACATTTCCTAGAAAAAAAAATGCCCTTATATATTATATATAGGAATAAAATAAAGAAAAAAAGAAGAGGATAGGTCTTCGAACCTTTTCTTATGTTGGTATTATTTATTTATATTTATATAATATATACTCAAACATGATTGATAATGAATGACGTCACTTATTTTATCATTGGGTACTTCAATATAATAAACCAAGAAGTACAATCGCAAACGTAGACAATTTACCTCTTTAGCCTCTTAGTATTAATTGAGGCTTTTTCGTTTTGTAACGAGAATAATAAAATTCTCTTTTTGCAGCGGAAAATCTCTTTCCTCGTACATTATCGGACGCCGACTGTTGGTTCTGTACAATGGCATTAATAATTCCTACTTAAAAACCGGGTATTGTAATAGGAATTATCTTTCCTCGTACATTACCGCCCCATTGTTTTGTACAAGGAAAAAAATCCTCCAAAACCCGATTTTGAATTTGTCCTCTCCCAATGCTAGTTATGTAAGTTGGTTATGTACGGGGAACAAGGGAAAAAATAATAATTATTATTATAAATTAAAGTGATTTTTGTTCAGGAGTGAACATAAAGTAAACCATCACGTGAAAATTTTTTCAATGTTAAATGATTCCAAATTACATGAAATGTCGTCAATTGTACTTACGTAGACATATTACACAAATTGTTAAATATAATTATTGTAGAATGTGTAGGGCAGTCTTTGGCAGGGCCTTAAATAACTTTCAGCTGCACGACTATTCAATATGTTACAGTAATCGTTCAAAAGCTGAGCGACAATTTTAGGCAATTGGCAATGTCTTTTTATAACACATACTCTTCCTATGATGGTTAAAAACAAAGTGATCCCCTGGCTGAATGGTTGTGCAAGTTTACCAACCCCCCTCAAATTAATGTTTTGAAATTTTCATATCCTCGAATTTATTAATATTCGAAAAATACAAAACAACGAGTTTAAGAATACAAACAAAAAACGGTGACGAGAACGACTTTTCTCCATGTCCAAAATCTGGCAAAGTTTTGGGACCTAAAGGTAACAAAAACAATGAAAAAATAACATTAAGGTTATAATAAAATTAAAAAGAAATGAATAAAATAAAGCTCAATTTTCAGTGCCTTTCAGTGATCATAAACTAAGCAAAAATTTTGTTCACTTTATCAGCTATCATAGACACCCCAAATTCCTGCCAAAAATTGTCACTCAGCTTTTCTACCATAATTTTATTATTGAATATTATCATATAGGCTTCAACTTTAATTTAAATTGTTTCAATTTAATTGCATTAAAAAATTAAATTTCAATCATTTATTTCTGTATTAAAAATTAAATCTATTAACCGCAACAACCCTTTGCATCAATAACGTTCTTACATAGTTGAAGCCTAATTTTATATCGAAAACTCATTCGAACAACACTGAGACGAGACCATTAACTCTTATCGAGTTTCCTGACCACTCCTGTCGGTGGGGAGATGAGCACTTTCCGGGAGAGCCTCACTTGGCCCGACACCGGATCGCGTCCAAAGTATTTCACTTGTATCTCGGATCCAACTTCCAATCCGAGGGCGGACGGATGCATTATCTATATAAGTAAAGAAAGACAATGTTTACAAAATAAGCTTCAAATCAATAATCGACTGTACATCTTATTTATGTTACACCAAGCTGTTTACACGCGACTTCGTCCGCCTAACATGGAAATACACATACAAAAATTTAAGCCGTTTAGTAGTTGACATACCGACAGCAGCGCCACCTACTGGGTGCAATTGTATTTTTAAATCACCCAGGAAATCATCGAAATAGCCATATAAAATTTCAACCCAATCGGTTCAGCCGTTTAGAAGTTATTTGAAAAAGATAAGTACGGAAGGATAATTCTTACTACCCGTTGTCCTATTACCCGTTTTTCCGTAGGAATAAAGCATTTTCCCGCGGTAAAAAGTAGCCTATGTTCATCACGGATAATGTCGGCTTTGTAAAATAATTTTTTAAATCGGTCCAGTTGTTTCGGAGCCTATTCTATACAAACAAACAAACAATCAAATCTTTCCTCTTTATAATATTAGTATAGATGAGTATCGACTAGCTGTTGCACGCGACTTCGTATGCGTAACTTTATAAAATACTAGTGGGTGCCCCCGACTTTTAGTAGTTAAACAATCCCTGATATATCCCTCTATTCATAAGGGAAGACAGTATTAAAATGCCACGTCCTGTCGCGCGGCAGTTGCAGTCGCATGTCGGAATCGGTTTCACACAAGTGTATGTAAACTGCAAAGTAATGCCGTGTCTGTCGTCTGCCGCTGTCGTCTGTCGCTGCCGTTTGCCGCTGTCGTCTATTATCGCACCTATTATCGCGGCGTTGCGTCACTGACGCTAACGCTCGTATCGAAAGTCTACCTTAAGCGACACAACATACCTTTCTGTGGTCGAGCTGGGTGTTGTGCAACAGAGCGGGCGCCATCCCGGGATAGAGGGTGACCAGTACTCCCATATCCTTGACTTCGACCACCTTGGCTTTGTAAATGGCGCCGAATTCCAGTTCGGGAGTTCGCTCCGTGTTCAACCATCCGTGGATTCGCGCTTTCGCTTCGTCCATCGCCGTTTGTGATGGAGCGAACACACTGTATTTTGTCTCGTCTATTGGCGTCACCTAGGAATAAAATAAAAAAACAATTTTCATGAGAATGAGCGGCAGACAGATCGACGTTTCTTTGTGAAAATGTCACCTGTAGCTTGTATATAAATACCAGGGCGATCCATTTTATCAGCGTTCGCACCTAAACTTTAAATATGTTTGGTAAAAGAGTCAAAATTGTCCGGCATTTTTTAATATAGATACATAAATTTTAAAAATTTTGCTTCTATATTATAACACTAGCTGGTGCTCGCGACTTCGTACGCGTTGAAAAGTATAAAACGCCATCTACCGTGGAATATCACCAAGCAGTTGTCATGTTAGTCGTTTCACCCATTGATAGATGGCGCTATCTCCCGGGTCAAGCCGCTAGTATTTCCTTTTATTTTAGATTTCCCGTAGGAATGAAGCATTTTCCCGCCGTAAAAAGTAGCCTATGTTCATCACGGATAATGTCGGCTTGTAATGGTAAAAGAAATTTTTCAAATCGGTCCAGTAGTTTCGGAGCCTATTCTATACATACAAACAAACAAACAATCAAATCTTTCCTCTTTATAATATTAAAGTATAGATATGATATATTATGGTACCTGTACTCCAGTTTCTACATATAACTTCTTCAAATTGGCACCACCCGCACCGATCAGCTTTGATCTCTTGTGAACTTCCACCTCCATCTCCTCAATTACTGGCATGTTTTCTTTTGGTCCGCATCTGAAATTTAGGGCCGATATTAAACAGTTAACATTTTATTTTCAACCTTATTGCAATGACATTAGCCCACAAATTCCTTTATTTCAATAACCAAGAGGTCTTAAAGTTCCGCTTCGTACCACATAATGCCATTTTCATTTAAAAATGTGTATAGTATACAGCTTGAGATATGAAACAAAAATTTTACTTACAAGCAATTTTCAGTACATGGATTATTTCGGTTTTTGTGAAATGTTAGTAGAAAATTAAAAATCCTAAAAATCCTAACAACACAATCAAGACAAAACTTAAAGGCTCAGAGATTTGCTCACCTCGGCTTCTCTATGCACTGGTTCATTATATCGATAATTTTGCTTTTTGCGTCGCAAGCTTTCTGCACAGACTCCATGACAATTTTTAGGGGAAGTCCCGGTATCTTGATGTCGGCTTGAAGTGCCGTAATACCTTTCTTACTTCCGGCCACTTTGAAATCCATATCACCCATATAATCCTCTATGCCCTGAAACAGATAATTATAATTTACGAACTAGTGGTTAGGTGTTGTCATGCATGCATGCAACTTGCAACTACGCGCTGGCAGTTGATTGATAACTGCTTTAAAGGCTAGCTTATGAAGTGTGTGTATTGGGGCCTTTAGGTCCATTAGGTCCCATGTATCAGAATGACTGGAGTATCAAAATGTCCAGTTACACGAAATGACTGATGTATCAAAATGTCCAGTTACACAAAATGACCGGTGTATCAAAATGTCCAGTTGAACAACATGACCAGTTTCAAAATATCCAGTTGCATAAAATGACCAGTGTATCAAAATTTCCAGTTGCACATAATGACCGGTGTATCAAAATGTCCAGTTGATACTTTGTACATTTCAATACATACCTGGACATTTCAATAATGGTCATTTTTTAGAATTGGACATTTTGGCACTCCGGTCATTCTGATATATAGGACCTAATGGACCTGAAGGTGTTAGGGGGGGACTCACTAACAAATCGGTGAGTATTTTGTACTGCGCGATGTTTCCGTCATCGTCGTGCGTGGAGAGCAGCCCTATGGCGACTCCCGCTGCGGGCGACGTCAGCTGGACCCCCGCGTCTAGCAGCGCCAGCGAACCCCCGCACACTGACGCCATCGAACTTGAACCTATACAAACATCAGAGCATTTTGGGCACACCGTAAACATCCAAGATTAACCCCTCGTGTGCGGAACGCCAGCAAGCGCAACGCGGATCCGCGTTCCGGCACACGAGTGGTGCCAAATTATTAACGCGGATCCACGTTTCCGGCATATGAACGGTTAAGTAAGATCCAAGATCAAATATTTATGTACTTGTTATTATTACCATTAGACTCGAGCACTTCGGCGGTGAGGCGCACCGTGTACGGCTGCTGCGGCACCACTGGCAGAAGGCCTCGTTCGGCCAACGCGCCATGCCCCGCCTCCCGCCTCCCCGCGCCTCCCCCTCCGCGCCCCACCTCGCCTGTTGCGTAAGACGGGAACTCGTAGTGAAGGAAGAACGACTTCTCCTTAATGCCACTACAAATACATACACCATTCACCATCATGAGTATCATGGGCATATTGGCCAAGCACTCGCAAATAGCCAAAGCGGCAATGAGCACAATGTCACGTATATGGCAAGACAGAAAGATCTCTAATAATAATGTAAACTGATCTAATAAACTGATCTTCTCCATATTTCTTTTTCTGATTGCTCTTGTGCTTGTTCTTGTATTGAATGTGCTCCTTGTATTTTGTATTGACTCAATAAAATTACTTTTCTTTCTTTACGGTTCGGAATTGTGGACGATTTGGGCAAAGGATAGGAAGAAAATAAGCATCCGAGATGTTTATGTTATTTCAATAATGATTGACGCTCGCATTGACTGCCAAGAAATTACCTAGTTAGCATCGAAAGAGTGTCCATTTTGAGTGCGCTTTCTGGCGAGTCAAAGGCAACTGTGCATAAAACTTGAGTTTGCCCTCGCTGGAACAAAGCGCTGCCGTGCAACGGCTCGTATAGGCCCACCTGTAAAAACCCCAATCTCTGTTTAAAAATCTAAACCCTGTAACGGTGTCTTTTAACAGCCAAAATAAATAATTTCGCGGAACTCCGGTGACGTTTCCACTTAACCCATTATAGGAATCGTTGCTCCAGACATTTAAAAAAAAAATGTTAATAAGGAAAAATTGCAGTTTTCCTGTTGAAACATATTTGAAATCGGGACAAACCCAAACAAAAATTCGGACATACTGATTTCAAATTTACCAAAACAAATGTTTACAACTATGAACAAATTGAACAATAATAAAATTTTTAGATAGAACCTAGTTTCACAGTTCCCGAAAATGACACATACTTAATTCTTGTGAATTTCTACCATTTACCTATTTATTTCAAGGATCAAAACGTTCTCAATTACCTCGATGTACAGTCGGCCGCATAAGTCGATTAACACATTCAAAAGTGTAAAACCACTGAACACTCAACTTACTTACCGATTTACTTAAATACTTACTGAAGCTTTTTACGATCTTTTGTGCGTGAAGAGTTTATTTTGTTCTCTAGTCGTGACAAGTGTGACAACGACTTATGGCGCGTTGAGTGTTCAGTTGCACTTTTGAATGTGTTTATCGACTTTCGCGGCCGACTGTACCTAGCTTAATGAGACGAGACTGGACTGGAACCAAGTCATCATAATTTAATTACCTGACAACTGATATTCCTCAACTCGTCCAAATGTCTCCCGTCGCACCTCACG
This sequence comes from Synanthedon vespiformis, assembly GCA_918317495.1. Classification (NCBI taxonomy): domain Eukaryota; kingdom Metazoa; phylum Arthropoda; class Insecta; order Lepidoptera; family Sesiidae; genus Synanthedon; species Synanthedon vespiformis. The sequence goes on from OU906962.1 coordinate 1,313,455, forward strand.
TCCGTCTCGAAGACAATGTCTCTGAATGTTTGTCGCAGGTGCGCGTTGAAGCAGTCCTGCAGCTGAGTCAAGTCGGCCTCCGTCTCTCTCAGCTGGTTCAACGTTGTTTGACGCAATTCCGAAATCGCTTGGTCTCGCGACATTTTATCGTGCGAGTAATCGCTGAGGATTTTAATGTTCTTTTAATATTTATAATGTTTTAATTATTTTAAATTGTTTAATGTTCTTCATTAATTTTATTATTGTTATTGTTTTATGTGTTTTTATGTGTATAATATGAATGTCTGTGTACAATTATTTAATTCAACCCTAGATAAATAAATAAAATAAACAGAAAGTAAGAATAGCTCCAAAGAATAGGTAATAGGCGGGAATCCCACCCGCATAGCATGAATGAGGATGAATACAAGAAAGATAAAGTATGAAGTATGAAAGTACGAGTAGTAAAAATGCGAGAACTGGTATGCAAGAGAAATGTAAACATAGGCTACGACCTTGAGTCGGAGGGATTAGCATTAAAAAAAAAAAAAAAAAAAAAAAAAGTCACTGAGAATTGCAAACATAGATATTGCAATTACATAATTTGTTAGTGTCTGCTATTGTGTCGAATGAAGTTGATTGATTTTATAATTATATCTCTTTTTAACAAAAAATAAACAGACTTCAAACCGTCTCATGGAAGACTGGTCTTTTCTGGGTCAAATTGAAATGGGACCACACGGTAAGCACCAGCTTTCAAATAAAATAAACTTGCAAAAAGGAAGAGGTTCTCAATTCGACTGTATTTTTTTTTATGTTTGTTACCTCATGTTTTTTTTTTAATGTTTGAAACTATTTTAATGATTCTTTTTTTGGTTTGAAAGCTGGTGCTTCCCGTGTGGCCCCTTTTCAATTTGGTCCATTTCTGAGAATGGCATCCATGAGAAAACACCATGAGACGGTTTGAAGTCGGTTTAAGAGTCAGCTAGTAATATATAGAAATCTCTAACGTAAACTAATATAATAACTCACCTAAGTATTTCTCTAAATTTCATAGTAGTCAAAGATTTTATCGAATCAACTATGCTCTGCTCGAGTGGGACCTGAGTTTCGTAATCTCTTTTTAATTTTCCGTGTTGTTTCTGCATTTTCTCTATCGCTCTCACCACCAGTTGAGCCTCTTTTGTTCCTGGAAACGTTATATAAGAACATTTAAACAATCAGTTGTTTTTTTTAATGTTAACATCCATATTATTTATATCTTATTTTTTTTTGTGCATGTAGAGTATGCCATTATTTCTTATTTTTTTAATAATAATATAGTTTATCATGGCTGTTTTGTTCATTTTTGATAACTTAAAATAAATTATACAATATATTTATAAATGAAAAATAAGCAGATATTTATAAAGAAGTGACCAAGTGACCTCAAAAAACAAATAGGTCATCAAAATTATAAAAAAAAAATTGGTCAATAAGAGTCATTTTGTTCATAAACGAACATATTGTTCAAGAAAATATTTTTTATAATTCCATTACGTATATCCACACTAATATTATATAAAAAAGAGAGAGAAAATTTGTATGCTCGTAATGATTATACTCAAAAACTACTGGACCGATTTTGAAAATTTTTTCACCTATAAATAGAAAGCTACATTATCACTCGCTGATATTTATTTTATATAATAATTATTTTATTTAGTTACGCGGGCGAAGTCGCGTGCAAAAGCAACAGTGATACATTTTAAAGAAAATCTTTTTTTTAGCATATGATTATTTGATGGCAAAATCACACACATAGTAAATTTTAATATAATTCGAACTTACATTCGTACCTAGTTTGATGGCTTTCATCAGGTCCTGCTGCAAAATGTCATTGGCGCTGCCCTCGAGCATTACTATGAGGTTGCTCTTGGCCGCTGCAATCACTAGATTCAAATCAGACTGTTTTAAGTCCTTACTAGTTGGGTTTATTATCACCTCATTGTCTATGAAACCTACTCTGTAAAGAATTAAATATCTAGTATAGAATTAGTGACAATAGAATCAAATCAGGATATTGAGGAAAAAGGTAGATACAAACGAATGGCGACGGTAGCCACATACCATCAAGTCAGCTTGTCTGATGACATTTAAAAAAAACTCAAGACTATCAACTATCAACTCTTAATACAATTTAATTTAGGACCTAAACTGGATTGCATTTGCTATTTCATACCATCAACTTCGTTTTTGTATGAAAGAGGTTTTGTTTAGGAACCCAAATTAAACTGCTCTGAATTTGAATTGTCTTTTAAAAGTTGATAGTACTGGTCCAGGACTAACCTCGGACCAAAGACATTTTTTTACCAAAATGACTGCAATCTATAATATCCTATGAATTGAGGTGCAATATTGCGCAAAAAATTTTTGTAGTTCTTCAGAGATAACCAAACAGATTTAAAATTGGACGGTTCTTGTGTAATATTGTGTACAATATGAAAAAAGAAATAAAAGTGTGATATTGGCGATTGTGGTGATACTCCACAAGCCGATTCAAACGTTAATGTAGAACGTAGTAAGTTAATTAATAAGCCTAAAAAAAAAGAAGTAGGTATAGTTGTCATGCAATTTTTTTATAACTGTGAACAGAAGTTTTCTGCAGTATTTTACTAATTTTGTTTTCAGAAAATTGATTTTTTTTTTTCAATTGCCCTGTATTTTTATCTAACTTGTACTTTTTACTCTAAGGAGTCAAACTAGGCGACGAAAATAACGCTTTTCTGCTAAGTCCTCGCATTAAACAAACCTTACGGCTCCAATTGGTCCGTTCCATGGTACATCGGACAGTGCAAGAGCGGCACTTGCTGCGTTTATGGCGACCGTCTCCGGAGGATTGGTAGAGTCCATAGCCAACATGTTGCATACTATTTGTGTGTCATAATTGTAGTTCTGTGGGAACAGAGGTCGTAATGATCGATCTATAAGACGCGAAGTTAGAATCTCTCGTTCGCTTGGACCTGGAATTAGAATTGTAAATTTTAAGATTTTCAGCAACAGCAGCAAATTTAACACCATCTACATTTCGTGGTAAACATTTCGGCTTGTGATTTCTTTTAAAACTCACATGCAGACAAGAATTCATAAAATCAAAATCAAAAGATTTATTATTAATAATTAGGTTTCTCGAAGAAACTCTTACGATTGTCATTATTAATTTAAATTTACCAGGGTCTCGGAAAAAAGCCAAGATGATGATCACGAGAAGAGACCCCGAAAGAAACTCAGGATACCATTCTTTTTGTCATCTTTAAAATATAAAATTACAACAATTACACTTTATTTTAAACAAGTCAAAGTATATATATACAATATTAAGCTTAGTATGAGCTCCGAATTGTTTAAATCCAGGCTTTATTGTCGCTTAAATAATCAGTGATTTTATAATATCCTTTTGAGGGGAGTTTGGTTTTAAATTTATTTATAGACTAGCTGGTGCCTGTGACTTCGTCTATGTTGAAAAAGAAACGTAGCATATCCTGTGCCCTGTATGTCTAAATGTTTATCTACCAAGTTTCATGAAAATCAGTTAATTCGTTTAAGAGTTATGGAGGAACATACATACATACAATATCTACACTTACAGATTTATTATTAGTATTGATGACTGATATTTATTGTTTGATATGCAAACTAGACCTGAGTATCATTTATTTCAGATAGAACATCCATATTACCTATTAACAAAATAATAATATTTTACATCCATGTAGGTCGAATTATAATATACTAGCTGCTGCCCGCGACTTCGCCCCTGTAACCTTGTAAATTATACTTCCTCGAGAACCACTCTATCCATTGATGAAAACAAGACGAAAATCGGTGCAGTGGTTTTTGAGTTTAACGCGAACACACAGGCAGACAGACAGTCTGTCTATATATAGTCGAACGATGAGGAAAAGTGAAGTTGAAAACATACCTAACTCTCTTCTGAAAAAATTTGTAGGTATTCTACCAGCCGCTGCTGCCTTTTGTCTGTAATCAACTACTAACGGCAGAAACGAAGATGAATTTTGTTTTGCTTTGGAAACAACTGTCGATAAGATACTGGTGTTTCCATATGTGGCAACACATGCACCATCAGCAAATCTTGCAAATTGACCAGTTGATATTTTTAATGATGTTCTGAAGAAAAAAAATGCAGGAATTCACATAGGGAACAAACATGTTACTTCATAAATATTATCAACAGGATGAAGACTAAAAAAATATAAGAATTTTTCTAGGTTCAAAGTGAGGATGAAAGAAGGGTAAAAGTATGTATATTTCGTACAATTATCAATGTAGTGTAATACTTCGTTTATATAATTTGTAACATACCCGTTTTTGAAAACGACTTCGGATTCGCCTACAGAAGCTTGTGATGATAACAATTTATAACAAATTCTTTTCTTCGGTTTTAATTTTGATATTATAATACGATTTTTACACAACATTTTTGAACTAGAATGTGATAACTTATGCAATTAAATTAAATGCAAAGAAATTATACAAACGAGTTTAATATTTACAACAAAAAATTAACAAATATTGTTTTAATTTAGAATCATATCCAATAACTTAAAAAATAATTTTTGAAGTCGGATTCGAAAATTTCGAAATCGCCGACCAAAGAGAGGTTATATTTCATTTCATTCAAGTCATTCATTCATCTCCTTGGTCCTTGTTGTTTGCTTGTGTTCAAGGAGGATAGAGATAGTTGTGTTGTGAGCATGTTGTGAGTATATAGTGTTCTGTGGTTGTAGTTATATAGAACAAAAAATAATTGAAAAAAAAAAAAAGAAAATTGGACGCTTTAGTTATTATTCTATGATTGGACTAGTCAATTATAGTACACAAAAAAACAAATAAATAAATCAATATAGACAGTGCGGGCATTTCAAACTCATACTAGAGCCACGGAAAAGAATTGGCGAATAATAGAACATTAGTACTCTCTAGCGTGAGAATAGAACTGTCACTGTCAATTATTATTTGTCAATATCAATTATTTGATATTTGATTGATTATAAATAAACAAATAAACGAAACTAACTTTATTTATATTATACAGTCGGTAAAAATAGTAGCAAATAGACAAAAATAATTTATTGATATTGCATTTTAACGTAAATATACTCTATTTAATATGATATAAAATCTTATGTAAATGTATTAATAAAAACAAGATCTTTAGATTTAGAGGTTATATTTTATATGTTGACTATTCCGTAGTTGCTATTTAATTTAATTTGGTTGAGTCCTCTGCTTGTATTACAATGACTTCAAAAAAGAAAATCCAGGGATTTGAACCATTTCAACGTATTAATTATCTTTATCAAGTAAGTTACAATGCCGAGTTACTTAAGTATAGGTTTTGCTACAAATTCACAATTATACCTACAATCAATTTGCAGATAAGCAAGCAGATCGCGGGCAAGAATACAATACTATCTTCTTATTATGCGAATCAAATGTTAACAGTGGCCCGCAAAAATGTTTTAAAAATGTAAGTTTCTTTATAAATTTACGTTTCTTTTTATAAATCAAATTTTATTTGAAATTTACCTTATATTACATCTAGATTTACATATTAAGTACTTACTTACCTAGATAAGTAGGTATGCTATGCTCGTGAATCTTGGGAAACAAACACACAAGCCGTTAGGTTAGCCTGTTGTGTTACTTACTTGAGCCATACCATAATTATGTTAAACATTATTATTGTAGAAGACTTTCACTTCAAAATTTTCATTACCTTCATCTGCAATTATTAAAATGTAATGTAATAGATGAAATACTAAGTCCTAATGAAAGATTTTTTTGTTACTTTCAGTCATCCTGATATCAAGAGACAAGTTTGTAAAAAATGTAACTGCTTTCTTATCACTAACACTACAGCTACATTAAAAATAAAAGGAAAAAAGAAGAATAATAAATATAAAGCTTTAGAAAGTTCTTGCAGCACTTGTGCTAGTAAAAAAAGGTATCCAATAAACAAGGACTATGTATTGTGGGTAGATAATCCTGAAGCTGTTGCTGAAACCATTGTTAGTTAAATAAGTAATTAAAATTTATTGTGATTTGTTCTTTTTACTATGGTCAAATGTAATAAAGATTTTTGCAAGTATAGTTTATGTTATTGAGTTTTATTTTTCTCTATCCTAAAGGGCATAATAACATTTGATAATTTTAAAAAATACTTTACCTTTAAGTCCAGTTATCAATACTATAAATAAATCTTCAAGTGTAGGTATTGTATGTATGTACTGTATATTATGTATGTATGTATGTTCCTCCATAACTGTTAAATGAATTAACTTATTATCATGAAACTTGTTAGAGAAACATTTAAAAGTACGGGACACAGGATAGACTATTGTTCCTTTTTTAACGCAGACGAAGTCGCGGGTGCCAGCTAGTTACTTTATATAGCACTAGCTGTTACCATCACTATGTTACATACTTACTTGCTGATTATATAGCATTCTATAGCTGAAAGAATTTTTACAATCAACCCAGTAGTTTTTGAGTTTATTCATTACTAGCTGTTGCACGCGAATTCGTCCGCGTAACTTTATAAAATATAATACATTCGTGTCTGTGAAACCATGGGAATACACAATACAAAGTTTCAATCGGTCAAGCCGTTTAGTAGTTGACATGACATACCGACAGCAGCGCCACCTACCGGGTCCAATTGTATTTTTAAATCATCCTGAAAACCATCGAAATACCCATATAAAATTTCAACCCAATTGGTTTAGCCGTTTAGAAGTGTGAAAAAGTATGTGAAAAAGAAGTTAAGTACGGAAGGGTAATTCTTACTACCCGTTGTCCTATTACCCGTTTTCCCGTAGGAATGAAGCATTTTCCCGCGGTAAAAAGTAGCCTATATTCATCACGGATAATGTCGGCTTCTAATGGTAAAAAAAAATTTCAAATCAGTCCAGTAGTTTCGGAGCCTATTCAATACAAACAAACAATCAAATCTTTCCTCTTCATAATATTAGTATAGACAAAAATACAAAATAATCTTCTGTATTTATAATATTAGTATAGATGCATTTAGTTGGGCGAAGTCGCAGGCAAATGCTAGTAGATACATTTATATTATGTGAAATACAAAAAGTTCACGTTTCACTGCAGGTTTTCCAGTTTCCTAAATGTTACCTAATCCTCAAGAATCAAAATATACTTAAAATAATATGAAACGATAAAAAAACAGTAAAAACGTTTTGCAATTTATTATTTTAAATTTACGGCAAGTGTTTCCTCTTTATGAGAAATGTTTTAAAGAGTAGAGGTGTTATACTTAGCGACGCTTGAAGAGTCTTATGCGAACGTGATAATATATTTTTCAAGTAGACATGTAGGTAAGAAGATGAGGGTCGTTCTGTCTGTCTTATTTCTATTCGTTTCTTCAGCATGTCCATCATTGCGGATAGATTCGAAGAATTCCTTGAAGCAGAAAAACTACTTTGGTGTCGATTCAAATCATAAACGTATAAATTCGCTCGATTCTGTTGAAGTATCTAATAAAAATGGTGAAAAAGGATCTAAACTTGGCTCTGCAAGGCCACCAGTTGTTCGGACACTATTATCTGAAATGCAGAAACTTAAAGCGAATAATTTAAGAAGAAAACTACAGAAAGATTTGGATGGTGAAAAGGCTAAACTGAAAATTGTTCCCAAGCGAAGATCTAGATCGAGAACTTACAATACTGATAGGATTGTGCGTGATACTTCTTCGGACACCATCAGTTCTTCCTCGGAGGTAAGGAATTGGAAGGAGGAATGGAAGGAAGTATGGATGAAGAAAAAGATGGAAGCTTTAAATGCAACGACACCTAGAGGAGACGTTGTCAATATGGTCGCAGCCAGTAAGTAATTCCTACTTTTTAAAAAATTTGGAATCTTCCAGTCCAATTGTGAATTTTTCATTTGTTTTGAGTGTTTCTTGTTTTGATTCTTTTGTAGTAGGTAACTCATACATGTGGTTCTATTATTTGTTATACATACTAGATATTATAGGTGTAATATCAAAAGATCGTAGGCTTATATAATTTGCCTAATATGTATAGGTACAGGTATAGGTATAGGTACCATAAAGTTATGATGAAAGTTTTTTTCTAGGACCTTGGGGAGTTCCATGTGGTGATCCAAATCTGCATGACATGCCATGGGGGACGTGCATGTTGGCAATGGAATGTGAAGCGGAATTCCGTATTTATAGAGGTGATTACTTCTGCGGCGCTACACAGTTCGTATGCTGCGCTATACAGCTACAGACATACGATATGAACGTAGGATTTGACTTGTCTTTTGATGATTCAGCTTTCGAAACAGACTCCGAAGAAAGAAGAAACAGGGATAAATCTTCCAAAGAAAAGAAAAAGAAACGCCGCAAAAAAGATAGACTTAAACGTAAAAGGAGGAGAACAAAAAGAAAGCGAAGGATAAAGAGAACTATAAAGTTGATAATTAAAAGAATGAGGAAACTGCTGAACAGGCACTACAGGAACCGTACCAGGATGGTGAAGAGGAAGACGAAAGAATTGAAGAAGTTCATCAAATTATTAAAGAAGAAATATAAGAAAGACCGTGAAGCAGTTAAAGATGTACATGAAATAGAACTCATAAAGATTGACGCGGCGTTACACAAGAAATTCGAAGAAATGAGAAAGGACGATAAAAAAATATTATTTAATTCTACATTATCTGGAATATTATCGAACGGGACTATAAGTAGGACTCAGTTAAGACAACTGGCTGTGGCTTATCCGGAACTCATGCCTTACGCCAAATTGGATGAAACACGACGCACTTTTAATCGTAAACGAAAAGACTATTTGGATTACGATATTGAGTATGGCTATATGTATTATTGAGCACTAATAAACCGGTTCCATAATAAAAATATGATTTTTATTTTTAATAGATAAACAATATTTATTTATGAATAAATAAAAATAAAGGGCGCAGTTTTTTATGTGAGGATTCGTTATAATTATAGCGAAATATTATTATCTATCGCATGTTGGATGTGATTGGCGTTGTTCTTTGGGTTCCTAAGAACACGTGCTGACTCTGCTGTATTGTATATCTTTTTTTATATAAAAATATTGAATGTCTTTTAATTTGTAAATGCACTTTTTGAAGCATTTTTGATAGCGCATATTTTAATTTTCTCAAGCCCCGAATTTTGCCGCGCCTGGAAATTTTACGACGATTTTTTATAGTATGACATTATGAGCTCTTTATACATGTATAGGCATTTGAAAGTATGCAATCATTAGTGAGTGAACATTAGGAAGTATAGGTAACTTTGAAGTGGCAATTCCGAGATATTTATGTCTTTGTAATGGTCCATAAAGAGGTAAAGAGGAGCCAAGGAATCTTTGCCAGAACTGGGAGAATTTTAATGAACGCATCTGTGTATGAAATATTGCGTGGTGCGATGTTTTTATTGTGTAATTTGTTTGAACTTTCGAACTTTTAATTTCCTTCAACTTTCTTAATGAAAATGAAAATTATTACTTACACTTTGAGCACTTCCGTTAGAATTGTTATACAGGTGTCCCAAGAATATACGACATGAAGAGAAAGTAGATACCTTAAATATCGTAGATATGATATTTTGCTGAAAGAAGACTATGTTATTTTTAAAATTCAAAAAGGTGCAAAAAGACTTTTTCATAAAAGCCAAAAACGAAAAAAGTTATGGCTGAAATAATGAAAAAAATAATTCAAATTTTTTCCATTTTTTTTATTTTGACGCTAGATATTTTGGAAACGAAGAATGATATCAAAAATTTGAGAAAAACTCCTCTTGACAATTTAGTCAGCTACAATTTGAGTCTAAAATAAAGATGATCGGATTAAGGGTTTGCCCTGAAGCTTAACCTTTTTGAAGGAAGTCAACAAGTCGGAACAACATATTTTTTCGAATTCCGTAGATTCATTTCCAATGTGCTCGATAGTCGCGTGAGGCACGAAATCTGTGATTTGTTTTTCTTAATTCCATAATAGTATTTAACATTTGTTATAGTAAGGGCTGTACATTTAATTAAGTATTGTGGAGAGAGTGTAGGTACTACATTGTCGACGTAACGAGAAAACAACGCATCGTTATCCCCGCAATGTTATAGAAGCCATATAGTTCGTTTCCTTCTGCGTAGAGTAGAAAATTATTGCTTCGTTAAGACGGGAAATTAGGTACAATAAAGTCTCTTTAAGTAAAACAATTACTTCTATTGGGAAACCTATAGAAATATAGGTGAAAGAATTTTTAAAATCTGTTAAGTATTAGTTTTCGAGTTACTAGGCAAAACCTAGTGTTTATTAATTTACGTATGTTCTTTGAAGATTTTTGTTATTTTTTTTTTTAAAAACATCGTCGCCATTAAACTATACCTAGTAAGTTCAGCAACCCTTCTTCAGATATCCAACCTTCGCCACTGATAAGTACCTAATCCATCTCTCTATTACAAAATTCTTTGAACTTTCGTAGGTGATACACAACTTTCCAAGACATTTAAGTATAGTGAGTATAAGAAGCTTGTTTGAAGTTCCCTCGAACGAAGCCTTTTGTGAATTTCGAAGTTAAAAGCTTTGTAAGTTTTCATTCAATCAACGTCTAGGTAGTGTACAACTTGTACATAGTACTTACCTATGTGGATTGAACAATGTTCGTAATAGTGATGTACCGGATCGTTAAAAATGCAGATCCGCGGATACGGATCTTAATTTCTCTTACTTTACTATCTTAACTTTAGTATTTCATTCATAGGTGATTAGACCTACTTGTAAAATTTCAGCTATGAATTAAAAAATTATAAGGTAATAGATCCGTAAAAAGATCGCCCAAAAAGTAACGGAAAAGGATCTTTCTTCCCCCTCGGATATCCGCGAATACGGATACGGATATTCGGCACATCACTAGTTCGTAACTATATGGTTCAGAATATAATTGGTCAATATGTCTGCGAAAGATTTATGTAACGGAAAACGCAGTGCAATCAATAGTTGATTGAGGTTTCCCAGGCTTTATTTCCAAATCGCCACGCAACTGAATGTAGTTACGTTTTAGCTATAGCTACAATCAGCGTCCTGAAAAGCAAAAGTCTTTGTGATAGAAATAAATTCTTAAAATAAATCTACAATACAAGGTAGTGTGACTAGTACTATTAATTAATGGTACAATCCAATAGTACCTACTAGAGCAACTACATCCACCAAGATGTTTTATGGCTCAAAGTCAGAAGTGTCACATTTATGCACTTTATATTAATAACTAAAGTTCTTCACCAATGAACAGACAGACTGTCTGTATAGTCGTCATTAGTCTTTGAAATACATGTTATCGACGATAATGCAGCGTTTATTATTGCATTAGCTCAGTTATGTAGTCAGCATACAAAGTATGAGGCCATGTACGTATGTACTTATGTGTTAGTATTAATGTCTAGGTAACTTTTAGTAAGGTACACTGCGTTGAACAGTAATAAACTGGGCGCAGCCAGTGTGGGGGCAGTAACCACCTTCTTACAGAATACCATGGTTATGGTCTTTGAAATCCTTAGAGACTATGAATTTCTATGGATGAAAGTTGCCTGACGGTCTGCTTTCAGGTCTAGTTCATAAAAAAAAATAACAATAAATTAAGTATTTGTATTTTAATTAAAGGGAAACAGAATAATTAAAATTATATCCTTATTCCACATTAGTTATTTTATGAAATAATCTTTCCTATAAACTGATATGTCTCACAAAAAAAACAATTCATCGCATTAGAAAAATGTATGTACAATACCCGTAAAGATTTTATAAATGCATTAGATTATTACGAGGTCGCAGGCAAAAGCTTGTTGAAATATAAAATATCAATTTGATGCAATTCACTCATTTGTACTTCATCGTATTGACATAACCCACTTTCTTTCTTGAAAAATATGACACGTCAATATAAATGATGAAACGCAAACATGCCTTTGTTTAAACAACATAACAATAGCCCGTTTCCTAAAGCTTTCCAGGTCAAATTCTATCATGGAATAGCACAATGACAGCAGATAGAACACAGTGACCGCCATAAATTCCAAACGAACATTGACATGGCTGGCGAGCCTCCAAGTGCCCAAACTACTAAGATGCATTGCTCACACCTGACTGAAATACGCACGCCCGATGGAATATAAGCTCTGCTGATATAATATTAAACATATGTTTTTGTAAAAGAGTGCTGCAGTAAGATAAAATTAAAAAAATCCCTATTCTTATCTACCTGTTGTGAATTTACATATTTTTTCAAAACAATTTGTGGCGAAACAACTTTCAATGTATGGAGATACAAAAGTGTGGCAAAACAAAAACATACCCCTGTATAAAGGGCAATTTTTTTTCCTGAAGTTCACGTCAATAAATTAATTGGTTCTTTTTCAATGTAAATAACACTATTTTAATGTAACCTATCACTATTTTTAGGAATTATATTTTTTTTTATTAATTTTTGGGACACAAACATAAACAAAATCAAAAATATAATGAAAAACAGACAAAAAATTAACAAGCAAAGGATGTATCCAAAAGGATACGAGGACTTATAGTAGTATAGTTTTTGAATATATTACAAAAAAATACAAATTAATATTTCCTCTTTATAATATTATTATTTTGGTATAGAAGTGCATAATATGAACATAGTTGTTTTTCTGTCTTATATGAGTCGAGAGGTTGGCTTTAGAGTAGCGTCTTAAGTAGATGGTGGTAGATGTCTACAGAACCGTAATGAGGTCGCATATTAAGGCAAAGTTTATATTAAACTTAACAAAGATAAAGTAGGCTACAAGAAAGCATAATCTATTACACAAGTTGGTGTGACTTCGGGATCTAGGAAACATAAGTTCTAAGTTTGATGCCTTATACGAGCTGGTTATATGAGACACTTTTTAACATACTAACTGAACATTTTTCATTGGAGATTACTTTGCGTTATTAAGTTGTACCTAGACATATTGTATATATGTTTGTTATACATAGTATGAAAGTCGCTTCTCGCTGTCTGTCTGTCCCTATGTATGCTTAGATCTTTAAAACTACGCAACGGATTTTGATGCGATTTTTTTTAATAGATAGAGTGATTCAAAAGAAGGTTTTAGGTATAAAATTAATTAATTTACAAAGTTACGCGGGCGAAGTCGCGGGCAGCAGCTATCTACTAAAAATAAAGATACAATAACCCCTGAAAATTTTATAACAGCAAAGATGTCAGGCGTTATATTGCTTTACACATTTAGTCAGGTGCTACACACCCCTTACTTTTAACGCGGGCGAAATCGCGGGCACTAGCTAGTACATAGTTATAGCAAATAATTTTTTTTTAATTTGAATTTGAACAAAATTAGGCAGCCATGTATGTTTTCTATAAAAGATCTATATATAGCAATATTAGTTTAATACCACAGAATACTTAACCGTGATAGTACAAGCTAATACATAACTAGATGGTTAGAAAATATAAGTAACGAAAAAAGAATACGAAAACGTTCCATTTGACAAAGCTCTTGGCATAAACAAAATGATGAAACCTTATAATTTTCCAGGAATTTCCCATTGCTGTGTTATTAATATGGAATTCTGTTGGTTTGTAGCTCCAGTTGGCGACCCTCCAGCGTAGTGCTTGCAGATAGGTAATGTACGGGAAACGCATCAGTATAAAATTTGAGAGAACTCCTAATGTTTTTCTGGCTGTGGCACGTGACTTCGCTCGCGTAACTTTCAAAAATATAGCCTATAAGTGACGAAATTTCAAAATAGGTCCAGTAATTTTGAGTTTACTTGTTACCAACATACAAATATTCTCTATATTACTGGCAAATACATAATTATAAAGTACTAGCCGGTGCTTGCGACTTCGTCCCCTTAGAAAAGTATAAAACGCCATCCACCGTATTTTGGATAGATGGCGCAATCTCCCGGGCCCAGCCGCTAGTATTTACTTTTATGTTAGATTTCCCGTAGGAATGAAGCATTTTCCCGCGGTAAAAGTATCCTATGTTCATCACGGATAATGTCGGCTTCTAACGGTGAAAGAATTTTTCAAATCGGTCCAGTAGTTTCGGAGCCTATTCTATACAAACAAACAAACAAACAATCAAATCTTTCCTCTTTATAATATTGGTATAGACATACAAGTATATAACGTGTACAAAGTAGTCCTGCGTTACTCAGCATATCACACAGAATTCATACACGTTTTTTAAAGCGAAAAAAGTCAATTTGGGAGAATATTAGTCGAGTGGACCTTCAGGCGATCGTGAGACTCACAAGAGCACATTTCGTGCCCAATTTCTCATACAATCTTGTCCGTATCCGAGATAGCATCAGCTGGCGTGGAATCAAAATTTTTCGCTACTTGTTCGTAATCGCCCGAACATTTAACGTCAAAGTGAAATTACTACACAAACAAAATGTATTTATAAAATAAATTTAGTCGAATTCTGTTACTAACAATGTATCGTATATAGCCCTTATGTATAAATAAATAAGTAACATATTCTACAGAACGTTTTATAATTTTTATTAAAGAAAAACTTAATTTTCATTTTTTTTTCTCAGCAGATTAGGTGCAGTTAGTAGAGGATATTACCTTCGGTATGTATTTTTTAGATAGAAATAGGTACTTTTTTCACTTTTAAACTGAAAAGTATTACAAATTTCATGAAATTTTTGGATTGTAGAATCTTTGTGATCACGAAGACCGTATGCTATCTCGGGAAGAGGTAAAAAGAGGTAAATCTAGTGGATAATTTTAAAAGTTGTCAATGTAAATATGGAAGTCTAGAGTATTACATTCGAGCTGTGTCGCGGCTGAGGATAACGTATGCATTTAAATAAAGACTGTTTAGTAAAACATGCACTCGTTTGCGCAACAACGAGGGTAGGATAGGATTTACATAAAATGACAGCCCAATTTCTTGAGTGTCGGTTCACGGGAAAACGCGAAAATATTATTGCGTCTAGCAAGTGTACACGACCTAATCCCCAAGGATAACGAAAGGAGATATCTCAATTGGAATCCTGACCCAATTTTATGACACAGTTATGTTCTGTAAATCCAATATTGTTTTCTGAAGCATTAGGGGAGATAAATAAGAAATATATTGCTTTATGTATTATATATTTTTTATACTTTCAATGTGAGCTTTCAAATGTAGATCAAAATGTCACTTTATATAAATACAAGCGGCCCGGCCCTGGCTTCACACGGATGCATTTTTTTTGCAAATTACATATATGGACAAATTAATACTTAAGCCTTGCTCGTTGATCGCTCTTTCCATACTACTTAACATGAAATTACTAACAGTCGAATCGTCTGTATAGATACATTACTCCGTGGTAAGAGGCATTTCATTGTTTTCGGAATTCTGCGAAAATCTCTTTTGACAAAATTTTTATCAAAAACGTAGCACACGATCATATAGACTTACTTTGGATGTAAGATCGTATGGATGTTAGAAAATTAAAAAGAAAACGGTAAACAGCTTAAGTTCATTACATTGACATGTAAGCTGCTAATCCACTGTAGCTTGAGTTAAACTACCTTCATACAAAGCCACACACAAGTTATCGACCTTTACCGACAAGCCAGTGTTCAAGCGTTCATGAAACAACCGTCTGCACTCGGCTCGACATTCCAAAATGAACTTTGGGCTCTCCAGCTAACCGGAAGTTCAACAGCAAAACGTGAGATTTCCAGGAACAAGTTGGAGACTAGATTTTGGCACGCAGCCAGAGTTCTACACGTTCGGGGATTCCTACTTTATATTACCGCTTTAAATCAAAACTTCACGATTCGTATGGAATGTTGTGTGCAATTTATTATATTTTTACTTGCGTTAACCAAATGTCTTATTGGAGAGACTTGAACAAGAGTTGCAATACCTTATACATTTATAATACGGCTAGTACTAATAAATTTCAGTTAGCGACGATTGACGAGATTGTCGAATGGTTAAGATACTTAGTGATCTGACTCAAGGGACCGGGGATCCTTTACTAGCTTGGCTAACTTTAGAAACGAACTTTCTAAAGTTAATTCTGGACTGGGTAAGTGGGGTTTCACCCCTTATCCGATGTATGGTTATTCCACAACACAAGTCTTTTATAAGACTTTTTAAGCACATATATCCTTAAAATTTATTGGTGTACTAGCTGATGCTCGCGACTTCATCTGCGTAGAAAAGTATAAAACGCCATCTACCGTATTTTGGATAGATGGCGCTATCTCCCGCGCCAAGCCGCTAGTATTTACTTTTATGTTAGATTTCCCGTAGGAATGAAGCATTTTCCCGCGGTAAAAGTATCCTATGTTCATCACGGATAATGTCGGCTTCTAACGGTGAAAGAATTTTTCAAATTGGTCCAGTAGTTTCGGAGCCTATTCTATACAAACAAACAAACAAACAATCAAATCTTTCCTCTTTATAATATTAGTATAGATTTAGTCTTGGCGGTTTATTTATTTACTAGCTGGTGCCCGCGACTTCGCACGCGTTTAAAAAGAAAAAAGTAGCATATCCTGTGTCCTGTACGTCTAAGCGCCTCTTTCACAAGCGTCAATTAGGCCAAACTGTCATTTAAAGTCACCGGTAACCGGGAATAATGGAGCTGGAATAATGGAATAATGTACGGTGAACATCCCAAACATTAAATAGAAATTAATAAAAAAAAATCGCCTATCGAATGATGCAGTAAAACAAGTGCATAATTCTATAAACAGAAAATGATTTCTAAAAGTAACTAATCAACACTTTACATGACGTTGGTGAAACAGGTGCTTAATGTTTATCTACCAATGAAAATCAGTTAATTTGTTTAAAAGTTATGGAGGAACATACAAATACATACAATACCTACACTTACAGATTTATTATTAGTATTGATGATATATGATGATTGATGATGATGATGATGATATAATTTATTGTGTTCGATTATTAGAAATGTATTAGAAAAGAATCAAGAAACGATTTTTTTCGAGCACATTGGAAATGAATCTACAGAATTCGAAAAAATATTTATTATGTTGTTTTGACTTGTTGATTTCTTTCAAAAAGGTTAAGCTACAGGGCAAACCCTTAACCCGATCGTCTTTATTTTAGGCTCAAATTGTAGCTGACTAAATTGTCCAGAGGAGGTTTTCTCAAATTTTTGATATCATTCTTCGTTTTCAAAATATCGAGCGCCAAAATAAAACATTCGGAAAAAAATGACCTTTTTTCACTATTTCGGCCATAACTTTTTCGTTTTTGACTTTTTCCGAAAAATTCTTTTTGCACCTTACAGCTCTCATGAATACGCGTCTTTTGAGCTTTTGAGAGTCTTTTTGAACATGATATCTTCATAAATTTTCGAGATATAAGTGGATCGCACTTTTTCGTGAAATCGGGGCCTATACTGAAGCGAACGAAAATACATTTCCAATGTCAAAATAAAATTCAAGCCATAACAAGTAGGTAGAATTAACAAGCGGAGTTTTTATAGGGACAGGTATTATGGCTTCGATTGAATACGCAAAGAAAAATTCTTAAGGGAAACTAATAACATCACCGACATAGTCCTTTGAATTAGCAAGCTAAAGTGACTTAAAAAACCCTACCAGGAGACGCTAACCTAAATGGTATCTGTCCACAAGTCACAGTGACATAAATACATGTAAATACAGTGAGTATAAAACCATGAAAACTATTTCATAAGATGTCAGTTTAATACATTGATGTTAACAAATGCAGACAAAGTTCAATAAATAAATTCCCTGTTACTCACAGCGAAGTTATTGTGTTGTATTTCGCTTCGCGGTTTAATTATTAGACGCGTGTGAACGTGTTTATTACAACCTGTTCGCGTTAAGTTTGCTATTGCTGTTTAATTAACACAAGAATATTTAATGTTGATTTTAATCTACATAGTTTACATTACGTTTACATTGTGGTAGGAATTTTACAATGATTCATAATTTCACACTTCTCTTGTACCTTTTTTAACCGACTTCCAAAAAGGAGGAAGTTTTCAATTCGACTGCATTTTTTTAAATGTTTGTCACTTCATAACTTTAGACTGGAAGAAACGATTTTGATGATTCTTTTTATATTCGAAAGCTGATGCTTCCCGTGTGGTCCCATTTAAATTTGGTCCAGTTCTGACAATGGCATCCACGAGAAAACGGTTTAAAGTAGGTTGAATGCCAGTGATAGAGGGAGATGGAGAAGACTTGCGGAGTTCTAGACTAACTTGTCGGATTCCGACTTTTCATAACCACGACCGCTCCTTCAGGAGTATACGACTAGAGAGAGACCTTTATTTTATGTTAAGATCGGCCGACAGGTTGATGGTTCACGTGATGGTAGGTGGCTACCGTCGCGTCGTCGCCTAACACAAGCAACGCCACGTGTGTTGCAAGTGCGTTGCAGACTACATTAGGATAATGGTTATTTCTTATACACTCTTTAAGCCTCTACAAACTTTCGATTCATTAGGATTTGACAAGCGTATATTATCAAAGAGTACAATACCTAATCCTATTGAAACACGGACATCCTTTTTGGCTTGCATCAAAGCGTATCAAAGGCTTGTATAAGTACGAACAGCATATTTTTACAACGTTTCCTTCCGACATAGGTTCATCTATTTGGCGATCGGCCATTTTGCTCGTCGTAAACCTTATTACACATACAAAACCTAAGTTCTGAACAGCAAAATGGACTGATGCTTTTGTGTCGGTACCAAAATGGAATATCAAGCAGCTTTCTAATCTTAAAGTTTGTTGGTTATTAAGAAAAGAGACCAAAATAAATATGATAGTTAAATAGTGATGGGTGCATAATATGAATTTTATTCATACGCTATGTGGTGCCGGGGAACATCGCGTCCCACGGTCATATTAACCATCTTATAAAAATCTTATATGAAATAACCTCACGTCATGTGCTATGCTTGTTTCGGGATAAGAGAGCCTATTCTCCTATAGAATCACCTAGTTCTTAACTAAGAAACAGACAGCGACTTTATTTAATACTAGCTGGTGCTCGCGACTTCGTCCGCCGTTGAAAAGTATAAAACGCCATCTACCGAGGAATGGATCGCTAAAAATATCACCAAGCAGTTGTCATGTTAGTCGCTTCACCCGATTCTGGATAGATAGCGCTGTCAAGTGTATCCCGGGCCAAGCCGCTAGTATTTACTTTTATTTTAGGAATGAAGCATTTTCCCGCGGTAAAAAGTAGCCTATGTTCATCACGGATAATGTCGGCTTCTAATGGTAAAAGAATTTTTCAAATCGGTCCAGTAGTTTCGGAGCCTATTTTATACAAACAAATAAACAACCAAATCTTTCCTCTTTATAATATTAGTATAGATGCACCTATATCGATTTTTGTGTAGAGTACCTAATACCTATAGCAATTCAGAAAGCAATTCAGAACCAGCATGTTGGGTGCCACCTGGACCAATGTTTTTATACAGGACCTATTTTTTGACATTGCATTTGCATTTGTAATCATAAAAATACTGTGTTAGTTAATATGAGTCAGTACTAATTCACATGAGTAACTAAGTGATTCTCACTCAGAGGACTCTTGTGGTCACATCACTATTAGGTACGGTCGTGTTTAGGGGCTTGTGTCGTATTATTAAGCAAATGTACCGGCACATTAGTAGCGGACTGGGACTATTATGGTAACTGGTTCACCGCCATTTTTATTATTACCTTGTTGAGGATTTCAGCGGTGGTAATTTGTTTTTAGCACTAAAGAAATACATTCTATTTACTACAGTCTCACCTCACCTATATAAACTATCTTAAGCAATACCATTATGTACAAGTTATTATAAAATAGATAGTTTTACGGATTAACTTGAAATTTTTACACATTATGCAATCTGCTTCAAGAATTGATCATACCTATCTACCGCATAATAATATAATCTCGATCGGGAGAAAATATCTTTTTTTACGGCGCCATCTGCCGAAAGCGAGGAGAACTCACTAGCCAACGAAAACCGCTGTAACATTTAAAGTGGAGGTTAGCCGTTTTTAACGCAGCCGAGTTAATATAACTTAGTCACAGCGATGCGTTCCGCTAGTACATGTATATAAAAATAGCTTAGATATCTAAAGAATCATTTAACAAATTCGTATGAATTTAATAGCGAAACAATTTAAATGCAATCTGTGGTGAATGGTGCAATGCTTGCTTTGTATTTTGCTTGCGAGTGTACGTAATCGTTTTAACATTATAAATTCGTATCGGCGGTACACTCGTGTGACAAAAGCGTATGGTGCAGCGGAAGTTAAATTGTTGAGTGCACAAAGGTAATTTTTCCCTGTACTGCGGTGTTGACGTTGAGGGCTACACACATCGATCCGGTATACTTAGGGATGCCAAAGAATTAGTATCAAAATTATTTGATAAGCAAAATGATTTGCAAAGTTATACCATCAATCTACATTCTACACTTGATGGTAGGTTCGCATCGCGGTTGAATTGGGAAGGGATAAGGAAACCCGTAATATACCTTTTTATTGTGGCTGGGACTGGATCCAATGCATTTTGCAGTAACCAACCCTTGTACCAAGGAGGATAGAGATAATTAACCAAAGGATAAGAAATAACAGCACATGTGCCATTATTTAATGGTGATTTTTTTTACTTATTTAGTTAATGACTTCTGTATTTATAATCTTCAACATTGATTTGCAAATATTAATTAATTAATTAATTAATTAATTTAATAGCTAACTTTACAGCATTTAATATTTAACAAATATATATATACAATAGATTATATTTTTATATAGCCTATTACTAAGTCACGGTTTGTAATATTATTGTAAAGTTTCATTCAAACGCTTATACAGCAGCTTTTGCATTGAAAAGGCAATATAATATCGAATTTATAATTATGGTAGCGTTTAAACTGTTGGTAAAACTTTTACACTAAAGTTAAAAATTAAATGAAGCAACTTAAGATTTTTAATTAATCGTAATAAGTGGAAATAGTAAGTCTTAATTTAATATTGGGAAAGTTTGTTGAGTTGTATTTGCAGCCGTAGAGATTGCAAGCGTAGCTGAACGAACTTCGCAACTTTTCGCTTACTTTCTTGAACTTTCTTACAACATAAAAGTGCGAATACTTTTGCAGATATCGATATGTTGTTGCGTAAGTACTGCAAGAGTTTTTTGTATTCATTTTATGCCGGATTTGCCCCGCAAATTACTTGGCCAACTAGATATATTTAAAAAAATCATTGAAAATTTTGTGACAATATCACACTAATTCAGTGCAACAATTTCAATTTTAAAACTCTTTCTTTCCACAAGTGAAAATCGAATCAAAATGCGTTTAGTGCTTTAACTTAGCAGAGAAACAGATTAATGCACATATTAACAAATAAATAAATAACATAAATAACATAGCATAGATGCTTATATTATATAATGTGTATATATATTATAATAACTTAGGATTAGATTTTATTTTAAATTAGCATAGATATATAAATTAAATATATATGTATTAGGAAATAATAGCGAAAGTATGTAAGTAAGGATTCACTCAAAAGCTACAGATCGAATTTTGATGTGACTACAGTAAAATATATACACCTGAATAACATAATAATATCCTACCCTTACTAATATTATAAACGTGAATGTGAGTTTGTTTGTTTGTTTGTTTGTTACGCAAAAGCTACTGAACCGATCACAATGAATTTTTGTATACACGTTGTCTGGGACACCAGAAAGGACATAGGGCACCTATCATCGTTCAACGTGGTCGATGTATGTATGTATGTATGTTCCTCCATAACTCTTAAACGAATTAACTGATTTTCATGGAACTAGGTAGATAAACTTTTTTCTTTTTCAACGCGGACGAAGTCGCGGGCGCCAACTAGTAATTTATAAAGTACTTATCTCGGACGAAGTTGTGATCAATTGATAGTCATACGTGACGACGTGACGCTTTACGGTAACGGCAACCGTATACATTTGGCAGCCCTAGTCTAGCTTTAAATTCAATCCTCCAAATGGAATGACAGTTATGACAGTTCGCCCTTCTAGTTACATGAAAGCTTGCTCCAGTGTGTTCCTATCTTATACATGTATTAATTTATATAAATAATATATTACATTATATATAAATGTAACACGCAATGGCGTCTTACAATTATTAGTTCATGAGTTTTTATTATC
Source organism: Synanthedon vespiformis (assembly GCA_918317495.1). NCBI lineage: Eukaryota > Metazoa > Arthropoda > Insecta > Lepidoptera > Sesiidae > Synanthedon > Synanthedon vespiformis. Next base: position 1,335,717 of record OU906962.1, read on the forward strand.
TTTATTTTATTATGTTATTTTTTGGTTTAAACATATTTGTAATATTATTGTACAACAACATAATAAATATATATTAAAATCGTTTATAATTAATAACTTCATGGGACAGGAAAATATATGAAATTTTTTTGGAATGAATTTTTTTCTGTCTTTCCGTTTTTGAACGCAACTTCGTCGGCGTAACTTTATAAAATATAGCCTACGTCACTTGCTGATAATATAAAAGGTGAAAGAATTTTGATGATTTGAGTTTTTTGAGTTTATTCATTAAAAACATTTTAAAAACATACAAAACCACAAATCTTATAATATTAGTATAGATTTACTAAATCTTAAGTCAATAAGCTATTTTTATAAAGAAATAAAAATTGCAATAAAGGCACTTGTGTCACAACAATATCCTACTGACATACTTATAGAGTACAATGTGTTAAGGACATAAGCGTCGATAATCCTCCCCTCCTCCGCTTCCCCTGCATTTAATCTCAACCCCCCCTTAACACCCCGGAAGCCTGGCCTCGCTACGGCGCTTGTTTTTGCTCACAGATAAGCGAAACCAGAATTTCAAATGGCCTTTTTATTGGAGCGACCTTGAGTGTGAAAGAATTGGGCGAATACTTTCCCGTTAGGTATTAGGAATGACGATTTTTGAATGACAAATGAGATGAATTAATTGATATTTAAATGTGGATATTCGCTGGTTGCGAAGTACTAGGTGGGGGTGATATAATCGATCGCAGTGCTCATAGTGGCCAAAAGTAAAATAATGTTGGCGCTACCATCAGTCATATCTCCGCTATTCTCATCTTTATTTCTTACCCTTCATTATTACAAGATCAACTACGTCGTTACAATAAATGTTATGATCAATATTATTTGGGAGGATCGAGTCTAAGACGCCATTGTTTTTTTTTTCTATCTCATTTCCGTTTCCTGGGGCGAACCAAGCTACTTCCTGGCAGCTTCCGTTAATTCAGACTTTGTTATGAAGGCGAACAAAATGCGGAGAAAAATTACTGAGACTTTAGCAAGTGTCTTTACCCCTGAATAAAGCAATGACTTGATCCGGAGATTGTAGCTTTATTGATAGCATAAGTTTTTTTTTTAAAAGATTGGTAAACATATACATTTGTAAGTAAGTGGCTATCGTCGCTTATAAACAACATCACAGATGCTGGAAGTACGCTGTCGACTTTATAGTAAGATTATGGATAAGGTGATATGCAAAAAGGCTCTGCTATCTCCTTATTCACTCATCCATTGTACGTTCATTCCATGTTTGTATTATTGTTGTTATTTATTTCATGGTGGTCTTCTTCAGTAAAACTGCCCAATTATGACTACCGAACGGAGTGTCCTCTGCCACTACTATCAATATGAAATACTAGCTGTTGCACGCGACTGCGCCCGCGTAACTTTATAAAATATAGCACATGTTACTCGTGGATAATGTAGCTTTATATAGGTGAAAGAATTTTTAAAATCTGTCCAGTAGTTTTTGAGTTTTTTTCATTATAAACATAAAAAATACAAATCTTCTCTCTTTACATTTTCACATCCAGCCGCTTCCTGCGACGTCTGTCCTTTAAGGCCAAATTATATGTGAAACTTTCACTAAGCTGTAGGTAAGTTTGTGTGGATTTTGAGCACTTCACTCGGGAATATCCGGGTTAGTACCTATATCAATGGAAATAAACTGTAAACACAGACATTATGCGGGCATTATGTAAAGGAGTAGTAATTGTATTATAGTGTGGGGTGATTCGAAGAACGGGCCAGGTCGGGGGGTCAAGGCGACTGCCTTTTCATGCATGCACCGTTTAGTAGCTACTCAAGTACATATGTGGCTATAGCTATGTAACGAATCGATATAAGTATTGGAATACATCAAGAAGAAAGGTCGCCACGGATTAGTTTATGGCTGGAGTGAGAAACAAGGAAAACTTCTAACTCTACTGACTGACCGTTTTGATAGATGGATCGACTCTATATATATTCCAGAATTTGCGCCTAATTAGCGTTTACCGAATTTCATGCTTTGTTTACTATTTCTTCGTATTCGTAATTATATATTGTTATTTATTCGTAATTATCCTTTGTTCGTACTTTTTTGTCGTCTTTTTATTTATTTCTATTGTTAAATATTTACATAAAAATTTTTTTAATGTAAAGTTCATCAGTCTTACGGTCCACTTGATGGTAAGTATAGCTAACGTCGCATATCATAAATGTTATAGGCGACCTTAACATTAAAAAATCATAATAATTTATAAATACCATCAAAGGTTTTTTGTAAAATGCAACTCTTTTACTATTTTCATAAGATTGTTATTTACTTGATTACTCCTGTAGAGGATCTAGACAACCTAAGTACAGTTGTACCTAACGTTACAGCCCATTTATCTTGCATTTAATTAAGGTGCGACTCCCGTCATAATGAATAGGTAATTGAAATTCTGACTAGAAGCAAATTGGTTTATAAGGTATTGTAATTGTAATTGTCTGGGTGCTGTTGACTTAGACATGTTTCTATGTAGAGCACTTTCCAATGTATTCGAGGCCCTGGGTACTTAGAATAGTGGTGACATATTTCTATTTATCTATACTAATATTATTATAAAGAAGAAAGATTTGTTTGTTTGTATAGAAAAGGCTCCGAAACTACTGGACCGATTTGAAAAATTCTTTTACCATTAGAAGCCGACATTATCCGTGATGAACATAGGATACTTTTTACTGCGGGAAAATGCTTCATTCCTACGGGAAAACGGATAATAGGACAACGGGTAGTAAGTACTTACCTTTTTCACATATAACTTCTAAACGGCTGAACCGATTGGGTTGAAATTTTGTATTGTGTATTTCCATGGTTTCACAGACACGAATGTATTATATTTTATAAAGTTACGCGGACGAAGTCGCGTGCAACAGCTAGTTTTATAATAAACTAAGACGTTTATTTCTCGAACTAGCAATTCTTGAAAATAAGTTATTTAATATCACGCCGATATTTAATGGGCAAATGTCCAAGGGCCAATGGAGAAAAAGGCTTGATCTTAAATAACGGACTGCTTTGGTCAAATAAATTCGTAAGATATAAATTTAACCTTTCACGCTAACTCCTGGGGTATTCCTGGAGGATTTAACTTTGAAAGCAAACTGTTTGAAGTCCACTGTTTTCTCTCTTTGATTACAATGTTAAGTTTGGGGTTGGATGTACGATCGGTAAGTTTTTCGACAACTATCTCTTTATTCACTTACACGCCGTTTCCACAAAAGAAAGATTATTTCCGAACCTTTAAATGTTTTCAAAGGGTGATGGTATGTACTATTCCAAATTTTTCTAATCTTCTTACTTTGAACTTCAGTCACGTAAAAATAAATACTACTCTTAAAATGGTTGGTTTTGATTTAAGTATTTTTGTCGTTATTTAACAAAATCTAGTAACAATTTAGCCCACAAATTACGTATTACATTTAGTGCAAACTTTGATTGAAATTGCTACCAAGAGAAATAGTTCACGTTCTCGCAATATAATTGTATATAATTGATATTAGATAATATCGCGACTTTGCTTTCGTCCATACAATTCTCTACAAGTACAGACTGTTTAAAGATCACCATTAACCCTCGACCTCCGAAGCAAAAGAGGCAAGCATCATTGCTTCGAAATGGATGATTTTGGACACAATTTGTTGTCTCTGTAGCAACTGGACCAAGCGAAGCCGGGTCGCTAGTAACTTTATAATTTCAACTGTAAACACAGGAGTTGGAAGAACAGTTTACGAAATATTTCATTTGAAATTCCTTCAACGAATTTAAAATTCTGAACGTTTGAGATGCAAAAAATATGAAATGCATAATAATGAACAGACTGTGAAACTGTTATTCCCTATTATGTTTTCGTGTGTTTTGTAGAGAAAAAAAAATAAGCAAAATGTTACGTTCCATTAGTCTCTGTGGCGATGGCGGCGACAGCGAAGTAATTATGTTTGAATAAAGTACATTATAATATTATTACCAGACTGGACACTAGGCATAAAATTGTTTTTTTTTTTTTAATTTTTTTTTTTTGGACATATATTGCACAATTCGATAGCGGTGTCACATTATATATAAACACAAGCTGTAGCATGCGACTTCGTCCACGTAACTTTATAAAATGTAAGCTATTTTACTGGCTAATAATGTAGTTTTTTATAGGTGAAATATTTTTTTAAATCGATCCAGTAGCTTTTGAGTTTATTCATAACAAACAAAAATACAAGAAAGTATACAAATTTTCTCTCTTTATAACACTAGTAAAACAAAGTATAGATAATGTCTTAGATATATTATTATATATAGGACATATTATAAACATTATTAGACTTAAAAGTTTTTATTATAGTAATTTAGACAGACTTATATACTAAGGATAATGGACTCAAAAACTAGCGAAAGAGTCTTTTTATATAACTCTTAATACGATTTAATTTAGGACCTAAACTAGATTGCATTTGCTATTTCGTACAATCAACTTCGTATAAATTATTTATTAAATATTATAATAGATAATAAATGTTCTAAGTAAATATTTCGAAGAATCTGCCTGAATGTCTACTCTATGTATGGCAGTAAAATAAGCTGTAGGACCGTTCTCCGTTAATGCTGTTGTCATAATTAACCGTGAATAGCTTGTTAACTGACGCGTAAGGGCTGTACCTAAATTATAGCGTTAATTCACCACTTGTCATAGGCAGGGACACTCGCAGCGGTATTATATTAAGCTATGTCTATATTGACGATTTTAATTTGTCACAAAATTATCTCACTGGGCAGGGGCACACAATTAATAATTAATTAATTAAACTATAATATATTATAAGCACTCAACCGATAATTATGACATTTTGGATACATTGTTACAGATATAAAAGAGGTGTTCCCGAGGGATTATATAAAAATAAAACATTCAACGATTGGCATATATGAGAAATGAATATTGAAAGAATGTTTTAACACTCAAGAAAAACGACCACGGTCGAAGGAGCGGGTAAAAGCTAGTTTTATTAAAAACTATTAAAAACGAGGAAACTTTACAAAAATACGAGCTAGTACTAAATTTTTTCCTCAATTTGTAGCCGTTGTTGGTCATATAGCTACAGTTCGTAGCTCGTAGCGTCACGTGAAGGCTACGAACTTTTTATAGGCACAGTTGCTACGCTCGCTACGAATTTTTGGCTAAACTTTGTTATTGCACTGCCTTGTTCGAGCTACGAGTAGTCTCGAGATATTACGATAACAATACTTACTTATTGTTTTCATCTCTTTATTATTTACTAGCTGTTGCACGCGACTTCGTACGCGTAACTTTAAAAAGTAGTCTATCCTCTGTCCTGTACGTCTAAATGTTTATCTACCAAGTTTCATGAAAATCAGTTAATTCGTTTAAGAGTTATGGAGGAACATACATACATATATACAATACCTATACTTACAGATTTATTATTAGTATTGATATTGATGGTAGCCTATATGTTACTCCCTGATAACGTAGCTTTCTATAGACGACTTTCTATAGATGATTTTACTCCCATAAATTTTCATACCGCGGGCTTATACGTATATTATGATGACAATCAATTTTTAAGGAGTAAACTCGTAAAACTCTAATTAAATGTCCTTCAGTAGCACTACCATGAGTTTATGACTACCGAAATCGCTAGCGAGAGATGAACGAGAACGTAAAATATTTGTATGACAAATTGTACAGCGCCTCTAGCGGTCACCAAAGAACTAAAACCAGTAACATGAGTTGCATAAGTAAAAAACCTAGCGAATGTAGTCGCTAGCGACCATTACCGACTAACGTTTAACTTGACATTTCTATACAAAATCGGTACCATGAGTTACAAATTGGACTGATGCTCTCGAGAAATACCGTAACGTTAGTAGTAAAATCATTCACTAGCACATTGAAGGGTGAAAGGTTCGTTATCGACAGAAGTAAACTAACGTAAGATTTCGATAGCAAGTCATGGTAGTGCTACAGAACCTACAACAATTCTTAAGTGGTTGATGACTAATCATATCGACAAATCGATGTAGCTGATTCATATTTTCATCCAAGGAATCTGTTTTTGTTGATCGCGTGTCCGGCTCGCGTGTCTCAGGTACCGAGTCACGACCTTCCTAATCTCAGACATCATGCGAAAGCGCCAAACATTGCCCAATAATTTGATGGCTATCATTACCTTGGAAAGTTGTTAACGCACGTAATAACTTAACTCACAAGAGATTATTTATTATGTAGAGAGAAATGGAAGTTACACTTAAAATGGTTCAATAGCTTTTGTAATAACTAGCGATCCGCCCATGACTTCGCACGTATGCATTTTTTTTCTGTAAACAATATACGCAAACCTTCCATTGGTTCCGTTAATTTCCTTTAGTGAAATCAGTATCAAAATACGTTGGGTGGAAGAATTTAATGGAGAAACAGATATAAGCGGACAGCTGGAATAAATTAATCGTATACATTAGAATTTTGTTAACAGTCTGAATTTTTTTTGTCAAGTTTGTTATACAGGCTAATGGCTCCTAGATAGATAGCTAGAAACTCACTGGTGAAATTTAAATTTTATTAGTAAAATAAAAATAATAACAATGGATAAGTATGTTAGTAATTGTATAAGCCTATTACTATACTATTCAAAATAGAATTGCTTGTGGCGTTTGTTAAATATTCAGTCATATTTCTCTAAAGAGTTATGCATTTAATTGAAAACTTTAAAGAAATATCCGTATTTTTTTTCAAAGTGGCCCAGCTCAATAGGTATGTTATTTTTTAATGCGTTAACTCACGGAATAACGTCCAACAGCAACGGGAAGCTAATAAGCTTCTCCTTAAACTTTCCGGATAAGTTTACGGCCCGCAATAAAACTCTATCTACAAAGGTGTGTGGTAGCCCGTCGCGGCTTTTAGGAGCCTCCGCGGTGATACGCGAAAACAGCAGGAGGGGGAGTATGGGTGGGGAGGGGGGGTTACAGGGGAAGAGAACCGTCGCGACGTCGACGTCGTTCAGTCCAGTCGGGCGCCGGCCTCGCGCAGCGCCGGTCGCCGAAAATGGGTCGCGTCAGGTAACGCAGCATGCGGCCCGCGCTCGCCGCGATCGCGGCATGCTGCGTGGTGGCGCGCGCCGAGCCGTCTGCGCGCCTCGCTCCGCGCAATTCTACCCCCCACCATGTCCTTCAATGCAGCGATGGACTCATCCTCCCAGTCTGGCTACCTCTTAATGATGTTCCAACCCTGGAAATCGCTTTTCGCGGTTGCGTCTACTTCTTTAGTCTTCTGTACCTGTTCATTGGAGTGTCGATTGTCTCCGATCGCTTCATGGCTGCAATCGAAGTCATCACTTCTAGAGAGAAAGAGGTGCGCGTGCGACGAAACGGCAATGAACAGATCGTTGTCGTTCGTGTTTGGAATGAAACGGTCGCCAATCTGACTTTAATGGCTCTGGGTTCTAGTGCGCCCGAAATATTGCTGTCAGTAATTGAAATAGCTGGGAAGAACTTTGAAGCGGGTGAGTTGGGCCCTGGAACCATTGTCGGATCGGCTGCGTACAACTTATTTGTCATCATGGCCATATGTGTTTCCGTGATACCTGACGGGGAGGTGCGAAAAATTAAACATTTGCGTGTCTTTCTGGTAACAGCAACCTGGTCTATTTTTGCTTATGTGTGGTTGTATTTGATTCTGGCTGTGATTTCGCCCAGCGAAGTAGAGGTTTGGGAAGGAGCTATAACTTTCCTTTTCTTCCCAGCAACTGTTATAACAGCTTACATAGCAGATCGACGTCTTCTCGTCTACAAATACTTGAAGAAAGGGTATCGTGTTAACGAACGAGGTGTTATTGTTGAAGGTGAGGGCGATGGTTCCGTTGAAATGGCTTTAAAGCCTGGTGATGATTTTGCTTCCGACGATGAAGATGGGAGAGAATTGGAAAAGTCTCGTAAGGAATATGTATCTGTTTTGCGCGAATTAAGAAGGCAACATCCCGAAGAAGACTTGGAGACTGTTGAACGAATGGCTCTAGAAACATTGATGGCTAGAGGGCCTAAGTCACGGGCATTTTATAGAGTGGCCGCAACGCGTAAAATGACTGGCGGAGGTGATATGTCCAGGAAAATATCTGAACGCGCTCAAAGTGATTTGAGTGAAGTTAAAGCTGAGTTACAGCGGCGTGGCTCTAGCGCTTCCTCGTTAGAGCCGAAAGGGCCTAATGTACGTTTCGATCCTGACCATTATACCGTTATGGAGAATTGTGGTTCGTTTGAAGTGAGAGTCGTTCGAGCCGGCGACTTGAATAGAGAAGTGACTGTTGATTACACTACAGAAGACGGCACTGCAGAGGCCGGTTCGGACTATGTTGCTGCACAAGGATCTCTGGTGTTTGGTCCAGGCGAAACAGAGAAAACATTCAGCGTACAAGTAATTGATGATGATGTTTTCGAAGAAGACGAACACTTCTATGTCCGTTTGAGTTCACCGAAAGGCGCGGTTTTGGCTTCTCCGTCGGCGGCGACAGTAGTGATCATGGACGATGATCACTCCGGTGTGTTTTCATTTTCTCAGAGAGATTTTGAGTTGACTGAATCAGTGGGGACCTTCGACCTGAAGGTGGTACGAACTGCTGGCGCTCGCGGGAAGGTGCGGCTTCCTTACTGGACTGAAGACGGTACTGCCAAAGGCGGTGCCCAGTACGAAGTAGCACAGGGCGAAGTCATATTTGAAAACAACGAAACTGAGTGAGTATTATACTTTTTAAAACTTTAATTTTTTTAACTAATTTTGCAACGAATTTCTCTTTGCGAAAATTTGATACTGTTGAGTGGTGGTGTCAGTCAAAACTTCGCGCGATCGAGTGACAATTAAAATTTTAACGTTATTATCGACGAGTTGATTATTAAATTAATGACGTAACATAGTAACTCACCGGTTACGTAAATTTAAAGCTCTTAAAATAGTTCTTTCGTAACGTGTTTAGAGCGCATCGAAACTGTGGATGGCCAGTAGTCGTACGGTTTCTTGGGAAGCCTTAAAGGACTCAATGATATAGGAATTATAGATTGGTATGTACAATAATTATTACGGATCCCGTACTCGCGTCGCTCAATGTTAAACATTCTAATCCCTTTAGATAATCTCTTGACTTGGAGAACGTTACCAAAGATCAGTCGGGTATGGTTCGCTTGAGATTAGCACTTACGTCAGGAGGATGAATTTGTAGTTGTAGATACTTTGTACTTGATAAATTCAATTTCAACATGTTAACATGTTAATGCTTATCTGTCACTTCTAATATGTTAAATGTTAATTTAACATTTATATAGGTACTTACACTAATATTATTACTTTCACAATACAGAATAACACGTACTAATATAAGGCTATAATTATAAAGATAAAAGGACGATATCTCAGACAAATGCTGGTATAAAACAATATGGGCTATAAAACGCCCGTTGGACCAGTGGTAAGGGTGCTTGCCTTAACGCTCTGGTAAAGGGTTCTTGGGTTCGATTCCCAGCAGGGTCAGCTTTTCAAAGTTGGATCAAGATCAGATTCAAGATGGAAAATTGGAAAATTGTAACACAGGGAATTTATCACTTTTTAAATTTTAGGGAACAATTTAATTATATTTTTATACATTTTCACTACGCGAATTTCCATTTTATTATGCCCAAAATTTAATAAACATAGTTTGCAGTGTGACTAGCTCGGGTACGCCGAATGCGGCGTAGTATTTGTTGCCGCATGAAGTGAGACCAATCACATATCTTTGACCAAAATTATTATTTTCTTGGTCGTCTAATTAGAGCACCAACGAATAAAGATAGTTAGGTATAATTTCCCTCAGCACCCTTAACATAGATGGGTCAGGTTACGTACGTGTTATGAGACATAATAATAATATAATGAACAAAACGCGTCCATAGTCTTAGGTCAGCTTTATTCGTTCACAATCCAGTCCTCATGTGAAATGGAATGTCATTGTATGAGCCGACCGCTACTAGCATTAATATGCGAGGTATGAACAAACGCATTGTCTGAACGTGCTATAGCGCATTAGACTTTCGGCGAATTCTATCGGCTATACAATAAAGCGTCTTTAGCAGTAAAATATTACGATAATACGTGAAGCGTTAACTTTGGATCCCTTTTTAATAAAATTTCGCGAACGTAGGAGTGTGAAATTTGGAGGGAAGTTTATAAGGAGAAAGACTGACATCTTTGTGTATAATATTTATTCATTAGAAATATATGAACTTAAACATTAAAAACACTACCGCGTGATTCACACAGGCACACACGTTTGACACTACATATATAATTTTTATACTTGGTTGTTTTAGGTAAAATTTTGTTGTAAACTTTATAAAATACTAGCTGCTTCCCGCAACTTCGCTCGCGTATAAAGAAACTTATTCTCAAACCTATCAAGTGTACATATAAAATTTCCTCAAAATCGGTTAAGCCTAGGAGTATGGCGACTAAAACTGTGACACGAGAATTTTATATATTAGAATTTTATATTTTATATATTACTCGCTGATAATGGGGTGTTTTTGAGGTTGTTTTTGTTTTTGTCTGTTTGTCGCTGATAATAATTATAGATACAGCTGATAATGGGTATTTTTGTTGGTCCGGTATCGTATGGGTATCGTAGTTTTTGAGTTTATTCATTACAAAAAAATACAAATCTCCTCTCATTTATAATATTAGTACTTGTAAAAAAGAATTCCAAGCACAAAAATTCTGAGATTTAACTTATTTAAAGCATTTTGTCTATATTATTAGAGTTGTTCATGGTCGGTGCAGTTGTTCATGATGCGTCAAGGCGTGTTTGGTCATCGATCGTAAACATTTTACGTCAGTCACCATTACCAATCAGGTAAACGGTCTACATACCCAACGGTACGTTTAACAACTACAAATTACGGGTTGTCAGTTTAGCAGTTTTTATAGTACTAAAATTTTTACAGTCGTTGGCGATAGATATACATAACTATCGCCATCTTCTATCAAACAATCAATCGAAACATTTATTTGCAACTTAGTAACATGATAGACAACAAAGAAAAATGAAAAAAGAAGCAGTAATAAGAAAAATATGAGTTTACAACTTACAAATAGGTCCCTACTCAGTATTTTGCTGGCATACGCCAGCACTGATCTTCCACAGGAACTCTAGGTTAAAACACACACGGCCATACACCATACATATGCCCCTTAAAATCAAACAAATAATAAAAATCAAATAAATCCATACTAATATTATAAAGAGGAAAAATTTGATTGTTTTTTTTTTTTTTTTTTTTTTTTTTTTTATGTTAAGGTCGACAGACAGGCTGACGGTCCACTTGATGGAAGGTGGCTACCGTCGCCTATAACACAAGCAACGCCATAAGTGCTACAAGTGTGCTGCTGACCATAGAAGGATTAAGGATAAGGGATAAGGAAGGGAAGGGGGTAATGGGCTCTGGCATCCCTTACTCACTCACCGAAACACAACAGCACATATGCTGTTATTTCACGGTGGTATTCTGTAAGGGGGTGGTTACTGCTGCCAGACGGGCTGCCCAAATGACTGCGAAACGCAGTGTGCCCTACCACTACTGTTTGTTGATTGTTTGTTTGTATAGAATAGGCTCCGAAACTACTGGACCGATTTGAAAAATTCTTTTACCATTAGAAGCCAACATTATCTGTGATGAACATAGGATACTTTTTACCGCGGGAAAATGCTTCATTCCTACGGGAAGGCGTAACAAACAAACTCACTTTCGCATTTATAACCGCACTAGTTGGTACCCGCGACTTCGTCCGCGTTATAGCCTATGTCTTATTCTGATGTATATAAATTCTGATGTATTTATAAGCTACATTATTGTAAAGTTTCATTGAAATCCATTCAGTAAGTTTTTGCGTGAAACATACATACAGTCATACATCCATCCATACAAACTTACGCATTTATAATATTAGTAAGGATTTGAACCACTGGACCTATTTGTAAAGGAATTTCAATATTCCAAAAGGAGGAATTATACATAATTATTATGAATGTTACACATATTGGTTAAATATATAAAATAAAATTTCGCGTCAGTTAAATAAAATAGGAATGAATATAATCAAAGACTCCTCAATTAAAAGAAACGCATGTTCTTTTTATGTGGACCTCAAAGTTGAAATCTCCGGCAAACAAATGGGCCGGAAATCTATGTTCGGCAAACTCAATAACACAATTTTCCTTTTATGTAAATGGAAAGAATATTTTATGACACATTACTTATTTGCTTTGCAATTTCATAAAAAGAAATGCCGAACTTGGGTCTTGTTATTTTATCTGTATATACATACATCCACCATGAGGAGAACTTTCTGGTACAGACGTTAAGAAAAATGTTTAAAAACATTAACTGGACCGATTTGAAAAATTCTTTTACCATTAGAAGCCGACATTATCCGTGATGAACATAGGCTACTTTTTGCCGCGGGAAAATGCTTCATTCCTACGGGAAAACGGGTAAGAGGACAACGGGTAGTAAGAATTATCCTTCCGTACTTTTCTTTTTCACATAACTTCTAAACGGCTGAACCGATTGGGTTGAAATCTTATATGGCTATTCCGATGGTTTCCTGGATTATTCAAAAATACAATTGGACCCGGTAGGTGGCGCTGCTGTCGGTATGTCAACTACTAAACGGCTTGACCTTGGTTTCACAGACACGAATGTATTATACTTTATATAACTATATACTTCGTCCGCGTTGAAAGTGAAAAAAGTAGCCTATATCCTGTGTCCCGTATGTCTAAATGTTCATCTACCAAGTTTCATGAAAATCAGTTAATTAGTTTAAGAGTTATGGAGGAACATACAAATACATACAATACCTACACTTACAGATTTATTATTAGTATTGATGATATATGATGATTGATGATGATGATGATGATATAATTTATTGTGTTCGATTATTAGAAATGTATTAGAAAAGAATCAAGAAACGATTTTTTTCGAGCACATTGGAAATGAATCTACAGAATTCGAAAAAATATTTATTATGTTGTTTTGACTTGTTGATTTCTTTCAAAAAGGTTAAGCTACAGGGCAAACCCTTAACCCGATCGTCTTTATTTTAGGCTCAAATTGTAGCTGACTAAATTGTCCAGAGGAGGTTTTCTCAAATTTTTGATATCATTCTTCGTTTTCAAAATATCGAGCGCCAAAATAAAACATTCGGAAAAAAATGACCTTTTTTCACTATTTCGGCCATAACTTTTTCGTTTTTGACTTTTTCCGAAAAATTCTTTTTGCACCTTACAGCTCTCATGAATACGCGTCTTTTGAGCTTTTGAGAGTCTTTTTGAACATGATATCTTCATAAATTTTCGAGATATAAGTGGATCGCACTTTTTCGTGAAATCGGGGCCTATACTGAAGCGAACGAAAATACATTTCCAATGTCAAAATAAAATTCAAGCCATAACAAGTAGGTAGAATTAACAAGCGGAGTTTTTATAGGGACAGGTATTATGGCTTCGATTGAATACGCAAAGAAAAATTCTTAAGGGAAACTAATAACATCACCGACATAGTCCTTTGAATTAGCAAGCTAAAGTGACTTAAAAAACCCTACCAGGAGACGCTAACCTAAATGGTATCTGTCCACAAGTCACAGTGACATAAATACATGTAAATACAGTGAGTATAAAACCATGAAAACTATTTCATAAGATGTCAGTTTAATACATTGATGTTAACAAATGCAGACAAAGTTCAATAAATAAATTCCCTGTTACTCACAGCGAAGTTATTGTGTTGTATTTCGCTTCGCGGTTTAATTATTAGACGCGTGTGAACGTGTTTATTACAACCTGTTCGCGTTAAGTTTGCTATTGCTGTTTAATTAACACAAGAATATTTAATGTTGATTTTAATCTACATAGTTTACATTACGTTTACATTGTGGTAGGAATTTTACAATGATTCATAATTTCACACTTCTCTTGTACCTTTTTTAACCGACTTCCAAAAAGGAGGAAGTTTTCAATTCGACTGCATTTTTTTAAATGTTTGTCACTTCATAACTTTAGACTGGAAGAAACGATTTTGATGATTCTTTTTATATTCGAAAGCTGATGCTTCCCGTGTGGTCCCATTTAAATTTGGTCCAGTTCTGACAATGGCATCCACGAGAAAACGGTTTAAAGTAGGTTGAATGCCAGTGATAGAGGGAGATGGAGAAGACTTGCGGAGTTCTAGACTAACTTGTCGGATTCCGACTTTTCATAACCACGACCGCTCCTTCAGGAGTATACGACTAGAGAGAGACCTTTATTTTATGTTAAGATCGGCCGACAGGTTGATGGTTCACGTGATGGTAGGTGGCTACCGTCGCGTCGTCGCCTAACACAAGCAACGCCACGTGTGTTGCAAGTGCGTTGCAGACTACATTAGGATAATGGTTATTTCTTATACACTCTTTAAGCCTCTACAAACTTTCGATTCATTAGGATTTGACAAGCGTATATTATCAAAGAGTACAATACCTAATCCTATTGAAACACGGACATCCTTTTTGGCTTGCATCAAAGCGTATCAAAGGCTTGTATAAGTACGAACAGCATATTTTTACAACGTTTCCTTCCGACATAGGTTCATCTATTTGGCGATCGGCCATTTTGCTCGTCGTAAACCTTATTACACATACAAAACCTAAGTTCTGAACAGCAAAATGGACTGATGCTTTTGTGTCGGTACCAAAATGGAATATCAAGCAGCTTTCTAATCTTAAAGTTTGTTGGTTATTAAGAAAAGAGACCAAAATAAATATGATAGTTAAATAGTGATGGGTGCATAATATGAATTTTATTCATACGCTATGTGGTGCCGGGGAACATCGCGTCCCACGGTCATATTAACCATCTTATAAAAATCTTATATGAAATAACCTCACGTCATGTGCTATGCTTGTTTCGGGATAAGAGAGCCTATTCTCCTATAGAATCACCTAGTTCTTAACTAAGAAACAGACAGCGACTTTATTTAATACTAGCTGGTGCTCGCGACTTCGTCCGCCGTTGAAAAGTATAAAACGCCATCTACCGAGGAATGGATCGCTAAAAATATCACCAAGCAGTTGTCATGTTAGTCGCTTCACCCGATTCTGGATAGATAGCGCTGTCAAGTGTATCCCGGGCCAAGCCGCTAGTATTTACTTTTATTTTAGGAATGAAGCATTTTCCCGCGGTAAAAAGTAGCCTATGTTCATCACGGATAATGTCGGCTTCTAATGGTAAAAGAATTTTTCAAATCGGTCCAGTAGTTTCGGAGCCTATTTTATACAAACAAATAAACAACCAAATCTTTCCTCTTTATAATATTAGTATAGATGCACCTATATCGATTTTTGTGTAGAGTACCTAATACCTATAGCAATTCAGAAAGCAATTCAGAACCAGCATGTTGGGTGCCACCTGGACCAATGTTTTTATACAGGACCTATTTTTTGACATTGCATTTGCATTTGTAATCATAAAAATACTGTGTTAGTTAATATGAGTCAGTACTAATTCACATGAGTAACTAAGTGATTCTCACTCAGAGGACTCTTGTGGTCACATCACTATTAGGTACGGTCGTGTTTAGGGGCTTGTGTCGTATTATTAAGCAAATGTACCGGCACATTAGTAGCGGACTGGGACTATTATGGTAACTGGTTCACCGCCATTTTTATTATTACCTTGTTGAGGATTTCAGCGGTGGTAATTTGTTTTTAGCACTAAAGAAATACATTCTATTTACTACAGTCTCACCTCACCTATATAAACTATCTTAAGCAATACCATTATGTACAAGTTATTATAAAATAGATAGTTTTACGGATTAACTTGAAATTTTTACACATTATGCAATCTGCTTCAAGAATTGATCATACGCATAATAATATAATCTCGATCGGGAGAAAATATCTTTTTTTACGGCGCCATCTGCCGAAAGCGAGGAGAACTCACTAGCCAACGAAAACCGCTGTAACATTTAAAGTGGAGGTTAGCCGTTTTTAACGCAGCCGAGTTAATATAACTTAGTCACAGCGATGCGTTCCGCTAGTACATGTATATAAAAATAGCTTAGATATCTAAAGAATCATTTAACAAATTCGTATGAATTTAATAGCGAAACAATTTAAATGCAATCTGTGGTGAATGGTGCAATGCTTGCTTTGTATTTTGCTTGCGAGTGTACGTAATCGTTTTAACATTATAAATTCGTATCGGCGGTACACTCGTGTGACAAAAGCGTATGGTGCAGCGGAAGTTAAATTGTTGAGTGCACAAAGGTAATTTTTCCCTGTACTGCGGTGTTGACGTTGAGGGCTACACACATCGATCCGGTATACTTAGGGATGCCAAAGAATTAGTATCAAAATTATTTGATAAGCAAAATGATTTGCAAAGTTATACCATCAATCTACATTCTACACTTGATGGTAGGTTCGCATCGCGGTTGAATTGGGAAGGGATAAGGAAACCCGTAATATACCTTTTTATTGTGGCTGGGACTGGATCCAATGCATTTTGCAGTAACCAACCCTTGTACCAAGGAGGATAGAGATAATTAACCAAAGGATAAGAAATAACAGCACATGTGCCATTATTTAATGGTGATTTTTTTTACTTATTTAGTTAATGACTTCTGTATTTATAATCTTCAACATTGATTTGCAAATATTAATTAATTAATTAATTAATTAATTTAATAGCTAACTTTACAGCATTTAATATTTAACAAATATATATATACAATAGATTATATTTTTATATAGCCTATTACTAAGTCACGGTTTGTAATATTATTGTAAAGTTTCATTCAAACGCTTATACAGCAGCTTTTGCATTGAAAAGGCAATATAATATCGAATTTATAATTATGGTAGCGTTTAAACTGTTGGTAAAACTTTTACACTAAAGTTAAAAATTAAATGAAGCAACTTAAGATTTTTAATTAATCGTAATAAGTGGAAATAGTAAGTCTTAATTTAATATTGGGAAAGTTTGTTGAGTTGTATTTGCAGCCGTAGAGATTGCAAGCGTAGCTGAACGAACTTCGCAACTTTTCGCTTACTTTCTTGAACTTTCTTACAACATAAAAGTGCGAATACTTTTGCAGATATCGATATGTTGTTGCGTAAGTACTGCAAGAGTTTTTTGTATTCATTTTATGCCGGATTTGCCCCGCAAATTACTTGGCCAACTAGATATATTTAAAAAAATCATTGAAAATTTTGTGACAATATCACACTAATTCAGTGCAACAATTTCAATTTTAAAACTCTTTCTTTCCACAAGTGAAAATCGAATCAAAATGCGTTTAGTGCTTTAACTTAGCAGAGAAACAGATTAATGCACATATTAACAAATAAATAAATAACATAAATAACATAGCATAGATGCTTATATTATATAATGTGTATATATATTATAATAACTTAGGATTAGATTTTATTTTAAATTAGCATAGATATATAAATTAAATATATATGTATTAGGAAATAATAGCGAAAGTATGTAAGTAAGGATTCACTCAAAAGCTACAGATCGAATTTTGATGTGACTACAGTAAAATATATACACCTGAATAACATAATAATATCCTACCCTTACTAATATTATAAACGTGAATGTGAGTTTGTTTGTTTGTTTGTTTGTTACGCAAAAGCTACTGAACCGATCACAATGAATTTTTGTATACACGTTGTCTGGGACACCAGAAAGGACATAGGGCACCTATCATCGTTCAACGTGGTCGATGTATGTATGTATGTATGTTCCTCCATAACTCTTAAACGAATTAACTGATTTTCATGGAACTAGGTAGATAAACTTTTTTCTTTTTCAACGCGGACGAAGTCGCGGGCGCCAACTAGTAATTTATAAAGTACTTATCTCGGACGAAGTTGTGATCAATTGATAGTCATACGTGACGACGTGACGCTTTACGGTAACGGCAACCGTATACATTTGGCAGCCCTAGTCTAGCTTTAAATTCAATCCTCCAAATGGAATGACAGTTATGACAGTTCGCCCTTCTAGTTACATGAAAGCTTGCTCCAGTGTGTTCCTATCTTATACATGTATTAATTTATATAAATAATATATTACATTATATATAAATGTAACACGCAATGGCGTCTTACAATTATTAGTTCATGAGTTTTTATTATCTTTATTTTATTATGTTATTTTTTGGTTTAAACATATTTGTAATATTATTGTACAACAACATAATAAATATATATTAAAATCGTTTATAATTAATAACTTCATGGGACAGGAAAATATATGAAATTTTTTTGGAATGAATTTTTTTCTGTCTTTCCGTTTTTGAACGCAACTTCGTCGGCGTAACTTTATAAAATATAGCCTACGTCACTTGCTGATAATATAAAAGGTGAAAGAATTTTGATGATTTGAGTTTTTTGAGTTTATTCATTAAAAACATTTTAAAAACATACAAAACCACAAATCTTATAATATTAGTATAGATTTACTAAATCTTAAGTCAATAAGCTATTTTTATAAAGAAATAAAAATTGCAATAAAGGCACTTGTGTCACAACAATATCCTACTGACATACTTATAGAGTACAATGTGTTAAGGACATAAGCGTCGATAATCCTCCCCTCCTCCGCTTCCCCTGCATTTAATCTCAACCCCCCCTTAACACCCCGGAAGCCTGGCCTCGCTACGGCGCTTGTTTTTGCTCACAGATAAGCGAAACCAGAATTTCAAATGGCCTTTTTATTGGAGCGACCTTGAGTGTGAAAGAATTGGGCGAATACTTTCCCGTTAGGTATTAGGAATGACGATTTTTGAATGACAAATGAGATGAATTAATTGATATTTAAATGTGGATATTCGCTGGTTGCGAAGTACTAGGTGGGGGTGATATAATCGATCGCAGTGCTCATAGTGGCCAAAAGTAAAATAATGTTGGCGCTACCATCAGTCATATCTCCGCTATTCTCATCTTTATTTCTTACCCTTCATTATTACAAGATCAACTACGTCGTTACAATAAATGTTATGATCAATATTATTTGGGAGGATCGAGTCTAAGACGCCATTGTTTTTTTTTTCTATCTCATTTCCGTTTCCTGGGGCGAACCAAGCTACTTCCTGGCAGCTTCCGTTAATTCAGACTTTGTTATGAAGGCGAACAAAATGCGGAGAAAAATTACTGAGACTTTAGCAAGTGTCTTTACCCCTGAATAAAGCAATGACTTGATCCGGAGATTGTAGCTTTATTGATAGCATAAGTTTTTTTTTTAAAAGATTGGTAAACATATACATTTGTAAGTAAGTGGCTATCGTCGCTTATAAACAACATCACAGATGCTGGAAGTACGCTGTCGACTTTATAGTAAGATTATGGATAAGGTGATATGCAAAAAGGCTCTGCTATCTCCTTATTCACTCATCCATTGTACGTTCATTCCATGTTTGTATTATTGTTGTTATTTATTTCATGGTGGTCTTCTTCAGTAAAACTGCCCAATTATGACTACCGAACGGAGTGTCCTCTGCCACTACTATCAATATGAAATACTAGCTGTTGCACGCGACTGCGCCCGCGTAACTTTATAAAATATAGCACATGTTACTCGTGGATAATGTAGCTTTATATAGGTGAAAGAATTTTTAAAATCTGTCCAGTAGTTTTTGAGTTTTTTTCATTATAAACATAAAAAATACAAATCTTCTCTCTTTACATTTTCACATCCAGCCGCTTCCTGCGACGTCTGTCCTTTAAGGCCAAATTATATGTGAAACTTTCACTAAGCTGTAGGTAAGTTTGTGTGGATTTTGAGCACTTCACTCGGGAATATCCGGGTTAGTACCTATATCAATGGAAATAAACTGTAAACACAGACATTATGCGGGCATTATGTAAAGGAGTAGTAATTGTATTATAGTGTGGGGTGATTCGAAGAACGGGCCAGGTCGGGGGGTCAAGGCGACTGCCTTTTCATGCATGCACCGTTTAGTAGCTACTCAAGTACATATGTGGCTATAGCTATGTAACGAATCGATATAAGTATTGGAATACATCAAGAAGAAAGGTCGCCACGGATTAGTTTATGGCTGGAGTGAGAAACAAGGAAAACTTCTAACTCTACTGACTGACCGTTTTGATAGATGGATCGACTCTATATATATTCCAGAATTTGCGCCTAATTAGCGTTTACCGAATTTCATGCTTTGTTTACTATTTCTTCGTATTCGTAATTATATATTGTTATTTATTCGTAATTATCCTTTGTTCGTACTTTTTTGTCGTCTTTTTATTTATTTCTATTGTTAAATATTTACATAAAAATTTTTTTAATGTAAAGTTCATCAGTCTTACGGTCCACTTGATGGTAAGTATAGCTAACGTCGCATATCATAAATGTTATAGGCGACCTTAACATTAAAAAATCATAATAATTTATAAATACCATCAAAGGTTTTTTGTAAAATGCAACTCTTTTACTATTTTCATAAGATTGTTATTTACTTGATTACTCCTGTAGAGGATCTAGACAACCTAAGTACAGTTGTACCTAACGTTACAGCCCATTTATCTTGCATTTAATTAAGGTGCGACTCCCGTCATAATGAATAGGTAATTGAAATTCTGACTAGAAGCAAATTGGTTTATAAGGTATTGTAATTGTAATTGTCTGGGTGCTGTTGACTTAGACATGTTTCTATGTAGAGCACTTTCCAATGTATTCGAGGCCCTGGGTACTTAGAATAGTGGTGACATATTTCTATTTATCTATACTAATATTATTATAAAGAAGAAAGATTTGTTTGTTTGTATAGAAAAGGCTCCGAAACTACTGGACCGATTTGAAAAATTCTTTTACCATTAGAAGCCGACATTATCCGTGATGAACATAGGATACTTTTTACTGCGGGAAAATGCTTCATTCCTACGGGAAAACGGATAATAGGACAACGGGTAGTAAGTACTTACCTTTTTCACATATAACTTCTAAACGGCTGAACCGATTGGGTTGAAATTTTGTATTGTGTATTTCCATGGTTTCACAGACACGAATGTATTATATTTTATAAAGTTACGCGGACGAAGTCGCGTGCAACAGCTAGTTTTATAATAAACTAAGACGTTTATTTCTCGAACTAGCAATTCTTGAAAATAAGTTATTTAATATCACGCCGATATTTAATGGGCAAATGTCCAAGGGCCAATGGAGAAAAAGGCTTGATCTTAAATAACGGACTGCTTTGGTCAAATAAATTCGTAAGATATAAATTTAACCTTTCACGCTAACTCCTGGGGTATTCCTGGAGGATTTAACTTTGAAAGCAAACTGTTTGAAGTCCACTGTTTTCTCTCTTTGATTACAATGTTAAGTTTGGGGTTGGATGTACGATCGGTAAGTTTTTCGACAACTATCTCTTTATTCACTTACACGCCGTTTCCACAAAAGAAAGATTATTTCCGAACCTTTAAATGTTTTCAAAGGGTGATGGTATGTACTATTCCAAATTTTTCTAATCTTCTTACTTTGAACTTCAGTCACGTAAAAATAAATACTACTCTTAAAATGGTTGGTTTTGATTTAAGTATTTTTGTCGTTATTTAACAAAATCTAGTAACAATTTAGCCCACAAATTACGTATTACATTTAGTGCAAACTTTGATTGAAATTGCTACCAAGAGAAATAGTTCACGTTCTCGCAATATAATTGTATATAATTGATATTAGATAATATCGCGACTTTGCTTTCGTCCATACAATTCTCTACAAGTACAGACTGTTTAAAGATCACCATTAACCCTCGACCTCCGAAGCAAAAGAGGCAAGCATCATTGCTTCGAAATGGATGATTTTGGACACAATTTGTTGTCTCTGTAGCAACTGGACCAAGCGAAGCCGGGTCGCTAGTAACTTTATAATTTCAACTGTAAACACAGGAGTTGGAAGAACAGTTTACGAAATATTTCATTTGAAATTCCTTCAACGAATTTAAAATTCTGAACGTTTGAGATGCAAAAAATATGAAATGCATAATAATGAACAGACTGTGAAACTGTTATTCCCTATTATGTTTTCGTGTGTTTTGTAGAGAAAAAAAAATAAGCAAAATGTTACGTTCCATTAGTCTCTGTGGCGATGGCGGCGACAGCGAAGTAATTATGTTTGAATAAAGTACATTATAATATTATTACCAGACTGGACACTAGGCATAAAATTGTTTTTTTTTTTTTAATTTTTTTTTTTTGGACATATATTGCACAATTCGATAGCGGTGTCACATTATATATAAACACAAGCTGTAGCATGCGACTTCGTCCACGTAACTTTATAAAATGTAAGCTATTTTACTGGCTAATAATGTAGTTTTTTATAGGTGAAATATTTTTTTAAATCGATCCAGTAGCTTTTGAGTTTATTCATAACAAACAAAAATACAAGAAAGTATACAAATTTTCTCTCTTTATAACACTAGTAAAACAAAGTATAGATAATGTCTTAGATATATTATTATATATAGGACATATTATAAACATTATTAGACTTAAAAGTTTTTATTATAGTAATTTAGACAGACTTATATACTAAGGATAATGGACTCAAAAACTAGCGAAAGAGTCTTTTTATATAACTCTTAATACGATTTAATTTAGGACCTAAACTAGATTGCATTTGCTATTTCGTACAATCAACTTCGTATAAATTATTTATTAAATATTATAATAGATAATAAATGTTCTAAGTAAATATTTCGAAGAATCTGCCTGAATGTCTACTCTATGTATGGCAGTAAAATAAGCTGTAGGACCGTTCTCCGTTAATGCTGTTGTCATAATTAACCGTGAATAGCTTGTTAACTGACGCGTAAGGGCTGTACCTAAATTATAGCGTTAATTCACCACTTGTCATAGGCAGGGACACTCGCAGCGGTATTATATTAAGCTATGTCTATATTGACGATTTTAATTTGTCACAAAATTATCTCACTGGGCAGGGGCACACAATTAATAATTAATTAATTAAACTATAATATATTATAAGCACTCAACCGATAATTATGACATTTTGGATACATTGTTACAGATATAAAAGAGGTGTTCCCGAGGGATTATATAAAAATAAAACATTCAACGATTGGCATATATGAGAAATGAATATTGAAAGAATGTTTTAACACTCAAGAAAAACGACCACGGTCGAAGGAGCGGGTAAAAGCTAGTTTTATTAAAAACTATTAAAAACGAGGAAACTTTACAAAAATACGAGCTAGTACTAAATTTTTTCCTCAATTTGTAGCCGTTGTTGGTCATATAGCTACAGTTCGTAGCTCGTAGCGTCACGTGAAGGCTACGAACTTTTTATAGGCACAGTTGCTACGCTCGCTACGAATTTTTGGCTAAACTTTGTTATTGCACTGCCTTGTTCGAGCTACGAGTAGTCTCGAGATATTACGATAACAATACTTACTTATTGTTTTCATCTCTTTATTATTTACTAGCTGTTGCACGCGACTTCGTACGCGTAACTTTAAAAAGTAGTCTATCCTCTGTCCTGTACGTCTAAATGTTTATCTACCAAGTTTCATGAAAATCAGTTAATTCGTTTAAGAGTTATGGAGGAACATACATACATATATACAATACCTATACTTACAGATTTATTATTAGTATTGATATTGATGGTAGCCTATATGTTACTCCCTGATAACGTAGCTTTCTATAGACGACTTTCTATAGATGATTTTACTCCCATAAATTTTCATACCGCGGGCTTATACGTATATTATGATGACAATCAATTTTTAAGGAGTAAACTCGTAAAACTCTAATTAAATGTCCTTCAGTAGCACTACCATGAGTTTATGACTACCGAAATCGCTAGCGAGAGATGAACGAGAACGTAAAATATTTGTATGACAAATTGTACAGCGCCTCTAGCGGTCACCAAAGAACTAAAACCAGTAACATGAGTTGCATAAGTAAAAAACCTAGCGAATGTAGTCGCTAGCGACCATTACCGACTAACGTTTAACTTGACATTTCTATACAAAATCGGTACCATGAGTTACAAATTGGACTGATGCTCTCGAGAAATACCGTAACGTTAGTAGTAAAATCATTCACTAGCACATTGAAGGGTGAAAGGTTCGTTATCGACAGAAGTAAACTAACGTAAGATTTCGATAGCAAGTCATGGTAGTGCTACAGAACCTACAACAATTCTTAAGTGGTTGATGACTAATCATATCGACAAATCGATGTAGCTGATTCATATTTTCATCCAAGGAATCTGTTTTTGTTGATCGCGTGTCCGGCTCGCGTGTCTCAGGTACCGAGTCACGACCTTCCTAATCTCAGACATCATGCGAAAGCGCCAAACATTGCCCAATAATTTGATGGCTATCATTACCTTGGAAAGTTGTTAACGCACGTAATAACTTAACTCACAAGAGATTATTTATTATGTAGAGAGAAATGGAAGTTACACTTAAAATGGTTCAATAGCTTTTGTAATAACTAGCGATCCGCCCATGACTTCGCGCGTATGCATTTTTTTTCTGTAAACAATATACGCAAACCTTCCATTGGTTCCGTTAATTTCCTTTAGTGAAATCAGTATCAAAATACGTTGGGTGGAAGAATTTAATGGAGAAACAGATATAAGCGGACAGCTGGAATAAATTAATCGTATACATTAGAATTTTGTTAACAGTCTGAATTTTTTTTGTCAAGTTTGTTATACAGGCTAATGGCTCCTAGATAGATAGCTAGAAACTCACTGGTGAAATTTAAATTTTATTAGTAAAATAAAAATAATAACAATGGATAAGTATGTTAGTAATTGTATAAGCCTATTACTATACTATTCAAAATAGAATTGCTTGTGGCGTTTGTTAAATATTCAGTCATATTTCTCTAAAGAGTTATGCATTTAATTGAAAACTTTAAAGAAATATCCGTATTTTTTTTCAAAGTGGCCCAGCTCAATAGGTATGTTATTTTTTAATGCGTTAACTCACGGAATAACGTCCAACAGCAACGGGAAGCTAATAAGCTTCTCCTTAAACTTTCCGGATAAGTTTACGGCCCGCAATAAAACTCTATCTACAAAGGTGTGTGGTAGCCCGTCGCGGCTTTTAGGAGCCTCCGCGGTGATACGCGAAAACAGCAGGAGGGGGAGTATGGGTGGGGAGGGGGGGTTACAGGGGAAGAGAACCGTCGCGACGTCGACGTCGTTCAGTCCAGTCGGGCGCCGGCCTCGCGCAGCGCCGGTCGCCGAAAATGGGTCGCGTCAGGTAACGCAGCATGCGGCCCGCGCTCGCCGCGATCGCGGCATGCTGCGTGGTGGCGCGCGCCGAGCCGTCTGCGCGCCTCGCTCCGCGCAATTCTACCCCCCACCATGTCCTTCAATGCAGCGATGGACTCATCCTCCCAGTCTGGCTACCTCTTAATGATGTTCCAACCCTGGAAATCGCTTTTCGCGGTTGCGTCTACTTCTTTAGTCTTCTGTACCTGTTCATTGGAGTGTCGATTGTCTCCGATCGCTTCATGGCTGCAATCGAAGTCATCACTTCTAGAGAGAAAGAGGTGCGCGTGCGACGAAACGGCAATGAACAGATCGTTGTCGTTCGTGTTTGGAATGAAACGGTCGCCAATCTGACTTTAATGGCTCTGGGTTCTAGTGCGCCCGAAATATTGCTGTCAGTAATTGAAATAGCTGGGAAGAACTTTGAAGCGGGTGAGTTGGGCCCTGGAACCATTGTCGGATCGGCTGCGTACAACTTATTTGTCATCATGGCCATATGTGTTTCCGTGATACCTGACGGGGAGGTGCGAAAAATTAAACATTTGCGTGTCTTTCTGGTAACAGCAACCTGGTCTATTTTTGCTTATGTGTGGTTGTATTTGATTCTGGCTGTGATTTCGCCCAGCGAAGTAGAGGTTTGGGAAGGAGCTATAACTTTCCTTTTCTTCCCAGCAACTGTTATAACAGCTTACATAGCAGATCGACGTCTTCTCGTCTACAAATACTTGAAGAAAGGGTATCGTGTTAACGAACGAGGTGTTATTGTTGAAGGTGAGGGCGATGGTTCCGTTGAAATGGCTTTAAAGCCTGGTGATGATTTTGCTTCCGACGATGAAGATGGGAGAGAATTGGAAAAGTCTCGTAAGGAATATGTATCTGTTTTGCGCGAATTAAGAAGGCAACATCCCGAAGAAGACTTGGAGACTGTTGAACGAATGGCTCTAGAAACATTGATGGCTAGAGGGCCTAAGTCACGGGCATTTTATAGAGTGGCCGCAACGCGTAAAATGACTGGCGGAGGTGATATGTCCAGGAAAATATCTGAACGCGCTCAAAGTGATTTGAGTGAAGTTAAAGCTGAGTTACAGCGGCGTGGCTCTAGCGCTTCCTCGTTAGAGCCGAAAGGGCCTAATGTACGTTTCGATCCTGACCATTATACCGTTATGGAGAATTGTGGTTCGTTTGAAGTGAGAGTCGTTCGAGCCGGCGACTTGAATAGAGAAGTGACTGTTGATTACACTACAGAAGACGGCACTGCAGAGGCCGGTTCGGACTATGTTGCTGCACAAGGATCTCTGGTGTTTGGTCCAGGCGAAACAGAGAAAACATTCAGCGTACAAGTAATTGATGATGATGTTTTCGAAGAAGACGAACACTTCTATGTCCGTTTGAGTTCACCGAAAGGCGCGGTTTTGGCTTCTCCGTCGGCGGCGACAGTAGTGATCATGGACGATGATCACTCCGGTGTGTTTTCATTTTCTCAGAGAGATTTTGAGTTGACTGAATCAGTGGGGACCTTCGACCTGAAGGTGGTACGAACTGCTGGCGCTCGCGGGAAGGTGCGGCTTCCTTACTGGACTGAAGACGGTACTGCCAAAGGCGGTGCCCAGTACGAAGTAGCACAGGGCGAAGTCATATTTGAAAACAACGAAACTGAGTGAGTATTATACTTTTTAAAACTTTAATTTTTTTAACTAATTTTGCAACGAATTTCTCTTTGCGAAAATTTGATACTGTTGAGTGGTGGTGTCAGTCAAAACTTCGCGCGATCGAGTGACAATTAAAATTTTAACGTTATTATCGACGAGTTGATTATTAAATTAATGACGTAACATAGTAACTCACCGGTTACGTAAATTTAAAGCTCTTAAAATAGTTCTTTCGTAACGTGTTTAGAGCGCATCGAAACTGTGGATGGCCAGTAGTCGTACGGTTTCTTGGGAAGCCTTAAAGGACTCAATGATATAGGAATTATAGATTGGTATGTACAATAATTATTACGGATCCCGTACTCGCGTCGCTCAATGTTAAACATTCTAATCCCTTTAGATAATCTCTTGACTTGGAGAACGTTACCAAAGATCAGTCGGGTATGGTTCGCTTGAGATTAGCACTTACGTCAGGAGGATGAATTTGTAGTTGTAGATACTTTGTACTTGATAAATTCAATTTCAACATGTTAACATGTTAATGCTTATCTGTCACTTCTAATATGTTAAATGTTAATTTAACATTTATATAGGTACTTACACTAATATTATTACTTTCACAATACAGAATAACACGTACTAATATAAGGCTATAATTATAAAGATAAAAGGACGATATCTCAGACAAATGCTGGTATAAAACAATATGGGCTATAAAACGCCCGTTGGACCAGTGGTAAGGGTGCTTGCCTTAACGCTCTGGTAAAGGGTTCTTGGGTTCGATTCCCAGCAGGGTCAGCTTTTCAAAGTTGGATCAAGATCAGATTCAAGATGGAAAATTGGAAAATTGTAACACAGGGAATTTATCACTTTTTAAATTTTAGGGAACAATTTAATTATATTTTTATACATTTTCACTACGCGAATTTCCATTTTATTATGCCCAAAATTTAATAAACATAGTTTGCAGTGTGACTAGCTCGGGTACGCCGAATGCGGCGTAGTATTTGTTGCCGCATGAAGTGAGACCAATCACATATCTTTGACCAAAATTATTATTTTCTTGGTCGTCTAATTAGAGCACCAACGAATAAAGATAGTTAGGTATAATTTCCCTCAGCACCCTTAACATAGATGGGTCAGGTTACGTACGTGTTATGAGACATAATAATAATATAATGAACAAAACGCGTCCATAGTCTTAGGTCAGCTTTATTCGTTCACAATCCAGTCCTCATGTGAAATGGAATGTCATTGTATGAGCCGACCGCTACTAGCATTAATATGCGAGGTATGAACAAACGCATTGTCTGAACGTGCTATAGCGCATTAGACTTTCGGCGAATTCTATCGGCTATACAATAAAGCGTCTTTAGCAGTAAAATATTACGATAATACGTGAAGCGTTAACTTTGGATCCCTTTTTAATAAAATTTCGCGAACGTAGGAGTGTGAAATTTGGAGGGAAGTTTATAAGGAGAAAGACTGACATCTTTGTGTATAATATTTATTCATTAGAAATATATGAACTTAAACATTAAAAACACTACCGCGTGATTCACACAGGCACACACGTTTGACACTACATATATAATTTTTATACTTGGTTGTTTTAGGTAAAATTTTGTTGTAAACTTTATAAAATACTAGCTGCTTCCCGCAACTTCGCTCGCGTATAAAGAAACTTATTCTCAAACCTATCAAGTGTACATATAAAATTTCCTCAAAATCGGTTAAGCCTAGGAGTATGGCGACTAAAACTGTGACACGAGAATTTTATATATTAGAATTTTATATTTTATATATTACTCGCTGATAATGGGGTGTTTTTGAGGTTGTTTTTGTTTTTGTCTGTTTGTCGCTGATAATAATTATAGATACAGCTGATAATGGGTATTTTTGTTGGTCCGGTATCGTATGGGTATCGTAGTTTTTGAGTTTATTCATTACAAAAAAATACAAATCTCCTCTCATTTATAATATTAGTACTTGTAAAAAAGAATTCCAAGCACAAAAATTCTGAGATTTAACTTATTTAAAGCATTTTGTCTATATTATTAGAGTTGTTCATGGTCGGTGCAGTTGTTCATGATGCGTCAAGGCGTGTTTGGTCATCGATCGTAAACATTTTACGTCAGTCACCATTACCAATCAGGTAAACGGTCTACATACCCAACGGTACGTTTAACAACTACAAATTACGGGTTGTCAGTTTAGCAGTTTTTATAGTACTAAAATTTTTACAGTCGTTGGCGATAGATATACATAACTATCGCCATCTTCTATCAAACAATCAATCGAAACATTTATTTGCAACTTAGTAACATGATAGACAACAAAGAAAAATGAAAAAAGAAGCAGTAATAAGAAAAATATGAGTTTACAACTTACAAATAGGTCCCTACTCAGTATTTTGCTGGCATACGCCAGCACTGATCTTCCACAGGAACTCTAGGTTAAAACACACACGGCCATACACCATACATATGCCCCTTAAAATCAAACAAATAATAAAAATCAAATAAATCCATACTAATATTATAAAGAGGAAAAATTTGATTGTTTTTTTTTTTTTTTTTTTTTTTTTTTTTATGTTAAGGTCGACAGACAGGCTGACGGTCCACTTGATGGAAGGTGGCTACCGTCGCCTATAACACAAGCAACGCCATAAGTGCTACAAGTGTGCTGCTGACCATAGAAGGATTAAGGATAAGGGATAAGGAAGGGAAGGGGGTAATGGGCTCTGGCATCCCTTACTCACTCACCGAAACACAACAGCACATATGCTGTTATTTCACGGTGGTATTCTGTAAGGGGGTGGTTACTGCTGCCAGACGGGCTGCCCAAATGACTGCGAAACGCAGTGTGCCCTACCACTACTGTTTGTTGATTGTTTGTTTGTATAGAATAGGCTCCGAAACTACTGGACCGATTTGAAAAATTCTTTTACCATTAGAAGCCAACATTATCTGTGATGAACATAGGATACTTTTTACCGCGGGAAAATGCTTCATTCCTACGGGAAGGCGTAACAAACAAACTCACTTTCGCATTTATAACCGCACTAGTTGGTACCCGCGACTTCGTCCGCGTTATAGCCTATGTCTTATTCTGATGTATATAAATTCTGATGTATTTATAAGCTACATTATTGTAAAGTTTCATTGAAATCCATTCAGTAAGTTTTTGCGTGAAACATACATACAGTCATACATCCATCCATACAAACTTACGCATTTATAATATTAGTAAGGATTTGAACCACTGGACCTATTTGTAAAGGAATTTCAATATTCCAAAAGGAGGAATTATACATAATTATTATGAATGTTACACATATTGGTTAAATATATAAAATAAAATTTCGCGTCAGTTAAATAAAATAGGAATGAATATAATCAAAGACTCCTCAATTAAAAGAAACGCATGTTCTTTTTATGTGGACCTCAAAGTTGAAATCTCCGGCAAACAAATGGGCCGGAAATCTATGTTCGGCAAACTCAATAACACAATTTTCCTTTTATGTAAATGGAAAGAATATTTTATGACACATTACTTATTTGCTTTGCAATTTCATAAAAAGAAATGCCGAACTTGGGTCTTGTTATTTTATCTGTATATACATACATCCACCATGAGGAGAACTTTCTGGTACAGACGTTAAGAAAAATGTTTAAAAACATTAACTGGACCGATTTGAAAAATTCTTTTACCATTAGAAGCCGACATTATCCGTGATGAACATAGGCTACTTTTTGCCGCGGGAAAATGCTTCATTCCTACGGGAAAACGGGTAAGAGGACAACGGGTAGTAAGAATTATCCTTCCGTACTTTTCTTTTTCACATAACTTCTAAACGGCTGAACCGATTGGGTTGAAATCTTATATGGCTATTCCGATGGTTTCCTGGATTATTCAAAAATACAATTGGACCCGGTAGGTGGCGCTGCTGTCGGTATGTCAACTACTAAACGGCTTGACCTTGGTTTCACAGACACGAATGTATTATACTTTATATAACTATATACTTCGTCCGCGTTGAAAGTGAAAAAAGTAGCCTATATCCTGTGTCCCGTATGTCTAAATGTTCATCTACCAAGTTTCATGAAAATCAGTTAATTAGTTTAAGAGTTATGGAGGAACATACTTACATACATACAATACCTACACTTACAGATTTATTATTAGTATTGATGACAATGACTATCAACTACGGTATAAAAATAGCGATTTGTTTTACAAAAAATTGACCAGGTTCGATTCCTGGTTGCATTCAAACTAATTTTCTTTTTTTTTAAATAGTTTTGTCCCCACTGACCCACCTTGAAGGACATAATATAGGTACTTATATATTTCTCATCTATACATATCTGCTTAAAAATTATAGGGCTACAAATAAAAATTACACTTTTTACAGGAGAGCTAATCGAAAAAAAAAAATAATTAAATTATTTTTTTGTCCATTTTTTTCTTATTAAATATATATCAAAGTAGCTGTTGCACGCGACTGCGTCCACGCAATTTTATAAAATATAATACATTCGTGTCTGTGAAACCAATCGGTCAAGCCGTTTAGTAGTTATGTGAAAAAGATAAGTACGGAAGGATAATTCTTACTACCCGTTGTCCTTTTACCCGTTTTCCCGTAGGAATGAAGCATTTTCCCGCGGTAAAAGATTGTTATTTACTTGATTACTCCTGTAGAGGATCTAGACAACCTAAGTACAGTTGTACCTAACGTTACAGCCCATTTATCTTGCATTTAATTAAGGTGCGACTCCCGTCATAATGAATAGGTAATTGAAATTCTGACTAGAAGCAAATTGGTTTATAAGGTATTGTAATTGTAATTGTCTGGGTGCTGTTGACTTAGACATGTTTCTATGTAGAGCACTTTCCAATGTATTCGAGGCCCTGGGTACTTAGAATAGTGGTGACATATTTCTATTTATCTATACTAATATTATTATAAAGAAGAAAGATTTGTTTTTTTGTATAGAAAAGGCTCCGAAACTACTGGACCGATTTGAAAAATTCTTTTACCATTAGAAGCCGACATTATCCGTGATGAACATAGACTACGTTCATCACGGATAATGTCGGCTTGTAATGGTAAAAGAATTTTTCAAATCGGTCCAGTAGTATCGGAGCCTATTCTATACAAACAAACAAACAATCAATCAAATCTGTCCTCTTTATAATGTTAGTACCGTATATATGCATATTATACATAATTAGAAGCGTATTTTTAAGTAGCATTAAATGTTCTAAGTACGTTGATAATAAACTGAATACTAGAAGAGATATAAATAAGCATATAAGTTACCTTTGAATATATAAAAAAAATTATCAAATTATACTAAAATATGGAATAAAACAACCATAAGTCTTTTTGCAACATACAATATGAAGGATTGTGATTGTATTTTTGAATGGTCTTAATACATGTACTAAATCTTCGCTTCTATTTCTCCGCTAACTTCTTCTGAACGACCCAACAGATTTTGATACCATTTTCTCTATTGGAAAGCGTGATAAACAAAGGTTTCTCTATCTATATGGTTTGCAGAAAAGAAATGGTATCTGTGTAATGCCGGGGGCGGGTGGCTAATCCTTTCCTTACTAATATTATAAATGCGAAAGTAACTCTGTCTGTCTGTCTCGCTTTCACGCCAAAACTACTGAACCGATTTAAATGAAATTTGATATACAGGTAGTCTAGAGCCTGGGAAAGGACATAGGGTACTTTTCATCCAGAAAAGAAGTAGGTACTGTTCCCGAGGGATCAAGAATAATAAAATAAAAAAACTAACGCCTGGCGAAAGCGTTATAGCAACAATACATCAAGCGTTTATATTGCTTTCGCTGACGAAAGGGGTCATCTAAAAATATTATCACATAATTACACCGTATTACGTGGACGAAGTCGCGAGCACCAGCTAGTGTTAAATAAATGGATGAAACATCGAAATACAAGTAACATTATCCTGAAGTGAAGTGAAGACGGCAAGACAGGAATAATAGGAAACGCCGAGGGAATATCGTTTTAAATTCGTTTTGTATGCGAATCTCAAGGATTGCGTCCGCGTTCGAAGTACGGTCTGAAAGTGTTTATCATAAAAAGAATTTCACGACCGTTTTAGTTGGTTGACGAGTTCTAAAGATCTTTCTGGTATCACTTGTGGTTTATTTCCGCTCTATATTTGTACTGGTTTAATGCTGGCTTGACCATTGCTGGAGTTAGCAAAATGACGCCTTATTTTAGTAGTCTGTATATAAAAATAGAGATAACTAAACATAGTAATATGTATAAGGAGATCACGCGAAGGAGTTAGGTATACAAATTGCTACTATACTATACTACTTAGTTCGCTTCCACAACAAATCATTAGGTATTTCTCCTCATCGAAATTAAGCAATTACATTCGCAAACACAATTAACGTATTCCGATTTCGAGACAAGATTGTTATGTTGAGCCCAACTCGAAGAACATTTACTTTGTATTCTCCGCGGAAATTTCCCGTTCTGTTTTCTGAATACAAAGGATTTTGTATACATTTTATACACGACGTCACGGCTCCGATTCTAGTTTCAGATATTCTTGTATTTATTTTTCCCGAATTTCATCTCTATTTTTATAGTCCGCATTTGCAGTGGTTGCTGTAGAGACAGAATTATAAAAACGCACATTACTGTTGAATCTTTTTAATAATAAACACTAAACAAGTAGAGGAATTTGTCTTATATACTTATACGGCTCTGGCTAAACATACACGAAAATATTTGTCGGATATATCCGACTGGCGGTTAAGGGAAAGCAACGCAATTATTTAAAAATAAACATATACTTATACGACTCTGGCTAAACGTACACGAAAATATTTGTCGGATAAATCAGACCCTGGCGGTTGAAAGGTTAATAGTGGTCCGAGCACGCTAGGCAGGCTGACAACCAAGTTGATGGTAACTAGATATCGTCGCCTAAAAGCTCACTTTGCAACTCGAGCAGCTTACCAATTTCATGCTACAGAATTCCATAATTAGGTACTCAATAGATATTCTTCGTAGCAATACATAAAAAAACAAGGCATTTCTGTGACTAAATGCCTTTGCTGAGCGACAGGCGAAAAAATAGTGCAATATCACACTAAATCGTATCACGTAGCTCAAAAATTGTGGTTTGCGTAAGAGGATTTAGTGTGATATTGCACAATTTTTTCGCATTTTTCGCCTATCGCTCAGCAGAGGCCTTTAAATAATAAACCTGCGGGAGTCGCCCGAGCTCGCTATTTGTGGCCGCGTCTAGTGGCTCAATGTGCGGGCGGGCTATGTAAATTTGTAGAATTTGAGGTCCTTCAACTTATAGTTGAGTTGCAAGATCCGGTACCACTTAAGATACTTAAGTTACTCCCATGCTGTATCTTTTTTTTTATTACAACTTGGCAGAAGATTACCACATTCTCTGATTTTCTCTCCGGTATTACCTAAGTATCTAAGATTTATCGCTAAATGTGTTGCTAATTCGCCTAGTTTAATTGAAAAAATAAATTATAAATATTTAAGTCCTTGGAAAATTCTTATGAAGAGAAAATTGGAAAAATTACCAGGAAAATTTCATACGTATAAAGCCCCGCGTTTATACGTATACAATTTTCCTGGTAATTTGTAATTGGTAATTGGTAGCGCGTCGCTAGTTTCTGTATAAAATTAGATTTAATCTTTTAAGAACTGCTCATATTATGCTCAATCAGAATCAATGGTGCTTTGGTAGGTTAACATTTGAATGAATTAGCGCTCGAGGTAAACTTCTCTTAAACCACTCAGAATGGTTATTTTGCGAACCGAT
Source organism: Synanthedon vespiformis (assembly GCA_918317495.1). Lineage (NCBI taxonomy): Eukaryota > Metazoa > Arthropoda > Insecta > Lepidoptera > Sesiidae > Synanthedon > Synanthedon vespiformis. The sequence goes on from OU906962.1 coordinate 1,370,626, forward strand.
AATTCCTTTGTCAAGAATTTTATGTTATATAGGTAATGGTTTTGTTAACATACAGAAACGGCACAGAGATAGCGCTGAAAATGTCTTGTTCACGTTAAATATGACCTCATATTTCATTTGAAAGTGAGCAGTTATATGAACACTTTGTTTTAACCTAAAACCCACTTAAAATTTGAAGTATACTTACTTAAAATGAAAAAAAAATACGAAAATTTGCTTATAATTTCAAATAAGTAATACGTTTTTATTGGACACATTATCTCTTTTTTCCACTTCCATTGTTACACAATAAAAGTTTACAAAATAGTTTAATAACACATTCGAATTTTTCTCATGTATTCCATTGTCAGAACTGGACCAAATTGAAATGGGACCACACGGGAAGCACTAGTTTTCAAATAAAAAAAAGAAAGTTATGGGTAACAATCATAAAAAAAATGCGAATTGAGAACCTCCTTTTTTTTTGGTCGGTTGAAAATAGTTTACGACTTAAAATATATGCAGGAATGTCCTAATATTTACAAGACTATGGGGCTTATTGATGAAGAATTGTTTAAAAGCAATATAAGCAGAAGAATTCGATATTGAATGCAAAAAAAAATAACTTTAAATGGCTCTCCTGTAAAATTACAAAATATAGAAGCAGGATATACATACTATTTCGAGTATTGCACAAGAAAATAGGATTCTTTGATAGCGCACCGGCTGCGTAAGTACAGGCCGCGGTCACCGCCAGAAAATGCAATAAGCTACGAGCAGCCCGGGAATTCTCCGCAGACTATTTTGTATTTAAATTCTCTAAACTCTTCAGGCAAGATGGTCGCGTCTGTTTAGGTAGCTTCCCATAATATATCTGAAGATATTTATATATGCATTTGCTCTAGACAAACTTGGCTATAAATATACAGACCGAGAGACTTGTCTTTTAGGCGTGACGTGATATTAGTGGTGTTGTGATATTATAATTAATGTTTTCATTGTTCTTTTATAGATTATGCTAAGGGTATAATTATGTTACTTTACTATAGTCGGATTTTTAATTAGATAGACTAAAATGACATTTGGTGGGTTGCCATTTTATTGTCTGGCTGCCTGGCCAGCCCGTCTGGCGGCAGTAACTACCACCTTACAGAATAATACCGTGAAATAACAGCATATGTGCTGTTGTGTTACGGTGAGTGAGTAAGGGATGCCAGAGCCCATTACCCCATCCCTCCCTTATCCTTATTCCTTCTATGGTCGGCAGTGCACTAGTAGCACTTATGCTGTTGCTTGTGTTATAGGCGACGGTAGCCACCTACCATTAAGTGGACCGTCAGCCTGTCTGTAGACCTTAACATAAATTATGCTGAGTTTTGGATAGATGGCGCTATCTTCCGGGCCAAGCCGCTAGTATTTACTTTTATTTTAGATTTCCCGTAGGAATGAAGCATTTTTCCGCGGTAAAAAGCATCCTATGTTCATCACGGATAATGTCGGCTTCTAAAAGTAAAAGAAATTTTCAAATCGGTCCAGTAGTTTCGGAGCCTATTCAATACAAGCTAACAAACAAACAATCAAATCTTTCCTCTTTATAATATTAGTAGTATAGATTTCGGCGAGAGAAAAGGGATGTCAGAGCCCATTTCCTATCCTCATATATATATATATATATATATATATCTTCAGTCCATCTTTCAGTTCAGCCAGTCGTAGTCCAGTAATAGCCGTCGTAAATGCAAATAGGATTTGTTAGGTCAGTTATGATATGACCCAGATATCTGTGAGCACAGTTCATGTTTTATGGTTTTCCAATATATCTATAGCAAGCCGGTTCCTTAATGCATGATCATTATTCGATTTCCTCGCAATATTTGGTTGTAAGGGCGATAAAATCAATGCTTACCCCACAGTCTGTTGCTAACATTCTCTCCCGAATTGTTTCGTGACGCCCCCTACCATGACACTGAAGAATTAACAAGTCTTCGCCTTTTTCCCTAGAGGGTTTAGGATTTGTGAGATAATTTGATTTAAATCCCTTTTGAGTTGAGGGTCTTTGTTTATTAATTGCGCAATCATCAATATATAATTGATTTTTTTAATTAATGCATATAGGTTTATGGGATAATTTAAGGATTAGGGAAGGCTCTGGCAAACCTTACTGAAATACTGACTCACCGAAACAGATTCAGCCTGATATTTCGCACCGTTTTTCATGGAAATGACTGATCTTATCGATAAACTTTATATCACCGTTTTTTCTAGAGAATTTTCCATTCTTTCTTTTTCATAAGTATATCTCATAGTGGAATATCACGTTTTTGGACTTTTCAGAGGTTATTTGTTGAGTTGACAGGTACGTGTATAAAAATTTTCAGCTTGGTTGGAATTTTTCCGAAGTCATGCCCATTATCCGTCTAAAGTTACTGAATTATTAATTATTTGTAAAAGCGCGGATATCGACTATGCGATTGTCGTCTATAGTAGGGGTTATATAAGTACGTATTGCTAAACTTTTTACAATTCAGCGTCCGTTTGGCACACGTGTAGCTACGGAGTTAGCTAACACGAGACTCGAGAGTTATAAATCGTTTTGTTTTGTTATTGTGCAAAATTTGTCGAACGCATTGTCCTTCTCTTTATTGGAAACAAATAATGGAAGATCTTGTGTGAAAATGTGTGTTTTGTTTTGAGCAATGATTTCAAAGTAATGATTCCCGCCCAACGGGACATTTTACACAAACTTACTTCTTATAGACAAAAACAGTAGCGCCTTGTGTTAGAAAACATTAGAACTCGTAAGAACACCACAGCTAGCTCTAGCTGTCATTGGTGCCAATTTCCGATTTTGACACCAACGCGTCGGTGCCATTAACTAGGAGCGTTAGCCTTGTCCTAAGATGGAGCGAACTCATCCAGAAGATCTCTATTCACTCGAACTTTGAAAAGATTAGGGTTATATGAGCTCGGAACGGAAGTACAGACGCCGTCAGGGAGTTCCAAACCTTGGCAGTGCGCATTATAAAGGATGTTTCACAGCGTTTGGTCCGAAAAGGAGGGACTTCGACAAGATGAGGATGGTAACCAGCCGTACGTCTGTATGTCCGATGGAAGAAAGGGGAAGGCGGTATGAGCTCATGCAACTCCTGAGCATAAGACTCTCCCAAATACATCTTATAAAAGGCTTCATTATCGCTTAATTAAACGATCAACGGTTCTATACCACTATATTCACCAGAATTGGAACCACAATTTATCTCAGATGATTGATTATAAATAAAAAATACTTAGTTTATAAGTGGATTCTTCTATAAAGTTGAAATAAAAAGTGTGTACTTACATTCTCGAAAGCGTCAACATTTAGTTATACTTGGTTTCAACTTAATTGGGTACTTGAATATTCCAGAAATTTCTCCAGGAGTGTAAGAGAAATTAAATGAAAGTGCTCTGTGAGTGTTTAACGGCATCCATTTAAGCGTTGAAATAACATCTAACGATTATTATAATAGTCTTAAGTCTGTACGACTTTGCTCGCTTATGTTAAGGGTGCAGTTGCTTAGGTTACAAATCTTCGATATATTTTCTACTTATGCGAAAACCTTCAGGCAAGGTGGCAGTCCATTTGATAGGATGATGGTCCAGCATAATGTAGTATAGGGATTTGAAAAATGCTGTCTTAATTTAATGATACAACTTCATCAGAGCCTTTCCCATTTTCAACTTCATCAGAGCAAAACCAAGCATCAAAATGAAAACGCTATATATAACAAGTTTATTTATCTATCTAAAAAATATATATAAAATTATTTATAAAGTTTCTGGTGTCACACTGTTTGTAACCAAACTTTTCCGAAACGGCTTGACCGATTTTTATGACTTTTTTTGAAATTTTTTGTATATTCGGTATATTTTTTTTTGGCAAAACAACGTTTGCCGATTCAGCTAATAATATAATAAAAATAGATACCCACGTAATATGTCATGTCATACATTTACGTACAAAATTAAAATAGTTTGTTGCGAAGAGTCGAGAAATTTCCGACTGGTTATATCCCATAATAAAGTTACAAAAGTCAACCTTTCCAAAGATATACGATTTCTTACTGTTGGGTAACTATACCAATTTGAACCAGTTCCCTTTAAAAGAAGACGGCATCCATTTCACGGAGGATGCAGTTGCAGGTTTATCGCTTCTAATAGCAGTATCCGCTTTGATCTTTCAAGTATTAAAAACTTGTGGAAATAGGTCAAACTTAAATCCACTTCCTAGTTTGCGTGACCGCTATCTGTGGAAAATAAGCATTACAGTTGGCAGCACCCTGTATCTAACTACCATCTCACACGAATTGTCGATAAGCGGTGTATTTGTTGATTGTGGAAAAATTGTAGGAGCAATTAGGTATACATGGTATTCAATTACATTTGTAGTTTAAGTCGCTGCTTGGTGTTTAGAAACCCTTCTCATTGCAAAGAAAGTTGACCCAAGTTCGAATCCTGGTCGGACAATCCTAAGTGATTTTCGATTTCAATGAATTAAAATTTTTGTCTTTGTAAGAGAAATAACTCTTTGAAGTCCCCGGCTTCGGACGGATGCAATTTTACGGAAAAAAATCATTTGGCAATTCATTTTTATTTATATAAGATTCTATAAGCGGTTGGTAAATGCAAAGAAATTGAAGTGATTGGGAACAAATCGCGAGTAAACGAAGCAAGGATTCTATGAATATATTTTTCATTGAAGGCTATTTGTGACACCGTCAAGGGAAATTCAATCTAAGTTAAAGAGAAAATGTTCCTGCAAATATACTGGTTGAAATTTATTTTTGATCTCATTCAGAACACTTATGATTATAGGAAAAGTATGCACTTATATGGAATTTATTTCATCTATCCAGCTCAAGCAACCAGCGCAAAGGAAATGCAGTGCAATGAAGTTTAATATTATACTATATTTCACAACGCATGGATACGGTGAAGATGGTATTTGAAGAGTTTTCTATTTTAAAGATTCTTTTAAAGATTTTTATTCTAAAAATGACAAAAATAAGAAATGTTCTTTTGGGGTTTCTTCTCGGCATCACTTTGGCTTTTTTTTTCCAAAACCCGGGTAAATTTAAATACATATAATTACAATCATAAGATCTTCTTGGATTAATAAATATTTTGATTTTGATTTGATTTTTGAAGTTACTAAGTAAGTACGTAGCGCTGATGAAATAAAATTAAAAATATTTTTAGTTATCTATCAGTTCGGGTTCAAGTATTGTACAATATTTCCCAGAAATTTTTTTTTTTTGAAAAATAAAATGCATGTAATGAATGAAATCGAAATCTATCTTGCATTCAGTCGGAGGATAAAGGATAATGACAAGTATGCTTTGGCATTCTTCACACGTCATGCAACTAGTTAAATAATATTTATAACAGTTAAGGTAACAGTGAAAAATATACTTTATTAATATCAGGATAAGACTTCGTTTGAAAACACAGTGATTAGGTTAATTTAGTAGCAACACTCAACAGGGCCAGAAAATAGTCAAGTTCCTTTTTACTGGTAAATGTGTGCCCACGCCAACGCCATTTCCTCTAGGGTCTGTTCATGTATAACGGAGTGAAAAAACACCTTCCGGGCGGCGTTTTGGATCACTATGAAAATATTACTACTTCGTTAGAGATTCTTGAGCTTTTTCCGCCCTTATAATATTATGTTATTATTATAAAAGCCTGTAAAATTTCATAGATTGGTGATGAAACTATGGACGCTTGAGCCTGTGGCAGACATCTGTCATCGTATATTAAATAGAAGCAGCACTTTCACTCGTTGTGTAACGTGATTGAGGGCCGTTTGTTACAATCTTCTCAAGTGGCGTGCTTTATTTCGTCACCTGCGGTATATTAACAGCATAGGTCTACATAATTATTTTAAATTTTATTATGGTATATATATAAAAATATTATGGTATATATATAAAAATATTATGGTATATATATATAAACGGTGTTTGAATGCATATGCATTCAAACACCGTTTGTTCCACCCAGACAACCAAGTTTGATAACTGATTAACTAGACGCACTCTTTCTTCCGCGGAGATAACCAGTTATGTGGGTCAGTCTAATTCCATATTCTTAACTTAATCTTTTTGACAAATTTCATTTAAATTCGATCAGCTGTTTTTGCGTGATTGAGTAACAAAGATCCAAACTTTTTTATTTATGTGACTTCGTGATTTTATCGCTAGATGGAAACGTGACCTTACGTTAATCATCTGCAGCATTTCAATTATCTATGGAACGCGGGATACGGCCGTAAATAGAATACTGGCTATTAACTAATATGTACCATTATTTGTCATTATAGTAGTTAATTGAACTACTGAGTTCATGGTAGGTTTAGTTCATAATTCATTTGGTAGTGACATGTCACTCTTCGTTTCGCAGACATTTGGGTAGCCCTTACAAAATATATACCACCATGTGCTGTTGTGTTTCGGTGAGTCAGTTAGGAATGCCAAGCCCATTACCCAGTCTCTTCCTTATTCCTTATCCTTAATCCTTATATGGTTGCCAGTTGCCACCTATCATCAAGTAGGCCGTCAGCCTGTATTTCGATTATAACATAAAAAAGTAACTCTTTTAAAAAAAAAAAACCGACTTCAAACCGTTTTCCCATGGATGCCATTGTCAGAACTGGACCAAATTGAAATGGGACCACACGGGAAGCACCAGCTTCAAAATAGTTTCACCCAGTTGAAAGTTATGGGGTAACAAACATAAAAAAAATACAGTCGAATTGAGAACCTTCTCCATTTTGGAAGTCGGTTGATAATCGAAAATAGCGTAATGTACATTTTTAGAGGAAAAATCGGTATCCTATGAAGAGTTCCTCCTTCTTGTATGCCACAATCATTATTAACGGCACTGTGAAAATGTTTATAAAACCATCAGAACGAAAATGGTTCTGCAGAACCAGAAGGGTATACTGCATTCCATATTGTGAGTAAAACTATAGATGCCAAAGACCATCGCCCTTTTTAGCCGTTATCCTATTAAGGTCTGCAGCTCACATTCCCAATTGATCAAAAAATATAAATAGGAACCATTCTTTGTAACATTATATTACAAAGAATTGTTCCGTTTATGACGAGGTCATTAAAATTTGAGAGAGTATTCTCTCTCTTATGTATAAAGTACTTTGAGTTTAAAATCAGTTAACATCATTATTACGAATGTGTGAGAATCTTGTCTCGAAATGTGTCGTGGATTAGATTAAATTCCGCACTGAATACGAATCGCAGAACTCATCACGGGTATACGAATATTTAGATCCAATTTCATTCATTGTGTCAACTGAGTATTATTAATGGGATATATAATTTATTATTCAAACTGGGATATTAACGTTCTTTGTACAAGTCTTCTTCCTACTTGTTGAAGAAGTCCTTTTTTAAAGTTGGGAAATCCTCATGGATACCAGACAGTAATAGAGAACGTGCGGAGTTATGCCGGACCAATACAAACTTACAAAACAGAAAGAATACATGTTTTAAAAAACAAAAAAAAAAAAACTGTAAACAAAAGAAAAAAAAACTGAAACACACCACTCGGTAGCTGACGTCTACGTCTACGCTGTGGAAATGTTGTACAACATGTTTAACGTTGCATTCCGTCTCCCATTCTGATCCAGAGACATTAGATCTGCTATATAATAGCAGTATATACATTTCATGCTGCTATATATGCTGCTATTGCTATCTGCAATTGCTATTTTTATAGACGAGGACTGGTCTTATAGACTTATAGGCTTATAGACGAGGACTGGTCTTATAGACTTATAGGCTTATAGACGAGGACTGGTCACAGAAACGTCTATGAAGACAACCTTGTGACATCTCGGGGATAAAAATTGCGAAAATGTCTTCCAGTTGTACTAGGCATAAACGGCTGATACTATCGCCAAATGGACTGTTCTTTTTAATGACTGCTGTGATACTGTTGCTTGTCACTACTAAAATCATCTTAAAATTTAAATGCAGACCGAGTCGGGATTCAAACTTCTACAAGAAATGCTGACAGCTAAATTTTCTACCCAATGCCTATTGGCTACCGAATACTAAGCTTGTCAATTTATTCGTTTGGGTTAGCACTTATATTACCCATGTGAAGTCTATAAGTGACAATATCCGGAGATTATAATTGTGTGCCTGTAATGATCTGCAGGCAATGTGGGTAATAACCTTGTGGCTAATGCCGGAACGTTTTCCTTTCAACACATTTCTCTATCATTAGTAGTTAACCTATACTTACAAATAAAATTTAATTGTTTGTTTGTAATGTCGAAACAACTGTTTTTCAACCGACTTCCAAAAAGGATAAGTTCTCAATTCGACTGCATTTTTTTTATGTTTGTTACCTCATAACTTTCGACTGGGTGAAATGATTTTGATGATTCTATTTTTATTTGAAAACTGGTGCTTTCCGTGTGGTCCCATTTCAATTTGGTCCAGTTCTGACAATGGCATTTATGAGAAAGCGGATTGAAGTCGGCTTTTTTGTTAAAAAGGGTTATTAAAAAATTCATTGTTGGATGAGGGATACAGTTTGGGCCTTCAGTGAGACTAGCAGTCAATGTTTCCAGTAATGTATCAAAGCAATAAGGATTTGTCAACTTAATGTCTATGAAGATGACGTGTGTTGTTAAACCTTAAACTAAAAAAATTAAAGATAAAAGTAGTTCCAAAATTTTTGCGTCATCTTTGTTACATATATGTATATTTATTATACAAAGAAGATCCGATACAATATTGAACGTTACTTACAGACGTTATTATCCTTATATTGAATATTGGTTCGTCCTCGACGTAATCAAATTCGGCAAGTGAACGCTTCAGTAACGTTCAGCCCAGCCTCATGCTATTTTGTGTCAGTAGAACGGGTAAAAGTCTTGTTATTCGTTCTTTTATCAAAATCTTTTTTTTTTGACTAAAGAACAAATAACACGTCTAAACGTCCAGTAAATAATACGTGTAAACCCAGCATAAACTGCTTTTTTTAAAAATATTCGTTGAAACCCGAGGAAAGTTCGTATGAAGAATTGGAAATGGAATTCTTTTTTCGGAAAAACGTTAAAACCCCATTTTTCTTTTTTCCATCCAATGTTTTTAGCTGAAAATTCAAACATTCCAATAAAATATAGACGTCAAATACATCAGTTGCAGATCTAATAGGTCATCTAGTGACGTGTGTCGCAGGGCATCTATCTAATGATAATATAAATTTTTTGGATATTTTTTGGATATTTTGGATCAACTATTGTACGTACCTACTCGTACATTTCTTGTAACTGGCTGAGTCTATTTGATTTCATTTCGCCATTATTATTTCAATCACGTTTTATCAAAATTGACAAACTTTCAGTAGGAGGGGGGATGGTATCCGTCAAAATGAAATATTAAAGAATTGAAACGCCTCAGTTTTTTTAATATCTTCGTGTCCGTGTAAGATGAAATTACTTTTTTTGCTTCGTATACCTACTTATCTACTTACATGATCGCTATATAATCTTTGCATGATTTAAGATAAGTTATGACTTATTGGTAAGGATCTATTCACATAAGACAAAAAATATGGATACCTATGTCACCAAAAAGCAAAAAATATATAAGATCCTAGACGTGGGAGCCAAGTAGAGGGAGGCATTACTAATCGATCGAAATCGGACTAACAACCGAACTACTCTAGTCTACTAGACGGAATTAAGTGAGAACCTTGGTTGAAATGCGAATTTCTCTCCACTATTCCGCTAGACTCGCCGCACTCATCCTGTGAATTATGTGATTGGAGCTCAACGAAATGACGTCATCGCTATGACGTACCAAGTCGAATTAGATGATAAACAACATCACAAGATGAAACACAATAATAAGAAAAAAATCCGATCCCCCATTGTCGGCGGGATCTGGTTCAGAGATTTTCCGACGATTTCCGGTTATTCTGACAATAAAAATGCATTTAACTCATGTATGATATAAAACAAATTTGCTGTCTATATCTGCCTGGTTCTCTCCGCTTACTTCTAACTAAAACATGCAACTGCTTTTGATACGGCTTTTACAAAGAAAAGAGTAATACTTCGTGTGAAGCCGAACGGGTCGCTTGTTTTAAATTATAAGAAATGCCTACAAACCATGAAAAACTTTGCGTGTAAAAATGTAGAGCCACGTTTTGTCGTTGCCCATAAAAAGTTTTGTATTATTCAGAAAATGTAACATTGAATTGACAGTGCAAATATTCGACTCGCTATAACTTTTTTTATTCAAGCATTCTTTCACCGCTGGAAATAGTTTTTTATAGAGGATTATAGAATATATAGGACTATTGAGAAGGATTTTACTACTCTTATTTTTTTTTTACAAGAATTTTTTGTTATAAGTATGAACACTAAATTTTTTTTACAATGATTGTTGAAATTTGAAGGGATCTGAGTGGATCCCTTTACATTTCGTAATAGAATTCTATAATATAAATATAAATAAAGAATGCTGTTAAAAGAATGCTTCTATAATATAAATATAATTAAAGAATACAAGGACGCTCTTTTTAGAGCTTTTGCGCACATTATCATAAGGCTGCTTTTAACATTTCGTGTATGTTGGGCTTCAGCAGACTAGAGTATTCGAAAACTTTCCTAGGTCAAGTATCGCCTTAAGTTACCTTACAAAACAAGTAAACTTTTCTCCATACAAACGTAGAATGATTATTACTCCGCTGTTTTACAATACAATTTACAAAAGTAAGCAAGATACCGATTTATCTTGTCGTTAATTAGGTTCGTATGCATACAAACTTTAAAAAAAAAAGTATTAATTTAAAAGATATGATCCTTGAAAAATCCATATTTTAACACAAGTTTTAATGCAACTTTAAGGGTGATTAGGTCAATCCAGTGTACAAAAACTCCAAAATAATTTACATACAAACATTTATTAGCTATTCAAGAGTTCAAACAATTTTACACGAAATAAATATATGCAGTAGTTTTGTCAAAAAAAGCGTAGGCCCAAGTGTCTGTTTATGGTTTTATTTTTGGTATGAATCATTATGCATCTCAGTCGACTGCTCTTCCCGCGCTTTGTGCTGTGTGAGACAGGACGCATTTTAGCCATGAGACCGATGAGTTCGGGCCGCCGACTTGTTTCACCTTAAGTAGGTGATTTAGTACATCGACATAGTGAGTCCCACTCCGTCGAGAGTAAATTCTGTTTATTTTTTAAAATGCTTCGCAACTGATGCCACTCCATTTACTATTTAGCGAATAAACGAAGCTAGAACTATAGATATTCCAAGGGGAATAATTATTCCGATACTTGAAAGAGTATTTTTTAGCAAATGCGAATTTTCCAGACACAAAATAGGAGTAAATGAGAGAGACAATTGGATGTGTTTCTTGTTTTTGCTAACTGCCATGTTCTTGTTGGAAACGTTGGGATCTACTTTTTACGTATCTAAAACTTTTCGCAACAAACCTACATTTAAGCTTCATTATTATAATTTCTGTTTGAGACACATAAAATGTCTTTCTGTTTTTTACTATTCATATAAAGGCTATTATTTAACAAGTAACAGGCTAATATTTAACAACAATTATATTTGTAAATACGAAATGTCTGATTCCGAGTCCGTGGGGTCCCAAGGCGCTTAACTTTTAACATTTCGTTAAATCGTTTGGTCGACATAACTGGCGACACCACAACTGGCTATTAATTTAGCCTTGCAAAACAACTAGGTAATGAAGATGGAGCCAAGCCTCAAGGGACGTAAACTTTCTGTAGATAATTAATATTTTTTTATAAAATTTATAATGACAAAATAAAAAGTTACCAGAAATGAAAGTAATTAAAATATATAGTTACAGAGAAAAATTAAGTGAGGAATTTGAATATTTGTATGTACCTACCTATGCGTAGGCGACGGTAGCCACCAACCATCAAATGGGCTATCAATACACCTGCCTGCTTTTTATATTTTAAGTTTTATATAATGTTGTACAATGTACATATTATGATTAACTAGCAAACAAATAACAGATCACAATTTACACATATTCGATAAGCTAAGAACTTAAATTGTAGATTTAGCCGTTGAAGTTTTTTAAAAAAGCTGTGAATAGATTGCCTTAGTGGAAAGCTCATTTACATTTCCTATAAAGTTCGCGACAAAGAGTAACGGTAGCCATTTAACTTTGAATGGTACGTTTTTCCATCTGCACTTTTTTTTTTTACATAAAAATAAGTCTATTCGCTATGGAAATGTATATTACAATAGTTGTAGGCAATACGCACGATAGGTAAAAAGTATTCTTTATTTTTTTTTTAACTTTTATGGTTTTCATAATTTTTCTTACTTTATTTTCTTACATCTCAACCCTTATGTTTCTCTCTAACTACAATAGTCTCTGTATTATGTGTGAAAGTTATTGGAAAATTATGAAGGAGGCCTAAAACGGTCCCTAGACGATCATTCGTGTATGTTAGTCATATGTTGCAGGATGAAAAATAAAAGGAACTATCAAATGAACTATCAAATCAACTGAAAGAAATTTTTTTTAACGAACGAATTTTTTTTACACACTAGAGCTATTTCAAAAAAGCGGTTACGTACACAGCGCGCCAATAATACGTATGGCGAAAGGACTAAAGTACCGCTTACATTGTCCCACACCTTATCGACAGCCTACCTTTAGATCTATGTAACAATATATCAATTAAAAATATTAAATCTAAATTAAAGCAGTATTTTTTAAATTGTAATTAATAGTATCTATAAATCTAATGATAACACGAGACTAAACCTCAGTGGTTTTTAGTATTATCATTTACATGTTATTTTATATATTAGCCCTTAAAATTGTAAATAAATAAATTATAAAATAATCAACTGCCAGCACGTAGTTGCATGTCATTCACATCAACCAATAAATAATAAAATTAAACGGTCATGCCTGCATGAAAGCACGTAACGCATGTCATGTTGCATGATTGTCTAGGGACCCCTTAGTCTAACAGTGGAAGTCGTGCAGCCGAGACGATGAACCAAACGGAAGTTAAGTGAAAACATTTTACCTACCGAAGGAATTTAAAAAAAAGAATATTCCAAAAGCTCCCTTAATTTTCGCCATTAAATTGTTTGCACGTGTACACGATAAATCCCCGTTTAATCCACGTGAGGGGAACGCGTAACATGTCTGATATCCCGAAGGATTACTTTACGGGATATACTTCGGGAATTTATCTTATTTTTGAAAGGAATGCCGATAAACTTGAATGTCTGATCATTTATTACTTACGTTCTATTATTACATTGTGAATTGTAACGTGAATGCTTACGTTAGTATAATAATTTCATACTAGCTTTTGCCCGCTCATTCGTCCGCGCCTCTTTTACACTTAGGTGTTAAAAGATTTATTAAAACATTATTGGTCATATATTAATTGTCAGGTGTTGAATTTTTTTTTAAAATGATTCCTGTACTTTTTTTCTGGATAAAAGATAACCTATCTTTGACAACATATTATGCACCGTTAGTCTGTTTGTCGCCCTTAACATAAAAATATATATATATAAACAGAGATGATGCGATTAATTCACCCACCATCACGCCACCCTGCCTGCCACCCATAATAATTTTAAAATAAATGTCTTAGTGGCCACTGTTCCGGTCTGTGATGAGTAATACGTGAGTAATACAAAGAGACGTGGACCATAATAATTATAAGCTTGAAGGAGTGTTACTTAGCGTGTTGTGGAAATATTCATTATTTATTTCAAGCAAAAAAGAAAGTAGATACCTTTTGGGATGCCTTTCATAAGGAAATTGTGAGAAAAAGATTTAAAATGTGTAAAATAGACATTCATAGATAGACATTTGAAACACTGGAAACTCTTGAACTCACTGGACATTTTGGAACAATGAACATTCTGACACTTCGGACATTCTGAACTTGAGCAACATAAATCTAGTCTTTTTCGACATGAGTTTTATACGGGAAACAATAAAACTGTCTATATATGGGTTGCTTTGCTCAATATCGCGTAAGTCAGTATGATATGCAAAAAATAAATTTATCTTCGAGCTACTAGGTATCGATGTAGGTATATAGCCTCTAGATACGCAGCTTCAATTGCTTCTAGATATTGAAAAAGACTTAATTCGAAAATCGACCTTCTTTTACGACATATGCTATTGTCTTAATTGTTAATGGTAGAACGGAAATTGTACCGGATCCAAAGATGGGTCGCAAAGATGTAACATGCGGCGCCTAGAGTGAAGCCAACAGCCATTACATTGAATATTCATCTTGTTATTTATTTACATAATGGCTAATAATCTGTCCCCTCGCGAGGTGTGAGCGAGAAGTGTATAACTGCACATGGTCAGAGCGAAAAGGACGTAAAGAACAAGTGAGGTATATAAAATTATGACATCATCCGTGGGAGACATGTTTTATTGACAACGTGGATTCACATATAACTGGAATGTCTAAGAATAAATTGATATTTTTAACTGGTAACACTGGTAAATAAATTGTTTATTTCTTCATTAACTGCCCCACTCCTTCCCTCTCAAAAATTGCTTTCAAATGTTTTTATGGCGAAATTTTATTTTGCTTTTAAAATCATCACATACAATAACAAAATTTCATCCTTTTTTTTTTTTTTTTTGACGAGGAGAGATCCGTTTACAGACTTCCTGCCGCTGGCTAGGCGGCAGGGGTATGTGGGGGTCGACCAGCAGAGCTGGCCCCTACCCACTAAAACTCCCCGGTGCCTCCTTGCCCTTTGAGCGGGGTGGACCGGGCTCTGCCGAGGCAACAACTCCGATCCACCCCAGGGCAGCCTAGCCTGGCTAGGCTAACGCCAACGGAGGATTGCCCGGAGACACCCAGGCAATCCCCAGACGGGGGAACCTTGTGCAGGCACACACAGTTAGCCAACCATAACAAAATTTCATCCTCAAAAATCATCACATACAATCATAAAATTACATCCTCCAAAATCATCACACACAATAACAAAATTTCATCTTCCAAAATCATCACATACAACAACAAAATTTCATCCTTTAAAATCATCACATGCAATAACAAAATTTCATCCTCAAAAATCATCACATACAATCACAAAATTTCATCCTCCAAAATCATCACATTATCAGCATCGGCCTGTGTCTCCTCACTTTGGATAAAGACCTCTACCAAAGTTCGCCAACATTGACCGCAGGGTCTTACAATCGCAGCGCCACATACTGGATCTAAACTAAGGTTGGGTAGGGCTTATTCACTAACTCAGCCATGCACAAAAAAATCATAAAATTCAAAAAATAATTCTTGGACACAAAAGACAAAACTCTTTAGCTTTTTTTGGATGGAGTGAGCTCATCAAATCAAAGATTTTTGTTATATGAGCTCGGAAGCACAGACGCCCGAAGGAAGTTCCGATGCTTGGTAGAGTGTATTATGAAAGAATCTCTAAACGGGTTGTTCCAAAAAAAGGCGGATTTTGACAAGATGATGTGCCAGGATTTGCAGCTTAGTTCTTAAAAGAGTAACCTATTGCCGCCAATAAGCCTAGCTCTACGTACTATCCCTGACTTGTCCCGATTTTTGTTGTTAACTTTATAGTAACTATTGGTGACTTTTTCCACATTTTTAAAATTATTATTGTCGAATTTTGATCTGTAGATGAAAACTAATAACAATAAAATTTTATATAAATCTATCTCATACATAGAAATGTTTCTAAAAATTCTAAATAGTTACTTCCAATAAAACGTTCTGTATTACAATTACATCGATGTACCAGTTAGTTGTTAGCGGTAAGTCAGTATAATATCACAAGTAGACGCGTATACAACATGAAGTTTGTTGGAGAGAATCCAAACGTCTTCAAATTTACTACGGAGCTGTAGGTTGTGTATTAACATCTATGTCGTAAGTTAAGAGACACGGTTTGCCACTATGAGAACTAGCTAACAGTAATAACATCTCATATTACTTATTTAACTTAATTCCAAACTAGTGAAACATAAATGTGTTAACTGAAATTTGCATTTATGTTCGTAACGTAATACGTAATTTTGTCTTCACCCAGGTAAAATTGAGGTCTACATCATCTCAGTCGCAGGACGTCCACTGCTGGACATAGGTCTCTCCTAAAAATTTTCAATTGGACAGGTCAGAAGCAGCCTGGTCGTCCGTCTGTCCACCTTGTGGGTGGACGTCCTGCGCTGCACTTGCTGGACCGTGGCCTCCACTCGAGAACCGGTCCCAGCGGTCGTCGGCTCTCCGTATTATATGCCCTGCCCACTGCCACTTTAACTTACTGATCCGCCGGCTTACGTCGGTAACTTTCTTACGTCTACGGATCTCCTTATTTCTGATTCGGTCTCGCAGTGTAACTCCGAACATAGCCCTTTCCATAGTTCGTTGAGCAACATTGAGCTTCCTTACGAGGTCGAACACTTTTGTCTTGAGACACTGAGGAATTTTGGACGAGAAGATGTCTCGCGGAGCTTTAATGATATAGACATTATTGAATAAAGTTCACGGTTATTAAATTTTTTATCGATGTCAAGGTCGATAGACAGGTTGACAGTCGATCTGGATGGGATGGGATTTTTTATCTGTACTGTAATTGTTTTATCCCTTTAAAAAAATAAATATATAACAAATTCTTATTGTTAATTTCGCAAGTGAATCATCCACCTTGTTTTCGACATAAAATCAAAGCATAAAGTTATGATTGAACTCGCCCTCGGTTTTTATTCTTTTCTGGTTCAGTATGTGGCTGTATGTATATCCATGTTAAGGATTAAATGCGTTGACAAGGGAAAGTCGAACTTAATCCCGTATCTACGTGACATGTTATATAATGAAAGGTTATCCTTGCTCCGCCGTCTCATTACATTCTTGTTTAGATCGTAATTCTTGAGACGTTTCCAGCGAACTCGGGTTTATTCTTCAGTTTTTCTTACTTAATAATACTATAGCTCTCTGTTTTCTGAACGTAAGTATAGTATCTAGTTTAAAAATAGAGGAAAAATAGTGACTTACACAAGTTTAACTTAAGAAAGAAAGATAAATACGTCCTTTTTACCTCCAGGCTCCATAAAATAAGCAAGTGCCTTTAAACCTTTAGCTGCCGGATTTATTTTCGTGTCCAATTTGCCAGGGCCGTATACAATATATGTATAAAAAAGTCCTCTACTTCTACAATGTTTATTTTTAAATCTTATGCGCTGCTGTAGTACTCACAGTAGTTTGACGAGCCCGTTGTGTGAATGGTTGTTGTGCTTGTCTTAACGCTCTGTCTCAGGGGTCCCGGGTTCGTTGTCCGGCATGAACTTTTCAAATTTGGCTCTGGTCTGGTTTTGGAAAGTAGTGGCAGGGCATCCTGCATTTCGAAATTATTTGGGTAGCTCGCGGCATCAGGTGACAGCAATTTCATGATGGTCTTCTCTAAGGGCCACCCCATGTTATAAGGGGGCAGTAACCATCCCCATACAGAAGATCACCGTGAAATAATAGCATGTGTGCTGTTGTGTTTCGGTGAGTGAGCAATGGATGTCAGCTCATTTTCAATATCTCCTCCCAATCCCTTAAGGCTTATATATATTCTTATATACCATGGTCGACAGCACATTTGCAGCGCCTTTGAGCTTGTTTGTGTTAAAGGCGACGGTAGCCACCTACCATCAAATTGGACCGTCAACCTGTCTGTCCACTTTAACTTAAAAAAAAGTATAAAAATATATTTTTTAAACACGCCTTTGGCTTGACGCCTAATAAAATTAATCCTGTATGAAAACCCGACGCAAAATTGGACGTCGCGTGCCAGAACTACTAATTAGCTTGTTAACATTCTAACGGTTTATAAACAGCTTTTAGCGGGTTAATATTTATTATAAGCTTTAGCTATATTATTGTTCATATGTATATAATATGCGACATAATTGTAAATGTTTCTTTAAAAAAATGATATTTATCGGGGGCATACGCCACGGGTCCCATTTTTAAATGTTTTTACAATTATATAAATTATATAAATTGCCACTAAACCGAAAAACTGATTTAAGACAAATAGAAGTGACAAAACGACTGTGTATGGCTGAAATAGAGAAAAAAAAAACCATTTTTTTTTTCCGATTTTTTTATTTTGAAATTTGAGAATTGAGAAAGAGACTGAAAAATTTGAGAAAAACTCCTCTGGATAATTTAGCCTAAAATAAAGACGATCGGGTTAAGGGTTTGCCCTGTAGCTTAACCTTTTTGAAGGAAGTCAACAAGTTAGAATAATATATTTTTTCAAATTCCGTAGATTCATTTCCAATGTGCTCGATAGTCGTGTGAGGCAAGAAATCTGTGTTTTTTTTTTACTGATTATGTGTTTGTTTGAACAGAATGGTTATAAAATAATATGTAGGAGGTGTAGCCTGCTTAAAGGTTATGATCTTTTGGATACATCTACATACATATAAAAGTATATATATATATATATAACGTGTATGTATGTATTTTGTATCCCATTTCCAATGGGAGGATTTCCCGTGAAGTTTGATAGTGATCGGACGCGGACGAAGTCGCGGGTAAAACCTAGTAAATTATATTTATAATATTATCACATTTTCGCTACACAAAATGAGGCATTAAATAAGTTAAGTTTTATTGAATTTTACGCAACCCCAGACAAGTTCGGCCAGACCCGAGTTCTTCGTTTAATTAAGGATTTCGAGAGCCGCGTAATCTTAACAAAGGAGTGTTTCCTCCGACACAATAACGTCATATTATGCGTAAAGTTTCCTTGCTGAGAATCATGAGCTCTTAAGAAAATTATATTATGCTATCGCAGGTTATATTCTTTTAAACAAATGTACCAACCTTTTGTTCCATTTAACATATTTGTTGAGGTAAAATTGATGGTGGGTATATACTCGTATTACATTATAATAGCGACCCGCTGTCAGCTTCATAAATAAAAATCCAAAAATAAATATAACAGCAATAACGAAAATAACATACAACCAACCAACTAAGTTTTGCTACTTCTAATACTAAATTCAAGAAAATCTCAGAGAAAGAAAGCAAATAAAATTCAAATAGTAAACGTTTTATCCATGGTTTGCTGTCAAAACAGAAACCATTTCATTTCGCATCAAAAATTATGACGTCTCGTAAAAAAGGTAACAAACGAATATTGGTTGAGTGAGCTTACGAAAAGGTGAACTGATAAAATTGATCCATTTATATGTTGCGATACGATCACGTAACGATTTGATTTGTGGCACAACACTACATATTATTATCATATTTATCACTTTCATAACGGGCAAGGTCGTCAGCGTAAGCTATAGTCACTACCTAATAGTCTATCGTAGTCTTCTGTGATCGAACTAACAGGAAAAACGAGTCCGCGTCGTCCGACCAATCGGAGTAACAGGAAAAAAAGTCCGCGTCGACCGATCAACCGGACCAACGGGAAAAAAGTCTGCAGAATAAAAAAATTGCGCTTAATTTTACTTTAGCGTAAATAGAAAATTCGGTTGAAATAAAACAAACGCATAGTAACCATATTGCGTACACATACTTAATATATAAATTTGTACGTTCGCCTATTTTGAAATATGAGGCTGCCGTGCAAGCACCCTTTAATGTCTGACCTCAATTTGCATAAATATGCTGAATAAACATTAGTGATTTTAAGGAGAATTATTCAAATTATGTCTCATTAAACTCGGATAGCTGACTACCGTTTGTAGGGAAAGGGCTCTTTTATTTAATTACACATTTAATTTTAGCTTACACAACTCGCGGCTGACGACTTTTCAAAGTGCACACTATGTTAATATGGATTTCTATCTATGTCTATGTGTCTGTGTCTGTGTCTGTGTCTGTGTCTGTGTCTGTGTCTTGGTCTATGTCTATGTCTATGTCTATGTCTATGTCTATGTCTATGTCTATGTCTATGTCTATGTCTATGTCTATGTCTATGTCTATGTCTATGTCTATGTCTATGTCTATGTCTATGTCTATGTCTATGTCTATGTCTATGTCTATGTCTATGTCTATGTCTATGTCTATGTCTATGTCTATGTCTATGTCTATGTCTATGTCTATGTCTATGTCTATGTCTATGTCTATGTCTATGTCTATGTCTATGTCTATGTCTATGTCTATGTCTATGTCTATGTCTATGTCTATGTCTATGTCTATGTCTATGTCTATGTCTATGTCTATGTCTATGTCTATGTCTATGTCTATGTCTATGTCTATGTCTATGTCTATGTCTATGTCTATGTCTATGTCTATGTCTATGTCTATGTCTATGTCTATGTCTATGTCTATGTCTATGTCTATGTCTATGTCTATGTCTATGTCTATGTCTATGTCTATGTCTATGTCTATGTCTATGTCTATGTCTATGTCTATGTCTATGTCTATGTCTATGTCTATGTCTATGTCTATGTCTATGTCAAAATCTGACACGGCGACAGTGGCGCCCAATTTTTTATGTGAAATCTTTTCTATGAAATTATTCTATTCTATAATATCCGTACTAAATGCGAAAGTTTGTATGGATGTATGGATGTTTGTTACTCTTTACTCGTTATCTGGGACACCAGAAAGGACATAGGGTAACTTTCATCGTTCAACGCGGATGAAGTCGCGGGCACTAGCTAGTTATTCTATGAAATAATCATGTATTTTAACGACAGACTACACAAATACTTAAAAAACTACATCGAAAAAGAATATTTCGTGTTCTTGTGTTTCGTATATGCCTTGTCGTATTTATAAAGCTGCATATTTATAAACAACATAAATAGGACAAGAGGACAAGGGTATTAAATATAGATTAGGGCCTATTTATAAGCCCAGCGTGGTCAGCAATGCCAGAATGCAAGTAAGC
The DNA here is from genome assembly GCA_918317495.1 of Synanthedon vespiformis. Taxonomy (NCBI): domain Eukaryota; kingdom Metazoa; phylum Arthropoda; class Insecta; order Lepidoptera; family Sesiidae; genus Synanthedon; species Synanthedon vespiformis. The sequence continues at coordinate 1,391,569 of OU906962.1, forward strand.
CCACCTAAATATAAACTAGCTGTTTGCTCGCGACTTCGTCTGCGTTCAAAAAAGTGACGCAAAGACGCAAAGATCTTTCCACTTAAACTACATCACTGGTGCTGTTATGCCTAAAAAAGGGTATTTTATAAATACACAGTAGTTTCAATGTAATTTTCAGAGCGTTTAAACTCAGAAGATAGCAAATAATTACAAGAAAATTTCAAAGTTTTTGTCGCGACATAGAAATATTACTTTTACTTCGGACTTAACTGGATACTCAAAGGCAGACGTAACTTTGTTCGCGCACTTTATAATTACTGTAAAAAAAAGTTTATTTCAAGCGGCTGTTTCTGAGAATTAGAAATGCTATTTTTTATTGTTGGAAATAAGAAAATAAACGTTTTGAAATTAAAGTTTTCGGTATTTATATATTTTTTTATATATGACACACATTCCACACAGCCTATCTAGTTCCACACAACTAATGCTTGTATTAAGGATACCAGAAAGTTGATATACTACATAGATTATTATTTTTTTGTAAATACATACATATTATAAATACAAAACATCAATGACTCAGGTACAAAGGTAAATGTTAACACATAAACGATTCGAACCCGCGACCGTTTGGTTAACAGCTAGGTTTACTAAACCTAGCTGTTGCCAGACCAAACGTGTCGTCTATTAAATAAGATAATCGTCTATTAAATAACGTATTAATATAAAGAGAGATAGAAAGAAACATTTATTCCTTACATAATATACAAAATACTAAACATACAAAAATATATAGCAAGCTCACCTGCCTAATCACTACAACTTTGAAAAGATTTGGATTATATGAGTATGAGCTCGGAAACATAGAAATATAAGCAACAAATAAATAATACATAAAATATACAGGTGTCCCAGAAATCAACGTCAAATGGGCAACGAGATAGAATAAGAATAGAAAAATAAGAAAAAAAAAAATCCAGGTCGCTTCGTTATCCTTACAAGTCTTCTGCCGCGTTTGTCTGTCTGTTCGAGATAAACTCCAAAAACTATTGCACCGATTTTCATGCTGTTTTCACCAACGGATTCGAGAGTGGTTCTCGAGGAAGCTAACTTAAGTTAGTGTTATGTTCTGTGTGTATTATACTTAACTGCAGTTGACATTCACCTAAAGTTAAATTTGGAGAGCTTATTTCAAAGTTAAATTCAACTGAAGCAACCAAGTTTTAGGTAGTATCGAGTTTATTTTAAACTCAATTAAGTAAGCAGTTATTTCGTTATTATTAAGAGAGACATTTAGTAAAAAGATTTGTTATATTTATTTTTCATAGTATCAGAGTTTCCATAGGAGGTGTTTGGGTTGTTTTTACTATTTCCTTGATTTTAACTATTGTAATCTATGTATTTGAATAAAACTATTTAACTAAGAACGAAGCGACTATATTTTTAACTTTTCGACATCTTTTATTAATTTTTGACATTAGTGTTGTAGTGTTGTAGCAACACATTACATTGTAGCCTCCCGGCGTCTGTATTTCCGAGCTTATATAACCCTAATCCTTTCAAAGTTCGAGTGAATAGGCATATTCTGGGTGAGCTCGCTCCATCATAGGCCTCATCCTTGACACTCAGCTGGTTGTTGGCCAAGAGCAAACCCATCTCTAATAAAAAAAAAACATTAGTGATGTGACACTTATTACACAGATAACTTAATTATTTCCTAAACAGGAGGTGTGTTTCTCAGGGAATAAAAAGGCTTCTAATATTACATATTCTGATCAGACTGAATGTAGCGATTGTATTTCAGATGTTGTTGAGGTTTTAGAGAAACATTATTGTAGGGTAGCCGACTTGAGAGTGCGGCACTTGGGAGTAAGTGGAGTAAGTACTGAGTAACCGTCGGGAATACGCCGTTGAAGTAAACATAAAGTTGAACAAGAATGGTAAAGAAAGCAGGAATTAAGGCGAAGTTATCGCTCTTTGAAATAGTGTATTGGATCTTCTTAATACCTACTTTGTAAGGATTATACTTATTGATAAAAGCTGTGATTTTTTTTTATTGATGACACCAAAGCTCACCAATAGTTACTAAGCAAATGGACTTAAAAATTTGCATTGTTTTAATAAAGAATTTACAAGAAAGTGTCAAAGCAATTGGTTTGAAAAATATATATGTTATACTTAAACATGTGAAGAGCAAATTGTATTGTTTAGAATTTCCATCGAAGTAATAGAAACCCCACAATAAAAGTTAGAACATAAGAAGAATTTGACTTATATTGAAAACTAGTGGGTGCCCGCGACTTCGTCCGCGTTGAAGAAGGAATTTATGCTAGCTTGACCCGGGCAAACGTTGTTTTGCAACTATCACTTACCTAACGAAAAAAATTTCATAAAAATCGGTCCTCAAACTACAACAAAATTCTGAACGCACCTACAAATATTTGACAACCAAGTGACAATTTTAGACAAAAGACATCAATAATGTTTCACAGCTAGGAATATTTTGTATTGGTAAATTGTTGTCGTTTTTAGTATTTTCCGTTACTTATTTATTTATTTATGTTGTCACCGTTTAAACCCCTTCCCTGAACTTTCACGAATATTGCAAAACCAAAATCTCTTGTAATGCCATCTCATGTCATCTCATATTGCTGTGACGACGATGGCGCCACCATGCGACAGTGGTCGCATTTTTGTTTTTATATGATCCCTCGGGAATAGCTCTTTTTTTCTGAATGAAAGGTCCTTCTGGTCTTTCTTCTATATCCTTTCTGGTGTCCCAGACAACGTGTATGCAAAATTTCATGGTGATCGGTTCAGTAGTTTTTGCTTGAAAGCCAGACAGACAGACAGAGTTACTTTCGCATTTATAATATTAGTATAGATAGATTGTTTCAAAAGCGGCTTATTGCGCGCAAATGATTCCTGCACCGATTAATAAGACAATGTCACTTAAAAAATGGTTATATAAAATGCGTTTTGTACTTTTCTACGCGGACGAAGTCGTAAGCACCAGCTAGTTATTAATAAATAGATAGATTTTCTCTTGCATCTAACCAAGCAGAAAGAACGAGGCCGACGATGGATTTAATGCAAAGAAAATAATATCCTTTTTTAATAACTATTTACTTAGAAAATAGTGAACAAAATTTCCTTCACGAAAAAGGTTATGAAAAATAGTTACGAATGTGACTCAAGGGGGTTTTATTACCTCCATAAAATGGCTAATTACACTAGCGGTCATACGTTTCACGTTATTACTAGCTGAGCAAGACATAAATACATGTAATGACATTTCTGAACTGCTCTGCTTAATTTCCCGTCTTAAATGGCTTTACCTTTATATGAAACCCGACCAGATCGGTGAGACCCGACTTTGCTTAGGTAGACTTAAATAATTTGAATTAAAAATTGCTATATATTATACTGAAATTTAATATTTTCAAGCTTCCCAATAGCAGATAGCAAAGGCATGTTGATAAATATAATGTATAAGCATGTTGTCATAATATTGTCCTAATTATAGCTGTAATGTCATGCCGTGAAATAAAACAAACCTAATAATTATTGTTATCATCTTGTGTGAAAATACGTGTTTGGTCTAGTAGCTAATAACCCTAGCTTTTAACCAAACGGTCAAGAGTTCGAATCCAGCTGGGGCCACTGTTTATAATATAATATAATGTGTAATGTTATAATGTACCATATATTTTATATGTTCGCATATAATGTATAATAATATATTTATATAATTCATAGAAATATATGTATGTATATTGTTATCATTTTTTAATTAGTATTAGCAATTTTTTTTGTACTAATAAACTTTAAGATGACTAACCTTGTAATAGGCTATATAAAAATTTAATCTATTTTATGTATTTGTTAAATATTAAATGCTTTAAGGTTGGCTATTAAATAAATAAATTAAATAAAAAAAAGCAGCTTGGCCTTAAATATCCACAATCCAGGCTTGGGTTGTGAGTGTTTGCCGACCAAAAGGGACTTTCATACGAGCCCTCTCACCCTTCACTTGCAATATACTTAAAGAAATAGAGGCGTTTAAACGCAGCACTGGTCTGAAAATATATTTTCTTATATATTAGATTTATAGCCTTATATAGCCTTCATCTAGAAAAAAGTAATGTTTCCAAGTGATAGTCTTAAATAAAATTAAAAACTAATGCCTGGCCAAAATGTTGTAACAACTAGAGAGCAAGCGTTGTAATATACTAGCAGATATCCGCGACTTCGTCCGTGTTCAAGATGTTATATAGCTTTTGAAATTATCAATAAAATCTTTTTGAAAATTTCAAAAATAATTTTTCAATTCGAAAAACCATTAGTTCCAGAGATTAGCGCGTTCAAAGAATATTATTCAAATATTCTTAAAGAATGTTATTCAAATGAAATTAAAATCAGGCTTGCATACATATTTAAGACTAGCTGGTGCCCGCGACTTCGTCCGCGTTCTCTATAGCCTATAGCCTTCCTCGTTAAATGGACTATTCAACACAAAAATAATTTTTCAATTCGATCCATTAGATCCTGAGATAAGCGCGTTCAACCAACCAAATAAACACACAAATTCTTCAGCTTTATATAGATATATCTATATATAATATCTATATATAATCTAATATAATTAAAAATATATCTATATATAAAATATAGATATATTTTTAATTTTCCATCTCGGACGAAGTCGCGGGCACCGGCTTGTTCTAAACAGAGTTGTACTGCAATAGAGAATTTCAAATGTGGCCAAAAGTTTCTAAATGAAACTTAACATAGTCCGTCGCCTCACTACGTTCCTTAATACCATACAAAATTTATTCATCATCGATTAGTAGACTGCACACGATCTTCGACTTTATTGAGCTTAACTTAATGTCCTTAATATAAACTAAGTTAAACACAAGGCCACGGTCGCCAGTGTGACGTAATACTAACACGCGACTTCTGAATAAAGTCGTTTTTACATTATAACAATGAAATATATTTTTAGAATGATTATGATTTTTCGCTGCTGCCTTCTATATTATTAGTACTGATTGCTTTTTCGTAACAATATAAAAAGTCGCTTCACGTACTTATTTATTACTAGCTAGTGCCCGCGACTTCGTACGCGATGGTAAATTAAAAATATAAAAGCAATTACAACGCTTGACAACTTGTTGCTATAACACATTGGCCAGGCGTTAGTTACAGTTTTATATTTTAGATAATCCCTCGGGAACATTACTTTTTTCTGGGATGAAAGGTATCCTATGTCCTTTGGTGTCCCAGACTACGTGTATGCAAAATTTCATGGTGATCGGTTCAGTAGTTTTGGCGTGAAAGCGAGACAGACAGACAGACAGAGTTACTTTCGGTATAGATTTTTATATTTTAGCACCTTCTACTTCGGGTACATTAATTAAACCACTTTATGTTTAGTCCAAATATTATGTACTTTTATCGTCCTACTAATATATCTAGAACTACAATCATCAATACTACTAATAATAAATCTGTAAGGATTGGTCATGGAGTAAATTACTTTGGTTTCAGAGATATCATGTTTATAGGGTCTATACATGATACTGAAACTAAATTGACGATTTTTGGAATTTTTTTCTGTATGTATGTATGTTCTTCCATAACTCTTAAACGAATTAACTGATTTTCATGAAACTTGGTAGATAAACATTTAGACGTACGGGACACAGGATAGGCTACTTTTTCTTTTTCAAAGCGGACGAAGTCGCGGGTGCCAGCTAGTTATAAATAAGAACTGCCAACATTCTTACAACGATGACCTCTCTTCGCGAACGCGTTCATTCAACTGTCTCATACCTCTTTAATATCATTCAATATCATACCTTTTCAATCTCACCGAATGAATCTGAATGAATGAGCAACTCTTTTTGCAATGAGCACTTTTTTACTATCCATGCCGCCTTAATCAATCAATATCCAGTTGAAATAAATTGCAGACGCTAACATATAATATACATATAATGTCTTTCCATATGTGAAAACCTAATTAAAATCGGCCTATCGAGTCTTTGACCTCCAAACCAATTTCAGATATTTATATATAAAAATTAATTAAATTACCAAATCAATTAAAATCATCAACATTAATTATTTCATTTTAACTCAATTATTAATTGGCGTAAATTAATTTGGATTAATTAATTATTAATTAAATGATTAAGTGGCACGTTAGAAATCATGAAACCGTAGAGACGTTTTATGAGTGGCTATAGTGCCGCTCCGTCTCAGGGTACCCAAATTCGATTCCCGGCAGGTTCATTTTTGAAAATAAACTTTTCAAAGTTGGCTCTGGTCTGGATCTGGAAAGTAGTAGGCGGCAGTGTAACGACCACCTTACAGAGACCACCGTGAAATAATAGCACATGTGCTGTTGTATTTCAGTGAGCGTCAGAGCCAGAGCACAAAGAAACTCAGGACATACATATCTTATAATATTAAACGAGGAATTCTTGTATGCCACGCAATGGCTCTAAAGATTTTGACGAAAATCTAGAGTTAGGGGTTTTTAGGTCTAGAAATCAATCTGTCAGGGTCTTATTTACGAGAAAATTAGTTTTAGGTAATTTTTTTTAATGGAATGATTACAAAAGTAATACCGCTTGCTCGTTTTATAATATTTTGAATTATTAATTCACACACACACACACACGCTTATAGATGTGTATTGTATGTAAATTGTTAGGTACTAGCACTTTTTTTTTGTACTAAGATGCCTAACCTTGTAATAGGCTATATAAAAATATAATCTATTTTATATATTTGTTAATTATTAAATACTGTAAGGTTAGCTATTAAAAAAAACCTATAAAATAAGTTTTGTCGCACGTAGGAACAAGTTTCAAAGCAATTTCGTATACGTTTTCAATTTCACAGCTCTCTCTCTCTCTGTGTGTACAGAAACTTTTTTTTTGTTTAAACAATCACTAACTTTCTGTTCCTTTCGAGTTACGATTGTAAACTTTCACAATGGAACTCCGTTAATTTGTGTTTCAAATTATATTTATTTACTTTTAAGATTATAGGATAAATCGAGAGTTTTATCCTTATTTAGTTAATCTCTTTTTGTGATAAATAACACAGCAGTGTTCTTATCCCGAAATATCTATGCCTATGTTTATAGGTGACTATATAATACTAGCTGGTGCCCGCGACTTCGTCCACGTTCTGGATGAAAGGTACCCTACGTCCTTTCTGGTGTCCCGGACGATCGGTTCAAACTCACATTCACATTTATAATATTAGTAAGGATATTATAATATAGTAAATTATGTTATATAATCAATCAAAGTAGTTTAGTCAATAATAAACAAGAAATTTAGTCGGGACAATAAAGTAAGAGTGATAGAATACAAAAATTTGATATATTTGTGTCTGTTTGTCTGTCTGTTTGTTCTAGCTTGAACATTTTTCATATAGTTTCTTCACAGGTAGATTAGACTTAGCTTGGAGCAATACTTAGGCTTTGTTTTATCGAAATCAGATAATTAAAGTTTAAAAATAATTTCCAATTCATCGCTCATTTAAATGAAACGAATCAACCAGTGATAGATCATTTAATTGTATCGCGTGTGACGATATATAAATTCTCGTATATTTAATTTACTATAAAAAATAACTGTGACAAAGATTGTCAGTCAGATGTGTCAGTGCAACAATGATCACTTTCTCTAAGAGCTAAGTTATTATCTATCAGTTCCTAAATGGAGACCTCATTGTCTTTTTTTTGTTTATGAGCCGTTAAAGCGACTGTCCAAATAATAAGTTTAATTTCTGTTTAAATTTATAACACAAATAAAAGATTAACAAAGTCATTGATTGTGAAGTTGTCGAAAGCTAATATTGATACAGTGAAAAGGCTAACTTAACTGGCTTCAAGCCAAACTCGAGGACTGTTCGAGTGAACTTATCTTTTGAAGTTATCTTCATAGGTTTAGTGTCGTAGCTTTTTATTTTTCACTTTAATTACTGAAGCGGTTTTCAACTCAGCCTTTTTTAAAGAATGTTATTCAAATGAAATTAAAATCAGGCTTGCATACATATTTAGGACTAGCTGGTGCCCGCGACTTCGTCCGCGTTCTCTAGAGCCTATAGCCTTCCTCGATTAATGGACTATCCAATACAAAAATAATTTTCCAATTCAAACCAGTACAACCAACAAACTCTTTAGCTTAGTATAGGTTTAAATAGAGTTTCAATGGTTGAATATATACTTTTCACGAAACGAAACAAACTTCACAGAGTTACTACATCCCAGAAACCTTTTAAATAAAATACAGAAAAGGTTAGGCTAGCGTTTCTTGACAAAGGTCAGAGATCTTGTGTAGATGGGCCCACTTTGGGTTATATTGCGCACCTTAGTTGTTAAATCCATCCCCAGTGGATATGGAACCTGTATGCACACGAATTGTAAATAACTAAGTTGAGGTTTTTCCGTCCAACTAATACTAAGGGTTCTTTGATCTTTGATGAAGTCGTACTGGCAAGTGGACCGTCACTTCAGCTAACCTCCGTTACACTCTTGATGATTTCTCTCGCGAGTAAGACAGAAAAAAATCCATTTCAACTGTTTTATGGACAAATATAGTTTAAGAGATGAGTTCAATAGAATTGGTCGAGTCTTGAAGGACAAGTCTAAACTTGGAACACAGTGTGGTGGTTACAATAAAATCGATAAAACATTACCGATGCACACAACATCGCCACTCGATGATTGTGAAATCGATTGCCTATTCGATTAAATGCCCGTCACCATTCCCCCGGGAGCAATGTTGGCGTTTACGAAAACAACTATCTATGATTCTATCTAAGTAACACATAGCTATAATATATGTTCATGTATAACATTGTACATTGAATCGTAGTATCAGATTTTAGTTATTTAACGAGCCTGTTGACGTTCTGTTCCATTATACTAGTATTTATAACTAAAATATTATAATAGGTTAGCTAGGTTTAGCCTAGAAAGGTCATTTCATAATACTTAATTAAAAATTACTTCAAATTCATCAAATAATAATCATAAAAAAATCACAATCGCATTCAAACTCAAAGAGAAACTGAATAAAATATAAAAGCATCATTATAAGGCAGCTCATCTTTATTAATGAAAAATTTCTTGAAGCAAAATAGTTTCCTGTTAGTTTAAAGATCATTAAGAAGTTGCAAATGATGCAGATGCAAGTAAATAAACTTTATGATCCTCGAGTTAGTGATAAATGGAGCAAATTGTAGCTTCCTGAGCGGAGACTTCACGCCAAGCAGGTCTGGAGTGGGTAATTAATGAATTTCGCACGTAGATGGAAGCAAAAAGAAAGACACGGTACCTAATTAAATTACATACCGTACCGATAGTTGGGCATCATACTGTATCCCCTCATTTTGTTATCAACACTTTTCTGAACTGATTCCATGGTTTCGCTTCCATGGTGGAAACCATGGAAGCAAAGCAACATTAAAGACATTATTTCGATGGATGTACCATCGAAATATATAATATCTTTGCAAGCAGTTCGCTGCGTACGTCAACATAAACACGAAAGCTCTCCTGTATTTAGACGCAAAGATTCTAAACTCGTTGACGGGGCTTCATATTATAGTTCATTTATGTTGCTTGACAATTTCTTCTATAATCTTCTCTATTCGGACTAGGTATATGTACCTAGTAAAAATGTATTAAAATGTTAAGTGGTTTTGTGTCGTTATGTCGTTATCGTAGACTCTTAGTACCTTTTGAAACTAAAGCACTAAGCAGATAACTGACATACGTTTGAAATGAAATTTCGTCATGACTGACATTTGCCCTGGTGCAAGCAAATCTCGACTTTAAGGTGACGAACCTTTTCATACCCCGACTGTACATATATATGGATATGTTCATACTGAACAAAACGGGTGGTGCTATTTTTTTTTCTAACGTTCTGTGGAATGGTTTCAGCTAAAAATTCTCCCTCGGTGCCATCTGGCATTGTTTAAACGGTTTTTCTAGTACTTGCTATCGTATATATACTACAGACTGTAGATTTTGTTATAGATATACTCTACATCTCCGAAGTAATTTCACTTAGTGGGCGAATGGTCGTAAATTTTTCTGCTTTACCAGCGTTGTCTCTTCAGGCATGAAGCTTCTGATAATGCCCGATCATTAATCTTCCCTTAAAGGAGAAATTTTCCTAAAGATATTTACTTGTGCCGATTCACAGAGCTCTCATTTAAGTTTTTCATGAAACTAATCACTTAGTTTTCAGCTGTGAAATGTGTATCTAGTTTTCAGCTGTGAAATGTCTATCTAAAAGGTTATAATAAATTAAGGAATAGTAAAAAAAAAGGTTATAAAAATTGATGATGATTACCTGGATAAACATATAGAACACCTACTTTTTATCCAGTAAAAATTTTAGGTTTGTGGTGTTTATTTATTTGTTTATCCGGACGTAAAATGCAATCATAGTTTTGAAATGTCTATATTCAGTGCTGGTCCAAATTGGTTACTATACAATTTTCAAAAAAGGTACGAAGTTGCGGCCACCAACTAGTGTTAAAATAATATTAAAAAAAAGCTCAGCTTGAAAAACAACTGGCTTCAAGGCTTTAATGTGCCTTCAGAATGATTAATGAAACATTATGTCGCTGTAACCTCTAAAAATAATGTGTCTCGCAGAGTAATAACTATTGTTCCATGAAAACTAGGGATTATTCGTGGAAAATTTTGTGCAAACGCTCCGAGGCTATAAAATTTTACATTAAAACTGCATGTAAATTTTTATGGAATCATTTTTTTTTATATCCTTGTTAGACAAAATACTCAAAAGAATTTTTACTCTCGGCCAAAGAGTTTAAAGTATATATAGGTGTTTAATATCTTTGCTCTCGGCAGAAGATTTTCTAAGATGGGAGGGCTTTAGCTACTTAGATACAAGTTGCTTGTGTCCTTAGGCGACGGTAACCTTCTACCATTAAGTGAACCGTCAGCCTGGCTTAACGTAAATAATAATAATAACTCTATTAATAATGGTTTTTTCTCTTTGTTTCAGAACTTTCATCCCGTTACACATAATAGAAGAGGACAGCTACGAAAAAGACGTCCTATTCTATGTGAATCTTGGGAACCCCGAATTGCTTGGCGGTAAGAATTAGTGGCATATCATAAAAATAATTATTATAGTCGTTGGTAAACAAAATTATATATTTATTAATAATTTATTACAATAGAAATAATGTACCGTTAGACCAACATAAACAGACTGAAAGGAGGCCCAGGGGCCCATGGGATTAAAGTTCTACATATTATTGTGTTTCTATCAGACTTAGTTGAATTAGATTTATTAAATGGGTTGAAACCATAGATAACGGAAACCATTAATAATAACTGTAGAGACCGATTCACTATTAAAGAGAAAACACGCTTTCTTTGAATATATATAATTTTTTTAAAGATTTAATTAGTGATTTATGTATTTAGATTTATTTGTTTTAGGCAGAATAAGAATGAATGTATAATAATAACATTAAAATCTATATTTTCGCATACATCTATTCTATATGTTCACATGTAACATTATACTGCTGTTCACATTAACTGTCTGTATAACAGGCAGACGCAAAAAGTGACTTCAAATGTAAGGATACTATGTAAGGCCTATATTTGCCTATATAGTCAATATTTTTCATCCTCTTTATGTAATTTCATGAAGTCTTTTCGAAAACAAAAGCATTTTTCTATTTAAATACTTACCTACCACTCGCTCTGTTACCCGAAAGCTACATATATTTGTGGTACACTTCGTTGAACAAAGGTGATGTTAGGTCTTTCTAAAGAATCCGCTCATCCGTATACACTCGTGTTTCTACTTCAATCGTCTCATATTCGTGAATGTATGATTTAATAACCCTTTATACGTTCAAAACATTTATTGTTGCGTTTTCCAGAAATATTTATATATATTTAGTTACATAATTAAGTAACTCACAAGCTGTATAAGTGCGCTGTATGTAACAACCGGTTAACAAATATTTTTAACGGCTTAGCCTTCATAAGTAAGCGGTACAAAAGCGATATATACAGAAATTCTCAATCCCTTCCATTTACCACCGAAACCATACATTCATATACATATATATACAGACATCGACGTTTAGTAGCGATATAATAGCAATATAACAGTGATTAGAATTAGAACATGGGGTGATGTTTCCGGCATAGTCGCGAATAGTACACACTGCGTTTCGCAGTCATTTGGGTAACTCGTCTGGCGGCAGTAACTACCACCTTACAGAATACCACCGTGGAATAACAGCAATTATGTGCTGTTGTGTTTCGGTGTGTGAGTAAGGGATGCCAGAGCCCATTACCCCATCCCTCGCTTATCCCTTCTATGGTCGGCAGTCTATGGCGGAGTCAACTTTGGAAATTTTAATATAATTTTCAAATTGACTCTGGTCTGGATTTGAAAAGTAGTGGTAGGGCACACTGCGTTTCGCAGTCATTTGGGCAGCCCGTTTGGCGGCAGTAACAGCATTATGTGCTGTTGTGTTTCGGTTAGTGAGTAAGGGATGCCAGAGCCCATTACCCTGTCCTTCCTGTTGAAATAATTTAATATAATATAGATACAAAAACTAATCTTATATAAATATTAATTAATAATATATTTTTCTAACATACATACACCCCTCTCACTCTTTGTGCATAATAAAAAGTCACGAAACGACTTCACTTGCTTTTGTGCTCTCTAGGCTACAGACGCTTAACCAACTTAGTGAAAAAGTATTAATATAATTTCTTTTAACTAAAGATCTCATGTTTTATTTTACGCCCATAACTTAATTTCTAATACTTCCCGTATCCCGTATCCCTTATCCTTATTCCTTCTATGGCCGGCTGCGCACTTGTAGCAGTTATGGCGTTGCTTGTGTTATAGGCGACGGTAGCCACCTACCATCAAGTGGACCGTCAGCCTGTCTGTCGACCTTAACAGAAAAAAAATTGCAGAAGGCGCGAAAGAACAGTACTGATTAAAAAAATGAAATGTAATTCAAATTTAAAAAAAAAACTCACTTATTTCTACATTTACAACATAAAATGTTAAAATATATATAAAAAAAAAATAAAGAAAATAAAAATGGTAAAAATATTACCACAGATTAATTAATTATATTAAAATAATGAACTAATAGTACGTAGATAACAAAAGAGAAGATGTATGAAGAAATTGATAAATCATTGAATTTCAGTCAAAGTTATCCAGTTGCCAATTTATATTATTTAACACCTAACTTGTATAATTTATGTTCATTTGGTATTGCATCGTTTATTCGCAGAAGTATTTGAAACTTTTCTGCCTGATGCCTCGGCCTCGGTTTCTGTAACATTGTCTCCCGGTAAGTTTTCGTTTGTTTGCATTCAACGACACATGCTAGTACTACACTGAAACAATGTGCACCTGAATTTTGTGAATTATTTATTCACTAACTGTGCCCGCGATCGTTCGCGTGCTATTCGAAATAACATCCAATCACGATTTCACAAAGCAAATCTTCAAAGTGTATAAATAAGAAAAAAAAATACTAAAACACCAATTTCTGTACTCATTATTATATTTGTTGTTTGTCTAACATACTTCTACATAGAAGAGAGGCCATATGAAAATGAATGTAGTTATTTTTTTTTTCTTTATTTCAAAGAAAATGTGAAAAAATAGCAATTACAGCAATTTCTCTACTTTTTGCAATCAGTATTCAGAGACGCGGAAAATAAATTATACAAATTTTATAACCGTACTAGCTGGTGCCCGCGACTTCGTCCGTATTTTCTATAGCCTATAGCCTTCCTCGATAAATGGACTATCCAACACAATTTTTTTTTTTTCAATTCGAACCATTTTTAGCGCATACAACCAACCAAACAAACTCTTAGATTTTAAATACACAGTGGTTCTATTAGATGAATCTAAATATCGTCAATAATCAATTCCAATATCGGTGGATATTGGAAAATCCACTATGGCTATTTGTATTTGAATAATTGACACTGCATCAAACAGACTCTGTAAACCGATGTGATCTGTTATACTTAGATGTATCTATATAGGTATGTTGTTGACCCTCGGCCCGTTGATAAGCTCTAAAATAAAGGCTCCAAAGTAACTACTTCAAAACTGATTACTATGTAAATTAATCAAATATTGGTCTTTCAATCGATAGGTACATTTTTATATATGACTAGCTGGTGCTCGCGACTTCGTCCGCGTTGAAAAGTATAAAACGCCAACTACCGTGGAGTTGTCATGTTAGTCGCTTCACCTGATTCTGGATAGATGGCGCTGTCAAGTGTATCCCGGGCCAAACCGCTAGTATTTACTTTTATTTTAGATTTCCCGTAGGAGTGAAGCATTTTCCCGCGGTAAAAAGTAGCCTATGTTCATCGGGGATAATGTCGGCTTCTAATGGTGAAATAATTTTTCAAATCGGTCCAGTAGTTTCGGTGCCTATTCAATACAAACAAACAAATCTTTATATATATATGATATGGAACAACTATTTGGCTTAGTACTTTCAATAGAATTGTCTAATGGTCATCGACGTAAAATGGTGCTACGGTTTAAAAAACGACACACTTTTTAGTCGAATGCCGGTCATATTTCTGCATTTCGACCTAGTTTCAATACTTTTGAGACAAGAACTAATCTGAAAATCAATATGCTACAGAAATTTAGACATAATACGAGAAATTACCCGGTACCAATACAATCTAAAGTCGATTTTTATTTCTGAAAATATAAATGTATATAAAAAATTCTAATTAGTGTTGCTGTAAAATAAAAAAAAACACTTAATTTTTTTTTGTCAAAAAATTCAATCATTTTAAGTAAAAACTGCGTACTCTTTAAAAATATAATGTTTTAAATTATGTTTGTATGACATTTTTATTTAATTATTATATTAGATATATGAAATCTCATAAAATAAAAAGGAATATCATGTGAAATCCTGTTTAGGGTAATTAATTGTTTCATGTTATTCTTAAAAATTCAGCTAAGTAAATTTCTTGGTACTATAAATTTGATTTGTATATATCTTTGCAGAACCATAGAAATAATATATCTTTGCAGTAACTTATGTTATCAATGGTCTTGTAGTAATTGCTTAATTTAATTAAATAAATAACATTAGTTAATAAGGGTTACAACATAGTTTACTTGATTAAGCGAAGACCTCTAGCAAATTTAGGGCGAGAAAGCTTAATTTTCCCAGACCCTTGGAATCACTTATTAGATAGTCTCGTAGTTCTTGGGGGAAAATGTCCTTTTTTGTAATGAATTTGAATTGTTTTTCGGAAAATTGTGTCTTTGGAAAACTAACAAGGTACAGATTTAGCTATATATATATACAGGGTATGATGAAAATTATATATACGAAGTTGAAATCAATCTAATCTAATATCAATTCAGCTCCTAGATACATTGGCAACTGCAGAAGGAAGTAAATCTTTTGCAGATAGAGTTTTAAGAGAGCTTGCTACGTCCACTTTAACATCCATAACACGTTGTATAATGTAGATCATTCATACCAATATTATAAGAAGAAATAGAGCGAATTTCGTCTGCAACTATTTGAAAAATTCTTTCACGATTTCAAAGGTTATAGCAGATGAATCGTACTAATACTATAAATTCGAAAATTTGTGACGAGGGATGGATGTTTGTTACTATCACGGATCCCCAGATTCGGATGAAATTTGGCGTATAGATAGTTTATTACTTGGATTAAAATATAGGATACTTTTTACCCTGGAAATATTTAAGTGTTTCTAATAAATTCTAATTAAATACTATATCTTTCAAAGCCGGGGCACGTCGCTAGTTTTATATAAACAAAACAAATACAATAATGATACTAAATTATACAAAAAAATGTTATTATAAATATATCCCATCATTCCGGGTACAATAATAGTCGTGTGTTAGAATTGCGTGCTTTTGTTGCCGAGGCAATAACCTAAATGACCAAAGCCATCAAGCCCTTACAAAATATCAAAGCTTCAAATATTTGCAGTGCTGAAGCTAAAGTTGTACGATGTTATGAGCCGTCTATACTTCTAACATTATAAGTACAACAGTTCTTACGAGTATTTATCAGTATTGTTACTTTTTTATGTGAAGATTGACGTTGCAGTTGATGGTAGCTGTGTCTACCGTCATCTACTGTACATCTACATACAGTAGGATTTATTCCAGTAGGGATAAGGAGGGGTTAGCATTGAATGTCATCTGGCTTCCCTTACTCTTTGACCGAAACATAATAGCACAGCACACATGCTGTTATTTCACGACGGTCTTTTGTAAAGAGGATGCAAGTAATTGTCCGTGGTTCACCTACTTGAGGTATTATATATATATATATATATAGGAGTAGTTAGCATTAAATAGGCTCTGACATCCCTTACTCACTCACCGAAACACAACAGCACACATGCTTTTATTTCACAGTGATCTTCAGCAAGGGAGTGGCGATTGCCATTGGTTCACCCAATTGGGGTATTATTTATTCTACATATATGTAAAATATCACATAAGTCTACTCTACGTATCATTTGCGAATAATAGGTGGATTGTAAATAAATTTTTATTGACTAAGCTAATGGATTGATATGATAACCATTCATAAAAGTCGACAGTTGGAAAATGGTTCAATAAAATCAACATTGAAATATAGGCGTCGACGCGTAAAATGAAAATCGACTCGAGTTCTATACTAAATCAACACGAAGTTAGTTCGGTCAGCTTTTGTCCTGCCCCACACATGCGACAACCACTTCAAAAGCACGGAATAACAAATAGATTCGTCGGTGATTCCAATTTCTACTTTAAAATTGAAAGCGCCTTTTATACTGTAGTGGTTCATCAACGTGCACTATTTGAATCCATCTTTTCACTCGGTCATAAGTAACAAGTCGAGTACTAAAATCAATGATTAGGTACTCAATACCCGAACAACATCTTCATCCATTTGACAATTTGTTAAAAAGTGAAATGGTAATTTAATTTATTCATTAAATGGAATACGGAAATGGAATTAAATGGATTTCAAAGTTTTAATTGTCATTCTATATATATAGTAAGAATGGAGTAAGATTTACTTAAATACAGCAATCAAGGCCCACAATCAATGGTTACTCAATACTTCAACAACATCTTGATCAATTTGGCAAATAATTTGTTAAACAATACTTTATTCTACGGAAAATTTAACAGTGATGAGGACGATGATCACAGTTCTTAGGAAATCAGCTTATTCTTAGCTTTGACGCGTCTTTCTGACGCATCTAAATACAAAATCATTTGTGTTATTATTATTTCACTGTATTTTTTTTAAGTTTCGTAACTGTCATATAGAAAACCCTATTTAAGACTGCATCGCATACTTAAAATTTCGCATTTTTCTAAAAATATTTTCAGTACAACAAAGTGCCACGTTTGGGTGGCATATGACATATACAATATGCAAACGACTCAAAGGTTAACTACCTACTAGTTTACTCAAAAGCTATATTGTTAAAAGTTCAAAAGAAAAGTGAACGAAGAGCGTGAATTTGTTATTCAAACCCAACCCTTCTGTTGAATTATTTAAGGGCACATTTCGTTTCGCGCGAAAACGGATTATGTTGTTTCATTTCTCCTAAATATTTACATTTTTGCTAACCTTTATTTGCATTTCGCGATAATTATGATTTATTGTTTTTATTTTATTCCCACGATATCAAGCGTTATCGTGCCGTTAGCGTGTTTTGTTAGACGGATTTATTGTTTTCAATCCGCTTGGTTTCAGTTTTGAAAGAGCACGTTGTTTTATTTGAGGATTGAATTTTATTTGACAAAAAAGGTTGGCGTGGTTTTTCAATTTTGACATTGGAAATGTCTTTTCGTTCGCTTCAAGTCAAGTCAAAAATGTGCTCGATAGTCGTGTGACTCACGAAATCTGTGAATTTTTCGAGTCCTATTTAATTTTCATTTATACACTTAATTTAATGTATATTGAAATCACATCTATACCAATTTTAGAAAGATATAATTAATAATTTAAAGAAATTTATTTCTATGTTTTTTTCAGGGAAATTCTTTTATAGCAATGAAGGCTCAAACCATCAGCTTGTCGGCCTTTGTTAATTAAAAACATGAAATTATCTTTTTTTATTTTGAAATGAAGTACTGAATGAATGAAACTTACAATATATGTAGTTGGTACACGCTAACGTTATTTCTCTTTTAGGCTTCGTGGATAGACAACGTGAAGATAATTTGATTGCGACAATTTTGGGACGGACGAGCGGTGTGATGCTTCTCTCTTGTTGGCAACCCGTTTGTTCTAACCTTAGTGTTGTACCGCGTTTGACTCCCTCAAAATTTTTGGCCTATATTTCTACTAGCCTTCGGGAAGCTCCGAGACATCTTCTCGTTCAAAATTCCTCAGTGTCTCAAGACAAAAGTGTTCGACCAATGTGTGTTGCCAGTGATGACATATGGCGCTGAAACGCGATCTCTAACTATGGGCCTCGTAAGGAAGCTTAATGTTGCTCAACGCGCTATGGAAAGGGCTATGCTCGGAGTTACACTGCGAGATCGAATCAGAAATGAGGAGATCCGTAGACGTACGAAAGTTACCGACATAAGCCGGCGGATTAGTAAGTTGAAGTAGCAGTGAGCAGGGCATATAGTACGGAGAGCTGAAGGCCCCTGGGGCCGAAAGGTTCTCGAGTGGAGGCCACGAACCACCAAGCGCAGCGTAGGACGTCCACCCACAAGGTGGACAGACGACCTAATAAAGGCCGCGGGTCAACGGTGGATTCTGGCTTCTTCTGACCGGTCCAATTAGATTATTTTGGGGGAGGCCAATGTCCAGCAGTGAACGTCCTGCAGCTGAGATGATGATGATTATGATGTTTTCTACTAACGATTCATTACTCATTTTTCTACTGCCCAATTACCCGCGTCAGGCTACATTTTTTTTGACGACATATTAGTGAAAATCGTAAAAAAATTCGTTTAGTGGTTTAGAAGAAGTGGCTAGCGAAGAAACAGACAGAGGTGCCAGCTTAGGGTGCCAGCGATTCTCACACATTTTTTAAAATTCATATATAAAAACTAAACAGTATGTTAACTAGATGTTCTACAATGACATGAGAACCAGCTTTTACCAACCTCTTCATTACTCGTCGGGACAAAGATGTAGATTAAAATCAGTTTGTAGGTTTCCAGATAACACTTCTCTATTGAAGTAGGCATATATATATGCAAACCGTAATAAAAAAAGCGTAACCGTAACCGTAATGAAAATCAGTAAATTCCTCTTTTGTTACGCCCCATCCCTACAAAGTTCTTTGTCAGTGTCTGTCTCTTGTTATTGTTGTCCAGTGACGAATGGGATGAACAGGATTTGGTCGCTCGCCGCTCGCCGCTCTGCCCAAGTATTACCGAAAATTGGGTTACTGAGCACCGCATCAATTAAACGACCACCCAACACATATATACCTCTCCTAAATACATACAACGTATATTATATTATAGTACTATTTTCTCCCTTATCTCCGCTGCTTCAGTGCGAGAAAATAATTGAGTCATTCAGTTTTTTTTTAAACTTTTTTTAAAAATTAAAATCTACTTAGCAATGGTTAGAGATTTTTAATATTGGGAGGAATTAATTTGATGTGTGTTATGTAGACACAGGATCTTCAGTACGGAAGGATCTGTAGGACTTTCAATATAACTCCTAATAATAACTATGTCTGATTTCGTTAATGTACTCTTATTTATAAGATCACAAAACTTAATTTATGGTTTTGGGGAACGGGGGAATATTTTTTTATTCAGAGGAGGCTTATATGTGTTTTTTTTTTAATTTCTTTATTTCAGCCATTTCTAAACCATTTTTTTTTTTGAGTTCTTTACTTACTATGATTTTCATTTAATGTTAAAATATTTTTGTTCATGCTTTTGAAACAAGTTATTTATAATTTAATATTGTTTTATACTCTGTTTAAATGTATTTTTGATTATTTACTTTATTCTTTTTTTACTTATTTTCTGTTTATTTTTTCTATTATTTACGCTTTCGTTTGGCGGGCGATTCGATTTTAACCTAATTTACAAGTAAGCACTTTTTAGATTTATTTTTGCTAGTATTTTTTATTGTTTGTGTGCAGTTTGATGTGGTGTTGTTTGGTTTGAATTTATTTAGTTTTTGCTAGATTTTAGTTTCGAATTGTACCTTCTAACTACCTATGTATAATTTGCAAACAGTCTGTGATTGATATTGTTGACATGAAAACTAAATTAGCGTTGCTCTGAAAAGATAATATATTTTTATATTGTTACTAGCTGGTGCCAGCGACTTCGTACGCGATGATAAATTAAAAATATAAAAGCAATTACAACCCTTGACAACTTGTTGCTATAACACATTGGCCAGGCGTTAGTTACAGTTTTATATTTTAGATAATCCCTCGGGAACATTACTTTTTTCTTGGATGAAAGGTACCCTATGTCCTTTCTGGTGTCCCAGACAACGTGTATACAAGATTTCATGGCGATCGTTTCAGTAGTTTTGGCGTGAAAGCGAGACAGACAGACAGAGTTACTTTCGCATTTATAATATTAGTAAGGATTTGTATCACAATAATTATGAGCTTCTAACAAGTGTCTAAACAAATTTCTGCAGACATCCGCTTCCGCCCTGGTGTTTCTGTCATATCATCAAGTGGTATCAAGGCAACGATAACCACTTACCATCAAAACTATTTCACAAGAAAATTATTTCACTAATTCGTATTTACAAGTTTACGAATACCTACTTAAATTCCCAATTTAACATCAATCTTCCCGTTTTCTTCGCAACGTAGTTAAGAGTTTCTTTTACCTATATGCCTTAATAAATTATTACTTATAAGTTAATAATTAAGTTAAATAATGAACAAATTCAAAACTATAAACTATATTTGGATATTCATTGGAACGACAAAGCTTCAGTACAATTTTCGATTGTACAATAAAATTGTGGATACACGGCGAAATTGTAGTCACTATCTGTACTGTTGTATGTGTATATATGTATTTGTATTCAATATTGTATCTTTTGTATATAATTGACCCCGGCGCGGTACCCGGGCGCTTTGCCCGCGCCACTTTTTAAACAAGCGTCGATATTTTTAGGACTATTGTGACTAAATTGAAAAGGTTTAACTACCTTTTCAATTTAGTACTAAACTGATAAAGAAATGAATGCGTTTTGACATTGGAAATGTCTTTTCGTTCGCTTCAGTATAGGCCCCGATTTCACGAATAAGTGCGTTCCCCTTACTCGTATATCTCGGAGAGTTGTGAAGATATTGTATTTAAAAAAGGCTCAAAAGACGTGTATTCATGAGAGCTGTAAGATATTTTGAAAAAGAAGAATGATATCAAAAATTCGAGAAAAACTCCTCTAGACAATTTAGTTAGCTACAATTTGAGCCTAAAATAAAGACGATCGGGTTAAGGGTTTGCCCTACTGTACCTTAACCTTTTTGAAAGAAGTCAACAAGTCAGAACAACATATTTTTTCGAATTCCATAGATTCATTTCCAATGTGCTAGATAGTCGTGTGAGGCACGAAATTTGTAAATTTTTTTATATGTCAAAGAATAATATAAAAATAATAACAATACTGCTTACAAATTTACTAGAAGCAGCAAGTCACGTGCTTAGGCACGATAGATTTCTGCTCCAAAAAATTATGATGGGTAAGGTGGAAGGGAAGAGAAGCGCTGGGCGAAGGAGAAAGTCATGACTCAGAAATATTTGAGAGTGGACTGGAATTGCCTCGGTCGAGCAGCTATTCCAGAGACCGGCAGGCTTGCCTCTGCTCCCCCGAGTAGGCCGGCGTACCTCCACTTTCGGGTACGCCATGGTCCTGACAGGGAGCACAGGCCTCCCTGCGTTGGATAGCCGTGGCGGGGCACCACGACCCCGCCCATCAACGGCCGTGATAGATAGAAAGTCGTTGGGTTTTAGCCGGTTCCCCCTTCCTGCCGAGTATCCAAGAGGATTTCCCAACGTTAAAAAAAAAAAGTCTTGTCTCTGCTGAGCGACAGGCGAAAAATGCGAAAAATTTGTGCAATATCACACTAAATCGTTAATTTTTACGCAAACCACACTAGTGTTATGAGCTACGTGATACGATTTAGTGTGATATTGCACAAATTTTTCACCTGTTTTGACAAAACTACTGCATTTTTACACTATTTCGTGTAAAGTTATTTGAACTCTTGAACAACTTATAAATGTTTGTAGGCAAAGTATTTTGGAGTTTTTGTACAAATATTACTATCGCTTGGAAAATCTATTGTAAAATAAAATAAAAGATAAAATAAATGTGAAAACAGAAACGCTTTAAATTCCACATGGAAATAGAGAGGGAAAATCTAGACAGGCGCATTTATTCAGAGAACAATTTGTTTTAATTCTTGTTTTAAATTAAGCCAAATCAAATTAGTGGACGGACGAGGGATGTTTAACGAGCTAAATGTCTAATTACGTCGATTGTTCATTTGGTTCGTAAATCATTTTGTTATTGAATTAACTCTGCACATTTGGCATGACTGTAGTCTGCAATAAAACATTTCGATTGTTCAAAAAATATTTTTCAACATTTATATAAAAAATTTAAATGTTGAAAAACATCAACGTACATTCGTTCTATAAAAAAATCTTTCATTTTTTTTTTGTTTAAAAAATTATATATTATATTGTTACTAGAGCGATATTGTACTAGAAGAGCGAAGGCTCCTGGCGCAGGCTATAGAAAGATTTTTCAATCATGATTATTGTAAAAACGATTTTCTAACTGTAAAAAAACATTTTTTTGTTTTTATTTTTTATTTAAAAAACTTTATATGGAGCATGGGCAAATTAGTATGGAGTCTGGACCAATGCTCAACAGTGATAAAACTCATGCCATTTGAAAGCTTTTGGAGTTTTATTTAATTTATACTACGGCAGCCAAGTCAAAATCTAGCGCGAATATTGTGTTTTGGAGCTTTCAATTATATGAAAGTACTTTGGGAGTTAGTAGCGTTTTGTGTTTTATATTAAAAAAGACATGTTTTTTTATGTTTATCTTGATACATTGATTTATCATGATTGATTTTGATGTACTTTGTAGATCTTTTAAACATTTTTTATTTCAATACTCATAACTAAATTTTTTTTTTCAATATACAAACCGCAACGTCATCCAGATAAACAAATGATAAAAATTAATGTTAACATAAAAAAATAACTATTACATTTGTTTTAGTATCTATCTAAATAAAAATCAATAGGCGAATGTATGTACACAAAGAAAGTGTCAAACACTTGATTTTTTTTAAATTATTATGAATGATTTCAATTTTTTTAGTTGTAAAATCTACGAAAACACTATGTTCGCGCTTGATTTCAACTTAGCTGCCATAGTATAAAATGAATTATAGCCTAAAAGCAATCATTTGACATAGGTTCCATCACTGTTGAGAAGTTGGTCCAAAATGTCCCATTGTCCTTTGTTGTTAGTTTCCTATTATCCGGTTCTTTGCAATAGTGCTAGGATTTTTTGCATTTTTTCCGATTACACTGCGACGTTATAATATACATACTCACTTACAGTCAAGCCATATAAAATGTACCTTAATGTGTGTCTTATTATATAGATTCCAATATTATTTACTTAGCTCATTTCACGTAGAAGCGCGTTTCAACCAATGCAATTGATAACGCAATCAATTCATAATTAAAATTCGTTTACATTTTAACGAATGTACTGCACTTTGTTAATATTTGCGGAATTTTCCATGTGTATGGATGGAAATAATGTTTATTGTGTATGCGGCGTAAATTTTATTGTGAATATTGAATTCCTTAGCTTAAATAACACAGTTAAAATGTATAATTTATTGTCTACAACAAAGTCTTATGAATAATATTCAACAACATCAACATGCTATCTTATTTTAAGCTCAAGTGAAGACCATATTGTTATTATAATTAACAAAACTGTTGTAAAAAGGTGGAAAGGAAAGGTGTTGTATGTTCACAAAAACAAAAAATAAATAGACATTTATTTTTACCCCTAAAATTACAATCCTCGTTAAAACACTTGGAATAAAAATTGAGTTTATTTACAATAGACTGGCGCTTATTTATCTTTCGTTTCGGTTAAAGGTAAATTGCAGTCAACAATTTCATTTTGCATTCTATGCAAATTTTACAACGTCAAATAAAAAGAGTTACTTATATCAGAGCGACGCTTAAAAGTTGTGGACACAGTTCCAACGTTATTTTAATGGCCGACCGTAAACTTGTGGTCATTATAAAACAAGGATTTTACGTCTAGTTTAATGTGAAACTTTTATACTTTTCAAGGTTTCTTTATGGGACGTTTGGGCCTCATACAATGTTGAGGACAAAGGAACGTTGCCTCTTGGAATGAGAAATATTAGATAAGTTGCTAAATTAATATCAATAATGCTTTTATTGTATACTATTATAGGTACACTACTATCCAACCCAATTTTGGAACTTTCAGCTAAGAATTTTGGATGAAAAAAAAGGAAAGTAAGAATTTTACGTTTTTCCGAAATAAATCAATTTATTTCACACCCAATATAAGATTTTATAACTCTTATAACTCTTTATAAGAACCTTCTTTGGACTTCAAAAAATAAAAAAAAATTGCCGAATAGATGCCTGCTTTTGAATTTTTTGATTGGCAATCCTTTTTGAAATTGTATATTATACTAGCCTAGCTAGGTGCCCGCGACTTCGTCCGCGTTCTGGATGAAAGATACCCTATGTCTTTTCTGATATCCCAGAAAACGTGTATGCAAAATTTCATACTGATCGGTTCAGTAGTTTTTGCGTGAAAGCGTAACAAACAAACAAACAAACTCACATTCACATATATAATATTTAATGATTGATGTTTTGTTGTATGAATTATGTATAATGTATGTCATTTTACTCCAAATTACTGATTTTTTTTATTAATTTTATATTATACTAAAAAAAATTCAAAATAATTTATTACTATCAGATATTTTACTTAACATTAAAACAATGGAGTCTAAGTCAATGCGCCTAAGTAGGAAGACACTTCATTATTTAGGAGTTTTCCCGGGTATCTAGATTTCTCCTAACGCTATAAGAGGTTTACGATACTCTATCTTACAATTTATGATTTTAAGTTTCAGTGATTTATTTTGCTGCCTTGGGTATTCCAGTCACAGACTGTGTAATAGGAGAATAAATAAAAAGAAAAAAAAAAATAACTTGGTGATGGCTACAATCATGCACTAAGAATTCAATGCACTTAATCGTATTTTGAAGTTTCTTTTTGTGTGTTTTGGTTTTGTGCTCATTAGTAACATTTATCCCCATCCTTTTATTCTTTATCCTAACAAGGTCGGCAGCCCACTTGCACTCCCCAAGGTGTTGTGTGTCTTCCTGTTACCTGCTGCCGCCTTTTAGCATAAAATAACGTGCTACAATTTCCCTAACGATAAAGTATAATACTTGTAGTTGTTAAAAAGTCTTGTGGTTAAGACAACTCGTTAATCAGTAACGCATATTAAACATATGCTGAACTTACACATACTTTTATGACGCTACTAGCTGTTGCCCGCGACTTTGTCCGCGTTAAAAAAAGAAAAAGTAGCCTATCACGTGTCCCGTACTTCTAAATGTTTATCTACCAAGTTTCATGAAAATCACATAATTCGTTTAAGAGTGATGGAGGAACATACATACATACATACAGTATACAGAAAAAAATTCTAAAAATCGTCAATTTAGTTTCAGTATCATGTATAGAGTCTATATACACGATATTTCTGAAAACAAAGTAAATTACTCCACGACCGACCCCTACAGATTTATTATTAATATTGATAATGTCAAAACCTTCTTAAACTACTAAAGCCTGTCCGGTTTTAGGAATGTGTGTTTACCAGTATTTGCAAACGAAGGTAAGAGCACGTTTAATTTAAGAGCTCTTAATCGGACAATGAAGGGCGGGATAGAAATGTGCGTTTCTAGGATAATTAGTGATAGTGGAATGTAACGGTCTGCTAATCTAATACCTATTTAAACTACCAATCACCTGGAGTTAGGGAGTGCATAACTAATACTTAAACAGGCACGACAGTAACATTCACAATCTGCAAGGTTGCAATGCCTTGAATGGCCGGCTTAAATAATAGTTAGGTGTTTTCTAACAAGGTGTTTGTTGGTTAAAACGTGTATAAGGACATTTTTAGAACATTTTATTGATAAAAATTGTCTTATACAGACGACAACAAACCTGTGGTTCCTGGCAATGAAGTGGAGCACCTTCAAACGTTACCCGAACAAGAGGCAGCCGTCGCAATGTTGGGTTTACCGAAAGCTGGAGAGATCACCAGAGCTCAGCTGAGAATTAAGGAGAGCAAAGAGTTTAAGGTATAACACATGTTTCTTATATTTTATTTGTTATACGGGGGTTACATACAATAAATGGAATGAATTATTCTGCTGTCTTTCAAAGGAAGGAATAAGGAAGTGTAACTGTACCAAAGTGGTGATACGCAGACTAAACTAATGTTTTTCTAATGTTTAATAGTACGTATCTATATACCTCATTTTTTTTTCTCCTCCTTGTAGGATAATATCTAAGAGTTGATTTTTAATCAGCTTTTAGATATTATCATTACACGACTTGATCGGAACCACAAGTCAAAGATTTTTTGTCATAGAGACGCTTTATTATTATAGGTAATAATAAAGGAAGCAATTTTTGAAAATTGTAAAAAAGGTCCGCCCAATGTAAGTCGGCTTTTATGAAAGGAAATGCTTATATATAGTGAATTTTTTTTATAAGGCATTTTATATTCAAGGTACCTTTGTAACGATATTAATTCGCCGCAAGTGTCCCGGAGAAAGTCAGTGAATGGTTATTGTATAAACGACGCCGGAAGATTAAAGTATGAAACCTTTTTATAAACGTCTATAACTTTTATTTGAAGGACTACGTGACTTTAATGCTTCATTCTGCGACAAGGACGCAGCAAAATTTTCTAATAATCTCGAGAACGAGTGATATTGTTGAGATGAAGAGGATAAATTTGTGTATTAAATGTTAAAACATATTGTAAAAGGAATTTAGGGATTTTTTATTTGTAACCTTAGAAGGCCGACGCAAAAGATGATTGACTCTTAAGTTTGATCTGTGTACCTGTGTATGTGTATCTGTCTGTGGCTAGCTCCTAAATTGATGGACCGATTTTGATCCAGCTTATTTCGTTTGAAAGTGTGAAATAAAATAATTCACAGAACGAGCAAATTTTTTTTTTAAATTTCTATGATTTTTTTGTTTCTATGATATTAACATAAAAAACGACAAATGTTTGAACTCATTTTGCGCGAAAACTATCAAGTGGTCAATATAACGTCATTTTTTGCCTTTTCTTCCGCTCTTTCCAATTTTTGAAAACCGCATTTTGAAATTCGCAATAGTTTTCGAGATATTTGCGAAAAAGCCAATTTTGGGTGCAATTTTTCCCAATTTTGGTCCACTTTGATGCGGATTTCGAGGGGGCGATCACGATTTTCGGATTTCTCGACCCCGAAAATATTAAGCCCTCAAGCGGAATCCTAATAATAATAGATTAAGTTAAGGTGAATCCGTAGGGCCAACGGACTAACACGGAAGCTGCGGTTGAGTTCAATTTTTATCTGAATCGGGAACAGACGTAGTTCGTAGTTGACATCACAATATGTTCACTTTACTGCGGTTGCGAGCTGACAAATGGAATACAGTTTTGTGTAAACCTCAGGCCAGCTTATTTTATCTCAGTTTTCAACAATATGGTGAATTCTCTATGAGTAATATAGCCACAAAGCATGAAAAAATAAAAGAAGCACATAATATTATATGCATTATTACCATTATTTGTTAAAAATCTCATCAAACGGTGATGATGATTACCAAATTAGTAATTAAAAAAAAATAATTAATATCAAATATCTAGGTAACTAATCCTTTCTAGATATGAGCACCTAATTGCTTACGTATATATTTTTTATTACTTGTAATTAAGTTTTTTTATTGTATATCAAAAATTTCATTACATTAACTTAAAAATTAATATAAAATATACAAAAACAAATAATTATATTTTAATTAATTATGAATATTTCAAGATCCTATAGACTATATTTATGGTGTTAGTTTTATTGACTGACTAGCTGTTGCCCGCGACTTCGTCCGCGTTAAAAAAGATAAAAAGTAGCCTATCACGTGTCCCGTACTTCTAAATGTTTATCTACCAAGTTTCATGAAAATCGGGTAATTTGTTTAAGAGTTATCGAGGAAAATACATACATGCATACTAAAAAAAATTCTAAAAATCGTCAATTTAGTTTCAGTATCATGTATAGAGCCTATATACATGATATTTCTGAAAACAAAGTAAATTACTCCATGACCGACCCCTACAGATTTATTATTAGTATTGATTGATAGTATATCTCTCTCTCTACAGAACACTGTCGACAAACTAGTACAAAGGGCGAACGCTTCCATCATAATAGGAACTTCGTCGTGGAAAGAGCAATTCGCGGAAGCGTTGACGGTCAGTTCAGGTCAGTACTCAGATATCACTTTCATAGCTTCCGTGACCGTTATTTTCAACCGACTTCCAATAGTACCTCATAACTTTCGACTGGGTGAAACGATTTTGATGATTCTTTTTTTATTTGCAAGCTAGTGCTTCCCATGTGGTCCCATTTCAATTTGGTCTAGTTCTGACAATGGTATCCATGAGAAAAGATTATGAGACGATTTGAAGTCGGTTTTTTTTTTTTTTTTTTTATTAAGGTTCACAAAACTGGTATACAATTCCATATACACGCAAAAGAAAAAAAAAATAACTAAAACATACAATACAATCAATTCGGAATGTAACCTACTATATGTGAACACAACATACAAAATAAAAACATAGTTATGGGACAGTTACAACAAAACAAACAAACAACGATTATAAGGTAACGTATTTAAGAATTGATTTCCTTGCTGAGACCGCAGAACCATGGAATAAATCAAATTCATTTCGAATACCGTTGTAAGAAGAGCACATGCGATAAATTGGGCTGTGTTGACCGAGATTAGTACGACATGGAGGTAATGAAAATGTTTTACGGTTGTGCAATCGGCTACCCAGTCGAGGTACTGAAAAGTTGAGACCCTCAAGGATATCAGGAGCATCGACAACATCATTAACAAGCTTGTAGAGAAACATAAGATCTAGAACCCTTCTACGTTTACGCAAGGAGGCCAAATTAAAGTGAGAAAGACGTGATTCATACGATAGCAGTTGATTGCACTTATTGCCCTGATAAGTAAGATGATAAAGAAAGCGCTTTTGGACGCGTTCGATGCGATCTGAGTGAACCTGATTGTTAAAAAGAGTTATTATTATCTGGGTTCGTAACCTGGTAAGAGAAGTTTGCATTGATTGGTTAAAACGAATTGGCCTTGGTCTGTGGTTTTTGTTCCCAGCATGAATTAAGTTAGTACGTTTGTAAAATTAAAATTAATTAATTTTAGACATTTGAAAATGGTCTAGATTAAACGGTTTTAAATTATGTCACATTAAAAAGAAATTACTGACATGAAAATTTATATTTTTAACATCGACATTTCTTGATTCTTGATTTTGGTCTTTAATATGAAAAAAGAAACTACATAAGTACAGGAGTTTTCTTATTAAAAAAAAATAAAATGCAAAATAATTTATTAAAGAAGCTTTATTTATTATTTTTTATTTTTGTATATCAGATGACCCTGATGAGCCACCGTCTTGGTCTGACTACGTGATGCACATTATCACAGTCTTCTGGAAAGTCATCTTTGCATTTGTGCCACCTACTGGTAAGTTTGCATTAACACTGAGATTAAAAGAACAGAATGGTAGCTGGCTTGGTTAGAACAATGGTAATCGAAGAGCTGTTGAAAATCTGTTCTAAGTATAAGCTATAATGTTAACCCAACAGATTTTGATACTTTTTACACTGATGGAAGGAACTATAAACGAGGCAGGTTGGTGTATATAAAATTAAATTCATGCGAAGCGGCTACCTTTAGTTAAGATGACACAAGTCGGCGGCTCCAACTCATCGGTTCGTGTAGCTAAAATTCATTCTGTCTCACACAGCACAATACGCGGGAATAGCACTCGACTGAGATGCACAATGATTCATATACGGTACTCTTTTCTCTTTTTGTAAAGTTATTTGAACTCTTGAATAACTAATCAATGTTTGTATACAAAGTAAATATTTTGGAGTTTTTGTACACTAGAGTGACTGACCTATTCATCCTCAAAGTTGCATTAAAACTTGTATTAAAATATGGATTTTTCAAGGATCATATCTTTTAAATTAATACTTTATTTAGTTTGTATAGCATGGAGCCTAGTTAACGATAAGGTAAATCGGTATCATGCTTACTTTTGTAAATTAAACATAAAACACCGGAGTGATAATCATTCTACGTTTTTATGGAGTAAAGCTGTCTTGTATCAACTTAACTCTCTACCGAGAGACTCTTTCGTCTGGAAAGTTCCTGACTAATTCGTTCGTCTTTTTCAAACAAGACACCCAATCAAATGAAACAGCAAATTGTGTTACGTAATTAAGAGTCTTGTATCGATGGTCTAACTAGGTTGCTAGCTTAAGGTTTTTGTGGACGAATATTTTCTGTAGATTACTTTAATTATTAACTTTCTTGTCTTTATAATCCAAAGCACAGCCACCGATAAAAACTTAACCGAACTTTTTCGCTAATTTGCAATAATAAAGAGGAAATATTTGATTATTTGTTTGTTTGTTTGTATAGAATAGGCTCCGAAACTACTGTACCGATATGAAAAATTCTTTTACCATTAGAAGCCGACATTATCCGTGATGAACATATGCTACTTTTTACCGCGGGAAAATGCTACATTCCTACGGGAAATCTAAAATAAAAGTAAATAGCTTGGCTTGGCCCAGGAGATAGCGCCATCTATCCAATATACGGTAGATGGCGTTTTATACTTTTCTACGCGGACGAAGTCGCGAGCACCAGCTAGTGAATTAAGAAAAATAACAATTTATTTTTCTTCAGATATCGGCGGTGGCTACGTTTGCTTCGTGGTCTCCATCATTTGCATCGGAATGGTTACAGCTGTCATTGGTGACGTTGCATCATACTTTGGATGTACACTCGGCATCAAAGACTCTGTCACTGCCATCGTGTTTGTGGCTTTGGGAACCAGTATACCCGGTGAGAATTACGAATACTCAATCTTAAAACTAAGTTCACTCCTTATAAGTGATCTTAATTGTAAGATTATAGTTATGTAGTGTTATGAAATACTACAAAAGAAGAGATCGATCGAGAAAAAGTACTGAAAAATCAATGAATAAATTGATATCTTTTTCGCAGACACCTTCGCCAGTAAAGTTGCAGCGATTCAGGATAAGTATGCAGATGCATCCGTTGGCAACGTGACTGGTTCGAACGCAGTAAATGTGTTCTTGGGAATTGGCGTTGCATGGACTGTCGCCGCCATTGTACATTGGAGTAAAAACGAGAAATTCAATGTGCAACCTGGCAAGTGAGTAACTACGTGTGATTTCTTAAGCCCCACAAATTTCTAATGCGACTGGCCGCCATTTTGGTGACGCGTTCCGTGACACACTCAGTACTGTTAGCAACACAAGCGCGCGAGTTTTTAGTAGCGGGCGACGTCACGTGGATGTTAACGTCACAAGGTTCCTGCGCATTAGCAATCTGCGGGGATTATATGTTAGATATTTTACGCGGTGGTTTTGATTGTTCAACAATGTTAAAGGGAAAAGGTTTACTTGTTCCTAATTGATGTACTCGAACAACTTTTCATCCCATTGTTTATCTCATTTTAAAGAATTTGATGTGCTTTAATATTTCGAACCGACGCTTTAACATGTCCCTGACGTCATATTCTATTGAGTTCATTCCCAGGCTTCGAGCTGGCCATTGCAAATGCCATAATTATCTGCCATAAGTATCTGGTTACTACTTAATCTATGTACACATTAATGGGGTCGGAGCCACCAGCAAATTCCATCAAGTTGATCATCGTCCTGGGCGCCAACCTTCAGTTCACCTGATGTAATGTTTCACTGATCGTAACAAGTTACCCTTTTATAAGGAATTCAATATAATTATAAAATTGAGCGAAGGTTGCCCTAAGACTTAATGTTACACAAAGTTATATAAACAAGTATACAAGTTATACGAAAGGCTATATAATGTCTATGAGTTTCAATAGCAACAACTTTTCGAAGTTAAATGAGGGTGAACGCTGTCCTGAATGCGGTTTAAAATACGCAGTTAAAACTGTATTGCGGCGACAAAATTGCAATGTTTGTTTGTAAAACCGTCCACAAAACGCGACTGCGTTTTAATGTGCAAATTAAAATGTTCACCAGCCGGTATATTTTATGAGATAAACAGAAACTGCGTTTTATTTAAGCCAGTAAATGCAGAAGTAATGTTAGGAAGTTACCTCTGAAATTGCCGTTTTGTTGAACTGGCCACTTTAAACTGTGTAGTTACCTACATATAGTTCGGTATTCAAACGGATTTTACAGGTTACAAAGGCATTATACTATATTTAAAGATAGACAGACAGACTAACGGCCTGTAAATGGTTAGCATCACCTGTTACCACAAACATTTTCCCATAATTTCATGTCTACTTATGGATCTCTTGTTTCAATTCGTTTTTATTTTGAATTCCTATGTTTTGAACTATTATGTTATCACTGGTTGGTTACCGTAACTTCGTTCGTTTGTTCAAAATCCCACAGGAACCTAACATTTTTTCAGGATAAAAAGTAACTTACAATTCAATCCTGATAATCATCAATAATCTGTGAAAACCACATCCAAATCGTTAAAGCTGTTTCCGAGATTAGCGTGTACAAACGCGTACAACGTTATATAAGAAGAAGATATCCGTCATGTCTGTTTCTCCGTTAACTACTTCTAAAGCAACCAACGGGTTTTAATTCAGTTTTCACTTATGGAAAGAGGAAAGTTTATGTGTATAAAAAAATTGTCTCCGGGCAAAGCCGGGAGCGGGTCGC
Source organism: Synanthedon vespiformis (assembly GCA_918317495.1). Taxonomy (NCBI): domain Eukaryota; kingdom Metazoa; phylum Arthropoda; class Insecta; order Lepidoptera; family Sesiidae; genus Synanthedon; species Synanthedon vespiformis. The sequence continues at coordinate 1,424,808 of OU906962.1, forward strand.
TAGTGCTTCGTAATTATTAAGTCTTAATAGGATTATTAAGACTCCGAAATATCTTCTAGTCCAAAATTTCTCAGTGTCTCAAGACAAAAGTCTTTGACCAATGTGTGTTGCCAGTGATGACATAGCGCTGAAACGTGGTCTCTAACTATAGGCCTCGTAAGGAAGCTCAATGTCGCTCAATGAGTTATGGAAAAGGCTATGCTCGGGGTTACACTGCGAGATCGAATCAGAAATGAGGAGATCCGTAGACGTACGAAAGTTACCTACATAAGCCGGCGGATCAGTAAGTTGAAGTGGCAGAGAGCAGGGCATATAGTACGGAGAGCTGACGACCGCTGGGGCCGGAAGGTTCTTCTTGAGTTCTTGAGTTCTTGAGGCCACGGACCAGAAAGCGCAGCGTAGGACGTCCACCCACAAGGTGGACAGACGACCTAATAAAGGCCGCGGGTCAACGGTGGATCCAGGCTGCTTCTGACCGACCAATTGGAAAATTATAGGGGAGGCCTATGTCCAGCAGTGGACGTCCTGCGGTTAAGATGATGATGACGATGAATAGGATTATTAATGCTAATAACACTTTGTTGTTGCAGCTTAGCCTTCAGCGTGACGATGTTCTGCTCGGAGGCAGCAATAGCGGTTCTCGTGTTGGTGTTGAGAAGACGAAAGTCTATCGGTGGTGAATTGGGTGGACCGCGGGGAATCAAAATAGCGACTTCCATCTTCCTATTCTCTCTGTGGCTCATATACTTGACCATGTCAACTTTGGAAGCTTACGGCGTAATTAAAGGGTTCTAAACACATTCGATTTAATAAGTTTCCTAATTAAATTTGATATAGGGCGCCGAGATTTAAAATGTTCTGCGAGTTTGTTAATGTTAAGATTTTTCATGTTTCGTAACTGGATTAAATTTGTGACTCGTTTTGAAGTTACAATAATGATGTACCTGATGTGTTTAGTTTTAAATTACTTAGGTATTTGAAAAACAATTAGGTATTGTAAATTCTAAATGCTCTATGATGCAAAAAAACTTTCTGCAAATGACACTGGTTTTCAATTATTTCAAAGGAGTTATTATGTATGTTTTAAAAACTTTCACCGAGCTAGTCTCAGAAATTATTTTTATGGGTGAAAGAATTTTTACCTATAGAAAGCATACAAAATATGTTTAGTAGTTTTGAGTTTATTCATTACAAACATTTAAAAAAATATGTTTTTATAGTACATATTGTATATATTGTTATATTCATATTTTCCATAAAAAAATGTCACGATTATAAATCTCGGTGCCTATAATATTACCAATGCTAATTACACAGTACTATGTGATGTAATCACTGATCTCTAATATACCTCTGGATGGGCTGCTGTCAAACTATTTTTTTGTCTATTTGAAAATCGCCATTTTGGCGCTGTAGTCTATGGAGTGTAAGTACATGGAACTAAAACTAGTGATGTCCGCATGATAGGGACATTTACAGAATTCTTCATGTATCAAAACTCAAGCGGACACGAATAAACTTAAACAGTCTCTAAGACATCAACAAATAGAACAAAACGTGAATAAAACAGACACTATTATACTTATCTATGGATTAAAAATAGTTATAATTACGGCGCGGCGGCGCTTCAAAGCGGTACACGAAAGTATCTGTAATTTGTATGGGATAACCATTGACACATTAAGTACTTCGTAAGGACAAGGCTAACGCTCTTAGTACGTGGCACCGACGCGCCGGTGACAACATCGGAAAGTGACACCAATGACAGCTTTGTCACCGAGACACAGAGACCGGCCCATGTACCAAAGCTATAGAAGTAAAGGAAGGAGTACCTATCTTAAAGTTCTAATAGATGGCGTTAGCTTTTTTCTGTACCAAATACGCTCGAAGCAAATGTTCGAGTGGCCGCATCTTTACTTTCTAGGATCAATGGGGATAACCCATCCAGCGCTTTATTAGAGATCAGTGGATGTAATGCACGAAGAGCCCTACTTACTGAATTTGTGTATAGGCATGTAATGTTAAATTGACAGATACGCGTGCTCAAATGTAATGGTTAGAAGTTAATCTTTAGACTCTCCTCATCTTCTTAAATCTCTATTTCAAATCTATTTCTCTGATATTAACAGTAGCCTTGAAGGCTGTGGTATGTAAACGTATAATAGAATACAAAGTATAGAAAAAAAAATTATCATTAATAGTAAATATAATAAAGTGCAGATTTTATTGTAATAATATATTTTACTTATAATAATAACGATTAACGTGAAATGGAATATGTATTTATAATATAATTTATTAGAAATTATTATAATATAATGCTTTTTACAAAAAATAGTTTCTTTTTGTATTACATGTTGTGTAAAATTATTAAAAATTGTAATTACAAGGAGCCGCGACTTATTTTTTTAGAAAATTTATTGTAGATTTTAATAAATAACCTTTTGCTTCCGTAGTGGCCACTGACTATAGGAAAGTTTTACGTGTCACAATGAACTAAATGTTTACACTAACTAAATGATCGGCCAATTGTTTTATAATAGGTATATGTCTGTATTTTTTGAAAAAAATACGCTTAACTATTTTTTTATAGCATATAGCTTTATTAATTTCTATAATTTATTTTAAACGCTAGAGCGAAATAGCTTAAAATATATTTTTTTGTCGTTTGTTAACTTAAGAGTTTATAGTCGCGTACACTTAGTGAATTTTGATTTTTTTTAAATGTATTATAGTAACAAAATAAATATTTTAATTAGGTAGACATAGTATGAGCGTAATTCCAATTAGACATATATTTAGATGTTGTGTAAACTAATTTATTATTGTACATAAATATATCTATATTAGATAAGTGAGTAAATGCTATAAGTAGTAATGTAGGTGTTTATATGATAGTATATACAGTGTTTTCGGTTGCGTAATTTATATATTAAATTTCAAAATTTTATTAAATTAAAATATTTGCAATTACAAATGTGGTTATTAAATATGACATTAATTTTTTTTCAAACATATCGAAAAAAAATTTTTTCGACAAGATGAGTTCAGGTACTCAGGTACAGTCGGCCGCATAAGTCGATTAACACATTCATAACTGCAAAACAACAAAACACTTAACGCGCCATAAGTCGTTGTCACGACTAGAGAACAAAATAAACTTCACGTACAAACGATCGTAAAAAGCTTCAGTAGGTAAGTAATTAAGTAAGTAAGTTGAGTGTTCAGTTGTTTTGCACTTTTGAATGTGTTAATCGACTTATGCGGCCGACTGTACGTCTGAATGTCCAATGGAAGAAAGGGGAAGGTGATATAGTTCGTGCAGCGAATAAAGACTTCTCGGCAAATGTGCGCAGAATTCTATTTTTAGGTGTTTGAGGGGGCAGAGGGGCGTGAGGGGCGGGTGCGCGTCCGTGTGCCGACACATTATTGGTAGACTCAGTCGCTCTTCCCCTCTCACACATCGTTCGCGCGTCTCGAGTCTCTTGGGTACTGTTGCGTATTAGTAATACGTCATGGTGAATAAATGCCTAAAAAAACGTTCTTCTTTCCACATCGTACGATGATTTTATGGAATAATATCAACACTGCTTGTAATGTTGAGTTAGTGAGGTGAAAAATTACGAAATAAGAAAAAAAAAAATAATTTTCCTTAGCAATTTTGTGCGCAATTGTGCACAAGACATGCGCCGATTTCCCCCACAAGTGTCGCCTTCGAACCTTATTATAATAATTCAGGTATATGTATGAGTTCATGTAGCATCTTTTCTTATTTAAGATAATATAATACATCATATAAGTACCTACACAGTATATATTTAGTAGATTTACTGCCATAATTATAAGCCTTAATGTTTCTTTTCTAATGTTATAGACGTTATAGACATTTCAGCGTTTTAAGGGCCACGTAACAAAATATTTTTTAAATTAGAGAGACGCCTTTTAGAGTAATTCACTTTGCTTAAGAAAAATAGTTATAAAAATATCAAATGTTGGAAAAATCTAAATTTTGAATTAGAACTTTAAATTCTGCTTTCTTAGTGCCTACATATTTTTTTTTTTAAATATTGCACTAAATAGTTTTTGTTTAGATATAGATTAATCGAATTCTAATTAATATAATTAGGTTTAAATAAAACTTCAATTTCAATAATAAAATGAATTTATCCATTTAATTTTTTTCCTATCTCTTGAATCCTAAAATCTTCTCTATCTCCTAATAATATTAACAGCTATTCTGATTGAATAGCTTTAATATGTGTATTTTTTTTAATTAATATCATTCGAGTGAACATTATAATAATGTGCTTATATGTAACTAATGTTTACAATGGTGAAGTCTTCTATACTAGTAAAAAAAAATTGTCAAATACATTAAACATGCAAATTGCAAAAGCAAATTAAAAAAATTGCATTAAACATTTTTTTATTTTTTATTTTGCTCTTTCTATAAAAATTCAAATTATTTATGCTATGCTTTGGTTAGGTCATGTTATTAATGTTGTCAAGCTTTCGACAAGCACAACTTAGTAATTATAATATTACTCGTACTATAATTATGTAGAATTTGCAACAGTAACTATTAAATTTTGTTTTAAATAATTACATAAAAAAATCTTACATTTCGATATTATTATTGATCGTAGAGGTACCAAATACATCAAATTTTACCTGTCATTTTTGTATTTCGTCCAATTTTTTATTCTACAAAACAATTTCTGCCTGTATTCGGACCAAATGAATCTTTTTTTCGAATTTATTTTATTTTTCTATGCTCTATTTTTCTGAATTTATGACTAGTAGGTTTTTCTAAAATTTTCACAATTATTAATCAATCTCTATCTACTGTAGCCGAAATTTTTAACTTAAAAATAGTAGTTTACGAACTATGTGCACAGAAATCACTTAATGATCTTGTGTGCACCAAGCTTTACATTGAGAGTTTACATAATTGTTTGTAAATCATAACTAAGATAATTATATTTGTCTTATTATATTATAGAGATGAATCACTCTGCTGCTGCGAAAGTGATATGAAAGTAAGAAAAGTTCACTCAATTTGGTGTCCCAAGAAAATGTGACAAAACCGTGTGAAATTAATAGATAAGGATGAAACATAATAATCCCAACTAAAAAAAAAACCTAAGAAAATAATATCTATTTGAAATGTCTTATTGTCTAGTCTTCTTATTAAATTTAAATTGTATTGCTATATGAAATTCTTATCTATAAGCATCTCGGTAATACTGTTCCTGTATTATTAATATAGTTATGATGTCATATTCTCCCTTCACAAGTACTTATTCCTCAACGCGAATTAGGAATTTATTGCATTTTTATAGTCTACATATACATTCAACTCATTTCATTTGTGTGCTAGGCCTTACATGTAGTATATTCTGTAAGTACTACGTGCTATTCTACGTGTATGCCGAAGCTATCAGTGACGTCATGTTTCTTTCTATACAATCAATGTCGCAAAGTCAAACCAACCAATTCGTGTAACCCATTGGAGCATTTAGCTCTAAATACTGGCAAGTATTTAGAGCTAAATGCTCTATGAAGAATGAAGACTGTTTAATAAGGGGGTGTCCAATTACTACGCGACGTGTTTAGGGGGGGAGGGGGTCAACCTCACCCAATCTCATGTAAGTGGCTTTTTTTTAAAAAAAAAAGGGGTGTCTCGGCAAATATCAAGTGTTTCTTTTACGCAAGAAACAATGTAAAATTGGGAGATAACTGTGTTTGTGTCCATTGAAAACTGTGTGTGTATGTGTTGTTATAGTAGGTTTAAACAGAAATAAAATTAAGATAATAGTTGTGTTTTACCTTCAAAATAAACCCCACATAATGAAGCACCATTGAAGCACAGATGAAAGTATTTATACTAAAAACGAGCATTTAAAAAAATATTAAAATGAGGGGGAGAGGGGTAGGAGGGGTTCGATATCGTCAAAATCGTCACACGTTAACCCCCCTTTATTAGCACACTCTTGGCTCATTGGCCATTTATAAACTAATAAAGTTAATAACCTGGAACAGTTTTTCAGGACAGTATTATCTGATAGTTTCTCCAGTTCTATCTATATGTCGTACTTATGTGTTTAGATTCCTCCGAATTCTTGTATCGTAACAATTATACTACTTATCTATATTATTATAAACTGTAGATATAACGAACTGATAATGTAAATATGTAGTTATTTAGATTTTATTATTATTCAAACTATGTAGACGTACTCTGTTGTCCAATGAATGAAGATATTTTCAAATATATTTGTTTGAATATTTTTGTTTATTGTCTAATTAATACTGTACCTAATGTGGAATTGAAGATTTTAAAGAGAATTCTAATATATATTTAATTATTTATTAGATAAATTAGACGTTGCTTAGATTTTTGCAATGAATTATTATAAGTCTACAAATAAAATAATTGGAATTTAAATTAGATCGGCGCCATATTATTGTATTGTTTAATTTGCTATACCGTCCGTCTTCGAAAATTAATATTTACACGAAAAACATTTATTTTGTTATTATTTTAACATACGAAAATATAATCGTTTTTTTTTAAGAAACAAATAAAATAACATCGAAATTAGATTAAAGTTGCAGTTTTATTTTTAAGTCTATTAAAATTAATAAATTAAATATCAGTTTAATTTTTTATTTTAATAAAAAAAAGTTTAATTTATTTTACTTTTTGATACGCACGCCAAAAATTGCGACGTTGCCAAAAAGAATTTTGAAAAAAATGTTGAAAAAAAAATATTAATATTGCTTTCCTTTTTTTATGATAATTTAATTACGTTATGAAGCCATAAAAATACTTGAACACATCTAACAATAAAAGACATGAGTTCATAGCTTTGAATGCGATCAATCATTTAGTGTTACCTGCATGCATTTGTAGCAAATAGCAAAGCAGTTTGTGCGCTGTGGAGTCGTTCATTATGGCAACACCAAAGTGTACGCAGGGCCTAATAAGAATCAATAAGCTTTACGTAGTTTGTATTGTACTGTAAACGAATTATCCACCGGAATTGTATAAATTTAATAGTTTAGTTAACAATGTAAAATATAGTGCAAATAATTTATAAATATTTTATTGTTTTATCTATAAATATATGATAATTATGAAAATTATGATAAGTATATATGTTTATTCTCTCTCTTGAATGTTCTTTAAATTCTATATAGATGTATAAAATATAGTATAATATCTAGTATCAAAGATGAAAGCAAAAAGGAAGATACGGTGCGTTCTCACATTACGTAGGTAATTGACAAATGGGCCACATAAAACTGTTTATGAGTTTTATGAGGCCCATTTGTCAATTCATAAATTAAAGTCATAAATACTCATTCCTACAACTATTATACAATTCCAAATACTCAAATAGAGTCAACAAATGTATTAAAATTTTTCCTCAAAAACTCTGTCCGCATTTTTTACGTATCACGTAATGCAAAATAGTGTCTTTTGAGCGACTGAATGATACTGAGTTCATTGGACTCAGTATATGGACTCACTCATCTGTCTTTTTGCTTTCATCTACGAGGAATATGCATAAAGACAGCATTGTAGCAGTATGGTAAAAAACGTCATTTTTATGTGCAAAATGTCTTTTTGGATAAAATTGTTTAAAAAAATATTTTTTTTTTGCTATATTTCTTAAATTACAATTATTTCTTAGCGTTTTCATATTTTGTTAATATATTCTATCGAATTCTATAACTTAATATTTTTTAAACTATAAATTAACGGTCTAATCAAATTAGAGAGATAGACGAATATATAAAAAAAAATTAAAACAGTGTAAGTAAAAATGTGTATTCCACATCTATATTTTTTTGAATTCCCACTTTTCTTTTTAATTTATGCGAAATGTTTTACTATATTATTATACCACATAATATACATAATACTATAAAACAAAGTCCTCCGCCGAATCTGACTGTCTATCTGTTTGCGATAAACTCAAAAACGACTGCACCGATTTTCATGCTGTTTTCACCAATGTATAGAGTGGTTTTCGAGGAAGGTTTTGGTATATTATTTTCTTCCGTGCGAGGCCGGGAACAGGCCGCTAGTAATGAAATAAACTGCTGACTGATGATTCCTATAACACATCTTATTTACGATTGCATGTCCTACCCCTAGAGTAGAAACCTTTATAAAACTTTCGTCGCTTTTTTTCCAGTAGCTTACACACTTACATAATTCCAATTTAAAAAGGTCGTACGCCTGTTACTTCCGACTAGATTTGTCCTTAATAAAACATTTCTAAAATGAAATATTTTGATGCCTTGAAAATATACTTGTACATTTATGTTTCTAAGCAATAAATTCATTTATATTTATTTTTAATAAAAAGTTCCGATCGATACATTTTTGACATAATTTTGGATTTTTGACATTTTGGATACATTTTGAAGGAAGTAAATATTTTTTAAACAATGTAATATTATGTATCCAATGCAATGCATTTCCATAAAGCAGCCAAATGCAATTTTTTCGAGTTAAAATGGAAATCTAAATTTAATGAGAATTGAAATTTGTAAGTGTAAACTTTATCTTTTAAAATATAATAAAGCTGTAGATTTGTTTGTTTTAACGCGCTAAAGCCTAATTGTCGGATTTAAAAATTATTTTTGCATTTGATAGGCAAATTGTTGGAAAATATTATAGGCGATTTATCATCACGCTATGACAATTAAAAACCCAGTAAAAAAGTAAAATCGGGTTATGAGTTGCGACACATTGCGTCCTTTTAGATAGTAGGGATATCGCCTTACGACTAAATTTCATATTAAATCAGCTACGCCTGGAACAGTGCTAGTCTAATCTTTATCAGACCCAAATAGAGGTCTAGGCCGGCCGTCCCACGAGAAACGAGCATTACAGAAAAGAGACAAATTATGTATGCAAAAAAAATACTAATCAAAATATTTATTTATGAATTAGCTCTCTCCAAGTAACTCTTATGATCGTCATTATAAAAAATAAAATAACTAGTGAAACCGCGGGACAAAGCTCAGTGATAGTGATTATTATTAAAGAAACTACTTAGCTGACCTTATTTATGTCCTTTGTTGCAAATAAACTGTTATTCTATTCTGTTCTATTCTATATTCTATTCTGACCCGGCAAATGTTGTTTTGCTATATAAAAAAAATTGGGATGGGCCACCCTTATCACTTAGGGGTATAAAAAATTATAAAAATCGGTCAAGCCGTTTCGGAGGATGGTTACAAACACTGTGCACACGAGAGTTGCTGAGAATACTCCATTCATATAAACAAGTAAATGAATTTATTTATCTTCGTCCGCGTAGAAAAGTATAAAACGCCATCTACCGTATTTTGGATAGATGGCGCTATCTCCCCGCGGTAAAAAGTAGCCTATGTTCATCAGGGATAATGTCGGCTTCTAATGGTAAAAGAATTTTTCAAATCGGTCCAGTAGTTTCGGAGCCTATTCTATACAAACAAACAATCAAATTTTTCCTCCTTATAATATTAGTATAGATAAAATGATTATAATGCTGTCTCTATTGACGAAGTTAATAGTAGATCTTCTATCCCTTTCTTACTCTTAGAGAAGTATTTTTCTCTCTCATGTCCTCTTATACGTACGCGTAATGAAAAATTCTTTTCACGTAATAAATAGTTCCCAATTCTTAATTGCCAGATTGCTCTTCGCTCTATAAGGTATATAAATACGAATCTGTAGAAATTTAGTTCCTGGATCTTGGATTGTAATATAAGTAAGTGCAAAGACAAAGAAATAACACAAAGATCTAAGTTTTCTTATGTTACCTTATTTATTTATTTACTATTGAGTTGTTTATTTTTGAGTACACATTTAAAATTTATATCCAATCCCTAAAACTATCTCTTTACTTAATCATAACTAAGTATATATTTTACAATAAAATGAAAGATTAATGGTATAATCCATTTGAATTGCTAATGCGCTGGAACTTTGTCACATCAACACCCATATGACGTCAGCCGCAAATTAAGAATACAGCTAACATAACTGACCTCACTGAGTGTGTCATGAGATGACGTCACCAAAATGGCGCCCAAGCGCATCAATAATTTGAGGCGGGAAATAATTGATTAAATTAATGTGTATTCCTTACAATTTTTTCAATGTTTTTGCAATGTCCAATTAATTATTAAAAAAATATATAAACTGGTAAATTATTTTCTACAACCATCGACATTTGCCCTATAGATTTCTTATATAGTAGAGGGAAGTCGATAAATCGCGACTTATTTTTTTAATAATATGTATATTTTTTAGATATTGTAATGCTAATAATTAAATTTATTTTTAATTAGTTTTTATTAATGATGTAACGCCGAATGGAAGTTTCTAGTTATTTACGTTGTTTTTATAATAATTATATTGTTATATATTATGACGAATTAAAGTGTTTGTTAAGTAACGAATATTGAGTTTTACTGGAAATTATTATAAGCACACACGTTATCAAATTTCGGTTATATTTTATTTATCATATCATTGTATTTATGCTATATATTATTCCCATATATTTATAAAGTATTGGACAGTCTACTAATCATCACTTTACTTGTAGTTGGTGAAAGAGGCCCTGAGGCTTCAATAGGCTTCTTACGAAATAGGACAATTTAAAGTTGTTAGGTTGTTTTGAACCAACGTCAATAGCACATGTCAATAAATGATCAAAATCAATGTTTCAAATGCAATTTGAAATCAATGAAAACCACATTAATATCTGTCCTTTCAACTAACATTATACCGCAAACGTGCACAATACGCAATCGAATTCAATTTCGCGATGTACAAGACCGTTTATCTTTTGCAGATAACTTTCAATTGAGAAATACCACGTAGCATTTCCATGTTGTGTTAATCTAGTAACTGCAATTTATTTTCTGAATGGAGCTAGATTTTCTAAGATCCGATACAATTTTAGAAATCGTATTTCTTCTTAATTGTTCAAAATGTTCAAATGGATTCAAAAAGGAGACTTTAAATCTTTGTAACTGGTCATTTTAAAAGAAATGTTATTGAATAAATTGTCAATCTTATAAGTTATCAACAAAAAAAAAAGCGTCGAAGAGATGATTTGCATTCTGGATGGTCCTCCAGTTTCAATAATAAGTAAAAAAATATAGCCTATGGTTGGACTATGGTTACTTGCTGACGTAGCTTTCTAAAGGTGAAAGAATTTTCAAAACCGGTCTAGTAGTTTTTGAGTTTTTTTATTACAAACATACAAACTTTCGCATTTATAATATCAGTAAGTATGGTTACAAAACTTCTATGAAAAATTATCTAACTGAAGGTGAAAACCGCATCAAAACCCGTCGCATGATGATTTAGGAGGAGTTAGCGGAAAGCGACTTCAAAATAATACCTATGTAAAGAAAGAGTTGGTCTGTCACATTGGTGATGTGGTCAGCGATTTGGTAACCAGTGAACTAAATTTATAGGTAAGATTTAGCGTCCAAATGAAAGGGAGCGAACGATAGGGAGAATTGCCCGAGGTTACTCGTAACGACGGTAATTAATGACAAGACTTAATTTCTACTCCGCCTCGCCACTGCAGTCCATTTTGTGAAAACACAAGTCTCCTAATAACGATCGGGCACTCTCGTTTTTCAATGTACAGTCGACCGCATAAGTCGATTAACACATTCAAAAGTGCAAAACAACTGAACACTTAACTTACTTACTTACTGAAGCTTTTTATGATCGTTTCTACAGTCGGGGTAAGGAAAGGTTCGTTACCTCAAAGTCAAAATTTGCTTGCACCAGGGTAAATGTCAGTCATGCCAAAATTTCATTTGAAACGTCTGTCAGTTGTCTGCTTAGTGCTTTAGTTTCAAAAGGTACTAAGAGTCTACGATTTTGATAAAGGAATGAATTTGAAAACTGACGAAGGTTTTTCTACTCCGACTTTACGTGAAGTTCATTTTGTTATCTAGTCGTGACAACGACTCATGGCACATTGAGGGTTCAGTTGTTTTGCACTTTTGAATGTGTTAATAGACTTATGCGGCTGACTGTACATACCTACATAATATTATATATTTTTTACCATTCCTATTATGCATTATTATTTCTATTAATAACTATTGTAATTATATTTAATACTAGCTGTCTTCGCGACTACGTAAGCGCTGTAGTTAGTTTTTCTAAAGATCCCACAGGAACCTAACAACCAGTATAAAAAGTTCCGTATGTTAATTCAGGTTATAATAAGCTATCTTTGTGAAAAATTCAGAAACAAGAAATTAGAAATTCTTATACAGATAAAATAATAAACATTTTGAGTAAGTTTTTTCAAGCAAAACTTTATCTTGTCTTTAAATTTCTTAAATGAAATTTAAATTTCGTAACCAGTTTTCGTTAAGTAACTAATTTATTATAAATAAAACTTCATGCATAACGTTTTTGAATGTAAGATAGAGGCGTATGTTTCAACATTACTAAGCGGAGGCAAACGCCGCAAATGAATTTTTGATTTCTCTTGTGAGTTGGGGAGAATTTGCAAAAAATTTTGGGATTGATATTAAATAATTGAAATAGGTTCGTTAGTTATAAATTGATTATTAATTTGATTTTGAACTCCTTTCTATATAATATTTGCAAATTTTTATACAAACTGATCTGCTTTTATGTATGGATATATCTACATTTATACATTAATCTATTCTAATGTTATAAAGATATGTATTTTTGTAATGAATAAAGTTAAACTGGGCCAGTTTTAAAGATTCCTTGATACCGTCTTTGTTAATGGAAAGAGAGATAAACGAGGAAGGCTTGTATAATTCTCATTGCAGGATGAAATTTCATCCGTATATACTTAGTAATATATACCTAAACGAATAGATTTGTATTGTCTCAACAACTACCATTATAATTGTACTCAACTAGAATGAAGTAGGGGATAAAATTGCGCCAAGTAGTTTATTTCCCTTTCTATTGACACATATTCTGAATTTAAGTATATGCAAAACTACCAAACTAGTTGAAGAGACAACTGTAGGAGAAGTATGTAATAAAATTTAATCTGAAAATTGTATTATTCGAATGACTGACTCACATTCCGCTGAGCAGAACCTCGTAACCTTTTTAATCGGCGACCTAAAATTGAAGACGAGAAAGCGTGCGAAACGTAAGAAGAAAATAATGTGGAAATATGTCGCTTCGAGGGAGATATTTCCGTCCCAAGGAAATTACTGCCGACCCAAATGTGACGACACCGAAGGTTTGGGACCACTGTGTCTTATATACGACAATTTAAAGGGTTTTTAGGTAAACTGTTAAGAGCGGGGAGATTGCTCTTTTTATTATCAACTAACTGGTGTCCGCGACTTCGTACGCGTTGCAAAATGAAAAATATAAAACAAATGATATAAACCTGACATCTTTACCTGACCGTTGCCTGCGGAATTTAAAAAAATATATATTTAGACAATCCCTATGGAACTTAACATTTACTCATTTGCACGTAATAATAACTATGGAGTTGATTTGCAATCTAAGGTAAAAACTATCTATATGCAAAATATAGTAGAGGAAATAGTAAATTGACGTGTCTGCAAGTGAACCAATTTTTCCAAATGTGACGAAATAGGGAGACAACTTCGCATCGGGCGTGTTGTCATTTTATTTCTGTTCTTTGTTATTAACGTTAAAAACTAATGGACATGCTCTTTAATAGGTATAAATAAATATTACCTTTATGTCGAGTCTCGTTACGTGGAGTCTAAAACGCTAGTTTTACTGCTACGATTATTTTTTGCACTTTCTATGCCCTTAACGTCAAGTTTATTGTGGTACACTTCAGAAATAAGAAAATGAGAATAAAGAGAACAATTTTAGAAAAAATGGAGCAGACGAAGTCGCGTTCAAAAGTTTATATGGTATGGTTTGTAAGACAGCACGTTATGAACAAATAATAAGAGGTCTGTCCATTTATTTTAGTTTTCAATATCTCTACAAGAGCTCGGGTAAAGTAATAAATTGAAGGGTACTTGAGGGCAATTTGGTGAGGGTTACTGGAAAACGAGAAATATAGACGTCGATTCTGTTTGGTGGTACAGAAGTGAAGAAGATTTTAGCTTAGTACTCTTCTTATACACATTGTATGAACTTTGTATTTTACGATACATTGACATTTTTGCGATACTAAATTTTTGCGTAAATTGCACAAACCATCCCCTTACAGAAGACCATTGAATAAACAATATAACAGTACTTACCTATGCATGTAAGACTAGCTGTTGCCCGCGACTTCGCCGGCGTAACTTTATAAAATATGGGCCTATGTTACTCGCTGATAATTAGGCTACGAAACTACTGGACCGATTTGAAAAATTCTTTCACTGTTGGGAAGAAAAATCTTTCCACTTTATGCGAGTATGTATGTGAGTAAGGAATTCCAAAGCTCATTTTCCTATCCCAATACCTTATTTTCAATCCTACTATGGTCAGCAGCGAACTGGCAGCAATAGTGACGTAGCTTGTGTTATGACCATTAAGTGGACCACCAGACTCTGTAGAACTTAAAAAACCTCATTTGCGGTTGATCTAAAGAAAATTAGGGTACTCATTCAACAAGTTGAGGTTATTTTGTTTTTAGTTTAAGGAGTCTTGGGGGAAACAAATACGACGTGTTTGACCGCAGATGTCGCTGATATGATTAATGGCTTCAGAGCGTTTGTTTTGGATAAAAACTTCCAGAATATTGTGGTGCTAGTGACAATGACGAATAGATGTTGTGGACGTCATAGAACTGCCTTTTTATTTGCAACCGAATATTTGTTAGCAACCATTTTTAAATTTGCCTAATGTCTAAATGTGTATTCGTTTAAGAGTTAGAGTTAGAATTAGTATTGATTTAAAATAATCCTCAGGTACTTACTAATATTATAAATATGAATGTGAGTTTGTTTGTTACGCTTTCACCCAAAAACTACTGACTGACTACTGCATACACGTTGTCAAGGACATCAGAAAAGACCTATGTCTTTTCATAAGCAGCTAGTGTACTAATCAGAATATTTAAAATATTTTTTAAATCAACTCTGTTGTAATATGTTCATTTCACAAACCAGACCCAAAATAATTTATCGCGTAATGAGATAATAAGGGGAATCCCGTCCCACGGAAGTCGGGGCGTCAGTATTACGTAACCTTTTCGGGGCGGGGAAACTCATAACGGCCGAATATCGTGACTCACGTGACTGGCCACAAGCGACGCGTGATTTCAAATCAACATGCTTTCTGTTAATTAGTTTAAGTTTTAATCAGACATGAGGATTAATTACGGTAATGGTGTTGTTAAATGAACAATTTCAACTACAGGTTTAATCATAGTTTGTTAGCAAAGTGCACTTGGTTATAAGTCAAGGAGATTAATCGTTAATTTTGCTCACAGCAGTCACAGTTCTGGTTACTTGTATGACATTTGTTAATAATGGCTTTCTGCTATTTTAAGCGCCTCCTCCAACTAGTAAGTAAAGTGTAGATTACTTACTTTTAGAAATAATTTGTTGTTTATTAAATTATGCACTCCATTTAATGCATCCTTCGATAGGCGATTTATTTTTCATTATTTTCTTTTTAATGTTTGTGACTTTTCCCGTACAAACAAACGTATAATAAGTAAGCTAAATTATTCCCGGTGACAGGTGACTTTAAATGACGGTTAGCCTACTTTTTTTATTTTATTTTATGTAATTGAAACACAAACAGCACATCAAAATTAGCCAGGTCACATTACTTGACAGATGGTGAAAGAGGCCCTTAGTTTACTTTTACGTACGCTTGCTAAAAGACCCCCAGGTTAAGTTTTTACAATTTCAAATAAAAAATATTTTTAGCTATATTTTTAATAGTAAGGCTGACTACTTTGATGTTACACTGCCATCTATACAAGATCTTTCTAAATCTAAGGTCCACTTGATACTTGATCAGACGTCAGATGTACACTCGACGGCAAATAAACCGGGCCACCGCTTGCTTTGGAGCTCGATTCGGTTTTCTCAGGAGGTATAAAACTTGCAACTGTCAAAGTTATACCTACAGAAAGTGCGTTTCATGATGATTAGGTATAACTTTATGTAGGTATAACTATTATAGTTGTGGGTCTTATAGTTTTTGAGAGGATCGAATCGGGGTTCCAAGGTGGCGGGTGGCCCGGTTTATTTGCCGTCGAGTGTATATTTCTCTGTAATTTTATTTCAGACTAGCTGGTGCCCGCGATTCCGTCCGTGTTCTCGATAAATGGACTATCCAACACAATAAGAATATTTCAATTCGAACCAGTAGTTCTTGAGATTGGCGCGTACAACCAAACAAACTCTTATATATTGGTATAGATAAATAGATTTGAATTGTTACCGTTATCTATGAGCTAGATCCTTATAACAAAAGATATAACTTTTTTAAAAACAAATTTTAAAATAAAAACTGACGATACAGTCACGTACTTACTAAATTAAAAAAAAAAAACATAATACATTTTTAAATTTAAAACTCTAAAATTTTTTTCTAAAAATAAAAGCTCTAAAACTAAAATTTTTCAAAAATAAAAGAGTAAGAAGAAGAATAAACAGTTGCCCGTAAGATATAAAAGACACAAAAATGTTCTGCAAATAAATATTGTGTTGTTATAAAGATATTTTTTGCGTGAGAAAGTTGAATGAAAACAGATATCTTTTATGATAAATTACACGTTAAACCAACCTTCGCATTCACTTTTGTTGGCGGATCCTTTATTTGACCGCAATATCATAGGAGCGGAAAATATAACATAATATGAAAATAATATTATAGATAGGTAATCGAATCACAATAAGAACATGTACCTATGTGTGTGAGATTATAACTTTTGCACGCGACTTCGTTCGTGCCCCCTTTTCCTAGGCGTTCACATTTTATTCAATTTTTATTGCTCATATATAAGTACTTCGTCCGCGTTCTCGATAAATGGACTATCCAATACAAAAACTATTTTTCAATTCGAACCATCATCGTAGTTGTTCCTGATATTAGCGCGTACAACCAAACAAACAAACTCTTAGTATAGATAAGTATAACATTAAGTTTTATATTTATTGGTTTAGAAGAAATTAGTGCAAATGCAATCAGGAAAACCAATTACTTTTCCTTATTATATCTATGTAATTATTCCTTATTATATACCTATGTATTAAGTATGTATTAAGTACCTGTGTATACTTATGTACCTACCTAATTACATCTAATACCTATGTAGAGATTTAATATATTTTTGTCAGACGTATGTATCCTTTTCTGTTTTCTACCCTTGACAACGTGTATGCAAAACTTCAAGGTTATGGGATATTTATAAGGTTATGGGTTTTTAGATTTAATATAGGTACGTTTATATATACATTTCGATTTTTGAACCGATTCCAATACGATATTTAAAGAAATTCTCAGATAGGTTTTATCGTTATATTCTCACTAACTGGTGCCCGCGACTTCGTCCGCGTTGAACGATCAAAGGTACCCTATGTCCTTTCTGTTGTCCCAGACAACGTTTATCCAAAATTTCATGGTAATCGTAACAAAAACAAAATCACATTCCCATTTATAATATTATAGTAAGGATTGTATATTTTAAAAAAATTAACCTATCTCTATATTGTAATTGCCAGACAGACAAAGCCACTGGAAAATGTTATATTTAGTACAAAAAATAATTCATCACGTTCATCTCTCTCCTCTAAAAGTATTAAGTCGAGTGTAAAAAGTAGCTTGAAGTGAATAAATCATTAAATATTCATAAAATGGAAGTTACTTTCTCACTTTTTCCTTATACCTTATCGTCTGGGCGACTGAATTCAATACATACGCCTGTCAACTATGTGATGGATGGACGCAGGCTGTATTTTATGTTTTTATTGAATATTGAATAGGTTTTGGTGCTTCATCGTACATAGATAGCTCTTTATATGTTTCTACTATAGCTGGCGCCCGCGACTTCGTCCGCGTTGAAAAAGAAAAAAACGTTAGCCTATCCTGTGTCCCGTACGTCTAAATGTTTATCTACCAAGTTTCATGAAAATCGGTTAATTCGTTCAAGAGTTATGGAGAAACATACCTACACTGAATTTTTTCCATTAGGGTTTGTTCAGTGATATATGGCGATGATAACTTTGATTATTTATCAATTTAAGAGTACACAGTACAGTGAGAGCACTCCATAAAAACGTAATAAAATTTTAACTTTTCCGTATTTTTTTGTACATTTAGCATACTGGCAATTGCACGCGACTTCGTCCGCGTAACTTTGTAAAGTATAGACCATGTTACTCCCCGATAATGTAGCTTTCTATAGGTGAAAGAATTTTTTAAATCAGTCCAGTAGTTTTTGAGAATATTCATTACAAACATATAAATCTTCTCTCTTTAAAATACACTGGGCCGCAAAGAAAAAGGGTCGGTTAGAAAATCTTAAATTTTCTTCAAAATTACCTGACCTAGCTTTATGAAATAAAGACCAAATTAAAGCTAAACTAAATAAATTATAAGATATTGAAGATTGAAGAATATTTAAGATATTGAAGATTTTCTAATTTTAGAATTAGAAAATCTTCAATATCGACCCTTTTTCTTTGCGGTCCAGTTTTAAATTAGTAATGTAGTATATTAGAATTAGTATAGATGACGATTATAAACTACTTTTTTTTCAACCGACTTCCAAAAAAAGGAGGTTCTCAATTAGACTGTATTTTTTTTTAATGTTTGTTACCTCATAACTTTCGACTGGGTCAACCGATTTTGACGATTTTTTTTTTATTTGAAAGCTGTGGTGCTTCCCGTGTGGTCCCATTTCAATTTGGTCCAGTTCTGAGAATGACATCCATGAAAAAAGACCATGAGACGGTTTGGAGTCGGTTAATTTTTTGTTAAAAAGAATTATTTCAGGAAAAAAAATATATATAAGGAACTACAAGTAAACCTCATAATATTCATTATTCATTCAAATGTTCTCAAATCTCAGCTTAATTTGGAGCTTAAACTTTGACAAAGACGACGAATTCCATTGTGTGCGGTTAATGAATCGTTAGACCAAAATACCTGTACGGAATCACAAAGCATTTCATTTCAGTCGAATGCAAAATGAGTATCGAGAAATTCTCAATTCAATTTACTGTTCTTTACAGGGCAGTGAGGTTTTACTAGTGAATAGATTTCCATGTGTCATTCTTCATATTTTCAGCTTATTTCACAAATATAGACAAGTTGTCTATTTTTTTTTTCACACAAAATAACTACAATATGTGTGCTGTTGTGTTTCGGTAAGTGAGTATAAGGGATGTCTAAGCCCACAATTTCTTATCCCTTATCCCACCAATCCTTAATCCTACTACTAGCTGGTGCCGGCGACTTCGTCCGCGTTCACTATAGCCTACTAGCCTTACTCGATAAATGGACTATCCAACACAAAAATAGTTTTTCAATACGAACCAGTAGTTCCCGAGATTAGCGCGTACAACCAACCAAACAAACTCTTATAGCTTATATATATTAGTATAGGTGAATTATTATATTAAGGTTTTGAAGGCGGGACTCGAGAAGCGCGAACGAAGTGCGGGAGGGGAAGAGCGTCTTTTCCTCTGCCCCCTCAAAGACCTAAAAATAGGATTCTGCGCACATTTGCCGAGAATTCTTTATTCGCTGCACGACCTATATAGATGCGACGATTGCCAACTATACCTACCATCAAGTGGAGCGTCGGCCCTTTCATTAAAAAAAAACTAAGTAAGTATATTTACTTACAATTAAAAGTTAAATTCGCAGTTGGTGTGGATCTGTCTTAACGCACTTTGAAAGAGGGACCATTGATAGCAAACTTTATAAATTTATCGGACAATTTAATTGAATGAAAGCCTTTGTTCTCGGCTCAATGAGAGAAAGGAGATTCGAAAGAAAGACGAACTTTGACTTGTGCGTGAAAACACAAGGGCAATTATTGCGTTTATTAAATCACTGAGGCAGTATTATATTACTTATGAGCATTACGGTCGAGAGGATTATACTATTATATTATACTAAGCGCCTGTTTCACTAACCTCAAGTAAAGTGTTGATTAGTTACTTTTAGAAATCATTTTCTGTTTTATTGAATTATGCACTCGGTTTAGTGCATCCATCGATAGCCGATTTTTTATTATTATTTTCTATTCAATGTTTGGGACGTTTACCATACAAACAAAGGTATACCAGCTCCATTATCCCCGGTTACCGTTGACTTTAAATGACAGTTACGTCAAGTAGGCCATACTTGACGTTTGTGAAACAGGCGCTTATACCATTACTTTCACTATCTTTACTAAAATTATAAATGTGAATGTGAGTTTGTTTGTTACGCTTTCGCGCGCGTAAGTCGCGGGCACCAGCTAGTAATATTATAAAGTGAAGGTATGTCTTTATGTTACCTTTTCACGCCTTTACTACTCAATAGATAATCATGAACAAGAACGTTGTCAGTGATACAAGAAAGGACCAATTGCAAAGACGCGAAAGCAGCCCTAAAGTTGGCATACAATAAACCAATCATGGTTTTTATCTTTCCATTCAAATGTTTAATCGCGTGCGAAGTCTGCAAGCGACCCTAGTATGTACAAGTGCATTATACCTAGGTATGTACCTATGCAGGAATTGCTTGCTAAAAGTAATAAGAGACTTAGCAGTTTTCTCTATAAAACGTGCTTCCATTTTCAAGGTATCAAGTTATTTTTCCATATCCAAATTGCATCTTTAGCGAAGATGCAACGTCATGTCACGTAATGCATTCTCCTCGGAGATATGAGTACCCATGTTTTATATTTTACGAAAGTGCATTTCTAAGTTAGTTCAAATGAAAATTGAGCTTTTCTATCTCATGGTGACACTTGAGTGAAGTTTTAACTAGTAAGTAATATTACTGTAAATTCTTACTAATATAATTGTGAACTAGCTGGTGCCTGCGACTTCGTCCGCGTTGAAAAAGAAAAATGAAGGCTATCCTGTGTCCTGTACGTCTAAACGTTTATCTACCAAGTTAAGCCGTGAAAGAGTAATAAACAAACAAACTTACCTTCACATTTATTATATTAGTTAAGATAGTCAGGATATTATTCCTTTTATTATTACGCTATGATATTAAAACTCGAATAAAGTTTTATGGCTAATTCACAAAATTTTGAATTTCCTGCTACACTGCAATATTCTAATATTTTTCGCTCCAACACGCGTTCACATTGGATTCAATTTTCACATTTCGCGCCATTTCGCGCCATTTCGCGCCATTTTTACCCGCCATGTTGGACAATGGCGGAGTCGTTACTTTTTCGTGGATACATTTTAGGTGAAATAAAATTTTGAGAAACGAGAAAACGCTTGTTTTAATTTATTTCGTAGAATTTCTGTTCGTGACCTCAATCAGTTAATTAATTTTGAGATAAAATGTCTGAAATAAAAATTTACTACATATTAATATGCATATTAAAAGCTTAAAAATTTAATCCAGCAACATCGAGAAGAAAGTATCAATACTTATCTCAGTAGTTTAACGAATGATCGTACAACAAATTACTCATTGTGGAAAACTATTAAAAACATAAAAAAGCCAATAATGCACACTCCACCAATAAAAATGAATAATGGACGGTGGGCTAGAAGTAATGAGCAAAAAGCAATGCAGTTCGCTGAATACTTAGAGCGAATTTTTCAGCCTAATGAAGAAGCTGTGAATGATACTACAGTAAGTGAAACTTCTAATGACAGTGTAGACATAAGATTCGTTACACCAAAAGAAGTAGAAAATGAGATTAAACGTCTAAGTCTAAAGAAAACTCCTGGTTACGATCTTATTACAGGAGAAGTTCTAAGAAACCTCCCACGCAAAGCAATAGTAAAGCTCACCAATATTATCAATGCCACTTTCAGACTCAAATATGTACCAGATATGTGGAAAGTTGCGGAAATTATAATGATTCCAAAGCCTGGAAAACCGCTCCACGAAACAACGTCATATAGACCTATTTCCCTGCTGCCAATCATTTCAAAAGTATGGGAGAAATTACTTCTAAAACGGTTGAAACCGATTATAGAAGACAGAAAATTAATTCCCGACTATCAGTTTGGTTTTAGAGAAAAACATTCCACGATAGACCAAATACACAGAATCACCACTATTATAGAAAAAACATTAGAAGAAAATAGGGTTTGTTCTACAGTCTTCCTAGATGTATCACAAGCATTCGATAAGGTTTGGCATAAAGGCCTTGTATTAAAACTAAGAAATTTGGTACCGAAGCAGTTTGCAGATATTTTAGAGTCTTACCTATCGAATAGAACATTCAGGGTAAGACAGGATAGCTCATATTCAGAGCTTAAAGAAATAAGAGCTGGAGTCCCACAGGGTAGTGTACTAGGTCCGCTTCTGTACTTACTATACACCTGCGATATTCCAGAGTTAGAAAATAATACAATTGCAACCTTCGCAGACGACACAGCAATAATGGCCACTGGTGATAATCACAAACAAGCAGTGGAAAAAGTTCAAGAAGCTGTGAACATCATCTTTGATTGGACAAAAAAATGGCGAGTCAAACTGAATGAGGCGAAATCTATTCACATAGATTTCACAAACAAGCCCCACAGTTATCACCCGGTATACGTTAACAATCATGCGATACCGTACGAGAATACAGCCAAATATTTAGGCATGACATTGGACGCTAAGCTTCGCTGGAAAGCTCACGTAAAAAAAAACGCGACGAGTTAGAAATTCGCTATAGGAAAATGTACTGGCTATTAGGAAAGTATTCTTCGTTGTCAGTACATAATAAAATATTGTTGTATAAACAAGTTCTCGTGCCGGTGTGGACTTATGGGATACAGCTATGGGGCTGTACCAAACATAGCAACATTCTGATGATCCAACGATTTCAGAATAAAGTACTAAGATGCATTGTAAATGCACCCTGGTATATGCGCAACGACGACCTTCATAGGGATCTCAAGATAGACCCCGTGATTACAGTCATCCAGAAATATGCAGAGGCTCATCAAAAAAGACTTCATCATCATGTGAATGTCGAAGCTATTCAGCTATTGTGATAAATATATAATAAATATATTTATCACAAATATATTTAGACGTTTGAAAAGGACAAAACCTTTTGAACTAGTGTAGTGTTAAAACAGTGATATTCACAAAGATCACAATAACAAAGTGTCTTTTGAATTAGTGCAGTGACAAGCTAGTGATATGTAGTGAAGTTAGTGCTACTTGCAAAGAACACAATAACAAAGTGTTCACCCCTTAATAGAGACAATAAGAATCGTGTTAATGGACATTATTCTTAGTAAATATTACAGCTAGTAGTTTAGGTTATATTAAAATTACTCATTAGTCTTAAGACTAGATTGTAATCTTATAAGGATGCACTTTTCCAAGTACACCCTTAAAAAACAAAAAAAAAAAAAAATATTAATATTAATATGTATTATTTTATTATATCTACATAATATAACCCTAGACATGACTACTTTATTTTATACTTTTAATATGGCTAAAATTAAATTAAATTAACATAATGTTTTGAATTGTTTAGAAGCAGGTATTCTATTATTTTGCGAATATAATATTTTGAGAATATAATAATTTGCGAATATAATATTATGCTCACAAGAGAAGTTATCAATAGAACGTAAAGTTCACAATTCACAATAGGTTCCTAAAAAGAGTTTATAAATTATTATTTGTGTTACAACTCAAAAAGACTTTCTGAAATTATTTAATTCAACAATTTGGAACGGTCAAATTAAGCAGAATATGGGCAATATAATTATAATTACTGTATAATTAAATATAAGTCTGAGATTAAGGACTCTTAGTATGTTATTCCACAGATTATTATTTTCCCGAATTATTTCATCTGATTTCAATAATTTGACTGGGCTAAATTCCAATTGTTTACTTGAAGCCTTTTTAGAATTCATTTCAGTCTAAGATTACTTTTAGAATGTTATTCTTCTGATTATTATTTCTTCAGATTATTAATTTCCCGAATTATTTCTCCTTATTTCATCAATTTGACTGGGCTAAATTCCAATTGTACTATTTAAGTCTTTTGAGAATTCTGACTTGTGTTCAAAAAGTTTCTTTCGAGAAGCTATTGAAATTTAAAATATCGCCTATAAGTACTGTCATCGAATGGACCTCCGAGGTACGGGTCAGATAATAAATGAAGGATTTCATCTGTGAACAATGATCGCGGCGACTATCAGTCACAGGAGAACGGATAGCGACATCGATTTGTCAACGACGACCAGCGACAAATTGAGTTTTCACCCGGAGAAACGTGAGCGCGTATATCTCGTCTCTCTTTATTGTTAAGCGCATCGTTAGAGAAAGGTGGTGGGTTTGGGTACTTGAATTCCTGACCTAGATTTTGACTGCGGCCTTTACACTATCAAAATTGTTCACACACCAATTGTTCGAGACCTACAGCGACATCTATTGGCGGATTGAGGCAGCGCGTGTGTCTTCTACCCCTCACGAATCTTTTGACCCTATGTGTACCCCCTTTTTTTTCTACCTCACATAATTACTAAAATTTTGTATTCGCCACATTCATTTTGATTCGCTTTCAATTCGCATTGTAAATTTATAACAATTATACAAGTCGTTTACCAAAGGTCTAATTTTATTTCGAATCATCACCCAAGAAGCAAAAAGTCGACCAGGCTCCAACAAAAATTAAAACTAATCTTATGTCTCAAGTTAGGTTTAGTAGTGGTAGGGCACACTGCGTTTCGCAGTCATTTGGGCAGCCCGTCTGGTGGCAGTAACAATCCCCTTACAGAATATCACTGTGAAATAATAGCATTATATGTTGTTGTGTTTCGATGAGTGAATAAGGGATGCCAGAGCCCATTACACCATCCCTCCCTTATCCCTTATCCCTAATCCTTGTATGGTCGGCAGCGCACTTGTAGCACTTATGGCGTTGCTTGTGTTATAGACGACGGTAGCCACCTACCATCAAGTAGACCTTGACTACCAACAAGTCAGCCTTAACATAAAAAAAGCTACTTTTCACGACAATCTAAAAAGTAGCCTACTGTGTCGCTGAAGTAAAAGTATATAAAAATTTCATATCAATCGAATTTGTGTAAGTTAGTGAAATCCCTTAAAGTTTAAAAGGTAACACGACACCTTTAAAACAAAACAAATAGGATCAAAATCGGTCCATCCGTTTGGATACGATTGCACAGACAGTTACACAGATACGCAGGCACACAATGTTAACTTATAATATCCCGTTCTTGCGTCGTCGGGCCTCGGCATTCCTTTTATTTTATTCCTTTTAATCCCGACTAAAAATATTTTAATTTAAATAAAAGTAATCCAATGAAATAGTTTTAAAAATGACTAAATTATTTTATTTAAAAATAATTCCAATTTCTCAAAAAAATAAGTGTGAAAAATTCAGTTTTTCAAATAAACCCGGTACAGAGCTGCAGCTGACGGCCACGATTCCTCGCAAACCCTCCCTAATTGACACGAATTATAAATTGCATTTTATCTACTTACAAAAATGCCGCCGGGCTTCGTCGTTGTGACTTTTTTTTATAACTCTTGGCTGTAATTTCACGCCTTCAACGAGATCATAAGTCACGATAAGCTTTCCTAGATTAGATTTTTTTACCAAACTAAGTTTTAGTTAGCCCTTTGCCTCGCCTATGTGGTCTGTTAAATATGTAGTAGGTAGTCAATTTTTGTTCCCAGGTTTTTTCCGGCTTCGCTCGGACGTTATTGGGCGAAGTCGTTATCAGGTTGCTAGTCTATACTAATATTAAAAAGAGGAAAGATTTGTTTGTTTGTATAGAATAGCCTCCGAAACTACTGGACCGATTTGAAAAATTCTTTTACCATTAGAAGCCGACATTATCCCTGATGAACATAGGCTACTTTTTACCGCGGGAAAATGCTTCATTCCTACGGGAAATCTAAAATAAAAGTAAATACTAGCGGCTTGGCCCGGGAGATAGCGTCATCTATCCAAAATACGGTAGATGGCGTTTTATATGTTTCTACGCGGACTAAGTCGCGAGCATCAGCTTAAGTATCTAATAAAATAAAGTCATTTTCCGCTTCTGTCTCTTCTGGACCAGGGTTAATGAGCTATGGAACAAAATACGCTTTTTCGGTGTAATGGACATCTATCAGAGACATAATACTTATATAGATGGAGTATTGAAGTCAATTGTGCAGTTGTCACCCACCCATGTCACATAAGAAATGTGCATTTAATACACTGATGTGATGTGAAAGAAATCGTCGGTTTTAAGTAGGGTTGTCTAAATAAATGATTCATGCAAAATTTCGCTAGAAGAGAGAGAAAAGGGTCAAATAGAAAAGCAGTGCAGAGTATTCTGACTTCATTAATAGTTTGTTTAAAATTCCAAATAACGAACGAAATTCGGTTTGGTATTCTTATTTCAATCAAATATTCTATTTTTTCTTAAAATGGAACACATAAAATTGAAAAAAGAAATAAAAAACAACCAAATGGAATAAAGCAAATTATCAACACTGATAACCTTATAGCCTCCTATTAGCCAAACCTTTTAGTCAGCCCGGTTGTAAAAGCTTCAAAATATTTGTCAACTATGCAATGCTAACATAAAATATTAAATAATATATAATTATGAATATTTAAAAAAAAAATTACTGTTAGTTTGTTCAAAGCTGCAAACACCAAAAGTACTAAATGAATTAATAATTTAGCACTGGTAAGTAAACTGTACAAACATTATGTATGTATCGAAGTTAAACCACAACTTTCAAGGCATAGATAACTTCGTTGACCCGACGGCCCCAGGTGTCTACTAAATGGGACCTTGTAACCGAAATCCGGGCAGTTAAATAAAACTTATTCAGA
This sequence comes from Synanthedon vespiformis, assembly GCA_918317495.1. Taxonomy (NCBI): domain Eukaryota; kingdom Metazoa; phylum Arthropoda; class Insecta; order Lepidoptera; family Sesiidae; genus Synanthedon; species Synanthedon vespiformis. The sequence continues at coordinate 1,451,798 of OU906962.1, forward strand.
CTTAGTATTGTAAGCTTCAAGCGATTTAATAAACTATGCAAATGTAGTGATGATGTTATCTACAGATACATTTAAAACCGTTTATATTGTCAAAACTAGGTACTTAAGTCTAGAAAGCTCACTTTTGGGACATATAGTTATGTTTATTTTATAACGTAAGTAAGCATCTGCTGAGAAAGAAATTCAGATATTTTTTTCATGAGATACTGAAGTTTTGTTTCAGAAATAAATAAGTAAGGTTATTTTTTTTTTCCTTTCATCATCATCAATATACTAAGCAAGTTACATTGTTTTCAGAGATATCGTGTTTATGGGCTCTATACGTGATACTGAAACTAAATTGACCATTTTTAGAATTTTTTTTCTATATATGTATGTATGTATGTATGTTCCTCCATAACTCTTAAACGAATTAACTGCTTTTCATAAAACTTGGTAGATAAACATTTAGACGTATAGGACACAGGATAGACTACGAACGCGGATGAAGTCGCGGGCGCCAGCTAGTAGTATGATAAAATTAATATGCAAATCGCTGTTCATATTATACCTGTAGACGATCAACCTTCACCCTTCAGCCATTGAATTGAACGAGACTGAATATTCTTTGATCTGTATTTTATCTATCGTCTGTTGGTTTAGGACAGCTTCACGATCTTTTGTTTGAATATGTAAATATGTGGCTCAGGTGTGCCCAAAGAGATCGTCGGCCACCTTTTACGTTTAATGAACACATTAAGGCTGATTAAAATGTTACTGGGACCCATATACAGCGTTATATTATATGTAAGTAAGTACATGTATGTATATGTACTTATTACTTTATGATGTTCAAGTATATTATAAATTGATTCTATATCTATTTCAGTAATTACCTTTCTGATGATAATATAATCAGAGGTATTCGAATCCTGGGTTAATGAAGTCTAATTTTATTATAAAATTTCATTTTTTTTAAATTATGTGGCCATTACTTGCCAGATTCAGACCAGAGGAAACCCTTGAAGAGTTGATTTTCAAAGTTGGCCATGCCAGAAAGTGATCCTGAGACACAGTGAGACAGAAGGCAAGGATCTTACACTAGAGCAATGGGATTGTCAAATTATTGATATTTGACTGTATTTTATTGTCAAACAATGTGATAAAAAAATATTAACACAAGGTTATTTATATAACTTTGAATGAAATGTATAAATAATAGCTGATAAGTGGTCATAAAGTTTGTATAGGAAGGTTCAAGGTCAATAAAGTAAAATAAAACGCGAGAAGAGTACATTTCGCTAATGGAAGCGAAACACTGGGGGGCAATATTAGTTGTCTGAGATAAGGGAAGGGTTACACTTTTAGCGGGTAAAATTAAACTAAACTAGTTAAACAAGTTAGTAATAATTTAATTTAAATTTTAGTTTAATTTTACAAATTAATTTAATTAATTTTTAGAATCCTTTTTGTCTTTTCATACAATATAATCCGGGTGTGTGGTTCAATGCTTTGACCTTCACAACTCATAGCCAAATACTTTAAATAGCAATAATCTTTTTTTAACAGTTTAATATTTTTATTCTAAAACTAAGAGTTAGACTTATAACAACCATCGCAATTTGCGGCGAAACGGGATTGATGTTAAGAATTAATGGCACGAACACCCGGCTGTTTTCATGACAGTTGCATGACTAAGGTTTGAACCTTGGTCATGTCTGCCCCTCTTTTGATTTTACCCTTTTCTTAATTTTTTTTTCGTGCCAAAAAAACAGAAATCTTCAAAAACATGTGAACTGATTGATAGTGACTTACTAACCGAGCGACATGTATTCACAAGATTGCATTTCGATAATCCTTATCTTTACATTATAAATGCGAAAGTAACTCTGTCTGTCTGTCTCGCTTTCACGCCAAAACTACTGAACCGATCACCATGAAATTTTGCACACACGTTGTCTGGGACACCAGAAAGGACATAGGGTACCTTTCATCCAGGAAAAAGTAATGTTCCCGAGGGATTATCTAAAATATAAAACTGTAACTAACGCCTGGCCAATGTGTTATAGCAACAAGTTGTCCAGCGTTGTAATTGCTTTTATATTTTTAATTTATCATCGCGTACGAAGTTTATTCATCCAAGAAAAAAGTAATGTTCCCGAGGGATTATCTAAAATTAGATAACGCGAGTAACGCTTGGCCAACAAGTTGTCAAGCGTTGTAATTGCTTTTATATTTTTAATTTATCATCGCGTACGAAGTCGCAGGCACCAGCTAGTCCGTTATAATTTTATTCCGCTAGCACAGTGACCACGCGTTTCGCTACCGAGCACCGCCTAAAAGCCTGGAAGAGCTAACAAAACTTTACCTTTTTTCCTTTTTATTATAAATTATGTTTGTTTTAGACTTCCTTAGAGTTATTTTTAACTTGCGGTTCCCAATATCATCTTTAAACTCGGTAAGTATAATATTACTGCGAAAAAATCAAAAAGATTTTAATGTCTGTTAAGATTTAATAGATTAAAATCATATATAATTTAGAATTAAGGTTGATTAATAAAGATTTAAAAAAAAAATACCAAACTTTTAATCAAAAACACGATTATTATTATGTTTAAGCCTTATATTAATCAAAATTTTGAATCGGTAAATTTTCTTTGTCTGGAAATTTTTTCTGACATTCAATCTAATTGTTTCATGAGTGTTTTGAAATATTTTTATATATTCACATGTTTTTTTTAGTAAAAAGCGTTTTCTTAAGAACGTTGCTCAATAAGTCACGTTCGAATAAATTAACTTAATTAATTTTTAAATTAATTTCTAATTAAGCAGTGAAAGCACCTCAGATGAAAATGTAATTTTAATTATGTACCTACTCGAAAATGGAAGTGTCGTTGATACGCTTCCATTTTGTTATTATGTAATATTAATTAAGGAGTATTGAACATACATACCTCAGCCTCCCTTTTGACATTCGAAATGTCTTTTCGTTCGCTTCAGTATAGGCCCCGATTTCACGAAAAAGTGCGATCCCCTTATATCTCGGAGATTTGTGAAGATATGATATTCAAAAAGGGCTCAAAAGACGCGTATTCACGAGAGCTGTAGTGCAAAAAGAATTTTTCAAAATAGTCAGAAATGAAAAGTTATAGAAGAAATAGTGAAAAAAAAATTTGAATATTTTCCGAATTTTTTATTTTGGCGCTCGATATTTTGGAAATGAAGAAAGATATCGAAAATTTAAGAAAATCTCCTCTGGATAATTTAGTCAGCTACAATTTGAGCCTAAAATAAAGACGATCGGGTGAAAGGTTTGCCCTGTAGCTTAACCTTTTTGAAAGAAGTCAACAAGTCAGAACAACATACTCGTAATTTCTGATATTAGGTATAAATGCGAAGGTTCGTTTGTTTTGCTACGGCGTAAAAGTCTTAACAACTCGACCGATCATCATGAAATCTTTTTGTATACATTTTGCCAGGGATACAGAAAAAAAACACAGGTTCCATTCCATCCATAAAATCTTATAAAGAAATTACATAAATAAAGTACTGTTTTATTTATGTTAAGGTCAACAGATAGGATAACATGATGTTAACATGCAACGCTATAGGTGCCATAGACGTTCACGAGGGATCATCTAAGAATATTTAAAAAAAATGACAAATATTTTGTCAGAATTAATTTTATTTAACGCTTTATAAAAAGTTACGCGGCCGAAGTCGTGGGCAAAAGCTAGTAGTACAATAATTTTGTTGTTAGTTCTAAGCACATATCCATAAAGTTTTTAAAGTGCTTAGTCAGCATTGTACGTTTCTGACTACGTAATCCTCACTTCAATCTCCAAAACCATTAGGTAACAATAATGCGGGGTCTGGCTAGGCTTAGTATGGCTTTTGTACAGTCGGGGTACGAAAACCCTCGTCAATTAGTTGTTTAGTGTGGAACTAGATGGTGGTGTGTGGAATGTGTGTCATAAAAAAAAAGATGGCTATTTATTGTACACGATTTTTCAAAATTAGTACTTGATTTTGGCAAGCATCTAGCCGTGCAGGAAAGACGAGGCCGACAATGGAGCCTAGCTAATCTAGAAAATGCCTATTCATTGGAACTTTAAAAAGATTTAGGTTATATGAATTCGGATACACAGACTCTAGAATTGAGTTATATGTATTTTTTTTCTCTTCGTTATTATTTTTGTATCCTCAACGGTGGCAACCCTTAAATTAAATTAGACGTCAAAAAGCATTACTCGCTAAGTGTCAAGGCTTGAAGTTAATGCTAAACTTCAAGGCTGTAATAAACTTAGTGCTTCTGACTTTATAACATCAATCAACGTCACTTATCAATCAATTAAGCAGTTATTCTAATGATTAGTTAGACAATTAAGGTTGTTTTTGCTTCGCTAAAACTTATTTTCTATTCCATACTAATACTAAATACTGCTTTGGACTTGATGGACCTTTTTGGAAAACTAAGAAAAATTATAGACTTTACTTGACTGATGACTGACTAGTCTCGGGATCTGCTATTTTTGATTTATTTCAATTTTGCCTTTTTTGTTTATAAAAAGGCTATTACAAATTGCTATTTTTACTAATGACACTGGCAAAAGATCTGATGGAGCCAAGACATTAAAAGAGAAGAAGAAGAAGAGGTAAAGTTTGTATGTTTGTTTGTATGTATGTGTGTATGCATGTATCTATGTAGGAGTTAATCTTCGGAACTTTATGGCTTGTTGGCTAGGCAAAAGTATAATCTCTGCCGTCAAGCTATATTAGACGTTGTATCTTTTATTTTTCAACACGGGCGAAGTCGCGGGCTTCAGCTAGTTTTTAAAACAAAGAGCGGGACTGGTGTAATTACTTATTAAAATAATATATTTATCTATTTCACTGCACAATCCAATATAGTCAAATTTACAGCTTCATTAGAATCATTAATTTACCATTTTCACTAAGATGAAGTTATGTGTTATTAAAGCGCTGTGTACTGTACTGATGTGAATGTAAGTTTGTTTGTTTGTTGTTGCTTTCACGCAAAAACGACACCAGAAAGGACATGGGTACTTTACATCCAAGAAAAAAGTACTGTTCCCGAGGGATTATATACAATATAAAACTGTAATAACGGCTGGCCAATGTGTTATAGGGCGTCAAGCGTTATAATTGCTTTTATATTTTTAATTTATCATCGCTTACGAAGTCGCGGGCACCAGCTAGTGGTGTAAGTATAAATGGACGTTTGAAATTAATGCAGAAAAATTGAAAAATCGATTCTTGTTGATCATTATCTCAGCCAATATAACCTAGTTAGAAATTCAAATAATAGGTTGTTAGATTATGTTCTATGCAATGATGCGGTATTAACAACATCTTGCTCCGACCCCATAATTCCTGAAGATGTACACCACAAGTCTCTTGAGATCACTTTGAATTTTGACCTAAAAGATAAATTAGACTCCACACCTAGAATCAAATATTTCTATGAGAAAGGCGATTACAATAGCATAAAACTAACATTAAATAAAGTGGATTGGCAAGACTCCCTCAATAATAAAACATTGGAATCAGCGCTCGAATTCTTTTATAACACATTAAACACTTTAAAAGACAAATATATACCACATAAATCAGTTAAAGCTACAAAATTTCCCCCTTGGTATAACACAGCATTAATGAAGTCTTTGAAGGAGAAATTACGATTCCTAAAAAAGTTTAAAACCTACAATAATAGCTATGACTATGACTATGTCTGTTGCGCGATAGAACAAAGCGATTAGAGCAGCAATGCTATAGGGATTATATTAAACGATCTGAAGAGTCTATATCCAAATATCCAAAATTGTTTTGGTCGTTCGTAAAAAGTAACAAAAAGGGATCATGTTCTATTCCAGCTACTATTTATTACAATGACCAATCAGCTGACACTGGTGACGGAATATGTGATCTTTTCATATCCTACTTTCAGTCTACATTCCTTCCCAGCTCCCCTTCAACTCTTGCAACAGGTGACTCGGCCTCCAGGATTCCTGCTGATGGTATTGACTTCCCCCACATTATCAATAGCATTGATATTAGAATAGACACTTTAATGAGACTTCTTAAAAACCTCGATCCAGCAAAGGGGTCAGGTCCTGATGGTATCTCACCTCGGTATATAATTAGCATCGCCGACAGTCTGTCTATTCCTCTTGCTATCTTATTTCGACGCTCTATCACCGAAGGCATTGTACCAAAATTATGGAAATCAGCATTCATTACCCCAATTCATAAGTCTGGTTCCAGGAATCAAGTAAAAAATTATAGACCAATTTCTAAACTTTGCGTTTTTGCTAAGATTCTTGAACGATTAGTTTATACACAGGTATATAATTCACTGTCACTTATGTTTATTCCGGAGCAACATGGATTTTTAAGGAGGCGTTCAACGGCATCCAATTTGTTAACCTTTGTCGATTTCGTTACGTCGGGTATGGATTCTGGTGGTCAGGTTGATGCCATCTTCACGGATTACTCTAAAGCATTTGATCGAATTGACCATCAGATACTGTTGCAAAAGCTATTTCGTGCTGGTATTCATGGAGATCTGTTCAGATGGTTCACCTCCTATATTAATAGTCGCACACAATCAGTTGTTGTCAATGGCTACTCGTCCTTTTGGAGCGTTGTCCCCTCCGGAGTCCCGCAGGGTTCCTTACTTGGACCCTTACTCTTTAATATCTTTATCAAAGACATAGGTTCATGTTTCCGTCACTCTAATTACTTGCTTTACGCTGATGATATGAAAATATTTAGTTACATCGGTAGCGTTGAAGATTCACAACTATTACAAAATGATATAAACTCGTTTGATGTATACTGTTTTAAAAATAAATTAGATTTAAACGTTGAAAAATGCTATCATATAACATTTACTCGTAAAGCAAAAATTCTTACAAACAAATACTTTATAAAGGGGAAAGAGCTTAAACGCGTGGAAGAGATTCGTGATCTTGGCATTATTCACGATTCTAAGATGACATATGAAAAACACGTGGATAATATTGTAGACAGATCTTATAGAGTTATGGGATTCCTGAAGAGGGTGAGCAGTCAATTTAGCAATGTTAAGGTTGTAAAAATCCTATATTGCTCTCTAGTGCGCAGCATCCTCGAGTATTGTTCCCAGGTTTGGAATCCCCAATATTATGTCTATATCAACAGAATCGAAACTATACAGAAAAAGTTCTTGCGATTTTTGGAATTCAAGTGTGGGTGTCGTGACGAGGATTACGAGGCTAGATGCCGGAGGCAACATATTCTCCCTCTTAAAGAAAGACGGTTCATTGCGGACAATCTCTTTCTAATGAAAATTGCCCAAAACATTGTTGATTCTCCCTATTTGTTGTCAAAAATAAATTTAAAGGTTCCTTGTAGGTCTGTTAGGACAGCTTCATTGCTAAGTTCCAGACATTGTGCAACAAATTTCAGGAAGAACTCCTTCATTCCCAGGTCGGTCAAATTTGTTAATAGCCTGGGTGAATTTCCAGAGCTCGATTTATTTAACTCTAAGATTAACAAAATAAGAGAGCTTCTCTCAAAATCATGGTTTGATGGTTCTCGTTCTTTATTATAGACTTTTTTTTTTTTTATATTTTTCTCTTTGCCTTGTTTGTTTATTTTTTATTTTTTTCCTTTTCTCAAATATTTTATTTAATTTACGTTCAAAAAGCTGTACTTTTCATAAGTGTTAGTTTGTTTCCAATAAGTGTATGGTTTTGAAACGGTTATTTTTAATTTTTTATATAGATACAATATGCGGAAACTTGTAAATGGTGTATGGTTTTTCTGTCATTTAGCTATTAAGTAATTAATGTATAAATATCACTGTAAGTTTTCCTTAAAAATAAATAAATAAATAAATAAATAAATTATTAGCTAGAATATTCACATCACAACTTGAACGCATCGCAGATATATCAAAACATATCCGCCCAAGTCAACCGACTCGTGTTATCCCATTTTACAGGCAACACACGCCCTTCGCCCTCGTCCGATGTTCCTCTACTGAATCTTAAAATACCGAGTTAAACCCTTAACTGTTTTAGTTCATGTTGAATACTTATAATACAAAATTTATCACAGTCTACATTATAAAGTTCATCGGAGCATATTTCTAGACTGTATAAATGTTTTCATACTAGGTGATGCACGCTGATAGCGGCTTAGCACAATCTTTATTCTTTTCATTTTTTTTTTGGTTAATTTTTTCGATATTTTAATGGTTATTCTGCTATTCCGGACGGAGACGTATAAATGGTGTTTATAACTCGAGTTTTTTTCTTTTATATATATACATATATAGATATTGTCTAGATAGAGCGTAATATCTATGAAACTTCAGATATTCTATAAAAATATAGATAACGCATTTTGTGCTCGCATTCGAGTGAGTGTGACGATTTTGATTTTACTCCCATAAATTTCACACCACAGTCTTATACATATATGCAAATATTATATTCTTAGAAATAAAATCCAAAAAGCTTCTTCGCTCTTTTCATTAGTGAAAACCGCACTAATATTCGTTGTGCAATTTAAAATATCTAAGCTTACATACAAAAGGACAGACATCAGCGGGAAGCAACTTAGTTTTATACTACGTAAAGATGAAGAAGTATCATTTAAGTATGAATTTAATTATTTATACTAGGTATTATCAAACAACATTCTATTTTTAGTAATACACTCAACGACAATTAATGTTGTCATGAGTTACGATACTCTCGTCACCCCTATACACAATTTCTTTGTTTGTGCTCACATTACCAAGTTAATGCGGTTACTGTCACAGGATTTAATTAATTTCATCCTTTCACATAATGTACGAAACTGTTTATAATTAAATATGGAACACAAAGACGTTGAGGTTGCTTCAGTTAAGCAGCTTAATGTCTAATAAGATTTTATGATAATTATTTCATTATAAATACATGGCGTTTATATGCGAATTAATTAACGTAAGATATTGCTTACTGTAAGGTACAGACAGACAGACTTATAATTGAGGAGTAGGCTTATCTTATACTATAATAATAAAAAGGAAACATTTGATTGTTTGTTTGTATAGAATAGGCTCCGAAACTACTGGACCGATTTGAAAAATTCTTTTACCATTAGAAGCCGACATTATCCGTGATGGACATAGGCTATTTTTTACCGCGGGAAAATGCTTCATTCCTACGGGAAATCTAAAATAAAAGTAAATACTAGCAGCTTGGCCCGGGAGATAGCGCCATCTATCCAAAATACGGTAGATGGCGTTTTATACTTTTTCTACGCGGACGAAGTTGCGAGCACCAGCTAGTTATTAATAAGGGAGCTCCATTTTGTCGAAAACACGAACGGAATACGAGTAAGTGCGACACAAATTAATGACAGCTATCAGAGCCATCTATCAAGCCCGCCAATAAAAGTGTCCACTGCACTCGGCGAGCCCGTCTAGAAAGAAGTACGAGTGGTACGAGTGTGGCCATGAAACATTTTACCGATGACAACACACTGTTAGAACTTCTATTAGAAACAGAGTAGTACCTAGATGAGTAGATTTTCCGGATTTTCCCAGTAGTACGTAGCGTTGAAGAAGTTACTTAGTTCGGTGGGAAAATTTAGTAATTATTTAATCCCAATAGTCCCAATATTCCCAAATATGGCCTTTCAATTTAATCGAGCACCGAGACGAGTTATACTGTAATAATGTGCTTTTTAGAATTGCTTAAATAAGGGGTAGAAATAAGGTGATTCATATACTTACCTAGGATTGATTTCATTAAATTTCCAATACTTATATAAATTTTGCGGCATTAAAATATCTTTTTTTTTATATAAATCTAAGTATGTATACCTACTAATATAAAGAGAGGAGACCTTTAGTATTACTACTACTAAGTAGTTAGTCCAATTACTAAGTAGTTAAGTTAGTAAATAAGTGCCTATTGTATCTAATTGTACATTTGTCGTAACATTCACAGTACTCAAGTATCTCTAATATGTCTAAAGTCTAAGTCTAAAGGGAGTCTTAATGACTTTGTAATCCATTTATAGTTAAGTAGTGGAAAAAAATCGATTAATTTCTTATTTATTCCAATAAACGTTCTTATTATTATTAATGACTACCTATAGTTTTCATTAAGACTCAAATTTGCATCCATTTTAAAGTTACATATTAATGTTTGCACTTTACTTATCGCAACTTATGCCACGCGAGTATGTCCTTAATTTGCGATGAATCTGTAGCAATGTTGACTCGAACTTATCGGTCAGTGTACACTTTGTTGTGGCATCGAGAACTCGTTAAATTTCTGTATACCTACTTTTAATATTAGAGTGCTTTAACTGAGAATGTTTTTATTTGTGAAAAGGTTTTTGTGATGGATCTAGAAAGGCAGCCGTTGTTGCAACAAGCAGACCATGACGTCAGGTGTAGGAGGTTTAGGTAGGTGTCTATTTACAACTATACAGGATATTTTGTTATGATCTATTTTCAACTTCAAAAAAGAAAGAGGTTCTAAATTCGACTACGTTTTTTTGGTATGTTTGCTACGCGATTATTCCGCCAATTAGATATGAATTGATTTTGATGATTCTTTTTTTGTTTCAGAGATAATCCCATATAGATTTTATGAAAATTGATTTAGCAATTTTTTTGAAAAATCAAAAACAATAATTTTGTATATATTTTGTTACGCGAATTGATTTTGATGAATGAATAGATCTTTTTTTGTTTGGTGGGCAATACTTCAGAGGTGATCCCATATAAAATATAATTATTTATTCAGCGCTTTTAAAACAAATCTAAACCAATAATAAAATTTTGTAGGTACATTTGTCACGCTATTATTCAGACATTTATGAATAAACATATCAAACATAGCCTAACTTGAGACTAAACATTAAGTAATAAAAAAATATATAAAAATCGTCCGAGAGCTAGACGATCCTCTTGGCGGTAGGTGGCCACCGTCGCCTATAACATAAGCAACCCAATATAGTATGTACAATCAAGGATAACAAATTATGAAGAGATAGTTAAATGAGCTCTTTCATCCCTTTATACTAACTCTCCGAAACACAACAACACACATGCTGTCATTTACGTTAAAAAACTAGTCATTTTTTAATGTAATAATGCATAAAAAAATGAGCACCGACGCACGACTGGAGTAATTTAATAAATATAATTAAAACATATATTAACATGTATTGAAACATATTGTAGCCTGTATACGTAAAGTGTGACATGTCGTCGGCCTAACTCGTTAATCTGCTAACTCACATTTTGCAGTTTTCAGGAGGAAGAAAAGATGGAATGATTTAACAAAAAAAAAAAAAACCGCCGAAAAAACTGAAAAGCATAAAATAATCTTATTACCATTTTACCTAAGTAATTTTGAGTCGCCGCGCCGCGCCGCCGCGCATCACTCTTTACGTAATTTTTGCTTGTTTGGCGCCGACTCAAAATTACTTAGGTAAAATGATAATAAGATTATTTTATGCTTTTCAGTTTTTTCGGCGGTTTTATTTTTTGTTAAAAAGTTTTATTTTATATTTTTTTGTGGCTATAATCTAATATTTACTAAATGCTTAATTTTTAATTTTCCCACCCTTAGGGTAGGAATTTTTTTTCCAAATTTATACAAGACCAACTTCGAGGTATACCCTATCCATTAAAGAAAGAATTATCAAAATCAGACTACTCTGTAAAAAGTTATGCGTGGTTATACGCTACAATCGGTGAGTGAACAATCAATCATCCCCTGTTTTCCTACCCTTAGGGTTGGAATATTTTTTTTTTTTCAAATTAAAATGGGACCCCCTTGGGGTGCACCCTTTCAAATAAAAAAAGAATTATCAAAATCGGACAACCCTGTCAAAAGTTATGCGTGATACATAAAAAAATTAAATAAAAAGAAATATATATACTCGTCGAATTGAGTACCTCCTCCTCCTTTTTGTTTTTCGTTTTCGTCGGTCGAAAATGTTGTGCGTCGCATCAGAGATTTGGAATGAGCGACATTATCAGTACAAAACTTAGGATTTAGCAGGTTTTCTTAGTGAAGATTTGCTATTAGTCAGAAAGCAGTTTTTCACATTTTTAGTTTGATAATCGTCGTTATTTATTCACCAAACGGTAGATAATCTTGTCGAAAAATATAAAAACTGAAATTGCCCAAAAATGGTTAACGAATTAGGCCGACGATGTAGCATTTGATTTTACTCCCATAATTTTTCATACTCCGGGCTTTACCTATATGTGAAGTAAACTCCTAAATCTCAATTTTTTTTTACAGACGGCTCACATATGAAGAAGTGCTCCGCGCTCGTGACCAACTGAGCTGGCGCAGGGCACGATGCTGTCTTGTGTTTCTATTTTGGGCAATAATGGCCATGTTTCTGTCCATAATCGTCTGCATTCTCATCACGTCACCGAAGTGCAGTGCTGACGATGCAGTCATCAAGTCGTTGCCATCTGTGCCCCCGGTTCACATGACTTTTGCACCGCTTATATCCAGTGGAAGAATCTTGAATGACAAAAATGTTTATTCCTTGTAACCAGTTGCAATTATCTGCAGGTACAGTCTGGGTAAGAAAGGTTCGTCACCCGAAAGTCGACATTAGCTTTCACTTTAGTTAGTGCTTTAATTCCAAAAGGTACTAAGAGTCTACGACTTGATAAAGGAATGAATTTGAAAATTGACTAAGGTTTTCGTACCCCGACTGTACATATCTATACTAATCAATACTAATAATAAATCTGTAAGTGTTAGGTATTGTATGTATGTTCCTCTATAACTCTTAAATGATTTTCATGAAACTTGGTAGATAAACATTAAGACGTACGAGACACAGGATGGGATACTTTTTCTTCTTCAACGCGGACGAAGTCGCGGGCGTCAGCTAGTTGTTAAATAAAGTCGCTGTCCGCTAATGCTAACTTCTTCTATAAACTACTTACCCAATGGATGTTGATACTATTGTCACTGTTTGAAAGAGCGACGAGGAATGTAAGGTGTATAAAATTTTCAGAAATAAAATTGCATACTTGCGGGTCGTTATAATAAATCTATAGATAGTAGATACTTTATGCGTACAGCTACAAAGCGTGAAGACTTCCCCTGGATTCGTCTAAATGTAAACGTTCAACCGCTTATGAAGTTTCTTATCTATATACTAATATTATAAAGAGGAAAGATTTGATTGTTTGTTTGTATAGAATAGGCTCCGAAACTACTGGACCGATTTGAAAAAATCTTTTACCATTAGAAGCCGACATTATCTGTGATGAACATAGGCTTCTTTTTACCGCGGGAAAATGCTTCATTCCTACGGGAAATCTAAAGTAGCAACTTGGCCCAGGAGATAGCGCCATCTATCCAAAAACAAGTGAAGCTACTAACATGACAACTGCTTGGTGTCATTTTTAGATGGCGTTTTATACTTTTCAACGCGGACGAAGTCGCGAGCACCAGCTAGTAATATTAATAATTACGTTTGAATCAATTTAAATATTTGCCTTTGAAGTAGGCAATAAATTGTCGATAAAAAAGAACTTAAATGCAACTCGCACTTGATTATATAGTTTCAGTAATCGATTGTAAAGAAAAAAATCAGAAATGTTTAAAAAAAATCAACTTATTCAAAAAATGACTTTTATTTCAGTGTACCAAAAATACATCCTTGTAACTAATATAAAACTGTTTGTAGTAAAAATACATTATTTTATCCGTAAAACTATTTTAAATATGTTAAACTTTTTCAGTTTCAACGTAACTTAAGTTACACCTAAGTAAATCTTGTTATGGCACTGTAACAAAATTCAATATTTATCTTATTAATTATACGAAATCTTTACCTCAGAAAATTACTGCAGTTTGCAAAGAACAAATTTATTTTATAGAAGTAAATGTTGGCGGTATGTATTTACTTTAAACTTTAAGGACGTAAATGGTAACCGTCACCATAAACATCTAGATTGTAATTATTTAAAAAAAATGTTGAAAATTAAATGCATGAAGGAGATTTTTATAATTTGATAAATTCCTTATTTATAATAGCCTCACTTTTGCTCGCAACTCAACTAATATACTAAGTTAGTACAGAAAATAAATCTAAAATCAACATTACGTTATGAAAACACTCATAGTATTAATAAATTTGAACATACGACACTTAACTAGACAACTCCTATCAAATAAATAAAGAGAAAACAATTCTCTTGTAAATTTATTACTTAGATCTATTTAAAATCTTTGATTATAAACACAGATAAACATAATATTTCAAATCTCAATATATATACTGCTAAAATGTGTATTTAAATAAAGTTGTTTTCAAACAGAAATTCACTTGGGACTTCTCACCGTGATCCCTTTCATTCGAATATTATCTCTTCGGGGTAGTACAGTCGAGGTAAGAAAATTTTAGTCACCTTAAATAAAGTCTTGAGGTTTATTTTTTAATTTATACATAGTTAACTATGATTTGTCAAAATGTAGCTTGTTGATATTCGAAATTACCAAAAGAAACATTAGTGTTCTAATTGCAACGTCAAATTTATGTCTTTTTCGTCAGTCCGTTGGCGTCAGTCCTTTGTGAGGTTGTCCTATTGCGCCAGGTACTGATATTTTTTGTTTTAGAGCAATTTTATCTTTATTTATTTCCTGAAATTTAATCTTACTTGCCATCCAGTCATTTAATCTTTAGTAGACTCTTAGTACCTTTTGAAAGTAAATAATTATGAGTGATTATGCAAAAGTAGGGTAACTCTTGAGGATATATTTTTGTTTACTGTAGTTATTAAATCAAATTCCTACAAATTCGGGTTTTTAAGATTTAAAATCGGGCCAGTCACTTTTTCAAGTAGATTGTGAAATATTCTGTAAAAATTTAAGTATGTAGATTCTAGAATTTCAGAATTTTACTGCCAAATGCCAACAAACACCTGGTTTAATTAAATGACTTGCCATCCATTTCGGGAAATAAATAATGTTAAAAGTGCTCTAACAAAAAACAAAAAATATCAGTACCTAGCGCAATACCTGACAAAGGACTGACGCCAACGGACTGACGAAAAAGACATAAATTTGACGTTATAATTAGAACTAATGTTTCTTTTTAGACTTGGTAATCGGCACAAAATTGTCAAATACGGTAAAAGTTAACGCTAAAGTGCGCGACCAGAAGGTCGAAAGCGCCCGTAACTAAATGCGCATCAAGTCATTGGTTTATCAATCAAATTCAACACGAAAGTAACTAATAGGATTGCGAGATTTTTGACGAAATTCCACCATTTAAAAAATTGAGTTTCATTCGGTTTGCAATTGAACAAATCAAGTTAATGTTTCAGTCCTTAGAAAAAGTAAAAATTAACGCTTATCGCGTATTGTCATTTGTCATTGTAAATTTTTATTTTACTTATTTGAAGTAACTTAACAAAAATTCAGTCTGTATTTATATAAACGTGTAAAAAAACATTTATAAAATAGAAAATGGGTATGCAATACATACATACACACATATTTTTACGGCAATTAGTGAAGAGGACGTCAAAGCACTATTTAATTAAACAATATATAATACTGTTAGACCGCATTACGAGTCCAAGATTTTTTAAGACGTTATTTCGAAATCTTATTTCAATTACTTAAAAAATAAATAAATAAATAAATATTATTAGTTCGTATACGAACCTTAACTGGTTACAATTTTAATGTACATATTTCAACATTATCACTTAAAAATAAAATGCAAATCCCAATATTTGTTTTTATACTTATAATTTTTTTTATTATAAGCCGAAGAGTTTGTTTGTTTGTACGTATTAATCTCAGAAACTACTGGTTCGAATTGAAAAATTATTTTTGTGTTGGATAGTCCATTTATCGAGGAAGGCTTTAGTATAGGCTATAGAGAAAGCGGACGAAGTCGCGGGCACCAGCTAGGTAGGTAGTGGGTAATATAAATAAATGTTAGGTAATAAAACGCAACACATTGTCAGGTATCGAATATAGCGCGTACAAATGAGTTTCGTTGCGATTTTTATTGTTTCGGTTACTGCGCGCTTCATTTGCGAGCTCCTTGCGAGCCTCCTCCCACAACTCGCGATTTTTATCGAATCTGAAATTAAATTAGACAAATTCATTATATGTGTGCCAGAGCCCATTTCCTAATCCTAATATCCTTATCCTTATCCTTAGAAGCTACACATTTTCAGCACCTGTCGCGTTGCTTGTGTTTATAGCTAGGTGACGGTAGCTAATATATTAGCAAATAATATACCATCAAGTGCACAGTCAGCCTGTGTATCTGTCGGCGGCCGATCGTATAATCCGGCAGATCGTGAAATGGCGGAGTTTCTTTCATGAAGTTACAAAGTAATCAAAATGTGCCTATCAAATAACAAAACCTTATAACCGCTTCGATTTGTAAGAGTCGTGGTGCCCCTAGAGAGCTTGACTCGTTTTATTTAGAGAAAGTATCGCAATGATTTAAAAATAAACATTATACAAGAAGAGGAATTTGTCGTATTATACGAAATTGTAGGATAAATCCGACTCTGACGGTTAAAGAGTTCAAAAACCAATCACAATATCACATCTCAATGGGCAGCTAAGTCGACGAACGATATACTTCTAACGATCTGACTGATATTAGTTAGATATCACGATCCGCCTAGGCACATCACAAACTACCGGATTATACGATCGGCCGCCGACTTATCGATATCGAGTTTAACTTAAAAATATAAAAAATCTATCAATAAATAATCGAAGACTCGTTAAAAAGTATTACCTATAATACGGCAAGTTTTAGAATATAACAGTTTCATATAATATACAAATTGCTGGTCCTTCGCGCCAGATTTTTAGTGGCGATAATAAAGGCCGTACCTTTTCTATTGTCGTAGTGAGGAAAGTCTACATATCGTTATTGATCAATAATAAAATCGAAGACTTGTTTACTACCAATAATGTCACATATATTATACATTGTTGGTCCTTCGAGCCAGAAATTAGTAGTTTTTTTTTTAATAATACCGACAGGCTTATTATCTAAATACCTCTTCTGAGTGACAGGCGTTAAATGCGAAAATTTTGTGCAATCATTAATTTTTACGCAAACCACACTAGTGTTACGAGCTACGTGATACGATTTAGTGAGATATTGCACAAATTATTCGCCTGTCTCTCGGCAGAGGCATTTAGATAATAAGCCTGCCGGTTGGTGATAATAGTAAAGAGTTAGGTCGTACTGTTTCTCGAGGGCGTCGAAGGCTTTTTCGATGTCGCGTGCGTCGAGAGGTGCGTCGAGCCGCGCGGCGAGAGCCCGCACGTCGTCGGAGCTACACAGCAGCGCGATTATGTGCACTCGAACGCCCGGCGCCACGCGCAAACCCGCGCGGTTCAATTGGTATGTCGTCGTCCCTATTATCTGAACATGGGACAACGGTATGCGTTTCAATAATGAGCCGCGTATCCACTAGAGGCGGCCTCGGGCTGAGCGGCTGCCTCGCTCCGAGGCCGCGCAAGTGGAGACGCTGCCTCAACCTGAGGCGCGCCGCGACACGAGGCCTCAGTCTGAGCCGTGCATTTGATTGAGACGGGCGTGTTGCCTCGGGTCGCAATGGACAACGAATCAACAATAAAATTATACGAGTGTCACCGTTTTTAACCTTATGCCGCTGTTATTTAAGTCTATATTAATTTTTCAAATTTTAGTCAACATCTACAAATATTATTGTGTATGTGTATAAAAAAACTTGATCCGCTTGATCGCTTGATCCGCTCAGCTTGATCAAGCTGAGGCGCGATCCGCAACGTGCCTGAGGCTGCTCAAATGGATACGAAGCTTTAGAGCAGGTACACACTAGGCGTTTTGAAGCGCGCGCTTCGAGAACTATGAAGTTCTAATGCAACGCCAAGCGCTCTCAATGTGTACTAGCTCTAAAAACTTCATAGTTCTCAAAGCGCGCGCTTCAAAATACCTAGTGTGTACCAGCTGTTAACGTCGACATTCACAAAATCTATTTAGGATGTAATTCGCAGAAAATTTCTTCTAGTGTTTTTTTTGTTTGTATACAAACAGAAACAGCTAAATCTAGACTATCTAGGTGGCTAGGTGGGTCTCTTGTGACTTATTAGATAGATTAGGCAGCTAGATAGACCTTAGATAGCTAGACAGTCTGTACTGACCTGAGATTCATAAAATTTCTTCGGTTTGATGAGCCGATCGCCTCCGGTCACGAAAGTAATGTAAATGTTGGGTGGTTTTTCACCATCAGACCAATTCGAACTGTTTGAACCTGAAAAATATAATACCAAAATTAATTCGCTGGTATAATGACGACAAGTTGTTAAGGAAAGACCTCTGTGAAATAATAGTAGGTGTACTGTTGTGCTTGTGTTTCAGTGAGTGAGTAAACCAATCCAAAGCCCATGGACCTTTCCTAATCCCTTATATTTGGCTACGTACTTGAAGCACCTATGGTAGGTGGTGGCCACCTAACAGTCACCAAAGTATACACTTGGAACACTTACCGTCTGAATTTCGCGCATTAGCATTTAATAATTGTTTGACGAAGTCAAGCACGTCAATGTATGGCATCTTCTCATTGCCGACACTGAAACGATAATGAAATTGGTTGTCATTATTATGCACAATAAATAAGAATGCAATATTGTAAGTACATAATAAAGGTAACGGTAAAACAGTCACCGGGCGTCGTTGATGCGGTAGGTGAGATGCATGGTGACGTCGCCTTCGATGACGACGTGCGCGCCGGTCAAGTTGTGCACGTCGTTGCGGTCCATCTCGGTGTCGGGCGCAGGCCACGTGACGCAGCGGATGCGCGAGTCCCACAGCTGCTGCGCGAGACGCGCGCGTCTGTTTGCGGCGGCGTACTCGCGTCCAGTGCCCGCCGCTTCCGATACGCACACGCACACTATCGCCGGCTGTCAACAATAATATATATATTATAGTCTGTCTGGTACGGCTGTAACCAGACAATCAACTGTCTGGTAATCAGCCATTACCAGACAGTTGATATACTACATAGATTACTTTTTTTTTTTTGCAAATACATACAAATATAAAACATCCAAACGTGTCGTCCGAATCTTATCACGTACTTACGTCAACAATTTGCAATGGCGGTGCCAACTCCACCACACCCTTGCCTAAAACGGCGACTATCTTTTCCAAATACATCGTAAGACCGACTGACGTTGTGTTCAACGGTTCTTCTGTGTCCAACATTTGTTTCCAATACTGTTGAACTAGTGCATTGTATCTGAAACATTAACAACATAACACTTATAATAGTATCAAATTGGTTATTTGAGGTAGTATTTTAATAGAGTTTAAAATGAATGATAATACCATATTATCTCATAATATACATAAAGTATTCTTTAATTCCTTATTAATGGGATAATTTAAGAACGAGCTCTTATCATAATATTCGAGCACTAAATACAAAGAGTTATTTCAATATGGTCTTTTGCAATAGAGAGGTTACAGACAAAAGCACCATTCTACTTTTATTATACATCTTGGAGGTCCTACTGTGTTGGCTGGATTCTCGTAGGAAAATTGCAATTATTTTTTCACTCAAGGCACTCAAAGTGAGACACGACACGAACCTGATGGTTTTGTTAAATCTACGAAATAACACAAGGACTCTCAGAGCACTGGCCGCCTAGTGCGCATGTAACCTTACGATGCTCACCTCCCCCCCACTCCGATGAGACTGCCGTATCGCCGTCTAGACGAAGAGCAAACCACATACATCTGCCAGAACACGCCGCAGTGTTGCTCCGCGTTGTACGCGAGGAACGGAGCGACGCGCATAGGCACCTGACAAGCAGACAAGACAGAACGCCTATATACGGTGACTATAATAGCGGAGCCTTAGTAATTGAAATTGAATAATTATTTTTCGGCAACACATTGAATATAATTTAAAAACAGGACTGACACACCATCTGGCCCTGTTTGTTATAAAATAACGCATAAGTAAACTGCTAAAAGATTCTGATGAAACTTGACCAGGATTGGCTATTGGCATTTGGCACGCATTATTTTTAAAGTGAAAATTTATTTAGCCCGGCTTGGGCAGTTTAGTTTTTTTAGGTAAAACAGTAAACTCCACACAATATCACAGTGGTTTTATATACAAAATTTATTTTAGACAAACCGCACAAGAGGGTTTAGTTAGAGGATAATTTTTTCGCATAGTAAAAATACACTATGCAAAAAATAATTGTAGTTTTGTATGAAAAGTATAACTCGCGTTGAGGAACTAAGCGATACTGCGCCGGCGCAGGAAATTTTTTTTTTTTTTTTAATTAAAAAAAAAAATCAAAACAAGTTTTCAATTATTTATTTTCTTTTATACATATAAAAAAGACGTTAGAAATAGACACTTACATCGCAGCCTAAAGCCTTCGCGTTCCTCTGAAGCTCTTCAATCTGCGCGCAAGCGTCGGTCGCTATTTGGGTCAACTTTGGGTCTTTTATGAGGTTGGTGACCATTTCTTTCATGTCGCTGACATTCACGTCAGTCTCCATTAGCAGCAGTATATTGTTCACCACAACGTACGATATGCACAGAGACGTCAGATGCGTTTCTAGTTGCATTTTTGTTATACGACCTGTTTTAAAAGGAGAATTTCGTCTTTCAAATAGTACCCAATACATTGTATACAGAAAAAATAATCAAATAACTTGATTAAAAAGAGCTTGTTGTCCTCATTGTAAACTACTTTTTAAATCATGAAATCGAGAACTTTTTTTTTTTTTTTTTTTTTTTTATGTTAAGGTCGACAGACAGGCTGACGGTCCACTTGATGGAAGGTGGCTACCGTCGCCTATAACACAAGCAACGCCATAAGTGCTACAAGTGCGCTGCTGACCATAGAAGGATTAAGGATAAGGGATAAGGAAGGGAAGGGGGTAATGGGCTCTGGCATCCCTTACTCACTCACCGAAACACAACAGCACATATGCTGTTATTTCACGGTGGTATTCTGTAAGGGGGAGGTTACTGCCGCCAGACGGGCTGCCCAAATGACTGCGAAACGCAGTGTGCCCTACCACTACTTTTCAAATCCAGACCAGAGTCAATTTTGAAAATTATATTAAAATTTCCAAAGTTGACCCCGCCGGTAATCGAACCCGGGGCCCCTGGAACGTTAGGCAAGCACCCTTGCCACTCGTCCAACGGGCTCGTCGAACTAGCTCGAAGTGAAAAATATATAAATTTTCTGCGGGGCCTGTATGGTACATAATATTTTTATTTTAAATGAAAGTCAACATACCGAAACTCATATCGACCAATACAGGATACACATCGGCGTGTTTATCCTCGGGCACGCCGCAGGATAGCAAAGCGACCGACAACAGTTGTCTATGGTTCAACTGCAGAGTCACCTTGAGGGAGCAAGCTGAGGCGGCACGACTCGCCACCACCAACAATTCTGCATCGGACCATAGAGAATCTGGAATTTTATAATCAACTCATTTGAACCTGAGCAAGCATCCAATTGTTGAAATTTAATACGTATTTTTCATGTGTAACATCTTTCCTTTCGCTTTCCTGCAACTCTCAGAAATAGAGGAGAACGGCTCTGGCATCCCTTAGAGCGCTACCTCACCGGGACGCCACGGCCACGTCGCTGGCGACGTAGGTTGGCTATCCACGGTCGCCAAATTAAGTGGCCAATGACATCTTAGCTACCGTCTGTTAGTTTTCGTATAGAGAATGGACGCTTTTGTATTTCAACAATGAACCTCCGGTATCGAAACTCATTCCTTTTACCTTTAAGAGAAACATGATAGTTCTGAGTACTAGTACAAATAAAAACAATATCTTACATTCAACACTAAATTATTTTCAAAACAATTATGAAATATGTCACTATTCAACACCAAATGCAGGAATTGGACAAATCTTATCAGGTCTAGACAAAAAACTTAAATATTTTAATAAGGATGACTACTGTGTGATAATGATTGGAGAACGCGATTTCGAAATTACGCAGAATTACTTAGAATTAATATTAGAAATAAAACAAACGTTACAAAATTACACTAACACTAATATCCTAATATGCTCACCTACTTATAAATACGGCAACAACACTCACATGTATAACTCGAGAGTTGAGCATTTTAATAATTTGTTATACTTGGATCTCTTAACAAATAAATATGCTTATTTTATAGATAGCAATAAGAATCTTAAAAATGATTTTACCACGTTTAGATACAGTGGAATAATTAACCGTCTAGGAATGAAAACGATATTTAAAGATTTATATAATACAATTGCGGACATTAATAACTACAAAGCCACAAGTATTAATTTAGAAAAACAAAAAGATTTAAGTCAGTCGAAAACCAACACTATCCAAGAAACTGAAGAATCCATATAATCGAAACAGGATTTTTAGAAAACAGGCTCCACATTCTACATCAAAACATAGCTGGTCTTATTAATAAATCAGACTTACTTACTACTAATCTCCAAATATTTAAAGAAAATGGAAAGAACATTGATGTGATATGCATTACGGAACATTTCATGCAGGTTGGATACGAAGAACTTTGTGACTTGCCTAATTATACCATGGCTGCATGTTACAGCCGTAACAATGTGAAAAGAGGAGGAACATGTATATTTGTAAAGAGAAACTACACATATAAAAAACTAATAGATATAGAAAATTTGTCAATTTCAGGGATATTTGAATGTTGTGCTATAGAACTTATACATTATAAAATAATTATTGTATGCATATATAGAATCCCAAAAACAAATTTAGACGTTTTCTTTGATAAATTTGAGCAACTGCTGATCTATTTACAAAAACTAAAAAAAGAAAAATGTCATTATTGCCGGAGACTTTAATATAGATATCCTGAATAACAATAACACTACATCCGAGTTTCTATGTCTGTTGCTAAGTTTTGGCCTTAAACATGAAATTAAAGAACCGACAAGGATAGCAAGTAATACTTGTCTAGATAATTTTATCCATGACCTCAAAAAATGTAAGTCTGAAGTAATAGAACTAGCTCTGTCTGACCACTCTGCTCAAATATTAGAAACGCCTGTTGTAGAAACTCACATATGTAATTATTGGCGTTTTAGGAAAAGGGATTATTGCAATGAAAATTTAGAAAAATTCAATAAATATATTAGCGACTGGAATTTTTCAGAAATATACACAACTGATAATCCGAATATTGCTTATAATATATTTATTGATAATTATAAAATGATCTATGAACTTTGTTTTCCTTATAAGCTTATAACAATAAAAGCAAATTATAAAATTAAATGGCTGTCGAAAGGTTTGAAATTATGTAGCAAGAAGAAAAGGAATTTATTAGACGTTTATAGAAGAAGTCCGAACGAGATAAATAAAAATAAATATAAGAAATATTCATCGTTATTTAAAAAGATCATTATGTTAACTAAAAAGTCTCAAAATAACTATACTATTATAAATTCTCAAAATAAAAATAAAACAGCCTGGCAAATTATAAATAGAGTAAAACGAGATCGACCCAGAGATACTTTTACTGAAATTAATCATGAAAACAAAGTAGTATCAGATCCAGTAATAATGTGTAACATGTTCAATGATTATTTTGTGGATAAAATTAAGCCCTTGTCAAATACAAAACATATAAATTCCAACATAAGTACAAGAACTAACTCAATGTTTTTAAGTCCTTGTACGCCAATAGACATAAAAAATATAGTCAATACCTTAAAGAATACTAATAGTGTTGGTTGGGATGGAATTGCTACAAAGGTAGTAAAATACACGATCAAAAATATAGCGGGTCATCTCAGTCATATTATCAATCTTTGTATTTTTGAGGGACTATTTCCAGAAAAATTGAAGACAGCGGTTATAACACCAATTTATAAAAATAAAGGGGACAAAGGGCATTTGGTAAATTATAGACCTATAGCACGGATCCCTGTTTTCTCAAAAATATTTGAAAAGTACATTTACAAAGAAATAAGTAACTATATGGAAAAGTTTAATATATTAGCAAAGGAACAACATGGATACAGGAAAAATAAAACAATAAATGAGGCTATTTTTAAATTCTTAGATATAATTATGACAAATGTAGATACTAAATCCCACATATGTGCTATATATATGGATATGACGCAAGCATTTGATCATGTAGACCACCTAATTCTTCTTGAAAAACTAGAAAGTTATGGAATAAGAGGTAATGTACTAAATCTAATAAAATCATACCTACACAATAGGAAACAAATTACTGAGATTAGTCGAATAAACAGAGATAATAAATCACATGAAACATTTCTATCTAATGAACGTACTCTAAAATACGGCGTCCCACAAGGTAGTGTTTTGGGACCATTATTATTTATAGCATATATTAATGATCTACCAAGAACTGTTGATCATCCCATGTGTCTTTTTGCCGACGATAGCACAATGATAATAAAATGCAGATACAAAGAAACCTATAATGATGACATTAACGCTGCTTTAAGAAAGATTATATTTTGGTTAAAAAACAATAATTTAAAAATCAATTTGCTTAAAACTAATGTCATGCATTTTAGTCAAAGGGAATGTGCTAAACCATATTTGAACATACATTATGAAGATGAAACTATTAAAGAAATTAACACAACAAGATTTTTAGGCCTAGAAATTGACAGTAAATTAAATTGGAAATCTCATATTGATGGTCTCAGGAAAAAACTAAGTAAACAGGCGTATGCCCTTTATGAATTATCTAAAACTGTAAGAATTGAAGCTATCTTATTGGCATATTACGGGCTTGTCGAATCTATGCTCAGGTATGGACTTCTATTCTGGGGAAACTCGACTGAGAAAATTTTTATTTTCAAAGCACAAAAAAGATGTATTAGAGCAATGTTTAAATTAAAAGTAACCGACAGTTGTATGCCCTATTTTAAACAACATAAAATACTAACACTGCCTTCGCTTTTTATATATGAGGATATATAAAAAGCGAAGGCAGTGTTCTTGTAGCCGATATGAGCTTCTTGTAGTGGCTGGATTCTACGCGTTGTATATGTAAAAGCAAACCCTATCTTATTTAGACGAGTTTCAGAGCACAGTAAAAGAACTCAAAGAGATCCAAATAGACTGTGTATTCGCAAAGCACACACAGCTCTTATGCACAAAAGTGTTTTTTGTCTAGCACCAGTCATTTACAACAAGATCCCGAACAGTATTAAGGAGCTCAATATTAATTTATTTAAAAAGAAAATGAAAGAATTACTAGTGAAAAAATGTTACTATGACTTAAAAGATTATATGTGTGATAATTTAGTGAATATTAGTAGTGAGTGATTGTTTAATTTGATATGTAGTGTTCCAAAAATATTTGCACATCCTAAAGGGTAGAATGTAGCGAGCCTAATCCATTGTAAAACCATTATTGTAACCTATATTCAGGAAATAAATTATTATTATTATTATTATTATTATTATAAAATCACACAAAATTTTAACATTTTAAATTTAAAACAAACGCGGCCACCGCTTTGGACACTGAGCGAGTGAGACGCAGTTTACTCCGCATACACTTTACTGGCGACGTCTCCAGAGTCTCCAGTCTCCACGTTAGTGGCCACGCTTCCAAGCCATCGCCAAGAGCGTTATCTGTCGTACACTTCAATATAAATTATTGGCCACTTGGCCTTGGCGTCCCGGTGAGGTAGGGCGCTTACTCGCTCACCGACACAACAAAAAACAAACAACAGATCGTCTGTAAGGGAATGCTTATTGGTGAGGCTACGTACTGCAATGTGATGTCCTGCACTGGAAATTTTAATTCATTACTAACCAGTCTTTGGTGTTACAATATCGAAAACACTCTCCACAATCTCCCTGGGATGAAATCGCTGGGCCTTTTGTCTGTAGACGTGCTCTGTTGCATAGCGACGCATGTACTTCACTTTGGAGAATGCAACATGTCTGAAAAGTGTGCAAGTGACAAAAAAAGCTCAGAAGTGACGAATGTTTTGCTTGCTGTGAATGCTTGATTTGTGGGAAAGGACTTTAGCCTAAAATTGAAAATTTAATAAATGTGCCATCTCAAATTAAGGAACATCTTAACTACACAAGTTATATCAGCAATTGCATTGAAGAAATAAAAATTGACGGAAATAATAATAATAATAATTTATTTGTTGATCATATTATGTTTGGACGACCAGAAAAGTGCTTTATCAGTTTCTATAACAAATTCCATTAATTTCAAAATTCGCTAAGGCTTAGATTCGAAATAGGTATTGATTACTGATTGACATAATTGTCACTTTGAATTTTCAAAAGAAAACAGACGTTATCATTCTACAAAATACAAAGAATGTTCAATCTTGGGGTGGCAAAGCACTTTATTTGTCCAGTTTATTACATAATAGGTATTTTAATTAATACTTGATCCATAATGACCTACCATTACTGGCATACAAAATCCTTTATCTTAAATCTAATTTATCTAATGAATGTAGTGAAATAATGAAAATTAAATCTGAGGCCTACGTTCGGATACCTTAACAGATGCAAAATGCGCGAACCATATAAAAAGGAAAATACCTAGCGAAAGGCAGTCTCAAATCGTGGGGTAGATGACAAACAGCTCCGTCCGCCGCCATCACGACAACAGCCTTCGGGTTCTGCTCCCATCCGGGAGCTTTCGGCACGAGCAGTTGCGTCGCGAACTCCGACGCGCCGTGTCTTTTGTATACCTGGACCAATTTACATTTAGAACTTAAGGTGAAACAAGTCGGCGGCCCGAAATCATCCCTCTCATGGCTAAAATGCGTCCTGTCTCACACAGCACAAAGCGCGGGAAGAGCAGTTGAGTGAGATGCACAGTGATTCATACCAAAAATAAAATCACAAACAGACACTTGGGCCAACGCTTTTTTTAAACAAAACTACTGCATATATCTATTTCGTGTGTAGTTATTTGAACTCTTGAATAACTAATCAATGGTTTAAATGCAAATTATTTTGGAGTTTTTGTAAACTAGAGTGACCTATTCAATCTCAAAGTTGCATTAAAACTTGTGTTAAAATATGAATTTTTCAAGGATCATATTATCTTTTAAATTAATACTTTTCTTTTAAAGTTTGTATGCATTCGAACCTAGTTAACGACAAGATAAATCCGTAAACATAAAGTTAATTTACAAAAGTAAGCATGATACCACCAGCTAGTTAAATACAAATTAATCCAAAGGCCAAAGACTAATATTTAGTTTAGCAGCACACGTCTCTTACCGCTGCAAGTATATCCCTAACTGTGAACACGTGGGGCGACCTCGCCGTATCCTTGTTGTACGTCCGGTCTTCGGTCGGAGAGAGCTTTTGGTTGATGCAAGCCGATATGAGCTTCTTGTAGTGGCTGGATTCTACGCGTTGGTGTTGAAATACGTACGACACGAATCCGTGGGCTTCGAACTCGAAACGGGAACTGAGGGGCATGTGGGGACTGTTAAGCAGCTCCTTGCAAGTAGGTCGAGCGTATGGGTCGTGATTCAGTAGCCATCTGAAATTCGTATTCACCAAAAATATTCTCAAAAATAGGATAGCAAGATCACTTTTTTGAAGTCTTACTAACGTTTCGGAAACAAAATAGCGTTCTAGAAGAAGAAACGGCAAAAGAAACTCCCAGCTATAGTGAAATTACAACTGTGCCAAATTCAAAAATACATACTAACAA
The DNA here is from genome assembly GCA_918317495.1 of Synanthedon vespiformis. Taxonomy (NCBI): domain Eukaryota; kingdom Metazoa; phylum Arthropoda; class Insecta; order Lepidoptera; family Sesiidae; genus Synanthedon; species Synanthedon vespiformis. The sequence continues at coordinate 1,479,581 of OU906962.1, forward strand.
CTAGCTGGTGCCCGCGACTTCGTGTGTTGTTTTGCTGTGGTTATCGACTCGATGCGGTTATAGACTCGACAATTGTCTACTTTGGTATTCACTAAGCACATGTCAAAATGTCTACGACGTTTTTTCCATAGTTATACATGTCGATGAAGTTATTGGCGCGTTATTGTGTGGTTTTAAGTTTAACAAAGTACTATTTCTTATTTAATGTCGACTTTGAAGTCGACACGTTTTTAAAAACCACAGATAGAGAATAGGCCCGCTGGTGTCTCAGAAAACGTGTATGCAAAATTTCATGGTGATCGGTTCAGTAGTTTTTGCTTGAAAGCGTAACAAACAAACAAAAAAATTCACATTCACATTTACAATATTAGTGAGGACGATTTAATCACGTGCATTTTTAATAAAAATCAAAGAAGAAATCAATTTGAAATCAAACAAGTACATAATAATTATACTAACTTTAAAAGCGCAATTTGGCTAGAGTTCTCCTTCTTATTGAAGTCTTCGGGTATAATAATTTCCGGAGTCCTTATCTTTTCAATAACCTTAATCCTCTCCGAGCCAGTTTTGAACTGATAGAACATTTCCAAGAGGGTTATTCCCAACGAGTACAAGTCAACTTTTTGATTGTACATCACATTGCCGCTGGCCGATTGAAGTAATTCCGGTGCTATATACGACGGAGTGCCGAACTGAAAACACAATTATAATTCTCATAATAATAATTAAAAAAAAATATACCAGTCGCAGGACTGCACATCAGAATTTAAGAAATATTAAAAATGTTATTAAACGATTATATATTTACCCCACGAGTTAGAGACCCTTCCATTTCCCCTGATTCTGGAACTTTATCTGAAAAAATAAATAAAAAATAATAATGTTAGGTTTGGCATTGATGAATTGTAGTATTTATTATGCAGTCATTGTAATAGGAACTAGCTGTGTCCTACGGTTTCACACTTTTCTCAGTATGAAAAGTATCTTAATGTTAAATACAGGTAATAAACTATCTGTGTGCCAAATATTACCAAAATCCGTTCGGTAGATTTTAAGTCAAAGTGTAACAAACAATAACATACGTCACAAACTTTCGCATTTACAATATTGCTCGCGACTTCGCCCGCGTGACTTTACAAAATATAGTCTACTAGCTGGTGCCCGCGACTTCGTCTGCGTTGAACGATGAAAGGTACCCTATGTCCTTTCTGGCGTCCTAGACAACGTGTATGCAAAATTTCATGGTGATCGGTTCAGTAGTTTTTGCGTCAAAGAGTAACAAACATCCATACATCCACACATGCATAGTACGTATAGTACGGAAATACGAAAGTACGGATACAAATCTTCTCTCTTTATTTATTTATTTTATTTTAGGGAAATTTACAGGTATAATTACTTAATAATAGTGGTGAATAAACAAACTTAACCTAATAAAAAAAATCCACTTATAAATAACAAAAACAAGTGAAAAAATTACATATATAATATTAGTATTATTATTATGATAATCAATCACCGTTCACGGACAAACTGATTGTAGTCGCCAAACCAAAATCACCAATCTTCACGTGGTCTGAACTGTCCAAGAATATATTTGCCGGATTCAGATCCCTGTGAATCATCTTTTTCTCGTGAATGTGACGCAATCCTTCCACTATTTCGCGGAAGAGCCTCCAAGTTCTGGATTCGTCTTGACACAGGCCGTCGTTTATGGCCTTCCTTATGGTGTAGTTTTCGCACAGCTGCATTTGTATGTACAGATAATGGTTCAATGGCGGTGATCTTGTTCTAGTGTTGTCCGTCTCGAGTGTCACTTTCTCAAGTGACCGTGTCAAGGATTTGTCTCCCTCTTTGGAGTCTTTAAATTGTATTGAATCACTTTCTTCCTCTTCTTCTTCTTTCTTTTTACTGGAAACAGTACGTTCTAAATGAATATCAGTTGGAAATACTTTAATAGCAAATATTTTTTAAGTAGAGAGTAAGTTCTTTGCAACAATCGGAGGTTTAAACAATTGTTTCCAGCAGGAATCAAGGTATAATTAAAATTATAAACTAATCATGACTTTCTATTGAGCACAAACATGCTAATATCTACTGTAAGTTGGGTGTGCCGCAGACTAATTGATGCTGCAGCATCAGGTTAAGATTACCAAGTTATGGAAATACCACCGAAATGACAGTATATCAAATTTTTAATCAATCGAACTGTGGAAGTTAGTGAAATATCTTCGTTCACTGGGAATCTTCAAACGTCTGAACAGATTATAGAAAAAAAAAACTGGATCAAAATCGTCCATCCATCCATCCTTTTGGGAACTATGATTCCACAGACAGACACACACGTCAAACTTATAACACCCCATTTTTGCGCATATTTTACATTATTCTTGCAACATACACTGACATACACACCTATACCATGTGTAGGCATCGTCTTCATCGACATTGGCCCCCGGGAGCATTGACCATTCGATGTGACACTGCATCTTCAGTTTGGAGGTCTCGTCCTTGAGGCTTTCCTCTCTCCTCACACTGTCGGTCGGTTCGGAGCTCACCTCTTCCATCGTCTGATCGTTGACAGATTCGATCCACGCGTTGTAATAACGCACTACGTTCTCGTGGTTCAGGGAGGACAGAAGTTGGACTTCGCGCGTTATACGTTTCGTGTCCTTCGCTCGCCTCGTGTTCAGTTTGACACGTTTCAGTGCGTAGAAACTGCTGTCTACTTTATTTTTCACCTTAACGGACATATACAATAGAGTTTACGTTTAGTTTGCTGTGCAAATACAACGCACCAAACAAGATTACCGTGAAATAACAGCATGACTGTGTGCTGTTGTGTTTCGTTTCGGTGAGAAGTGCCAGAGCTCATTTCAGCGACAGCTTTCTTACAGCTTAAAGACTTCAATTATTACTCCAATAAACAAGTACATATTTACTCCAATAAATAAGTAGTTTTTTTTTTAATCTATACTAATATTATAAAGAGGAAAGATTTGATTGATTGTTTGTTTGTTTGTATTGAATAGGCTGCGAAGCTACTGGACCGATTTGAAAAATTCTTTTACATTTAGAAGCCGACATTATCCGTGATAAACATAGGCTACTTTTTACCGCGGGAAAATGCTTCATTCCTACAGGAAAACGGGTAATAGGACAACGGGTAGTAAGAATTATCCTTCCGTACTTATCTTTTTCATATAACTTCTAAACGGTTGAACCGATTGGGTTGAAATTTTATACGGCTATTTCGATGGTTTCCTGGATGATTTAAAAATATAATTGGACCCGGTAGGTGGCGCTGCTGTCGGTATGTCAACTACTAAACGGCTTGAAATTTTGTATGTGTATTTCCATGGTTTCACAGACACGAATGTATTATATTTTACAAAGATACGCGGACGAAGTCGCGGGCGCCAGCTAGTAAGTAATAATTTCAATGAGCGCAAGAAAAAAATACTCACTTTCCATACTTCACCGAATCCACCTTTTCCGATTCGTTGTATGACATCAAAGTTGGAGTTCACCCGCGAATTTGGATCAGAAGTTATCTCTTCCTTTTGTATTTCAGCGCCTACGTCACCTTCCTCCTGCCAAATTGAGGTTTTATGTATAAACGAGTACATTTTCTAGTCACATTCTTCTTAACCTATATAAATATTGGATGTAATGTTAACGCCATTAACCCTCCACTACCCAAGTCTGTCTCCAATATCACAGATATTCAAATAACTCTGAATTAAAAAAAATGTTTGTTATTCTATAATTTCTACATAAAACTAAAAATGATTTTTTTGAAAGAAATACCTCCGAACTGTTTGCTTCTTTAGTCGTTGCAAGATGTAAAGATGGAGGCTCACTCAAAAACCTATGACTTGCCAATTGTTCCACGGACAACTCATCTTCACTTAGTCTATAAAAAAATTAAAATAAAACAAATATTTTCAACCGTTACAATATGTACCGCTTTTGAACACGTTTGGCTAACTGGGAGTAACTAATTCTACTAATTTTGCCTAGTTTTATTTCTAGGCTAGTCGCGGGCAACAGCTAGTAGCTGTTGCCCGCGACTTCGTCCGCGTTAAAAAAGATAAAAAGTAGCCTATCACGTGACCCGCACTTCTAAATGTTTATCTACCAAGTTTCATGAAAATCAGTTAATTCGTTTAAGAGTTATGGAGGAACATACATACATACAGAAAAATATTCTAAAAATCGTCAATATCATGTATAGAGCCTAGACACACGATATTTCTGAAAACAAAGTAAATTACTCCATGAACGACCCCTACAGATTTATTATTAGTATTGATTTATGATAATACGTAGTAATGGAATGGTTCAATGGACTCAAAAATTCAAAACATTGCTCAAGTATAGTATGGAGGGTAGTATTACATTTTATGATCCGCTTAGTGAGTCATAGTAATAAAAATTGTTAACTACCTTAACAAGAATTCCCTCGCTTCGGGTGGCAAGTCTCTTGGTATGTCGTTTGTATTTCTATTTTCAACGCCTACGATTGACATAAGCATTTGCGACGCATAATATATGTCCTGCTCTTTGGTTTGTCTGCAAATAATATATTAAAACATTTATTTTTCATTGACAAAAATTTGCAGCACACATCAGACCTATTAAAGTTGTCTATGGGAGAGAATTAGAATTAAAATTACCTATCGCTGTAATCTTTTCCGTCCACCATTTCCATCAGTCTAGAATCTAGACCGACACCGACCAACTTTACACAACCGTTGACATCCAAAAACACATTTTCAGAACGCACATCCCTATGCAGTATATCTTTACTGTGCAACTCTTTTAAGGCCCCTAGCACCCCAGAACTGACACTTTTCAACAGTTTTAAGGCATCACTTCTACCATTTTTAACCCTATTATTTGCACGCAAATTTAACAGATGATGTAAAGTGCAGCCCAACACGAATTCCCTGAGTAAATAAATCGTCATTTTCCCCTCTCTGATCGAGTCTTTTGGCGTCTCCATGACGACGTATGGCAATAGGGATGGGTGTTGCATTTTTTTTAAAAGATTAAACTCCTCGTAGAACGCGTTGAGTTGTCTGCTTCGAGTTTTGAAGTCTGTAGTTGAGGGTAGAGTCCATTTTTTGACGACATATCGATAGCCGCACTCGTTTTCGATGGCCAATAATGTTGTGGCACCGGTTGTCGCGTGGCCTGCAATGAAAACACACATTTCATACAGTAAAACTTGCGTTGCGTTGTTTGTTTGTTTGTGTAAATAGGCGACGGTAGCCACCATCAACGCTCAAGTAAACCGTCAATATCGCGAAACAGGATCTAAAGGGGAAAAAAGCAATTGTTGCAGTAAATTTGTTGTAAGACACAAAAGTCTGTATTTTCACCGCAAATGAGGCTTTGTTGAGACATCTAAATTTTAGGGCAATCGAAATTTAGAATCCCTTAGTTTTGGAAGAGACGTTGCCTCTTAAATTTGCGAATGAAAAAGTATTTTATTCATTAAAAATGATGTACTTAAACTACCTTTGCGATGGGCATGTTGTGCTACTTTGTGGTGCGTCTTTTTGAAAACTCAAGAAAAGTGAAAAAAAAAATTGAAATGCATTTTTCACGAAATGTATGAATTTCACAGGAAAATTTATACAACAAAAAATGTCGAGGACGTTGCGATCTACAATTAATGTCATTGGAGCAATGCTGTACAGCAAGAAATGCAAACGATAGGTGGGGCATAGGTACATAGGGTACCTTTCAACGCAGACTAAGTCGCAGGCACCAGCTAGTACATATTAGCTAGGCACACCATGATTCATGTACAAAGGTAAAATGTTAACACAACATCAAACCCGCGACCTTACTTTTTTTTTGGCTTTTTGTTAACCAAAAGGTTAACAAAAATGTTAACAGCTAGTAACAGGGTTACTAGCCTTAGACCAAACGTGTTGTCAAATGTGTGAGTAGAAACTTCATCATGCAGACACGCGAGGTGTTTTCACCCTCAACTCTTATTTCGTAAACGTAGAAATCAACATTGTCATCATCTCAGCCGGATTAATTAAAAAGATCTAAATCCACTTGTCGACTGAAGGTTTTTTTAGTGAGTATTAACTTCACACTAACGGCACAGTATAATAATGAGTACTAGAGTACAGTATGGTCACTCCCTGCCTCCCGTTGAAAGTGCCCCCACCCGCGCTCAGTTACCTTACAGTTACCGGCTGGCAAGGACGTCTTATCTCATGCATGTTTTATCTCACTCACACAAGCATGGTACGCGTTCACCTACACGAGCTTAGACTGTGTGCGTAGCAACGCGTTTGTTTCATACATATGATCGCAATATTAGTTTTATTATTTGATTATTTGATCGCCAGTGACCGGGGTGTACTTGACCGATAACTTTTAGAAGATTTTCCTCCTCTCAATTACTTAAAAAAAAAAAAACTTGTGTTTCATAAGACATCAAATGCTTTAAGATCTTACCTATACAACTGCTCATGTAAACTTTTCTATTATTCCATTGTCCAACTTTAAGTACTTCGCCGCTTTTAACAGTACAATTACATGTCACATTCGCCTGGTGACGAACAAATGTTTTATTGGGCGATTCCCTCGGATTGGCAAATCTAAAAAATATAAAAAAAACTTTTATAAATTTATCCACTCTTAGTAGAACAAGGAAACATAATATTAGAGATACGTACATTAAAGATTCCTTTTCAGTCTCCTTTTTGCTTTCATCGTTCGGCGTATGACTGATACTATAAGTTTGACGGCGTTCCGAATCACGCAAAATACGTTCTCGCTTCAACATCCCCTCTTTATACTCTTGACGCTGAAAGTTACACATTAAAATATTTAGAAAAAAGTTTTTTATTAATACAGAAACACTTCAAGAGCCGGTTCACATTTCACACATAAAAAGTCAAAAGTAGGATTAAGTTAAGAAGAAATACTACACAATCTGTAAAACCGACTAACCGTACTATTTAGTATTTATACTAATCTAATAATACAGACTAATCATAATTTAATTTAGCTGCTGGTATATCTTTTTACCTTTTTATCTTCCTCTGACTTCTTTTTAATCTGCTTTTGTTTCTCCTCTTCTTCCTTCTGCTTCAACATATCATCGTAAAAAGACTGACTAGGGTAATTATGGTTATGGAGGAAATTCTGAAATTTTTAACAAAGGTCAGTAAATTATTTCAAATTTTTTATTTTAAAATAGTTTCTATTATATATGTATATAGTTTTAGTCTACATTTTGGTATCACAAAGCCATAAAGTAGGTCCCATCTGATATGCTATTTGCCTGTGTCAAAAATTTAAATTTAAAAATTAATAAACACTAGTTGCTGCCCGTGTATACTATACTAGCTTTGTAAATTATATACTAAAACCTTCCTCGAGAACCACTCTATCAATTGGTGAAAACCGCATGAAAATCGGTGCAGTAATTTTTCAGTATATCGCGAACAGACAGACGCGGCGGAGGAATTTGTTTTATAATATGTAAGGATATCAATACCTGTGTGTGTGTAGCCAAATCGTAAATCATTACTTCTCCACATTTTTTTTCAGCTAGTTCATTCAGTTCTGATAACAATATCTTAGCATTATCGGAAGACACTCCGGTAAGAGAGTGAATTGATATTTCTGGTTTTCTGAAAATTAATAATTTAAAATCCATTAATAATGTTAAAAAAATTATTAATAATTAAGAAACATTTTAAGATATGTAAAATTTATGTAAATATGTAGGAATAATGTTTACCTACTTTACGAAAAGTAGCTTTTTTTGAAAACTATACATAGTTGTTCAACTTTATGTTTAAAGTTCTCATTTGTCTATTTAAGTCATTTAATCCTCAAAAGGCACAATTAGAATTATAACAATTCTAGTTAGAAATAAATTGCAGTCTCACAGCTTTTAAGGTTTATTGTATATTGAGAAAATTGACCATAGACATCATCAGACAAGCTGATAAGAGTTGCAGGTTGTCAGTGACCCAACAAGGCTGCTTTTGACCACCAGTCCTATTGGAAAATTACACGGGAGGCCTATGTTTAGCAATGGACATCCTACGATTTGTACTATGATGATGATAATAGGTCTTTATTGGCATAACTTTAAAACATCCTTTGCTCAGCCGGCGTCTGTATTTCCGAGTTCATATAACCCAAATTTTTTCAAAGTCCTGGGTGAGTTCGCTCCATCATAGGTTCATCCTTGCTACACAGCTGGTTGTTGGGCAAGAGCGAACCCATCTCTAAGTAATAAAAATAAAATGAAATTTATAAATAGGTCCATAATAAGTAATGAAATTTCTCACTTTGCTGGATAACTTGCACAACACTTGAAACGTAATGTCGCAGAGCAATGTACGCCGGCATTTGAATTGTACAGTGGAACTAGTTTTATTAATAGATCTAGCGGTTTCCATATCTTCCAAGCATTTTTTTCGCGATTATCAACAACGTCGCCCTGAAATATTTCCTAAAACAAAACACTATATTTACTAACATTATTCCCAAATAAATAACGACAATATTTTAATGCAGATTTTTAAACTCGCTACGACTTAAGACTTATAAAGATTTAAAGAATCTTTTAAAACAATCTGGATAATCATGCCAGTTAATATAGAAACGTTAAAATAGAGTATATATTGGTATTATATTATTTTAAATGTTAGCGATATATTAACTAACCTTTAAGGCGACAAATTCGTCTTCTTGTTGTTCTTCCGGACTGATGTTATCGCACATTTTTACGATGTGAAGTTTATTCTATAAATTGTAAACATACTCTCACGCTTTAGAAAAGCAATTAGCAAAATCACATTAAAGAATATTTTTGTATTCTACCTTAAATCTTTAAATTAAGTAACTAACTTTGATATTGTTTTGTTTGGTTTGACTTTGACTTAAAAATTATTTAATTTGATTTCAAACGTCAACGTCAAAGTCAAATACTTTGAATTTTACTTGAAAATCCGAAAAATAATAATGATGATTTTTTTTTAAATGTATTCTGTTGCCAACTTAGGGGTTTTATACCTAAATTTAGGGGGCAGGGAGTTAAAAAGGGGAATTTTTAGGGGCAGATTTTTATTGGGGTTTTTAGGAGCTCCGAAACTCCGAAGAAAACCTGAAATTTAAATCGAAATGGTAATGGTAAATGGTAACAAACACAGACGTAGTTATAGTTAGTATGAGACAGGAGTCTAGAATAAAATTTTCTAATAATTGTCATTATGCAAGGATTTTAGTACTAAACTACACCAAGTATAATAAAATTAAAAATATTTTCTATAGAGACTAATACTAAGGGGTTTTTAGGGGTATAAGGGTATTTGATAAAAAAGTGGGGGGGATAATTGGGTACGGGTTGGCAACCCTTTTACTTACTGTGTCAGTGTCACACTGTGGTCATGTGGTGTGTGTTGATTGTGATAATTTATTTAATTTAAACAGTTTAATAACTAAATTGTTTGGATTATTGGAAATAAAATAGCGTTTTTATATATTTTTTGATTGATATATTTTTTATATATTTAACGTCATACTTAATTAGTTACAAATGACTGAAACATTAAACCCAACACCTTTTTGTAGATGTTGTCACAAGAACGGTGATTTCAAGTGTTTATTTTCCGACTTCATTTACGAGAATGAGATTGAAAATTATTCTCAGATGTTGTACGATACATTTGGAGTCTTAGTAAGTTCTATGTTATTCGTAAATATATCCTCGTTTTGTTCGATACAAAAATTTATCTGAAGTAAGTGTTGTCTCTTTCTCAACTTATCCATATACCGGGAGTGAAATGAGGGCCTAGAACCCCATTCCTTCTTGTTCCTTCCATTTCCGATTTCTGGTTTCAAAGTTGGATAGGATTGGAATTACAGCCCTACTGCTAAAACTTTTCCTTGTAAGAGTAAAGACTGATCACAATCAGAACATTGTGCCCCAGGGTAGTGTTCTCATATGTTAATGAGCCCTGCCAACTCCAGCTCCATGATGAAATATGTCGTCCCATTTGCAGATTTTCAGGAATAATATTGTGAGACTAAAAGTTCCAAGATCTGGAGCAATCACCTTCCACTTACCACTTCCTTTCTCGTTATCAGGCTTCTCGTTATAATGGAATAGGCTTCTGTGGCCGAGATTAATTTTAAATAATGAATACTAAAAATGTACCTATACAACTCCTTTAGAGGGTGATATGCATTTTTAACTTTTTCACATACACTGCAATCTGGCAATTAATAATAAATTATTGATTTCAGTTTGTACCCTCCATAGAGGACAAAATATATACAATATGCGATGAGTGTATTGAAAAACTACATATCTCAACGGAATTCAAGAATTGTGTCCTCGCCTGTAAAAAAAATGCTTGCTTGCGGGGGCACTGCCGTGCTCGACTTGGCGGGGTCACTGCATTGACCCCAGATATTAAACGTAAGTCATAAAACAATCTCTTATTGATAGAGTGTCTTTGTGAAGAGAAAAAGTAGAGAGGATATTTTTGTAATCGGAGTATTTTTAAAAGACATTCTTAACAACTTTTCTAAGATAAATAGATGACCAAAAATAGACCAAAAATCTCTGTAAATTCTACCCACTTTTTTTTCTTTAATTATGTATTTCATTTGTTATAAGTTTTGTAGGTGTTATATTAAGCATTTTCTTACTGTTGTTAATTTTTGTTTACTATGTTGCTTGCAATGTGAATTATGTTGTTCTTAACTAAGTATTTATTTAAGTTCTCACATAAGTGTATTTGTAATTCTCTGTGAGAATATAAATATATTTCTAAGCCTAAACCTAAAAATGACTTGATAGTAAAACATAAGAACACAATAAAAGGACATTAACGTCTCCTATTTTCAGAGGAGACCTCCGAAGGTGAAGACAGTGACACGGGTATAATAAATAAGGTCTTGGACAAAGAGTGCAACCAAGAAGTCAAAGTTGAAGAGAATGGAATCATATCATATGAAACCTTGAGTGAATTTGGTATGTAGGAGTGTTCTTAGTTCATTGACTATAATACTATTAAAGGAATTATATTATTATTATTTTTATATGATTATTAATTTTCCACCCCTTTTTTGTATATAAAATATACAATAATGTATATGCAAAAGGAATTATTTTGCATGTATGCATTTCAATTTTATACACACATATATAACAATCGCTTTATGTGTCATCCATGTTCACAGAAGGAGCATTAATAGATGATGACATCAAAGTTGAAACAGAAGAGATGGTCAACGATGAAGACTCAGGAATAAATAAGGTTGTAGATGAAGAATTCAATGAAGATGTCAAAAATGAAGACTCAAGTATAAATAGTTTTTCAGATGAAGAGTTCAATGAAGATGTCAGAAATGAAGACTCAAGTATAAATAGATTTTCAGATGAAGAGTTCAATGAAGATGTCAAAAATGAAGACTCAAGTATAAATAAGGTTTTAGATGAAGAGTTCATTGAAGATGTCAGAAATGAGGACTCAACTATAAATAAGGTTTTAGATGAAGAGTTCATTGAAGATGTCAGAAATGAGGACTCAACTATAAATAAGGTTTTAGATGAAGAGTTCATTGAAGATGTCAGAAATGAAAAATCGAGTATAAATAAGGTTTTAGATGAAGAGTTCAATGAAGATGTCAGAAATGAAAACTTGAGTATAAATAAGGTTTTACATGAAGAGTTAATTGAAGATGTCAGAAATAAAGACTCAACTATAAATAAGGTCTTAGATGAAGAGTTCATTGCAGATGTCGGAAATGAGGACTCAAGTATAAATAAGGTTTTACATGAAGAGTTCAATGAAGATGTCAGAAATGAAGATTCAATTATAAATAAGGTTTTAAATGAAGAGTTCAACAAAGATGTCAGACATGAAGACTCAAGTATAAATAGTTTTTCAGATGAAGAGTCCATTGAAGAGAGTGAAATGAAATCAAATGAAACCTTTAGTGACGCTGGTATGTTTTATTGATTACTAGTTAATACCCGCGACTTCGTCAGCTTTGAAAATTAAAAAAATAAATTAGTTATAAGCTATATAACGCTACAGAAAACAGGATCAGTCCTGTTTTCTGGGTGAAAGGTACCCTATGTCCTTTCCAGTATCACTGACAATGTGTATGCAAAATTACATGATGATCAGTTGAGTAGCTGAAGAGCCTCATATATCTCAATTATGTGTAAACTGTATTGAGTGGATTCGGTTTTAGTTTTAAAAATTTTTCACACAATTATCTGAACAATATAAATAGTTGGCCCATTCTCTTTTTGATTATTTTAGATGACAGGTAACAACTGTCGCCTATATTAACACAAGCAACGGCACGGAATTGCCGATGTCGATAGGGTAAGGGGAAGGGTAGGAAAGGGATAGACAAGGGTATGTGCTCTGGCATAGCCCTTTATGTCTACAAAATAAAATAATAATCGGAAATGAAATTCGAGATCTAAAATTTCAACAAAGAAATGTCATTTTCAAAGTGGCGTTTTAGGAGTAGTCAACATTTAAGAATAAGAATAAAGAAATCTATTTCGGTACAATGTTATTAATTTGTTGAAAAAGTAGCGTAAATAGCTTGAATATGAGGCAGCCTATAGGATTCGAACCTACGCTCAGTTTTTTTTAATGAATATTTATTGTCAAAAAGTCGCCGATTTAAATACAGCATTGTTTTTCAGGTGTCAGTTTAAGAAAAGCAAGCGACATGCATGAGTATAAATGCAATATTTGCAATAAAACTTTTAAACGCAAAGGGAACCTAGAAAATCACGTCAGAACTCACGGCGCCTCTAAACGCCAAACATGTCCAGAAATACTATCGAATAAAAGAGATAACTCCAAGAACCAAGAGTGCCAAGAGTGCTGTCGGAGATTCACAGACAAGAGTGACTTACTGAGGCATTGTCGAGAAGTGCATATAGATGTAAAAAAGTACAGTTGCCAGTATTGCGATAAAAGACTTAGGACGAAACAGAACTTGGTTAAACATGAAAGTGTGTGTCACACGGGTGTAAAATCGTATGTGTGCAAAAAATGCGATAAACCGTTTCACAGTAAAGAGGATTTGTTGGATCATAGTGCAGTGCATTTGAAATATAAGCCTTTAACTTGTAAACTGTGTGATAAAGCATTCATGAAGAAAAATAATTTGAACAGACACATGTTGACGCACACTGGGATAAAATCGTTCCAATGCAGTGTCTGTAGCAAGAGTTTTGCACGTAAAGATCATTTTAATGATCACATGAAGGTCCACACGAGCAAAAGTGTTTACAAATGCGAAATTTGCAAGAAGACGTTTAAATACAGTCAGAGTTTAAACAGGCACATGTCGTTTGTACATTTGGGTTTCAACCTTGACTGCTACGTTTGCAAGAAGACATTTAAACACAAAAGGAATTTAAGAAAGCACATGTCGGTTGTACATTTGTGCTTTAAGCTTAAGTGCGACATTTGCAAGATGACATTTAAATATAAAAGGAATTTAAGCAAGCACATGTCGCTTGTACATTTGGGCTTTAAGTTTGAGTGCGACATATGTAATAAGACATTTAAATACAAATAGAGTTTAAGGGAGCACATGTCGGTTGTACATTTGGGCTTTAAACTTCACTGCGACATTTGCAAGATGACACTTAAATACAAAAAGTATTTAAGGAAGCACATGTCTGGTAAAAGTTGTAAATTGCTTAAATAGAAATGATGATGGACGCTTTTGGGCTGTTTTTCAAGTTTAACCAATACTGATTACTTACATGCAAGTGTAAAGAAAAATGAATTAATACCGATTAATTTAATTAAAAAGAAATACTATACAATGAGTTGTCTTATTAACTACGTTATAGTGACACTAAATTCCCAAAGAATTTGCTTATAACTACTTTGAACTGGACATAAAGGCGTAGCCACGCTGGGGCAGGGTGGGGTGCTTGCCCCACCCTGGCTCTGACCGACCTGTAAGCTACCTAATCAAACCTTAAAATTTAATTATCTAGGTACTAACTACAATACTTAATATCCGTAAGAAAGTTTACACTCAACAGTCGTCAGACGACATTTTTGGATGGAAGATTTCGTCGTGTAGCTAGGTGAGCAATAAGAAAGTGTTTTGGATTATTCGAATTATACATACAGATACAGAGTGCTATAGGGTGTGGGTTGTATGAAAAAATGGTCTTTTTGTATGAAAAAAAATAACCGGGGTAAGACGGCGGGTATAGTTTGCTAGTTACATATTATTTTAAACTGTTGCCCCACCCTGACCCCATGGCTGGCTACGCTCCTCACACTGGTCGATTTTAGATCCAATATCCCTAGTATTGTAAAATATATTAATATAGGTATACAATTTCAATAAATTGATCTGCACCAATGCTTATGGGATGGTCCACTATCCTTAACTTAATCAGGGTCCTTTATTTACCCTTATTTTGTATAGCTAATTTGTTTTATCTGATTTCCTTACTATTTCTACTATCTTTGTCATATAATGTGTGTCTAATATCTCAGTCGATTACAATTTTACTTATTTTATCAAGAGATGAAGATTAAGAGAAAGATCTAGTTTGAGATAATTTAATTAAAAAGTCAAGCGTGTTCAAACCTAGGGCACTGGAGTAACAAGTGTTTAGCCATTTCCAGCGTGTGTACCTACCTTAAAAAAAAGTAATCTTTTCTACTCCACTTTGAGGTTTGAGAAGAGTTCGGGAAAAGAAACACTCGGGTTAATAAAAACAATACAGTTGATTTTATCTACATAATTATTATTTTAATTTAAACAATCGTGACATATTTCGGGAAATTCAGCTCTATTTGTAACAACATCCAATAATATTGAATTTAAGGTCGAAATCCAGCCTCCGAGGCTTACCCTCGTCGGGATAAACTGTAAATAATAAACAATTACACAATTTAGTAGTTTAAAGGTTTAGGAAGCAATTTAAGAATAAGAATTGATTTTATTTGTAGCAAAGGACATTATCAATCAATATCGATATACTAATGATAAGTGTAGATATTGTATGTATGTATGTTCCTCCATAACTCTTAAACGAATTAACTGATTTTCATGAAACTTGGTAGATAAACATTTAGATGTACGGCACGGGACACATTATAGGTACTTTTTTTTTCAACGCGGACGAAGTCGCGGGCGCCAGCTAGTAAAAATATTATAATAATAGATACACAGATTTAGTACAGATAACCAAAAAGTAGGTTTAGTTTTTGGTTAAAAAACGCCAACAGACGCGAAGGTTATCCAAGAGGAATTCCAACGATAAGAAAAAGAGCAATCCAATAGATATACTTATTACTTACAGTTCTAGAAATAACTTCTGTAATGTGATCTGCTGGCAAATATTCTATGAGACGAGTATTTTCTCCTCTATAGTTCGAATTGCGGCAATTAACAGTGATCGTTTCATTGTTGAGATTCTTTTCGATCTAGTAATTAAAAGGCAAAACATATGTGAATAAATTGTAATATAATTAAGTTATTTACTAGCTTACAAATATTCTGTGGATACAAAATTATCCGCAACTGACAATATAATTATATGAGCAATAATTTAATGCTGTTTATAGTTCTGCTAGGCGTTGGATTTTTAAGATTCCTCTAAAAAAGGACCTTTTTTAATGAAATTTATCTCATGAAATAAAACATTATTCTATTCTATTTATTCTATGTCTTTTTATCCTTTACTTTCAAAAGGTCAGATTTTCAAAAAGACTTACAAATCGTCATTTTTTATCCCTAGTCCATTGAATCCTATTTCCCTTTCAAATAATATCCCTTATTCTTAATCCTTCTATGGCGCATTTGCATCACCTGTGTCTTTGCGTGTGTTGGCGACGGTATCCAATCCACCTACCAACAATTGGACCGTCAGTCTGTGTCGTCATAATAGTAGGTACCTCGCCTTTTATATGTTACCTACATTACGTAAAAAATGCTATCTACTATTATGATTATGATGATAACGATACCTACATTCTTTTAATATAACATAGAGGTACTCACAGAACAAGTAAATATGGCATTAACATATGGAATAACAGCAGTATAGTGTTTTATTCCTTCGTTTGTTAAATTCACTGTCATGTCATAGCCGATCCTCGGTTGCATTAAATTTATTTCACCAGTGACCGTGGCTGTGGAAATGTTTGTACTTGAGGACGTTAAGACGTTTTGTTGTATTGTTGATACGTGTAATTCTTGTATAGAAACGAGAAAGCCGTTTGTGTAATTCACACTGCCTTCGACATGCCACTTGTACATTTGAGCACTGAAATTGAAATCCTTATATACTTACATTACTAGCTGCTGCCCGCGATTTCGTCGGCGTAACTTTGTAAATTTATATACTAAAACCTTCCTCGAGAACCAAAGAACCCAGTTAAAGTCCTTTGGGTGGTTTAGAAGCAGTTAGCGGAGAAACAGAAAGACACGCACCAATTCAGAGACTTGGTTTCATAATACTTCATAAAAACTTAATTAGGTTTTATTGTATACATAATAAAGCTTTTTTTCAATATGCACATAGGCAGGGGCGTAGCCAGCCATGGGCTCAGGGTGGGGCAGCAGTCCAAAATAATATGTAACTAGCAAACTCTACCTACCCGCGGTCTTACCCCGGTTGATTTTTTCATACAAAAATGTTACACCCACACCCTATAGCACCCTTGATTAGGTACCTTGCAGGTCAGAGCCAGAGTGGGGCAAGTGCCCCACCGTGGCTGCGCCCATGGACATAGGACATGCGAGTATTATTCAGTTTTCACTTTGAGTTTTTATAACAACTAAAAACAGTAACTGCGCTCAGTCAGCAAATATTTTCAGATTACTTTTCCATTTATTATGACAGCTTTATTTTGTTGTAGAATTTTTAAAGATTTGTAGTTAAAAATATACTAATCTACCACAGATACTCACTTAAGCGTATCATATAAATCTGGCACCTTCAAGTTCCACCAACCAATCTTCTCCACCTCGTATACGGTCTCTTGAATTACTTTCATGAAATATTCAATGTGGCCCACGACTATAGAGCGACTTGCTGAATAGAAAGATTAGAAGGAAAGAAATAAATATTGTTTGTGTCAGTACAACTCCGACACACGACTGGAGTTTACTACTCATTTTCATACCATGAGCTTATATATAGCGTCGGCCTAACTCGTTAATCTGCTTAGTCACATTTTGCATAGTTTTCAGGAGGAAGAAAAATATGACATGATAAAATGTGCGTTGCATCAGGCTTGTGAAATGAGCGACATTATCAGTACAAAACTTAGGATTTAGCAGGTTTTCTTTGTGAAGATTTGCTATTTAGTCAGAAAGCAGTTTTTCATTTATGAAATTTCTCACCTTTTTAGTTTGATAATAATCGTCGTTCCTTCACCAAATGGTAAATAATTGTCTAAACTTGTCGAAAAGTATAAAAAGTGAAATTGCCCAAAAATAGACTTAGCAGGTTAACGAATTAGGCCGACGATATGCAAATCGATTCTAAACTGCAAAATTTATTTCTCACACTAACTACGCACTACGCAATACTAGTACATTGTATACATATCAATCCACAAAACAACATTGAGAAACCTATATAGTCAATGAATTATTTATTTCTAAACCACTTTTCTTTTCTTTTTCCATTGTTTTTTCTTTAAAATTAAATAGTGAGTTACTTAAATATCGTAGGCAAAAACCTGAGCACAAAACTCGGTGAGACAACTCAAAATCGTCAATTTAGCAAAATATCTCAGAGTTGCTTTGATGTAACAATACAAATACAGCGTAGCGAAAACGAGAAACAATACCCATTGTGACGTTTAGACTTCGCTACGGGCTACTATCAACTATTTATTAGTTGTAGTACTTATAGCACAGAGCACTACCATGAGTTTATGACGATCGAAATCGCTAGCGAGAGATGAGCGAGAACGTAAAATATTTGTATGAAAAATTGTACAGCGCCTCTAGCGGTCACGCAAAGAACTAAAACCGATAACATGAGTTGTATAAGTGAAAAACCTATCGAATGTAGTCGCTAGCGACCATTAGCGGCTGACGTTTAACTTGACATTTCTATACAAAATCGGTACCATGAGTTACAAATTTGACTGATGCTCTCGAGAAATACCGTAACGTTAGTAGTAAAATCATTCACTAGCAAATTGAAGGGTGAAAGGTTCGTTATCGACATAAGTAAACTAACGTAAGATTTCGATAGCAACTCATGGTAGTGCTACAGTTAACAAAAACTTACCCCATGTTTGCGCATTTGCAACTGAAGCAACTAGAAATAAAATTGACAAATTTTTAAACATTATTTTAATACAAACTCCTATTCAACTTTCTTTTGTCAGAGTTCAGGCTAGACTGATACGTGCATATATTGAACTAATTTAAGATTATATTAATCCTATTATAACTGTTGATAATAAAAGATTAGTATTAAAAAAAAAGATTGAAATATGATAAAAGATAATAAGTATTTATCTAGATGTAAGTTTCATAAATGTTAGAACTAACACTCTACGGACTAAGGTTCGACATAAATCATTACTTACACATAAATAATTAATACCCTACCTATATGTCCTTAGTTATTTTTTTTAAATAATATAAATATCTACCATAAAAAACTTAAAATAGTGTGCTGTGAGCACATCTTCGGTTTTGTTCTGAATTCTGAGGTCTTAAAATTCCCCCAATCTATTCAGCGGTATATATTCGTGATCTCGTGATAACTTTCAAATATAAAAAGTCCAAAAGTTCCAAATATGTATTTTAAAATACTAGACTGAGCGACCGAGCTTCACTCGGGCCAATGAAAGGTGTAAAGACTTTTATATGTAAGAGAGAATCTATGAAACATTATAATTATGTAGAAAAAAAAAAATCAAGAATAGGTTTTAATAATTCAAAATATCATAAAACGAGCAAACGGTATTACTTTTGTAACCGTTCCATTAAGAAAATTACCTAAAACGAATTTTCTCGAAGATAAGACCCTGACAGATCGATTTCTAAACCTGAAAAACCCCAAACCCTAGATTTTCACCAAAATCGTTAGTCGTTTGCGTTATCGTCGTGGCATACAAGAATGACTCATTATACTAATATTATAAAGAGGAAAGATTTGATTGTTTGTTTGTATAGAATAGGCTCCGAAACTAGTGGACCGATTTGAAAAATTCTTTTACCATTAGAAGCCGACATTATCCCTGATGAACATAGGCTACTTTTTACCGCGGCAAATGCTTCATTCCTACGAGAAATCTAAAATAAAAGTAAATACTAGCGGCTTGGCCCGGGAGACAGCGCCATCTATCCAAAATACGGTAGATGGCGCTTTATACTTTTCTACGCGGACGAAGTCGCGAGCACCAGCTAGTATAAGATAAAAGAACAAATAAAGCTGCCATAAAATATTTTTAAATGTTTAATTTAATTATTATTAATTAGTTATACAGCACAATTGTAGCATAAGTCGGGAAATTCAATTTTCGTCCTTATTACATCCAAAGCGATTGGTTGAAAAATTTGATCTGCCCAATTACTTACACTTCCATAGGTGCTGTTTCTGTCATACTGCAAGAACAAAAACGTAATTTTAGTTGATTTAGTAGTGGTAGGGCACACTGCGTTTCGCAGTCATTTGGGCAGCCCGTCTGGCGGCAGTAACCACTTCCTTACAGAATACCACCGTGAAATAACAGCATATTATGTGCTGTTGTGTTTCGGTGAGTGAGTAAGGGATGCCAGAGCCCATTACCCCATCCTTCCCTTATCCCTTATCCTTAATCCTTCTATGGTCGGCAGCGCACTTGTAGCACTTATGGCGTTGCTTGTGTTATAGGCGACGGTAGCCACCTACCATCAAGTGGACCGTCAGCCTGTCTGTCGACCTTAACATAAAAAAAATAATTAATAAATCAATTTTTTTTATTGATAGTCAAAAATTTTATAAAGTCACTACACTCACTACTTAGTTGGTGCCCCCGACTTTGTCCGGGTTGATAAATTGTTTACGACAGTGGCGCCGATTTTTTCATATTTTTAAATGATATCTTGGGAACCTAACACTTCTCCAGGATAAAAAAAATCCTACAATATTTATCTAGTTAATAAACATACACTTAGTGTGCCTTTTGCCATTGTTACTGTTTTAATGTCCACTTGATGGTAGGTGGCTACCATCGCCTAAAACACATGCAACACATTAAGGAAGGAGGGCTCTCATCGAAACACTGTAGCACACATGCTGTTAATTCACATACAAAACTTCATTGATTACATACATACCATTTGTGACAATACTTCTGTAATTCTGTTGGACGGTAAGTAACTCATTTTATTGAGGCTGGCTGGAAATCTGTCTAATTCTACCGTCACCGTTAAGTCATCTGTGTTAGCGTTCTTGAATATCTAGAAGTGATCAAACTCGTTATTTACTAGTATAGTATCACAAGCTATAGTACATAATATCTACTCACTACCTAGTACGGTACTAACTAGAACTAGAAGAAGTTCGCGGAAAAAAGACAGAGGCGGACTGCTACTTTATTTCTTATTTTTATAAAATACTAGCCGTTGCACGCGACTTCGTCCGCGTAACTTTATAAAATATAACACATTCGTGTCTGCGAAACCATGGAAGTACACATATAAAATTTCAACCCAATCGGTTCAGCCGTTTAGAAGTTATGTGAAAAAGATAAGTACGGAAGAATAATTCTTACTACCCGTTGTCTTATTACCCGTTTTCCCGTAGGAATGAAGCATTTTCCCGCGGTAAAAAGTAGCCTATGTTCATCTCGGGTAATGTCGGCTTCTAATGGTAAAAGAATTTTTCAAATCAGTCCAGTAGTTTCGGAGCCTATTCAATACAAACAATCAAATCTTTTCTCTTTATAATATTAGTATAGACTAGCGACGCGTTCCCGATTTCGTACGTGTTTTATTTCTTTAAATTAAGGCGTTCAAACAATGCTACACCGAGGTGCAATTGTAAATATTTAAAGAACTCAAATACAAATAGCAAATGGTAAATTTTATCTTAAAAGAATCTTAATACTTACCCTAAAAATGAATGTGACCAACGAGTGAATATGGATTCCAGTAAACTTGTGGTTTTCGCCATTAATTTCCACTTCTACGTCGAAACCAAGAGCTAAATCATGAAGCTGCAAAGTTCCCGTTAGTTCAACTGTTGTAGTATTAGTTTCACCACTAAATCGCCATATTTGGGCTAAGCCAGATTGAAGTATATTTATATCATAAATAGATGACACGAAGCCGTTTTTGTAATGAACGGTGCCGGTGAAATCCCAAGCTAGGATATCTTCACTGAAAATCATTGTTAAAAAATTGTTAGTTAAACGACACCAAGGAAAAAAATACGAAAGAAATATTTGTTTTATTTTCAACCTACTTCCAAAAAGGAGGTTTTTCTTTTTTTATTTGAAAACTGGTGCTTCCCGTGTGGTCCTATTTCAATTTGGTCCAGTTTTAAAAATGGCATCCATGAGAAAAGACCATGAGACGGCTTGAAGTCGGTTTTTGTTAAAAAGAGTTATCTTTTTGTAAATACATACATATTGTAAATACAAAACATCCAATCCATGACACAGGTACAAAGGTAAAATGTTAATACATTTAAAACATTTGCCCCTAGCGGGATTCGAACCCGCCACCGTTTGGTTACTAGCCACTAGTCACTAGACCAAACGTGTAGTCAACGTGTGCCTGTTTTCAGTTTTGTTTATAACTTACTCTATATGCTGTGTCATGTCATTCAATTTTAAATTACACCATCCTCTTTCCTCAACAATCTTCATCGTTTCTCCAATTACATTGACCATATAACCAATGTGATCTACTACACGAACATTGCTCACTGTAAAATATTAACGAAGTTGTAAAAATGTCGTTGACGTCACTGGGAAACCAGGTTTAGAGTTAGAATGAACTTCATTTATATACTTAGCAAAATATATTACAATATTCTTATTGAAAATCCATATAAAATACTAGCTGGTGCTCGCGACTTCGTCCGCGTTGAAAAGTATAAAACTCCATTTAAAAATATCACCAAGCAGTTGTCATGTTAGTCGCTTCACTTGTTTTTGGATAGATGGCGCTATCTCCCGGGCCAAGCCGCTAGTATTTACTTTTATTTTAGATTTTCCGTAGGAATGAAGCATTTTCCCGCGGTAAAAAGTATCCTATGTTCATCATGGATGATGTCGGCTTCTAATAGTAAAAGAATTTTTCAAATCGGTCCAGTAGTTTCGGAGCCTATTCTATACAAACAAACAAACACTGAAATCTTTCCTCTTTGTAATATTAGTATAGACTAGCTGGCGCCCGCGACTTCATCCTCGTTGAAAAAGAAAAAAGTAGCCTATCCTATGTCTAAATGTTTATCTACCAAGTTTCATGGTACATACTAACAGAACATACAACTGTAGGTATTGTATGTGTGTACGAACATACCTACATACATACAATACCTACACTTACAGATTTATTATTAGTATTGATGATAGCCAGATAGCCTATCTTACTCGCTGATAATAGCTTCCCAACAGTGAAAACGTTTTTCAAATCGGTCCAGTAATATCTGAACCTACTTAATGCAAACAAAGAAACGAACAATCAAATATTTCCTCTTTATAATATTAGTACCCACTTATAATAGAGAAACAACAATTACCAATTAAAATATTAACAGGGATCTATTAACTATTCCTATTAAGATAATCTTCATACTATATATATATAGTTTAAAAAAACTAGACATTTAGAATTTACATCTTGCTTAGCATAGAGAGCATAGCATAGCATAGAGCATAGAACTTTTCATAGCTCGTAGAGCGTCTTTGAGCTTTCTTACGAGCTTATGTATATAACATTACAGTAACATTAACACTCTGGGGTAATAATAATACAAAATGATAATTCTGCTTTATTTACCTGTTGTCAATTGTCCACTAACACCTGATTGAAAATCCAAAACAAATAATATTGCTAATAATATAAACATGTTTGAAAAATGCATAACACACCAATAATTAAATGTATTCTGGAATATAAAACTCCGGTAGGTAACTAATCTATAATAATTGCTAATTACTTTGATAAGAATACATGATTTCAATCGTCTGGTTGTAATCTGAGGTTAAACAATGACATTTTCTGTTATCAATGTTAACTAGTCATATTAAAGAAATTAATGATGGATGTATGTTTTATCTCAATTACGCAAGCTATGTAAGTATATCTTTATATATGTACTAGCTGCTGCCCACGACTTCGTCCGGGTAGAAAAGTATAAAACGCCATCTACCGTATATTGGATAGATGGCGCTATCTCCCGGGCCAAGCCCCTAGTATTTACTTTTATTTAGGATTTGCCGTAGGAATGAAGCATTTTACCGCGGTAAAAATTATCCTATGTTCATCACGGATAATGTCGGCTTCTAATGGTAAAAAAAAATGTTTTAAATCGGTCCAGTAGTTTCGGAGCCTATTCTATACAAACAAACAATCAAATCTTTCCTCTTTATAATATTAGTATAGACTAAAACCTTCCTCGAGATCACTCTATCCATTGGTGAAAACAGCATGAAAATCGGTGCAATAGTTTTTGAGTTTATCGCGAACAGACAGACGCGGCGAACGATTTTGTTTTATAATAGGTAAGGAAGGATATAAAATTACAAATAAATTAAAGTTAAGGATATAAATTAAAATTACGGGTCACGTTGTGTGTCCGCGATGAACTCCTAAATTACCGATATTGATAAATTTCGTAACTATGTGTAATTTAGTCCAATCTAAAAGATAGGACGGTTATCATTTTGAGCCCGGGCGAAGCCGGGAACGGGCCACTAGTAGGTATACATAATTATATAAAATAATCTACGTTCCAAAAGCTAACTCTAAAAGGCCTAGACTAACTCTTTGATTGTTTTAGATAGAGCACATTTCTGATAAGCGCTTATTGGGAACCATCATAAGAAACATATAGGTTCATATTCAGCTCGAAGGACCAAATTATGTTGGAAAATAATAAGAAAAAAATAAGAAACAATTAATATTACATTGTTATTGATGTTTTATTGACTGAGATATCAATATGTCGACATAATTATGTCGACATATTATGTGAAAATGTAATTTTAATGACAATTTTCTTCACTAACTGGCTTTCCAATCATTATTTCATTTTCAACCGGGGCCGGATCGCAAGTAAATAAATATAACTTTCTATTAAGTAAGTAAATGAATTAATTTATTTATTTAGAAAACACACGATACATCATTACAGGAGTAATCCTAATTCAATGTATCTGTTCCTAATCTAAGTTAAAAGAAACGTTATTATCAATTACCTAGTTACATAAATTATAAAGTTACAAACATGCACTAGAAACAAGAAACTATTGTTTCCGCTTTCAGCTTAGAGAGTATCCATTCCTTTCAGCTTATGTTATACTACCGATCCTGAAAATTTCAACTCTCCTAAAATGACGTAAGTCTGGGGCGACTGGGATCTTACACTATTTATATAATATTACCTACTTAACTATAAGATATCACAAATAGTCCCACCCTATTGAATTATTTTAATTTTAAGCTGCCTTGAGAAACAGCTTGACAACTCTCTTGATCTGGGGCCCTACTATCAACTTTTAAGACGATTCAAATTCAGAGCAGTTTAATTTGGGTTCCTAAACAAAATCGCTTTCATACAAAAACTAAGTTGATGATACGAAATAGCAAATGCAATCCAGTTTAGGCAATTAGGCCCTAAATTAAATAGTATTAAGAGTTGATAGTAGGGCCCCTGAACTTAGCTTTAGATCTAGAGCGGAACCACGAGTTAATATTAATTACAATGGAATGGAGCGATGTCATTCTTGGTTATTCGCAATCCGTACAGATTTACCTGTCAACTACGTCGGAACGTTTGGTATGGTTACGAGGACACCTGTCAAAGTATGTCAATTCGCACGGACCTCTGTCAAGTTGAAATCCATGTCACAATGAAATTAGGAGATTTGTTGTTTGGATCAAATTATAAGCGAATGATTCGTCATAGGAACATTGAAATAGTCTCATATGGTTTAAAACGCAGGCGGTCTATGATTGAGGAATAATGTAGGTACTAATGCACTAGAGAAGCTATTGTGATATTATAAGCTATTATCATAAACTTGAAGGTAGACTCAAGGCTTAAATTAAAAAAACACTAGATTGAAGTGCAGGTGCATTTTAAACGCTGATAAATCAAAGAATAAAATATAAGGCCACTTTTTAAAAATGTTGCTAAATCAGTAATTAATTCAATTTCATTTACTTTTAACAATATTTTGTAGATGTTAAGTCGAAGAGTAATAAATAAAAATAGCCTTTATTCACTGACATTAATATACACTTTTATGAATTAATTTTAATTACCGACGTCGGCAATCTGTAAGTCAGACTGTCCCTTGACATAAGCCACTATTATTACCATTATTTAAATTATTTAAATAAAATTCATAGTGTAATAATTCTGTGCCTTGTCCCAAACGACACCTGCGCTACTTCGAATACTAATGAAGTTTTTGTGTTAACCCTTCAGGATTGTAGGGTTATGTTGTCAGAATTAGACATTTACTTGTGTTAATTCACTTGAAAAAATTAATACACTTTTAAGCAGTTTTGTTTGTAGAGATAAAATGATAGGATGGGCATGCTTATGACAGACTAGCTGTTGCACGCGACTTCGCCCGCGTAACTTTATAAAATAAAGTCTATGTTACTCAATGATAATGTAGCTTTCTATAGATGAAAGAATTTTCAAAATCGGTCCCTAAGTTTTTGAGTTTATTTATTTACATACAAATCTTATAACATTATTAATGATGGTAATTAGGTACTAGATGTGTTTACGACTTCTTGCGTGGTGCAGTTCGTTTTCTAAAACGACTGCAAATTTTAAACTGCAGCTGCAATTTTTTTTTTGCAAAATGTTGCATGGCTGCATTTGAAGATGAAGATCTGAAAATCCAATAATCATTTATGAAACGTAAATTTAAATATAAAACTAAATGTAACAAAAAACATTTTACATTGTAAATGTTTACAACTCATTTTATCGGGCATTTAAAAACCCGATAAAACCTTTCGAATACGAATTGGATAGCGTAAAACGTTTTCGCCGGACTTATTTACGATTTAATGGCGTGAGGCAGTTTTATAGCGGTCAATCATATATTAATGAGTTTAGAAACGTCGTGCTCTAAATACTGGAAACACCTATAGTTTTTATATCTACGAGTATATATAAATAGGTGAGGACAAAAAGTACAGTACCTTTTCCTCCTTCGTTTGTCATACCTACTAGGCTCCACACCTATTGGCTTTTCCCATGGGCGGGGACCTACTAGCAAAAGCTAGTAATAAATAAACACAATATTTTGTGTGGCATTTTAAAAGGCACACTTAACATAATGCACAAGACCTTTCGCGTCAGCGGGACTCGGTCGAGGTATTAATTACAATGGCGGACAAAAATAATTGGCAACAATTAATCGCGATTTATTTATTTTTGTCGCAATTCTGGCAGCGGTAAGTAGAACTACCCCATGAACTACAGAACTAGCATCAAATAGCAGCATATGAGCTGTTGTGTTACGGTAAGTGAGTAAGGAATGCCAGAGCCCACTTCTCATGCCTCCCCAATCCTTTATCCTTAATCCTACTACGGTCGGCAGCACACTTGCTTGTGTATACGTCGGTTGTCACGTACCATCAAGTGGGCCCGTCAGCCTGTCTCTCGATACCTGAACCAGGAGGTTTGTAGATGCGTTACAAACCTCCTGTTACGGGTTGTCAGGGTTGGCATGATTACAAGTAGTTATGTAAAAGTAAATGTAAAAGTGGCGATATTAGTGTGGTGAATCTAAACTGAAACTGGTTAAACCAAATGTGTGGTAATATGTTTGTCTCTTGACAACATTGGTCATGATCGTTTTCTTCCCGGATATCCTTATAGTAAGCTAAACGTAAATGTAATTTGTAGTTTCCTGTAATGTAACGTTTATTTTCACAAAGGGTGGGCCTTAAGACCAATATGGACGTTATATCTAATGTCAATTTTATATTCACCGTTGTTTTTACTGAAGTGAAGTTAAATTATTATTTTTTTAATATTTTTTTTGCAATGAAATGTACATCGCGGGTTGAGTGCTGTGCCAAAAGCTGACCAGTCCTCTTTTGATTTATTCGGGTTACGGGTCTACCCAAATTGTGTTGTCGGGACCCGAGAATGTGTTAAAATTTTTGAAATTATAAATAACACACATCGGTTTGTTCTGTATCTCGGTACTTAAGTGTATTTTAAAAATGTGCCCAGCTTCAATGTCCAATGTTGATCATTTCCCCGAATTCTTGCCAATTGTTAATACTTAATAGGTATTATATAACTATCCAAATAGAATCCCATTGTGAAAGTATCTACCGAGTATCTAAAATGACTATTGACATTTTAGTACTATATACCTAATGGTAATAATTAAAATTTTAATATTTACCAATAATTATTTATTTTTGAAACAATTTAATGCCACATCAGTATTATGATGCTGAAAGCATATATTAATAGATTCAAAATTAGAATTGATTTACTAGAAGTTTTATTTAAGAGTAGAATTTTTACTACCATGAAAACACCTTTGAATGCTTGTAAAATCTATATATAGATAGAATAATTCAATTTATGGTAAAGAACCGTATACTATAGTAAGGTATAGTGAACAAAGGGCAGACAGAAAAAGAGAAAGCAAACAAAAGCCAAGCAAAAACTGATTTGTTTATTAAAAACATTCTTTTTCATATTCAAATGTATGCAACGATCGGAGGCATTCAATTAAAACTCGGGCGAGTGATTGTCACCGGATCTGAATATTTATTGATGTAAGTTCCCTATTATATAGAAGTTCCCAAGTGTTCGTATAAAGGGACATTCTAGATAGTGTCATCTTATTCGATACTAGCTGGCACCCGCGACTTCGTCCGCGTTGAAAAGTATAAAACGCCATCTACCGTGGAGCGGATCGCTAAAAATATCACCAAGCAGTTGTCATATTAGTCGCTTCACCTGATTTTGCATAGATGGCGCTGTCAAGTGTATCCCAGGCCAATCCGCTAGTATTTACTTTTATTTTAGATTTCTCGTAGGAATGAAGCATGTTCCCGCGGTAAAAAGTAGTCTATGTTCATTAGGGATAAGTCTGCTTTTAATGGTAAAATAATTTTTCAAATCGGTCCAGTAGTTTCGGAGCCTATTCAATACAAACAAACAATCAAATCTTTCCTCTTTATAATATTAGTATATAGATGTGCTGTATAAAATACATGCGGAGATAAATAATAAGGAACTACGCAATGTTCCATTATAAATTGAGTATCTATTGCAGTGACATAATTGAGAAAATTGAAAAGTTAGATGCCAGATGTTGCTGTCTAGACGGTATCAACGACGATTGCGTTGCGCAGGGCTCGGTGTGGCACGATGGGGAAACTTGTTTAGTTTGCGAACTTTACGTGTCTTATTTTTACGAGTAAGAAGGTTCCCTCTATCTAATTCTAACTAGCTGGTGCCCGCGACTTCGTCCGAGATGAAAACACCTGAGAAATTATATGAGTAATACAACGCCTGACATAATTATTATTGCTGTGACGATGTGTTTTACCTAGATATATTTTTTTAGATAAAAAGTCGCCTTTTTATACAGGTAGTTAGACAGGCTTGACGATCCACTTGATGGTAATTTGGCTACAGTCGCCTGTTTTCACAAAAACAAAGAAAAGATAGGGAAATAGACTCTGACATTCCTCATTCAAATTTTATTTCACGGTGGTCTTAAGAAAAGCTCTGTTACTACTTTGAAAAGTTCATTGTCCTCTAAGACGGACCCCTAAGCAGAACCTTAACCACTACAGACTAGAGAAAATCACAAGTAGTTAGAAAACACCAATTAATTTTTAAGTTATGACCAATATTTTTTTATGACATATCATATTGTGTACTGCGGATATTCTGTACGTAATTTCGAAAATCTTATTCACGATAAACTCCTCTGAACGTGGCGACGACGTAGTTGTTAAGCCTTTCGCAAAGGACCGGTTAGTGTATACACGCGCCTTTTTCTCATTTGCACATGAAAACTAGATTATGACGCCTCTTTTTTAAATTAAAAAATGTTTTAATAAAATGTCCTCTAGAGTCTTAATGAAAAGGGGTCTCAAAGGGCATTCGCTCGCTTAGTTAAACCGCTATACGTCGGTTAAATTTTTAAGGGCTTTCGTGCATTTTTCCTTCATAATCGTCACTTTTTATAGAAATATTTTATGGGCCTTTGTATCGGATATGCTAAGAGTATGTTTATTGATTTATTGAAAGAAAAAAATAATTATACTTAAGTGAAATATTTACAAATAAATTTTCAATTTTTTCGCTTAATATACACTTAAAAAAATAAAAAATAAATTATGGGTCTTACTTTAGTTTTGCGCTTAAAAACACACTTAACCATTCATTTAAATAATAACATTACAAAAATTGTATATACTTTTTGCTATTTTAGTCATTTGGGCAACCTGTCTGGAATCAGTTGCAAGTGTTGCAACCCTCTTACAGAAGACCAGCGTGAAAAACAGCACATGTGCTGTTGTGTTTCGTTAAGTGACTAAGGCTCATTTACTTTATTTACCTATCTCTTCCCAATTTCTTATCCTTAATCCCAATATAGTCGACACCTACCATCAAGTGGACAGAAAGGACCGTTAGCCTGAATTCTTTCAATATTTTATTTAATATGATATATTTTATTTTAAATCCCTAAACAATAGTTCGAGTATATAAGCCGGTAAATAGAAATCACATTGTAACGTTACATAAAAGGGCAAAATTAATTTAAGAACACAATTTTCCATAATTTTCCCTTTGGGGCCACACGTGCACTACATGGCTTGCTTTTAACAAGCTCCAGGGAAATTATCTTGTCTCCTATGAAATTATTTAATTAGAAGGAGAATTAATTAAGAAATTATATCTAATATGCTTTATATTACTTTTTATGCGTTCTTTAAATTATGAGTGGAAGGCTCTTATTAAAAACATATAAAAAATATTGAAAATATTTAAAAAAAAAAAATTAAATTTCGCTAATTAATTATTATATTATTTTGTATGTACATTACAAAGTGATAAAATATATTCAAAAAAATAATTTTGTCATAATTATTACTGTAATATGTAAATGTTATTATTGAAGACTTATTTTTCTTGTGTAGAAAGACTTATTAGATAATAAATAAATGTACTGTTTCACCTATTCAAAGAATGTATGTATAATTTAAGTGATTCACTGGAGATAATATTGCTATGGAAAAGTGATTCTAATGTGCCTGAAACTTAAGGACCAATTTTTAATAGGTTACAAGCGAATGACGAAAAATTGTGAGAATCCTCGATCACAAAGGAAACTTAATAAACAGCGCGAACTCAAGCATTCAAGTCATCTTGCATTGTGTATGACAGTTTTGTAATTGAAAGGATTTGAAGTACCTTTCATTTATGCGTGTTTTTTTAAGTCTCCACGTTTGGTATAGAGACGAGGCAGTAGGGAAACTTTGCACGCTCATTTAAAAAATGTGACATCCTTCATTCCTACTAATATATCTTTACACTAGCTGGTGCTAGCGACTTCGTCCGCTTAGAAAAGTATAAACGTCATCTACTGTATTTTGGATAGATGGCGCTATCTCCCGGGTACTTTTATTTTAGATTTCCCTTAGGAATGAAGCATTTTCCCGCGGTAAAA
The DNA here is from genome assembly GCA_918317495.1 of Synanthedon vespiformis. NCBI lineage: Eukaryota > Metazoa > Arthropoda > Insecta > Lepidoptera > Sesiidae > Synanthedon > Synanthedon vespiformis. The sequence goes on from OU906962.1 coordinate 1,510,522, forward strand.
AGTATCCTATGTTCAACACGCATAATGTCGGCTTCTAATGGTAAAAGAATTTTTCAAATCGGTCCAGTAGTTTCGGAGCCTATTATGTACAAACAAACAAACAAACAATCAAATCTTTCCTCTTTATAATATTAGTACAGATAAACAAAATCGCTTTCCACCATCTGTCCCTCTGTATATACGCTTAGATCTTTTTATTCCGAGTATTTCCGGTTAGGTATTTGAAGCAAGTTGATAACTATAGTTTCAGCTTGCCTCAAATACTTACCCGGAAATGTCTGCCATCTCTCAGGCCATTTAAACTACGCAACGGATTTTAATTTTTTTTATATACAAGTTGCAAAAGAAAATACGTGCGAAGCCGGGGGCTTCGCCCATCCAACATCCAATCGCACAAAAGTTTGCATATATAAATAATATTAGGAATAAACCCCATTGCATAAGCGCCTTCCATCAACGTCAGCTTACTTGAAGACTTGAAGATAAAAGTAATTCAGAGCACAGTTTAAAGATTTCCACATTTTTACTTTGAATCCACAAACCCGGTCATGAATCGCTAAATCACGATGCCGTTAATGCTAAACGAATCATATATTCTTTCGCCTTTTGGCTGCTGTTAATGGTATTAATCTATGGTACGTATTTGTAATCTACTGCTCGTTTCTTATACCTTACCAAATCTCAATCAGTATCCCTCTTTGTGATCAACAAGCGATATTTTAATTTCGCCTTTGTCAGTTTAATTTTCATATGGCATAATGGAAAATTGTATTCGCATAGGCATAGAGATGTGTATGGGAAATGAGGGTTACACGAGTATACCTGTACAAAAAAATGTAAATTGTTTACTAATTATGCCATCTATATTTAAAGGGGGGTGAGGTTGCGTTACAATTTGAAAGTATAAAATAAAAAGCCTTTATTAATATTTTTTTTAATGCCAATTTTTTTTATTTTGGTCAAAATCAAAGGAAGCTTGGCTGCCTTTTTTTTCGTACATTCTAGTCTTATTAGATCATCCACATTTCATCAGCAGTGATCAATCTTTTCAAAACAGTAGCACTACCATGAGTTGCTATCGAAATCTTACGTTAGTTTACTTCTGTCGATAACGAACCTTTCAATGTGCACGTGAATGATTTAACTACTAACGTTACGGTATTTCTCGAGAGCATCAGTCAAATTTGTAACTCATGGTACCGGTTTTAGTTCTTTGAGTGACCGCTAGAGGCGCTATACAATTTTTCATACAAATATTTTACGTTCTCGCTCATCCCTCGCTAGCGATTTCGGTCGTCATAAACTCATGGTAGTGCTACTGTTCTGTTTCGTTACGTTTCAAATAGAGATGGCAAGTCTCTTGGACACCCTGTATACTTCGTTAGTACTTTATAGGTATGCTGTGAATACCTACTGCTTAGGATTGCAATTCAGCATTTAGCAATAAACAGTTAGCAATCTGTGTAAGTAGTCTATACTAATATTATAAAGGGGAAAGATTTGATTGTTTGTTTGTTTGTTTGTATAGAATAGGCTCCGAAACTACTGGACCGATTTGAAAAATTCTTTTACCACTAGAAACCGACATTATCCGTGATGAACATAGGCTACATTTTACCGCGAGAAAATGCTTCATTCCTACGGGAAAACGGGTAATAGAACAACGGTTAGTAAGAATTATCCTTCCGTACTTATCTCTTTCACATAACTTCTAAACGGCTGAACCGATTGGGTTGAAATTTTATATGGCTATTTCGATGGTTTCCTGGATGATTAAAAAATACAATTGGACCCGGTAGGTGGCGCTGCTATCGGTATGTCAACTACTAAACGGCTTGACCGATTGGGTTGAAATTTTATATGTGTATTTCCATGGTTTCACAGATACGAATGTATCATGCAACAGCTAGTTTCTTATAAATAACCAATTAATTTCAAGGTAAACATAATCAGCAATGAAATTCTCAGCTATCAATGAATGCTCTTGGCATGGAGGGTGAGGACTTCTCACCCTCCCTTCTCACTGAGAAGGCCGAAATGTTAAAAATCTAACAACATAAATTTTTCTTGTCGAAAAATCGCTCTCGGTCCCCTACTTTTTGTCCTCCCCCTGATTTTCAGCCGGATGACTGTGCAATTACCAATATCGGATATACACTGGGACCGCAACTTCGGAAAATTCCTATTTGAGAGTTATAAATCAGTTTTCCGTTTATTAAAACGCTCTCGTAGCACCTCCGATCTCAGCTCGCCCTAAGTCAGAACGTTTTACTGTTGGGGACTTGTGATAGGACCTCCACATTCTTATTTGTACTGAAAAAGCTTTATATTATATGGCACTCACTTAATGGGATGTTATTTCAGTATGTATTCTGTTTTAAAAATAAAAAAAATGTATGTATTTTATTTGTTTTGTTACTTTTAGATGTATTCTTGTGTGTCATGAGTATGCAAATAATTTTTTGTATTCTATTCTTCTCTATATTTGTTAATGTAATTATTTTTATGATCTTTCCCGCGCTTTGTCCGCGTCCCTCTTCTTAAGTGCATTTATTTATTCAATTTTTATTGCTCATATAGTATTTCTGTCAGGCGTTGAATCTTAATTTAAAAGTTTGATTTTTTTCTCCGCAGAGAAGATGAATAATCTCAAAAACTACTGGACCGATTTTGAAAATTCTTTCACCTATAGAAAGCTACATTACCAGCGAGTAACATGGACTATATTTTATAAAGTTATGCGGGCGAATATTCACTATAGGACACACAAAGAGATGCTAAGAAAGACTAGGTACATAATATATTTCTTCATATTGAGGAGGTAAATAATATATCTACTATTAATGACTAGTGTAATGTAGTGAAAAGGGTGCTTGCCTAACATTTCAGGGGCCCCGGGTTCGATTCCCGGCGGGGTCAACTTTGGAAATCTTAATATAATTTTGAAATTTTAATATAATTTTGATTTGAAAAAGTTTGGGCAGTCATTTGGGCAGTCCGTCTGGCGGCAGTAACCACCACCTTACAGAATACCATCTTCACGGTGGTAAGCATATGTGCTGTTGTGTTTCGGTGAGTGAGTAAGGGATGCCATTAGCCCCATCCCGCCCCTATCCCTTATCCTTAATCCTACTATGGTCGGCAGCGCACTTGTAGCACTTATGGCGTTGCTTGTGTTATAGGCGACGGTAGCCACCTACCATCAAGTGAACCGTCAGCCTGTCTGTCGACTTTAACATAAAAAAAGGCTTTTTATATATTGGTACAGATTTGAAGAGACAAATTCCAACATAATTCACGGACTCAAAGTAAGTCCGAAACGGTAATAAGCCTTCTTTACTTGTAAGTAGAGGCATGTTGTGCCTTTTTAATCTATACCCTCTGTGGTGTAATCTTCGACGCTCTAATGCTTCGAAGGGAACTTCTGTTTAATGTTGCTTAAGAAAATCGAGATAAATATTTTTGTACCTAAAAATGTAGGAGTTTTTTTTTTAAATTCTTATTCAAAATGAATAGGTACATACAACAGACTTCCGCGATCAAATCAATGTTTCAAATCAAATCAAATCAATCAAATGTTTTGAATTAATTTGCAAATCTAACAAAACCATAATTTTTTTAAACCTAAAATATAGAATCCGTATATAATTATTAATTATTTTTTATACCAATTTTTTTTTGTGAGTTTTAGATTACAATTTGTTCTGTTTCTGATTCTGTTGTAAGATAAATGTAGTACACTGGACCGCAAAGAAAAAGGGTCGGTTAGAAAATCTTTAATATCTACAAAAGTTTATGAAATAAAGACTAAATTAAGGATGAACTAAATCAATTTTATTTTTATTTAAGCACATTAAAATATTCTTTAATTTAGTCTTTATTTCATAAAGCTAGGTCAGGTACTTTTGCGGTCTAGTGTATGTTAAGACTGGATTTGTTCTTAGAATAGGTGACGTTAGCCAACAAACAAGTAGATTGTCAGCCTAATTGATATTAAAAAGTTTAAACCAATGTATAATAATTTTGTTCTGATAAATCACTCAACAACAACATGCTAAATAAACTAATTTACTCGGATTACTTGTTATGTACGCGTCAGATTACAAAATTTCCAATTATTTGTTGAATTCGATAGTGGAATATTCGTAGCAGTTACGACCCGTTGGGGAGGCGGTGCTAAGTACAGGATCGGTTTGCATAGCAAGGCTGCTACAAATACTGGAATGCAACGTCAGCTTCCTTCTATATACAGGACTGTTGATTATATATATTAATTATTCACAATTATTATTTTATTATTTTATCTATAATGTATTTTCATATTTAATTTTTTTGAGTAAAGTTCGCCTTACAGACGCACGGTTTAATTGACAATACAAGAGTTTATTTGCACTATAAAATTTAAAAAATAATTATTAATATAATTTAATATACAATATAATAATTAATTAATAATATAATATATAATTAATTTATTTTAATATACAAGTAATATATTTAATGGTTGCTCAGCACCACGGTCACAGATCTATACTACAATGATATATATGTTTTGATATTATAAAGGTGACAGACAAGCTGACGATCCACTTGATGGTAAGTGGTAAACGTACTCGATAATAAAGATAGGGCAAATTTTGTATGTTTTTTCATATGTGGAGGATAATCTCGTATATCGTTATTATGGAACTATAGCTTAATTTTGGTAATTTAGTACTGTTACTCGTTTGAACTGCGTGTTACTAATAATAAAATACAGGCAAAGCCATAGGGAACACTTAGTGTATCAATACTAATAATAAATCTGTAGGGGTTGGTTGTGGAGTATTTTACTTTGTTTTCAGAGATATCGTGTTTATAAACTCTATACATGATACTGAAACTAAATTGTCGATTTTTAGAATTATTTTCTGTATGTATGTATTTATGTTCCTCTATATCTTTTAAACGAATTAATTTATTTTCATGAAACTTGGTAGATACACATTTAGATGTACGGGACACAGAATAGGATACTTGTTCTTTTTCAAGGCGGTCGAAGTCGGGGGCGCCAACTAGTCTATACTCTCTATACTATAGTATTATAAAGAGGAAAGATTTGATTGATTGTTTGTTTGTTTGTTTGTATTGAATAGGCTCCGAAACTACTGGTCCGATTTGAAAAATTATTTTACCATTAGGAGCAGACATTATCCCTGATGAACATAGGCTACTTTTTACCACGGGAAAATGCTTCATTCCTACGGGAAATTTAAAATAAAAGTAAATACTAGCGGCTTGGTCCGGGATACACTTGATAACGCCATTATACTTTTCAACGCGGACGAAGTCGCGAGCATCAGCTACTATATTATATAACTTGAGTGATTGCGTCGTTAAAGTAAGAGCAAAGTTATTTAATCAACCTGTATGTGTTCGGCACGTGAACTATATCGATTAGTGTGACAACACAGTGGATACCACAAGTTCCTTCCTGCTAGTCACTTAACTTAACTTAATTAAATTTTGTTTGCGAATTAATTTCAAGTTAATATTTGGCATACTTTCTATTTTCTACTATATAACATTTCTGGTCACAGCTCTATATTTTACTAGCTGGTGACCGCGACTTCGTCCGCGTTCTCTACAGCCTATATATAGCCTTCTTCTACTAGTAAATATAGTAACATTACATTTATAAATATTGCCCTTAAATTTCCAAGGAAACATTATTTATCTACCCAATAAAATTAACATGGAGACCAATTCTAATTTATTAAGGAAGATATTTTTTCGCTCTATTAAATCATGTTTCGATGTTTGCCATTAAATAAATCGCTTACAAGAGGGAGGCAACTTTGCATTTACCCCATGAAGGGGTAATATTTCCCTGTGACAGACTGTCAGCCCACCCCTTTGAACTCGGTGTATTTATGGTGTCAAATTTGACACACCCATTGTTTTTGGGGATTGAAGGATTATCTTACTTTCAAAGTAAACTTTGTTCAGTTTCTGTTTTTAGATGATAAAACTGAAGTTGAAAATGTATAGGATGCTTGTTTTGAGTAGTGATATGTGAGTTATAAATTACTATATTTTGCCGGCGAATTAGCCTAGTAACGTTTGTGCAAAAATTTCATAATAATCGGTTAAATAGTTAAGGCGTGAAAGCGCAACAAACATATTAAAAATAAATTTAAATATTTTCAAAAAGTTAGGCTTCTTATAAAAAAATGAATGTGTATTGTGAGTAAAATTTGGCAATCTCCATGTTTAAATTAAAAAATTATAATAATCTATTTTTCTTGTGAAATAAATGTGAACCCATACGTTTTATTATTTATTATTATTTTATCCAGATTTTATTTTTCTTTAACAAAAATAATTTTAATACATCAATAAATGCAGGCATTTATATAATTTTCCGGATGAAATTCTTTGTATAAAACCCTTTTCAAGCTTAAAATTTATCCCTTTTAATGTACACACGTCATGGCACATTGGAATTATAAGGGATGATCGCACTTTTATTTTGTAGCCCTTTCACCCTTCCAATTGTCAATAGCTTTCGCGGCCCTACAGGAGCGATTCTTCGTTATATGTATGTAAGTATAAAAAAAAAATCAAAAGCAACACTTTTCTCGCAATATTAACCCCTGGTTTGATTTTAGTCCTTATGTTTGGCCCAAGAAGTAAGAGGTTTGTTGATCTTTGAGTTTTTGTAGTTCTCTCTTAAAAACTTGTTTTATTTAAATGTGTATAAAATATTATTTTTTTCATAATGAAAATTACAATTATACAATTCCCTATCTTTAAATATTTATAATAAAACGTATGCATGTTATTGAAAAAAAATTTAGGGACATATTATATGACAGTTTATAATTATGTGCATTTAAAAAAATATATTTATGCAATAAATTGAATCTTCGTGTAACAATTAAAATGGTGATAGATACATATACATACCAAAATTCCAAAATATCGAGCGTCAAAATCACAAATTCAGAAAAAAGTCCAATAATTTTTTACTATTTCGGCCACAACTTTTTTCGTTTTTGACTTTTTTTTGAAAAAATTTTTTTTGCACCTTTCAGCTTTCTTGAATACGCGTCTTTTTTCAATATTTCAATCAATCAATTTTCAACTCTCCGAGACATATGGGGATCGCACATTTTCGTGAAATCTGGGTCTATACTGAAGCGAACGAAAAGACATTTCCAATTTTTTGAGTTTTCAAAAAGACGCACCAATGTAGCACATGCCCATCGCAAAGGTAGCTTAAGTATATCATTCTTCAACGAATAAAACAACTTTCATCTGCAATTTTTTTCCCCACTACATTGACAGATTGATTGTACTAAATGTCAAAACTATTTCCGCTACAGTTCGTCACTTACAACTCGTCCTTGCGTCTGACACGTTCGAACAAGGAAAAGTTCCCCCCCTTTCTTACGCAAATATCTTTGAGCGATTCCAAATGATGCACGCGTGTTGTTGAAATATATTTTTTTACATTTTCCTTTTTACGTTGAAAAGTTCATTTATTTTTAAAATAAGTAGTGATAGAGCAGTAGGACGAACAACACAGTTGCTTACAGATATAGCAGGTTGGGTGAGGAGACTTTGTGTTTTTTTTAAATAAGTCGACAGTAAGCTGATGGTCCAAAGCAGGTGTCTACTGTCGCCTGCCATATCACCAAGAAGAGGGTAAGGAAGTGTACTGACAAATGTCTTGATGTAATAAAATATTATTATGAGGAATAAGAAGGCGATAGGAAATAGGAAAACACACGTTTTAGAGACAATACCATAAAGGCACTGTTAAGAGTTGTGTGAATATATTTTTTTAAGAATCAAACGCTAACATGTAACAAAATATACCTAGGCCTTGTAAAACTATACTTTAATAATAAACATAAGATCTACAAAAAATATTAAAGTCTATAATTCCGATTTCTGTTTACTCTTTGTATCCCGCTTATTTATTTGTGGTGGTGTTGGGTGCCAATAATATTTATTGTAAATCTTGTCCCAAAATTCGTAACTCTCCTTAAAGGGATCTTTCATTACTTCCAAGGTAGTGCCTATTGATAAATAATTTGGCTCTTCGTTCGTATATTTAGGCCATTTAATGTCCATTAGTCCCGTTTCAAATGCCGTGGGATCTCTGAAATTAGAAAAAAAATAATAATTAATCTCACGTGGAATTATGACCCTTTGAATAACGTCCAACACTTTTGTTACAAAAACCCAAATAATCAGTAATTAGTTATGATTTAGTTATGAATTGATTTTCAGAAACGACGGAACTGAATTTAACGAGTGTTCATTGGTAAAAAGACACTTTTCCTACCAAAAAATACTGCATATTTATTTTATTATTATTATATTGTTAATACCTGATAATTTTAATTTTTATAACAGAATTTTAATACTGTTTTCACTAATGGAAAGAGCAATAAATGATAATTTGCACAAAAACTTGCATCCGTACAAAGCCAGGGCAGGTCGCTAGTAAGTAATAAATATGTATATACAACAGAAATCAAAACTGTTACTTACTCGTATTTAACAAAGTCAGTCCACATCGCAGTCATTTTGTCTCTCATATTCATATCACTTTGGTTGTTTGTCCAAGAAAAAAAGTCTAGTACATAAGCTGATTGGTCTCTGTGACTCGCGCCTTTTATTTTATCCATATAATTATGTTTTATATTGAGTTCACCGACATAAGAAAATTCATAGAAATAAACCGGCTGTCTTTTCGCGTGAATTTTAGCAGATTTCATAATGCCATATTTGAACATTGAATCAGAGAAATAGTCTACATACGCCTGTATATTATCATGAGTCACATCTTCTCCCTTGAAATAATATTCCTTAATTTGTTTCACGATTTTCTCTTTATCTACTTTACCTTTTAAATTTAGATCAGCTGGTATAAAATCTAGGAAATTTTCGTTCATCATTTCACTCCACGCATCAAATTGAAACAGTCTACTTATTCCCTCCATATTTGCGAATCCTGTTAAAACTGGTACCTTTTCATAATCACCTCTGGCCATTATATCTAAAGGCGATTCAGTTAAAAACGGTGTTATATTATCTTCAACATTTTCAATACACGGTGCATATCCGAAAGTACTATTAGTCAAAAAGAAATTCAAGCTTTTTTTACTCAAATCTTCGATAGGTGTGTTTAAATAGAATTCATTTAAATCTTCCAGTCTTCCCGTATCCTTATACCCGATAGAAATAGCAATATTTTTAGCAGTATTTATCGGGTCTCTATTTATAGCGAAAGGCGTTAATGCTGAACTGCTCTCTAAAATAATTTTATTTATTAACCCCTTAGTAGATTTAGAGAGCAATAACAGTTCGGCAAGCGATGCCCCAGTACTGAATCCTGCTACAGTCACCTTATCAGGATCACCACCGAATCTCTTCATGTTTTTTCTAATCCATTCCAAAGCGGCCACTTGGTCCTTCAACCCTGCATTTCCAGGTATCTCTTTGGTGCCTAAACATGCGAATCCGATGGCTCCAAGTCTGTAATTGAAGCTGACCACTAAGACATCATGTTGGGCTAAATAATGATATTTGGCCATGTTACCATTACCAGCGGCAAATGCACCGCTGTGTATATACACAAGTACAGGTACCAAGTTTTCCTCTGAAGCCACTATAGGCACTAAGAGGTTCATGAAGAGACATTCTTCGTCACCTGACATGATTAAGTCTTCATCGGATCCAGTAAAATGTGTTTGTGGGCACAATTTATTCCTTGCATTTACTTCTATTATTGCATTCCAAGGTACTGGAGGTAACGGCCCCTGTATAAAATAGAGAAAAGAGTGTCTTAGTGGACACGCATGTTTTTTTACGATTTTTTACTCAAGCATTAAAGCAAATGATGAACTTAAAAGGCCAGAATTCAGGCCAGAAGATTATAATAAACTTAAAACTATTTGTTTAGTGTTATTTAAAACAATATTTGTCAATATATTTGTACAAGAAACTTTATGTATACATACAAATAAAACTGTCGCCTTTAATTTAATACTTACTTGAAATCTGTCTCTCCCTTTAGGCACACTAGCATAAGGCACTCCGTAGAATTCATAAAAGTCTCCATTCCAGTACTTTTCGGCAACGACACCGCCCTCATCTAATATAACCGTTCTATATTTGTCTTCTTCACCACATACATTGAAAATAAATATATAAAATAATATTATACGCAACATGTCTGTATATTCTAACAAAATCCGTGTTCTGCATTTATAGGTTACCTAATAATATCATTGAAACGATTAATTGATAAAATGTTAGATAAAAAAACGTTTTTAACTATTCTTATCTGCAATTTATTGATAGCGTATTTTCAAGCAAGACCGACCGATATTGTACTGTATTGTTTTATTGATGACACTTCTTGCTAGTTAGGCAGATTTTCAGTAGTTCCGTTTGTTACCAGACATCACTCGTCATATTTAACTTCTTCAGAGTGAATATTGTGTAGATGACGAAAATTGCCGAGCCACGCCTCGTGAAGCGTGTTATCCTGTGCGGGCACATATCTTCTGTCCGGCAGCCAAGTGTTTACGTCATCTTTATACGGTCAGATTTCGGAAAATTGCTGAAAATATTTTATTTATTTATTTAGATTTCATACAGCCATTATTATATCTATCATATACTTATATATAAATAATATACAAATAGGCCTAAAGAATCATGACATTACATTTAACATTTATCCATTAATTTAAAAAATAAATAAAACCAAAAAAAGAAAAGAAAATATTCTATGTGATAGAAATTTATTTTTTAAAAGTAATTCGCCAATTTACTCTTTGTAAGTATTCAAATTGTATAAATACAATACATCCACGACTCGAGGTACAAAGGTAAAATGTTAACACATAAACAGTTGCCCCTAGCGGGATTCGAACCCGCAACCGTTTGGTTAACAGCTAGTATTTACTAGCCACTAGATGACTAGACCAAACATGTCGTCAATCATCATCATCCGACCATTAGTGTACATTTAAATTGGCGCCACCACACGCAATTCTCTGCTCTCTTGACTCGTCTAGCCCAAGGCCCAACTGACACACGACAGATATTAAATCGAGTCTCTTGTTCAGACTAATGAAAGAGGCTATTCATAATTAAAAATTATAAAGTCCCGACTTTCTAATGAGTCTTAACATGTAACATCTTAACATGTCTTTACTATATCTGCTGTAAGTTGCTGAGGATTGGGTGTCCCGTCTACTTATGTCACGACTACTTTATGCTGCAATATCATTTAAAGGTATAGATAGGTAACTATAGAGTGAAAATACCACTGATGTAACAATAATTATATATAATGTCCCGTATACTTATGTTCCGATTACTTCATGCTGCAACATCATTTAAAGGTTACTATAGAGTGAAAATACCACTGAAGTAACAATATGGTATAATACACCAAATTTTACATTTGTGAAAGTTACTAACTGTGAAAGTTAGTGAAATTCTTTCATCCACTAGGAAATGAGCTGATGATTTTCAAACGCCTGAACAGATCTTCATCATAAACTATAGCTATGAATAATCTTGATTACGTCAGCTTTAAAAAAAACGATATTAGATCATATATTAGATATATACTATCATAGATACAGACACACAGATCAAATTTATAACAATCCTCTCTTGCGTCGGGTGTTAAAAAGGTCGTAGTCGTGTCGTAACGTTTTAAATGGCATCACGTGCGTCTTTATTCCGAATATATTCAGTTTAGTAGGTTTTCATGTAGAGCCGTGCATAAGATATGTTATTTTCTCTCTCACTTTGCACCGTTCCTGTCTCTGGTCTGGATGTTATTTATGTTTTTGTGTGCTCCAAATAGCTCTTCTCAGACAGATAACTTATGCAGGCAGTTACTAAATGATACTTTTACAGATATTTTCTTTATGTAAGCATTCAGTCAAACTAATATTCAGTCAAGGATTTAGTCAAGGAAGTTTGAATTTTGTGGGAATACAATATTCAACTTTTGAGGAAGTTAGATCATTAATGATTATAATGAGGTTTTATTCATCAAAGGTATCTACTATTAAAATAATTGCCGTTTCACATTTATTTAAGTTCCAATCCTATCAATATCATAAAATGTTAAAAAATAAGTAACGCAACGCATTTCTTCCACCACAAAAAGTTGTGATATCTCACATAAAACAAAGTCAGTTATTTTATTTATATAGTGTCTATGAAAAGCACCGATTCAACTACTACGTCATCTAATCAGTTACCTAACAATATTTATAGTGATCGTTTCACAGGTATTCTATTCATTATACGCTTAGGGAAAGAAATCAACTTGGCAAATGTGAGGCGAAGAACTTGGCCTCATATTTTTTAAGGTGTAAACGATGCATTATAATAATAATAATAATAATAAATCATTTATTCGACGTAAGTTTTTACAAAACATTTGTCTTCGTCAACATTCTTTACAAACTACCACCGGTTCGGAAAGCTGTTTCTAGGGGGAAGAACTCGGCAAGAAACCCCCTAGTTGCTCTTTTATAAATAAATTACAAAGTAATACGTAACAATACATAGCAATCTACATAACACAATAATCAACTATATTTGACTCCAAGGACAGTCATCATTTATATAATCTAATATCCTATAATAACCCTTTTTGCACAGGGTTTTCTTAATATAAACTTTAAATTTATTTATAGATAATTGTTGTATATTAGCTGGAAGCCTGTTGTAGAAGCGCACACATTGTCCCATAAAGGAGTTGCTAACCCTGTGGAGACGAGTTTTATTTGGTTGAAGCCTATGCTTGTTTCTAGTATTTAAATTATGAACATCACTATTTCTACTAAAAGTGCTAATATTTTTGTGAGCAAACAAAAGATTTTCAAAAATGTATTGTGAGGCTACAGTAAGTATATTTATTTCTTTAAACTGATCTTTTAGCGAGACTCTGGGACCGAGCTTGTAGATGGCACGAATAGCCCTTTTCTGTAACACAAATATAGTGTTTATATCCGCAGCATTACCCCAAAGTAAAATACCGTACGTCATTACACTATGGAAATAGCTAAAATATACTATCCTCGCGGTATTTACGTCAGTTAGCTCGCGAATTCTTTTAACAGCGTAAGCAGCCGAACTTAATTTAATGGCTAGTTTATTAATGTGTGGTCCCCATTGTAGCTTAGAATCTACATTTATACCTAGGAATACAGTCGACTCAACCAGCTCAATGTCTTCACCATTTACGTGAACATTATGATCAATTTGTTTGACATTAGGTAAAGTGAATTTAATACATTTTGTCTTTTTATTGTTCAACAAAAGATTATTAACATTAAACCAATCAATAACCTTAGACATCGCCGAGTTAACATGATCATGATTACTTCTACGGTTAACTTTAAAAAGCAATGACGTATCATCTGCGAATAAAACAATATCATGATCATTAATATGGTAAGGAAGGTCATTTATATAAACAAGGAAGAGAAACGGACCCAGAATAGAGCCCTGCGGGACACCCATAGTCACTAATGATCCCTGTGATCTAATCCCACCTACATCTACACTCTGAACTCTATCGCTCAAATATGATTTCAAGAGATCCAAAGCTATACCTCTAACACCGTAGTGGGAAAGTTTTCCGAATAAATTATCATATTTAACACAGTCAAAAGCTTTGGACAGGTCGCAAAAAATACCCAGAGCATCCTGTCTATCCTCCCAAGCTTCATAAATAAACTTAAGCAATTTTACTCCAGCATCAATAGTGGAGCGGCCCCTTGTGAAACCGAATTGCTTATTACACATAAGGTTATTCGCTGAAAAGTGAGAGTACATTTGATTAAACAGGATTTTTTCAAATATTTTACTAAGAACCGGTAACACTGAAATCGGGCGAAAATTTGAGGGGTCCGTAGTACTACCAGACTTAAATAGAGGTATCACTCTGCTCAATTTCATCTGATTAGGGAATATGCCCATAGAAATACAACAATTAAACACAGCTGCTAAATGAGGAGCTACAACGTTAATTACTGATTTTATTGTTTTAACAGACAGTCCCCATAGATCTGTCGTATTTTTTTGCTTTAAAGATTTAAATGCACTCACTATATCAATAGGCCCTATAGGTTTAAATTTAAAATCAGTGGTACACTCCGGTACACTCGCTTTTAAGAATGCTAATGCGACACCGGGGGAGGAGTTAAGGTGCCTTGTAGTAACCAACGGGACAGAAGTAAAATAATTTTCAAATGCCGTGGCTACCTCCACCTCTGTTTGTAACCTACACCCATTCACAATTAGCTCCAAATCCTGTTTTCTTTTTACTGACTTTCCAGTTTCACTATTGATGATATTCCAAATAGTTTTAATCTTGTTTGAGGACATTATTATTTTATGTTTCAAGTAGATCGATTTTGCATCGATACATACTCGTCTAAATAATTTTGAATATTTTTTAACAAATTCATGAAAGTCTGCACTTTTATTATAATTTCTTTCTTCGTAGAGTTCAAATGAACGGAGGTTTCCATTCCAATGGAATCATAAACAAAAATGGAGAACATTCAAAATATGCTTAATGTTTATATTCGGGAAATGTATTCGCATCGCGAAATATAATTAAAAAATATATCTGTACGTTAGCGCTGAATTTATTCGAGGTGGTTGTAATTGGTCGAAACGGTAATTTCCCGCAGGACTTTGTGATACAATTTATGAACTTCGAGGCGTTGGTTGTGAAAAGTTTTATATAGGAAATTGTGAAAAAATTTCGCAGAAGAAAGGGGCATTTTTTAAACATGCCTCGATATATGACGATACTTACTGAAGATCCGAAGTATATTATATTAGTGTAAGAAGGCGTCTTGTCTGACAAAAAAGTAATGAAAAAAACACATGAATTTGTATGACTATGACTAGATCTGATGAATTTTCTTTATTGAATAGATTTTCAGTTAGTAAATTTAACAAATTTTCCACTAGCATTGGAACTGGATTAACATTTGGATATTTGGATTAACATGTACGATACTTTTATCATGAACAAATGTTAGGTTTCGTCTAAATCGTCTAAAAGTGTACGAAATTAGGCGTCACGATTATTTCAGGTGCCATTTTAATATGTATTTACTAAAAAATCAAACTGTGTGCGATAGAAAAGTTCAGATGTATTTTAGCTACATTGTAAAATACACAAAATATAGTTCCATCAAAGTTATTAAGACCTCGTTTGACTTGAACCACAGGCAATAACAATTCTACAATATAATTTTGTAACCAGTTCAGTTATTCGCTAATGAGTCCTTGTAATTGTGTTAAGCTTGTTTCCATTTTATTTAGTAATTGTTTTTGACACATTATTACGGTACAACAAATATTTATAAAATCATTGATAATCATAAATATGCATAAGCATATACATATTGTAGTAAGTACCTACTAAATGAGAAACTTATTCTCAAAACCGCCCAAACAAAAGTTCACTGCCGAATCCATACTAATTATTATAAATGTCATTAATGACGACACGTCTGGTCTAGTGGCTAGTATCCCTAGTTGTTAATCAAACGGTCGCGGGTTCGAATCCCGTTAGGGGAAAATGGTTATCTGTTAACATTTACCTTTGCACCTGAGTCATGGATGTTTTTTATTTATAATATAGGTATGTAATTACAAAAAGTATGTTGTCGTATATGAACTGTCTGGTATCCATAATACAAGCATTATTTGCTTACTTTGGAACTAGATGGTGCTGTGTGGAATGTGTGAAGATATTTCTTTTTTTTTAATTCAAAGAAAAGGACTGTTATAAACACCTTGCCACAGTGTTATAGCAGCGTTATATTGCTTACATATTTTTAAATTTTCAACGCCAATAAAGTCGCGGGCACCAGCTAGTCTATACTTCTATACTAATATTATAAAGAAAAAAGATTTGATTGTTTGTATAGAATAGGCTCCGAAACGACTGGACCGATTTGAAAAATTCTTTTACCTTTAGAAGCCGACATTATTTGTGATGAACATAGGATACTTTTTACCGCGGGAAAATGCTTCATTCCTACGGGAAAACGGGTAAAAGGACAACGGGCAGTAAGAATTATCCTTCCATACTTAACTTCTTTTTCACATAACTTCTAAACGGCTGAATCGATTGGGTTGAAATTTTATATGGCTATTTCGATGATTTACTGGATGATTTAAAAATACAATTAGACCCGGTAGGTGGCGCTGCTGTCGGTATGTCAACTACTAAACGATTGGGTTGATTTTGTATGTGTATTTCCATAGTTTCACAGACACGAATGTATTATATTTTACAAAGTTACGCGGATGAAGTCGCGTGCAACAGCTAGTTTAATATAAAAATAAAATGTATAAATAAAATCAAACTTTATCCTCCGATTTTTGATCTGGATTTCCTCCCAAGCAAATTAAAACAAAAGGAAATTTAAAATGAAAAACAAACTTCATTCCTTAAATGCAATGAAGAGGTCTCCTCACAGGTGAGGGTTTTAGTAAATTTCCAAAGTAATTCAATTAGAGTTTAGTTCCGTGTCGGTCTGTAGAGTGTGGTCAGTTAAGCTTATATAGAACGGAGAACTTCCCGAAGTGTCTACTGGAGTTACTTATTGTCTATGGAGTAAACCTTCTGTTGCTATAAAGTTTTTTAACCTACATAATGTAATCAAAACTTTTCGATTTCTGATTTTTCTATCTATATATTTCAAAGTAAGTATACTAATAATAAATCTGTAGGGGTCGGTCATGGAGTAATTTACTTTGTTTTTAGAAATATCCTATATATAGGCTCTATACATGATACTGAAACTAAATTGACGATATTTAGAATGTTTTTATGTATGTATGTATGTATGTATGTTTAAACGAATTAATTGATTTTCATGAAACTTGGTAGATAAACATTTAGAAGTACAGGACACGTGATAGGCTACTTTTTATCTTTTTTAACGCGGACGAAGTCGCGGGCAACAGCCTAGTTAGTATAACATAATTTTCTGATAAAAGTCAACACAGATTTCTTTGACCCAAGACTTTCTAATTATGACACCCCTTTCGCTTTTAAGACAAAGACAAAGATTGTGGCAGCTTTACGAGGAGCTATAAACGCGAAATGGTACGAGATAAGGCCTATTTCTTTGTTTACTGGCTTCTTTTTTGAAAGTCATCGTACTTAATTGTGAATAGGATTTTATTTATAAAAAGAGTAAAGAATTTCAATTAAAATAGAAACAAAGATGAAGTGTAAGTAATACAAAAATTCTAACATATGATCTTAGAATTTTTCATATGTCTGATATTTATTTATCTATAAAAAACCTTTGTAAGTATTTATAGATCGTCATCGTCGAATATAGTAAAAGTGAAAAAACCGACTCCTACATATTTTTTCTCGTAGTATCTAGAAGTTTACGGAGAAACAGACAGATGCGGACATTAATAATAAATCTATACTAATATTATTAAGAGAAAAGATTTGATTGTTCGTTTCTTTTTGGCTCCTTTTTCGTTTCTTTTTCGTTCTTGGCTCCAACGGAAGATCAGCGTAGGTTTCTACAACCTGCAATATGCTGAGTTGGAGCCGATGTGTGTGTGTTTTTTTTTTTTTTTTTTTTAATTATGTATTTATGTCCTTTGTTGCAAATAAACTGTTATTCTATTCTATTCTATTCTTTTTTTGAATTAATAAATAGGCTTCGAAACTACTGGACCGATTTGAAAAATTCTGTAAATTTTTCTGCCAATTGAAAACAGAGAGTAGAGTAGAGTGGTAGAGTAATTTTATAGTATAGAGTACATATAGATATGTAAAACGTGTTTACTTTGCTTGTTTATTTGGGTTTGTCCCCCCTTCAGTGTTGGTCCATTTTTCTCTAGGGTAATTCAAACTACTCTATTACACTTATTTGCAATGCGCAAACAATCTGCAATTAATTACAAACACTAAACAATTAACAAAGGGTCCAGTAAGGCTAACAAACTATTGGATTAAAATATAATTTGGTCCCTTGTTAATACAGTTTCCAGGGTCGCACCTGCTGCGGCCTGCGTAACTCGTTCAATTCTGCCACGCACGTCACTCCCACACGGGCTTGCTCGGATCCTGCGGTTTCAATTCCAATTGCTGTCACAGAATTTGATGCCCAACTTATTATATAAAATACATGATTGAACAATTGGGTTGAGAATTTTCATAGATTTTTGAAGTGAAAATTTCTATAGCCGCGTTATACGACTTTGGGTAGGAAAAAAATGCATGGTTTCGCGTCAGCAACATGCCAATGGTGCTAATGCTCATACAGTTATGCGCGCGCAGCTGTCTACGTACGCGATCACGCCAACACATTGCATATACCCGATTGTATGTGTGTGTGTTGAACGCTCAGTTTTAAGTTTTCACTTCTGTCGGCAGTCCTCATGACTACTTCCTTTTTTTTAATGTTAAGGTTGACAGACAGGCTGACGGTCCAGTTGATGGTAGAGGTGATGGCACCGTCGCTTGATGGTACCGTCGTCTATAACACAAGCAACGCCACAAGTGCTACAAGTGGACTGCCGACCATTGAAGGATTAAGGATAAGAGATAAGGGAGGGATGGGGTAATGGGCTCTGGCATCCCTTACTCACTCGCCGAAACACAACAGCACAAATGCACAAAGAATTCCCTCATGGGAAAAATAAGTCACGACAAACGATTGAAACAACTATTTAACAACCTTGCAGGATATATGTATACAAGCGATAAAGAGGGCGCTATTTACACGAGTTTGGTAATATTGTCATTTTCAATACAAAATAATACAAAAAGAATGAAATATTAAAATATTCACAAGAAAATACTCCCATAGACAAGCAGTAAGACTAGCATAAGCACCCTTAAAGTAAACTCCCGTTAAGAGTCCGTTGCATTTGTCTCATAAATGCAACGGACTCTTAATGGGAAATTATCATAAGCTTTTTTTTATCACTTTACTACAATATACCAATAACTTCTAAGTCTCCAATTGTTAAGCCAGTCAATAATCAGTCAACCTTTAATTTTTTTGTTGTTTTATATCAATGATTTTATGCAATTATGGAATGGCTCAAATTATGTAACTATTTGGTGATCAAACGCAATATCTGCTTATCTGCTATATAAAAAACCCTGCTAAAATAGTACTTAAAGATAAAATTATGATACTCTAGTTTATACCTAGTTTAGGTTTTACAACTTATATCACGTAGTACGCTACAAAAAATAATTGAGCAGGAACGTGTCTAATTCAATGTATATAACGAGAATAGTAATACTTTAGCGAGCGGAGTTGTTTGGAACTAGCCAAACTACTTTAATTGGCATCCGGTCCACCGGGGCTGTTATTGAATTTAATAACGCACGTAACTCGGTCGGTTAATGCTGTTACAACTTACTGAAGCCGCTTATACTTCTTTGTTGTATTTGTGGCCGAAAAACTAATTGACGACGGAGAGAAAACAAGAGATTTTTTCTATTAATTTATCTCGTCGTTAACTAGGTTCCTCGTCATTCAAACTTAAAAAAAGTATTAATTTAAAAGATATGATTTGAACACAAGTTTTAATGCAACTTTGAGGGTGAATATGTCAGTTTAGTGTATAAAAAACTCCAAAATACTTTGCCTACAAACATTGATTAGTTGTTCAAGAGTTCAAATAACTTTACACGAAATAGATAATATGCATTAGTTTTGTCCAAAAGAGTATATGCCCGAGGGTCTGTTTATGATTTTTTTGGAATGAATCATTGTGCATCTCACTCGACTGCTCTTCCTGCGCATTGTGCTGTGTGAGACAGAATTAATTTTAGCTACACGCACCGATGAGTTCGAGCCGCCGACTTGTGTCTTCTTAACACAAGTAAAGGGAAGGGATCAATTAATATTTAATTTTCTTTGGAAGTGATAGGGAAACGAAGACTTGAGTGTCAGTCAGCGTAGGCTGCATTTTATTCAGGAATTGATGCAGTTATTCCAAGTAGTTAATCTAGTTATATGTCATGGATGTTGCAAAAATATGCGCAAAAATAAACTTCAGTCTTTAAAATCATTAGAAAATTAGTTTCGTGCTTATATAAATGTAGTTTTCATTGATTGTAAAGTTTTGTAACCAGTTTCGTAGTTACTAAATGACGGATTTAGTAAAAAAAAAATTAACAAAATCACTGATCAAAAGAGATATTCATAACATAATGTGAACGAACACGGGTGTCCGTGTGAACGGACCAGCTGGCGGGCGGCCTTTTTAAATTTCGAATTCACGGCAGACATGATTGATGACGTTTCCTCGAGCGCTGTGATTGGTTGATTTTAACGTAGTATTGAGTGCTGCCTTGTTGAACATTCGGATTTGAATTAAGAGTTCATTAGAACTTTCTGTGAAAAGAGGCTTTCGATTTGAAAAAAGAATTGTATTTTTTATCTGTCGATATGCAAAGCTATTGAATTTTATTTTTAAAGTTTCTGCCAGCGACTTCGTAACGTTTTTCCGGGATATAAAGTGTTCTATGTTCTATATGTTAATCCAGCTTATGAACTATTTGTGTTCCAAAAATTTCATCCAAATTCATTATATTATTTATAATATTTTTTATTAAATAAGATTAATCGTAGAATTTTCACACTGTTTCTCTAAATTTTTTTTTTACATTTGTTATACAAGAAAATAAACACAGGAACACAATATTAAAACGGTAACAAATTTTACGTGCGCTATACAAGCGACAAACGAGTTTAAAAAGAAAAAATGTACACAAAACAGTTTTTGCCATAAAACACTAGAACAGATGGCTATGTTCCAAAAAGTTGGCTTACTTACACGATACGACACGGCCTAGTCACTTACGTTTTTATTTCAAAAAATTTAGGGAAACAAGTAAATAATGAATGGCTCCATTAGCTCAATTTAATAAACTATTCAATAAATATTATATTACTAGCTGGTGCCCGCGACTTCGTGTGTGGTTTTGCTGTGGTTATCGACTCGATGCGGTTATAGACTCGACAATTGTCTACTTTGGTATTCACTAAGCACATGTCAAAATGTCTACGACGTTTTTTCCATAGTTATACATGTCGATGAAGTTATTGGCGCGTTATTGTGTGTTTTTTAGTTTGACGAAGTACTATTTCTTATTTAATGTCGACTTTGAAGTTGACACGTTTTTAAAAACCACAGATAGAGAATAGGCCCGCAGATTTAAGATTTATTATTAGCATTGAGGATTACATTCGACCAAGTTACTTATCATATATAACTTCACAAAATTTGCAAATTACTTATAATTTTCTTTACCATTTTCTCTTCGTTTGTGTATCTTGTTGTGAATTTTTTTATAGCTATTAAAAAAGGTTTGATTTTTTCTCTAAAATTTTTAAATGATTATAGTCGAACACCCTTAGTGACATTTAACTGTTGAAAACAAGCGCTGTCTGCCCTGATTCAAAATAAGCTTAACTTCGTTAATATTTTGTTGAAATGTTAACAGATAGTATAATTTTCACTTTTGACATGATTTCCTACGACTGGCCGTTTTTTTTATAACATATCCATCCGTCTTCAAAAACTTTCTCATTTATAATGATAGTGGGATGTTTCGTTATAGCTTATATTCATTATATCATATCTTCAAATTGTGTATGTAATATATAAAGTAATTGGTGTTATTTTCAATTAGTTGCAAATATTCAAAGGAATTCTATACGCTCTTTGAATCCTCGTATAAATAATATTTCTCAGTTATGTTTTGTATATAAAGAAAATCTCACGAAAGTATCCCGTGCGAAGTATTCCAAGATATCTTTTGTATAGTGTGAAAAAGTACGTTATTTTGATATTGGAAAAGGAATCCAATATGTTAGGGGAACTGTGAGGATAGGTACTGTTATTAGGTATATCAAATCATCGAAATAAATATATCTTTGCAAAGTTCGCTGAAGTTTGAAAGGGACTCCATAACGGCAAATATATTGTATACTAGCGAACCGTTCCCGGCTTCGCCCGGGGTAATTTTTTTTACGTAAAAACCTTCCCTGATTATCTCTCTATCCATGAGTGAAGAAAGAATTAAAATCCGTCTAGCCGTTCTCTAGTTTTCCGCTTAGCAACACATTTAGAGATTAATTTTTATTTATTACTAGCGATCCTCTCACGGCTTCGTTCGGGGTGCATTTTTTTACGTAAAAACCTTCCTTGATTATCCCTCTAATCATGAGTGAAGACAGAATTAAAATCGGTATAGCCGTTCTCGAGTTTTGCCCTTAACAACACATTTTTATTTATTACTAGCGATCCTCTCCCGGCTTCGTTCGGGGTGCATTTTTTACGTAATATTCTTCCCTGATTATCCGTCTATCCAAGAGAGAAGACAGATTTAAAATTGGTTTAGCCGTTCTCGAGTTTTGCACTTAGCAACACATTCAGGGATTCATTGCTATTTATATAGAAGAAGATTATTTCAATGCTACATAGTATACCTATGTTTTATATTATGTGAAAATAAAGTAAACACCTTCATGTTCTCTATGAAACATTCAATAGAATCCTCTTACAAAATGACAAACTGCAAAATAGATAGCAGCTTCGTTAGGGAGCATCGGATGATTGTTTTGGTTTGAGCCGATAATCACCCATATCTAGAACACGACAATTATATGGAAATACGTTGTACGCGGCACAATCATTTGAGCTCGGTCGGTGAAAATCTGTGATTTCACTATTGAAATACACGGTTTCCATTACATCGGGATAATAGATTTTAGAAATGGAATACCCAGTGTAAAGTAGCACAATTTGTTTGTACAAATACCATAATTTTTTTTTTCAGGCGAGTGAATATTAATACTAATAATAAATATGAAACTAACCTAATTGTATGTATGTATGTATGTTCCTCCATAACTCTTAAACGAATTAACTGATCTTCGTGAACAAGTTTCTATAGTACTTAATAGGAATGATTTTCTGAGGGCAAAGTAAAGACTATGAAATCCGAATCTATGAAAAGATATTGTCATATTTTTCTATCCTTGGTCCAATAATAATTTATTTTAATATTAAATGGTTCGAATATACTGCACAAAGTCTTCCCAAACATATCAACGAATATGAACCAAAGAATTTTAAATAATGCTCTATTTAAGGCAGACAAACCCACTGCCCAGAAGATAGTGTTTTATGGTAACTAACATGACCAGTGGAGTCATTTAAAAAGAGAACACGAGAAATTTGAGGACAAAACCGCTGACAGGTTTTATTGCACACATAAACTGAACGGTCTATCCTGAGGAAATTGGAACTTTTCCAAATTAGTTCTTTCCATGTATTTCCTAGGTTATAAAATTTTAGCATCAAGTTGTGGCTGGGTTTTTGACTCGTGCGGGTTGTTATTCGGTCGGCCTTTCGGTCAGTGCAAACATTGAAGTCATTAAGCTCCCTTTAAGCTTAGCTTTTGTGGCGCGAATTAGTTACAAAACTTTTACAAATTGAAAATGCCCAATTCTTAAAGAAAGTTCTCAAAAACAAATAATGTTTTTTTTAAAGGCCATGATCTGCCCTATCGATAACTCCAATAATATCAACCATTATTTACCTGACACCCTTTATGTGAATGACCCTTTAATCGGAATTTGAATTTTTTTCTCTGTTTGAAAGGTACAATATTTATCTAAGATAAACCAAGGTTACGTCACGAATATGAACCATAATAACCCGGACGAAGCCGGGGCTCCTGTCTAGTGTATAGATAAAGAAACACACAGAAACGAATGGTTATAAACATTTTATAGTTTGCTAATTTATTATCCCCAGGTTCAGGTAAGTTGGATAAACTCTTTCGCCCGCGGGAATTTGTCGTTGCTAGGTTTTATATTTCGCTTTAAAAGTAACTAAGTAAACCTTTTAATTCTCGTAGACGGCGGAATTTTATTGCAACATCGAATGGTTGTATACCTAAGTACCTAGGACACCTGCTATGTCGTTCTTCTATGAAGAGTCCGTCTACCAGTTCATCCTTTCATACAATCAAACCGGTAATTAATCTCGTAAAGCATCACGCAACAAATATGTGCGTAAAAGCCTTTAACTTTTCCTTTATCTCAGACAGTTCAAAGACATTTCCATAATACATAACCTTTGAAGCGTTTTTATATAAAAGAAATTCATTTAGCAGCATCAATTTAATACATAGAGAGACTGACATCAAGAAGTTGCTTCCAGCTACAGATCAGGTATGAGTAAAATTATTTCACATTTTTATACTATACTAGCTGCTGCCCGCGACTTCGCCCGCGGAACTTTGTAAATTATATGCTAAAACCTTCCTCGAGAACCACTCTATCCATTGGTGAAAACAGCATGGAAATTGGTGCAATAGTTTTTGAGTTTATACCGTCGTTGTTAAACCAAAATATCTGCTATGTGCAATAACAATACTTTTAAGCTATTGACAAAAAGTTTTCAAAAAAGTCTTCAAAGAAAGAAAGAAAAAAGAGTCTAATCAATCTAATACATTTTGCAGTTGTTCTTCATCTGACATATATACATAAAACATCTTTTAAATTGACATGACTAGGCATTGATGTGTTCCCTAGTTCTCCGTCCTTTCCTTGCGTTGCGTCATACAATTTAGGTATACCTATGCAAATGAGCTTCTCTTTTGTCTATATCCCATCTTTTGTGTGCATTGGTGCATCTTGCCTTTATGAACTCTCCAGTTTATGTCTTTATGTTTATGACTTATGCCTCCTCATAAGCGATCTTATAAGCAAAAGAGCGAAAGTCATCAATGGCTCTAAAATGGAGTCAAAACTGTTTTAAACATTTTTCTCCCAGTTTGATAGAAATGAGAATGTTACAAAAATATACAATATGTATATTTTTGTGTATATATAAAAATGTGGTGCACCCTAGGCGATGCTGGTTGCACTAATTTATTATTCCGCGCTAAAGTCGTAAATATATCACTTTTCTTATATATGACATTATCTACTTACTTCTTATTGGCACAGATACGAGTGCATAAAATATTTGGATATTTTCTTGTTTAGATTCTACTCTTATGGTTATTTAAGTGATGTCATTTCTTATTTATTTTTTACTTATATTATATTTAAAAGAAAATTATATGAGGAAGTAATTTTGCATGTATTATGATTGGTATTATGTATAATAGTATATAATAGTACGTTGTAATATTAACTATACGTAACTTAAATAGACAGGTAAACATCAAAAGATAGGAATACATTTTCTGCCTGAATGTCCAGACAATTTGGGTTCATGTCATTATGCTATGTAGGAAAAATATGCACTAGTCAATTTGTGTCATAGTAGATTTGAGTGCTAGACATTATGTAGTAGTCTAGGCAAAAATCAAATGTATTCAGATTGTGTTCTAGACAGTCCAAGACCAACCCTTATTAATAATAACAATTTAAGTATGTATTCATTTTCTGTGGAGTAAATACTTAAATAATAATAACGTAGTGGCATAGCTTCGTGCACCATCGGACTAACTTGTATCGATCTACACTTTTAACCTTTTAAAAATCTAAGTTGACTTCAAGTAAACTTCGTAACTTGAAACAAGTTGGAGTGCCGTTCTCGTAAGAATTAAGTTTAACTTAGCGGCCACGACTGTGAGATATTTACGATCTTAACGTAATTAAATTCTGAATAAATTACCTTAAGCTAATATATTATTGTTTGGTTTTCGCTTTTGTAAAACAGGCTTAGTTATTATTTAAAAGTTAGGCAATCAATTCGATGGCAGGTGCCTAACGTAGCCTATTGACACAAGTAACGCCATAGGTCATGCACTACCGATCTAAGTAGGATAAAACATAGGTATTAGAAGGGAATAGAGAAAATCAGTGAAAATCTTAAAAAAAGGTAGGTATGATTTGTGAATAAATCGTTAGTTTTAAAGTAAATTGAGAAAACCGCTACGATAACATACACATTTTTATTTCTCTATCTCAGAACTAATCACAGAATCTTTTTGCCATTCCCATTTGCCAATCTTTTTTTAACTGTAGTACCGAGAAAAGGACTCTTGTTTGCTCTTAAGACTGAAAACATACGAATTTATTTTTCGTTTACATCCGTCTTGCTTAAATAGTGTTCAGAAGAGGATTTGCTACTTATAATAAATAAATAAATAAAAAATCCATTTTATAGAATTTGTAAATAGAAACTGACGTCCAAATGTGCTCAGTGCAATTGCCCGGCAAGAATATTATAGTTAAATATAGTATATTAATAGACGCTTGTATGACAGCGGGATAAACGGAACATATAAAAGACTAGCGGGTCATACGGGCACTTTTTCGTAGGTAGGGTCAAAACCAGTGGGACCAAAGGGTCCTCTTTGTTCTGTGATTTAAATAATGCAATATTAAAAAGTCGATAGTACTCCAGATGGCATTTGTTCTGCTAACAAGAGAGTTAACAAGGTTATTCAACAAAATCTTGATTACCTAATAAGTTGTGTTCATTCAATTTTCAAACTAGTAAACGATTACCTACCGTTTGATGTTGAAGTATAAAGTCGTGTCACCACCAGCAGGGTGGTGTTTGATTTGACAAATTGCATCTTTTGTTGGCACCAAACTGTCGATAACCCCTATCACAGTAATAAAATATGTAGTAACTAATCTGAATATAATATAGTTCTAAGTAATATTATAAATGCGTTTGTTTGAAGTGAGTTTGTTTGTTTGTTTGTTTGTTACGCTTTCACACCTTAAACTTAACCTTAACCTTAAGTATTCTAAAAATATACATAAAATAATAAAAAAATCAATACTTGAGAGAAATATAAAATAATCATAAAAAGCAAAATAATATTGAATAAATTATTGCTAATATTTTAGTCAAGGGTGATTTTTTCATTTTTCAACACTTCAGAAAAAGGGAGACGGGTAAAATAATATTAATGATAATTAAGAGAATATAAAATAATTTATGTAAATAATTTATGTTTTTTTTTTTTCATTTATAGTTAGATGACGTTTTCCACAAAAGTCCTCAGATCTATAGATATATTATGTACACAAACATTAAATTATTTGTTCATCACGCATAACCAATGTGCTAAAAGTTTATAAGTATTAATTTTTTAAATATTTAACTAAATGCCTGTCTGTCGACTTTAACATTTAAAAAAAACTAGCTGTGCCGCGACTTTGTACGGGCTGTAGTTTTTTTAGTTTTTTGAAAATTCTGACTTGACGCTGACGCTTTTTTTTTGAAAAGTTAATAATATAAATGTTAATTAATCCAATAGGAATCCAACATAAACTAAAATAATATATAGTAGAATATAATATGTAAAATTATATATAAAATAATAAATGAATATATTATTTTAGTTTATGTACCATTTCTTATTTCTACTGTGTAATCATCTATTTGTCGTCTAGCCCTGTTAAACGCTTCGATTCTTCACACCAACTTGACGGAATATAGTTTTTGTTAAACTTTTTTCTGTCGACACCCGTTTTCCATTAACTACGGCATTTGTCGATTTGCTATTTTATTCGCGCGCGTGTGTGTTTGTATATTACGTTTAATATTTATAAAAACATTGCTTAACTTAGATACGAATTTATTTGTATACTAGTAAAAGATTAATTTTTTCAGCAAATTATATACACAAACCTGACCCGTCTATCGTTACTTTTTAAATGTTTAAAATATGTTTTAAATCAACTCTGTAGGTTCATATCTTCTAAAAACAAATACATAATATTGAATCAACTTAATATGTAGAGGGTTTACTCAACTAGATTCGATATTATTATAATTTTTGGTTTATTTTTATTTGCATGTTATAACGAACTTTGCACATCGGAGTGTTCGACTTGAAAATGTCATCCATTTCACTCTGATTACTTACATTATGTTTTTAACGCGTATTTTCTCTTTTATGGCTCTCGTTCAATTTTTATAACGGTCGATTATATTCATGTGCCCGGCAGCAACAAGCGGTACGCGCATAAATTTTTAATGCAATTCTAAAGTGAGATTTTAAGAGGTGCTTCGGAATACGCCTGCGGCGATACACAGTATATCCTACTAACAGTAGCACATCTTTGTTTAGAATTCAGAATTATCGATTCTCTTTTCGAATGTGTAAAAGAAACCGACACTGTTTTGTTTAGACATGCTGTGTACACGTGCTTTGGGCTACTGTTTAGATAATTTCGATGTAACTTTATCTGTTCTATTTTTTCAATATCTGTGTCGTGTTTTGTGTGCCTTATTAAATAAATAAATAAAAAAATGTGACAAATTATAAATTAGTATTAGGGACAACTTTTTACATGTCATTGTAGATAACAATGGTTTGTATTTTAATTAGATAACCATAGTAGTGATCATTTATTTGCAAAGCACGTAGAGACATACTTTATACATGTCCAACGAAACGGAACTTTAAATTATACGTAATTTAATAGTACAGACAGCAGAAAATTTTTAGGAGATCTAAAAATAGTCTGTAACTACCAGTAAAACATCAAATTTGGTTGCTTAAAAATACATAGAAAATACAATTTTCAAGAAAGCTTGTTAAATTGTTAAACATAATAATGAAATAATTAAACAGTAAAGATATTTATTTACTAAAGTGATCTCTAAAATAATTAAACTGGACAACTACCAAAAAGTGACATTACTAATTACTTTGTTGGTGATATTAGACGTTGTTGTAATTAAATAAATATATTACATAATTACTAAAAAGTTTGAAATTGAGTTAGCACCGTTCCTCGACCCGATGACATTGCGAGTTTTTTTTCATGTGACACTACTTATACTGCTGTTTACTTTTTATACTGTGGTCGTTTTCACCCATTGTTAGGCCAGTTTATAGCAGCCGTTTGCTTTTTGAACACTTTACTATGGCTGCAACTCATTAGTGCCACTAATGTATCGCCTGTAAACTTTAACTGAAATCACAATTATAACGATACTAAATTATTTTGTTAAACTGTAGCTTTAATTTTATTTATAAGTAGCTGGCGCCCGCGACTTTGTCCGCTTTGAAAGAGAAAAAAAATTGCCCATCGTGTGTCCAGTACGTCTAAATGTTTATCTACCAAGTTTCATGATTTGTTAATTCGTTTGAGGGCCTATTTCACAAAGTACAATTAAAGTGTTTATTAGTTGCTTTTGAAGTAACGCTATTGGGCGAGTAAATGTTACGAGTATCTTGTTTCAATTTCACAAACCAAATCAAGGCTTCGAGTGACAACTTATACATTAAATGAATGTCATAGCAAATTAGACGTTCATTCGTTCAATAATACGTCAAATGTGTTGTCAATTTCGTTATTTATTTCAATTCGTAAATTTTCATCTCGCGTTGCATTTGTATTATAAATTAAAATAAAATGGACAAAACTAAAAGAGAGCGAAGTGCAAATTGTACCTTACAGGAGAAGACAGATTTATTAATATCCCTGATACAAAAATACCAAGATTAGAAAACAAACAAAGCGATGTTCCCACATGGAAGAAAAAAAGAAGCCTCTTGGGAAAGCATAAAAAACGAGTTCAATGCTAGATCTGGAGGAATTTTTAGATCTATTAAGTACGAGGGCCTCAAACGCACAGAAGAAAGTCGGCTGCAATACGCTCCGAACTATATCGTACCGGACGTGGTAAAAATGTAGCACCTCCGCTGGATAATGTTTAGGAGCAAATTAAATCCATGATCTCATTGAGCACGGGGGCCTAGAAGGCATCTACGACTCAGATATATTACCTCAAGCCCAAGTAAGTCAAGGTAACTTGTTTTTCATTTTTTTCGAAGTGATCTTTTACTAAAATATATCAAGCTATTTTATCTACAATACAAATTGTTTTACAGAGGCCGTTGATTTCGTTGTGGAATCTACAAAGGAACAGGAATGACAATGGAAGAATGAGGAATATAAATTAAAAATACAAAAATTAAGAAGCGAATTAAATTAATATTGATTTAATATAACCTTTGTTTTATTTAAGTACTAATAGCTGGTGACCGCAACTTCGTCCGTGTTAAACGATGAAAGGTACCCTATTTCCTTTCTGGTGTCCCAGACAAAGTGTATGCAAAATTTCATGGTGATAGGTTCAGTAGTTTTTGCGTGAAAGAGTAACAAACGACCATATCCATACAAACTTTCGCATTTATAATATTAGTACGGATTATAAAATCCACACGCAATTTAAATATACGGATACATGGAGTTCTATTCAATGAATAGTATTCCATTTCATCTAGTTGATGGTCAACCAATTCAAAGAAATCCATTTTTATTATTATTTTTTAAATAAGTATTTGACAGTTACAACTTCAAATGTGTTTTAGGTTATAAATTTATAATACCCGTCAATTAAAACACGTTATTGGGCAGATGGAGCGGCTAGTAAGTTACAGGCTAGTTAACCCATTGAGTAACGCTACTCGAAGATGGTGAAACTCGTACGCTACTACCTATTTGACACTTTAATTGGACTTTGTGAAAGAGGCTCTAAGAGTTATGGAGGAAAATACATACATACAATAGCTACATTTCCAGATTTATTATTCCTTTACGTCGGTACATCAGAACCAGTAGGAAGTTCACTGGTGGATATAGGCTTACCACATAATTTCCTTTAGGATGGGTCAGATTCAGCGCGGATCCAGCTTCAACCCGCGGTCCTTATCATTTCATCTGTTCATATTGTGGGTGGAAGTTATACGCTGCGGTCTTGAGATCAATTAAAATCAATACTAAAAAAAAGGTAGTTAAAAACTACCTTCAACTAGCCGACCCAGTTGATAGTGCTGTCGTTTGTTTATTTGGTTTTGTCTTCAAACATTGATATTGAGTCCTAAAGTTTACACCATAACATAAATACATGCCTATAGATTCAGTGTCGTTGTTGTCCGCGAGTGAAATAGCTTAATTAAACGAATATCAGTGTAATTGAAATCGAATTTTACGTTCACAATTAATTAAATTATTAAATCTACCCACAAGAAATTAATAATACTTGACCGAAGCAAAATAAATAAAAGTGAAGTGAGTGACGTCTGTCACCGGACTTAGAATCTGTCAAGTGTAGTGTCATACTGAGGTTGTCAAGTGTCACATCCGGAATTATATCGCTAAAGGAGCTTACACACACTTGTAATTCAAGAAAATATAAATAATTTTAATATTATAATAAAATTAATATATTACAGTATTATTAAATAGTATATGTATATTTACAAATAATAGCAATAAAAATGTCCACGGCTAATGGTTCCTGTGCCGGCTGCAATAATATCATATCTAATAGAGATTTCCTTACTTGTTCCAAATGCAAACTGAAATATGACCTTGTGTGTATAAACATAACCGCAAAGCGTTTTTTATCATGGGATCCAGATCGAAAAAAAAACTGGTTATGTATTAAGTGTCGGGATAATAAGCCAAAAACTGATGATACCCCGATACGGAGTGCTCATAATCCCGAACTCACGTCTCCTGAGAGTGGCCCCAGTGTCTCCTACGTCACGTTAAGAGCCAAGAAGCAGCCGCGCTCTCTCTCCGATACTGAGAACAATAGTGTGAAGAATTATGTGACGGAAGACTCTCTCAGAAACATCCTACAGCAGGAGATGTCCGCAATTTTGAATAAAACTATCAGGGATATAATGGCTGAACACCTCAATAATTTTAACCACCAAATGGATGTCTTAAAAGAATCTATGTCTTTCTTTAATAAGCAATACGAAGACCTCAAAACAAGTATGGATGAAAAAAAATCTATTATTGAGACCTTGGAGAAGGAAAACAAAGCTCTCCACAGTACTGTTAAGGACCTCACAAACAGGATGAATCTGAGTGAACAATATCTACGTGAAAGCAACATCGAAATAAATGGGGTCCCAGAGAACAGAGCGGAAAATCTGCCTAATACTGTCGCCAATCTGGGCAGGGTCGTGGGATATCCGCTCAACGACGATGACTTACTAAGTGTGGTTCGTGTCGCTAAACTCAACAAGGATGACAAAAGACCGCGTGCTATTATTGCCAAGCTGCGTAGTCCTCGTCATCGTGACAACATTATTGCTGCTGTTGCTAACTACAACAAGAAAAATGCCAGCGAAAAACTGTCTACGCGTCACCTCGGTATGGGGGGCAGTCCTACGCCGGTTTTCGTCTCGGAACATTTAACGCCTAATAACAAGCACTTACACGCCCTGGTTCGGAAAAAAGCCAAGGAAACGAACTATAAATTCGTATGGGTCCGTAGTGGTAAAATTTTTGTGCGCAAAGATGAAAAGTGTCAGGCTATTGTTATCAAAAGCGTGGATAGTCTCAGGCTAATTTTGTAAAGTTCCTTCTTGTTATTATTTCTTTTTTTTCTTTTCTTGTAAGCCATAATTGTTTGTGTGTATGAATTAAAAATGTTCAATATATATTATCAAAATGTACGTGGTATTAGAACCAAGACTGCTGATGTTTACCGAAATGTCCTGCTGACCAATTATGATGTTATAGTATTCACTGAAACCTGGTTAAATTCCACAGTTTTTGATAACGAATTTATTGATTCCTCATACTGTGTCTATCGTAGGGATCGTCTGTGTGCGAGTAAAGACATGGCTACCAAAAGCAATGAACATAAGGGCTTGAAATTGGACGGCGGTGGTGTCATGATTGCAGTTAAAAGAACTTTTATGTCTAACCGAGTTCGTCACTGGGAAGTCAACAGCAATGTCGAAGATTTATGGGTAACATTACAAACTACTGTTGGTGGTGTTACCAAGAAAATTGCTATTTGTGCTGCATACATGCCGCCACCGGCTGGCCTTGAGACTCTGTCCGTTTTCCTCAACAATGCCAATAACGTATTGGGTCTTGTGGATGACGTGATAATTATGGGTGACTTCAATCTGGGGTCGATTACCTGGACTAAGAATGCCAATGAATTGTTTGCTATACCTCTCAACTGTAATGATCGATTGAGTAATTCACTGATTGATTTCATATTATGCAATAATTTAAAACAACTAAATTTTGAAAAAAACAACGACCAAAAATTGCTTGACTTGGTCCTTTGTAACATATCAAATGCCTATATATGTAAGCCACTGGACACTTTGTCCAAATTGGATTCGTACCATCCTCCATTACTATTAGTTGTACCCTTTTTAGATTCTAAATACTTAACACCCGCTAAGCGATGTGATCTTAACTTTTTCAAGGCAGATTATGATGGAATTGTGTCGGAACTCCGTGGCATTGATTGGCAACAAGTCTTGGACTGTAGCAATGTGAATGTGATGGTTTCCGTATTTTACGATGAACTTAGCCGTATAATTGAAAGATTGGTGCCAAAACGTAAATTCAAGAAGTCACGGTATCCAATATGGTTTTCCAATACGCTCATCAGAATCTTAGCTGAGAAGGATAAGTGTAGGATGAGATATCGTAGATACAAGAATCCGCGGGACGCTATTGAATACCAAATTCTTCGAAGTCGTTGTCATGATGTGTACACTGAATGTCGCAATACGTATATAAAAAAGACTGAGGAAGGTTTAAAAGATAATCCCAGGTCTTTTTGGCGGTATCTTGGTAGGAAACGTCATGAAACTACATCTCTCCCTGCATCAATGTATTTAAAGAATGAAACGGCGGATGATGGTTCCAGGATAGCTAACCTGTTTGCGAATCATTTTTCTTCAGTGTTTAGTAACGACGTTGCACAGAACTATTCTGTACCCTCGCAAACTCACTTATCACTCTGTCGTATTAACTTGTCAGAAAGGGAGATACTAAGAGGAATTAAAAGGCTTGATGTATATAAGAGTTGTGGTCCAGACGGCATTCCTCCATTATTTATTAAAAGATGTGGCATAGCCTTGTCTTACCCCCTGTCCTTGATATTCAACAAATCACTAGCTGACGGTGTCTTTCCTGACAGATGGAAGAATGCGAGGGTGGTGCCGGTTTTCAAGAAGGGTGATCCGGAAGACATTGCGAATTATCGCCCCATATCTATGTTGTCCTGTATCCCTAAGCTTTTTGAATCCCTTGTTTGTCCGCAAATAACACAACATATTAAAGGTAGTATCACAACCTATCAGCACGGTTTCTCTAGGGGACGGTCTGTCCAAACAAATTTGACCTCTTTTGTTACAGATATTTGTCTAGACCTAGATAAAGGTCGCGAAGTTGATGCTATCTACACAGACTTCAGTAGTGCATTTGATAAGGTGAATCACTCGATTCTCAGCATGAAGCTGGAGGCCTACGGTTTTCATGGATCATTGCTCTGTTGGCTTAACTGTTATCTAAGAAATCGAAGTCAAACTGTAGCTGTAAAAGGATATGAGTCCAATAAATATCTGAGCGGATCCGGTGTTCCGCAGGGTTCTCATCTCGGGCCAGTCTTATTTCTTTTGTTTATAAATGATATATCTTCAGTGATACTCCATAGTAAGTTTTCTTTGTTCGCTGATGACTTAAAAATATACAGAACTACTGACTCCGCTGAAGATGTCGTACTCCTTCAAAGTGATATCAAAAGAATTAGCGAGTGGTGTGATGTAAATTATATGGACCTTAACATTAAGAAATGTAATTATATAAAATTTTCGCGAAAAAAAAAACCTTGTACCACCCGTTACGAAATCAATGACAGCCCTATACAGAGGGTCAAGGAGGTGCGTGACTTGGGTATTTTATTGGATAATGAGTTGAAACTTGCGTCTCACATAGATGTCATAGCCAGGAAAGCAGCTCGTTTGATGGGGTTCATAAAACGTAATACCAAGGGATTCCAAATAAAAACAATAATTCTATTATATAATGCGTTGATTCGTAGTCACTTGGAATACGCTAGTGTCATCTGGAACCCGTTTTATGCCACACATTCCCAAAGACTAGAGGGCATACAGCGTGCCTTTACAAGGCACCTAGCTTACATATCCCAAGGCATCTCGCATAGACAACCATATAGTCAGCGACTCCAGTTTCTCAAAATGGCATCTCTGTGTGATCGCAGGAAACTCTTGGATCTTGTATTTCTATTCAAGATTCTACACGGACTGGCTGACTCGCCGTCAATCCTGTCGGAAATTGGTTTTTGCGTTCCACGTAGGGTCCCCAGAAATCCCGTGTGCAAGGTGTTTGCAATACCACCTTGCAAAACTAATATTGCCCGCAACGCTCCAATCATTAGAATTAAAAATCAATTTAACTCAATTTGTGGACCTCATCCGCAAATTGACATAAATCATGACAGTTTGGCTGGCTTTCGTCGTGAAATACGGAAACGCCTACCGACCTTCAAAAGTGTTGATCCAGTCTTGTTGTCTGCACGTCCCCTAATTTGACAATTGTAACTTTATAATTTTGTAATTGTTTGTATGTATGTATATGTATATGTATGTATATGTGTATATATATGTATATGTGTATATATATGTTTATGTGTATGCGTGTGTGTATGTATATATATGTGTATCATCTGTAAGTATGTATTTATTGTATTAGTAAGGGTCGATAATGATGTTGAATGTTGTGTATACCTGTAATTGGAATTCACATCAGACTAGGACGGAATGTATAAGTTGTATTATTGTGTTTATCGTTGTGTCTTCTGTTGGTGTACCTTAAATAAATAAATAAATAAATAAATACTAATAATAAATCTGTAGGGGTCGGTCATGGAGTAATTTACTTTGTTTTCAGAAATATAGTATACTAGGCTGTTGCCCGCGACTTCGTCCGCGTTAAAAAAGATAAAAAGTAGCCTATCACGTCTCCGTAATTCGTTTAAGAGTAGTGATGGAGGTACATACACACATACATACATACTTACAGAAAAAAATTCTAAAAATGGTCAATTTAGTTTCAGTATCACGTATAGAGCCTATATCAATACTAATAATAAATCTGTAGGGGTCGGTCATTGAATAATTTATTTTGTTTTCAGAAATATCGTGTATATAGGCTCTATACATGATACTGAAACTAAATTGATGATTTTTAGAATTTTTTCTGTATGTATGTATGACTCCATAACTCTTAAATAAATTAACCGGTTTTCACGAAACTTGGTAGATAAACATTTAGAAGTACGGGACACGTGATAGGCTACTTTTTATCTTTTTTAACGCGGACGAAGTCGCGGGCAACAGCTAGTAAAATATATTATTCTGACCCACAGTGGGTCAGATGGCTAGGGCCACTTAAAAGTGGGTCCAGTGGGCACTTTTATTTAGCGGCAGTCGGCTCTCCGTACAATTTAAATTAAATTTACTCATCCGTCGTGTTTTGTGCCAGTGACATTCGTTTGTCTATGGATCTCCTTATTCCTGATTCTATTTCGCAGAGTATAACCCTCTCATTAACTCGCTATACGACTATTAGATCTTTCTAACGAGCCTCTTAATCATTTTTCAGCGAAATATGTAGTCAGCAATGGTAAAATAAATTATTAATTACACAGACTGGATAATGACGGTCATCGTAATTTATTATCGCTAGCAAACAATAAAACTGTTAATTTCCGAGATTTAATTCGGATGTTGCAATTGTTTCAATTAATTAATTTTAATTGTGCACACACAACATGCTCTCCCGCATAGTAACGACTAATTATATAAATGATAGTAGTAGAGTTTACATTTGGTTGTATGTTAAAGGTGAGGACTTACCAGTAAAGTGTTATATTCGGATAATTTTCCAATAAGACTGGTCACAATTCAACAACTTTGAGAATAATTAAGAAAAAGTTTATTTCAGACAATATTGTCTATATATATTTTTCATTTTTACTAATGCATTAATATCTTCATCCCGTGTTTTTGGGTTGGACAGTCTATACCAATATTATAAAGGTCATTTTCCTTTCATTTAATTTATAAAGTTTGTTAGAGAGATTTGATCCTTATAATTTAACCCTAACGATCGATACAATAAAAGTACAGGCTGCAATTTTTATAGATTTTAGTGGGTTCGATTCCCGGGTGTGGCAAGCGAATTTTCGAAAATCTTTGAATGCAGTTTTCTTTCTATTCAACAATAAAGGAATGTTTTGTTTGAGTAAAACTTTCTATCTACAGAATTAAGAGTACTTTCCTTCTAGGTGGCATTACAAAATTCCACCCTGTATAAAATTTTGAACGCGGACGAAGTCGCGAGCACTAGCCAGTATCTTATATGCATTTTTATTTTTATTTATTCATTTATATTACATACAGCCATAGATGTTAATATAGCCATAATAATGTTAATAAACTAACTAAATATTTATTATAGAGACGAATCCAAAGAGTTCAGATGTTGTGAGCATCAATATTATGTGAGTAAATTCCACCATGGCTATGTGTCCTCCTATTTTCGCGCAAGAGGTCAGAGAATTACAGTGCGCGCTGCCACCTTATTTCCCCCGAGGCGTTCGCTCATAAGTCGTTTGCGTCTCTGTTTGCTACACTACCTTCCTAGACGCTTTGCACATAAGAGTGTAACTTTGAATTTTTCATATAACCTACCTCCTTAGGTAGGTTATTCGGTGCAGCGAAGTATTTTTACTCCGCGTTCCCTGTTGCGTTTACCAGAAGTTGTACGATTATTTTCCGATTGAGTTGTGAGCAATTACTAGTCTTGCCACTTTTGCGGGTACATTCCGTCCTGTTGGTAGGACAATAGGAATGCTGTGTCTTCTAAAAGCGCCTACACACGGCCCTAAAATCTTAATGTGTAGGCAAATCATAAACATAATTACGAGGCGATCTAGCGAGCGATTTACGGGGGTCCCCGATATTGCCAATGATTTTAGAACCGTGTATAGACGCTTTTAGGTTGCTAGGCCTCTTTCATTCATGCAGATCCTCGGTGTTTTTTATTCTGGTTGTTAATTTTGAATGCAATCTAAAAAATGACAATCTAAATTAAACATATTCAAAACACATATAATATTAGTGTTGTGCGAATTTAATTATTTGCGTGTACTGTGTAGAAAATATATAATTATTTCTACTACGCCATTAGTGTCCGTTTTCTATCTACAAATAAAATAATTTTCACGAAAGTAAAATAATACTTATGCAGGTTAAATTCTAGAATTTATCATGCACGACCAACTATTTTCACTATGATGAATTTTATCACAAAAGACCTAAATAAATTTCACAGAAGCTGAGTTTTTCATCTCATTTCGTGGGAGAGTGCAGGCCAGGTGCATTTAATATCTGCAACGCACGTCTCTAGGGCAACTTTAATTTTAGTATAGTGACACGGTTCATTAGTGTGAGCATTCGTCATCATCACATTGCATAAAACTCGCCTCTGTCTGTCTGTCCCTATGTATCTATGCATGTCCCTATCTTTAAAACTACGAAACCTATTTTGATGCGGTATTTTTAATAGATAGAGTGATTCAAGAGAAAGGTTTTCTATACTTCTATACTAATATTATAAAGAAGAAAATTTGATTGTTTGTTTGTTTGTTTGTATAGAATAGGCTCCGAAACTACTGGACCGATTTGAAAAATTCTTTTACCATTAGAAGCCGACATTATCCGTGATGAACATAGGCTACTTTTTACCGCGGGAAAATGCTTCATTCCTACGGGAAATCTAAAATAAAAGTAAATATGTATATTAGATGGTGGCGGATAGCGGAGGATGGCGGATAGATGGCGTTTTATACTTTTCTACTCGGACGAAGTCGCGAGCACCAGCTAGTAGTTTAAAATTTACAAAGTCACGCGGGCGAAGTCATCTATTAAAATAAAGATACAACCTCTAAAATATTTATACAGCTGTTATACAGCAAAGATGTAAGGCGTTATATTGCTTTACACATTTAGTCAACTTTTAACGCGGGCGAAGTCGCGGGCACCAGCTAGTTATTTTTATAATTTAACTACCTGTGCCCGCGACTTCGTAGTCCATTTTTTTTTAAAAATACCACAGGAACCTAACATAAAAAGTATTCTATGTGTTAATCCAGTTATTAAACTGTCTATGTGTCAAATATCATCCAAATCCGTTCGGATTTTTATATCTGTATTTGAAATTTTGGAAAATATTTTTTATGTTACAAAATAATTTCAGATCATAAGTATGTCCTAAATTTCAGATCTTTAGACTGAGTAGTTTTTGCTATGCAATCAGGACAAACGATTAATTACATAAGTATAGATAATTGCTAACAAAATAAAAAAAACTACTTATGAGGAAACGACCCGAATTCATTTTAATATAAAAAAAATATGCTTGGACATTAAAATGTTCGTGCATGTTCTATTAAATTTGAAATCACTCTATTTATGATCCGTTTCATACGTAGTGCAGGATGCTAAAATTAGTGTTCGGGGAATTTGTTTTATTGCTATTCGCTAGTTTCTGTAGAGCTTTTAATTTTTAAACAACTAATAAAACAGACGAACGGACAGTAAACATATTTTATGGCTTTATTAAAATATAAAAATATATTATGAGTATGTATAAAATATTATTTTATTTTATTTCTGAATCTCGTTGCAAAAATATCCAGTTATTCCCTTAAACTTACAATTTGACGAGCCCGTTGGCTGAGTGGTAAGTGTGCTTGTCTAACGTCAAAGTTACCCCGGGTTCGATTCCCAATAGGGTCACCTTTGAAAATTAACTTTTCAAAGTTCAAGCAACTAATAATGCTATATAATGCTTATCATTATCAGTGAACAGGTTATCATTATCAGTTTTTGCCCGCGACATTGTCTCTTTATAAATTATAGTTCAAACATGAGATAGAGAGAAAGTTTTGATTTTCCATAACACAAAGAAAACACTCCACTTCTAGAAACCGACAAATGACATAATCAATAACGTTTTAGGACGAATCTATCATCCGTTACAATGGTGGAAAACTGTAGCAAATTTCTTTACCAGATTTAGAGTTTTTACACCTAACAATTTAAACTCTACGCCATTGTGATAAGGTCCTTAAAATTAGAAGCAAGGTTTTTGAAGTGACTTTCGTTAGTTTGCCAATGGCAACCCATCTGTCATGCACAATGATTGAATTCAGCGCTGGCTTTGATTTATAACTCGACTTTGATTGGAGTATAATTTTGTAATAAAGTTTTGTTTTAGTGTTAAAAATAAAAATTATTTGGTTGTTGTTTATAAAAGATTTTTTGAACCTCTCGTTCGCTCGTTTCACTCATCACTTAGCTTAGATAATAAGTTCTTTGTCTCAAAAAATGTGACAAATACGGGACACAATGATACTGGCTAGCCTACTGTAGGGACCGGTGTTTATTTTTTACTGTAATGTGTAAATAAAAAATGATTTGGATTGGAATATAATTGCATACTAGTAGATAGGTAAAAAGCAGAATAAAATTCTAGAGTTTCCAAAAACTATAGAGTCTCAAAGTTAAGAAACGTTTAGGTAACATTTTAAGATAACAACTCGGCCAGAGAACTAAGAAAATGTGAACGTATAAAAATAATATATTAAATCAATATAATACACAAAAAATAGTCGTCAAGATAAATCCTATTCGATTTTCCGTTAAATTAAACAAGACCAGGGATAAGCTGAATGTCTATTTGCCATGACAAAAATATTACAATATGAAGAAAACGTTTTTGCGATCCGCAAATATGAATCCTCTAATAAAGATTAAGAGTTTATCTCTCGTTTTTATACGACTGTTCGTTCTTATATTTAATTTAATCGTTTCATATCGAAATTAAACAATTAAGTTTAGTGTTATTAGCATCATTAACAGGCGATAACATGATTGGAAATAGGGTTTTCACATAAGCCGCAGAGACTGTTCAAATCCACTGAAGCTTGCCAATTTTATTGTGTTATCAGATATTTCAGTTCTTCTATGATTTATTGCGTTTTGATTTTTGTACGGTCTAATTCCGAAAATAGCCCACCACACGTGCCGTTTATGAACTTTATAATTAATTCTTTGAGGTTTGGATTTAAAGGTATAAAATTATAAGTAAAAAAGTCAATGAGTCTGACCATCGATTTAAGATTTTAGTTAAAACAAATGAATGATTTGTAGTACAGAAACGTAGACAGAAAGGACTGACTCACAAACAAAATATACTTATTTAAGACTAGCTGGTGCTCGCGACTTCGTCCGGGTAGAAAAGTATAAAACGCCATCTACCGTATTTTGGATAGATGGCGCTATCTCCCGAGCCAAGCCGCTAGTATTTACTTTTATTTTAGATTTCCCATAGGAATGAAGCATTTTCCCGCGGTAAAAAGTAGCCTATGGTCATCACGGATAATGTCGGCTTCTAATGGTAAAAGAATTTTTCAAATCGGTCCAGTAGTTCCGGAGCCTATTCTATACAAACAAACAAACAAACAAACAAACAAACAAACAAACCTTTTCTCTTTATAATATTGTATAATATTAGTATAGATAGTATAGATATTCTGAACCCGATCTCTTCAAAAAGTTTTAAAGAAATTTTTGTCGTAAGTCCCGCTCAAGAATTTTATAATTTATAATCAACTAGCTGTTTTCACGCGACTTCGTCCGCGTAACTTTATAATGTATAGCCTATACATTACTCGCTGATAATGTAGCTTTCTATAGGTGTAAAGAATTTTAAAAATCGATGGATTATTCTCATTTATTTATCTTCTATGGTAGATATGGCACACTATGGTATATTTCTTCTACCTACCTCCTTGCAAGTAACAGAGTCTTAGGCTAAAATTGAATCAAAGTACTCCATTAACTGATGGAAATTGCGAAAGAAGTAATAAGTGAAAGCGGTGTGATAAGAAATTAATTACAATCTAATTAGATCGCCGACGACGTCAACGCAATTAACACAGTATATTTTGAAAAAATATATCAGGAACCTAACATTCTTCCAGGGTAAAAAGTACCCCATATCTTTATCCTGGCAATAAGCTATCTGCGTGCCAAATTTCATCGAAACATGTTCAGCCGTTTTTGCGTGATTGAGTAACAAAAATACAAACATTCGCGTTTATAATATTACTAGCTGGTGCCCGCGACATCGTCCGCTGTACTTTTTCTCTGGATGTGCATTTCTGTATTACTGACAACTTGTATGCAAAATTTCATGAAGCCTACTTAAGAAAAGTGGAAATAAAATAGCATACGAAAACATTTCTACATAGATCAACCACTCCTCTTAATAATATTGTGTCAGCTAATTAACTATATTAACAAGATTTGTGGGGTAGAAAAGATCTGTTATCGACAAAACAACATAAGTAATTAATAGTCGCTTTTTTATATAAATGGAAAAAAAAATTGAGATCAACATTGAAGCTTTTTTTTAATATCAACCTTAAATAATCGCTTGCCGCTGGATAAAATACTTAAGTACACACACAACTTATTTTTAGCTGAGCTATTCGTTTATTAATTTTTTGACAGACAGCGAAATCTCCTAAAAGTCAATCTCAGTTATAATTTCTATTCTATTATTTTTCTCCAAAACATGCAAAAACAAAAGATTTATATACAAATCTGTCTTTCTCTTTATGAATATTTTCGCCAATGTGTCGCCAGTTGGCACACCTCAAGTGCCTTAGATTAAAGGACAAGTTTTATATTTTCCAACTTGGAAAAGTGCCGTTTCAAGTCTCAGTCTAAGTTTTGCGTTAGTCTTCATATTTTTTAATCCCCCCTCCTTTTCCAGTTGGTGAAATATGATAGTTGCAGTGAAACACTACGCCGAGTTTAAATGCGATGCAAAAGAGAACCACTCAGGTTTATTGTGGCCGTAAATAATGCGTGCCAAGTCTTTGTAACTTCTCTCCAGCGTAAACACTCTATTTCTGCGCAGTTAGAGTTATAATGCAAT
This sequence comes from Synanthedon vespiformis, assembly GCA_918317495.1. NCBI lineage: Eukaryota > Metazoa > Arthropoda > Insecta > Lepidoptera > Sesiidae > Synanthedon > Synanthedon vespiformis. Next base: position 1,553,454 of record OU906962.1, read on the forward strand.
GTAACGAGGTTTTGTTTCCACGTAAATCTCTCTGTTCTAAAAATAAAGATTTACTGTTGACTTCCTTAACATGCAATACGTTTTCGTTTTCTTTCTTTTATTCATATAGAAGAGTGATATTTTCAGAGTTTGGTCCAAACCAAAATCCTTGGTATGCAATTATATTTTTCACGTGTCTCACGACATTCGTCAGATCCGTTTTTCTTTAGAGCCTACATTGAAATGGTTGAACTCAAATGTCATTGTATCCATGCTATGTATACCTATTAACCATTAAATTTGGCGCTAGTTTATTTGGATTTTTATCTAGTTTTTTGTGGGTGAATATTGTTCTGCAAACTTTCACGTAGTTTCAGGTAGTAGAGATTCGCGTAGAAGTTATAAAAAGTTGGACGTAATACGCGCGTGAGTTGCGGAATGCGATGCCACTGATTTCTTTCTTTTTTCTTTCACTGATTTAAATATTCATTTTAAAATATACAAAGTCGTATTTATTTATTTTATAAATAAATACGACTTTGTATATTTTTTGCCTCTTGCACACTATACCAAAGCGAGGCGCGAGCGTAGCAGCGAGACGGAGATGTCGTAGCACACGTAGCACCTTACACGCTAAAAAATATGTTCTGTAGAAAATTGACCAAATATCACAAAATCTTGTCTGTTTTCTGGATATTCCGGTGACACCAAAAAGACTCGGTTATGGTTATTATTTAAAAAGTTGTGATGGTATTTGTAAAAAAGTCACGTAGAATCTTGTAATCAATAATTTGCTGTTCTATCGGCGTATTTTTTTCTATACTATGAGCCTTTCGGAGTGAATTTGATTTGGTTGCATAAAAATGACTTCGTATAGTAGTCGTGAATATGCAGATATGCAATTTGTTTATGGTCTGTGAGACCAAACATTTCAGACCTTGGGATGGAATATGAGGTGCTTGAAATGCTATATGGGACATACTAAATTTCATTATTAATTTCATACTAAAATTCATATAGGTGTTTCATGTTTTCTGTGGTAAAGAGTCAACAAAGTCAATGAATAAGTTTTAACATTCAACATTCATTAGTTCGCAACATAAATGTTAAAACACAAATTATAGCAGTTTTTACATAATAAAATTATGGTAATTACGGTATAAGTTAATTGAGTAGGTAACTATATTCTGAATACCACCGTGAAATAACAGCATTATGTGCTGTTGTGTTTCGGTGAGTGAGTAAGGTATGCCAGAGCCCATTACCCCATCCCTCCCTTATCCCTTATCCTTAATCCTTCTATGGTCAGCAGCGCACTTGTAGCACTTATGGCGTTGCTTGTGTTATAGGTGACGGTAGCCACCTACCATCAAGTGGACCGTCAGCCTGTCTGTCGACCTTAACATAAAAAAAAAATATATAGTACACGTGAGTTTTACTGAGTTTTTCTTTACATTGATAGTTTCAACTGCTAGACAGTCTCCCCATCTCCCCCCGTCTATTTGGATAAACAGTTCGGCTCTACGTGTGAATCTTTTTTTTTTTTTTATTAGAGATGGGTTTGCTCTTGGCCAACAAGCAGCTGGGTAGCAAGGGAGAGGCCTAAGATGGAGCGAGCTCACCCAGAAGATGCCTATTTACTCGAACTTTGAAAAGATTAGGGTCATATGAACTCGGAAACACAGACGCAGGCAGATCTGCGTATATCTTCCAGCGTGCGGGCCATGAGCGAGGAGGCAGTAGCTCAGGGAGAGGTGCTGTTGGCGGTGTCGCTCGACATCGCCAATGCTTTCAACTCGCTCCCCTGGAGCTGTATCCGAGAAGCGCTCGGATACCACGGTGTGCCGCGCTACTTGCGTCGCATCGTGGATTCCTACTTGACCGATCGGATTGTTACGTACCCCACAAGTGGAAACTCGTGGGGACATAAGGACATGTCGCGCGGTGTTCCTCAGGGTTCGGTGCTTGGGCCGCTCCTGTGGAACATCGGTTTTGACTGGGTTCTGCGGGGGACGAACCTGAGGGGTGTCTCTCTGGTTTGTTACGCGGATGATACGTTAGTAACGGCCAGAGCAGCCTCCCACAGAATGGCAACCATCCTCGCCACGGCTGGCGTAGCCCACGTGGTTGTGAGGATGCGGCGGCTGGGCTTGTCGGTGGCTCTCGAAAAGTCCGAGGCGCTGTGCTTCCACGGCCCTCGGAACATGCCACCGCCTGATAGCCATCTCGTGGTTGCAGGCGTTTCCATCGCTGTTGGGTCGACAATGAGGTATCTTGGCCTCGTCCTCGACAGTCGATGGAAATTTGATTGTCATTTCCGCCAATTGGCGCCGCGACTCATCGGAGCCGCTGCCGCACTTGGGAGAATACTCCCCAACCTGCGTGGGCCAAATACGGCCTGTCGTCGCCTCTACGCTGGCGCGGTACGGTCCATGGCTTTGTATGGGGCCCCCATCTGGGTGGACCGCTTGACCGCCCGTAATAGGCCACTTTTGCGCCGCGCGCAAAGGGCCATGGCAGTCAGAATTGTGAGGGGGTACCGTACCATCTCTTTTGAGGCGGCGTGTGTACTAGCTGGCACCCCTCCGTGGGAATTGGATGCTGAAGTGTTGGCGGCGGTGTACTATGAAGTCGCGGACGCGCGATCGCGCGGCTCGATTTTGACATCGGAGGAGGTCGTTAGGTTGAGGAGACACTCCCAGACGATCCTCCTCCAAAAGTGGATGGAAAGGCTGGCGGAGCCCAGCGCGGGCCGCCTGACGATCGAGGCCATTCGTCCCTCTCTAGAGGGATGGCTGGCAAAGCGGCGCGGTGCCCTCACGTTCCGCCTGGTGCAGGTGCTATCGGGGCATGGTTGCTTCGGTCATTACCTTCACCGGGTGGCCGTGAGAGAGCCGACGGAGGAATGCCACCAATGTGGCTGCGCGGTTGACACTGCGCAGCACACTTTGGCTGAATGCCCCGAATGGGCAGAGCAGCGCGCCGCTTTGTCTCTCGTCGTGGGCGCTGATCTCTCGCTGCCGGCCATCGTGATATCGATGGTTGGTAGTGACCTTGCGTGGCAAGCGATGCTCACGTTCTGTGAGCACGTTATGTCGCGCAAGGAAGCGGCGGAAAGGCAGCGGGAAGAGGACCCCCTCTCCCAGCCAATCCGCCGGAGAAGGCTCGGGCGCAGGCGGGCAGCCTATATCCGCCGCCTTCCACCCTGACCGGGACCTGGGCGGTAGTCTTGGGGGAGACTACCGCCCGTCATAAGGTCCCCCGAGTAGGCCGGCGTACCTCTACTTTCGGGTACGTCAAGGTTCTGACAGGGAGCACAGGCTCCCCGCGTTGGATAGCCGTGGCGGGGCACCGAAGTCGTGTCATAACGTCCCCACGACCCCGCCCATCAACGGCCGCGACAGATAGAAAGTCGTTGGGTTTTAGCCGGTAGGAATCCGGCATAATTGGGAAATCCTCTTGGATACCCGGCAGTAAAGGGGGACTGCCGGGTATCCAAGAGGATTTCCCAACGTTAAAAAAAAAAAAAAAAAAAAAAAAAGATCTGCGTATATCTTACCTTTATCGCCTCTTAAATCTACCAATCATAAAAATATTTTCTATGCCACGATGCAACTATCGAGGCTTGACTGCATAACATAATAGAAGTTATTACATGTAATAATATAAGTTAGAAAAATACATTTGAACCAAAGTCCGAGAAGAATCGAAGGGCGCAAAACAACCGAAAAACTATGTAGATTACACACCGGAATGAATAATGTCAGTTGACCCAAGACGTTCTAACAGCGAATCTGAGAATCAATCCCGGAGGGATTTATCGCTCTATCCTATATCCCGGGATGGTTTTTGTCACTAGTTCGCCGGGTTGTCCGAGATCACACTTGAGTTATACGGGTCCTCGTGTGGAAAATTGAACATTACTTTTAGTGTACTGATTTACATCGTATTAGTTTTTGTAGCCTTAAAAATGTTCGAACTTTGCAAACTATGGTGACCCTTGTGTTTTTGTCACGTTATCGTCGACGCTGCTAGTTGCTGAGTTTCTAATAAATTAATAAAAACTTAATTATATTACAATAATATATATACATTTTAATATATGAATACAATATCCATATACTCAAACATTTTTATAATCACTGACTTAAGAAACATACTACAATCAGTGTAAAATTTAAAACAGGATTAAAAACAATATAAAAGACAAAAAATACTCAAGTATTTTATGAATATTGGTTTGGAAAGACGGCTGATTGTTTGTTTTAGGTACACTAGCGATCCGCTTCGGCTTCGCACGGATGCAAATAGTTTCACTATCAAGTATTGGGATTAGTATACATAGAAAGAATTATGAAGACTACATAGAAATCTTAGGGATTAATTAATATCATTTGTTAATGTTTTTAAGAATATGATAACTAAAGGTTGAGACAACGAAAACATAACTTTATTGCTAACTAGGTGGCGCCCGCGACTTCGTCCGCGTTCTCTATAGCCTATAAATGGACTATCCAACACAAAAAGATTAATTTTTCAATTCGCTTCCTGAGATTGGCGCGTACAACCAAACAAACAAAGTCTCCAGTTTTATATAATAGTAATTAATACTATATATGACAGAGTTTTAAAGTTACTTATAACAGAAAAAAAATTCACAGTCCATCTATGTTTTAGGGTTTAGCCGCTATATCCTGTAAAAGCATTTCTATTAATTATTATAAACATAACATACGAGTAATACGAATAATTTTATGTCTACAGACTTGGTCATTAAATTTATCCAACGGACCGAATTTTCGAATGGACAAGATTAAAAATATGACCGAAATTCTTTATCACAAAGATGCGTCAAAAAAGGGACTTATTTTCGTAGTCATTATTTTAATGAGGAGAAACCAATTTACACGATAATTTATGGTACGTACTCCAAAATTCTTGTAATGGTACTCTAAAACGGTAACGTACTGATCCATTATGGACGGTACTAAGTTGTAGTAAAATATTAAACGTTCTTAGGTCATTATTTTAAGTAGGTTTGGTGACGTAAAATTATTTTGACTGAGTAGGTGTAGTTGGGTGGCAAGCCAACGTTCCACTTGGTGGTAAGTGGCTGCCGTCGCGTCACCTAAATTTAAATTTGGAAGCAATAAACCAAGCGAACTCACTTTCGATTTCTTAGTTTACGTTTTTGCATTGTGGACACATTGAAATTAAGGTTTTTTAGTGACACCTTTTCCTCTTATTCAAAATTGACATAGTCAACCACCATTGGGTGTTCTGACGTTGTATTTTTTAAATTTATTTTTGTATCTCTTATAGCATGGTCGGCAGCGCACTTGCAGCCACCTGCCGTCTCTAAAGACTTTTACATAAGACTAAAACACTCTCTAGTTATTTATGGGGTCGTATTTTATTTTTCAACTCCACGAGTCAATGTTTAGTATATAAACAAATGAAAGAAAACAATTCTTTCTTTAATCCCAAACGAAACAACTCACTTAAAAGTTAGTTCAGCTATTCTGATCTCCGTGACTCAACTCTGGTACGAACTCATTGTAACTTCGCACCTTCGATTCCTACGGGACCTCGAAATGTCTGGAATCGTAACCAGTTACTTACCTGCTATACTAGCTGTCATGTAATTCTGTAGTAGTAGATTCATAAAATAATTAGAAACAAAAATTCTATTGGTTTGGAATATTATCTTATATTAACGCATATTAAGTAATAATACTAATATTCTAAATATGAATTTCAGGTCTTTATCTACTTAATACAGAAACAAAGTAATGTTCCCGAGGAACAATCTTAAAATAAAAATCCAACGCCTGGCAAAATTTTATTTAACTTCCAGCATAATATTTTTTATGATAAATATTGTCATTATTGTGATTTCTGTTAATTATAATTATATTATTTAAATTTTAACAATTCGTACAAGTATCCAATAATAACTACAAAATATTGTTAGAATTGATAGTCACAAGCTTATAATTATAATCTTTATCCATTTCATAACAGGGAATATTGTTATCACTATCATCAATTAATTACACTTCCACATTGCCTAATAGAAACACATAATTTGTATAATATAAGCTTGACATTCAAAACTATCTTAATTCCCCCATCATCACGAAAGTTCTCCAAGTTGGCACACAACAGAAACAGCATGACGTTCGGATTAAGTGAGGTGTTGAGATACACCGCGAGTGGTTGCGCGTGGTCTAATAATACAAGCTGAAGCGATTGATTTTTTCCTCATAATTATTCATTATAATTATAATATTTTGTCACTTATAATACACTAGCTGTTGCCGACATCGTCCGCGTTAAAAAAGATAAAAAGTAGCCTATCACGTGTCCCGTACTTCTAAATGTTTATCTACCAAGTTTCATGAAAATTTATCCTTCTATGGTCGGCAGCGCACTTGTAGCACTTATGGCGTTGCTTGTGTCATAGGCGACGGTAGCCACCTCCCATCAAGTGGACCGTCAGCCTGTCTGTCGACCTTAACATAAAAAAACAATCAAGTAATTCGTTTAAGAGTGATGGAGGAACATACATACATACAGAAACAATTCTAAAAATCGTCAAAGAGCCCTATATACACGATATTTCTGAAAACAAAGTAAATTACTCCATGACCAACCCCTACAGATTTATTATTAAGTATTGATAATTATTATAATTATAATTATTATAATGCATAATTTTATACAAAACAGTTTTCTACAATAAAGTTTAGATAAATCGATAGGGTATAAGTAAGTACTATGTAATAATTTTACAAACTCCGGCTTTGTGTTTTCGAAATTTCTGATCAATCAATTTGATCATTGAAGATTTCTGTGACAGCAAAACAATCTATTTTATTCATATAAAATAGCTAGCTATTTGTAATAGCTAAAAATTCCAATGACAATAAAATAAAAAGAAATGTTGTTTTTTTGACATTGGAAATGTCTTTATTAGTTCGCTTCGATTTCACGAAAAAATATATCTTGGAGAGTTGTGAAGATATGATATTCAAAAACGCCTATACCTCGTAACTTGAACCAAACATCGCACACCTTGTGTTGAATGATGCAAACTTATGGGAACGCCGCTTAAATTATCGGTACTCAAGCGACACAGGACGTGCAAGGGGAGAAGCGGGGAGTTTGGGGAGGAACAAGTTTTGGAGGCAAACTTTCAGCGCCTTCTGTTTCCTATTATACGAAAACTCAACATTGAAATTAGGTAGGTAATATTGCCTATTTTAAAACCAATGTTGCATTCGATAAGCAATATTTAAAGAAGTGATACATTCATTATCTTCAACTAGAGACCCGCCCTCGCAATCGCACTCTTTCCATTAGTCAAAAAAGTATATTTTAGAAGAGATTTTTGTATAGAGATAACTTAAATTTTAATTGTTTTAACTTTATAAATTAAAGGCAAAAAAATACTAAATATGTCAAATAAAACGACTCTATGTTATCAAACAGCAAGCCTATCTAGGAATCCACCAATCACGAGAGGGTAACGTTGTAAATCAAGTAGATTGATGACCAATGGCTGAAGGCAAACGTGTCACGTTTTTTAAATTAGTTTAGCCTATAATTTCTATATATCCTACTAATAAAATATTATAAATAAATGCGAAAATTTGTGACGATTCATGTTGTGTGATGGTTGTTTGTTATTATTTCACGAAATAACGGCTTAACAGATTTAAATGAAATTTGGCACACATATAGTTTATTAGCTCGATTAATGTGTAGAATACTTTTAATCCTGAATGTTTATATATCAAGTTTCATGAAAATCAGTTAATTCGTTTAAGAGTTATGGAGGAACATACATACATACATACATACATACATACATACAATATTTACACTTACAGATTTATGATTAGTACTGATTATTCAACGCGGAAAAAGTTGCAGGCTTTTTCTTAATATGCAAATTGTTATTTTCAATTTTTATTGTCTACTGCGAATATTGTAATTAATTCGTAATAGCTGTATGATGTCCTAATTAATGTGAACCTTTGAATTGTCTTGTAAGAGAAAGATAAATAACTAGATACTCATTGATTTTTTGATAACTCACCATGGGAGTCAATTTTAGAAAAGGTTAATGATCTCGGCATTACAATTTTAGTAAACTGTTAAGCCAAGAAAAAAATTGTCAGTATTTTACTAAATTTTATTTTATTAAATTGATGCAGTCATAAAATATAGTAAGTAAATGACAGCAATTCAATCATAGTCACAATACAGGCTTAAAAGTGAAGCAAATAAATTTGTGCATCGTCCATTCGTCAACGTGACCTGGGATTTTTTGACGCAAAAAGTCAATTTAAAAGATTACAGCTTAAAAATGCATTTACTACGATGAAATCGTTTCAAAAGTGTATATGGATTGATTTATTGAAACTCTTAATTTGCACGTTTTCTCCCTGTCCTTCTCGAGTGGAAATAATTGCTCCACGGTTTTTATGGTTTTTATGAACAAAGAGCATTTTCTATTAAATAAATTTGGTTTTAACACTTTAAAAAGTTAAATGCAGTAAGGTTAGCTATTAAATAAATAAATCAATCAATTACAGATCGCCAATTGCACTTGGTTGCTGAGTTCCCCATTCATAAAGTGGACAGAATATCTACTTAACATTATTTTAAATAAAATATTTTAGTTAACTTACTTTCTTTAACTTTATAACTTTTTTAATTAGCGATAAAAAATATAAAAAGTAGCCTATCACGTGTCCCGTACTTCTAAATGTTTATCTACCAAGTTTCATGAAAATAAATTTAATTCGTTTAAGAGTGATGGAGGAACATGCATACATACAGAAAAAAATTCTAAAAATCGTCAATTTAGTTCCAGTATCATGTATAGAGCCTGTATACACGATATTACTGAAAACAAAGCAAATTACTTCATGACCGACCCCTACAGATTTATTATTAGTATTGATATATTTTAAGAAGAATAAACGTAAGTTTATTTTTAAATGCTATACTAGTTGCATATGCTATATCTTAAATTAAGCTGCTAATTATGACTCGTGCGTGGTCATGGTTATTAATAACTCTTGGGAGGCCTCGTGTAACTAAAAATGTCAAGTACGAAATCTGACCCATAATGGGTCAGACGGGCACTTTTATTCAGCGGGTCAAAACTTGCGGGTCCAAAGATTCCGAAGCCGTCAAGGGCTCTTGTAGTGGATCATTATAAGGTCGTGATTATAAGGCACTCCCATTTAGACAGACAACAATCAAATAACAGCTCATCTTCTCTTGTTTTTCCAATTTGTGTAATTATGGCCGCCACTCACCATCAGTTGGCATGATCAAATATTCCGCCACACACGGTCAGTTTTACTTGATCAAGCCATTGGATCATGCCAACTGATGGTGAGTGGCGGCCATAAGGTATGCAAAACCTACATGTCCCATCGTCTCTTCGTTCCTTATGATAGGTAATCAGTTATTTAAAATTTAAATAAACATATATTATTATATAGTTATTTAACACACACACATATATATATATATAACATATAACATATATATATATATAATATAATAACTATATATATATATATATATTTAAATAAACATATATTTAAAAGCGATAGGTAATCAGTTACCACAATTATGGACCGTAAGCTTGTCTGACTATAATTTCTAGTTTATATTAAGGGATTGTTTCGTGTAATAAGTCCAAGATTTAATAAAGTAATATTGCAAGGTTTTGCTTATGTCGTAATGAATCATCGTTAGACTAACCAAATATTGTTTTAGTCTCTATAATTTTGTTACCACTGATTTCTGATTGCCTGTAACGATATAGGCAAACAGCTAGTTAGAACAAATGTAATAAATAATTCGTGTGTATAATATATAAGATATAAATAATTTTTTTTTTCATGTGCAGAGAAATTAATTCATGCAAGTAACTTAAAAAGGAAATAAAAATAACCTTCGGCGCCTTTGGCACGCCTTGTTATATTTTTTAATCCGTGCAAAGTCTGTGACGGGTCAATGTAGTTTGCTCATTAAACTCTAATACTAAGACTTGAACCTTGGTGCCTTCATATAAAAAACTCTGCACAACTATATTAACCCCTTAGAACTTCATTTGACACTAATAGTTCAGTCAATCTATCATAAAATAAATAGGTTGACTGAAAATGAAAAAGGTTGCGGATGGGTGAAACTTGATAGATTGACTGAGCTATAAATGTTAGAAGTATTGAAATACATTCAACACATTAGGAAAGAAATATTAGAACAATATAGCAGCAATTATAACAATTAATTAAGTTACAAGACTGTTTGTGGAGAACAAACCCCATTTCTATATCGGCCAATCATGAAGTACCTATGAACAAGTTTGAAAATTATTTGGCGAGCTCGCTTTCTGTTCGACTTGTTCAATTATTTATAGAACGTAATTAAATTGGCAAACTCCAGCTTAACCAGTTTCACTTTGTTGGTTGCAATTGCCAACAATGTTAAGAGTGGTATTGTAAAAATATTTTTTATCAAATATATACAGTTTCTTTTGAAATATATCAATGATGACAATGTTGACAATTTTGCTGATAGAAGATAACCAGCGATGGGGTAGAAAAGTTCTCGAAGTTCTGAAAAGTTCTGAGAATTACACACAAATTATACTGAGAGGTACACAAATCTTCCTCATTTATCGCTTTTTCCTTCATTGAAAATTTTATTATTTCTGTTAGCTGGTTTAGAAGAAATTGACGGAGAAACATTTAGAAGCAGACAGCGACTTTATTTCATTACTAGCTGTTGCACGCGACTTCGTCCGCGTAACTTTATAAAATCCATGGTTTCACAGACACGAATGTATTATTCGTGTCTGTAAAACCATGGAAATACACATACAAAATTTCAACCCAATTGGTCAAGCCATTTAGTAGTTGACATACCGATCACCACCTACCGGATCTAATTGTATTTTTAAATCATCTAGGAAATCATCTCAATTACCCATATAAAATTTCAACCCAATCGGTTCAGCCGTTTAGAAGTTATGTGACAAAGATAAGTACGGAAGGATAATACTTACTACCCGTTGTCCTATTAACCGTTTTTCCGTATAAATGAAGCATTTTCCCGCGGTAAAAAGTAGCCTATGTTGATCACAGATAATGTCGGCTTCGAATGGTAAAAGAATTTTTCAAATCGGTCCAGTAGTTTCGGAGCCTATTCTATACAAACAAACAAACAATCAAATCTTTCCTCTTTATAATATTAGTATAGATAATATGCATAGATAAGGGCTTACACGCAGGAAATAACCGTAGGTTTCGATGTAACCAACAACATCTAAGACTACGGTTATCTCCCGGCTACGGCTAGCCTACGGTTTTGCTTTATATTTATTTATGACAAAGATCTGCCTGAGGGTTGACGATTCACTTGATTTATTGGTGTCTACAGTAGCCGTAGGTGGCTATAGGTGGCTACAGATTAAGGGAAGCTCTCTTTTCTCGAAAGTCGCCTCTCGAAGAAGGCCACTTCGATAGAAATGTTATCAAGTTCTTAACGATATGTAAACCTGAGCTTGAAATCAAAGTTCTTTCAAAACTTTGAGGGAAAATTGCCCTAAAGGACACTCGATATTGTAAGAGGATACAAGATAATTCGGAGAAAAGGGGGCTAAGAATGAAATGAAAGAAAGTTTTTTAGAATAATGATTATATATGGTTTCTCTGTTTGTTGGCAGGTTAAATTGATTTGTGTAAATAAAAAAATACTTTATATCTTTTTATGCCATGTTAATTGATTCGTATATTGACTATAACGATCAGCGATAAGATATTTTCTCAAGTGTTTTAAAAATATTTTCTCAAGTCAAAGAAAAAAGTTGTCTATCCTGTGTCCTGTATGTCTAAATGTTTATGTACCAAGTTTTATGAAAATCAGTTAATTCGTTTAAGAGTTATGGAGGAAAATACATACGTACATAAAATACCAACACTTACATATTTATTATTAGTATTGATAAAGGAGCTAAAAAGAACAATGCAATAGTGTAGAATGAATTCATTCATAAAGAAACAATAACAATATTTCCGTAAAATTTCAATTTAATTATAAGCAAAATGCATTCAGTTATTGAGTGGATAAAAGATTTAAATTTACCCATTCGAATAGTCAGCCGAGCGTTTATTAGTTCTCGATTCACAACTTTGAAATAGGTACAAAACTGAGTTAAATTCCTGTTTTTACTTACGAACCGAAGTCTGAACGTCGACTAATTTACATATTTATTGCCTCCCTCGTCTGTATTAACACTTCAGGTGATATTTCCCCGGGTTTTATGCTTGGGAATAATGCAATTTCTGAACGAATGGGCGATTAACGGCCAATTTGTGAGCGCGCTCAGAGTGATCCGTTTGTTGAGCGTTTGAGAAGTCAAATCACAATTGGCTAGTCACTTGATGAGGTTTCTAGATCTAATGAGATACCCAAGATACTTCAAATTTACTACTGATGGTAAATATTTTATTCGTGGTCCATATTTTAAATGAACAATTTCTTACTTAAATTGTCAAGTTATTTTTAGGTGGCTTCAGTCGCCAGTGGCTTCTTAGTATTAAGAATAAGAAAGGATAAGAAAAAATGAGCTTTGGAATCCCTTACTAAAGACAGACAGACACAGTTATTTTCACATTTAAATGTTCCTTGCGCTGGATAAATCTGATCCAATGCATAAAGATTCAACCTTCGAATTACTGAAGGAACGAGTACTCAAGATTATCTTTATGAACATTTAAAAATATATAACTAGACTAGACATGAAACTTGAAGTAGGCCCATTAGAGAAATGAATAATAGTGATATTTATCACAACTTCCACGAGCAAATGTTTCTATAACTTTCAAGGAACGTTTTGTATTTAGATAATTTACAAGACAGCGCTTCTCAAAGTTTTACGCGTATGGGACTAAATTTACATTTCACTTCGAAGACAAAGTAAAGTTGAGTGTTCCGTTTGTAAGCGGCTTACTTTTGCTTCCATTACGACTCGGAATTATGCTTTTAAATTAGCTCCGTGTTCAAACGAACTTGAATTTTGTCAATCAATGGTATTATTGCGTCGACTACAATTTGAATTCTCAAGGCAGTACATATCTCTCTCTATGTACCCCTTCAGTCCTGAAGGTTAGCCGTCAATTTCCTAAACCAGTCCCTGTCAAGAGCCAACTGAAATAGCCTCTCGACCGAGGCAATCCCAGTCCATTCTTGGATATTTCTGAGCCACGACTTTCTAATTCGCTTCCCAGCGCTTCTCTTCCCTTCCACCTTACCCAACATAATTAATTGGAGCAGACATCTATCGTACCTAAGCACGTGGCCTAGATATTTAATGTTGCGTTTATTGATAGTTTTCAATATATTATTATATGTAGTACTAGCTGGTGCCCGCGACTTCGTCCGCGTATAATACGGTGTAATTATGTGATAATATTTTTGATGACCCCTTTCGTCAGCGAAAGCAATATAAACGCTTGATATATTGTTGCTATAACGCTTTCGCCAGGCGTTAGTTTTTTATTTTATTATTCTTGATCCCTCGGGAACAGTACCTACTTTTTTCTGGATGAAAAGTACCCTATGTCCTTTCCCAGGCTCTAGACTCCTTGTATACCAAATTTCATTTAAATCGGTTCAGTAGTTTTGGCGTGAAAGCGAGACAGACAGAGTTACTTTCGCATTTATAATATTAATTAAGTGAGGATTTAAAGGCAGCATGTGAAATATTTATTTTTAAGGCTGCTTTGAAAAATGGTAAGACAGCTTGTACTCGTGGTAAGGGTTACCGATCGTTCTAAAATGTATCTCCAATAAACAGTCCACGTGTGTCTCATTTCTCAGGGTGACCATTAAAGTCTAACAAATTTGTTGTTACCGTAAATTTACCTACAAACGTTTAGTATTGGAGAGGAGCATTAATTTCTAGAAAAAAGCAAGTACACCTGGGTTATTTCATCTTTATGTTTTTAACAAAGGCTTTCTTTGGCTTCGCACAATGTAATTTTTTTATCAATCAATCAATACTAATAATAAATATGTAAGTGTAGGTATTGTATGTATGTATGTTCCTCCATAACTCTTAAATGAATTAACTGATATTTTCACGAAACTTGGTAGATAAACATTTAGACGTACCGAACATAGGATAGGCTACTATTTTTTTCGACGCGGACGAAGTCGCGGGTACCAGCTAGTAATTTAGATACATACATACATACATACATACATACATACATACATACATACATACATACATACATACATACGTACGTACATACATACATACATACATACATACATACATACATACATACATACATACATACATACATACATACATACATACATACATACATACATACATACATACATACATACATACATACATACATACATACATACATACATATACTTACAGATTTATTATTAGTATTAACAAATTGATGATGTTGCCTATACATTTCACTGATATTCAAAAACACAATACAAGCAGATTTCATTAGAATCTATCAACTATTTAAAAGTAAAACAATAAATAATTCGACCATGTCGTCAAAATCAGCTAAAAGTTCAAGTTAAAGGCAACATTTATGTACATGCATTTGCAAAACATTTCTGCTCACTTCCCACGGGATACGAGTGCATACTCTGACTATTCAAAACTCTAGTATTGAGCTCATACAATATAAACAAAAAGTTTAGACAGCTCCTAGTGGAATTAAGGAAATGCGAAATGGAAGCAGATAAAGGTTTAGTGTGTTATAAACTGAGCAACAGACTACAATAACAGACTAGAATGTGAGTTTAATAATGCCGAAACTAAGTTCTATTATATCTAAGGTAACAATTTATTTAAATGACTAGCTGGTGCCCGCGACTTCGTTCGTGTTGAAAAAGAAAAAAGTCGCCTATCCTGTGTCCCGTAAGTCTAAATTGATTGATTGGTGATGAGTTTAATATTATTATGCACCTATACTAAGTTTTTAATACTTTTCCTCAAGTTTTGCGAGGCTTAGAATTTTCGTTAGTATTATCCCCAGGGAACAATTCTTTTTCTGGATGAAATATTCTTTTATAGATCCCTGACAACGGGTTGTATAATTTCATGATGATCCGTTGTGTAGTTAAGGCGTGAAAGCGTAACAAACAATCAAATCGTATTTATAATAATATTTAGGATTTTATTCGATCCACTCCCGGCTTCGTCCGGGATAATGTTCTCTTTTTTTATATATAAAAATCTAATAAAAATATGATTTTATATATCTAAATAAAAATGAATCACTAAATGTGTTGCTAAGCGCAGAACTCGATTTTAATTATGTCTTCACTCATGGATAGATGGACATTCAGGGATTTATTTTTACGTAAAAAAATGCACCCCGGGCGAAGACGGGAGCGGGTCGCTAGTAGGTAATACAAATCTATTTCTTACAATGTTTACCCGAGAGAAATTTATAGCGAACCTTAATTCAAGTGAACACTTCTTACTAACAGCTCCTGTGCTACCCGAAAGTGTTGTATTGTTATATTATACGACTGGTCACGTACGCTGTGGGCGACAATGTAATTTAGTTGGCCGTTGCACTCGCGATGAATTCCCCCCAAATACGGTCTGCAAAAGAATGTTTATTTTAAAAGTAGGTAAGGTAAAATACCCAATTATTGGCACTTTAAGAAATACAACCATTTATTGGCACCTTTCGACTTATTGTTCATCTTAAATAAAATTTGAAAGTTTGACAAGTTTAAATCATTTGACTGTTTAGTGTTAGCAATTCTCATAAACCTAAGTTTTTTTTTTGGGGAAAACAGTTTATGGAATAGTTTCCATATTTTTTAGTGAAAAGTTTAGGGTTAGTTAGTTAATTTAGTTAAATTGGAGGGGTGCCAACATTAGGTCATTTTGCCCTATTTAATTTAAGCTTTAATTTTGCCTTTGACTTCGTATGCTTATTTTTAAAAATTATGCTGATAAATAAAAGTGAAAACACTTAGTGATTTTTGTGTCAAAAAGCAAGCTAAAGCTTATGTACATAAATAAACTATGTTACTATAAAATTTCATCAAAATCTTTCAGTAGTTTTTGCGTGACAGTAATAAAAATAGGTATGAATATTTTTTACTCACTAACTTTCGCGTTTATTTTTACAATTATGTGAGACGACTTTATAGAAGAAAAATAATAAAATGTTAATGCTGATAATGTGTAAGCGTATATTTTTTTCCTTCAAAGCTTACAAAGTTCACGCGATATTTTAACGAGCGCCTGACAGTTTTGTCAAAGCAAAATGTTTCCGGTTCAACTTTGCTTACTCCACTTCACAAAGCACATCAATCGGTTGACAGGAGTCTTTTGTGAATCCGCCCCCAGTTTTACTATCATTAGAAGACTACTAAAATTTGAAACTTTCACTGATTTTGATTTTAATATCATTATACTCATACTCATACTCATGTATTTTGTCATAAAATTCTAATTGTATGAATGTATGCATTTAAAAAATAATTGAATACCTATCAATCAATATATTAGGTAATAATAAATCTGTAAGTGTAAGTATTGTATGTATGTATGTTCCTCCATAGCTCTTAAACGAATTAACTGATTTTCATGAAAATTGGTAGATAAATATTTAGACGTACGGGGCACAGGAAGGGCTACTTTTTTCGAACGAACGAACGAAGTCGCGGGCGCCAGCTAGTTTTTAAATAAATGTTAATAAAAAAAAAGCAAAGAAAATATCATGGTTTGTTTCTGTACTAGTATAATAGTAATAGTAGATTTTCCTTCATATAGGTAATAGTAGATTTTCCGCAACACAATAATTATTAGACTTCATATAATACTTAAAGAAAAAGCTCTTTCAATACAATAGCTTCTCTACAAAGAAACGTGTTCTTATTTTGATGAGAACTTAATTATTTTCTTATAATTTTATTATTCACTTGTTGTTACAGCTTGTAAATATTATAAAATATTCACTTAATAAAATTGTGAAGCTCTTATTACAAGTTATTTAATTCATTTCAATTTATTAGTCTGGACAAAGTAAACGGGACTTGAAAATTTTTTTTTAATAAAATAAAATATTTAAGAAAACTCGCAAGCATTAATGTGAAGAAGATGCAACTCTAATAAAAAAAAAATCCACATTCCACACAACACCATCTAGTCCACACTAAACAAGTAATGTTTGTATTATTGATACCATACATTTGATGTAAATACATACTCGTACAAGGTAAATGTTAGCACATAAACATATGCCCCTAGCGGGATTCGAACCCGCGACCGTTTGGTTAATAGCTAGGGGTTAGGTACTATATAGCCACCAGACCAAACGTGTCGTCAAATCATATCATATTGTGTTGTTTACTAACTGAAATTTGACCTATGTCACAAGTCACAGTAGTAGTATTATGAAGACTGCATAAACTGTGTTAGCATGCTCTTAACGACTCCACTTTGAGATGTGTCCCTGATCCCCTTTGCGCCTTTAAGGTACTATTTTATGTCTTTAGTGAGCCCTCTTTTCCCGAGGCAATGTTCTACCTTTTTAAACTTAAACTAAACTTGATTTTAAAAAGACTATAGCAAATTTTGTCATCATTGTTTTTACTTAAAAACTTGTCACAAATTTAATAAGAAATATACACGAGAACAAATCACACGTCACTATAAGCAACTAGTTAGCTAGACATTTAATTCAAAGTATAGATAAATGTGTCTAGGTCAATACTTCTCTTCTAGATGAGTCCTTTAAAATCCTTTATCATCGGGAATGGGACAAAAAATAAAATCTTATTATCTACTTATATAAAATTTATATCAAATAACAGACAGACTTACTCAACTTGCTTCAGAATATTATATTTATTTTCTGTGAAATTTCATTTGCTCTATAAATTGTTTTACATTAAGTAATAGTTTTATACTAGTTACTAGTAAAAATGCACATGAGTTTTGTGTACATAGAGATAGACATATTGCAACGTTAAGAATGCAGTTTATGGTGGTTAGCCTTAAATATAATGTATTATATATTAAGATTAACATTTTACTCCCCTCTTCAAACTACACAATGAGGAAGTACTGAACAAACTCGACAGCGGAAAGCCTACTGGTCCGTTTTACATAATTCTCGCGTTTGTATGCCCATTTTAGCCAGAAATATACGCACACATTCAGAATAAATATATCCATAGCGCCTACCAATATTATAATACCGCTGCTCAATGTTCGCTCGAATGCACACTAATCATATTTTATCTACAAGAAGATTAGTACTGATTTGCATAAGGCATCGTGTAAACCTTTTAACACTGAAATACTGGATTATTTCCCTAGATTCTTAGAACTATAGTTGAAACATGAAAATATTAAATAGGTTTCAATACATATAAAAACAAAGTTGCTGTCTGCATACTTACAAAAACTATTTTTAATATTACGTAGGTATACAGCTATTAATATTAAAGTTTTAGAATTTCTGTGGAATTTCTAATAAATCAAGCACAACCCAAAGTGTTTTATACTTAATATATTTGCAATTTTAATAAGTATTCTGTCTAAGGGAGTTTGCTCCGATATTTATCATCATTGTTATTAAAATTAATTTTAATGTTTCAAAGAAATTCAACTAATGAAATTTTAATGGAAGGCATTTTGTTTTATTTACTACATTATTTTATGAAGCTAAAGTCCATATATTAGTTAGGGATTAAGAATACAGATTTTACAAGTAATGTTCAGAAAGCCAACAGTGGCTTGAGAAATCAAGCAAAACCAGTTTAATATGTAAATATATTTCTGATTCTGATAGGACAAAAAGACATAGTTAGGATAGACGATTGGTCTCTACCTTAATTAGGTATATAAAAATCTCGTGTCACAGTGTTTGTAACCAAACTCCTTCGGCTTGACCGAATTTTCGGTAGGTCTGAGAATAGGTCGTAAACTATTTTTTATACCCCTAAGTGGTAAGGGTGGCCCACCCCAAATTTTTATTTTTTATTTTTTTGTCAAATCACGCAAATTGTGTGAGTCCGCACTTGTGAACTCAGACCAAGAATAACTTTTAAGGATTTATTTAGCTATTCAAGTCATTTGAAAGTTGATTGGCTACTTAGAATTTCCATAAAAATTACTATCCACCTAGGGTTAATTTATAACGTCGCATTTCTTTGAAATTGTACAGAGATCCGTCGAAATGTGGATACAGAATTATTTCCACACGTTCTGAGGTAAGGAAACGTGAAAAGTTTATATAAAATATTCAACAATTCGCAAGACAAATAACTTTTGTCCTCACACGAACGCCAAGGGGCGAAATTTGCTTCCTTTTGTCAGATGATTCAAGGAATATTTGATATGTTAGTATGTACTCACTCAACTTTTCTTTTGTGAATTGCTTTGTTTCGTTCCTTTCATCAGTTTCATTTGTTCATCTTGTTTCGTGACATTCCCTTTAGTAGTGGCAGGGCACATTGGCAGTACGCATTACGCATAGGAGGGATTTCGACAAGATGAGGATGGTAACCAGCCATACGTCTGATTAATTTCATAAATTTCATTTAATTGATAACAATAATTAAGGCTACAAAAAAATTATATTACAATTGCATAATTGTTATACAGTACTAGCTGGCGCCTATCCTGTGTCCTGTATCTCTAAATGTTTATCTACCAAGTTTCATAAAAATCAGCTAATTCGTTTAAGAGTTATGGACGAACATACATACAATACAATACAGATTTATTATTAGTATTGATGATAAAGCTTCGGTTCCCTAGGCATAGTCCCAAGCATGTGGGGAAGATGATATGATGAAGGAAAGTAGCCGGTGCCGATATCTCTGTTAGTAATTAACACACATTAGATTAGATTATGTAAAAAAATATATTAAGAATTAATTGTCATGCTACGAAAAATGTTTTAAATTTAATCGCTTTAGATTTTCGAATAATGTCAAAATGATATGAAGCACGCTTGACTGTGTCTTGGAAAGATTCATGATGCCATGAGGGATGACAGAACACTTTGCCTCTAAAAACTTGATTGCCTTTAGTGGGCCCAATCGTATTAATAAGAAAATCTGATTGGATGTGGTATGTAAAAATATTTTATGAGTAATATTATTTAAATTATTTCGAAGAAAGTACCTAATATTATTATGACATTATAGCAAACATGTACTAATTTATTCTTTTTTCAATAACTCCACACGACTGAACAAATGAAATTCGAACATCCCGAAAATTGTGTAGATGGCGCAATATCTCTGAAACTTCAGAGATATTCTAAACTAGCTGGTGCCCGCAACTTCGTACGCGATGATAAATTAAAAATATAAAAGCAATTACAACGCTGGACAACTTGTTGCTATAACACATTGGCCAGGCGTTAGTTACAGTTTTATATTTTAGATAATCCCTCGGGAACATTACTTTTTCCTGGATGAAAGGTACCCTATGTCCTTTCTGGTGTCCCAGACAACGTGTATGCAAAATTTTATGGTGATCGGTTCAGTAGTTTTTGCGTGAAAGCGAAACAGACAGAGTTACTTTCGCATTTATAATATTAGTAAGGATTATTCAAAAAAATAGATATATCCTATAAAATAGCTATAAAGCATAACATAACGCATTCGTTTAACAATTCTGATTTTACTCCCATAAATTTCCAAACGACGGGCTAATATATATGTAAATCGATTCTTAAGAAGTGAACTCCAAAAAAGTATATATACCTCCTCCATTCGAAATATTCCAACTCCCAGTTCGCCTGTCACCCCGGATTCATTGAGTGAGTTGACAAAGGCCTTCGCTGAAAATTGTCAGGTCTCCTCACTGTGGAAGTTTAAAGTCATTTCCACTTAATGTTGTAACATTTTCTCTCGTGATTATGACAGAGAAGGAACTTGTCTACAATTCAATAAAGTGTCCTTTGTCATTCTTTGAATTATTTAAAGAATATATAAGTTGGCTTAACTTGAAGTGTCAAAAGTAGAATTATAGCCATTATTATTATTATTGTTGTTGTTAGTTCTTTATTCTAAATGTAGAGAGGCCTGATGGTCCACTTGATGATAGTCCACTTGAAAAATAATAAAAAAATCCATAAAAAGCCGTTTAATACTACTTTAAATTGCATGAGAACATAGGTGATATCAATTTATCATTTTCCAAATATTGTCTACTTATACCACCAATATTTAATTAAGGGTGCAAAGGCAAGATATTATTATAAAGTTATTCTGAACTATTTTAATATTTATGAAGAAACAAAGTGCAGCTGTGGCGTCTTTCGTTAAACTTTATATAAAATAAACGAAGCTTAAACAGAAAATTCATCAAACTTCTAGTTCGATATCTATTTGAAAGTTATTTAAGCCTTAAATTTATTTTGTTATATTACGCCCCTAAATTAAATTGTTTTTTATTCAAAGACCTTGATATTTATGTACTTTTAAAGAATGGTATCCTGATTATTTTCAGGTTTCTTCTCAGGTTCATCATCATAGTAGCTATTTTTAAACCCTATTCAAAATAGACCGACTAAATAAATACATCATTGAATACAGAATTTTTTTTGGAGAAATTGCTTTCGTTACATTTTCTATAATAGATGGATTTAAGGTACTACTGTATATGCTTTTATTATTATTATTTTGTTAATAATTGTAGAATATTTTTAATAAAACAAGACCTTTATTTTTAACAAAAATGTACATTATGTTATGTAGAAAACAGTTTACCGAATCTAACAGAAAAGGTTGTAATTATTATTTATTTATTTATTTACAATTTAAACTCATTATAAACTAGCTTGCGCCCGCGACTTCGTGCACGTTGAAAAAGACAAAATAACCAATCCTGTGTCCCGTGCGTTTAAATGTTTATCTACCAAGTTTCATGAAAATCAGTTAATTCGTTTGAGTTTTGGAGGAACATACATACATACATACATACATACCTAAACTTACAGATTTATTATTAGTATTGATTGATGACATGACAATATTCTTCAATATCTTTTGACTATGTTATTATTGTAATATATTGGATTTGACTGTCATGTTTTCTTGTCTTCTGTAAGGAAGAGGCTGTCCAGATTATGATGGCAATATCCAGTAAGACTAATGTTACTGAAAAAAAATATGAAAAGGTTTGACAGCACAGAAGCGCACTATTATTTATTACAAGACGGTATTAATTCCAGCTGGTTTCCTCACCACGTCGTTAAGAACCCATTCGTTCGGATATCTTAACGCCTGCGTCTCTTGTTAAGGGTTCTACAATTAATTTCACGGGGCTTGTGGTCGCCTCCAGACGTGGTTTCCCTTGGTCCGTGCCACTTTCATCTCGCGATATTTATTTATAATTTATTCATTGATCAAAAATTTAATCTTATGAATATTTAAACTTAATCTTAAGAGGGAATAAATTATATTGTTACTAACTGGTGCTCGCGACTTCATCCGCGTTGAAAAGTATAAAATTATAGATGGCGTTAACAAGTGTATTCCGGGCCAAGCCGCTAGTATTTACTTTTATTTTAGATTTCCTGTAGGAATGAAGCATTTTCCCGTGGTAAAAAGTAGCCTATGTTCATCACGGATAATGTGGGCTTCTAATGGTAAAAGAATTTTTCAAATCGGTCCAGTAGTTTCGGAGCCTATTCAATACATACAAACAATCAACTCTTTCCTCTTTATAATATTAGTATAGATTAATATGAATACATTTCAAGAGACCAAAGAATGTTGTGCTAATAAAATATACAACATAGACAGACCCTCACAGTAGTAATAAAACATGTGCAATTGAATTTAGTTGCTAACTCATAATTATAGCAACGTGGTTCTCTTTATTATGTAACATGTTTAACAATAACTCTAATCAATAACTTTAAACGACTGATTTACTGGGCCGGTCAGCCGATTAATTACAATGATGTAATTCTTGTATTCTTGGACCAAAATAAGACAAGCCCTTAACTTAAGTAGGTACCTAATTTAATTATATAGGTAGGTATATTAAGTGTTATTGGCGACTCTGAAACAAAATATAACAAATAAATAAGAACGAAAAATATATATTTTTTCGTATAACATTACGGGCTCACTTTCCAATTTCGTAAATAATACTTAATTTTTGTTTTATTAAAATGAATTCTACAGAAGGAATTCAAATTGAAAAGCACTTCCGTCATTTGTACAATATTATTGTACATTCGTACCTACTATTCTTAGGTTGCAATAATCGCAGTGCCAAAAGGAACAAACTCATCCTTCAGTGACACAAATGTGTAGGTAGTTCCGATACAAATAGGGAATCGACCACAGCCATCAATTATAAAAGCGGAATAGGTTCCCGTAGGGCTGAATGCGTATTACGTAATACATTCATTAATAAATATTATTGCAAAGTATTACAAATTACAAAGACTAGAACAACAGACAAATAGACGTATGAAATACCATACCACAATCTCCGGCTACACTCTCTGCCCTCTAGTATTTATTAATTAATGCAATGATTGCGAGTTCCTCTCTCGTTTTGTCCCCAGCAAATTCACCTTTGTCGTTACTTTCCAGACGGTGGCGTTTGAGCTATCCGACTCTTTGGTTTTGGTGCAAGTCATAGGAAATCAGCTTTAGTCCGAAAAACGCATAACGCTTTTGTCGCCCTTTCGAAAAAATGCCTCAAAGCTTACTGAAAGAGTTGCCAGTGGAATAGGGGTTCCTATTCCACTTTTAGTCCGTAGGTCACTGGACACACACATTTCCCAGTCGGACATACTGATGCAATACTCAGGGCATCACTATCTATGATGATTTCCTCCTCCTACAGAAACAAAAAAAAAATAACGCTGTTGTCAAAAGATTATGTTATATTATTTTATTTATGTTTATATGTATTTGTGTATATTTCTATTTCTTTTGTTTAATTAAATTGCGCAAATGGTGTTTACTTATATAATTAAAACAAGCTACTTCCCGCGACTTCGCCCACGTAACTTTGTAAATTATCTACTAAAACCTTCCTCGATAACCACTCTATCTATTGCTGAAAACAACATGAAAATAGGTGCAGTAGTTTTTGAGTTTATCGCGAACAAACAGACAGACAAACGCGCCGGAGAATTTTGTTTTATAATATGTACGATTTAATTAAAAAGCTTCTTTGCAATTAAAGAAAGCGACAAGCTGGTTTTTCCTAGAGAGGAAATTCATTAATTTAAATAACAAGAACTCTCGTTAAAATAAGTTTCAGCCCTACGAATATTGTTATTTAACGAGATAATATTATTATGTCCTTTCTACCACTAAGTAGCAAGGAGCGTAGCTGCATAATACGTATCCGCTACCGCTTATGACTTGTTTTGCAAAACGCCAAAGTTCATCAGTCTCCGTTGGTAACGTTGTTACTGAACTCAATCAGGGTCCATTGACGACACGGCGTAAGCCCAACTAGATTATATGACATTATTCTCACCCCTACAACCTTGTACCCTTTGCTTTTATGGTGTACCAGACAGCTTACACAAACTTAGTCATTGACTGGGATTTATGTAGTTGCTAGTAAAAAAAAAAACTTTTTTTTCTTCTATAAACAATTGTTTTGTTATTCGTTGCTTAACAACCCCAGTCTATTGGAATTTTGTTTTAGTGTACATGTGTGTTTATAGGTGAGACATATTCTGATACAGAAATTTTCATCCGACTTTCGACTGGGTGAAACGATTTTGATGATCCTTTTTTCTTATTTGAAATCAGGTGCTTCCCGTGTGGTCCCATTTCAATTTGGTCCAGTTCTGACAATGGCATCCACGAGAAAAGACCATGAGACCGTTTGAAGTTGTTTTTTTTTTGTTAAAAAGAGTTATTTCTAAATAAAATAAAAATAATTGAAAAACAAAAAATGTCTTGAACACAACTAAGTATAGTGATGGGGTTTCTGTAGGTAAGACCGTGTTTACCGCTTTCATTCAAAGTACTAGTTGAGTTTATTAATGGAGGTTTTTTTATGATTTTTTCTTTATTAAAATTTAAATATAGTCATTTCTATCAATCATTTCTTAGCCTACTTTATACTTTTAACATACCTACTTTATATAATACTAGCTGGCGCCCGCGACTTCGTCCGCGTTAAAAAAGATAAAAAGTAGCTTATCACGTGTCCTGTACGTCTAAATGTTTATCTACCAAGTTTCATGAAGTTGTGGAGGAACATACATACAGACAATACTCACACTTACAGATTTATTATTGTATTAGCTGGTGCTCGCGACTTCGTCCGCGTAGAAAAGTATAAAACGCCATCTACCGTATTTTGGATAGATGGCGCTATCTCCTGGGCCAAGCCGCTAGTATTTACTTTTATTTTAGATTTCCCGTAGGAATGAAGCATTTTCCCGCAGTAAAAAGTAGCCTATGTCCATCACGGATAATGTCGGTTTCTAATGGTAAAAGAATTTTTCAAATCGGTCCAATATTTCCGGAGCCTATTCTATACAAACAAACAAATCTTTCCTCTTTATAATATTAGTATAGATTGATGAAGATAAATTTCAGCTTTATAGACTTAGTAGTAGTTACTTTGCGTTGATATAGTTCTATTGGTTTATTAAAATAATTAATTTTCGTCCAATATTGGTATTCGGTGCAAACCTGGCAAACATTAGCTCATCGTCTAGGTACGTAATGTATAATGCATCAAAATGTATAACTCGACTAACCGTATTGTAGTTAAGCAGATATATATGTATAGAATAACTAATTCAAAAAGGGTCGCGTTACTAGATTTGTCAACAACGTCAAACCTCGCGTCAAGGCCTATTATTTATCCACAAAATTATCTAGACCCCACTAAAACTTCCAACGAGCTCCTCCAGTATCCCAATATGTTGGCGGAAAGGGGGAGAGGGAGGCCTTTTTATATTGGTTTTTAATACATTTGCTATTCCGCCGGTCAATATGCAGATCCTTGAATAATTTAGCTGTCACTAATAGAGGGGACCGTAGTTAATATTTAGAGGGCTGAAAGACAATATTTTGTCGTTACTCGATATTGTAAAGGGTAAAGAGAATGCGTGATTTATGTGGGGGAGACCAACTCGTTTTTTAAACTTTAGATATTAAAAATATATAAAAATCTATGTGTCATAGTGAGGGTCTAGTTAATTATTTTTTATAATTAATAAGTTTTTAATTTAATGTGTTGATAACTATTATTAATTAACACATTAAATTAAAAACACCGAAATAATTATTTTATTAATTGTTAAATGTTTGATTGGTTTATAAATAATTTAACACTGCTACTAATTATATATTTCCTATTTCGAAATTCGTCTGCATTCGAGTCCCAAATTCCCTTAAAAATTTAGGTGCTTTGCCAAATTCGAGTACAGTCGTGCTCAATAAAAAGTTCTTTAGTTTTTTAGAAACTGTAAAATACTAGCTGATGCCTACATGTAGGGACGTTAGTGTATATATATATACCTGTGGACGATATAGAGTCATAAAACAATAACTTATAAAATCCTTGCCCTCTCTAACTATTAGTGCAGAGTCAAAACTACGAAATCTAGAAAGTTGAAATTTAGCTTCATAGGCAATTCATAACGTAAAAGTAAGCTAGTGTATTATGAAATAAAAATAAAAATATTTATAACCTAAATATCATTCACCTATTTATAATTTGTTACATATATTACAATTATAACATGAAACATGTCTTGCGGATTTAACACAAAAAAAGTGTTATGTCGGTTTTAAAAGAGCTTTCTGGCTTCTGAAAATTTACGTTTTATTTGTGGCTGACTGTACACATGAATGTAACCTGAATTATAGAATCGCTTAATAGGCTCTAATAAACTTATTACATGTTTGGAATAAATTGTTGGCTTTCCAGCTGCATAGCTCTTATGTAATTGTATAAACTCGATGAGACAAAATGGTCGATTTATTTAATAATATCTCAACTCAACTGGGAAATATTTCTTTTATTGGGGAAAAATGATTTTTTTGCTCACTACTGGGGATTACGTAGACATCGTTGAAGCGAGTTGCGCCAGATGACCAATAAGGGCCTGCGCTGACTGACAGTACACGGCATAGCACGCTTTGAAATTCCGTGGCATGCCTCGGTACGTCAACGTCGTGACACCATGGAGCAAGCAGCCGTGTTAACTATTCAGTATAGCATTACGTTACTACCAAGCCAATTATGTCACATCCTAGGAAGCCACACAATGGCTTGTGAAGATGTGAAGAATGCCTGTATCAAAAAAGTACCTACTACAGTTTCTCAACGCGGTGTGTATAGGTAGAGAGCTCTAGTTTACTTGGCGACCACAATATTTCGGCATAGACACACTATAGACGAAGTGTTACTGGTTCTCTAGCAGACAGAAATAGCCACTAGCAGATAATAATAATAATACTACCAAGCCAGCTGTTTGTACATAAATTTGTTAAAATAAATGATTTAGTAGGCACTAAATTGCACTTCTTGTTGAACAGGAAAATTGGTGGCATGCTGCGGCCTCCTGTGGCATGGCTCGGAACTCTACGGCCTCTTGGAATTGAAATAAAGAAGTGTGATTAGCACTGTTAATCGCGAATGACTACGAAAGACAGAGAAGACCGCCGTGAAATAAAAGCATAGATATACGTATAAAGTTTTGACAAGTGTATGGTATAATTTACCCTTTATCCTAATTCCACATAGCACAAATCTATTCCTCTGCTTTTGCTTATAATGTATTTGTAAGAGACGATGGCGCTTACCATCAAGGTATAAAAACATGTTATTTTGCCAACCTTTAGCATAATAGCAACATGTTTTGACTGTGGTTGTCAAAATAAATTTACATTCTTCGTAAACATCCATTTCATTGTCGTTCTAAGGCCCGGCGCACACTGGAGGACGTCACGGCAAAGTATTTAAATGTTTTCATTAAGTATTTTGTAATATACCTTTAAGGGCTCGACAGCATTTAAGGTATAAAAATATATGAAATAAATATATACTTTTCCGTGACGTCTTCCAATTTGCGCTTTTATTGTATATAAGAATAAGAATAGACATATAAATTAGACCACTGTTTGAAATTTAAGAATAATAAGAAAAGAATAAAGGCACTATAGTAATAGGGTGTCGTAAGGGGTGTAATTTACAAAATTTTCCCCTTCATTGTAAGATGATTTCGCTCAAAGAGAGGGACAGATTGTCGTGACTTGCACAAGGGAATACCATGGATGTAAAAAAAAACCTTATCCAAGTTATTTTATTAATATTTTACTTGCTTTCTTAAATATAGATAACTTGTGTAATCAGCAACATTTTCCACGAATAACAAATATATTATACTTATAACTTTTTTAAGAACATCATACTTATGCGTGACGCTAATATAGTATTTCGACTACGGTTTCTCATATAATTTATTAGTAAATTATGAACTTACGGGTTATTAAAATAAGATTAATGTTAACAAATTAAATCAGGATTAAAGTCTATCCTGGGTCTAAGTTTCATCAAATTCAATTGGTTTTATGGTTTTAGGTTGTACTGGTCTAGTCTAGTCTTACAATACTATAATCTTACAATACAGTAAGACTACTGGTCATATTTGTAATATTAAACGAGGAGATATCAGCAAAAGTACACTATACAGGTGCATTCTTATCTATACTAATATTATAAAGAAGAAAGATTTGATTGATTGTTTGTTTGTTTGTATAGAATAGGCTCCGAAACTACGGGACCGATTTGAAAAATTATTTTACCATTAGAAGCCGACATTATCCGTGATGAACATAGGCTACTTTTTACCGCGGGAAAATGCTTCATTCCTACGGGAAATCTAAAATCTAGCGGTTTGGCCCGGGAGATAGCGCCATCTATCCAAAATACGGTAGATGGCGTTTAATACTTTTCTACGCGGACGAAGTCGCGAGCACCCAGCTAGTATGTAATAAGGATGAAAACATCTTTTATTTTATGGCATCTTTTCTTCTGGAACATTGATTAAAAGTAGGTATAGCCAATAGAAATCAATACCAAAGGGAAAATATACCACCTTCTATTAGTTTCCTAATTCATTACTCAGCGCCTCAAGGAGAGAATGCATTTAATAATACGGAAAGCTAAACTGATTTATTGTTCTTACAATAAGGAGTTGGGGGAGGGGTGGCACTTATATGATGGTAATTAAAGTATAGCTACCCATTCGTTATAACAATAGTGTTAAACATAATTATTCTTGATTATTATTATTAATGCGCGGCGGCGACTCAAAATTACTTAGGTAAAATATTAAATTTATTTTGTGCTTTTCAGTTTGTTTGTTTTTTCTCCTCCTTTTTGTTTGTAAAAACTCAATTCGACGCGTATATATTTTTTTTATGTATGATCACGCATAAATTTTGACAGGGTGGTCCGATTTTGATAATTATTTTTTTATTTGATAGGGTGCACCCCCAAGGGGGTCCCATTTTAATTTGAAAAAAAAATCCAACCCTAAAGGTAAGAAAACAGGGGATGATTGATTGTTCACGCATAACTTTTTACAGAGTAGTCCGATTTTGATAATTCTTTCTTTAATGGATAGGTTATACCTCGAAGTTGGTCTTGTATAAATTTGGAAAAAAAAATCCTACCCTAAGGGTGGGAAAATGGGGATGGGAAAATTAAAAATTAAGCAAATAGTAAATATTAGATTATAGCCACAAAAAAATATAAAATAAAACTTTTTAACAAAAAATAAAACCGCCGAAAAAACTGAAAAGCATAAAATAATCTTATTATCATTTTACCTAAGTAATATTGAGTCGGCGCCAAACAAGCAAAAATTACATAATAGTGATGCGCGGCGTTCAGTTTTTTCGGCGGTTTTATTTTTTGTTAAAAAGTTTTATTGTTTTTTCGTTTTCGTCGGTTGAAAATAAATTGTGTCCGCTACATAAAAGCCCCGAAATAAAACTACATATTTACTTTAGAACAATCCAATAATTTAAATATTTACCGACCATTGTACATACATACAAAACATGAATATGATTTATTATTCGAAAACACTACAGTTCGTACAATTCCATGTTATACATTTATTAATCACGACAGAGAGCGAGTTAAGGTCTGGCATTGAAAACATTCAAAATTAACAAGTATAATTAAAATTATTGTATCCGATGAGGCGAATTGTTAAATCCACTGTGGAGTAATAACAAAAGCATACGCGCAAATTGTCGAATGAATACGCGGGATTGTCACTCCGCTTTTCTTTTATTTAACCGACCGCATCGCAACGAGCAGCAGTGGTAATTGTTTTCCGTTCTACGGTAATTGACTTGTGGTGAATGTCGATAAAACGTTTTTACGTTTAATCGGATAAAATTCGCAAAATTGTAACGCCAATTTTCGTGCGGAACTTCACGAAATGTATCTACTGCAAGCCGAACGGGAGGCAATTGGTACTTAAGGCCACATTTTTCACTACTTCGCTGTAGTTAATTATTTAAAAATCCCACAGGAACTAACAGATTTTCAAGTTAAAAGTATCCAATAGTTTAATTCAGATAAAATCATTGATACATCAGTCTAAGCTGCATTCAAATCGGTTAAGCCGTTTTTGAGAACCGTGCACAAACGCAGACAAATAGACAAAAAATATATAAAAGTTTCATATTACGTTCACTAACTAATTCGCATACAAGTTCGGTCCACTTACATTTTCCTAAAACACTAGATTTTCTAACATAGCAACCTCACCTTGTTAGCAACCATTGTCTTCTTGTAATAAATTCGTATGGTCTGCCATTATGGGGACCGTATCGAATGTGGGATATAAAATTATTGCAAACAGCCAACATAGGTTACGCACTGGAATCGAAAATGTATTCTATGTAAACAAAACATTAGCATACACTTATGGCGCACAATAGTAAGGAAATATTTCAGTGCTCCCGATCAATACTGCACCGATAAATGAGTGTGTTTATTGCATGTTTGAGTCGTCTTTTTTATGTTGATTCGTTTTGCTAAGTTAGGTAAGAGTTTTATCCATGATACCATAATGTAGCAAGCAACACAGAATGGCTGAATATTCTTTGAATAAATGCACTTATACAGCCGTTATTCAAGCAATTTGGGCACAAAATAAATTGCTTTAAGCTGTATAGTAGCAACATAATAGCTGAATAGTAGCTGAATAAGCAACAAGAAGCCCATAATAGCCCAAAAATCATTCAATACAGCATTTGCCTATCTTGTCAGCTCTAATACCCTTATAAAAAAGCTTTAAACTGAATAATTTGTGAATTTAATACTGTTATCTGGCCTATGTGTTGCCTGGGTAGGCACTCAGCATTTTTTTTAATTAAAAATTAGTTTGCTCTTGGCCAGCATCTAGCCATGTTGCGAAAATGAGGACTATGATGGAGCGAGCTATGATGAAAATTATGAGAGGACTATGATGAAAATATTTGGGTTGTATGAACTCGGAAATACAGACGCCATTAGTTTTTTTAGATGATCCCTCGAGATCAGTACATTTTTTCTGGATGTCAGGTATATTATGTCCTTCCCTCTACCTCTTTCCTTCCTTTCATTAATTTCTGTCTTTTGCTGACAACGTTTATGCAAAAAATCATATGATTGGTTGAAGTAGTAAGACGCGAAAAGGTAATAAACAGACAGACCGAGTTCACATCTATGATTCACATTAGTATGGATAAGATTTTATTCAATTTTATACGCATCCACTTATTTCATAATAAGAAAAAAGATGAAAATACGTACAAATAGAAAGAATACATAATTATAAATGTTGTAACATGACATGTGTTTTTTCACAGCCATAAACAATTTAATTCCCACGTCTCCCTTTCCTGTATTTTTCAATGGTTGCGTGACATCTTTGAAGCCGTACTCGTTCTTATACTTTGAATACAACCTTCAAAAGAAATGTACACTCAGCGGTTTTGAAGGATCAAAGGTGTCTAGTCTGTTTAACGAGGCGGAAATTATAATTTCCTTTAACTTATTACTTTTTTGTATGTTGATACTTTTCCGTCTATTTAACAGATTATATAATTCAGACTATATCTAATTCTGATATATACACTGGCAGTTCCTCGCTGCTTCGTTTGCCTATTAATTTTACAGCAAAAACCTATTCCATAAAAATACGTTCATTCATTGTTGTTTCGCCACAAAGTTGATTCGCCACAAAAAAAACATAGTTCAAATTATTTAAATCTTCTTCTTAACAAACAAATTTCTTTACATAATTTTGTTTTTAACACTTTATAGAAACAATAATTGTCACGTGCTGTAATGCATCCTAACACTTGTCTTGTCAGTGAAAGATAATATTATGGAGTAAGAATAGGTCGTTTATAGATAAAATATTAGTAAGTATTTGTAAAACAAAACAATATTGTTTAACAATAATATACAAAACAAACAAATGCTCTCAAAATCACGGTTATCATAGAAAAATGTACTCGAGAAATAAAGAAATGAAAATTGGTACTTAGTTGTTTTAGTTAGAGTATTCTTAGTATCAAAAAACATTTTGCCTCAATACTAATAGAACACTTTGATGAATGAGCATTCGTTCATTGTGATTTCTTTAAACATTTTTAACGTCAAAACATTTAGTTTCCACCAGAGTGGTGATAGACGTCGTGTTTCGCTAAAGAGTTAAAAAAATTGAAAACCAAAATTTTTTCCAGCGAAATGAATTTCTGCTTCATACGAAGCGACCGAGCGAAGTGACTTTCGTTATATTTTTTTTTAGTTTTTCTATTTTAACTTTCGTTTACGACAGAAATGATAAAATAATATTTACTTGGAGTTCATCAAACGAAATTCTTTCCATATTAATATTAATTCTATAGAGGAAGGATAAATTGCATTGCACAGTACTGTATAGGGGAGCCTTATTGGTTGCGAAACCATTCCCATATAGAGGAGCAAAGTGAAATAACAGCAGGTGTGCTATTGTATTTTGATGCGAGAGTAAAAGAGACCTTTTTCCTGTTTTACGTAGTAAATGTGAATATCTGGCGTACCTAAATAACGGTGTTGACGAACCCCTTTGGATAAGTGGTTGGGGTGCTTGCCTTTACACTCTGTTCTAGGGTTCCCGGGTTCGATTCCCGGCAGGGTCAACTTGGAGTATGAATTTTTCAATGTTGGCTCTGGTTTGGATCTGGAATCTAGTAACAGGGTTCAGTACAGTGCGTTTCGCAGTTATTCTGTAAGGGTAAGGTGACCATCAACCCCTTACATAAGTCTACAGTGAAATAACAGCATGTTTGCTGTTGTAAGAGATGCTAGAGATAATAGAACCTATCCCTTCACAAATCCCTTTACGTTTATAAGTAATATATAATGCGAAGGAATAAACGTAGATCGAATAAAATCTCTCTCTATATATTATAGAAAAATTACGTGTCACGTTGTTCGACGCCAATGAACTCATAAACTACTGAACCGATTCTGATAAAACTTCGTAACTATGTGTAATTTGGTCCAACTTAAAAGATAGGGCCACTAGTAGGTAATGTACAGATTAAGTGAATTGATATAAATCATTTATTCATATTAATAACACCAGAAATTATTACATTTACCAAGATCCTTTGTAACTATGTGCTTCCGGCATTCAATAGTAAAGGAAATAGATAAAAATAGTTATAATTAGGATTGGAATTTATTTTCCAAAATAAAATGGGACCCCCTTGGGGGTGCACCCTTTCAAATAAAAAAGAATTATCAAAATCGGACCACCCTGTCAAAAGTTATGCATGATCATACATAAAAAAAAAAAAATACGCGTCGAATTGAGAACCTCCTCCGTTTTGGTTTTTTCTGCTTTTATGTTGTTTAGACGTTATTTTTATGCAATGAACCATATACTTTGTCATATTTTGTTTTATCTGGGATGCGACGACGCCTCCTCTAATAGGCCATAATGTATTTCAAGAGCTCATAGCAATACGACACAAGGTTTGTCTTGTGTCTGGTGCTATTATTGTTTATAAAATTGTGTATTTAATAAATGTGCGTCGTGCTTCAAATGTATAAATGTATGTACATACTAGCTGGTGCCAGTGACTTCGTCCGCGTTGAAAAAGAAAAAGTAGGTAGCTCTATCCTGCGTCCTGTACGTCTAAATGTTTATCTAGCAAGTTTAATGAGAATCAGTCAATTCGTTTAAGAGTTGTGGAGGAACATACATACATATACAATACAGCTACACTTACAGATTTATTATTGATGATGATGATAAAGGCGTAGGCTTAAACTATTTGAGTTTTGAACCATTTTGTTGTAAGAAAATTTCGTTATTTCGACATTAAAATTTACAAAGTTCCCTGTCATTACAGGGGGCGCATCAAGCAGCGTTAAGTTAAAAGCGAAGGCACGACCATTAAAGAATTTTATTGTAAAGTTTAGACAACTTTGAGGGAATTTTGTTAATAGGCCCTTTCGTTGGGCAGCCATTCAAACGATTACACTCCGTCATGTTTTGTGAATACTTGACGAACTCGTAAATCTTTGAGGTTGTGGATATTTTTTCATTGTAGCGCGTACATATTATAAGTATAAGACAACAAAGGATTTATAAAAACAGCTTAAGTGTTCTAAAGAGATGGTGTAAGTATTCATGATATTATCAAAGGTCACATGAAGAAAAATGGCGGACCCTTGGTAAGCGTGTCTAGAATTCGATCTAAAGAAACAAAATTCGATCTAAAGAGAAGCGGCCACATTCCTCTATATTGATATTCATAAACTCTACTCTATATTTATGTTTTTATTTATTTTAGGATACACCAACAGTACACGTGTTAAAATTATAGGTGTATACAGTCATTTGCCACAAGAACGGTAACAAAAACTTATAATACAATAGTTTTTTTAGAAAAACATAATTATAGATATACATATACATTATATAATTATAGATATACATATGTATATATACAAATAGCGTACGCTTCATTACATGCAGAAGTTACATACAATGCAATGCAAGTTCAGGATTTTTCAATGTCTACTTCTTCTACCCCCGGCTTTTTCGTAATTAGTCCGTACTTTGTGAGTGATGTTAATAGTTATGATTTTAGGGTCACTTCAGCCTTGCATAGATGACGAAAGCGTGCTTAGAAAATCTGTTACATCTACATGTTATTATAACGTACAGTCGGGGTACGAAAACCTTCGTCAGTTTTCAAATTAATTAATTTATCAAGCTGTAGACCTTTTGAAACTAAATCACTAAGCAGACCACTGCTGACTGACGTATGAAATGAAATTTTAACTTAACTAATAATTTCCTTGTTGACTTTAAGGTTACAAATCTTTTCTTTCCCCAACTACACTGCATGTATGGCTTATATGAAACCCTATAATATATAAATTGCCATTGAAACTAGATAGCAAAACGGTTATATTAAATTTCATTCTAAATGTGTGCGATCACAGACAAGAATCGAACGCCTCAGTTGAGTTGTTGAGCACAATTAATTACCGTTGACTCTTCCATTCCCAACAATGAACTTTAACAGGAAAAGTTGAACGAATATTGAGCGAAATTCGTACAATTTATCAAGTTAAAACTAAAAGACAGCCTTTAATTTTACGACGTTTAATAGACTATTTAATTTATCAATCAAAATAATAAAAAAGTTACGAGTCTAAGGCTACAGTGAAATCGGTTATAGCGACTTTTAATGGACCACAAAAATTGGATGTTTTTGTGATATCGTATTGTAAAATTATCCGTACTAATATTATAAATGCGAAAGTTTGCGATTAATGTTTGCTACTGAACCGACCACCATGAAATTTTGCATACACATTGTCTGGGACACCCGAAAAGGATATAGGGTACCTTTTAAAGTTCAACGCGGACGATGTCGCGGGCACTAGCTAGTATTGTAATAAGCAAAATTTAATTGTTATGGGTATTGGGCCCACCTTGCCATTTAGTCGTTGTATACGACACCTACGTCGTTATAACCGAATCCGTTATATCCAATTTTTACTAAATTTATTTGTAGTGAACATAGCTTCTAGAACTTGTAGTGAACACGTTATGGATTTGTTAACTGTTAATTGATAAATATTTATTTATCAGTTATTATTATTATTAAAAAAATCACAACCTTGGAAGCTCGTCTTGCAATGATCACCTTTTACATAAGAACATATATGACATAAAATGACCATACATACTTCACTTCACACTACCTTTAATCCCATGCATTCTATTATCCAAATGTTGATTTGCAGACAACAATGATAGTGTTTATTTTAGCGACCTCTGAGTAAACACCAACTGCATCCGATCAATTATGTTAGTAATTGTTTATTAATCTGTGGTACTGTTTGATCGTTAATTTCTCTTAGTCTTAAATCTCCATAATAGATTATATTTAATAGTATTTTTATAAGAGATATTTTATTTTTATAAATTAGTGTTGTTAATAGATTATATCTAATCCTAGTATTTTTTATAAGAGATTACATTAGTGCAGTTTTTGAGATGCTAGTCATTGGCTCTGTGCTATTGTTATGTCATTGAAAAGCTAACAATATAAGTTTCAGGCCAAAAAAAGTTATTATGATTTTTGGTTTAATTTTTAATATTTTGCAACAAGACCAAACTGTGCATTTTCGTTATACGTATTTTATTGGTTTATGAAAAAAAATTGTGTAACTGTAAGTACACACTAGGCGTTTTGAAGCGCGCGTTTTGTAAGCGTTTCGAGAAGAAATTCTAACGCAACCCAAAGCGCTCAATGTGTACTCTCTCTAAGAACTTCATAATTCTCAAAGCGCGCGTTAGCAAAGCGCGTGCTTCAAAACGCCTAGTGTGTATCTGATCAGGGCCCTTAGCCAAGAGCACCCACTGCAAACGGGAGCCTTGTAGATTGACGAAACGACAGAAAATAAAGCCCGCGGTGATTGGTTGTTGTAGCGCCCACATAAAATTTTGACCAATCATCTAGCTTTATTTTCTATCCTTCTCTAACTTCGTAAGGGAGCGTTGGAATTGGTGCGCTCATGGCTAGGGGCCCTGCTAACGTTGACAATGCTCTAAAAGAACGTCGGTTCCAAAATTGGTTTAACAAATTTCGTACTGGTGATTTTAATAGAGGAAATTTATGCTCTCAGTGTGGTGAAATTGGAAGAATGTGATGTTTTTCGTGCTTGATGACGACGACAACAGGAGACCCATGTTTGATGACCCGTCAAAAATTATTGAAGTTAGGATGAGATGTGTTGCCCCAGCCAGCATTCTAGGCGAACCTTGCAAAGTCAGATTTCCGCTCATTTCAGAACACCTCGCTTAGTTAGTGTGACATTCAATTCAGATGAGGCTGTAATTCAGTACCTGGTTCAGTTTTTAGCTAAAAAAAGACAGGTCCTTCTACGAGCTAGGAATTATGAATTACACCCGTCAAAAATATAATATTATGAGCAAAAAAGATTAAGAAACAAGAAGTCGCGGATATAAGCTAGAAATCATAAAGCAAAAAACTTATTTTTAGCAGAAAACAACCGCTCGTATATGCCTTTCATTTATCATTCAAAGGCTTCCACAACATCATTATTAAAACACTTCACGTAATATTAAGATGATTCATCATAAAATTCACTTTATAACCCCACCTTCATATTCAGTTTCGCCTACACTCTTTGTAACATTTGATAGCCCTGTGCAACAGTCGCGAAAATGTTCAAACAATATTTTAAGAAGGTGTATTTCGTTTCATAATTCTGTGAGAAAGCTGTTTATTCTGTGGTATAAAATTTCGCTCAAGGAAAGTTTAGAGCTTTGAAATATTTTAATAACAGTAAACCGAGTCTTGGTTCGCCGTAAAAATTGTATTTCATCATTCCGTGAGTAGGCTGTTAGACAGTAAAGATAAACTTCATTTTATCTTTGTAAGTTTATTTAGTTAGCCCTTAAATAAACTTTAATTTAAGTAACTAAATGTTATTGTCTATAACTAATAACATGTTGTTACTTAAGTAAATAAAGTTTTAGAGATTATATAATAAAGTATAGTTGAATTATTATATTAAGGTTTGTAGACGCATGTGTACAATTGCGCACAAAATTGCTAAGGGAAATGACATTTTTTTTTCTTATTTCGTAATTTTTCACATCACTAACTTAACATTACAGGCAGTGTTGATATTCCTTCCATTAAATCATCGTGCGATGTCGAAGAAGAACGTGTTTTTTAGGCATTTAATCACCATGACGTATTACTAATACGATAAAACAATCTGTACGCAACAGTACCCAAGAGACTCGAGACGCGCGAACGAAGTGCGGGAGGGGAAGAGAGACAGAGTCTACCAATCACGTGTCGGCACACCGACGCGCACCCGCCCCTCACGTTCCTCTGCCCTCTCAAAGACCTAAAAATAGAATTCTGTGCACATTTACCGAGAAGTCTTTATTCGCTACACGAACTATAGTAGTCGAACGAATATGAAATATTCGTTTTGGTCAAATTTTGATATTATATGTAAC
Organism: Synanthedon vespiformis; assembly: GCA_918317495.1. Lineage (NCBI taxonomy): Eukaryota > Metazoa > Arthropoda > Insecta > Lepidoptera > Sesiidae > Synanthedon > Synanthedon vespiformis. The sequence continues at coordinate 1,592,090 of OU906962.1, forward strand.
CGTACAAACAAAGGTATATCAGCTCGATTATCCCCGGTGACTTTAAATTACAGTTAGCCTACTTGACAGATGGTGAAAAGGGGCCTACTATAATATCGAATGTGTTCTCTGTTCCTCTAATGCACTAGTTAATTAATACTTATCTATACTAATATCATAAAGAGGAAAGATTTGTTTGTTTGTTTGTATAGAATAGGCTCCGAAACTACTGGACCGATTTGAAAAATTCTTTTACCATTAGAAGCCGACATTATCCGTGATGAACATAGGATACTTTTTACCGCGGGAAAATGCTTCGTTGCTACGGGAAATCTAAAATAAAAGTAAATACTAGCGGCTTGGCCCGGGAGACTACTTTTCTACGTGGACCAAGTCGCGAGCACCAGCTAGTCATTATTATATTTTTCTGTTATTGTGAACATCCCAGGTGTACTCTAGGAACTTAATTGAGTTTATATACACCTCAACTGTCACCTATTGTTTTTTGTGTATAAATAAATATAAAATAAAAAAAAAATCAATGATAAAAATCCAACGCGTGGCAAAAGTATAATGTCCTGAGTTAGTGTATATACTTATTGCTTTTCATAATTTTTCAGACGTTACATCTTTTATTTTTCAATGCGAACGAAGTCGCGGGCACTAGCCAGTATAACACTTAACAAAATTTGAGAAATTTTAATCACAGCTCTACATGAAAATAAAGCCTCTCGCCTCCTCGAATTTAAACAATGAAGCATTATACTCATTTTATCACATTATTTTTATCACATTTATTATGAATGTAAAGTAAAATTGAGCATTTATAAGTACCAAAAGAGCAATAAGTATATCATTGTTTGAACGAATTGTAGCTGTTTCAGAAATAGAATCAATCATACTTTCATACGCCATAATTTATGTAGCGTTAACAAAAAAGTGAATAAAACTGTGTTTTTTGTAAAATGTTACTTGAAAAAGTTTAATAAGTAAGCACAGAAATATCAACCAAGACGGTTTCAAGCTTTTGTCTTCGTAGAATCTGTTACGGTAATAGTAACATTTCTCTTTGCTATTATATTATGTACAGGTCGCCTGACCTTCTCCGCAATAAGAATCCAACTTAATAAGAAACAGACATATTAGGAATCCATTATCCATATTAGGAAGCCCCATTACCAAATCACACATATTTTTTTCTGTAAAATCTATAATTTCTTCTTACTTAGGACCTCTTTCACCCATTACAGGTAAAGTGTTGATTAGTTACTTTCAAGTAACGCCAGCTGGTGAGTAAATGTTACGAGTATCTTGTGTCAATTTCATTGAAACTCGTACCCTTTCTTACCGGTGACTTTAAATGGCGGTTAGCCTACTTGACTATTTACTCAGAGATAGTGAAAGAGGCTTTTAATGGTGTACAAATTTCAACCGTAAAATGAATATAATAAAAAATCTGGCGGTCCGATCTCCGTACAAGACTGGTTGATCTCCTTTATCCGTACTTGAACGTCTTTGATAAAGGATACACTAGATTCCAGATTGCTTCACTAAAAGTGGCATAGTAGAATATCACCGCACTCACAGCTTAGGGTGATATTTCACATTAGTTGCACAAAGTTGTCCTCAAGGTGAACACGTGTTACGTCTTGAACCAATATTACTAAATGTTAAGGTTCAAATTAGTCATGCAACATTGACATTATTCATCTTTTTATCAGAAATTAACAAGAGCACGTGATAACATGTATAAAAAAAACCAGTTATCGCAGTGATTTTCTTTTGAGACCCTGAATCTAGTGCATCCTTTATCAAAGTTGAAGTTAAATGTTTAAATTACTTATTTTGCTGACGCTCCACAAAATCCCACCCATCTCAAAAAAGGAATGCAAAAATGTTTCTCGATCCCGAGTGGTCTCAATCCACCGGAATTATCTCAAAATGAAGACATTATGTTGTCGAGGTGCGCGCAGGCAACGTGAGCCTCGCCGCGCCGCGCCACCCGGGCCGACCGCCATCATGATTTGAGTTGAGGGCAAAGTTGAAGGTCGTGATTGGCTGATGCAAATCGTTCTATTTTTAAATTCTTTCCTCTTACCATTCAAATACGAACGGATGAAATTATTAAGAACAAATTCTTCTTTATTATTTATACATAAAAAAAATTGTTACTCTTGAAGCTACTTGATAATCTTCTACGAATATCTCTATAATTATAAACATCGATGTATATAAACAAAAAATAATCCCTAAAATGTGTTGCTCGAGAACGGCTGGACCGATTTGGCTGATTTCTTTTTTGTTGTGTTTGATGAAGTCTGAAGAATGTTCTTATGGAAAGAAAAAACGTAAAAAATACGAGGAAAAATTAAAAACAATTAATTTTATTGCTTTTTCAAAATGCACATGTTTACTTTATTAGATGAAAACGTCTCATAGATTTAAAATATTTTTACTAGAAAATAAATTTTATTATTTGCTACTACTTTAGAATTAATAAGTATTTTCAATTTAAATAATAGCATTCAAAAAGTTGTTGAACAGTCACATTTAGTGAAAGTTTACCGATTAATATTAAAATTAAAAAATCACATGAAATCACTTAATTTTATTAAGAATTATTATGTAGGCGTACTGTTACATAACTGAATATAAAACAGAAAAAAATATATAAGACATTTTTTTAATTTACCCTATAAAGTGCTTGCAGCAAAATTACTTCTAGTAAATCTACAGTCTACTTAAATAATGTGGTGCCACAATTTAAGTTCATCCTATAAACTATTTTACCATTATTACTAACCCCGCATGGACATACATCGTGGTTTATTGCCTGAATTTTTACAGAGCGGACACTTCGTAAGAGAAAGTGCCGTTTCATGGTTCCACCTCGTGCCCGGTTAGTGTTAGGTCCACGGGTCGTATTTAAAAAGAGTTATGGTTACGTAGAGGCAACTGTGTTGTGTGAAACGTATATTTTTCATATTAAAGTAGGTAATAAAAGTTTTCATGTTATAAAATAAATAACTGACGTAAGTAAGCAGTATTTGTAGAACACAATAAATGAATACGAGATTGAATATTCGTCACAACAGCAAATCAAAAAATATTTCAATTTTAATATTGCCCGGCGACGCCGTTGTTGGAATTTCGGAATTCAAGTCAATCCATCGGCTGGTTTTTGAGCTTTGTGGACACGTAACATAAGAACTAAATTTTATATACATATAACATGTAAAAATAGTAAATACTAAGAGACTCGCCCTCGGCCGTCGTACGGATATAATTTTTTTCTGCAAATTAATACGCAAACTTTCTCCGTTTGTCGCTCTTTACTTAGAAAAAACCTACTTTTACTAGTTAGAGATGGAAAACTGTACTAGTCAGTGTCGCCGTAGGAAAATCCTAAGCGCGACACTGGCGCGCTGACTAACGTGGTTTGTCTGTCTTCTCATCGTAGTATAACTTACGACGAGTTTTGTTTTTTTTTTTTTATTTTTTTTTTGTTTGTTTTTTATTATTTTGTAAAACTTTTTTATTTTTTGGTTTGCAGTAACTGGAGTGAAACAATTCTTTTTGTAATCTTCTGTTATTAAAAATTTGTACAAAATTTTAATTGATTTAAATTTAAATTTTGATTCTCTTATTACTGACAATTATAAAGCTTGTTTCACACCAGTTGCATGTATTTTTATTTTACTTTATATTTTTTTTTCCATTAATTTTTTTATTTAATTTTCATCTCATCAAACCAAAGCGTCATTTATAATAAGTACAATTGTAAAGAATGGAGTACTTATTCATTTCTTTAACGTTTTGTGTGCTATTTTCAACATGAAAGCGTTGATATAGATTTTTCTCTTTTATCTTTTCACGATTTTTTTTATAGTTTAGAAGTTAGCGAAGCAACTATATATTTTTTTAAAGTTCGAGTTAATAGGCATCTTCTGAATGAGGCCTCATCTTCGCTGCACGGCTAGATGCTGGCCAAGAGCAAAACCCCTATCTAATAAAATAAAAGTTAAGTTAGTATACGTTTTTAATTTACATAATTCGTAATTAGTACAACTAACTCCAACCTTTTTGTATATGATTATTTTTTTAACAACTAGGTATAAATTATACCTCCAGCAACAGTAAAAGTACTTAACCATTTGCCGCATTTCACACGGTTAAAGAGTTTTTGTTACAGAGTTCTCTTTTATGACGGTAAAAACTTTGCAATGCGTCATTAGTAGGCTCGTTTATTAAGGCGTCTTGCCTCTCTAATAATCTCTATATTATCTCAGTAAGTTGGGAGATCTATAGTTTGTAAAGGTGTAAGTGTATTTTTTTAAATAAGTAATTTTTTTCTTAATTTAATACTTCAAACTTACTTATTATAATCTCTAATAAGCTATAATGAAATTATAAACTAACTAAGAAAGATTTTTGACAAAAATATTTAATTTTCACAAGATAATGAAATCGTATAGGGCTGTTATGTTGTACTAAGATAGCCTTTATATAACCTTACAACATACTAAAATTTTATTAAATTTGATTCTGCCATTCCTTAGTAAAAAAAATTTGTAAATTGTAAAATTTTAGTAACAATCAAATATTCCACGGGGCAATTTCACCATGCTTATGCCCCTATGCCCTTTATTAAACTGATATTATTCTGCTTTTTTAATAAAATAAATTAATGATCGACATCTTTGTTTAAAAAGTTAAATGAAATTAATTACAAAAGACAATAACTAGACCCAAAGTCTAGTTCGTATGTTCCCATTGAACCGTCGCTTCATCGCATTAACTTAATGGCCGTAGACGAGACGCCTTGTAAATAATGGTCGTTAGCATTTATTCACATAATGACTTTATTATGAACGGCGATCAGAAGTTAATGTTATATGACGCTATGGGCTAGCATGTGCCCCTTATATCGTGTGAACACGACTTTATAATGCCAGTTACATTACAAGCGATACTATCGTGTGTTTACACGTTTACAGACAAATGAGAACTTTAGCAAGGATGTAATTTTATTTGAATTCTTTCGCAACTAAGACTTGTTGAACATAACATTATTTTTTTGGTGAAAACAGTCTGTCTCGCCTCTATAACACCTTGCATAATTTGTTGTTATTTTTAACAAATATAAAAGCACATTTGTTTTTATTTGGTGCATGAGTTTTTTCATGTACACCTCTCAAGAAAATTAATTCATCTTCTTTAATAAGCTTATTTTTATTCTTCTCTATACACTGAACTCTATACACTTAACATTGGAATTGTAAATAAAAATTTGTATCCCTGATAACGTGTAGTGAAACTAGTGAAGACGTGAAAATTAAATGGAAACGCCGTTAAACGAGAAAAATAATAATAATATATAATATACAGAAAAAAGTCTTAATCGCCTTCACACTTCCAAACACCCTGTACAACAAAGTGTTCAACATAATAATGTAATAATACCTACATTGTTAACAGTTGAACTAGTCGCGTCTCCATTTAAGTGGCAGTTATCGCGGAGACGCAGCTTCCCTCGTACGACGTTTGAAGCAATTTCCTTAAGGAAAGCGCCTCTCAAGTAAATAAGACTTGCATATGTGTTAGCGTTAATCGTGTCATGAAACTGGTTTGAATGGAGTCTGCGACGTTCCAACAACATATTACGCTAACTTAAATATAACCTGGTTGTGTTAGGGTACACTTATACATTTAATGTATCCCATTAGGTTGCTATCCTAAATCACACACCTAGCGACACGCTCCCGGCCTCGCCCGGGGTGCATTTTTTTACGTAAGAACTTTCCCTGATTATCCCTCTATCCACGAGTGAAGACAGACTTAAAATCGGTCCAGCCATTCTCGAGTTTTGCGCTTAGCAACACATTTAGGGATTCATTTATATTTATATATAAGATATAGCTGATAGGACAGACGTCGTTCAGTCAAGGCATCCCTTATTAAATAATAAGGGGGTCAAGGCCCCTCTTATTATTTAATACTAGCTGGTGCCCGCGACTTCGTTCGCGTTAAAAAGGAAAAAGTAGCCTATCCTGTGTCCTGTGCGTCTAAATGTTTATCTACCAAGTTACATTAAAGTCGTTTTTAATTAATTAAAAAAAGCAATTCCCGTTGGACTATATTATTATGGATTTATTAAGACAAGTGCTGCAGCATTTTTTTATGATTATTTAAAGTTTATTTTTAATCTTTAATTTGGTTAAATTAAACGTTTATATAAATTAAAAACCATTTTAAATATTTAGGTAATATTTAATTTGACGTCCCCGATAATATTGAATGCATTCGGCTACGTACGTTTGCAAATTATATTATCTCGTTTATTGATTTTTTCATTAGTGAAAACTCGATATAAATTGTATAGCGTTATATTATTACCTCGTTGTAGAGCAACGCTATAAATTTTAAATATGATGTATACCTATTATACAATTTAACACAATGTAATGATACACTTATATTATTAATTATTATACAAACATTGACAAGTCAATTTCTATTTTAGCTCATAATATTTCAAAGTTGTACGTTCAAGCGTAATTTTTACCTTTACAGTTTTTTAATTTGATCTTTTTGTTCCTTATGCTTTTTGTACATAATGCTACTGAGCGTTTGGTGCATATTTAATTTATTTCATGCAATCAAAATTAACAACGTTTTAGTCAAAATAAACATTCAAATGTTTGTTAAATCGAATAAAAAATGCATGCAAAAAAATACAATGAAAACAGATTAATAAATCGACGCCAATGAACCATAAACCTTCGATAATAAAACATGTTTTGTCAATAACTTTTAAATTTCCCCTCCAATATTGGAACCATGGTAACTACGTAAATATGTGTTAATCCAACTGTAACAGCGTCGATAGGGCCGAAGCTTTCTTCGATACACTGTTTCGGATTAAAATAAGTAGTAATATGTATTTTCCTTAAACATTTTCCATCTGGACATTAGTTTTGACTTTTTACAAAAACATAAAACTGGAAACAATAAAACAAATGTTTAAAAGAGAGTTTTAGAAGAATAAAATAAAGAATAGAAATAAGGCATATGAGTGTGTGCAATAAGTGCAAAATTCGATACAAGTGATACAAATACTTAATTGAACAATATTCAACTCTAATATAAAATATTTAATAATTATAGTACAAACAGAGAAGTGTGAAGAAGCAGACACCTCATAAGTGTTTTCTTAAGTAATTTCTATGAGTTTACTAAAAAAAATATAGAGACAAAGCAACGGCTAAGCATATTTTGGTGAATTAAGTCGTTTATGACAAAGCAGGGGGAGATCCTAAAAAGTTGAATCTGTCTTGATTAAAAATACTTCATTGCTAATTCTGATTATAAAAGAAAAATGTCGAATATTACCTACAGTGGATTGCTAGTGGAAACATCAGAACTCATTGGAGAGGCTACTCAAGTCGATGAAGCAGTTTTAGCAGCGGGAGCAACAGACCGGTCAGCTCTTCAACCGCTGCTATCGGAATTGCGCGTAAGATATACTCTGCTGCTGTCCAGACTAGATGAAGTGTACGACCAATTGCTGCAGCCACAAAAGCGATTAATAGTAAAACGTCTATTAGAAGCTGTTTTGGGGAGACTAGTGGAAATAAAACACGAACTCGTCGAGCTTCAGTTGTCAGATTACACTTACGACGATGACGAAGTAAGTTTGTGGGGTTATTGACAATTTTTAATACATAGAAACTATTATCACACAAATCACTACAACTGCACCGATTTTCAAGCTGTTTTCACCAATGGATAGAGTGGTTTTCGAGGAAGGTTTTAGGATATCATTTATAAAGTCACGGGGGCGAAGTCGCGGGCAGCAGCTAGTATTATAATAAAACAAAGTAATCCACCGCGTCTGTCTGTATGTTCGCGATAAACTCAAAAACTACTGCACCGATTTTCATGCTGTTTTCACCAATGGAAAGAATGGTTATCCAGGAAGGTTTTAGTATATAATTTACAAAGTCACGCGGGCGAAGTCGCGGGCAGCAGCTAGTATAATAAAAGAATTATTCCTTCACATCATGATTTACTTTGTTTCTTTTTATATAGACATTTTTTATATATAGTATAGATATAGTGCATAAATTGGCAATATATTATAAATCCAAGTATATTCTTTTAATTGAAATCATCACGTTTAAGGTACTTCAAAAGCTACAAGTCACACCACAGGAAGCAGAGCCGTGTGTGCCTCAATATTTTATCCGCGAACGTGAATCAGAGGTGGAGAGTCGTCGTCAATTTATTATGGACACTCTAAAGAAACTTGGCCACGAGCCGCCAAAACCTAAACGTTTAGTACTAACAGAACAGCAAGCAGTGATCATTATTCAAAGTCATGAAAGAGCTCGACAGGGAAGGCTCAGGTAATTGAGATCTATACAATACTTTGACTAGCTTGTTCCCGAAACGCGCTGTAGTTCGATTTTTGAAAATCTCACAGGAACTTAACATTTTTTCAGGATAAAATGTGTCCTAATATATTAATCTAGATAATCTTCAATACATTAGTGAAAACCGTATTCAAATCGGTAAAGCCATTTCTGCGATAAGCGAGCATATTTATTTATGTTAACAAGAACGCGTAATGTTTATAACAATCGTTCGATATTGAAAAGAAAAAAAAGCTATAATTATACATTTCAAATTAAATTGTGGCCTGTCCTCGTATTTTGCTTATTTTTCTTTTTTATTTTTATTTCAATTTTGGCTGACTATATCTCTTTTTTTAATTTTGTTTGCAAACATCTATAAGTCCCCGTCGCACAATGGACATACCTATTTTACGAACGCAAAATGCCCTAAACACAAAAAGGACCTAATATTATTATATATTGTGAAGCTCTAACAAGAAAAAAGAACCAAGCGTTCAATTGCAAGCTCATTTATATAGACGAATTCCCAGCATTAGCCGAAATTTAAATACAGTATTCCATTATAACTAAAATAAACTATTCCCACTGAATCTACACCAGTAAGCTCACGAATCCGTTTAACAACGTGTACTAAGCTTCGCTGCATGTTTAATGTTTATCAATGTTTGTACATTTTCTACAAGAGTAGATTGAAACAAAATAGAAGACAGGAATTATTTCACACGAAATTAACGATATATCTTATGTCTATACTAATATTATAAAGAGAAAAGATTTGATTGTTTGTATAGAATAGGGTCCGAAACTACTGGACCGATTTGAAAAATTCTCTTACCATTAGAAGCCGACATTATTTGTGATGAACATAGGATACTTTTTACCGCAGGAAAATGCTTCATTCCTACGGGGAAACGGGTAAAAGGACAACGGGTAGTAAGAATTATCCTTCGGTACTTAATTTCTTTTTCACATAACTACTAAACGGCTTGACCGATTGGTTTGAAATTTTGTATGTGTATTTCCATGGTTTCACAGACACGAATGTATTATATTTTATAAAGTTACGCGGACGAAGTCGCGTGCAACAGCTAGTATACAATATCCGTAATAATTAAAATAGATGTAGTACTTATCAGTCAGCATATAGATATAGAGGAATATATACATAAATTATATATAGAAGATCGTTATATCAATGATTTCCAAATGTTAATAAAAACATTTTAAATATTAAGTGCTTTGCTTGGATCCCTATTGCATTACTTCGTTGTAAGTTGAATATAAGTACTAACATAAATGTTGAACTTAAATGTCATTTCTTCAGGGGACAATTCATGAAAGAAATTCGCTTGTTGAAAGAAAAGGGCAGAGATCAAAAGACTGAGATGTCGGCATCAGCAGCAACAGCAATTCAAAGAATATGGCGTGGATTTATGGCTAGAAGAGAAACTAAAAGAAGGAAACGCGAAGAAATGCTTCTAATAGGGATGGAGTTTCCTCCTTACAAGGAATCTGAAAACCTAAAGAAAGCAGAAGCTGTAAGAAATAATTTATTTTCACATAAACATTCTAGAACCTTTAATCCTTACTAATATTATAAATGTGAGTTTGTTTGTTACGCTTTCACACAAAAACTACTGAACTGATCACCATGAAATCAGTGCCACTGATCCTGCGCTCTGGCATATACTCATAACACACTCATTGAGATACAACAGCCGAATACCGAATTGATTCATATTTTTTCAAATGTTATGAAATGTGAGAAAACTGTACGATTGTTTACATTTTCCTTTATTTTTAAGGTCAAGCAATACAGACGCAACCTTCAAGTTGAGAGGCAGAAAGAGTATGAAGACGCTTTGATATCAATTGAAGAACAGCTTCGAGCTCAACACGGGGTAAAAATGAATGAGCAAATTAGAGAAGAACTAAGGAGATGGATTAGGGAGTATTACGACCGAACTGGAAAATTACCTGAGTTTCCTTCCGAAGACAGTGGCGGAAGCAGAGCTATGTTTAGCAGACAAGGTAATTATTAATGAAGCTTTAAAAGTAAATAATCTTTTAAAAGTATTACTTTATTTTTTATTGTATAGACAAAGTGTTCACGAAATATGTTTACAATATAAATACCTATTAAGGAACAGGAGCTGACAGCGAGCTGAGTAAATCTTCACCAATATCTTCGAAAGATTCTAAGAAGAGCAAAGAGAGCAAAGACAAGAAAAATAATAACAAAAATGAAGAGAATAAAGTCAAAGATGAAGCAGAAGATTTGCAAACATATAAATGTAACGATTCCATGTTTTTGCAAGACGCTATTAATGCGAACGAAGAGTAAGTCGACTTTACTGTATTTTTGAAGGAAAGAGAAAAGCTACCATGGTTTATTCCAACAGTGTTAGTTATAAAAAATGCAATACTTCTTTCTCTTTACATGCTTGTTCAGTCCTGCAAGTCGTCATCTTATATAAATAAATTTTCAGGTATGAAGATATATGGAAATTTAAAGACGATGAAGATAATCCAAACGAGAGATATTACAGAGATATGATAGAAAGGGAGAAAATGATTAAAATAGAAAGAGAAATTAGAAATATAGTTGATGAGATGATGAGAAGTGAACTTGAGCTTCTTCAAGCAGCTTTCGATAGAGATAGAGCACATAAAGGCAAGAAGCCGAAGAAACCTCAAAAGAAGGTAAGTTTATTGACTGACTATTCAAGGGCTTAAGTTAATCATAAAATAAGTTATCTATGTACACGCAAGGCCAGTTTATCTTGTACTTAATAGAATTTATATAACATGGCCTACATTTCTAACGATTATTAAAATTATGAAGTTACATTATTGTTGTGTTTGTTTTTTTTTTTACTATAAGACAGATATATTTTTACTAAAATGGTATACAAATACATTATTAAAAATAGTAACATTGTTTTTAAGACGCGTCGTGGGGGTAAGAAAAGTAAAAAGAAAAAGGAAAAAGATTTAACTCCAGATAGAACAACAGAATCTTTATTTGAAGAATTGGTTTCCAATGGAATAATTAGACCATATCCTCTTGTAAAAATTGATGACTTTTATGGAGAAAAATCCTATGTTGGATCCGAATGGAGGAATCAAGGAAGGGAGCCGTCCCCATGTTTGGGGGATATAAGACAGTTAGTGAAGGAATATTGTATTCTGCCCTTAGGCTCGGAAAATGTTAGGACAAACGCACCCTTAGTGAGATCTGTTCTTATTTCCGGTAAGTTTATAGGTTTGTTAGCTTTTTAAAAGCTTTTTAATTTTTAATTTTAAACATTATTATAATTACATTAAGTTTAGATAATTCGAAATTAAATATATTATAGGAAGTATTGCTATCCATATTGAAATACTTTTGTGTAAGAGTAGAGCCTATTAAAACAGACGAACAGGGAAAAATTCTTTTTTTTTTTCATTTTCAAAAAGCTGCCACGAGCTTGCGTTACATCCGAATCGTTTGAATTATTTTAATTGGGAGCTTAGTTTAGGTTCACTTAACATTTCCTCTGAAAATCCTCTGAGTTGTATTTAAAATTTTACCCCAACCCCACCAACCAAACCATCAGATTAGTACATATCCGTTATCGGAGACACGTGGGGAATATACATTGGCAATATCTGACGCGCTCGAGTAAATCCCAAAATCCCATTTTAGTACTTGTTAGAATTATACCTCTATGCATCTTGGGCTCCCCTACCATGAGCTCCAACCTTTCCGTGAATACTATGCATGATGTGTTGAGACAAACAGTTAATATTATTTTCTCTTTACTCAGCCTCAATTTAGTATATCTCATATTTCAGGTCCATCAGGCAGCGGAAAAAAGATGCTCGTACACTCTATTTGCAACGAAGTTGGTGGCATTTTATTCGATCTCACTCCTTCAAATATTGTAGGAAAGTATCCAGGAAAGTCGGGATTGATTATGTTGATACACTTGGTAATGAAAGTGTCCAGACTTTTACAGCCTTCCGTGATATGGATGGATGATGCTGAAAAGCCATTTGTAAAAAAAATACCAAAAACAGATAAGACGGACCCTAAAAGGCTTAAGAAGGATTTAGTAAAGATAATTAAAGGTAATTTGTTATCTGCCTCGTATTTTTCTAGCAGTTTTTTTTATTTATTTTTTGAGATTTAAATTAACTTATTAACTTAATGAACGCTTGATTGAGCATAATAAAATAATTACTAACCATGAAATTGTTATTAAAATACTCGAGATTTAAACTATCTGTCATACAACATATAAAATAACAAGAATAGAAATAAAATAGACGTGAGATCATCGTATCATAATTATTTAGAAAAGTAAAGTAAACGAGTATCGAAATAAAGTAACGAAATCCATATAATAATAAATAATAAATAGTAAATAACTTTTTTATTTACTATTTATTTTATTATTGTACTCAAAATAAAAGTTATTCTTAATGTATTTTGCCATTTCCCTACATTTCCCTTAGAATTACTTCAAAGAGAAATTACTTTTGCTTCCAGGTATATGCCCAGAAGATCGTGTAATATTTATAGGCACATCAAAAGCCCCTTGGGATGCTGAACAGAAACTTCTCTTTCAATGTTATTCCAAGGTCATTCAAATACCGAGAGCTGATTATGGCAGCATATCTTTAATGTGGAGAACTAATTTGCACAAAGCCGGCGCTTTATCACCGAGGCTGGATTTGTCGTGTTTATCAAGAGTTTCCGATTCTTATACAATTGGTATTCTTTCATATTAGTATTCAATTAATAATAATATATCAGTTTAAAATTATTACAGTAATTACGCGAATTTATATACATGTTTTAAAAAACAGATTTCTGAAATACAACAGATTAATATAGGTATTATAATGCTTGTTTAGTTTATATATTAGGATTTATAGCTATTATGGTAAATATTACCAGGAAACATACGACAGTTGCCAACTTAAGCCTGCGAAGCAGTAATTTGAAGTAGCCAAGTGGATAGAACATAAAGTGTGATAGAGCCGATGGCCGCTGGGGCCGGGAAGATGTCTAGTGGACAGCGTCCACCCACAAGTTGAACAGATAATCTGATAGGGCCTAGAATCGACGGTACTTAGATCCAAGCTGCTTTTGACCGGTTCTATTGGAAGATTATGGGGGCGTCCTATGTCCAGCAGTGGTCATTCTACAACTGATGACGATGAGTGTTAAATAAAACAGTTAATGAGAGGGCCAAAACTTATTTCAAGTTGGTTTACATAGATTGATTTTAACGAATGCATAACAATGCAAAGAGTATGAATTGTTTTTGCTCAAAGGTACATTACTGGCGGCATTAAATGCAGTGCTGACTACAAAGCGACGTCTTCAGTTACGCGTTCGGGCGTTAACAGCACAAGAAATCTCTGTGCAACTGAGTTCAAGAGATCCCGTATATGCTGAACAAGTATGTCGTCAACCCCTTAATTTAGTTATATAAAAATCAGAAGCCGTTGATAATTTTCTGATTTTTTTTTTTTATGTTTTTTATTTATTTATTTTTTTCTCAAGAGAACATAAAATTAATTAAGCAGGAGTGTTTATTTTATGCTGGTATCTTTCGGTAGCATGGTTATAGTAAAATAACCATGCATGTTTATTTAATGCATGGTAGCTTTCGTCGCCTATAACACAGGATAATGAACATCTAAAAATATTTTCATTCTAATTCATTTATTCTAAGTAAATATCTGTCTTATTGCTATTTTTCGCCTAAATTTATTGTAGTTAAGCGTTAAATAAACTACGTGTTGAAAGCAATATTATGGGGGTTCAGCTAATCTAGGAGTATACTAATATTATAAAGAGGAAAGATTTGATTGTTTGTTTTTTTGTTTGTTTGTATAGAATAGGCTCCGAAACTACTGGACCGATTTGAAAAATTCTTTTACCATTAGAAGCCGACATTATCCGTGATGAACATAGGATACTTTTTACCACGGGAAAATGCTTCAATCCTACGGGAAATCTAAAATCTATCTATCCAAAATACGGTAGATGGCGTTTTATACTTTTCTACGCGGACGAAGTCGCGAGCACCAGCTAGTATTAAATAAATAACAGAAGTACTGTAGCATTTCAATTTTCTTTACAGGAGGCCTCAGTTGAATCTTGGTGGTCGAAGACACCTTTAGAACGGCGTCGACAAAGAGCAATTCAAAGGCTTGAGGAGTTGCAACAAGAAGCTGAAGAGAAAGCCGCAGCAATGAAATAGCCGAAGAGTTACTTAAGAACTTCCCCTAGTTACTTTAGGCGGAGAGTTTATATTAGGTTTTTAGTAGTGGCAGAGCTTCGCTTGCAACAATTGGACATACATCTTAAGAAAGACCACAGTGACATAACAGCATGCATGTTGTTATGTTTCGGTGAGTGAGTAAGCGACGTCGGAGCCCATTTCCTTATTACATACTAGCTGTTGCCCGCGACTTCGTCCGCGTTAAAAAAGATAAAAAGTAGCCTATCACGTATCCCGTACTTTTAAATGTTTATCTACCAAGTTTCAAGAGTTTCAAGAAGTGATGGAGGAACATACATACAACACAGAAAAAAATTCTAAAAATCGTCAACTTAGTTTCAGTATCATGTATAGAGACTATATACACGATATTTCTGAAAACAAAGTAAATTACTCCATGACCAACCCCTACACATTTATTATTAGTATTGATTTATAAATTATTGTATTTTTTTTTTGGTATAAATAAACATTTATTATAATAGTACTTAATGCTATGAGGAATAGTCACAACAGTCTGAACTAATAATTGAATTTATCGCGTGTTTATAATTATGTAGGCTTAACATATTTAATTAATAAAACATATAATTATTCTTATTCCTTCTACATATTATAAAACAAAGTCCTCGGCCGCGTCTGTCTGTTCGCGATAATCTCAAAAACTACTGCATCGATTTTAATGCTATTTTTTCTAATGGATAGAGTGGTTCTCGAGGAAGGTTTTAGTATACAATTTACAAAGTTACGCGGGCAAAGGCGGGGGCAGCAGCTAGTATTATAAAATATTAGTTATTATTTTACTAACCTAAAATAAGTTAAGGAACACTTTCAGAAATAAATAAATACCTACTATGTACAAAATTTTTATGTTGAAATCCTTGTTCATTATAACTGAAAAAGCATCGTTATTCGCTTAAAATTATTTTAAAAGTTCGCTGACCAATCAGAACTTTTAAGTTGCGATAATACGAAAAAAAAGTTGCATTATTTCCCTCAAGGAGCTCTGAAGCAAAAGGGGTACGTACTTTAAGAGGATAGGAGGCAAATCTGCACCTGTCGATTTTCACACGAGCATTTGCGAGGAACAGGGGAGAGTGGGGAATTAAAGCCAATAGCGGATTGAAAAATCTTGTTTCGAAAATTTCAACATTATATAATAAAGGGTGGTTTTAGGGGTAGAATTTATCACACCTTTTTGAATTTGGAATGGTCATGGCAATATAAGCAAATGCTTTTCTAGTCTTCATCTTTTTGGTTCTTGACAATGAATTTTTTAATGATTTATTATTTTTATTATTTTAAGCATATCTAGATACACTAAGTAAAGTGCTGATTAGTTACTTTTAAAAATAATTTTATTTTATGTTGTATTAAATAACCTATGCACTTCGTTTTACTGCAACCTTCGATAGGCGAATTTCTTTTATTATTTTCTTTTTAATGTTTGAGACTTTTAAAGTACAAACAAAGGTATATCAGCTCCATTATCCTCGGTTACCTGTGACTTTAAATACAGTTAAATACAGTCAGTAGTTTGACAGATGGTGAAAAAGGCCCTAACAATCAATATTTATGTTTTTCTATTCAA
This sequence comes from Synanthedon vespiformis, assembly GCA_918317495.1. Taxonomy (NCBI): domain Eukaryota; kingdom Metazoa; phylum Arthropoda; class Insecta; order Lepidoptera; family Sesiidae; genus Synanthedon; species Synanthedon vespiformis. The sequence continues at coordinate 1,608,358 of OU906962.1, forward strand.
ACAGTAACGGTTTCTAGATAATTTTGTATGGTGAAGTGCAGATAAATGATTTATTATCCTTACATATTATAAAACAAATGCCTCCGCCGCGTCTGTCTGTCTGTTCGCGATAAACTCAAAATCTACTGCACCGATTTTCATGCTGTTTTCGCCAATGAATAGAGTGGTTCTCGAGGAAGGTTTTAGTATATAATTTACAAAGTTGCGGGCAGGAGCTAAAATGAAAATTAAACCTTTTTTCATTTTTATTCGCTCGTGTTTAGGATTGCAATGTAAATGCATTTTGATAACATGTCCTTTTGATATTGGGACCATTTGCTAATAGGTCATCATAGTTGGTAATAGGACGAACTGCTTTTATAAGTCTGCTCACACCGTGTTTTGCTTTAATGCCCTTTCAATACGAAGGCGAAAATTCGACCTAACAATAATCACGGAGCAGGTGTTCTTTCGCCTCTTTGTCACTGTTTTCAATTTCGAACGAATCGTTCACAGAATTGCTCCCTCCGATCCAATGTTAAAATGGCGATTACAAAAAAGTCTAGAAAAGTCCATTTGCACGAGTGTTAGGAAAAAGGTAAATGAAAAGGCGTAGAACAAATCACTTTGAAGGAAAACAATGTCGCGGTGTACTTTTTTCTGGAAAACACAAAGGCTGTTCCACAAAGGAATTGCGAAAAGAGCTGTGGTGAAGGTTGGAAAATTTTTGCTACTTTTTCACTTGATTACCTACCTAGAATTCTTATAAATAGTATTTTGCAGACTGGAAAATGTAACCAGAATTTATTAATGTAGTAGCTTTAGCGTGCGACTTTGTCCTCGCCTCTTTTTAAACCCCGACGCAAAAACGGGGTGTTATAATTTTGGATTTATAATGGAAACCTGTTTTTTGTATTTGTAACAAAAAAAAAGCGAACATACAAACAGACGTTTTATCACTCTAAGCTTTATTAATTAACAGAGTAGTTATACTAAATTAGGAGTAGGAAGGTTTGTGTGTTTGTATATTGTATACACTGTATTAGAGTAACACTGTTGTTATATAATGTCAACGGTTGTGTGAGCCATTAATAATAATAATAATAATAAATCATTTATTCGACGTAAGTTTTTACAAAACATTTATCTTCGTCAACATTCTTTACAAGCTACCACCGGTTCGGAAAGCTGTTTCTAGGGGGAAGAACTCGGCAAGAAACCCCCTAGTTGCTCTTTTCATAAATTAATTACAAAGTAATACGTAACAATACATAGCAATCTACATAACACAATAATCAACTATATTTGACTCCAAGGACAGTCATCATTTATGTAATCTAATATCATATAATAACCCTTTTTGCACAGGGTTTTCTTAATATAAACTTTAAATTTATTTATAGATAATTGTTGTATATTAGCTGGAAGCCTGTTGTAGAAGCGCACACATTGTCCCATAAAGGAGTTGCTAACCCTGTGGAGACGAGTTTTATTTGGTTGAAGTCTATGCTTGTTTCTAGTATTTAAATTATGAACATCACTATTTCTACTAAAAGTGCTAATATTTTTGTGAGCAAACAAAAGATTTTCAAAAATGTATTGTGATGCTACAGTAAGTATATTTATTTCTTTAAATTGATCTTTTAGCGAGACTCTGGGACCGAGCTTGTAGATGGCACGAATAGCCCTTTTCTGTAACACAAATATAGTGTTTATATCCGCAGCATTACCCCAAAGTAAAATACCGTACGTCATTACACTTGGAAATAGCTAAAATATACTATCCTCGCGGTATTTACGTCAGTTAGCTCGCGAATTCTTTTAACAGCGTAAGCAGCCGAACTTAATTTAATGGCTAGTTTATTAATGTGTTGTCCCCATTAGTATTCCTAAGATTAGATATTATCCGGTCAAATAGATATTAGATATTATCTATACGTATGTCAGGTGATATACGTTTTCTATTTATTTCTCTATAAATTCAAAACGAAAGATCTTCCTGCCTTATATTGAGTTTCTACTTTGTTAAATGACGTTATTGGAGAGTAAACATTGGTTTCAACTTTGTAAGTATAGGACGAGAACACAATTCAGTTTCTAAAATCAAACATGACCAGAGCAACCGCCACTAGGCAAGGGCGACTACAAAATTCATGTGCATTGTCAAATGAACAAGCCGGTGCTCGTCAATCCGAGTAATGTTTTTCATGTTACTCCAGTGAATGTCAAAGTATTTAAACCATTTTAACTTAAAAAATTAAATAAAAAAATAGTAACTCATACAGTTGACTAAACTTTATTATTTGTTTACAACAATATAAAGTAGCTACTGGTAAACAAAAAATATACTGTAGTAATTGTAGTAAAAATCCCAAAAAATCCCTATAAAATTCAAAAGTTCCCTAGAATTTTCTCAGTAACTCCAGTCATGTAGCAATTTAGAATGTAGCTTTCTGGTATTAAAGAACTCCGGTAGGGGACTCTTCAAAAGAACCACGTAGTTCAGGTGTAAGATTACAATACTCGTGAGTTTTAATTTGAACCTCACATTTTCATTAAGTGCCAAGTATCCATTAGAATCTGTTCGAATTCAACATTTAAGATGGTATAACTCCAGTACTACCCTGAAATACTTGTACTAGTGATGTGTTGCAGTACACGATGAAGGGATGGTACAGAGAATGCTCTTATAATTACTTTGCTGAGCTTATAAGCTCGTAAGCTCATATAAGCTTATAAGCTCATAAGCTTATATCCTACCCTCCCAGTGTCACTTATGTCTATTATACTTTCGTGGTAACCACCACTATCCGCTATCTAGATTCAGCAGTCGAAGATGTGGACACGATTACTTAGTTTAAATTTAAATAACGAATACATAAACCTAAACAGGAATTTCAGTAAACGCTTATAGCCTAGACTAGTTCGACTACAGGCTAAACTGTCGGTTAACGCGTGGAATATTCATGGGTAGTAAACAGGGGTACTGTAAAGCTCGGCTTTCTGGTAATTTAGTTACGTTGAATCACGTCGCGGGGTAGTTTGAATGCGATCGTTGTAACAGGAGTGACGTGCTTCATTACTGGTTAATCAGCTTGTTTTACCGTTTAGCGCTTGCATTAACACTATGTTCCATCTTAATATTATCACATACTAACTGTAAGGCACAACACAAACAAATCTTTTTAGGAAGATTTTTTTTATCAATTTTGCTCTTTTAATTTCTCTTTTAAAACCGCAGCAAAACTAGATTAGGAAATATAATCGAAACAAGATATTTAAACTGAAGACACCTACACGTGCGACAGCCAGTAAAGAAGAAAGAAATTAATCCTTTATTTTTACCCTTTGAAGTTTGAATAATTTTGGGCGACAATTTGACTTCCTTGAAATTTAATAAGCGCCTTCAAGGTTTATAATTAAAGCCCGATGTTTCGAGAAACCTATTTAAGGGACGGAATCAAAGGTGTCATTTTACTTTCGCAAATAGTTGATTTCCGGCGATCATTGTTGGCTTCAGAGAACCCTCGACAGTCGTTGCCTCCTGTCAAAAAGGTGTAATTATATTATAGAGAGACATAATTATTTAAAGGACCTTATCCCTTATCATTTAAATTTTCAACAAAGTTTCATAACTTTTGACTAATTTGTTATAGCGACAGTTTTGCAAAATTAGCTTTTGTCATTTACATTATACAAAGACTATCTATTCTAACTTTCACAATTGTTTCTTCCGTGGGAAAATTACTTTAATATTTGACGGGCTCGTTGGATGAGTGTTCCAACGAAACACGCTCTGTTCCAAGGGTCCGGGTCCAAATTGCCGTCAGGGTCAACGTTACAAAATTAACTTTTACTACTATCTATAGTAGTAAATATTGTACAACTCCTTGGCATCATTTGATAACGTGAATGTCAGGGCGCTATTGGCCTCTGAAGCCTAGCCTACGCATCATCGTACCGGGCACATTCTTTCAAAACATGTAAAAACACAAAGATATATAACTTTTTATTAAATAAATATTCCATTCCACACAGCACCATCTAGTTCCGCAGTAAGCAACTAATGCCAGGCATTGTATCCATAATGCAAGGCCCTAGTATTATGGATACTAGACAGTTAATATACTACATAGATTGCTTTTTTTTCGACCGACGAAAACGAAAAAACAAAAACGGAGGAGGTATTCGACGCGTATATTGTTTTATTAATTTTTTTTTTAATGTATGATCACGCATAACTTTTGACAGGGTAGTCCGATTTTGATAATTCTTTTTTTATTTGAAAGGGTGTTGTACCTCGAAGTTGGTCTCGTATAAATTTTGAAAAATAATTCCTACCCTAAGGGTAGAAAACAGGGGATGATTGATTGTTCACTCACCGATTGTAGCGCGATTGTGGTTATACCACGCATAACTTTTTACAGAGTGGTCCGATTTTGATAATTCTTTTTTTATTTGAAAGGGTGTACCCCCAAGGGGGTCCCATTTTAATTTGGAAAAAAAATTCAACCCTAAGGGTAGGAAAACAGGGGATGATTGATTGTTCACTCACCGATTGTAGCGTATAACCACGCATAACTTTTTACAGAGTGGTCCGATTTTGATAATTCTTTTAATGGATAGGGTATACCTCGAAGTTGGTCTCGTATAAATTTTGTAAAATAATTCCTACCCTAAGGGTGGCAAAATGGGGATGGGAAAATTAAAAATTAAGCATGTAGTAAATATTAGATTATAGCCACAAAAAAACATAAAATAAAACTTTAAACAAAAAATTAAACCGCCGAAAAAACTGAAAAGCATAAAATAATCGTATTATTTTACCTAAGTAATTTTGAGTCGGCGCCAAACAAGCAAAAATTACGTAAAGAGTGATGCGCGGCGGCCACTCAAATTTATGCTTTTCAGTTTTTTCGGTGGTTTTATTTTTTGTTAATTGTAAATGCATACATATTATAAATACAAAACATCCACGACTCAGGTATAAAGGTAAAATGTTACACATAACATAACATATTTGCCCCTAGCGAGAATCATTAACATAGTGTCATTATTGTTTTCATAATGACACTCCTAAATAAATGATTAGTATAATCGTACATGCAGTACATGCAGATTATTAATCTTGTCGTATGCATGTTAATTGCACAGATCAAACACGATTAGGTCTGTAACCACAAGAGATTCTAGACAGGTATATCTAGTAAATCCTCTTAAGTCGGCTTTGCTTGCGGTCCGCAGACGGCTTTGCGGTCACAGCGAACTCTGCAAATGTGGCATTGCTGTTAATGCAGATACTTGGATTTAGTTCTGTTTACACGTCCGGAAGTGTTGGTTACTATTGTTATTTTATCGTTTAAAACCAAGATGCACCAGTTATTGTTCCACTTGGGCGATTTAATCTATACTTCTATACTAATATTATAAAGAGGAAAGATTTGTTTGTTTGTTTGTTTGTTTGTATGGAATAGGCTCTGAAACTACTGGACCGATTTGAAAAATTCTTTTACCATTAGAAGCCGACATTATCCGTGATGAACATAGGATACTTTTTACCGCGGGAAAATGCTTCATTCCTACGGGAAATCTAAAATAAAAGTAAATGCTAGTATTAAGCTTGGCCCGGGAGATAGCGCCATCTATCCAAAATACGGTAGCTGGCGTTTTTTACTTTTCTACGCGGACGAAGTCGCGAGCACCAGCTAGTTAAAAATAATAACATGGTTAGGCAAGAGAAGCGAATAACTTTAACGTGACCACAAAAGTTGACTATTGGCTTTTGTTTTTGATGCGATTTTTACTATAGTTCTAACTATTTTTGTCATTAAAGTCTATGTTCTAAATAATAATATATGGGTACATGTATACAAAATAAGCCCTCATGATTCAATGTCTAGAAAAATAGTCCAGGTAATGCTCTCCACAGGAATATTTAGAGCATTGTTATGCAACAACAAATATAATAAAGAAATCCTGACCATAGAACATCTATCATGGATCAGGACAGGCAAAAGTTGTTTACCACAGAACTTACAATAGTTTTTTTTTAATGTTAAAGTCGACAGACACCTTCTGAAAGGTTCGACTTCTGCTTCGACTTTCTGAAAGGTTCCCTATGTCCTTTTCTGTATAACTGATGCTCCCTGATCCGTGTATGCAAAATCTCACGATGATCAGTCGATTTTGCATATAACACTAGTTACGATTAGTATTACATTAATGCTGTCTGGAAATTTTCATTATAAAATTTTCATAATAATAAAGTAATATGTAAAATAATAATATGTAAAGAACACAATAACAAAGTGTTCTCCCCTTAATAGAGACAATAAGAATCGTGTTAATGGACATTATTCTTAGTAAAAATTACAGTTAGTAGTTTAGGTTATATTAAAATTACTCATTAGTCTTAAGACTAGATTGTAATCTTATAAGGATGCACTTTTCCAAGTACACCCTTAAAAAAAATTATAATAATAATAAAAAAGAATACAAAACACAATATTACGTGACCGGTTCACAAAGGACAGACGCATTAATTCAAATTATGACCAGGCAGTAATAATTTGGTATTACGCCCAAAATCCGCTCATAGTGGTGGAGGACCGCCATATTTTCCCGCTTATCCCACTGTCATAAGCCAGCAGGTGGCTTTATTGTAATAATTTTATGAGACCCCACTTAATTTTGTCTTTGATAGCTTTCAAGGTAAGGCACCTTACCTTGTGGTGCCTTACCTTGAAAGCTTGAGCCATAGTTCGCGATAGTGGTAATACGAATGTTGCTGCCGAAGTGTGTAATATGATGTTTAATTCTGAATTTAAATTCCCGGGTGGACGAAGATACGAATTTATCGTCAATGCTAATAATATATCTGTAAGTGTAGGTATTGTATGTATGTATGTTCCTCCATAACTCTTAAACAAATTAACTTATTTTCATGAAATTTGGTAGATACATATTTAGGCGTACAGGACACAGGATAGACTACATTTTTCTTTTTCAACGCGGGTGAAGTGGCGGACGCCACATGTAATTTATAAAATCAGTAGGTATAACACATCTTTTTTGATATAAAGCGATTAATATTATGTGGGAAAAAAAAAACTCGTAAGTATTACAAATGCTATAAGAATTTTGTTAAAAATCGATAAATGTATTACCGGTATCTACTGCTGCAGACTTAGACGGTCTTAGACGGTCCTAGACGGTCCTGTGAAGACTTATCTAAGCTGGTTCGGCTTACCTCCCGCTCTCGACCAATCGGAACGTGTCTTGTATTCATGTGTATGGCCCAATTTATGAGATGAAGCGATTCAAAAATGGCGAGGAATTTTGGAATCCTTTATGACCTTTATGACCTTTATGAACTCTTTATGACCTAGGAAATTTGTCTAAAAGTTTGATCTATAGGATATACATACAAGTATGTACAACTACACATTCATACAAGTATATATAAAACAATACACATTTAATTGTGTATCTAGAAAAATATTTTTACAAGAAGTATGGTTATTGTGATGTAGGGTATTTGTTATTATTATATTTACACATATAAGGTATCTAATGAGATGTCAGTCAGTCATCAATTATACGTTCAACCATAAGCTGCGTTTCATTGTCGTCCGCACATACACATACCTAACACTGGCGACGAGAAATCGAACTAATTTGTACGTGTACGGTTTAAAAGAAAAAGGAAATAAATGTCGATCGGAAAATTAAGTACGTTTGATATAAACAACGGACAATGGTCATCATACATCGATAGACTAGAAATGTATTTCAAGGCCAACAAGGTGGCGGATGATTTACGCTTACCCTCATTAATAGCCAGCATGGGGGACGAGGCCTATGAACTGCTGGTAAGTCTTGCCAGTCCAAAGAAGCCATCGGAACTGACATATGCTGAAGTCGTTAAATTAATGAAGGACCATTTGCAACCAACTCCATCAGCGTTAGCGGAGAGATTCCGGTTCAGACAGAAACGTCAGGCCGCGTCAGAGGATGTGGCGGCCTATGTAGCAGACTTAAAGAAGATGTCACGTAACTGCAAATTCGCTGCTAATCTAAATGAAAATTTACGTGACCAGTTTGTGTGCGGACTCAAAAGTGATGTAATTAGACAACGGTTGTTCGCGGAGGATGACTCAATCACGTTCTCCCGGGCCGTTCTTCTGGCGAGTTCCCTGGAAGCTGCGGAGAGAGATGCAGCGGAGGTCGAGGGCGCACCACTGTCATCGGCGGTTGCCAGTGCGGTACATGCACTGGCTCACGGGCAGAGGCAGAAGAGCTCGGGCGGCTGGAGGGGTACGACGAGCGGCGGGAGGGGCAGCGTGAAAACAACAGCGGTAAATGAGGCGGTTAGCTGTGGGGCGTGTGGAGCCAACGACCATGCGTATGGCAATTGTCGCTACCGGAACTTCATGTGCAGCAAGTGTCGACGCTTCGGGCATTTACGTCGAGTCTGTACAGAGCGTGACAGGCAGCCCAGCAGTCTCGGTGGTGCCAGGGGTCAAGGTCAGCGGCGGCAACTTCACTTCGGCGGCGTGGACCGCGAGTCTAGCGAGGAAAATGCCGATGCCGAGGAGAGCCTGAACCTTCTGGCTCTGAACAATTATAAGGCAGTAAGTGTACCTATTTCTATTAACAATACCACAATATACATGGAAATAGACACCGGGACAGCGGTGTCATGTATAAGCAAAGATACATACATAAAATATTTTTCGGAATTTCCCATTGAAAAGGACAATACTATTTTAAGATTTTATGATGGCACAAGAGTCAAACCATTAGGTATAATACGGCCCTACGTTCAGTACCAAGGTCAACGAGGGAAGCATTTAGAATTGTTTGTAATGAACCAAGGCGCCACTCCATTAATAGGTAGACAGTGGTTAGCGGAACTAAATATTGAAATTCCCATGTTTAAAAAAGTTTCAAAATTAAATAATTTGTGTATTGAACATATTGACAAGGACGTGTATAATATACTCGACAGATATAAGGAAGTGTTCAGCGGCGGGCTCGGGCGGTATACGGGCGGCAGGGCGACACTGCGCGTGAGAGAGGGGGCGGTGCCTGTGTTTCACCGCGCGCGGCCGTTGCCGTACGCACTGCGCGAGCGCGTCGACGCCGAGCTGGATGCCATGCTGGATGCGGGCGTCATCGAGCCGGTCGACTGTTCTGACTGGGCCTCGCCGCTGGTGCCTGTCAATAAGGCGGACGGTACGTTGCGAATTTGTGCGGACTACAAGGCGACCGTTAACCCCGTTTTGCTGATCGACCGATTTCCGTTACCCCGAATCGAAGATGTACTGGTAGGGTTAAATGGGGCGCAATATTTTAGTAAGATTGATTTTTCACAAGCATATAACCAGGTGGAGTTAGATGAGTCTAAAATGTACACCGTAATAAATACGCACAGGGGATTATTCCGTTACAATAGATTAGTATATGGCTTATCCTCGAGTGTAGGTATCTTCCAGCGGATTATGACGAATCTTTTCCAGGGAATTCCAGACGTCCAGGTCTTCTTAGACGATGTTATCGTGGGCGGAAAGACTAAGAAGGAACATTTAAAGGCGCTCGGAGAGGTTTTTAGAAGGGTGTCGGAAAACGGTTTAAAATTAAAAAAACAAAAGTGTGTTTTCTTAGTCGACGAAGTAAAATATTTAGGTTACATTGTTTCTAAGCAAGGGATAAAAGCAGATCAATCAAAGATAAAGTCAATTCTGAAAATTGTACCACCTGAAAACGTTAGTGAGTTACGCTCTTTTCTCGGAATGGTAAATTTCTTTTCTAGATTTATAAAAAATTTTAGCTCTTTGTTATTACCTTTGAACAAATTATTACAAAAGGGAGTCGAGTGGCATTGGAACAAAGAATGTAATGAGGCGTTTACAAAAATTAAACGAGTCTTAACTAGTACCGATGTACTCGCGCATTATGATCCAAAGCGACCTTTGATAGTGACATGCGACGCTAGCGCACGAGGAATCGGTGGAGTGCTGTCGCAGCCCGACGGGGGTGGGGAGCGGCCGGTAGCCTACGTGTCGCGCTCACTCACACAGGCGGAGACTAATTATTCACAGATTCATCGGGAAGCATTGGCGATAGTTTTTTGTATGCAAAAATTTCATCAGTATGTTTACGGAAGGAAGTTTGTATTACGCACGGATCATAAACCGCTAGTATCTATATTCGGACCTCATACAGGTATACCTACTATGACGGCCAGTCGAATGCAGCGGTGGGCAATAATTCTTTCGGCGTATAATTACGATATAGAATATATTAGAACCGACGAGAACTGCGCGGACGGCTTATCGCGCTTACCGGTGAGCACAGTAGGTAACCAGTCAGTAGTTAAAGATACTATCCCGGAACAAACTTATTTACATTTCGCTCAGGACGCTTTGTTGTTAGATTATAACGAGTTAAAAACGGAAACGGAAAAAGATCCGATATTAGGTCGGGTGTTGAGTTACATAAGGGATGGTTGGCCGCACACATGCGAAATAAGAAATTTATTGCCTTACTTTAATCGTAGAAAAGAGCTGTATGAAGAACTAAGTTGCGTAATGTGGGGTCACAGGGTTGTCATTCCGGAGGCTTGCTACGGAAAAGTGTTAAAAATTATTCACGAACCGCATATGGGCATCGTAAGATCAAAATCGTTGGCGCGTAGCTACGTGTGGTGGCCTGGCGTGGACGAGGCAGTGGAGCGCGAGTGCCGCGCCTGCGAGGTATGTGCGGCCGTGGCGGATGCACCGGCGCGCGCGCCGCCGAAGCCCTGGCCCTGGCATCCGCGACCCTGGACCCGGTTGCATTTGGACTTTATGGGCCCGATTGCTGGCAAAATTTATTTAGTAATCGTAGACTCGACGTCTAAATGGTTAGAAGTTTTCCCAGTTCCCAGTACAGCCGCGAGTAGCACCATAGGGAAGCTTAGGGAGCTATGGAGTAGGTGGGGTATACCTAGGCAGATAGTTACCGATAATGGACCGCCATATACAAGTACAGAATTCGCAAATTTTATTAAATATTGTGGAATCAGACATGTGTTTATTGCTCCATATCACCCGTCATCGAACGGTGCGGCTGAAAATGCCGTAAAAATATTAAAAAGGGTAATTAAAAAGGCCATAACAGAAAAAAACGATATTAATGAAGCATTAAACACATATCTGCTATATTATAGAAACACGGAACATGCTACAACTGGAGAACCCCCTTCCGTGATACTTCTAGGCAGACGTTTGCGTACAAGACTGGACGCACTGAAACCCGATAGAGAGGCGAAGGTAGGGAATGCGCAACAGAAGCAGGTGGAATATGCGGGGGGGACGAGTAGGGTAATAAAAGAGGGGGAGGACGTGTGGTATCGTCAGTACATTAAGGGAGAGAAATGGGCTCCGGGAACGGTCGTAAGTTCGGCAGGGTTAAACGACTATAGCGTAATAGATAGTAGAGGAAATCGTTGTCATAGGCATGTCGATCAGCTAAAGCGTAGGTCGCGAAGTTCGCTTGTGGTCCCTACGAGTTCGTCATCGCTGCCGTCACCACGACCGCAATCGGTCGCTAGCCCCTGTGGGGATAGGCAGGACGAGAGCGCGGGCGGGGAACAGCCGGAACGGTCGACGTCGGGTTCACCGGTTAGCGTAGCGCCTTCTTCACCGGCTCGCGTGGCGTCTCCATCGCCGGTTCGCGTGGTTTCTCCTTCACCGGTTCGTGACGACCAAGAAGTTTACACTACGCCACCTGCCGCCCCTGTACAGCCCGATGCTCGACCAATTCGGAAGTGTAGGTTAAAGGATATTAATTATAAGCTTAGATATTAAGAGTGTATAATTTTAACTTTTACTTTATTATTTTATATTATTGTTAGTTTGTTTATTATAGTGTTAATTAAGGTGGAGAGATGTGATGTAGGGTATTTGTTATTATTATATTTACACATATAAGGTATCTAATGAGATGTCAGTCAGTCATCAATTATACGTTCAACCATAAGCTGCGTTTCATTGTCGTCCGCACATACACATACCTAACAGTTATGAAAGTATTTTTATTGTAATTATAAGCAATATAAGCATAATATTGAAACTGATTTCATTTCATTTAAAATTGAGACAATAAAATCTTTACACTGAAAAACTAAAATATATGGCGTTTATACAAATGTTTCATTACTTTTGAGTTCAGTAAGAAAATCCATACATACTAATAATAAATCTGTAAGTGTAGGTATTGTATGTATATAAATTATGTTTCTCCATAACTCTTAAACCAATTAATTGTTTTTCATAAAATTTGGTAGATAAACATCGCCTTTCACTTGGACCATCTATCAATACATACTACCGGTTGAAGCAATAGTTTCAGCTTTATTTTATCGATTTTCGACTTTTGACAATATTACGTTGGTTGCTATAGCAAAGGAGTTTAACTAACAAGCATTCAGTTCAGAGAATTTTGACCAGTCTAAGTACTTAAGATAACAATTTAGTTTTTAATAATATATAATTAGCTAATTAATATTAATAATAAGATAGACGAGTACCAGATTTGGAATAGGAACCACACTGCCGAAAAACTACGAAAAACAGTGCAATTATAGATCAAGATTAGAAAAAATGTGTAAAAACCAATTCATAGGTAATTTTGAAATTCTACAGAAATTTGCTTACAGGAAACTTCGCTTTTCTTTAATATTTATTACATTATGACTAACATATACTTCTACACCACTCATCGGATTTTGATCCAGTTTTCACCAATGAAAAGAGGAATTAACGATGAAGGCTTGTATATATATGTATAATTTACAGAATAAAAATGAATCAATGTGAGGCCAGAAGACGAAATTGTCCAGAATTAAAATCTTTTATTTTGCCTCTACAAGGTAATCATTTATTATGTAACTAAGTGTATGTAAAACTTTACCGTTTTTGAACCGAAGTCATATATATGTGATCAAATTCAAAGTAAATAGTTAACCGCATTTTTAAATAGGAATTAAATGCTGTAAACTTATATACTTTTCTAGTACATATATAAATCTGCTTTTCAATCATTTTCGTTCTTACAGTGGCAATATTGAAAGTTACATTAAAGAGAACATATTAGAAAAATATTCTCCCAAACCCTTTTTGCCTTTTTTCTTACGTTTTCCTGTATCCCTTCGCAAAGAAAATGCGATAAGACAATAAACACATAATTTTACGATATCCACATATTCCAAATCCGTGTGAATTTGCTACGTAGTAAGGAGAGACCCTTATTATATTGTGAGACAAAGATTCACATTGGATTCAACACAATAACCATTGAATTGATAAAAAAATACTGTTCAACTACGATTTTGTTTCAAACTAAAAAAATAAGTATTCTTTCACTCAACTATGTGATTTTACTTGTTTCACATATTATTAATCCTTACAGTACTCCTTACAGAAGCCCAGATGTAGGATGGCTGAAATGAAAACATCTATGCTGGTGTAAGTATCCTCCACAACTCTTAAACGAATTAACTGATTTTCATGTAACTTGTTAGATAAACATTCAGACGTATGGGACACATTATAGGCTCCTTTTTCCTTTTTCAACGCGGACGAAGTCACGGCATCAGGTAGTATACTCTAAAACTTCAAAGTGTAGATCTGAGTGTTTTAATTCTTACACGTGGATTAAAATTACTGACTTACTGTTGACTTACTGACTTAGATTCTGTAAAATGTCGATGTAGTAATCATCTACTGAAAATATGTAAAATCTGGCCAATCTGCTGTGTGCTAATGGTAGTTTCTATTGCCTACACCTTCTCAAACGGAGGAAATATCATTTTCAGCAATGTAACAAAATGAAATTATGTAATCCATAAAAACGGATCCGTTAAGGGAATATGAAGCTCTAAAGTTAAGGTAGATTTTGTTTTTAAAAACCAAAGCTTTGAATTTTGAATTAATAAAAACTGCACTAAACAATGTTTGGAGACTTTATGAAGTTGGTATAGTTCGTGTAGCGAATTAAGATTTCTCGGCAAATGTGCGCAGAACTCTATTTTTAGGTCTTTGAGGGGGCAGAGGAAAGTGAGGGGCGGGTACGCGTCGGTGTGCCGACACGTTATTGGTAGACTCAGTCGTCTTCCCCTCCCGCACTTCGTTCGCACGTCTCGAGTCTGTTAGGTACTGTTGCGTACAGATTGTTTAATCGTCGTCATGGTGAATAAATGCATAAAAACAACGTTATCCTTCGACATCGCACGATGATTTTATGGAAGGAATATCAACACTGCCTCTAATGTTAAGTTAGTGAGGTGAAAAATTACGAAATAAAAAAAAAAAATGTCATTTTCCTTAGCATTTTTGTGCAATTGTACACTTGCGCCGATTCCCCCACTAGTGTCGCCTTCAAACCTTAATATAATAATTCACCTATACTGCGCTTGTGTTTTTAAAAACGGAATATATGTCGAAAAATCCATGCGCGTCACAGACACGTCATAAATCAGACTCACCTCAAGTCAATTTACCGCGATTCCTGAATCCTTTAAACCCATTCGCGAGTCATTTTCACAAGGGGAGGCAGACATGCGGTCGTAAATATAGCATCCGACCGTCGTTGTCATTTATCATGTGTGTGCTCCCTTCCACTTGATACCATCACGATGGAGTGAGTGACATTGTATAAAGAAAATATTTAATCTAAATAGTTGAGTGGGGCATAATTTGAATTTTTTGTGTGAAAATTGCTATAAAGGGCTTTTAAGGCTCCATATTTGTGTTAGATTGGCATAGGTACACTGAGTTTCGCTATTGTGGTCAAAGAAAGAAAGCTCTTCTATCAATGGTACGACATGTTATGTTTATGTACGTGGCAGTCCTTAAGGTATTCTGAGTATTATTACGCTACTATTATTCAGGCCTTCTACTTATGCATAAAAGTGTAATAAACATCAGCAAAAACCTTTCCATTCACATGTAAACTATGGCGGAGAATATTCAATAAAGCTTTACGAATCTAAGTGACTGTCTACTGTGACTGCATGTATCGCGATCAAGTAATAATGTAATCAAGTCTCTTTAGACCACAAGTATAGGAAGGAAATCCTGTTATCTCAATTTCTCGACTCGTCGTACATCCATCAAAATGTGATATACTATTATGTATAAACTTTCACTGGGAAAAGTAATGAAATGAGTAACATAACAATGTAAATAGGAAATAATCACAGAATCATAATTTTCATCATCAGTACATAAGGGTCGTCATTTAAAGGTTAGTTAGGTTAAAATTAAATGAATTAAATTAATTAAAATGTTAGTAGGTATATTTCTTCCTATTTTTTTTTAAAACTTCCCTTATCTGATCTGTTAAATGTCTAACTAAAAAATATCTACCCATTTGTCATACGATAGTTTTCAAAACACAAAATGCGTACGAAATTGTGGGTTCATAAATAATAATATTAGAACTAATTTATGGTATCTGCATAGCAGCAACAGAAAACACGTACATAAAATGCGATTTAGTATTTACAGGCCGAATGTTAGATAGCTGAATCGCTGCGTGTGCACACGACGTAGTTTTTTTTATGGATAATATTTACCAATAACTTAATGTTCTTACCAGTTTCAATATAGGTGTAATACTAGCTTTATATCCTTTGCCTCTATACTATAAAAGAAATAAGCTTTTTTTCTGTCATATTTTTTTCATCAGCATCCCACTCACTCATTCACTCACTCCACTCACTCAATTCACTCGAAATTTGAAAGGATTTGGGTTATATGAGCTGGGAAACAGGTGCCGGCAGTGAGTTATACTAATAAATAGTCTTATAGTTCTTATACTAATAACAAAATAGAATACTATTTGGTCAAAGTTCCGGAGAGTCGTCCACAGCTTTAAGATAAAATAAAATATGAATATTGTCCAAACAAAATGCTGTGTTATGAAACAAAATAGCTATACATAAAATGTTACATAATACTATAAAATCCATGAAACGTAATATATACTATTAATGAAAATAAAGTTTAATATATTTTTTCTCAATGAGAAAAATCATGTTGTGTGTACGCACTGTATTCGGGAAAAAATCGCCAAAAACACCCAGAGTACCGTTTTCGCCATCTGCGTTATGATTTATATTCACTGTTTTGTGAGAAATACGTTGCTTTGTGAGGCCATAAATCAGCTAAGTCAGAGTCGAGACGTGGATTGTCGTAAATAAAGAATTCTGTCTTGGGTATTAATGTTCAGTCTGACTTAGAACGCAGATGTGGAACGCATTCAACATATACGTGGTACTCGAAGTCATGGTACCGGAAAAGCTCTTAATTTTTGAAAAACATTATTCATGTTACAAGAAATAAACTATTAAATGGTTACCTATTGCAATTCGAACACTTTTAATTTTTCTGCTTAAAATCTGATCTTAAAAGAAGATCAATTCGACTACCTATGAATTGGGAAGACAAAATCTTGATACAAAACTTGTTAGTTAAATGTTTTGGTTATATATATATTTTTTAATGGAATCTTTCTTAAAATACTAATACACTTCGCCAAGACAAATAAGTACAATTAATGAAGTAAACTCTTTAAGCGTCCTAACACAATTTATAAATGACGAAATTTATAATCCTGTCCAAACGAATTTAATCACTGAGTCAGACTCTCGAATCGTGTAAACAAATTTGGCCGATTAGGAAAATTTAATTTGCCGCTTGTTTTGACTTGGAGAGACAAATTAGTGACTTCAGAAAATTTATATATTTTCCCATAATAATTATAATTTTGAAAAAAAAAAAATTAAGTTGAAAATATAAAAAAAGAAAATCAAAAATGTGAAAACAAATGGGTTTGTTTGTTTGTTACACTTTCACGGCTTAACTAGTGAACCGACCATCGTGAAATCATGCATACACGTCGTCAGAGATACAGATAAGGACACAAGATACCTTTTATCCAGAAAAGTACAGTTAATTCCCAAAATCATCAAAAATAGAAATAAAAATTCAACGTCTTACAAAAATATATGAGTAATAAAGGTTAAATAAATATTTCAATACTCAAAAAAGAGGCACAGACAAAGTCGGCAGCAAGAGCGAGTTTATTATGTAAATGAACGATTTTTTTTATATACATTGAACGCAAAAGATAAATAAATATGAATACAAGAAAGAAATATAAAACCAGAAAGCAGTAATTTTTTACAGTTTCTTAATAATAATATTCTCTCGATAAAGTTAGTGTTAAAAAAAACAAGCAAAATTTTCTGAAAATGTCATTTCTATACTCTAATTAGAAACATTCATTGAATCATTTCTCCAGACATTATTACCGACATGTTGTTTCATGTGTTCCATCCCCTCTGGTAAATAACAACATACTAAATAATTGATCCTAACCCTTCCAATGTTTTATTCATGTATGGCTGTAAACCAAACTACACTAATGAAAAGGGACGCGTGACAGGCACTCTCTCACACCGTAATGAATACTAATCGAAAATAAGCGGTCGTTTAGTTAACTTGGCATAAAATTAAAGAAGAGGAATAATGTACAATTTGCTTGGAAAAATACGATGAAGCAAAAGAAGACAAATTGTTTACAAATACGTAACGAATATCACGTATATTCTGCAAGAAGTATTATGAAGTAGGTTTATATTTATTGTTTTCTTCGAGACCAATGTAACCTTTATCTCTGAATTAATAACCACCATGGATTTTAAAAAGGAAATTGAATAAAAAGAAAAATAATATAAATGTGTCTTAGCTTAATCACATTAAACCAAAAAAGGCAGCGCTTTTTCTTAATTCATAAGTTAGATTTTATTTTATTTCTAATTATTATGAATTATTATGTGCTCAAAAATTCTACTAATGCTCTGATTGGATCTTCTTCTATTTCTTGTGAAGTTGGCGATCAGCCTGCATCAGTTCTCTCTGTTTCTTGCAGTTCAGAACTCACTCTCTGATCTTTCTCAGCCACATTTTCCTTCACATATTCGGAAGCAGAATTGCTCTTGTGTAGGAACATGGTCCAGATAGAAAATTTGAATTAAATACGGAGTATATTATACAACGAGTTTTGTAAAATTGGCTGTTTGATAAGATTTAAAATATACTACAAATTTTGGTTATTCTATAAGAAAATAGCGTAAAAAAACTTAGCTAAATTATGTATATTTTTTGCAAATTATGTGAAAAAATATCACAATTTTGGAAATTTTATCTGCGACCGAAACGCCCTGTGATTGGTTGCAACTCTGATGACGTCATACGCTAGTAAACATTGCTTCCGTGACTGATTGTAGTTCTTTACTAGTTGTAGTTGTTTACTAGCGTGTGACGTCACATGTATCAAATACTAGCGCCATTATAGAAACCGCGTTTTTGGCACTATTTTGGAAATTTAAACTTTAACATTGATTTTTATTAATAATACAGTAGATCTCCAGGAAATATCAATGTAGTGTGCTTATTATGTACTAACTAAAGAATAATTTAAAAAGATTTTCTAAAATTAGTTAAATGGCGGATTACTATTATAATTAATGTACGGTGTAATACACGGTCATTTATCAAACTTACAACACTCCTGTGCGTTGAATATCTTGTTCATAGCAGTTTGAACTTGTTTCAACTAACAAAGTTTTAGGTGCTCTTTTATAGCACTTACCCTATTGTTCAGTTCCGACGTCTTCGGGGTTGAAGTGCGTATTAAATAACAATGTTTAATATCGATGGGTATCCAGTGATATCCTATCGAGTCCTCCTCAAAATAAGATATTCAATATTATTCCCTTGAAATATTCAAAACGAAAATTATATTTTAGACAAGGACTAACCTCAGACTGAACATTAACCTATGAATTTTTACCTTAATATTAACCTATGAATTAATGTGCAATATTGACCAAAGGAGATATAAAGGAGACAGGACACAGGATAGGCCTTTTTCTTTTTCTTTTCCAACGCAGACGAAGTCGCGGGCACCAGCTAGTAGTATAATATAAGTAGGTATATAATAGATTGTTTGTATTTTGTCAAATTCAGTCTGTTAGGCACTATAAGTATTAATTAAAATTTTAATTTAACTCTAAAAAAGTAAAAAAAGTTGACGGTCGAGTTGTCAGCTGTATCTTTTGATTGTGACTTTTAATTATCTACTGTTAACTAAAATTAATTTAAATTAACAATTTTACTGCCATTACCATCAAATATATGGAGTATTACTATTATTATTATTATTGTAAAATCATAATTATTCACGTTCAAACGTTATATAGTATAAGTTCGACCTGTTACATAGTTAAAACAAAAAATATTATAGCCGATAAATTTTTCAATGGCCTATCGTTGTTATTAGACTAGTTTGCTATCTATAAGTGGAATTTTTTTATTAGGTTTAAGATATTTACTCACCATTGTTATTATGTAATTTCCCTGGAATAAAATAAATAAATAAATTAAATAAAATACATATTATGTCTTGTAACATTTGGTTTTCTTTTTTGTTGCACTGAACCTGAACCGTCTACCATTGTAACCCCTTGCGACAATCCTAGTCCGTCCCTAGGGTAACCACGTAATGAGAATTCCATTCCATTCTGCCCCCTCCTACCCTCTGCGCCCAACTTAATGACCACACATTTGTTTTACCCCGGACAAGGGGTTGCATGTTTAGCCCCTTTGATTTCTACACCCTTGGACGACAGGTGTATTGAAAATCTATTTTTAAAATGCTATTTAACAACAATAAATAAACTCAACTTAATAAAAATATTAACTTAGTAACACTTTGCTACTCATATGTTTTGTCACTTATAAATATTAAATAAGGTTTTACAACCTAAGTGACAAAGATATTAAAATATTAATATAGATATTAAAATAATTAAGTACTTATTGAAATTTGGTCAAAATGACGACTGACGGATCAGTGTGCGATTTATTATTTAATAATAAATTACCTTTATTTATGTTAAATAAATAAAGGTGATATTTTAATTTTATTTGTAATTTTTAATTTTTTTTGGAATTTTTATTTTATTTGTGTGATTATTTTCGACTTTATTTGATTACTTTTTATTTGATGGACGTGACATGTAATGTAACAATAATACTATAATTATATATTTCAATTATTAGATGCCTGCCTCGTTGTGGGCCATGTAAAATAAATAAATAAATAATAAATAAAGGACGATGTAATTTTACAGGACTATACATACATGTTACAGGAAAATCGTTCAACATAATATAGGCACAGATAGGTACATTCTTCTCGGGGAATATATGTATGTATATATTTGAGCATACAAAGGGTTAAATGCCCAGTGGCTTTCAGAGGTAGTACGTGAAATACACATACCTACTGTTATCTAATCAATTCACCACCTGCCAAGCTATTCCCAAATACTCAGTGTTCACTCCCTGGAAACTCGCTTTGTGTGATTTGAAAGCCCCTTTGAGGTTGAAGGTTTTCTCTTACTAGACGTTTAGTTGAATCAAAGACGAATACGTAAATAGCTTCATACTGAGACTATTATGTAATTGGTTATATGTATTCAGTCAGACTTCAAATGGGATAAAGTCTGTTATACCCATAAAAGTTTTAAATAATTTTTTTTACCTACAAGGTAATTACTAGGTAGAGCCAATTTCCTTATATCCTCAATTCCACAATTCAGCGCACTTCCAGAACCTATAAAATACATTTTCAGAGATACAGCAGAAGGACTAGGGTTTAAGAATTTATTTCATCCAGAAATAAAGTACTGTTCAGAAAAAAACGTAAGCCTTACAATAATATAAAAATTGAATAAATATGAATATGAGTAATACGATGAATATGAGTAATACGATGAATATGAGAAATACAAATTGAATAAATATTTTAAAACCTAAGCAAACTTTGGCTTTTAATGTACGTTACATGATGCAAAGTGAAGTCAAATTACAACCACAATCACACCCTTATTTTTTATCATTCACTTTATGAATAACGCATCCGTTATAGACATAATTATTAAACTTTAAATCAAATTTCACAATTGAGATGTTTGATTTTAAAGGTTAAGTCTATTACGGTTACGTTATTCATAAAGTGAATGATACAAAATAAAGGTGAATATTGACACTGGTTCAAGTTTAATTGAAACAAATCTCATGGAAATGTAACATATTTTTCGGATGATATTATATCCTCCAGTTATGACGCTGAAACCATTCTCTTAAAAACTACATACGAGTCTGAACAAATTACAGAGTTAATGTAACTGGTCGTCAACTTGAAATAAAAACAACCAGAAATCGTGAAACTAAAATAAACTATTGTGAATTTGCAAAATTTACAAAAGTTGGAATGAAAATATGTCTCATTGGCTTAAAGCAAAAAGCTCCTGCCAATTTTAAAAGTTTTAGTTTGAAAATTACCAATGAAATAGTATCAAACCCTGAACGGTATTGGTAGTTTAAATGTTTTTTTAACTACACTTTTTAAAAAGTTATCACAGTATGAGTATATTCCCAAATTGATGGTTTTATAAATGCCCCGCAAATTGCTAATGAGACTAGCCGCCATTTTGGTGACGTAATCTCGCGACACACGACTTATAACGTCATTCTCTTTAGCTGTATTTTTTAGTCGTGGATGACGTCATATTGATTAATAATTGTGACTAGGATGAAAAAGATTTTTGAATTTTTTTTTTTTATAATAAAAAACTGTGCTGCTGATCTTGATGACGAAGTTAAGATACCGTTAAGAAATAAGGAACATAATGGTATAGGAATAAAAGCCAGGCCAGGGATGAGGGGAAATCTCACTAACTCACTCACCGATTACTTGTGGTATTTTCTAAGAGTGTGAATTACTGGCATGAGGCGGGCTGTCCAGTTTACATATTAATATTAAGGGTAGTGTATTATTTCATTAAAAATATGATTCAGCTATATACAGAATTTCTGGTATTTTTCTGGGCTAGTTCGCTCCATCGTCGATCTCGTCTTTCCTGCACGGCTAGATGCTTGCTAAGAGCAAACCCATTATTTAATAAAAAATAAATAAAAAAGAATTACTTAATAAAACATATGTTTCCTTCCTTTTATTGCAACAACTTTATTCCAAACTTCGTAAGTTATCTGAAAATAAATAGGTACTAAATTTGAAAATCAACACGTTTCATGCCATAAATTGCAGAGGTTCCCCTCATAAAAAACAAAATTACTTTCCGACATTTTTTCGAAATCGAAACAGGGGAGGGGTACGTGCAGTAACGATTTTGCAACCCCAGGGAGAGATTTGAACCCATGAACTGCGTTGCGTTTCTTTTGATATAAATTTTGGACTATGCAAGAAATTTCAAATTATTTTTTTCTGTTTTGCATTTTAAACTTGGTTAGACTAGATCAATTGTAATTTTTTTTTTACACAACAACAAATTGTACAAACCTAAAGCAGAGTTTAAGGTGAAAATAATCCTCATTCTACATCGGTTTAAAGAAAAACAAACATTACTTTTGATTCAAAGAAAAACTTCCTGTGTTTTCGTCAACGAAGACATACTTATTCGGAAATAAAATGTCCAAATCACGGGGTGACAAAAAAGTACTGACAATCAAAGTTTTTCCATTTTCGACGGCAGAGCAGCCTTGGGCTGTACGCTAACATTCTTTACGAAGAATCCTCAAAACTTCCCTGAATGATGTACAGCGTATTTCTGTTTTATGAAGTTACTTTCATTTGGAATTTCGTTAAAGCGGAGAGGAGGGAATGTGAATTTCTCTTCGAATTACATGAAAAAAATTATGTTTTCTAATTTTTTTTTTTCAAACTTTAACTCAGATTATTTCATAACAACACTCAACAACAACTCATTCACTGAAATGAAATATGCTTAGTGATTCGGTTTTTAAATTCACCTAATAATAATAAGACTGCATTGTACTTACTGTAGTTACATACTAAATAATTTAAAAATGATGAATTTAAAAAAAAGTCTATTGGCATAGGACTAAATTCTATGAGGAGGAACTAAGTAAATTATGTAAATTGTACTTTATAGGGTTTCTGTGCCCTATGTGTTCCATGAAAATCATCATCATCATCAATACTAATAATAAATCTGTAAGTGTAGGTATTGTATGTATGTGTAGGTCGTGCAGCGTATAAAGACTTCTCGGCAAATGTGCGCAGAATCATATTTTTAGGTCTTTGAGGGGGCAGAGGAACGTGAGGGGCGGGTGCGCATCGGTGTGCCGACACGTTATTGGTAGACTCAGTCGCTCTTCCCCTCCCGCACTTCGTTCGCGCGTCTCGAGTCTCTTAGGTACTGTTGCGTACAGATTGTTTTATCGTATTAGTAAATACGTCATGGTGAATAAATGTCTAAAAAAACGTTCTTCTTCGACATCGCACGATGATTTTATGGAAGGAATATCAACACTGCTTGTAATGTTAAGTTAGTGAGGCAAAAAATTACGAAATATGAAAAAAACATGTCATTTTTCTTAGCAATTTTACACCGCCGCCGATTCCCCCACCAGTGCCGCCTTCAAACCTTAATATAATAATTCACCTATATGTTTGTATGTTCCTCCATAACTCTTGCGCCTCTCACCAACGTCAAGTAGGCTAAACCGTCACTTAAAATCACCTGTCACCGGAAATAATTTAGCTGATATACCTTTGTTTGTTTTTAAGGTAAACGTCCCAAACATTAAATAGAAAATAATAATAAAAAATTCGCCTATCGAATGATACAGTAAAGCGAGTGCGTAATTCAATAAAACAGAAAATGATTTCTAAAAGTAACTAATCAACACTTTAACTACAACTAGTACTAACTACAACTACAATACACTAACTACAAGTAGTTGGTGAAAGAGGCGCTTAAACGAATTAACTGATTTTCACAAAACTTGGTAAGTAGATAAACATTTAGACGTACAGGGCACAGAATATATAGGCTACTTTTTTCCTTTTCAACGCGGACGAAGTCGCAGGCACCAGCTAGTATCCAAATAAGTATCGCTAACCTTGAGTAAAAAATTAAAACCATTGAGTAGGAGTCAGTAAATTTAAGAACGCGCATGGATTTTTCTTCGAGTTTAGCTTAAAAGGCCACATTGTAATCTTTATTTATTTACGTTTCATCCATTTACGTGATTCACACAAAGTGTGTTACGAAATGAGCTGAAAGCAGCGTGTGGTAACCGGAAACACGCCACCATTTCCGTACTACTTCCTAAACCACGTTTGCGACCATTAGCAAAGGATTCTTATAAAAATATTTTACTTGTTTAGGTAAAATAACATTTTCATTTATTTTTATATCACTAGAGTTTGTTTGTTGATTCGTAGAATCTCATATTGATTCTTATCTCAAGTTTACTAATAACCACATTGCAGAGAATGCACAAAAAATGTGAAATGTAGGGTTTTCTTAATGTATAAATATATGTATGTATAAATATATGGTTTTTTTATGTAATATAAGTACAGAAAAATGCAAAAAATAAGAAAAAGAAAGATAACCGGGCACCATCTCCGTAAGTAACATAATATTAATATAATTCAATTTGAAAAACTTAGATGCAAAAGTTTTTTAGATCTAATTAATGAATGTAATGTGAAAGAAAAATCGTTACTTATTTGTTAGCAATGAAAAAAAATAATCATAAGTAACTGGACTTAAAAGTTATTGGTGCTAAATTGAATATTGCATTTTCAACTATACCTAGTAAAAATAAAATATATATAAGAATGTATGTGTTCTTAAATGTACCTTATATAATAATAAATAAACTCCTATTAATTGTTGATTCCGGTGTCGATCATATTATAGACGAAATGTGGCATATGCCATTAACATTTATGTTTAAAATACATTTGTAACGAAAGGATTTAATATTTTTTTATGGAAATAAATCACGTGGACCGGTAAATGCATAAATTTTCCACAAGTGTACAGTCCAAGCCGAAGAGGAAAAGGTTGTAGGTACAAGAAAACCCGCTTAGTATCAGGAAGTTGCAAGGAAATGTGGTAAGATCCGTTCGTCTCTGGTCCCTAAATATATGAGGGTAAAATTTACTATAAGTTTAGTCTTAAGGACGTGTTTGCGAAATGAATAGGCGAAATGAGAAATGTATAGGCTGAGTGAGGGAGTGATCACTGATATTTCTTTAGAAATGTTTTGTGTAGACTAAATAAACCCTTATTGTCACCCATTAAGATTCATGCATAATATCAAAACATATGAATATTTTGACGGGACTTTTTAATTTTTTGTGAGGCAA
The DNA here is from genome assembly GCA_918317495.1 of Synanthedon vespiformis. Taxonomy (NCBI): domain Eukaryota; kingdom Metazoa; phylum Arthropoda; class Insecta; order Lepidoptera; family Sesiidae; genus Synanthedon; species Synanthedon vespiformis. Next base: position 1,633,666 of record OU906962.1, read on the forward strand.
TTTCTAATATTTTTAGAATTTTTTTTTGACCAATGTTGAGTTGATTATGTCTGCTATCCTTCAGTATTTTTAAACAAACAAAATTTGGAACATAAAAACATAAAATTGATCCTAAACACGACCACTTTTCGTAAATTTTGTGTGAAGAGGCGATCAGAAATTGTATTTACAGTACTAAAAATCATATCTTTTTAAATTATTTTTTATAGTATTTGCAGATAAAGATGTAATCTAACTGTGCCACCTGTTAGTTTTATTTGATTTGGTTTCATTTGGTCGCAAAATCTACCGAAAAACAACTAAGTTTTGTCAGATTCGTAAACACGTCCTTAACATCCTTAAGTTTGCCCTATAGCCTATAGGAGAAATGTGTAGGGATATTTTTGGACACATTTTCATCAATAGGTTAAGTTGGTAACATTTGTTAATTAATTATTTTAAACGATTATTTCCAGCGTACAGTTAGTATACAGTTGTCTATGAAAACGAGCGACATTATAGGAAAACTGGAAGTAGGTATTGCAAGCGTTGTTGTTTGGTATGTAAATTAAAGTTTGGCGTATGTATTACTATTATAGATAATTATTATACTATTAAATACAAAGTTTCAGTTATTTTTTCGATCACTTTTTTGTCTCTATAAATCCAGTGATTTCCATAAATTTTACATTGAACATTTTGGTTACGGCTGTGTTTTATTTATTTTAAACAAACTGAAATAACAACATAAGAAAATAATGAGAATAAAAATGCAATATAGTCTCCTTACTCTACACAGACATCTAATAAATGCGACATACAAAAAATGCGCCAAAGAAATTGCCAAGTGAAACGAATAAATCATTTTTCAGGTGAAATATGATCGCATAAAGCGTTTCCGAAAGCAATTAGTCCCCGTTACGGCCGCAATGCGAGCTTTGGGAAATTGCATACACTTACACCTAAAACAGTGACGGGAACGCTATACCGCGCTAAGGAAACACTATGAAAGATCTTTTACTGATCCAGCCCATTGAGCTCATGGACACAATACTAATAATAAATCTGTAAGTGTAGTTATTGTATGTTGTATATATGTATGTTGTTCCTGGGCCCTTAGCCAAGAGCACACAGTGCAAACGGGAGCGTTGTAGATTGACGAAACGACAGAAAATAAAGCCCGGTGATTGGTTGTTGTAACGCCCACATAAAATTTTGACTAATCATCGAGCTTTATTTTCTATCGTTCTCTAACTTAGTAAGGGAGCGTTGGAATTGGTGTGCTCATGGCTAGGGGCCCTGATATAATCATAAAATGAAAAATATACGTCAGTTAATAAAGTTAAACGTTAGTTAAATGAAATTCAAACCTTAAAATAAAAATAATACGAATTAAAATTAAAAAAACGCTGAGATGTTATTACAGAGAGAGCGTCTGAACAGTGAGAGTTCTACGAACAGACTAAAAAGTACATGTACTGTGTACACTCACATTGTCTGTTATCTCCACCAATCACAGCCGAAAGCTTTATCTCCCTATAAGTTCGTTTCAGTAAATAAGGTGTAGATAGCAAGTAGTTCTACCTGCCAACTATTACATTTGAAATAATTCTGATTTTCCCGCAGCGTTTTAGATTTCTTAGTGCGTTAAACGAATTAATAAAAATAAATATTGTATTGCGCACGAACGAGTAGGTTTACGATATAGGCACAGTAATTTAATGCGTTCGTGTATTAGATATTTATTTAGGTACCTATACATCGGAGCTTATTGCTGGCTTGCTTTATGGTTACACCGCACATGTAATACCAATACAAGCCTTATATTTACGTGAAAATATTGAAAATCCCAATTTATTTTGCCGTTTTCCTGAAAGTCGCATTTTATATCTAACCCAGAAAGTCTTTAGAAATGAAAATAAGAATACGAAAGAAACATTGATAATAATAACAATGTAAACTTTAATAAAATAATTGCGTCACAATAATTACAAAGTTGGATTAATTGATTTTAATTACACTTTAGTAATTCAATTCACTTTAAAATTATGTTCTAAACGGCCATTCTCAATAAAGCAGATAAAATTGGTCTATAAAGCAAAAATCATATTGCAAAACAATGGACATAGTCATTATCAGTAACAAATCCTTAAAACATATTTGGAGTGCCCAATTTGTTATAATTTATTCAACTGTCTTTGTTAAAAGAGACTAACGATTTAAGTTTGAGATTAAATTGTGGCTTTTTTTAACGTTGGGGAAACTGCGGGGACACTGCGGGGGCCAAATACATTTTAGTATATTTTAATACAGAAAATACGTGAAAAACCTGTCTGTAATTCCGTCTTAGAGGTTACTTTACACTAAATTATTATAAAACAAAGTCTTCTGCCGCGTCTGTCTGTATGTCTGTTGACGATACACTCAAAAACTACTACACCGATTTTCATGCTGTTTTCACCAATGGATAGATTAGTTCTCGAGGAAGGTTTTAGTATATAACAAGTTAAGCGAACGAAGTCGCGGGCAGCAGCTAGTATATCCCAGGCAACACATAGGCCAGATAACAGTATGAAATTCACAAATTATTCAGTTTAAAGCATTGTTATAAGGGTATTAGAGCTGACAAGTTAGGCAAATTCTGTATTGAATGATTTTTGGGCTATTATAACACTATGGGCTATTATGGGCTTCTTGTTGCTTATTCAGCTACTATTCAGCTATTATGTTGCTACTATACAGCTTAAAGCAATTTATTTTGTGCCCAAATTGCTTGAATAACGGCTGATAACGGCAAAGAAAATTCAGCCATTCTGTGTTGCTTGGGATGTGTATAAAGACTTACGCCATGGCATCGAAATCTTGTAACTCGTACCAAGCTAGAAATAACACAAGGACTGATAATTTTGTTCAAACATTGTTTCACCCTAAATCTACGATAATCCATGGATTAACCTCAACGAGTGTTGCCTAATATGAAAATATGAGAAATATTGTATAATTGCCATTTGAATAGGGGTCTACTTTGGCAATAAATTTCAAGTTAAGCGATTAACACATGTCGTTATTTATCATTATTATACGACGCTTTGTATTTTGAAATTGTAATATTTACAACTTCCTAACCCTTATATGACTACATGTAAGAAAGCTTTTATGTGCAAGAAGTTTTTAGTTGTGATTTCAAACAATTTACTGTCCGCGACATTTCGTACTCGTGGTATTTCGGTATAACCTTTTTTTATAACAAACACACATTTACTAAAATGTTATATATTATACACAAAATAATAACACTGAAATGTTCTTTGACTTTGAGTACCTTTGAGATTAAAATTTAAATTGTTAAAATCAAAATTTAAATATTAATTTAATTTTATTATCCACGATGTTTTTCATTTACAACATAAATTAAGTATTGCAAAATTTAAATCAATTAATATTTTTCAGAGTGTTAAAATTTCTACTTTAGAATCTTGTGTGAAATAATTTTCTATACTTAATCATGTCAGTAAATATGGGAATAGCATTTTAATTATTTAAGGGCCTCTTTCACCAAGTGCAAGTAAAGTGTTGATTAGTTACTTTTAGAAATAATTTTCTGTTTTATTGAATTATGCAATTTCAGTTACGAATATGGATGAAGGCGATTTTTTTTTTTTTATTATTTTCTTTTCAATGTTTAAGACTTTTACAGTACAAACAAAGGTATATCAGCTCCATTATCTCCGACTTTTTATCTTGAAAAATGTTAGGTTGCCTAAAGCGCTTATCACACTATTCAATTTGAACGTATCCAATTTAGGAAATCGAAAGATGTGATCGCAGTTAGAACAGATTGGATTCAATTGAGAGTTTATCCATTTTCAACTCTATGTCTTCGATTTAGAAATCAATTTAGCGTAGTGTGATCACGAGCTCTCTACTTAGATTTCCTAAATAGGAAACGTTCAAATTGTATGGTGTGATTGCCGTTTAAGGGATAGTCTAAAATTATTGAAAAATGAATTATCTTATAAGTTAGCGCCACCTTCGATACAACAATAGAGATGTCAGATATTATGTTGGGCTCACGTGTTAAATAAATTAACTATTGGGGAATATCTGGAAGTTAATTATTTGTTATTTATTTACATAATAATAATTTTTAATAAAGAAAGCAACATCTCTGTGTCGAAGAACAACGTGTTGCGTGCGTTTAGATATCTACAATCTTAAAAATAAATGACAAGCTTAACTGAACTAAAAAAATTAAAAAAATAAAATAAGTAATAACATTTACAGTAATGCAAGTACTAATAATTAGTGTTTTACATATTTGCATTTATTATATTTGCATAATTTTATTTTACGTTAAAATAGTTTCGCTTGGTCAAAATGGTTTATCTTCTCACCAACAGATGGCGCCGCACCGGCAGGTTAAATCGCGCTATCGTTTGGTCCCTACATTTTGTGTACGACTAGTAGTCGGACACTTCATGTGTACTACTTACTCGATGTAACATCGTAAAATTTTGCATATACTATTTTTGCGACCGTCTTCCTTATGAAAATAAGTGAAGGGTCATAAATTAAATAAATGCAAAAAAATAGAAAAAGATTTAAAATATTGTTATTGTGATCTGTCTATGTCTAGTGTCTACTACTGAGATAGTACTAGGGATGATCGATGTTAACATCGGATCAAAACATCGATGTTTTCGGTAACAAATAAAATAAAACTGTCTTTTGTATTTATGAAATATGTTTATTTATTACTATTATTAAAATCACAAAAGTTAAATGAAAAAATTAACATTCCCAGTATTTTTTAGCCACACTCTGTAAAAAAATTAACTTTGACAGGTCAAAATTGAAGTTGACAGTCTTGAGAAATGCAAATAAACTATACGGCTTTCTGTGATTACGTTGATACATTGATCGGTGACGGTGACATCTAGTGTAAATTGGTTGAAGGTGAACTAATTAGTAAGCAATAATATCTAATTCACGTTAGATGGCTTGAAGTGTAACGACGTTCCGATATTTATCTCATAACATCGATGTGTCGATATTATCGAAGACTTAACATCGATGTTTTCTCCGCTAAACATCGATGTTTATTTAATATCGATGAATATCGATCATCACTATCTAGTGCTATCTAGTACTGAGTTACTGACTGATTTCATGACAGATGATTGTGTCCTTTTGTTTGTTTGTTGTACAGTCGGGGTAAAAAAAGGTTCGCCACCTTAAAGTCGAAATTTGCTTTCACCAAGGCAAATGTCAGTCATGTCAAAATTTCATTTCAAAAGTCTGTTAGTAGTCTGCTTGGTGATGTTTTAGTTTCAAAAGGTACTAAATAATACGACATTGATAAAGGAATGAATTTGAAAACTGACGAAGGTTTTCGTACCCCGACTTTACATGTACACTAGTTAGTACACTTTTTAGTCTTTACGTAAATAACGATGTACACACACACAAGTTTTACTTATGTATGTTATGTTATGTTACCGATTCTATTACCGAAGTTAAAGATTTGCTAAGCTAGCTACACACGCACCCGGCTTCGCCCGGGTTCAAATTCAAAATAAAAACTACTAAACTACCTATCTATTATCTTATAAGTTGGAGCAAATTACACATTACCATATGAAGTTTTATCAAAATCAAAAAAGTTCAGTTGTTTAAGAGTTCATCGGCGTCAAACATACATATAACACGATTTTTTTATTATATAGAGTAGAGAGATTATTATTATCACCCTTTACTCTAATAATTAGCTGAGAACCTATGACCATGGGATATATGTATATTTTAAAAACGAACTACAGCGTGTACGAAGCTGCGGGTACAGCTAGTATTAATCCTATCTGACTTTTGAGCTCCGTCAGGATTATTAAGATTTTTCGTCCCTCAATCAACTCTTTTATAAGTTTCTAGACCCGAAGCTTGGTTAATAAATCTAGTGTACACAACTATAACTCACGGGGAGCTGTGTAATTAGTGGGTAAGGTTTATTGAGACGAGTTTAGGACGGTCGCGTGATGTCGCCCCGTAATGGGATATATTATTATAAAGACGATGCATCCAGTTGGATTAGAAAGGACATTCTGAGAGATTCAGATGATATTTTGATAGTTAGATAGTTACCAGTGTTTTATAGTTAGATGCCTGTGCCTCGTTCGGGGCCTTGGTATAATAAATAAATAAATATTTTTGACTGTGACCATCAAAAATTTGGAACAGACTTAGTGGTAGGGCACACTGCGTTTCGCAGTCATTTGGGCAGCCCGTGTGGAGGCAGTAACCACCACCTTACAGAATACCACCGTGAAATAACAGCATTATGTGGTGTTGTGTTTCGGTGAGTGAGTAAGGGATGCCAGAGCCCATTACCCTCCACCCCTTCCTTATCCCTTATCCTTAATCCTTCTATGGTCGGCAGCGCACTTGTAGCACTTATGGCGTTGCTTGTGTTATAGGCGACGGTAGTCACCTACCATCAAGTGGACCGTCAGCCTGTCTGTCGACCTTAACATTAAAAAAAAATAATTGGAACATCTTAATGAGCTTAATAAAGAATTTATAAAAAAATTAATTAATAAAATCTTCGGTGTAGAGAAAGAATTTATCGAACTTTATTTAGTTTTTTAACAGTCTAATTCTGGGATGCAAAAAAATTGCACAAATACACTCTCGAAGTTTCAGTACAACTATAAACGTCGCCTTGTTTATTGCATTCAACAATCCAGTCGCCGCCTGTTCCGTGTCAACTCAAAGTATGCATCTAAAATCGTGCTTAGGAATATCTTGTAAATCAAGCGACAAACTTGTATAGCCTAATAAAGCTGTTCGTCTTTGTTAGTCCGTTGACCTTTATCCAGTTGTTTGAATTTTCTTTTTTTTAAACAAAATTTGATTTCATTAATTAAAATAGAGAAATCCCCTTTCAAGAATAAATTTACGCTTACGTTGACAAACGAATAAAAGAATGTATTATATATTCTTGTAGATTTTCTGTTTATTATTACCTTACCTTTTTTGTAATTCATTTTAAAGGACGCATTGTTATCATAATTATAATTAAGTATTTTTTCTGTATATAAAATATTATATCTTATCTTAACATATTATAAAATAAATTCGCTGCCCATCACTCTCTCTCTCTCTCTCTTTCTCTCTCCGCTAACTTCCAAGCCACACAACAGATTTTAATACGGTTTTCGTTAATAGAAAGGTGATAAGCGAAGAAGGTTTATTTAGGCCGGTTTCAGAGCTCGACCGACCGTCGGTGCGTACGTTGCGTCGGTCGCGCTTGTCATTTGTATGAAAATTCGAAATCGTTACAGACTTCGACCGACCGTACGCACGCGTTTATTGCTACCGCGGCTTTAAAAGCTCTTAAACCGGCCTTAGGCCGATTTTAGAGCTCTCCTGACGTCGGTCCTGACGATACGCACGACCGACCGTACGGTAGGTCGAGCTCTGTAATGATTTCGAATTTTCATACAAATGACAAGCGCGACCGACGTACGCACCGACCGTCAGGAGAGCTCTAAAATCAGCCTTATAATAGGTATGAAATTTGCAAAAAAATAGAATCCGGCATCGTCGGACCAACAGACATAAATGTTTGTTCCATGTGTGTATGAAATATTGGTTTCTTCACGATCCTCCAATAAAGGATCCGGGTAAAGCAAGTTAACTGCCGCATACTTCATTTTAAATGGACGAACATCAACAAATAAAGTTCTAGAACCATAAATTAAAAAGCCGAACGATCGGCAGTCAATGTCGTCAAAGAAAAATATTAGGACGCGTTTTAATAACAGTAACTTTTATGGGTCATTCCGAATTTTATGACAACAGACTTTTTAATTTGACTTATAAAATGTACATTTTAATGGCTCAATTGATTTCTTTTGATGATGGATTTCAAAGTCGATAGAAGCATTACTTGTGTACATATCTATACTAATATTATAAAGAGGATAGATTTGTTTGTTTGTTTGTATAGAATAGGCTCCGAAACCACTGGACCGATTTGAAAAATTCTTTTACCATTAGAAGCCGACATTACCCGTGATGAACATAGGATACTTTTTATCGCGGGAAAATGCTTCATTCCTACGGGAAATCTAAAATAAAAGTAAATACTAGCAGCTTGACCAGGTAGCGCCATCTATCCAAAATACGGTAGATGGCGTTTTATACTTTTCTACGCGGACGAAGTCGCGAGCACCAGCTAGTATTTTATATAGAGTTACGAATGGAGGCCACGAATTGGAACGCGCAGCGACCTAAAAGGCTTCGCGGGAAGACCGTGCATGATTGCGAGCCTGGGAGAGGCCTACATCCAGCAGTGTAGATAATGACGATGATGATGATGGTTTCCTCATTGTACGAGTGTCTGATGTATAAATTTTCAGCTAACCAATCACGACTCTCGGAGACTAAAACTTTATGTCCACTATCTAGAAACTGTAACAAAAAATATCCAGTTTGAAAGAAAACGCTCAAAGTAAATAATCCGATACAAAGGCGTGCCTTTCGGAAAGGCTTCGACGCTTTGTGTAAACTCTTTACGGAGCCTTTGAAGGCACGGCATAAAATAGATTAGATCTGTTGCCCTAAAATATCGCCCTCCTTTTTTTTATTTTGCCAATAAAAATACCCAATGTTTCATCCCCTTACTTTATCAGTTACAAGGGTAAACAATAAGTACTTTATTAGACAAATTGATGAACGAAGAGGCAATTTGATTGAGGAAGTATCTCTTTAAGTATCTCTCTCGGAATTCGAGAATATTGGCAAACGTTGAGTACTCTTATCGTCTGTGCCTATGAATGAAGGCATAGTGCAGTCAAAGTAAAGCACTGCGATGTGCCAGGTTTTATACCACGCTCGCTTTTGGCATCCCCATTAAATTGATTTAAATAAAAGTATGTCGTCGGCCTAACTCGTTAACCTGCTAAGTCAAATTTTGATTAATTTTCAGGAGGAAGTAAAATGAAATGACAAAATGTTGTGCTGTGAACTGAGCGACATCATCAGTACAAAACTTAGGATTTAGCCGGTTTTTTTTGCTATTATTCAGAAAGCAGTTTTCATTTGATAATCCTTCTTATTCCTTCACCAAACGAAAGATAATCGTCTAAACTTGTATAAAAGTTTAAAAATGAAATTGGCCCAAAATGGACTTAGCAGCTTAACGAATTAGGCCGACATATGTACTTTAATTGAAAAAATATTCACTATATATCTATGTCTGCTGAACTCCGTTATGAATTCAACAGATACAACAATGCACTCAAGTTACATTTTAAATTTATAGCAGCCAATATCATTTTTAATTCGTCCATTTCGCCTGACACTCGTCTCCGGGGAGGACTATAAACGGAAAATTTACAGCAGCCCGTATAGTTTACTGCCGATTTTTAATTCAGCAACTTTGTTATATGATTGTAACAGATTTTCGTATGGAACTCGACGACTGTTATAAATGTTTCACAAGTATTGGAAACTCTTGTTTATGTTAGTAATTTTTTTACGTTATAAACACTTTATCTTTTGTAAAAGGGTTACTCTCTTTGTTACTATTGCTATATGGACTGCTCAGTTTCAGGACTCAGGAAATTGCTACTGCCCCTAATAGAATGACACTAATATAAAGATTCTAAAATAATTTTTGATTCGTATATTCGGCTGTATCAAGACAGCCTTAGATTGGTCAGAAATACTAAAGTCAACTTTGGACTGTGTCGACTTTTCTGATCATATCACATCATAAAAGTCAGTGTTGAGTCTCAACGACCTTCGTTTTAATACACTGGAGGAAAGGCGATGAAAAGATATCATCAAAGTGCAATAAACTATCCCAATAGAAACATGAATTGTGTCTTTAAAAAAAATGTGCAGTAGCCTTAACTCTGTTACCTGGAGCGACTCAAAGCCTATAATTTTCGGTAACAAATCACGCCTACGAAACAAATAGCTTTCAACTATTAATTAAGAATAACGTCTTTATTATTCAGATAATTATTGTGCTAATAAAACTCTGATATAGTGTTTTCTTTCGGTGTGGGTGTAACGTGTAATTTTAGTTGTATTATGTACTTTAACATTAACATATTTTAACGTATTTTCAACCGCAAGTGGATTCTGTACTGAATTATCTTTCAAAGGCATTTGAAAGCTAATATATCTGCTCGATAAGTAATATAAGATCAGAGAGCGAAATTAAATTCTGTTCAAATTTAGTCAATGAGAGACTATTTTAAATCACCTAATATATTTTAGACATGAGATAACATAAATAAATTCTTTATAAAGTGGATAAAGTCTATATTTGTAGATTTTTATAGATATTTTATTAAGATTTATAGATACTACACAAGACCCAACACTTAAAATAAATTTTAATTGAAAAATCGAAAAACTAAAAGATTTGTAACATCAGAAATAAGAAAACAAATTGTATTCTGAAGACACAGGCAAAGCGTTAAAACAAAACTATGTAGAAAATATGATAAACAAACATCCATTTCCTTAGTAAGTATATTTACACTTGGAAAACCTTTGTATAAAGCCTCGAGAGGTAGAACTTATTCAGACCTAATATATCGAGTTTACATTTGCAGCGCATTTTCCGTTGCATTCGTACAAAAGATTTCAACCTTAAGACATTAGCAGTAATGACGCGTTTCGATTGCGAGGAAAGTGTGCAGAAAATACGTCGCAAGAGGTATCCGTGCAACGCCAAAAATCCCGTTCCGTCTCGGGCGTTTGAAATTCTTGAAATAAATCCTGACAGTTTCGGTGGTGAAAGCAAGAAATTAGCCATTTGGAACGAGGTGGTCAGGAAGCCAATTCACATTCCTCTGGGATGATTTCAAATTTTAGAACATACAGCACATATTACCTATTGCTTACTCGTAGTATACATTTGAAGTCGCTTTCTGCTGAAGCCTTCTAAATAACGCAACGGATTTTGATGGGGTTTTTACATATTGAAAACAAAACAAAACAAAACAAATAAAATGCATGTTATACACTTAAATGAGAATACATCCCATGGAGTGTGCGCCATGGCAGTATTTCGTATTTTTGTAGAAATAAATTGAGTCCATGCGAATCCGGGGGCGGACTGATAATTATTTATTAACGATTGGCAATTCTATACCTATTGGATATAGCTATATCGGTAGATATTTTTTTTTAATTTTTTTTTAAGGGTGTACTTGGAAAAGTGCATCCTTATAAGATTACAATCTAGTCTAAGACTAAAGAGTAATTTTAATATAACCTAAACTACTAACTGTAATATTTACTAAGAATAATGTCCATTAACACGATTCTTATTGTCTCTATTAAGGGGAGAATACTTTGTTATTGTGTTCTTTACAAGTAGCACTAACTTCACTACATATCACTAGCTTGTCACTGCACTAATTCAAAAGACACTTTGTTATTGTGATCTTTAGCGGTAGATAGATGAATAATTTCCAAATGATAATGCTGGAAAATGCATAATGTTTTCCATATAATGTACATTTTATTTTATACATGTTTCATTAACCCGATAAAATTAACGAAATTTTTTTCATAATTGTAAACTCGAATCCTAAGAAGATTTGTTCGTGCGAGTGGAGCATAAACCCTATTAAACTTAATTAGCAAATATGGAAACCTCGTTTTTTTTAACTCGTATGAAAAAAATAATAATAATGATAATAATAATGCATTTATTTGCTAGACTACTTGATTACATTAGAAGGTCTTATATAGTTTTACAGTACAAGTTTTCTACCTATAATAATAATAATAATAATGATAATGATAATGATAATGATAATGATGAAGAAGATGATGAAGATGATGATGATGATGATGATGATGATGATGATGATGATGATGATGATGATGATGATGATGATGATGATGATGATGATGATGATGATGATGATGATGATGATGATGATAAAGCCTTTATTACTGTTAACATTTTTTTTTACACTTACATACTTATATCTACTTATATCTAATCTAATTAGTTAATACATTCCTTTCGCAGTAACGTCTTCCTTTTTATTTTATTTTTTCCGTTAACAATTTGTCTTTCGACAAAGGCCTCCTCCAAGATTCTCCACTCTTTTCTGTTTGTTGCCACTTTTACCCATAGCTTTCCTGCCGTATGCTTCAGTTCATCGTCCCATCTAATATTTTGCCTACCCTTGTTCCTTCTTTGGTCTCTGGGATCCCATTCCGTAATTATTTTTGTCCATTTAGGTATTTGTTCTCTGATCATGTGGCCCGCCCATCTCCATTTAAGAGTCCTTATGGTTTTTTCTAGATCTTTAAATTTTGTTTTCTCTTTGATATCTTGCAACTTCACCCTATCTTTCAGTTTAACTCCAATAACACTTCGTTCCATTGAATTTTGGCACACTTTCAATTTACTCAATAAATTCTCTGTAAGAGCCCATGTTTGACATCCATATGTTAGACACGGCAAAATACAAATATCAAATACTTTCTTTTTGTCCTTCAGCGGTAGATCTTTGTTTTTCATCACTTCTCTCAGAGACCTTTTCCAAGAGTTGTTTACTCTCCTATCTATTTCTTTGTGCATGGCATCCTTCGTAGCAATAATTTGTCCTAAATATACGTAATCTTCGACATACTCAATTAATACATCATTTACATATATATTATTTTTTTCCGAATTAGTCATTATTTTGGTCTCTTTGGCTTTCATAGAAAGTCCAACCCTCATACTTACATCTGATAATTGTTGAAGCATTTCTTCTAAGTCTTTACTAGTTTCGGAAAATAACACTAGATCATCGGCAAAGCGAAGATGGTTTAGAGCTTTTCCATTAATTTTCAGACCATATTTTTCCCAATCTAGGTTGCGGAATACCATCTCTAACACAGCAGAAAATATTTTTGGGGAGATCGGATCCCCTTGTCTGACACCTCTTAGAATAGGAATTAGAATTTCTACCTATACAGGTGTGCAAATATTAAAATTGCTGTACAAATAAAAATTAGTCAAATACATTAGCCGTTTTTCAAATAATATATAAGGATAAATATATGAAAGCAACTATGTCAAAATATACAATTATAAATACCTATATGTCAAGTTCAAAAATACTAATCAAAAGTATATTTTACATTTTAATCATAGTCTATTTTTACATTTAAAATATTCTTTAACATCATAAAAACATTCACGTTGTAACCATTTACACAGTTTGAATTTAAATGCTTTGGTAGATGTCTGCAATTTTATTTCATTTGGTAATTTGTTAAACACTGAGATGCACATATTATAGACATTTCTTTCATATATACTTTTGTAATAATACCGAGACTTAATCTGGGTACGTTTACAATAATGAACGACAGCTTCAAAAATCCAGATAAATTAAATCTGGAAGCACTGCAGCGCATACACTCACAACAAAGAGAGCAATAGAAAATAAAGAACTAATGGGAAATTTCATTTTTCCGCTCACTGCAGCTCTGAGTCTTACAAAAGATGTATTGCGTTTGTAGTGTGCTGCCTCAAGCGTTTTGTCATTTATGACTTCTTACGTGGCCTCTGTTCTTATATGCTTTCCTATTATATTGTGAAAAGTATTGTACAAGCGAATGAATTCACCCTAGCAAGTTAGTATGTTCTTGTCAAAAATATCAAAAATAATCTATTGTATTTTTTATATTTAAATCTCTCTGTTCTGATCCTCACTGTGAGTATACATATATTTATAGGCTCTCTATGTAAATATATGACTTTGATGACTGTTTTTACGCTTATCTACGCTTAGCTTGGTGCCCGCGTTCTCTATAGCCTATAGCCTAGCCATTTTGTGTTTAGGGTGTTATGCGTTTAGTCGCATAATTTAGTTTTAGACGTATTACGCTGTAGCCATATTGCGATGTAGGCAAAAATCAAATGTAGTCAAATTGCGTTATAGACCGTCTGAGACACATTTATAATATTAGTAAGTATGGAATTGAATTGATTGACTTCACTATTAATATGATATCCATACTAATATTATAAAGAGAGAATATTTACATTTTTGTATTATATTTATATTATATTATGAATAAATTCAAAAACTACTGGATCGATTTTGAAAATTCTTTCACCCATATATAGTCTTATATTTTATAAAGTTACGCGGTCGCTTGCAACAGATAGTACTTACAAATATATTTTTCTTAAAAATACTATTCTGTTATCGATTTATAATTCACACATTAATAACACAAGACAACAAGTCGCCGTTAGTGTAATATTTTAATTAAATTTAAAACAAGCCGGATAGAGTCGGCATTTAATAACACGGCAATTCATAATACTAAATTATGTACAGGGCGTGCCACCTTTAGGGTAGATGGGTTCGCGCCAGATAAATCATTGTTACTCGAATAGACATAAATTCAATGAGCTCGTAGACCAATCTAGAAATAAAACGTCCGAGCCTCTTATCAAGATTGTACTATGAATTATTAAAATACACCTGCGCATTGGGTTTAATTTATTTTAAAAATTACTGTTAATGCAAGTGTATGCAACTCAAAATAGTCTTTTTTGATGTTAAGACTGAAGGTGGCTACCGTCGCCTATAACAAAAGCAACGCTATAGGTGCTGCAAGTGCCCTACCATAGACACATAGGGCTTAAGTCACACATTTATGTGTGACTTAAGCCCCTTATAGACGTCACAATCTGTCGGGACCAACAAGTTGGTACAACCGATCGGCGTAGCTTATAGACGCACCAACAAAATTCTCCAACTGCCAGTGGAAAGAAGTATAAAATATGAAAATACTTATTTGATGGCTTTATAAAAATAGTGATAAAAGTGATCCAACCAAAAAACAAAATATTTATTTTCAATTAAAATCTTAAACCACAGACTAAAGTCACGAATGTACTCTGTTCGGTTGTCCAACTACGCTATAGACACTACAATTAGTTGGCTGTCGGGTGAAGTTGGATGTTCGTCCCGACCAACCGAAATGTTGGAGATTAATAATAATTATGTTGGCCAACATGACTATAGACAGCACAATTTGTCGGCGTCGGCTGTCGGTTGGCCAACAAATTGTGACGTCTATAAGGCGCTTTAAGGGCCTTATAGACGTCTATAGTCATGTTGGCCAACATAATTATTATTAATCTCCAACATTTCGGTTGGTTGGGACGAACATCCAACTACACCCGACAGCCAACTAATTGTAGTGTCTATAGCGTAGTTGGACAACCGAAAAGAACCATAGCGTGGTTTTCTATAGTTCATTCGTGACTTTAGTCTGTGGTTTAAGATTTAAATTGAAAATAAATATTCTGTTTTCGGTTGGATCACTTTCATCACTTTGTATCACGCAATTTTTTTGTGTTTTTTATGTCTTTGTATTTTTATGAAGCCATAAAATAAATATTTTTATATTTTATACTTCTGTCCGTCTGTTCGCTGTAGGTAGAAACTGGCAGTTGGAGAATTTTGTTGGTGTGTCTATAAGCTAACGCCGATCGGTTGTACCAACTTGTTGTCACGACAGATTGTGTCGTCTATAAGGGGTTTTAGCAGGACAAATTCTGTAACTCGATGCGCTACCTATTCACGTCAATTGTGAATCTAAACCACATCCCACATTTCATCAAAATCGGTCAAGACATGTAAAGAACAATACAATTATATGTATGTTAATATTTAAATAATAAAATGAAACACCGAATTCATCGCTGTTTATTAAATTGTACGAATTCCAACATTTTAATTATGGAATCTCGTGCTTCATTTAGAACCGCTTTACATAAAAAAGGCTTATTTAAAAAGGTACCCTTTGAAGTCAAAGAAGATTTTTTTACAAAGATGTTTTATCTCAAGTATATACATACAGCTATTATAAAATTAGTTTTTCTTATCGCCTCACTTTTGTATATTGAAAAATTAATTTCAGTTCTCATTTTTATTTTTAAATATTTTTATACAGTTGGCAACGTTGAGAAATATGAATAGATAAACACATAATACATAAAATACAATTATTATAATACTTACCTAATACATTTTTTTTTAATTCATTAAATATTGGCAATCCCGATATTTAAGATATTTAAGCTTTGAAGAAGGAAATCTTACCTATTAGATTATTCTGTACTGCTTATTCAATCCATAAAAATAGATAGTTATTGTAAACCCTTTGATAAGAATTCACCCCATATTCATGTGACATCTTAAAAACATTACATAAATTCGTTCCGGTGAACAAGCCTATAAATAACTTATCTTGCATTTTCCATTAGAGTGCAAACTTGTACAAGATTTTTCCATATTTGCTATTATGAATATTTTATTTAGTACTTGCCTTGGCGCAGGCGCTTTCTTTGAGCTGTTGTACACGGGCGGATTTTATAATCATAGAGGATTATATCATCATCAATAATCAATAATAATTATAATAAATCTGTAGGGGTCGGTCATGGAGTAATTTACTTTGTTTTCAGAAATATCGTGTATATAGGCTCTATACATGATACTGAAACTAAATTGACGATTTTTAGATTTTTTTCCGATTTATTTCACTCTTAAACGAATTCAATGATTTTCATGAAACTTGGTAGACAAACATTTAGAAGTACGGGACATGTGATAGGCTATTTTTATCTTTTTTAACGCGGACGAAGTCGCGTGCAACAGCTAGTCTATGCTAATATTATAAAGAGAAAAGATTTGATTGTTTGTTTGTTTGTATTGAATAGGCTCCGAAACTAATGGACCGATTAGAAAAATTCTTTTACCATTAGAAGCCGACATTATCAGCGATGAACATAGGATACTTTTTACCGCGGGAAAATGCTTCATTCCTACGGGAAATCTAAAATAAAAGTAAATACTAGCGGCTTGGCCCGGGAGATAGCGCCATCTATCCAAAATACGGTAGATGGCTTTTTATACTTTTAACCAGCTAGTTATTAAATAAAATAAGTCTTAAGAAACGCTCGTCTAAGCGAAGCGCCCTACTTCTGAGTGAACCCTTTGAATTGACATGCGGATTGACAACTATACTTACGTACTCTTATATCAAAGTAAAGTCTTTGAAGATTCTAGCTATTTGCAAGCGAAATTATTTTTTAAAACTTTAACTTTTTTAGGAAACTTTTTAAGAACTTTTTTTTTAGTAAGTAGTGGTGGGGCACACTGCGTTTCTCAGTCATTTGGGCAGCCCGTCTGGCGACAGTAACCACCCCCTTACAGAATACCACCATAAAATAACAGCATATTATGTGCTGTTGTGTTTCGTTGAGTGAGTAAGGGATGCCAGAGCCCATTACCCCATCCCTCCCTTATCCCTTATCCTTAATCCTTGTATGGTCGGCAGCGCACTTGTAGCACTTATGGCGTTGCTTGTGTTATAGGCGACGGTAGCCATCTACCATCAAGTGGACCGTCAGCCTGTCTGTCGACCTAAACATAAAAAAAAACCTTTTTAAGACTTCACATAGATACTAGTATAGGAACAAAAGGTTCAGGTTAATGTTTCACACCACATTGTTATTAAATGATTATATTAAATGATTTGGAAATATTAAATTAATTCACATATCATTGAAAATATTAGGATAAAAGTAAAAATATTAAAAATCATTAATAATACTTAAGTATACTTAAGTATATCGATGAAATATATTATTTTGTTATAAAATTTATAATTAAGTACTAGAGTATTTAGAAACTGTTTTAGTTCATTTCGAAAATTCGCTATTCATGGTATTTTTTTTCTTCATATAGAATGATACAAAGTGTGTTTTTTAATTATAGGCATCAAAAACATAGCGTGCTCTAATTGCGTCGTGAAACAAAAACGAATTAAGCTTCTAATGAAGTTTTCAAAATGCAAACGTTGAATAAGTATCGTAGAGTTATTAAGAAT
Organism: Synanthedon vespiformis; assembly: GCA_918317495.1. NCBI lineage: Eukaryota > Metazoa > Arthropoda > Insecta > Lepidoptera > Sesiidae > Synanthedon > Synanthedon vespiformis. The sequence goes on from OU906962.1 coordinate 1,651,591, forward strand.
TAAGGTTAGTTCTGACTTATGATCAATTTATTAAAAATATATTTTACACTAGTGGGTGCCCGCGACTTCGTCCGTGTTGAAGAAGAAATTTATGTTAGCTTGACCCGGGCAAACGTTGTTTTGCAACTATCACTTACCTACCGAAAAAAAATTCATAAAAATCGGCCAGAGATCGGACCTCAAACTACAACAAAATTCTGAACGCACCTACAAATATTTGACAACCAAGTGACAATTTTAGACAAAAGACATCAATAATGTTTCACAGTTAGGAATATTTTGTATTGGAAAATTGTTGTCGTTTTTAGTATTACTTTATCGTTACTTATTTATTTACGTTGTCACCGTTTAAACCTTCCCTGGACTTTCACGTATATTGCAAAACCAAAATCTCTTGTAATGTCATCTCATGTCATCTCATATCGCTGTGACGACGATGGCGCCGCCATGCGACAGTGGCCCCCAATTATTTATGTTTTTATATGATCCCTCTGGAATAGTCATTTTTTTCTGGATGAAAGGTACCCTATGTCCTTTCTGGTGTCCCAGCAACGTGTATGCAAAATTTCATGGTGATCGGTTCAGTAGATTTTGCGTGAAAGCGAGACAGACAGACAGAGTTACTTTCGCATTTATAATATTAGTATGGATGGATTACCCAGACCTTCTGTCAACCTTGTAAAGAACTAATTAGACGAGACATTCACGATATTCAAATTTAGACATCTGTGGCAAATCACACTGTGTTCAGCAGTCATAATCATGGCAGCCCACCTGACGGCAGTAGATTACGTTGAACCTAGTTAGAGGACTTTAAACCTTTTCAAATACTTAATTGATTCGTTATAATGAACCGATATTATATTAACATTTTGTCTATTAATTAAATTTTAGATATTTCTGTTTATTCCTAGTTGCGTGTGAGCGTATTTTAAACAGTTTTATTGCAGTTTTTATTAATTAACAAATGGAAGCATTGATTCGCTTAGTGTACCTGTTACGATTTCAGATTTGTCTCACTGACCCATAATTATGTATATAAAAAAATAAGGTGCAAAATATTAGGTGTACCTAGAAACCCCCCCTAGGTGGGCCATGACCTTGTCGTGGTGGGGGGGCTTACCCTCGACAATCCGGTGGGGTCGCGGGGGGCCGGTGGTTCTCACCGGCCTTTTCTCGTCCCATGGGATTGTTGTTGGGGACCAACAAGGCCCACACCGGTGTGCTCCGAGCGGGCTCCGTTCAGCGGAGCTCGTGGCGGAGCGTACGTTGTTGGTCACCCCGGCGGCTGGGGCGGGACGTGTAGCCCTCCATGCATGTTCTCGCCAGCTGTTGTCGGGGTGTTCTTGGTGGAGTTCAGGGGAACAGGGAGGCCTGGGGGGGTGGCCCCTGGTCCCCTGCTCGTTGTGGATGCCACTCCGGCGGCTGGGGCGAGACGTGTAGCCCTCCATGCATGTTCTCGCCAGCTGTCGTCGGGGTGTTTTGATGGAGTTCAGGGGAACAGGGAGGCCTGGGGGGGTGGCCCCTGGTCCCCTGCTCGGAGATGGCTGGGTAGGAGAGGGCGGGTATCAGCCCGCCTTCAAATGCCCTCGGGGACCTGCGCACACTGCTGGCTGGCTGTGTGTGCCTGCACGGGTCCCCTCCATCTGGGGATTGCTCGGGTGTCTCCGGGCAATCCCCCCGTTGGCGTCGGCCTAGCCAGAAATGGCTAGGCTGCCCGAGGAGGGTGGGTCGGAGCAGTTGCCTCGGCAGAGCCCGTCCACCCCCCACTCAAAGGGCAAGGAGACACCGGGGAGTTTTAGTGGGTAGGGGCCAGTTCCGCCTGCACGTGCGCAAGCGGAAATACTGGTCGACCCCCACATACCCCTGCCGCCTAGCCAGCGGTAGGGGATCAATAAAAGGATTTCTCCTCGATAAAAAAAAAAAAAAAAAAAGGTGTACCTAGAAAACTTTAGTTGCCTTTTCTTTTTTAGTTCGACATGAATCATCAGTGAGTAACTGACCTAAAAGTAACAGCAGGTTTTATGACGTCATAACATATCAGAATAGCTCAGGGGAAATTTAACGCGAGTTTACAGCTTGCTCGTTACAACTTAGCACGGCTTAGTTTCAAATTTAATTGTTCGCAATTCAGTGGAACCGAATGAAAGTTAATTCAATATCGGTGCCGATTTAGTGATTTATGGGCGCACCTGTAATGCTAATGGGATTTTTATTCATGAGTGACCCGATTCAAAATGGGTTTCACTAAATGAAATTCGATTAATACTTAAGCTAGTGATAATAATTATGATTTTTATACACATTACACCTAGCGCCTCTTTCACAAACTACAAGTAAAGTATTGATTAGTTACTTTTAGAAACAAACGTATATCAGCTAAATTATTCCCGGTTACCGGTGACTTTAAATGACAGTTTGGCCTACTTGACGTTTGTGAAAGAGGCGCTTAGACTTACTGATTATAGATCAGTAAATTAGATTTTTTTTTATTAGAGATGGGTTTGCTCTTGGCCATCATCCAGCTGTGTAGCGAAGATGAGTTCTATGATGGAGCGAACTCATCCAGGAGATGCCAATTCACACGAACTTTGAAAAGATTAGGGTTATGTATATGAGCTCGGAAATACAGACCTTGGCAGTGCGCATTATAAAGGATCTTCAATTAATTTAATTAATGTTTGGTAATTGGAATTTAAGCTATCCCATGTTATATATTTAAGTTAATATAAAAGAAAGGAAATAGCAGAAATAGCGTGGAAAATTTTTTAGGTAAGTAAATAAGTAAAATATTAGGTAAACGTAAACTATGTTTTTTAACCTTCAATTGATTTCGTCAACACAGACGAAGTAGTGTGCGAAAGTTATAGTTTAAAATGAAGCTATACAAAAGCTTGTTTTTAATAATAAGTAATCCCAACATACGGCTTCCGGTTCGGTTCGTCGTAGTCCTTTTGCGCGAATGCTTTTTACTGAACTTTTCAGTAGCGAAAAGCTTTTAGCCAGAGGTTGTTGTATTGAAAAGTTTTAATATTGCAACCACTGAAACGATGACATTGCATGTTGAACTGCATAGTTACTGACGGAATTTCAGTTGGAAAAATAAAATTTTCTTCATACCTTTGTGCTTAAATCGTCCTTTTCTCGTGTCATTTTAACATGTAATGTCATCAAACAATATTCAAATTATTAGTATTCGGGAGACCCATTTACACAAAGTAAAGCCACGTGTGCAACAGTGGAATTATAAAGAATTTTATAAAACGGAAACTTATTATTGTTTCCAACTTATTTATTCTTACAATTCCATAAACTTTTTCCAATAAGACGTACCTATACAGTTATGAGTTTAAAGTTTTACTACTTATATCTGCAGTTAATCTACAATTAGTCAGTAAAATAAATATAAAAGAAGAAAATGGAAAATTTTATTATTCCCATAACTTTTACGTTTCATGATCAATATGTTTGTGAAGTCTGTTTTTTGCTACTTTTGAATATCGAAACGCTTTTACTTTACAATTTTGTGGTTTTCACATGCAAAGGATTGAACATTTAAACGAAAGAGAAAAAGTACGTATTCATTTTAAAAAGACCATTTTAAATATAAAACATTCGTTTGCAGATCATAAAACATTAAAGATTTTATATTACAACTCAACTTTTTTAAAAGATTCAGGTTAATTTTAACTTTTTTCAATATTTTACAATAACTATGAAACTACTTATTTTCAATAAAATATATTTTATTTGAGTGATCAGAAATGGTGATAGTTTCATATAACAGTGACGTTAACATTGTCAAAAAGCCCCAATAATTTAATCTACACTTCTATACTAATATTATAAAGAGAAAAGATTTGATTGTTTGTTTGTTTGTATAGAATAGGCTCCGAAACTACTGGTCCGATTTGAAAAATTCTTTTGCCGTTAGAAGCCGACATTATCCGTGATGAACATAGGCTACTTTTTACCTCGGGAAAATGCTTCATTCCTACGGGAAATCTAAAATAAAAGTAAATAGCGGCTTAGCCCGGGAGATAGCGCCATCTATCCAAAATACGGTAGATGGCGATTTATACTTTTCTACGCGGACGAATAAACAATAAAGTGTTTTGTACTTATTGCTTTTTAAAAAAATCGTAGCCCATTGACAACTTATTGTTTGACGAGTAACTGAATAATTTTCAATTTTCAAACAATGGACAATGAATATTGCCATAAGATTTTCTTTCGATTTCTTTTCCTTTTTTTAATTGTAATTATTCTATTTAATGTTCACGCTTTCTTTAGTTCCGTATGTATTTTTACCACCTTATAAATATTTTTACTTTATTATTCAGGTCGAGTATTAAATTCCACCTTCTACATTTTATGGCTACTTTGTTAACGCACTTATAATACGATCTTGTATGGCATATATGGATATAAAACGATTTTTATGCCATAAAATAAATATCGAAACATATATGCGCTATAAAATATCTCATTATGTTATAGTACGTTTATTTTTAGCATATAACATGTTAGGTATTGTTCCCCCAAATTCGGCGGAAACCGATAAAGGAAGATCATAACGCCACCTTCCGTAAACAAGATTTAATATGGGGTCCAAGTGTGGGACAAATATGGAAACGGATTATATTTATATCGTGTGTGTTATATTTTATGTCCTGAGTTTTTTTCAGTGTCCTTCTCAGGATCGTCATCATCTTGGCTATATTTTTTTTTATTGAATCATGTATGTAACATACTAGCGACCCGCTCCCGGCTTTCCATATGAGAAAACCAAATTAAAGTCGGTCTACCCCATTCTCGAGTTTTACACATAAAGGTTAGGCAATATTGTGAGATGTGTATGCTTCAAAAAAGCTTTTAGTCACTGTCATTTATGTTATTATGTTGTAAATTAGCTTAGGAAATGGTAGAACTCACATGCCTTTGTAACGTAAAAGTCCCTAAAATGAAAAAGATAATAAAAAACGTTTACGGTTTCTTCCATACCTACTTGTTTTTATAGGCAATATGATATTAAGTGATATAACATTAAAAAAATGTTATAAAAATTTAGAAAGAAGCCTTCTCTATATTATAAGAGCAGCACATGTATCGTACAGCCCGATACTGAGTAGGCTTCGCCGGCGTAAATATTACGGACCCTTACCTTTATCGACCGTAAACGTCACGTAAACCGAAATCAAGCTCATCGACGTAACGTATACGTTCAGCGTTTATGATCCTTGAAGTGGAGCTTTTTCTGGTGGGGATTGTGAGCTTTTTGTGGTAAGATAAAAGTAGTTAAGCCGAGGAATTATTGGCACTTATAGTCGGTGAGCGAAAAATAAGTAAATATGAAACCATTGCAATGAGTAAGTTATTGCTTTAAATGTTTCTAATGATTTAACGAATCCCAGAATTTCTTTCTACGATTGCAATGTAATTCTTATAACAGATTCGAGGTTCAAATTTCGTTTAAAAGTGCCACGTTTCGCCTTCGGGTGCCATAAAGACGCTAACTGACCGGAAGTTGGTCGCGCGCTCCATCAGATCGGTATCACGAGAAACGCGGATTCATTTCCGGTGCCGTTGCATTTTGAATTTAGAATTCCGTTCGCGTGAAATGGGTCAATGTAGTTTTTGGAGTTCCAAGATTGAGTTCCAATATTGGTTCAATTCACATCGGTAAATCTAGTCTGGAACAAGTCATATTGATTTTCACAAAACAAACGAAAGATTCATTCACAAGTTTGTTCCTGAGAAATAATTTCAAGCAAAACATAAAAGTTATTGATTCAAATAAAGGCGTAAACTAAATAGCCAACTCACTTTCAATGGCGTGGTTCTATTGCAAGCGTATAAAGTAATAATAAACGTAGCCAATTCTTTCACAGTTACATTTATTAGGAATTTTATTATTCATGGTTTTTTTTATTTATTTTTTATTCATACATTCAACACAGCACCATCTAGTTCCACACTAAACAACTAATGGTTGTATTATGGATACCAGACAGTTGATATACTATTATAGATAACTTTTTTTGTAAATACAAAATTGAATTTTTTTATTATAAATACAAAATGGTACTATAATGATCACACTTGCACTGTCAATAGTGGTAGCCACTCATCATAATGTGGGCAGTCAGCTTGCGTTACAAAAAGACTTTTACAGCCCTTACAAACTTTAACGAAAAAAAAATCAGATGTTATCTATTCTTCATAACTCTTTGTAACAAAAAAAAACCGACTTCAAACCGTTTTCTCATGGATGCCATTGTCAGAACTGGACCAAATTTAAATGGGACCACACGGGAAGCACCAGATTTCAAACAAAAAAGAATCATCAAAATCGTTTCACCCAGTCGAAAGTTATGAAGCAACAAACATTATAAAAATATACAGTTGAATTGAGAAAATCCTCCTTTTTTGGAAGTGGGTTGAAAAACACACATTATTTTTGCGTAATGCAGTTTGCCATGCCTCTACTAAATTTCCTCTGAGTGCGGGCTGGAGTAAAAAAATATTACAAATTTTACGCCATGAAAAAATTCTCTTACTTCAGCCCGCTAACACTGGAACCACGCCCCATTCCCGATCCATACGCCCCAGCAAGCAATAGATTCAACTGATACGTATCTTAGTAACAGGGCGTTAAATCTTTAGCTAAACTTATTTATGTGTTCGCATGTACATCGGTTTATGCGGTTACAAGTGTCTTTCGAATAATGTGACCACTATCTTTCACTATCTTTTGAATTGTTGTTTTAACGGTTATTAGGAGTTGTACTCGTGCAAGCGCATAACAATTTCATTGTAATTTTGTACGGACCTGCACTATGGTAAAATATTCGCTATGTAATAATTGTAACTAATACTTTAGATTTCATTTTTTATGTAAAGATCGTCAGTCAAGCAAGATTTAAGAAAGAAAGAAGAAAAATTTTTCGTTATGTCATACATTACATTAATTAATGTAAAATTAAAATTTAATTTCTTTTGTTAAATTAAATGTCTCATTATCGCCCTGAACTGTTAATTCTTACATTTCATAATTATAGTTAATCTAAAAATTTATAAGAATTACAAACTTATCATAGCTTTGCTTCTGTTTTCTCCTATTCAAAGGCCTTTTTTTTATTAAAAATAGAAATACCTACTACTTACGCTAAGAGCATGAGACTAGGCTGGTGGGAAATTAGATTACATAGTGTCTGCTAAGCTTTCACTTATGGATGGGGGGTTAAGGAGAACGCGGTACAATAATTGTAGAACCCAATGTTCTTGGGAACTTTCTCATAGAATAACCATTTTTTTTTATCGATGAACAACAATAATTTAATAATCTGTTATTTATTGTCGTTGGACAATAAAATATAACAATTTCCTTCAATTTTACAGTAACAGTATAGCATCCGGTGTTCTCCAATACGTATATTTTCCAGAAGTATAAGAATTTTCTTTAGGTGAACACGATCTTGAAGTTGCTCCCTGACGTCCAAATCCGTTAATACGGGGATGGGAAAGTTTAATACGGTATTAAATTTTGAATTTAACTGAATTAAAATGGTACATGTATTTAGCTACAAAATAAACATTAAATTAATTATATAACCATTATTATTATGAACGAGCTTATCCAGAAACTGCACTGTAGCTTGTGAAAACAGATAAAGACAAATAGCGGCTAACAGGTTTTGCCAGCGTTATGAATTTCCAAATTCATTTAACCCAAATCAATTCAAAATTGGAGTCTTTTCTGGGTTAGCTGGCTCCATCGTCGGCCTCGTCTTTCCTGCACGGCTAGATTCTAGCCAAGAGCAACCCCATTATCATTCTCAATACTAATAATAAATCTGTAAGGGTTGGTCATGGAGTAATAAGTGACTTGTGTTTTAGATATCGTGTACTAGCTGGTGCCCGCGACTTCGTCCACGTAATATGGTGTAATTATGTGATAATATTTTAGATGACCTCTTTCGTCAACGGAAGCTTGATGTATTGTTGCTATTACGCTTTCGCCAGGCGTTAGTTTTTTTATTTTATTATTCTTGATCCCTCGGGAACAGTACCTACTTTTTTTCTGGGTGAAAAGTAGCCTATGTCCTTTCCCAGGCTCTAGACTACCTGTATACCAAGTTTCATTTAAATCGGTTCAGTAGTTTTGGCGTGAAAGCGAGACAGACAGACAGAGTTACTTTCGCATTTATAATATTATAGTAATATATATATTTAGTAATATAGTAATATAGTAATATATAGTAATAAGTAATATAGTTATATAGTAATAAGTAATATAGTAATATATAATATACACGATACTGAAACTATTTTTTTTTTAATGGTGTACTTGGAAAAGTGCATCCTTATAAGATTACAATCTAGTCTTAAGACTAATGAGTAATTTTAATATAACCTAAACTACTAACTGTAATATTTACTAAGAATAATGTCCATTAACACGATTCTTATTGTCTCTATTAAGGGGTGAACACTTTGTTATTGTGTTCATTGCAATAAAACTAAATTGACGATTTTTTGAATTTTTTTCTGTATGTATGTATGTATGTTCCTCCATAACTCTTAACTTAACGAATTAACCGATTTTCATGAAACTTGGTAGATAAACATTTAGACGTACGGTACACATTAGGTATAGGCTACTTTTTCTTTTTCAACGCAGACGAAGTCGCAATATCGTCTCAAATATCGTACCGAGTTATGCAAAGGTACTGCATTACCGTATAGCAAGTAGAAGAGGAAATTTAATACACCGACCAACTGTCCACTGTAGCGGCAGCACATTGAAGAAAGCTATTGGAATTTATAATTGAATGAGGAGAAGCACTTAGTGAATTACACCTTTTAGTGTTTTTCTATGTTTATATTATGTAATTTATGTACCGTATTATTTTATTGTGTATTTATTTAGTGGCAGGATAAAATTATCACTGAAGACCACAAATAAATAATTAACAAAACTTGTCACTAAATTTTCTCATCTCATCTCATCTCCTTATTATTTGGGATCAGAAAACGGAAGTTTGCAGACTAGTTGGCGCCCGCGACTTCGTCCGCGTTGAAAAAGCAAAAGTAGTGTATCCTGTGTACTGTACGCCTGAATGTTTATCTACCAAGTTTTATGAAAATCAGTTAATTCGTTTAAGAGTTATGGAGGAACATACATACATAATATTACATACAATACCTACACTTACAGATTTATTATTAGCATTGATAAATCATTACATTAATAAATGCAGTTTTGTTTTGTTAAACTCGTATGATGATAAGTCTTGAAATAAAATTAAAATACCTGTTACAAAGTTCTTGTACTATTGGTAGTGATGTCAACATACATAATATCGTTTATCGATAGATATCTACAAAAAAAGAGCACAACACAGCCAACGCAGCGAATAAAGAATATGGCGGACGTACGTGATTTACGCAACGCTCGGATATTGTTGAAATTCGTGTCTGATAGTCGCTTTTGTTTCGCTGTCTTATCGCTTCGGTATAGTCGATGGCTTTGCCGGGTATTATTTACTCTTTCGAAATGCCGCTAGGCTTACCTATTTTATTTATGTCTGTTTACTGAATTTATTTATTAAAGAAATGTGCCTTTTTGGAGATATATTTTCATATTTATAAGCACGCAGGCTTATTATTTACTAGGTGTTGCCCGCGACTTCGTCCGCGTTAAAAAAGATAAAAGTAGCCTATCACGTGTCCCGTACTTCTAAATGTTTAGATACCAAGTTTCATGAAAATTAGTTAATTCGTTTAAGAGTGATGGAGGAACATACATACATATAAGAAAAAAATTCTAAAAATCGTCATTTTAGTTTCAGTATTGTATAGAGCCTATATACACGATATTTCTGAAAACAAAGTAAATTACTCCATGACCGACCCCTACAGATTTATTATTAGTATATAGTAGTTTCAGACGAACTTTATCTTTAGTATTTTTGAAGGATTTTTTATAGGAATATTCAATTCCCTCTTTAAATTTTCCACCTTCTTAAGCCGAGAGCCCGGTAATGAGGTTTACGGCCAACAATGACGTCATAAAGGAAGCGGAGCGTTCGTAAAAGCCTTAAAGCCAGCTTTGCACCTGAAGATTTTACTAAGGTTGTATTATGAGAGAAAATAGTTGGGGAAAATTTATTTAATAATAGTAGCACAGAGTTATTTTTAGAAGTGTCAATATGTTGAGTGTCGCAATAACATACTTAATACGTTATGCCACACGATTTACTTTGTGGTTATGCATTCCAATGTAACATGAATTTGTAATTTAACTGAATATTATTATAAACTAGCGATCCGCTCCCGGCTTCGTCTGAAATTGAATTTTTTATATACACAGTTTATCCCTATTTCCATAGCTTTCTCCTTAGCTGTACTGGAGAACCAGTGTGTCTACACAAATGTGGAATACCAACACTTAGAGCTTACCCATCTCCCTTGGGAATGAATAACATTAATAGAAATATTTATTGACTAGCTGTTGCACACGACTTCGTCCGCGTAACTTTATAAAATATAATACATTCGTGTCTGTGAAACCATGGAAATACACATACAAAATTTCAACCCAATTGGTTCAGCCGTTTAGAAGTTATGTGAAAAAGATAAGTACGGAAGGATAATTCTTACTACCCCTTGTCCTATTACCCGTTTTCCCGTAGGAATGAAGCATTTTCCCGCGGTAAAATGTAGCCTATGTTCATCACGGATAATGTCGGCTTTTAATGGTAAAAGAATTTTTCAAATCGGTCCAGTAGTTTCGGAGCCTATTCTATACAAACAAACAAACAAATTTTTCCTTTATAATATTAGTATAGATAAATATTTAAAATAATATTTTTCTCGAACTAAGTAGTAGGGGTAATTTCATTATTGAGCTGGTACATTGAGAGTGTTTAATTATTAACAGGATTCTCGTAATATCCCCAACGTAAATGCAAAAGAGGGCAAAAACATTACAATGTCACAGAAGGAGACATAAAAAATAATTCCCCTTATATTTTATTAAAGGGAAAGGAAACTCTATTTGAAATATATTTCTTATTTTTTATAGTGACAGGCAGGCTTTTTGAAAATTTATTTTAAAATTTATTTTTAAAATATTTTTTACAAAACAATAAAAAAAAAATGCAATATTTTTTAAATTTTAATTAATAGTGTACTTATAGTTAGAATTTAATAATTATTACAAATGATAACACGAGATCAAACCTCAGTGGTTGTTAGTGTTATCAATTTACAATATACATGTATTTTATAATTACCTATTAAAATTGTTAAAATTATAAATAAATAAAAAGTGCTTTACATTTAAATATAACTTATGATGTATTATGCGTATTGTTGTACGGTCACAATATAACATTTTTGGTATCTCTTCAAATTGTCAAAGAAAAAAAACCGACTTCCCAACAGTTTTCTTATGGATAGCCATTGTCAGAATTGGACCAAATTAAAACGGGACCACACGGGAAACACCACCAGAATCATCAAAATTGTTTCACCCAGTCAAAAGTTCTGAGTTAACAACAAACATGAAAAGAATAGAGTCGAATTGAGAACATCCAATTTTTTTGGAAATCGGTTGAAACGTAGTTTGGATTCAAACTTCGACTAAAATCGGTTGCAGTAAATTTTAACATAGTTTTACTGTAGTAAATAATGTATGACTAGAACTAATGGCAGTAAAACAAGAGCAACATAATAAGGAAATAATCAATTTGGGCATACAAGATGGTGTGTGGTACCTCGCGAGAACAAGCGATACAAGAAGTTATCGGGAATCGATAGCTGTTGGTCCAAGTATAAAAATAATCAATTGAAATTTTTTACAACAATATTCGTTTTGTAACATTTAATTTTAAAGTTCGCACTCGTAACTTTAAAATCAACACTTTACTTGAAGTAAAGTGTTGATTAGTTAATAATAAGTTATGTTTTATTAAATTATGCACTCGGTTCAAACGAAGGTATTGCAGCTCCATTATCCCCGGGTGACCGGTGACTTTAAATGACGGTTAGCCTACTTGACAAATGGTGAAAGAGGCACTTATAGTATGAATTTATTAAGCACTCTACAGGTGCTGATTTCTGTTTGAGAAATTATTTTCAATAAAAATTACTTACCTTAATAAAATGCCAATTAAAAGCCAAACAATACGTTGGTTATAAATGCAAAAGTTTGTGTAGATGTTTGTTATTGATTAGTATTGATGGGTTTATTTAATGCAACTTTTTATATTTTTTTATTATGTTTTTTAATTTTTTAATTTTATTTATTTCTATGGAATTTGTATCTTATATCCACTTTTGCCCTGTTCACCCAGACATACTTGGTTCTACTTACGCCTAGTATTCACTAGGCTTAAACACTAGGTATGGGTTCATTATAAGAGTTACTTGGTATGGGAATGAAGCAACGATACACGTTAGCCACTAGATTGACGTTTGACGCGTTTGATCGAGTTAAATTTGCACTATGTATAGGCCCTCTGAGTAAGTTTTTTTTATACTATTCACAGATGTGCGTCTCATGACGAAACGAATTATTGTGATAACTTAAACTCAAGTAGTCCTCTCCTAATTTAATCCACGGATTAATCGCGATTCTATAAGACAATAGCGCCATTATACCAAAACCGAGCGAGTTAACAATGAACCGAACGCTGATTAAGCGGTTCCCTACTGATCGTAAATTATTTTGTTCTACAAGCTCCTGACGCAATAGCGTAAGTGCCTTAATGAGGCGACATATTATGTTCGCAGATTATTTTTTATATATGTATATATTAGAAAAAAGGTTTCTAAGGTGTGCGTGGAAAATTTTAACACGTCATCCGTGCATATTGAAGACTATCTGTTGCACGCGACTTGGCACTTATAAAATAAAATAAAATACTAGCTGGTGCCCGCGATTTCGTCTGTGTTCTCTATAGCCAACCTTTCTCGATAAATCTATCTAACACAAAAAAAAAATTTCAATTCGAACCAGTTGTTCCTGAGATTAACCAAATAAACTGTTCAGTTTTATATTATATTAGTATGTTACTCGCTGATAATGTAGCTCTAGCTTTCTATAGGCGTAAGAATTTTTAAAATCGGTCCAGTAGTTTATTGAGTTTTTTTTTATGTTAAGGTCGACAGACAGGCTGACGGTCCACTTGATGGTAGGTGGCTACCGTTGCCTTAACACAAGCAACGCCATAAGTGCTACAAGTGTGCTGCCGACCATAGAAGGATTAAGGATAAGAAATAAGGGAGGGATGGGGTAATGGGCTCATTACAAACAAAAATAGAAATCTACTCTCTTTATAATATTGTAGTATAGATGTAGACAAATGCAAAAGCTGGTTTGTTTGTTAGCTACGCTTTCACGCCATAAATCATCATTTTTTTCATACACCTTCTCAGGAATCCAGAAAAGGGAGGGATTGGGAAAACTACTGAAACGATTTTAAAAATTATTTCACCTATAAAAAGCTACGTTATCAGCGATTAACCAATAGGATATATATTTTATAAAGTTACGCGGGTGAAGTCGTGTGCAACAAGTAGTAACATAGTTGGATGTTTACAGAAATTTATTACCCAAATGAGAATTGTAAAATATCAAATAAATATCTAGAGATTAATTTAATTTGATATTTAGTATTTAATTTATTATTTATTTATTTATTTATCAATAACATTATAGGATAAATAATAATATTACAAATGAAAAACTCCAAAAGAAAATATCTATCGCCTAATCTATTCGGGTATGTTAAGTTCAATAAAACATTTAATAATACTGTTTCATTTTATCTTTCACTGTAACCTTTTATGGAATGATATGATCCTATATAATAATATCTGTATCGGCGAATCTAGGGGTTCATTCCCACAGGCTGGAAGATCGGCGATCGGCGACGTATCGAGACACGAGCGTACGTGAGCTGATTTATGCGTGGACGGACGACACGCCGGCACTCGGCGATAAATATAATTGTGCCGGCTCTGACCCACCCAAGGAGCGCCCGCGCAGCAAGTGTGTATAAGGCTCGTTACATAATATGGGATAACCTATTGTTAGCACCCTCTACTTCGGGTACATTAATTAAAACACTTTATGTTTAGTCCAAATACTTTTATATCGCATTATGCATAAGTACATTTGTTTATATGTATACATGTGTAGATATATTCTAAACTGGCTCGCAAAAATATAAAAAAAACAATATTGTTAATTTGTTTTAGTTTTTGGTGACAGTTCTTATTTTGATGTAGTTTGTAGTGAAGTTGTAGTTGTTTTGTATTTAAAGTTTTCTTTGTTTAAACCAATGTAGGTACCAATTCGTGGAAAATGTCGTTGATTGCACTATTACCTCTATTTATGTATGTTTCTCTTTTTTTTTTTAATTTACTATATATGGTGTAATTGTTTGTTTTCCCAAATAAAATAAAATAAAATCGTATATCAGAGCTACAATTCCAACTATAAGATGTGCGGACATAATGACATAATTATGACGAAGACATCTCTTCACGAACGCGTTCGTTCAACTGACTGATACCCTTTTAATATCATACCACTGAATGAATCTGAACGAATGAACAACCTCTTTTATCAAAGTCACAGAGCACTTAATAAACAATAATATAAAAAAAATTGTTAAAAACAAAAATGTGATATGATGAATTAAAAAAAATCTATTAAATTAAAACTTTCATAACTTGATCAGATTATTTCAATGTTAAAGTAAGAAAAATATATAAATTACAATGACCGTATAAATAGTTCCTTACAATATCACAGCAGTTGTACTACAAGCAAAGGTCCAGGAAGACGGTTACATCAAGCGAAAGGCCTGTACGTTCCGCAGAAGTATAAATTTGTGTTCAACTCATTGTAAATTGTTTCCTAATAGTATGTTAATAAAGTTCAAAACGATTGTAATTTTAAATTTATAATGCACAACTGAAGAGTCGTGTACTTACATACTTTGACTTGTGTTTTATTTTGTACTGTTATTTTATTATATTCGTGGCAATGGAATTGTGTGCGTGTCAATCAAACTCTTGTTATAAAATAATATGTACAATGTTTAAAAAAAATATAAATTCAAGGTAATATAGAAAATGATATATGGAAATATCTTAATATAATGTGGAGTGACTTGACCAATTTACGGTAATTTAGATAAGATAATTAGTCACTTGATAGCGATTTAATAGGATCAATTTTGACGTTGTTTAATTTTAATATCATTTCAAGAAAATCTTAACACATAACATAATGCATCTGAGTACTTTATTCTTTGTTTTAATTGTTGCGACAGCAGTAATTTCTGTTAAAAGAAGTTATGAAGGATACAAAGTATATAAAGTGGTCCCCAAGACTAAAGACGAAGTACAAAGTTTAGAGGATTTTCAAAAGGGTGCAATCGTTGAACTATGGGAAGACTACTTAGAGGTGTTTCAAGATGTTAAGATGATGGTGTCGCCACAGAAACAAGAAATATTTCTCGAGAAGCTAAAACAAAGGGACATGGAAGCTATTAAAGTTTTTGAAGATTTGCAGAAGTAAGTTATTTGTATTTCTAAAACAACTTTATGAAAAAGCTCTAAAAATTTTTACTGTTTATTATAAGCTTTAATTTGCTCGAAAATTGGCCTCTTAAAGGTCACTAGTGATCTAATAAACTTAAAACCATAATTTTTGTTGTTGCTAACAGGATCATCGATGATCAGTTAAAATCAGCAAAACAAAGTACACGTATAGACCAAGACACAACTTTTTATTCTCTCAATTGGGAAAGATATTTTAATTTAGAACAAATATATACATGGCTAGACGAGCTAGCATCAGCCTACCCTAATGTTGTTACCATAGTTACTATGGGACAGTCTGTAGAAGGTAGAGATATCAAGGGTATAATAATTGATTACAAACCAGGACACAATTCACTCGTTGGAATGTTTGAAGGTGGCATCCATGCCAGAGAATGGATCTCACCAGCTACTATAACGTGGATAATCAAAGAGTTCTTAACTAGTTCTGATCCTGATGTTCGATATCTAGCTGAAAATTTCCAGTGGCATATTTTCCCTGTCGTTAATCCAGATGGTTATTCATATACCTTCACCGATGTAAGTAAATTTACTACATTTTAGTAGTTAGAAGGTAGAACGGGCTAAGACATATTTTACCCAATCACTGAAACACTACACCTAATATGCAGTGGTTCTCTGTTAGTGGCTTATTGCCTGTTAATGGGCTGCCCAATTGATGACTTCTAAAATTATACTAAAATCTGCAATGAAGCATAATATTTTCATTTTTTAAATATATCAAGCAAATCGAAGGAACTTCTAGAGCGAATAAGTGGTTAGGTATAATAGTCAACAAAGTTATCTTATCCCTTTACAGAACAGAATGTGGCGTAAAAACCGTAGCACAAGAAATTACACGTCCTGCGTAGATTCAGGAGTCAGCGATGATTTAAGTAACGGCGTTGATTTGAACAGGAATTTCGATTTTGTTTGGATGGGTAAATCTACGTAATATATAAAAGTATATATTTGATTTACTGTATTATGTAAATCATTTGATAATTTCTTAATAAATTTATACATGAATATGAGTGGAAAAAAAAACAATTTAATGTAGAATAGTTCCATTCATCAGACTTACTTCATTAACATATCTTCATCACCATGCTAGTAGTAAAACGTCCATTGCTGGACATGGTCTCCCGCATGATTTTCAGCCTAGATCCAACGTCGATCCGTGGCAAAAAAGAACACCCCTTGCCCCTTACCTTGACTGCTACCATAGCCAGGAATACCGAAGCCACCCTTTGGGAGGCCTTCTGGCGTAATTTTATATAATATTATTTATTTTAGATGTAGGTGCATCAGATAATCCTTGCTTGAACACTTTTGCTGGACCATCACCGGCCTCTGAACCTGAAACTCAAGCTATATCAGCGTATGTTATGCAGTTAAAGGAGCAGTACGAAATGATCTATTATATTTCTTTTCATTCGTACTCCCAGTTAATAATTGTGCCTTACAGTCATTTGTATATTGATGATGCAGGGCAACCAAATAATGTAGCAGATATGGTAAATGACATTACAATAAATCTTTTTACCAGAAATGAAAATAATTGGGAATTATTAACGAAAATAAAATTTGCAATTAGAGATTGCCACAAGAGGAGCGGATGCATTAGCAGAAAGATTTGGAACCCAATATAGAGTAGGTGTTTCTGAGCAAGTCATGTGTAAGTACATTCCTTCCTTCTTTTGTATTGTTTTCTCGCCAAATTTCATATTAATAATTACAATATTTCTCTACAGATTTTATGAGTGGAACAAGTTTCGATTGGGTTAAAAATGCAACAGAAGTCCCGGTTTCATTACTTTTTGAATTACGAGACATTGGAGACTACGGTTTTCTCCTTCCGACCGAAGAAATAGTCTCCAATAATTTAGAAATTATGGATGCTATAATCGAGATCGATAAGGCTACAAAACAACTTGGTTACTATTATTCTGGAGTGTTTACTTTAAGTCCATTTGTAGTTCTATTATTGGGCGCTATTTTCACCGTTCTATCATTATAAGATGTAGTTGTAGGTAGCGTTTTGAAATGTTTTATTCATCGAATGTACATTGAACATTGTATTAAAAAATGTTAATTCGTTATTATTTATTTTACTAAATACTTGTACTATTTATCCTTAATCTTTGATATGGTGTTCTTATCATTTTGCTTAATTATGTTACACGATACTAGATTACATTTTCATTATCTACTAATTAATTTAACATACTTCAATATTACTATAAATCATTACTCAATCAAAACTCTATTAGAGAATATGGATTTTAAAATTGTTTTTTTGTTTCCTTTATTTATTTTACTAACGCATGCAAATTATATTAGCTATAAAGATTATAAAGTGTATAAAATATTGCCAAAAAATAATGAAGAAGTGCAGATTTTGCTTGACCTACAAAAAGACGGAGAACTTATTTATTGGACTGATAATATATATGTGACAAATAATGTAAAAATAATGGTGGGTCCAGTGAAAAAAATTGAATTTGAAACTTATTTAAAAAAAGTTGGCATTGAATATGATATTGTCATAGATGATGTTCAAAGGTTAGTATAATAAATAAGAATTTGTTAATAAATAAATATAACTGCATATTGAAAGTGAAAACTAACAGCATTAAAAGAATTGAAAAATAGTTCAAATAATTAAAGTGTTTTATTCATTTTTACAGCCTTATTGATGCCCAAATGAACCCGCCCTCTAGAACTAATGGTAACAATGGTGAATACAATTGGAACTACTATCAATCTGTAGAAGAAATTTATGATTGGTTGCAAAAAGTAGCTGATGAGTATCCGGACATTGTAACCTTAGTAACTATAGGAACTACGTTTGAGAATAGAGCAATCAGAGGTGTAATAATTGATTATAAAAGGACTGAAAATGTAACTATAGGAATGATTGAAGGTGGTATTCATGCTCGAGAATGGATATCACCAGCAACAGTAACTTGGATAATTAACGAGTTCTTAACGAGTACTGACACGAATATCAGAAATTTAGCTGAAAATGTTGTGTGGCACATATTCCCTGTAACAAATCCGGATGGATATGCATACACGTTTACAACAGTAAGTGCCACGAGAATGTCATAAATTTGTATTGTAAATATTTTTTAGTCTGTATGTTCCTGAAAAATATAAAGTAACGAAGCTATCTTCGTTGTTTCCATAACTTTATTACAACCGTTATTAGTAAACAAACTCAAGGGTATATTTATTGATTGAATCTTCTGACATTTCTCTGACATTATGTTAAAATTAGTATCTAATCAGCAATTCTAATCCTGTGCTTTTGTTTCTAGAATAGAATGTGGAGAAAAAACAGAAATTCGTCATACAATGCAACTTGTGCAAATCCCGACATGACAAATGGAGTAGACCTCAATAGGAATTTTGGATACTTGTGGATGAGTCAGTTTTGTGTTTTTGTTTGTTATTATAATCTGTATACCAATATATAAAGCTGAAGAGTTTGTTTGTTTGGTTGTACGAGCTAATCGCAGGAACTACTGGTTCGAATTGAAAAATTATTTTTGTGTTGGATAGTCTATTTATCGAGGAAGGCTATAAGCTATAGAGAACGCGGACGAAGGCGGGAGTACCAGCTAGTAAGTACCTTATATAAGTCGTAATACTCATAAAATATAATCGTTTTTCATTGATATTGGACCAAGGTTAAGTCTTAATTGATAACTAAATTATGTTCACAATATTGCATGACTTATCTAGTGTCGTGATAATGGCTTATTTCAATAAGGTAGTTTATAAGATCAACATAATATAAACTTAGTGCGATATAAAAACATTTCAGTATTATTTAGAGATTTTTTTTAATTAAAATTAAAATTATATTGGTATTTCCTACAGCCACTGGAGCATCGGCGAATCCATGTGCCGAGACCTTTGCGGGATCTGAAGAATTTTCCGAATTGGAGTCTATAGCAATATCCAATTACGTTAATGAAATAAATAGTCAAGGCCATCTCGTCTACTATTTTGCTTTCCATTCATATTCTCAAATGGTGTTGGTGCCTTATAGCCATGTTTCTGGTGCTGATGTTTTGGAGGCGGAGAATTATGCTGATATGGTAATTATTTTGTGCCTATAATAAACACAGGATAAAGTTTAGATTTTGAACGGTTGGGAAAAATGTGTACATTATTATTTGGACATGGTTTATTAAATACTACTCACAGATTGTTTACTCACAATCAGATAAAAATAACTTTTCTAGTATAAATAGTATAATGACTTTATACCAGAATAGTTAAACGTTTATTATAAATTAGAGTGTGGTTAAGTTCTAGGAATATAATAAGAAAAATGCAACGGAAAAAACGTACATTATTATTTGGAAATACTTTTATAAATATTTAATTGAGAAGCATCAATTTACAGTCATTAGAAATCTTAACCACTTTTACAAGTGAAAGAAGAAGAAAGAAGTGGCTGCATCTAACATTTTACATTAAAATATTGGTATAGTTAATAATTATAAAGTATTAAAAAATATATTTTACTTGGTGAACCAGTTTTTAAAATCTTATTGTCTTGGTTTCATTTTCAGTATGAAATTGCTATTAGGGGCATGGATAAATTAAGAGAACGCCATGGAACTAACTATATTGTTGGCACATCGGCTGATATCTTATGTAAGTTTTTTAACTGCCTATAATTGCTATCACTACATTTATTATAAAACAAAATCCTCCGCCGTGTCTGTCTGTTTGTTCGTTCGCGATAAATTCAAAAACTACTGCACAGATTTTCATGCTGTTTACACCAATGGATAGAGTGGTTTTCGAGTAAGGTTTTAGTATATAATTTTCTAAGTTACGCAGGCGATGTCGCGGGCACCAGCTAGTTGTGTATAATAATTTTAATTATATCATAAATTTATTTAATATTTTTATTAAAGATAGTGACGAGAAACTTATAAAAGTAATTCATTTTAAATTTTAATTAGGCATTTTGTTAAATTTAAATATTTTGCTTTTAGATGAAGTCAGTGGCTCCAGTTTTGATTGGGTCAAAGGAGTAGTTGACGTACCCATAGTTTACCTGTTCGAACTAAGGGACATTGGAGAATATGGATTTTTACTGCCAACAGAACTGATTGTGGAAAATAATCAGGAAATTATGGATGGATTAATCGAAATGGATCGAGTTACAAGAGAACTTGGATACTACGAGCATCACTATAATTATAGTGGCGCTAACAGTGCTAACACTCTGAAAATGAGTGCAATGTTAATGTTGATGCTAGCTGTATTAATTCAATAAATTCAAATTAAAAAGATTTTCAGTTTTTAAGTTACACCTTATCAAATAAGCTTAGAAAACTCTCTATCAAACTTTATCTCGTGTAGGTGAGAGTAACCAATCATTGGTTAACAAGTTTTTTATTTTTGTTATCACTACTAGAACTTGTTTATTAGTAGTTTTCAAAATAAAAAGTGTTTTAGTTAATACAAAAATCTACTTGTAGGTTCGAACTAATATGAATCTTCAAGTAACACTCGAGCTAACACGCGTCCAATCAATCAAGTCATAGCATAGCAGAAATAGTTCTGACTCTGGCTGTAGTCCAGTAAAGAAAAGTTTACCTGGTACATTTTCCAGTTATGAAGCATTATTTGCATGAAAATATTAATGCTTACTATTATTTTTTTAATATTCTTTTCGTGTTAAAAAAAAGAATTTGGAAATTTTGGATAAGATCCAACATAGCCTAGTGTCAGCTGGAGAACATGAGGGCGGCAAGCTTATTATCTAAATCGTATCACGTAGCTCATAACACTGCTGTGGTTTGCGTAAAAATTAACGATTTAGTGTGATATTGCACCATTTTTTCGCATTTTGTCCTATCGCTCAGCAGAGCCATTTACATAATAGGCCTGCGGGGTTCGTATTGCGTATGGGTTTGGTAGATGAGTCTTGTAGAGGAGACCACGTCAAAATACTTCGTGGGGCGATGAGTAGACGGATGACCTCAAGAGAGTGGCTGGTAGTGTATAATAATATCGTGATAGGTATAAGACGAGATGAAAGTTATGTCTAATGTTCCTGTTGTGCCCACTCCAGTAAAATTTGGAAATTTAACTCTCGAAGTTGTTGACGAGTACAACATATCCTTGGGAGAAATAGTCCATATAGGTAAAGCCAACTTCGAAAAGGAGATCAATCGTTAAATCCAGCTGGATGGCAGCAAAGCTTGTAACATTCACGTACTTACAATTGGAAAGTTTCGGTGATTTTTAATTAAAATAAACGGTAATAAATTTCCCATAAAAGTAGAGGAAAAACGGAATATCATTAAAAGTCGTCACTAACATTATCTTATGCTAATAAAACTCAGGCATTGAAATGTTTATGGTTAATTATTGAACTCGATAAAATGATTGATATAATTATTTGATTAAATTAATCTTTTTATTACCCATGCATAAATCAGCAAAGACTACCATAAAAAAACTTATCGTAGTTTTTCATGGACTTACTAATAGACTCATGCCTTTAGTTTCTATTCAGACACTTTGAAGATGAGATTGACAATTTTATTTTATCTTATTGGATTCCTTGGTGCCACAAATGCCAAGAAGAGCTATGAAAATTATAAAGTATACAATGTAGTACCAAACTCTGAAGAGAAAGTGCAACTTTTAAATGATCTTCGTAAAGATGGCTACGACTTTTGGACTGACACCTTTAGTGTTAATAGTGAAGTTAAGATCATGGTTTCTCCAGAAGAAAGCGATCATTTTTTAAGTTACGCTAAAAGTATCGATGTGATACCCGAATTGACTATATCCAACGTTCAGCAGTAAGTTCACCTCACTGTTTCAAAGTTAGAAATGTAAAAAGTCTAATTCACCTGTTCTATAATTCTAATAGACGAAATTAATAGACTAAAAATCTTTAAAATTTCTTAAACTTGTAAAGATTTTTATCCTCTTTTCTTTCCTAAAATCCTTATATATATATACTAGCTGATACCCGAGTTCTCTATAGCCTATAGCCTTCCTCGATAAATGGACTATTCAACCAAAAAAGAATTTTTAAATTCGAACCAGTAGTTTTTAGCTTCTTGTCTAATTGGATTTTTGCAACAAATGTCTGGTTGTAGGTCACTTATGTATTTTTTATTTGTATCTGTATTTTATTGGGATCATAAAAACTATAAAAAATTATGTTCTTCGTATGTAATATTAATATTGATAAATATTAATAAAAGAAGTTCCAATATTTAATTATGCCTCTCTTTGCTAAAATAAGAGCTTCTATTCGTCGGGGCATGCTCTCAATACATATTTTTTACATATTTATCACGACTTGCCATCTCATATTTAATGATCTGGAATGTCAAAATTGAAAATGTATATTTACCAAATATAAAACAATTTTAGAGCCCGCATTACTCTTTTCTTACATTCCATTTACTTCATTCTCTTAATATCCTTTTTACCCAGGTTGGAAGAGGTTTCTATTATAATAGGCTTATAAGTTATAGTAATAACTTCTCATAAAGGTAGTTAAATTTTTTTGAGAAATTACATTTCCAGATACTGTTCCATACCTATAATATATTTAATAATACATTTCTAGTTGTTATTTTCTTCTGAAACGTATATTTTTATTAAATGTTTGTATATCTTTGATTTTGTCCCAGCATTGAAATCTTCAAAGAAGAAAATGTCTTTTTACTTAATAATTTTTAAAGATAATTGTTAACAAAAAAAATGCAGATATCAGGTCTCCAAGTCCGCACAATAATGTCACTTTATGAACACAAAATAAGAAAATAGCAAAAAATTAAGCCAATGATGACTTATTTTAAATGTTTTTAAATATAATAAAAAATATTGAAAAAGAATTAGTCGTTTGAATAAATTAACATTTAATTATAGATTATTGTATTCGTCGATATTTCATCATAATTGTTATTTGAAAAATTAATACTATAAATTTCAGATTGATAAACGCCCAAATGAAATCAGCTAACATTTCGTTCCGCAACTCCCTAGGCTCTTTTAGTTGGGAAAAGTATCACGAGTTGAGTGAAATACATGCTTGGCTGGACGAGTTACAAGAATTATATCCGAACGTAGTCACTACAGTGAATTTGGGATCATCTAATGAAGGAAGAATGCTCAAAGGCGTTATAATAGATTTTAAACGCAATCAAAGAGGGGATGAACCTTTGATTGGAATGATTGAAGGCGGCATTCACTCTCGCGAATGGATTTCCCCAGCAACCGTTACTTGGATCATCAAAGAATTTCTGACAAGCGATGATCCCAATGTTAGGTCTATGGCTGAAGCTTTTATTTGGCATATTCTTCCTGTAGCTAATCCTGATGGATATGAATATACTTTTTCAGGCGTAAGTAGAAGTTGTCATTTTTATTTTTGAAATGTTTTCAAGTTAGATAATCTATTACAAAGATTAGTTGTAAACTATTTGTAACTAACTGTAAACTATTAGTTTACAGCTAAATATAATCTCTCATATCAAAGACGCCTTTTTTTATTTAGAATAATTATTTTAACATTATTGTCTTTATAGGAAATATTAATGTTTTTATATGAAGAAAAAAGAGACAATTATCTCGATTAAATTACAATAGAAAATAGTTTCTTTTAATTTCATTAAATTGATTTCACATTTAGGTAAAACTCAATAGGTGTGTGATCTATTTATTAATCAATATATTTGATTCACGAATATTTTTATATTATTTAATTTCTCTAATTAGTTACTATAGATATTCACTTTTTACCAAAAAGGATTGTTAAATTTTTAAACCCAAACAAAGGTAAAACTACAGATCCAAGTTTTTCTACTTACGAGTAAATATGAAAGTAAATAGTTTGCATTCAACACAGGAATTTAAAATATATAGATTTTTATCGCATTATGATAAATGGTGCTTTCGGTTAGTAATCAGATACCCATATCACATAATGTCTAGCAATGGCAATCGGCCATCGGAATTTAACATGCAGGCACGGTTACAAACTTACATATCTATGTAATATTGTTTCAGGACCGTATGTGGCGCAAAAATCGCAATACAGCTAATTTTGTCAATTGCAGTTCTAATAATGATTTAAGCAATGGCATCGATTTAAATAGAAACTTTAATTACCTTTGGATGAGTAAGTTATTTTTTTAAGAGAGTTCGCTCAAACCACAGCATATTGTGAGTCATACAAATAAATCGCTTTTGCTTATTGAAATTAGTTCAATGCTATAGCAACTATTGTGATATTGTGATATCCAATCTACATTATAAGCGTAAATAAAGAGAAAGGGGATTTTGTATAGATTTTTTTAATATTTTTGGAACAGAATATAATTTTTTAATGCAGAATAATTATGTAACTAGAACCTATATTGATAAAAATTAACGAAATTAACAAAATATCATTTCTATGAGATTCCTGCAATAACTATATTTTGTTAAAATTATGATTTACTTCATAATTTCTGTATATATTTTTTATAATCCAAATAGTACTTTTTTAGCTTTGTTAGTCAGCAGCAGTTCAGGTTTACAGCTACAAATATAATTTTGTTTGTTAACAAATTTAATTATAGTAACGTTGTTAACAATTTACAGCAACTGGTGCTTCTTCCGATCCTTGTCAGCAAACCTTCGCCGGATCTGCTCCAGCATCAGAGCCTGAAACGCAAGCCATCTCAAACTACGTGCAGAAAATTAAAGAAGAAGGGAACATGATTTACTACCTCGCCTTCCACTCCTATTCGCAAATGATACTGATTCCTCACAGTCACCTTTCCGGTGTGAACGTACTGCAAACCGAAAACTACGGAGACTTGGTAAGAATGAGTTCTTTTGAAATAATTTTCAATGAAAAATACGATATTTTGGATTTATTGCTATGCATAACTTTATGAAGGGAACTTTGTAATTGTAAAGCGATTATTACTTGAGTTTTAGCAGAGCATAGAAGTATAAATAACTACAATTACACCGATAAAACCTTATTCATTACAATGATCACTTATGACATAACATTGTCTTCATGATTTACAAAAAAATACATAATACATTTTTTTACAGTACGAAATAGCTATACGTGGCGCTGAAAAGTTGACAGAAAAACACGGTACTCCCTACATGGTTGGAACTTCAGCAGATATTCTTTGTAAGTAATTTTTTTTTTCGTAATCTAGCCTTAATCAGATGTGTTCCAAGTTTCGCATTTGTAGGAAGCATTCCTGTTAATGACACTCCAGTAATATTATAGTACCTAGTC
This sequence comes from Synanthedon vespiformis, assembly GCA_918317495.1. NCBI lineage: Eukaryota > Metazoa > Arthropoda > Insecta > Lepidoptera > Sesiidae > Synanthedon > Synanthedon vespiformis. The sequence goes on from OU906962.1 coordinate 1,677,521, forward strand.
AAGTCAAGACAATGTAGATTCGTGTTCATGAGGCATTTTGCCAATTCATTTGAGTGTTCCCTTAGTCTGTTCTTATATCTATGCTGCTCTTGGTAACTTCCTCTTTGACAGTTAGCATCTGCAAAGACTTATGAATCTCTGTATTTTTTAGAAACCAGTTTGCAGTTTTAAGAATGCATAGTTGGGGGTCTTTGTCACTTGCAAGGGATGCTGTATCGTCAGCATACGTCGTGATTATTACGTCTTCTATTTCAGGCAAATCTGCCATATAAATAGAATAGTAATGAGATATGGATGAGAAAAAAGTATACTTAAAACTTCATTCAAAATTACTCTATATCTTATAAGTCCTTATACACCATCAAAACTTTCTTGTTATCTTTTAATCCAAATTCCATATAAGGTCTAATCCATTCTAAAATAATGTACATTTAAATAACATGCAAGAAATTTGAACTCCCCTTTCTTATCATTGTTGTTATCCAGGCTCTAGAAGTGTTGATAAGATATTTCAAAAAATATTATTTTTTATCATTTTAAGACTATTGTTTATTGTTTAAATGATATAGGTATGAAGGCAAACTCATAGTGACGTTAAGGCTTTTGGTACGACATAGAATAAAGGATTAGGATTTGGATTATAGGCATTGGAATCTCTTATTCCCAAAAATACTTATTACTATTTTAAAAGGGAAAATTAGTAATATAAATTTCTTGACCATATATTTTCATCGGCACCATTTATTTTTATTGCCTTGTCATTATTATTAACCTCTAATTAGTAGCAATTGTCGATATGTAGGTAATATACACTGAACCCATTGCACTAACTTTATAATTCTCAGTTTGATACCTTACTTTTATAGGAAAAGGATCCTATAAGGTTCCTATTCAAACTATAGCAACCTAAAGTCTAGACAAACTCTAAATCAACTCCAGATTTTATGTGCACTCCTAGGTTACGGTAGCCACAGGTCTGCTATAATTTATCACGCTAAAAACGGTTTACATTTTGTTCCAGATGAAGTAAGCGGTTCCAGTTTCGACTGGGTGAAAGGTGTTGAGAAAGTTCCCATAGTATATCTTTTTGAGCTTCGAGACCTAGGTCAGACCGGTTTTTTGTTGCCACCAGAACAAATAGTGCCAAACAACGAGGAAATAATGGCCTGTCTCATTGAAATGGACAGAACCACTAAGCAGATGGGCTATTATCATTATTCTGGAACATCCGGTGTTTTCGCTTCAGCGACACTTTTGGCTGCGAATATGTTCTGCTTGTTGTACTTTGTTTATTAATAAATAATTTGCTGTTTCAATATTGTTCACGAAAATCGATAAACAACAACAGTCTGATGTTAATTACCTCAAATTACAGTAGAATTCAGAGCACCATGTTTTTATGCGTATGATGTTTTGATGCCTAGGAGCTACATGCCTTTTCCATTTTCCCTTATCTTTGGCCTATCATGGTTAACAAGGTATTTGGCTCCCATTGATAATACCTAAATACTTGTGTTTTAGGAGATGGTTAGTAACTTCCACCAAGTGGACAAAAAAACTAAATAGAAATTCACAAGCATTATTATTTAGGTACCTACTACTTACACTAAATACTACGATACAAACTAATAACTAATAAAAATAGTAACTTCTAAGTAAGATGTACTTTCTATTCAAGCTTCTAAGATTCCTCAACTGCATTCTTAGTTGCATAATTGTGTAGCAAAAGCAGACGCGACTGACACGAGTCTGATTATTAGGTAATATTATAAATACAATTAGTATGAAGTATCATTTCCATCATTAATTTTGCAAGATTTTTATTCGGAGAAACCAAATACTCCTTAATTGAGATTACAGCCAAAATGTTTTTAAATTAGGTTAAAGTAAGTACTTACAAGGATTAACAATTATTACCAATTTATCAAAATGTCATACATGTGAGATAACCTCTAAGTGTCCTTGGAGATTAGTTAGTAATCTTGAAAGACACGTAAATGCCTGCAGTGGGCTAATGTGGTGATAGCTTTTACTTCCTTACTTCAAGGACAAGTCTGATCCAATAGCACAGGATCAAGTACTGCAAGTTCACTGTCGACTGCAGTAAAATTGAGGACAACAGTTTGAGAGGGTTTAGGAATAATGAAATAGGCTCTGACATCCCTTACTCACTCACTGAAATACAACTGCACACGTGCTGTTTTTTCCCTGTGGTCTTCTATAAGGGGTGGTTATCCACACCACCGGGAATCGAACCCGGGAACAGGGGGTGAAGGCGTTAAGGCTAACCAGGCTCCCTAACCACTCATCTAAGGGCATGTAGTACCCTATAGTTGGAAATAGCTTTTACCCATTCTAATGAGTACCAATAATTAAATGCCATAATTCTTGTCCACAACACTAATTATCATTTAAACGACACAAAATAAATCAGAACAAACAAAAACGAGTGACTTGTGCGTTTTCCTCGAAATAGGGATTTTGTAATTAATGGTGACAATTAACGAATCAAAGAGAACGCGACTATCACTCCTAGGGGAAAAATATACTTGAAATATTTTGGTAGTGTGTCTTTGTATTAGCGGTTTGCTAGTAAAATAAGTTTTCTCTCTTTTGTCCTTCTCTTGGTTTTGTTTAGTAGTTATATTACGAGCTGAAAACCCAGCACACACGTGGCTATAATATACAATTATTAGTAATCTAGTAAGTGGTGTGTGTGGTGTGTGTGTGTGTGTGTGTGTGTGTGTGTGTGTGTGTGCGTGTGTGTGCGTGTGTGTGTGTGAGGCAATTCCTGTCTTCCCGGATATTTCTCTGCCATGACTTTTGTAAAGCGAATATCTATAAATGTAATATTTGTATGTGTGTCTGTATGAATTTGAACAGATTTGAATGCACTTTTCATTGATGTAGGTATTGATGATTACCTAGATTAAACTACAGAATAATTTTAATCCAGGAAAAATGTTAGGTTCCTGTGGGGTTTTGCAAAAAACAAACTACAGCGCGTACGAAGTTACGGGCACCATCAGCAAGTTAATAATGAAATTCTGCTGTGCTTCAGATGAAATTAAAAAATCATACACCTCTTTTCCCAACAGTGGTAAGTATAAAATTGAAATGTCAATACGAACACATTTTATTACTTAATGAAAACAATGAACAAATGGAAGCGTTCAACAAATAAAACCGTAACAGAAAATCTGTGTAATTTTAAAGTAGTGGATATTTACAGTCACATATTTGTAGGTGATTTTTTATGGTGCGTTTAAAACATTCACAACTCTTCACGTATTTGATTTCATATCCTTCTCGATTGTATGCATAAGGGATGTCCACACGAGATCACGCACGTTTCATTTGCGATTTTCAAAAAAGCTACTTTTCAGCAATCATCATCAATCAGTCATCAATCATCATCAATCAATACTAATAATAAATCTGTAAGTATAGGTATTGTATGTATGTATGTTCCTCCATAAGTTTTCAATACTAATAATAAATCTGTAAGTATAGATATTGTATGTATGTATGTTCCTTCATAACTCTTAAACGAATTAACTGATTTTCATGAAAATTGGTAGATAAACATTTAGACCTGCAGGACACATGATAGACTACTTTTTTCTTTTTCAAAGCGGACGAAGTCGCAGGCGCCAGCTAGTTTAAAATATATTATTCTTTTTTGTTATATAAACTTTAAATAGATAATTAATCGTAATATAAAACTAAATACGATTATTACAAGCTATTTAAATTGTTATAAGTTTTCTTCTTTCTGAAATAGTACCATTTTCTTTTATTATTTTTTTAAAGTCCTGGCAAAAAGCAAAAAGTTTTTTTAACTATGCTATATTTTATTTGCATATTTTGTATATTTTTTATGATTTTGCATAATATACATATATTGATTGCACCATATTCTGATTGCATGGTAAAAAGTAAATTAATAAATTGGAACTTACATTTAACTTCTTTAAAAAAATTGCACCGAAATCAGTTAAGTAGTCTTGAAATTTTAACACACAAAGTTTTTGTCACATTTATAGTACTACTTTTTTTTTACATTCCTCATAGCTTCCGGTACTTAATTACTTATTGCAAAGCGCGTATTAACATTATGAAATGGTTTGATTACTTTTTTTTTTTTTTTTAAATGAGTCAATATTTACGAAATTAATTTCTAACTTCGACGCACGTTTAGCAGTGTGGAACGCCTTAATGTTTAAAAATAACCGCCCCCTAACCGCGTAACCGGATGCCTCGAGTATAGCATAAGGTAAATAATAATAAATTATGACATCCCCAGACGATCTGATGCATGACTGAAATCATATGTCACAACGAGGCAACAAATCATAGAGCATGTCTCTTCATTTAGAACAGAGGCTTGGAGTTATGTTGTCAATACATTTTTTTTTTAATTTTTTTTTCCTACCGTATATTGTAATTATTATAGTCATATTTAGTTTTTCATACATTTGATTAAAATGTCGAATTATTTATTTAATTTGCCTAGAATCTTGAAATTTTGTCTAATTTCTAAACATTTGAATTATAAACAAACTAATAATTATTATAACATTTTAATCACTCAGTGACTTTGTTCGTTGGCAAATAATTATTAATAGTATACAATACAGTTTTTTATTAGTAAATTATAATACGAAAACCTCGTTTTACTCGAGGTGTATGTACAGAGAATTTATTTTATAATGTACTTCATTTAGTTACAATCTAATAACTTATAGTAAATATAGTTACTATAGTGTAGGACTACAGTTATAGTAGATATTTGTAAAGGGAATAAGGAATATAACTTATCAAGGCAAACATGATCTGTAAGGATTTGTTTATAACATTTTATATAGCTCATAGAATTGTTATTATTAAGTACGATGAAATATTTCTTTTAAATAATACGAAGAAAAAAAAACAAATCAGGTAGGTAAATGGCGGCTCCACATAAGTCTGTGTTATGTGCACGTTTTCAATTTATATGATAATATTTTCGTAATGATTCCTTTTATTGTTTTCTTTGGTAACATTGCGTAAAATTAAGCGTCTCTTTTGGGGGATTTTCTTTTATCTTTTCATTAGATCTTCCTTAACACCTTTTGTCAGATCTATCTTGCTGGTTTAAAAGGGAAAAAGAATTTGCCTATTAGTCATTTAGTCGTATTCAGAAAAGTCACAGAAGTACTTGTGGGTGTACAGAAAGGGTTTTGGGAAACGAATGGTTCTGTATTCTTCCCTGCTTAGTTTCTTCAATACGATATTTTTAGAATCCGTTTTCTTTTCTCAAGGTCTACATAGAGCCTGACGGGTCCACTTGATGTTGGCTACTGTCGCCTAAAAAACAAGCAACACAACGGGAGCTGCTATAGTATGCTTCTGACCATAGTAGAATTGAGGATAAGGGACTAGGAAGGGAAAGGGGGAGCGAGCTCTGCCCTATCCTTACTCTAGCATCCCTTACTCGGTCACAGAAACCGAAAATAAGTTACCAACTGAAAAAAATATATGTATTTTTATACTAAATGTAACAAATATACGACCAAATTCTTAACTTCCAAACAGACAACCCCTTTCAACATCATCAATCATTTGAAAGTCGTTAATGAGCTGAAACAAAATATTTCTTAGAACCAATTTATATGTCCAGTTTACTTTGACCTTTAAGTGCATTCGAAACTTGGGAATACGCAGACACATTTATATTGGATATTGATACTTGACCAGATAAAGTCAGACCTGTCTTTTAAAGCAACTTTCAATACGACAGAGTTCTTTTTAAAATGGAAATTGTTAAAATTAGCTTATTGCCCGCTTACGTTCAAAAGTATTATAAAACGCATAAACAACTGACTGTGTCGTTTATTGACGCTTTAAAATTTTATGCTCGAATAGTTTTCGAGTTATTTCTGTTTGAGCGGATGCTTATTTGTAATAATTAGTGGACATCAAAAGGTGTCATTAATTTTATGCCGGATTTTGTATCGAAATTATGGATATTTTGTTCTCATCATTTGTTATACTGCGGTCAGACTGACAACACAAACCTCAAACCACACCACGGATAATGCTAATGGCGCTACTGTAAACTCTAACCTTAGTCTTTTATCTATGTAATAATAATAGTAATAGTAATTAATTGTAACTTGACTCAGAGACGACTATCAGGACGATAATTTGACAAGTCGTCTCGGCGAATGGTCTTATAGCGAAGAGCCAATGTAAGGCGAAGGTCTTATACCGGTCTTTAACGGTCTCAAAAGTTTTCGCTAGATGTCTGGATTAAGAGATAGATACAGGAGGAAGTCTGTTGTATAACTGTTATGTACATTGTTATGTATAAATAACATACAAGGTGATGATAGCGTATGCAAAAAATCCTTGAGTTCCTTACCATAGAAGCACACAGAGTAAGGAACTCTGAAGCTAAGAAGAACTTTGCAGTAACTGTTTTAGAAAAGTTGCAATATTGTCTAGAATTTTTCTTTACCCTATATTAATTTCGTCTTATCTATAATTCGCTATAAACTATAACTGAATGGTAAATGAGAAAACACGTTAAATTATTTAAAGAAAATATCGCCAATGTAAATTTAATGCAAATGAAACAAACATCGCCATATGTAACCGCTAACGACCGCCGCTAATTTAGTGAACTAATTAACAGTGCCGAGAACAGGCGAAATTCTGAGAATTCTCAACAAAAACTATTCACCAAAAGAAGCGAGACTTTACGAGACTATAAAAGGAAGTCACAAACTGGCACATAATTGCTTCTAGCGCCATTATGGTATTCCCTAAACGTACGCGGAATGCGAGTGGAAAAAATTAGGATTACCTATATCACACGTAAATAAGGGAGAGGTTTTATTGATGAGCGGAATTGTAAGCGAGTTGACAATATGGAAAATTTGTACTGTGATTTTGATTGTAGATACAGTACCGTAGTTAACAACAGTTACTAATTCAACAATTAGTTAAGTTAAGTTAGTTAGCAATTAATAATTAGGAGAAGAATGTAAATTTTTATCTAAAGCAGTTCTGCTTGAATTTAAAAAAAAATATATTGAATAGAATAAAGAAAATTATTTTGTTCTATATTATATGAAATTACTAGTAAAAAAATTAAGTCAATGCCGTCAGCTAGTTTTCGAGCATACCTACACAAACGAACATTATTTTTTTTTAATATATATAAGATAGACAAATTTAAATTTAGAATTTGAATAATTCAGACTCAATAAGTTATTTAATATGAAAACAGAATTTTTTTTCATTCGAAACCAGGAAAAATGTCTAAACTGGTTTCGGTTCCAAAAGCGTTGCTTTGGTTTCCAAAGCGGCCGAAGCGGCGATTTCATAAGAAACCGCTGTTCTATCGGTACTGTAAGCACACCTTTACTGTTGACTGTTGACAGTATGAAGAATGATCAAGGGCGGAGTGTGGCGTAACTTATGAACGAGTGTCAAAATACGGGGCTGTTTAGTCAACAAGTTTCTGCGTTAGTTTATATAATTATATTCGAAGAATACTTTAAGTTTAAGCAAGTTTATATTAAGTTTAAGTTTTTGAAACTTTGAAAAATATTTTTTAAGTTTTAGCAAGATTCTTAAAACATAAAATATAGCTACCTTTTATTTTATATTGATTTTTGAGTATTATTATTTTATCTTTTTACTTAATTATGTGGAGTCCCATACTAATGGTTTACCCATCTTCCAAGGAATCAACGAGATTGCGCCCAGGTTTTCACCCGTCATGGAATTTATTATTGTAGTAGTTATTGTAATATAATTTCTATTAATTACTATAGATATACTAATATACAGATAATAACAGACTATAGATTTATTAATATACAGATACTATACTAATATTATAAAGAGATTCGATTGTTTGTTTGAACTGTATAGTCTCCGAAACTACTGGACCGATTTGAAAATAATTTTTCACCTATAGAAAGAATACGTTATCAGGGAGTAACATAGGCTATATATAAGTTATGTACGCGACTTTTTTTAATATGACTTCATAATGAAAACGACATACCCCAAGGTATCGCCTATTCTGAAAGCGGAAGATATACTTCCTTGCTCACAAAACCGTCAAAGAAATAAAACTACACCAACAGGGGATAATTGATGGGGAAACGACGTCCCATTTCGTCAGCTGTCGTCCAAAGATGACATCTGAGATGACGTACAGAATTAGAATTTAATGCAGTTCCTTGTTTTTTAAAACAAATCGTAGACTAACGACCCATTGGATAATATTTCGTAGAGATAGATAGACAATTAAAATATATTATACTTATAAAATTGTTTATCCGGACTATCAACGTACAGCCAAAACCACTAAGTCTATAAAGCTGAAGTATGGATCATAGATAGGTTCATCCGCTAAGAAAGGGTTTTTGAAAATTTCAACAAAGGTGCTTTTTAGGCATCTATCTTTTGCTCCCGACTTCGTCCGCGCCCTTTTTTCGTATTTTATTTTTAGTACTTTTTTTGGATAAAACAAATTAATGTCGCTTTCCGCCGTACCTATGTCTTATTTTAATGCGGTTTTCACTAATGGCCTTTCCATTAGTGGTTTTTGTATAAAATTAAAAAAAAAATGAAGCCAGTAGCGGATCGAGCGTATAATTATTATACAATATTCGTAAATAAATATGTGATCTAAGTGCGTCCAAAATACATCCAAAATAACATTTACATTGACAATACTTATTTACATAATATAAGCTTGACTTTAAACAATATATTCAGACATGCAAGCAGTCCTAAATGTATTAGGTATTATTGTATATCCGTATTATTTTGTGTGACTGTTGAACACAATACATGCTCACTCCATTAGCAAGTCACGTCAAGTCACCACTATTGACAGATGATGCCATTTCGCCGGGAATCGAACCCAACACCGTTGGGGGAGCGTGCCTAACGATCCATATGATTTATTACTGTCATTACTGCAGTGGAACATCGAAACGCGAAATATGACAAGTACATTTAAAACGAATATGAATGCTAAAACTTATAGCCGAAGGTCTAGTTTAGTTTTATCTAGTTTTATGTACTTAAGGTTTCTTGTAGTAACAAAGAGGACTTTATATGTGGACAATAATTGCGTTTTTGATCTGTTTCCGCATCAATTAGACGTTTTCTTTATAATCTCATTGTTTTCGTAAACAACACGACCCGTTGGGTGAGTGGTAAGGGTGTTTGCCTTGTATTATAGGCGACGGTAGCCATCTACCATCAAGTGGACCGTCAGCCTGTTTGCGACCTCCACTTTTTTATGTTAAAGTCGACAAACAGGCTGACGGTACACTTGATGGATAGATGGCTACCGTCACCTGTAACACAAACAACGCCATAAGTGCTACAAGTGAGCTGCGGACCATAGAAGGATTAAGGATAAGGAATAAGAGAGGTATGCGGTAATGGGCTCTGGCATCCCTTACTCACTCACCGAAACACAAAAGCACATAATATTCTGTTATTTCACGGTGGTATTCTGTAAGGTGGTGGTTACTGCCGCCAGACGGGCTGCCCAAATGACTGCGAAATGCAGTGTGCCCTACCACCACATAAAAAATAACTTGGGTTTTCTTAAATAGTCGAGCATAATTTGGAAGCTAAATAGTCAAAAGCACTTTGTAATTAATTCGTCACATTTGGGTTCTGTTAAACTTTTCAATTTGAGTCGTTAAAGCTACGACATTCTTCACACGAACATCGTTTTACAATTGGCAAGTTTCAAGGAAGTGAGCTGTGAGTTGTGTCTTCTGTACTTAGCTTGGATATGTTCATGCAATTAATCAGCATTTACCTAAAATTTAAAATTTATTTTTTAAGAGAAAGAAAAGAGAACCAGTGTTATTGGAACTCTTGAAGCATGGGTTCTGAAGGTTAATAGGTTCTGAAAGAAGTAGATACTGATTTTTATACTTAGTGTTCGCTAACTGATCAAAATTCGGCCATAATTTCGAAGATGACAATAAAAACTGTTAAAAAATTAAATTTAAAATTTCCAATTGTTCAAAAATATAAAAATGGCTAAAAAACTGAAGTCACTGCAATGTCGTCGCAATATTATAGAATAATAGAAGTTGGTGGAGGCGCAATTTTATACAGCGTTTATCGATAGTGTTTTTAATTTTCAACCGACTTCCAAAAAAAGAGGAGTTTCTCAATTCGACTGTATTTATTTATGTTTGTTACCTCATAACTTTCAACTGGGTGAAACAATTTTAATTTTTTTTTTTATTGGAAAGCTAGAACTTTCCGTGTGGTCCCGTTTAAATTTGGTCCAGTTCTGACAATGGCATCCATGAGAAAACAGTTTGAAGTCGGTTTTTTTTGTTAAAAACAGATATATTTTTTATGTAGGTAAAGGTCGACAGGCTGTCTGTAGGTAAAGACAGACAGGCTGACGGTCCACTTGATGGTAGGTGGCTATATAACACAAGCAACGCCATAAGTGCTACAAGTGCCCTGCCGACCATAAATGGATTAAGGATAAGGGATAAATAAGGTTATGGCTTGTGTTACACATAAAAAGTATTCACAGTATTCCCATAAAAATCGTTTAGCTAACCAATAAAAAACTGGTTATAGATTAAAATGAAATACTAATATTGTAGGTTATGTGGATGTGGAATATTGCGACTTCCAATGTATTTATTGAAGGTCATATTTTCTGATGGTCTATCTTCCCATGTATTGGCATTTTTTATCATTTTTTAGCTAAAAAATGTCTCGTTTGTAAGACTCTTTGGCTACTTCTCGCATATCGCTGTCGTTACGCAAATATTACAATGGAGATGTCGCCAACTTTGTTTACCGTTTGATAATTTTATTAAATATCTCTGCGAAAATTAATTATGGAACAAAAAGATACTTGAGTTTCTATCTTAGATGTTTTTCTTTATGAATTGTTACTGTCGAGCCGAGCTACCAAGTTTCTGGAACTCTGCGCCAAAGTGCCAATTAATTATGTTTTGGAAATTGTTTCATAAATTTCCTTGTAAATTTATACAATAACGTAACACTCTAAAACTCTTACTTGAAATTTAAACTAGCATTTCCACTCGAAGCATAAGGTATTCCTATCACTATCCAATTAAAGACGTTACAAAGGCTTTTTATTGTAACCTGAGATGAAAGATTTAATTGTTTTCTTTTTTTTTTAAATTAATAATGGGTTCTTAAATCTTCGCTGCACGGCTAGATGCTATGAGGCCTAATTATGGAGCGAGCTCACCCAGAAGATGCCTATTCGATTCCCGGTGGGGTCAACTTTGGAAATTTTAATATAATTTTCAAAATTGACTCTTGAAAATTGGTCTGGATTTGAAAAGTAGTGGCAGGGCACACTACGTTTCGCAGTCATTTGGGCAACCTGTCTGGCGGCAGTAACCATCACCTTGCAGAATACCACCGTGAAATAGCAGCACTATTTGTGCTGTTGTGTTTCGGTGAGTGAGTAAGGGAAGCCAGAGCCCATTACCCCATCCCTCCCTTATACCTTATCCTTAATTCTTCTATGGTCGGCAGAGCACTTGTAGCACTTATGGCGTTGCTTGTGTTATAGGCGACGGTAGCCACCTACCATCAAGTGAACCGTCAGCCTGTCTGTCGACCTTAACATTAAAAAAAAATATGTGTATTTTCCGGTTAATATTTGTTTTCCGGTACATAATAACATTATTTACGAAGCAGAGATTAATTGGGTCAGCGGTTTAACTAATACAGCCAACCATGATATATTACTATGTATAATAATTTATTAGGTATTAATGGTCTCCTATTTAGTGGCTTGGCTTAGTTAGCTGTTGTCACAGAACTAATGAGGATTATTAGTACGGACGTAGTAATTTTCAATTAGTAACAGCTCTACGGTTTGAAGGTTGGTCGTATATCCCGTAGCCATAAATTTAGACTCGTTTGTTCATCGATAAACCCCTCTTTGTTGTCTCTGTCAGTCTCAATACTTTATGCTCCTCGCAAACGAAGTGCTTTACCATTAGAAGTTTCTAGATAGTCTCCACAAACTCAATATTGATAATACGGGTTACCTTTTCAACCGACGAAAAAACAAAAACGGAGGAGATTCTCAATTCGACGCGTTTCATACATAAATATAAAACAACTCCATAAAAAATGGAAACTTCTTCATTGTATTACCAAGCTATCTCTACTTAAAAGTATTATAAACAAATAATATGGATATTAACATGGAATATTACGTGTTTCCGCTTTTAATGACCCCTAAAAACTTATTCACATTTTTAAACAAGATTTATTGCCCCCTGTCAATATCAGATACAGCATGATGCGTCGTTTGTGAATCATAATTTACGTTTAACAAAAAAAAAACAATTTTAATATGAATCTCATTTTATAATAGGCTAGTTTTTGTACTAGCTGTAGGTTTCAGCTAGATTTTGTATTTATTTTGTACGCGACTTCGTCCGGCTAACTTTATAAAATACAGCCTATTTTGATCGCTGATAATGTAGCTATAAGTATAATAAGTCAAATTTTTAAAATCTGTCTCTAGTAGTTTTCGAATTTAGTCATTACAAACAAAAATACAAAAATACAAATCTTTTCTTTTTATAATATTAGTATAGAATCTATATCAACAATTTTTTTAATATCTTCAAAGAATTATTATCAAAGAAAGAAGAATAAGAAAGAAAGAGGAAAAATCGGGAAAATTTCTAAGAAAAACTTATTAAAGTTATTAAAAAATCTTATTAAGTTGCTTTTTTTAGAATCAAATATAATTATTATAATTTTAATAGAATTATAACTAGCTGGTGCTCGCGACTTCGACCGCGTAGAAAAGTATAAAACGCCATCTACCGTATTTTGGATAGATGCTATCTCCCGGGCCAAGCCGATAGTATTTACTTTTATTTTAGATTTCCCGTAGGAACCAAGCATTTTTCCGCGGTAAAAAGTATCCTATGTTCATCACGGATAATATCGGCTTCTAATTGTAAAATAATTTTTCAAATAGGTCCAGTAGTTTCGGAGACTATTCTATACAAACAAACAAACAATCAAATCTTTCTTCTTTATAATATTAGTATAGATTTAAAATACTTTTGAACTACTTTTTTTTTATATATATATATATTAAGGTCGACAGACAGGCTGACGTTCCACTTGATGGTAGGTGACTACCGTCGCCTATAACACAAGCAACGCCATAAGTGCTACAAGTGCGCTGCCGACCATAGAAGGATTAAGTATAAGGGATAAGGAAGGGAAGGGGTAATGGGCTCTGGCATCCCTACGCTGGCACTATACTACTGGCAATTTTTCTTCCATTCCCCCCAACAAAACAAAGAACATGTGTGCAAAAATGTGACCAGACTCCTATTGTAATCGCATTGTAGGGGTGGTAATAGCACATGGCAACACAGAGATAAACATTAATTGTTTGTTCCGTGACAATGTGCAGTCCCCTGTACAGTGAGTGTCTGACGCGGTAATATGATTTTTTTATTTATACACGCATATTACTTCGAGCCCGCATGACTGTGTTTTGTCAAAATATCTAATGTTATTATTAAGTAATAATCTTACTAATATTATAAATGTGAAAGTGAGTTTGTTTGTTTGTTACGCATTCACGCAAAAACTACTGAACCGATCACCATGAAATTTTGCATACACGTTGTCTGAGACACCAGAAAGAACATAGGGTACCTTTCATCGCGGAAGAAGTCGCGGACACCAGCTAGTATTAATTATAGTTTAAAAAAATTAATATATCTTCACACATTCCACACAGTACCATCTATAAGTAGGTGAAAAAATTATTTTTCAGCGCTTTCGATAACCAGACAGTAAAATATTACGTCAGTAGAAAAACGGAGACATTCAACTGGAATGCTTATTTTCTCTTGAAAGATATCTACGAATGGCTGCGAGATTTGGCTCGACTTCATCCACAAGTAATGGAACTCCAAGTTTTAGGAAAATCGGAGGGAGGAAAAGACATCTTAGCCGTGAAACTTGCAAAGACTAAAAATCCCAAGTTAATATTTAGAATAACACATACTTTTTTTACACATTCTACACAGCACCATCTAATTCCACACTAATCAACTTATGCTTGTATTATGGATACCAGACAGTTGATATACTACATAGATTACTTTTTTTTGTAAATACATACATATTATACGGAATGGTAAACTGCATGGAAATGGCTCCATTTTCTTGGATACACAAATTTATTCTTCTAACGAATTCATTTCTAGTATTACAACCCAGGCAACACATAGGCCAGATAACAGTATGAAATTCACAAATTATTCAGTTTAAAGCTTTGTTATAAGAGTATTAGAGCTGACAAGATAGGCAAATGCTGTATTGAATGATTTCTGGGCTATTATAACACTATGGGCTATTATGGGCTTCTTGTTGCTTATTCAGCGACTATTCAGCTATTATGTTGCTACTATACAGCTTAAAGCAATTTATTTTGTGCCCAATTTGCTTGAATAACGGCTGTTTAAATGCATATATTCAAAGAATATTCAGCCATTCTGTGTTGCTTGGCAACACTACAAAATTTGTAGTGTTGTAATACTAGAAATGAATTTGCACCGTATAATACGTGCAAATTGCAATCGTCTTATCTAAATAGTAATTGGTAATTTTAATGGACAAATGAAGTCAATGATAATTATTAATTACTAACAAAGTAAACAGATGGATCTTTGAGTTAAAGAGCTTTAACTTGACTCATTGAATTTATAAGTGCAGATTTTATGGTTTTCGTTTCATTTAATTTATCAAGTTTGTTAGAGAGATTTCATCCTTATAATTTACCCTAACTATGAATGCAATAAAAGTTAAATATGATATTAGAGAGTAGTTGCGGTAGATGTATACACTATGTGGTAACCCTAAAAAATAATTAGCATAATTCCCTTATTTTGATAACAACACATGAATTTGTTAAGCCTTGTAAAAAGTTGTTCCGAGGTCACCCCAGGGCTGTCGCTCTTGAAATTACAGGAACTAAAATTATATTAGTATGACTAAGCGATTGTCGTTTAAAGGGTTATTCTCAACTCGACCAAGTTAGTTATTTTATTTAATAGGTACCTACTAGCTTTTTCCGCGACATTTCATGAAAATATATGAGTTAATTATAACCCCTGACATCTTTATCGCTGTGATGACGACGATGGTGCTATCTTTTTTACAATTTTAGTCGTTTCCTAGGGAACCTAAAATTTTTTCAGCATAAAAAATCCTATTATGTTAATCCAGGTGGTCTGTTTGCCAGTTTTGATCCAAAACCGTTGACCGTTGAGAAGTTTTTGCATGAAATAGTAACAAACATCCATCCTCACAAACGTTCGCAATTATAATATTAGCTAAGAGCTCCATGTTTAGCTAAGAGGTGTCTTTTGAAAACCAAAGATTTAAATCGTTTAAATCTTTGTTGAAATAAAAAATATATATATATCCATAGATAATAATCGCGGTTGCCCATAAACCTCCCCACAATAAGAGTCGAATGAAGACTGAACCACATCGTCAAACACGTTGTGACTTGGTTAGTTTTAGGGGCGCGTCTGACATGACATATTAGGATTATTCATCACATCTCGTATGCCAGTGTACGCCTATTGTTTTAGTTGATTACCCCCGTGAACACGCCCTTAGAGACCAAAACGGCGGTTAACTAATGAGTGATAATTATTGTGAAACATTACATTGCCTTTTTTGTTTATTAACATTGGTGCTTTATTGTCCTTTCTAATCGACTTAAAAACAATAATAAATTAAATGAATTATTTTATATTAGGTAAAGTCGGGGAACGAAAACCTTCGTTAGTTTTCAAATTCATTCCTTTATCAAAATCATAGATTCTTAGTACCTTTTGAAATTAAAGCACTAAGCAGACAACTGACAATACGTTTGAAATGGAATTTTGGCATGACTGACAATTGCTCTGGTGCAAGCAAAAATCTACTTTAAGACTTTATACTTAGCGCCTCTTTCACCGACTGTCAAGTAGGCTAACTGTCATTTAAAGTCACCGGTAACCGGGGATAATGGAGCAGATATGATATACTTTTGTTTGTACAGTAAAAGTCCGAAACATTAAAAGGAAAATAATAAAAAAATCGCCTATCGAAAGATGCACTAAACTGAGCGCATTATTTAATAAAACATAAAATTATTCCTAAAAGTAAGTAATCAACACTTTACTTGTATAATAGTATAAATAGATTATAAATAGAAAATTAAATTGTCTAAAATCTTTAGACATACATAATTTATAATGTACTATGAGGAAGCCACTCAATGGATAGCAGCAGCAGGACGCTAGCAGGTTAAAGGAATGGTTCCTGAACACCGATGTCGTGTCATAACCTTCCCGCAGCCCATCAACTGCCGCGCTAGAAAGTCGTCGTCGTTAGATTATATATACTATGACATTAGTAAAAAAACAGATAGGCAGCTATATTGTTTGCAAAGTCAGTGTAAAAGATCTGCAGAGACGATTTACTTTGTCCCAATTAGACGGTCCACTGCGTCTGTAGACATTAAGAGGCTAGAATGATCTGTGAAAAAAATCTGCCCAACTCGAGTGACACGAACTTTTCCTATTAGTCGACGAAGGAAAGGTACATTTTTATTTAACTTCGTAATCCCAATGTTAAATGACATCTACTTAAGGAGATTTCAAACTTTCGCCATTTAACAGGCAATTTTAAGATATTTTAAAAGTGATTTGTTATTAAAAAATAATGAGAGACTCGAACGGATCTGAGTTTAATATCTTCGAGTCATAAAGTTATCGCGAATATTGATGGGAACTAATGGCGAAGAACCATAAAAAAAACTTTGTTTCCCACAAATTTTATCTACACTAATTAACCAAGGTAATTAAACTCATATAGCTTTACTATTATATCACTCATATTCAATAAAATAACATGTAATATATTACAATATTTTAACACCATATCGTTATGGGAAGCTTGCTAAAATAATCAGGAAAAATCGTATTGAAATTGGTAAAGCCCTTTCGGTGAAGCTCTAGATTCTTTTTTCAAATATTCCTTGAAACCCGAGGAAGGTCATTAAGATGACAAAAAATTAATAAATTACCTGGAAATACGTAAAAATTCTTTTTCTTTTTGTCATCCAAAGTTCCTAGTTGAAAATTCAAATAATTCAATCAAATATTGACTTGAAAAAGAAGCGCCAACGAAGTCACGGACATAAGCTAATGTTAATAATATTTGACGAAACGTTTGGTCTAGTGGCTAGTAACCCTAGCTGTTAACCAAACGGTCGCGGGTTCGAATCCCGCTAGGGGCAAATATTTATGTGTTAACATTTTACCTTTGCACCTTTTTTTTGAGTCGTGGATGTTTGTAAATATTTATAATATGTATGTATTTAAAAAAAAAAGTAATCTATGTAGTATATCAACTTTCTGGTATCCATAATACAAGCATTATTTGATTACTTGGGACTAGATGGTGATGTGTGGAATGTGTGAAGATATCGTTGACGTGTTTTGGTAGATATTTCGATACCAATCTATCTATACTTGTAGACAAACAAACAAGCCGAAATATTTCAGATATCAGAGTGGAGGTTCGGAATTTCTCGCTTCGCCCGAGAGAAACGCCTCGATGCAGCAACATGCCCAAATGTTTAACGTTACATGCAAAGTTTGGAGGGCGTTCAGAAACTCGAGTTGAGGAACTTCCATTTAACGATTACGACGCAGTTCCGGTACTACGAGTCTGGGACATGATTGTTTCATTAGGAGAAAATTGGAGTTTCCGCTAACCAGCCCCAGGTAGGTACTAGTAAGTATAGTTATGCGAACGAGCAACAGGCCACAAACTTTCTATGGAACTCTATATGGAATTAAATTCGTAAGATTCACATTCGTAGTCATTTTGGGCAGCCGTGAAACAGCATAATAATATGAGCTGTTGTGTTTCGGGGAGAAATAAAGGATGCCTTATCCTTAATCCTTCCACGGTCGACAGCGACGGCGATGGTGACGGTAACCACCTACCATCGGTCAAGTGGACCGTCAACCTGTCTATCGGTTACAAAATAAGCACATAAAAGTGTAATTAGGGAGTCATATATTATGAGCGAAGGTAGAACTCATTCAATCGAGTTTGGAGTTTACTTGAAGTAAATCCATTACTTCAAGTAAACTATTAGAATTAAGAATTATAAATTGCTAGTTTAATATTTAATCCATTCCTCGAGTTATACTTAGAAATATGTGTTGTAATTTCATATTCTTCTAGTAATCCTTACTAGAATATTATAAACGTGAATGTGAGTTTGTTTGATTGTTACGCTTTCACGCAAAGCCGATCACCATGAAATTTTGCATAGAGGATTTCCCAACGTTAAAACCACATATATGTTTTCTCATATATGTAAACCATTTATAATGTTTTCTCACACTCCCAAATTACACCCTGACGGAGCAGTCGTTACTGTATAATGAAATCGTAAATTTATGAATAAAATCCGTAGTAGTGGTTCAGTACTTTCAAGAGAGAGATTAAACATGGCATAAGTTTCGGTACTACATGAAACCGGTTATCGCTTTCAAGTACCTTCCTGAACATTAAAATTTTAAACAAATTACTTGCTGTTTCGCCGAAGTTGATACATTTACGCACAGGTGAGATGTAAAAATATAGTTTGTTTATTTATTTATTATTTTTCAGAATTTGGAAATTTATAGTGAGAAAAAATACAGGTAATAAAATGGTTGATTTACCTAATATTGCCATATGAAAATAGATAAAGAAATTCAATATTAATTATGTACCTACTCCCAGTTAATTTATGTATAAACTTGCAAGTTGCATGTTATTATTATTCGCGGGCAAACATTAGTAACTATCAATAAATAAATAATTCGCTAAATAATTACCTACAGTCATTTTAAAAATTTAGTCTTCATTCTCATCTTGTTGATAGAATTTCTTTGTACCTACTATTCGAATACGACAAACAAAAATAATTACTTTTACACTTTGCAAATAGATAAACTAAAAGATACCGGTCTCTTTGTGCAAAATTTTAGTTCTGGTTTTAAAATAAATTCTTCACGCCAGCATGAAAAAGATTCAAATTCAAAAGATTAAGAAATTTAATCAAGCAAATGGAACTGGCGAGTAAAAATACACGAAGAATTCAAGCTAATTAAAACATAAGTTGAATGAAAACAACAGAAAGTTTCTGCGCGAATAAGCTTTTGTGAATAATGTCGGAAAGTTTGTGACACTTTGGATTTTCTTTCTGTCTCTATCTTCATTTTGTCGATTTGTTACTTATAAATTAATATTAAAATAATATACAATGTTGGGCACATAGACATATATTTACAGCAAAAAATATTATATTTATTTTAAGCAAAAAAACTACCGTCTAGACTTATACTATACTATAACTTATACTATAGGTTTATAACGACTAGAAAGTAAAGACGTCTAGTCTTACTTGTCTTGATTTAGTCTTGATGCCATTCTTAAAGAGTAATTCTATAATCCATACTTCCATACTAATATTATAAATGCGAAAGTAACTCTGTCTGTCTGTCTGTCTCGTTTTCACGCAAAAACTACTGAACCGATCACCATGAAATTTTGCATACACGTTGTCTGGGACACCAGAAAGGACATAGGGTACCTTTCATCCAGAAAAAAAGGACTAAGTATTCTCGAGGGATCATATAAGAGCATAAATAATTGGGCCCTACTGTCGCATGGAGGCGCCATCGTTGTCACAGCGATATAAAATTACATGAGATGACATTACATTAGATGACATGAGATTTTGGTTTTGCAATATTCGTGAAAGTCCAGGGAAAGTTAAAACGGTGACAAACATAAATAATAAGTAACGGAAAATACTAAAAACGACAATTTAATTTTCCAATACAAAATGTTCCTAGCTGTGAAACATTATTGATGTATTTTGTCTAAAATTGTCACTTGGTTGTCAAATATTTATAGGTGCTTTCAGAATTTTGTTGTAGTATGAGGTCCGATCTCTAAGACCTATTTTTAAGATTTTTTTTCGGTAGGTAAGTGATAGTTGCAAAATAACGTTTGCCCGGGTCAAGCTACCATATATTTTCTTTTTCAACGCAAACGAAGTCGCGGGCACCCACTAGTAATTATTATAAATACACAAATTTGTTAAAATAATATTATTAAACTATTTTTGTTGCAATTTTTATTTATTATTTTTATTATAATTTTTTTGCATCATTTCTTAAAGATAAATAAATTGCCAAATACTGTAAACGGATCGGTGGTAAACAGTGGTAAATAGTTCAGATTACCAACCATAAATGTTACCAAAAAAAAATTCAAATGTTTATTTGGAAAATCAGAACAACTTAAAGATTATTAAGTTTATTAATTATATAATATTTTGTGTCATAATGTATCGTTACAGACAAGACACGTTGAGTACCTAAGTACCTACGATTTTTGCATTTTATGCTTTTCTCTTATCGGACTGTTCACACACCAATTGTTCGAGACCTACAGCGACATCTATTGGCGGACTGAGGCAGCGCGTGTGTCTTCTACCCCTCACGAATCTTTTGACCCTATGTGTACCCCCTTTTTTTTCTACCTCACATAATTACTAAAATTTTGTATTCGCCACATTCATTTTGATTCGCATTCAATTCGCATTGTAAATTTATAACAATTATACAAGTCGTTTACCAAAGGTCTAATTTTATTTCGAATCATCACCCAAGAAGCAAAAAGTCGACCAGGCTCCAACATATTGGTCTTCGAGCCGAATACGACCGTATCAACCGTTAAAGCGTAATCGGAAAGGACATCCACGGGTACAACACGCCAATTGCAGAAACAGTATCTACGAGCATCGCCCACGGCCGGGAGCTACCACGCAAGGCATCCAAGGGAACAGGAACAATCGCGCAGTTCTGGACATCGCAGTCAACATTTCCCCTAGAGGTGTCGGTGCTTGTGTCGTGTCGGGTTTGTGCTTTCAACTTTGAACTGTAAGTACATCTGCATTTCCACACAATTTCCAAAATGTCAAAGAGGGTCCAAAATGTCGAAGACGATACCCTCAGAGATTTAAAAAAACACAGAGGTTCTATTAAGGGTCGCCTTACAATTTTTAAAAATTACGTAGATTCTTTAGATGCAGAATTAACTCACAAACAGCACGCAGAGTTAAAATTGCGATTGCAAGGCGCTAAGAATTTATACAATGAATTTAATGACACTCAAAATAAAATACAAAATTTAATTCCCGAGTCTGAGTTCAAACAACAATTAACAGTAAGAGAAGCATTTGAAAATGATTATTACGATGTTATAGCACAAACCGAGTGCATGATAAGCGAGGATACTGGTGACAGGTCTTTTAGTAATTTTCATAGTTTTACATTACCTAATGTTAAGTTGCCCACTATTTCGTTACCGACCTTCGACGGCAACTATGAGCACTGGTTAGAATTTAGGGATACATTTTTAGCATTAGTGCATAATTGTAAGGAAATATCCGATATACAAAAGTATCACTATCTAAAATCGTCATTACGGGGCAGTGCAAACCTTGTTATCAGTTCAATCGAATTTTCAGCACAGAACTATAGTATTGCTTGGGATTTATTAGTCAATCGCTATAATAATAACAGACTGTTAGTACACAATCATGTGAAGTCTTTATTTGGCATACCAAATGTAAATAAAGAGTCTTCAGGGTCAATTCGAAATCTTATTGACACTGTACTAAAAAATATTCGCGCATTAAAA
This sequence comes from Synanthedon vespiformis, assembly GCA_918317495.1. Lineage (NCBI taxonomy): Eukaryota > Metazoa > Arthropoda > Insecta > Lepidoptera > Sesiidae > Synanthedon > Synanthedon vespiformis. The sequence goes on from OU906962.1 coordinate 1,699,385, forward strand.
TTACTCGGCGAACCCACGGACCAATGGGATACGCTTATTATTTACTTAGTAGTTTCCAAATTAGATTCAGCTACGGAACGTGAATGGGAACGGTATAAGAGCACGCTTTCGCCATCTTACGATTCTTCAGAAAAAATAAAATTAAGCGATTTAATTAAATTTTTGAGAAATAAAGCGGATATATTAGAAACATTATCAGTTACTCATTCAAAACCACATTCATCACATTCCGTCAGTCACGCATACAGACGCCATTCATCATACGAACAAACGCATTCAAAGGTACACTGCAACGTAGTAGGTAATAATAATTTAAAACAGCTTCAGCGGCCTACGCGCACGAAAAACTGCATAATGTGTAACGGGAATCATCCATTATATTCTTGTACTCAGTTTGTAGCTTTAAATTTACACGATAAACTTAAATTTATAGAAGAGAAGCATTTATGCGAGAATTGTTTACATTTCGGTCATTCGGTAAGTGATTGTCGTAGTGGTACATGCAGAAAATGCAATAAAAAACATAATTCATTAGTTCATCGTGAAGCGAGCGATGCGAGTACGGAGAACCGCGCTGTTTCGTTGTTAGTTACAAATGAGGCACACAAAGATGCGCGCCCTACACACACTCATACGCAGCCCGTATTGTTATCTACTGCAATCGTTCAGGTGAAAGATAAGGACGGCGTTTTTCATAAAATTCGTGCATTTTTGGATAACGGGAGCGAACTCAGCTTGATTTCACAATCGCTGAATAATAAATTAAAACTTAATACATTACAGTCCACTTTGCAAATACAGGGAGTTGGTAATATCATCACTAAAAGTACGCAAAGGTGCAACATAAACCTAAAATCGGTATGCGGCGCATATTCCACACATATCGAATGTTTAGTGTTGCCACATATAACATCAAATTTACCATCGGCGATAAATATTAAAATAAATAAATTTAATATACCTACGCGCATTCAACTAGCCGATCCTAAGTTTTACGAATGTCAGCCTATTGACATGTTGATAGGGGCAGATCACTTTTGGGATCTTTTAGAAGACGGCAGAGTCCGTTTATGTAATGGTCCTTATCTACAGAATACAAAGCTGGGTTGGATAGTGTCCGGTCCCATTTTTAATTATGTTAAGGTACCATCGACAACAGCATCCTGTAATCTAATAACAGCTGTAGATTCGCGCAACACAAATACAGCTGCAGACACGCAAAATATAGACGAGTTATTACGCAAGTTCTGGGAGCTCGAGGAGGTGTCTCGTTCTTCAAAATCCACAGATTCGCGCAGTAGAGACGAACGAGTATGCGAAGAGCACTTCTTGCAGACAACGACGCGCAATGCTGTTGGAAGGTTCACCGTTCGCATGCCGTTAAAACAATCACCAAAGGCGCTAGGTGATTCTTATTTGCAAGCCGAAAGACGTTTTTTAGCATTAGAAAAACGTTTAAGGCACAATGCTGCTTACAAGCAGTTATACCAAGAATTTATCAACGAGTACATAAAATTAGATCATATGACTCGCGTTACGTCATATGGTAATCCACATTACTTCGTTCCTCACCACGGTGTGTTTCGCGAACACAGCAGCACGACGCGACTTCGCGTAGTCTTCGATGCAAGCGCAGTATCATCTAGCGGGGCTTCGTTAAACGATCTACAACTTATTGGCGAACCACTACAGGGTGACCTACTCTCAATTCTTTTGCGATTTCGTGAAAACAAATATGTCGCCTGCGCGGACATCGAAAAAATGTACAGACAAATTGAGTTAGCACCTGACCAACGCGATTTATTGTTGGTCCTCTGGCGAGATAATCCATCCGAAGAAATCGGAATCTACCAATTAAATACTGTCACTTACGGCACCTCATCTGCACCATTTTTGAGTTGTAGGTGTTTGAAGCAGTTGGCACATGAGTCTGATATTCCCGAGATCGCGCAAGTTATTCAAAATGATTTTTATGTTGACGATTTGATTTGTGGTGGGGATGATATAGCAAAGTTAAAATTCGTCTGTCAAGAAGTAACAAAAACCTTGAAGAAGGGATGTTTTTCTCTTCGTAAATGGGTTTTTAATTTTGATTACGATATTTCATCTTCCGATAATATTATAAGGGAATTATCCCTAGGTGAATATGCCCATAGTAAAACACTGGGCTTGGGTTGGCATAATAAATCCGATATTTTACATTTCCATACGCAATATGATAAAACGTGTCAACTGCATCCAACAAAACGTACAATATTATCGGTAACGTCTCAGATATTTGACCCGTTAGGATTATTGAGCCCTACTATAATTCTAGCTAAAATTGTCTTACAAAAAATTTGGCTATTGCGCGCAGACTGGGATGAAGAAGTTCCTAACGATATAGCCCAAGCGTGGTTTAAATTTGTGAATAATCTGTCACTACATCTCAAACAAATAAACATTCCTCGTTATGTCTCTTGTGATAACGCAACATGTAAAGAATTGCACATATTCACAGATGCGTCGCAAGTGGCATATGGCGCGTGCGCTTATATCCGTAGTACCAACAGTAATTCCGTTCTTTTGGTAAGATTGTTATACGCAAAAGGGAAGGTTGCACCGCTAAAACCTTCAACCATACCTAGATTGGAGTTATGTGGAGCTCTGCTGGGAGCTCGACTTTATTCTAAGATAGAACAATCTTTTAAAGTTAATTTCGAAAAAGTAACATTTTGGACTGATTCTACCATAGTGTTAGGTTGGTTACGCATGTCCCCCAATTTACTGAAACCTTTTGTGCAAAATAGGGTTGTAGAAATACATGAGCTGACACAAAATTATCCTTGGCGTCATGTTAAGGGGAGAGACAACCCTGCCGATCTAGTTTCACGTGGCGTGCACTTAAACGAACTGAGTGAATCAACTATTTGGTGGAACGGACCGCCATTTCTTTATGAATTTAACTATGACGATTCATATAATATTAATATGCCGCCTATAGATTTGCCCGAAATAAAGTCTAATATTCTGAATGTTTACTTAGCCAAACAAGTGACTCATGACTCGCTGTTTCCATTTTCCAGGTTCTCCCAGTTCGGTCGCATGCAGCGCGCCGTCGCCTATGTGCTAAGATTCTTACATAATACGCGCAACAAAACAGCACAACGGCACGGTGCGCTCACTGCGGACGAGCTGGGTGAATCTGTCATCACGCTGGCGCGCATTTCACAGCGAGAATCATATCCAGATGAGTATCATAAACTAATAAAAGGTAAAAGGTTAGAAGGCAATCATAATTTGTCAAAATTAAATATTTTTGTCGATAATAGGAAACTTTTAAGAGTGGGTGGTCGCATAATTAATTCAATAACTTTTAATTTTGATAAAAAACATCCCATTTTGTTATCGACTAAACATCATTTTACTTTATTGTTGTTTAGAAATCAACATAATGAATTAATGCACGCAGCACCACAACTACTTTTATATTCGTTAAGGGAAAGGTGGTGGCCAGTAGGTGGTAGAAATTTGGCTCGAATGGTATATCACAATTGCATTATTTGCGCGCGAATGCGAGCCAAAGTCACTCCACCGATCATGGGTAACTTGCCACAAGAACGATTGCATCCAAGTTTTGCTTTTGAAAAATGTGGTGTAGATTATGCAGGACCAGTGCTCATACTAAACCGTAAAGGCAGGGGCGCTAAAACGATAAAGTCCTATATTTGTTTGTTTGTATGCTTTATTACGCGGGCAATTCATCTCGAATTGGTTAGCGACTTGTCATCGGATGCTTATTGTCTTGCACTTAAAAGATTTATTTCACGTCGCGGAAAACCATCAGAAATACACTCAGACAACGGACGAAATTTCATAGGATTGTTTAAAGATTTTTCTAATTTTTTAAATACTTGTTCAGAAAAAATTAAAGATTTCGCCTTTAGTCAAAATATAAATTTTAAATTCATACCCCCTTACGCAAGTCATTTTGGAGGTTTGTGGGAAGCAGGTGTGCGTAGTTGCAAGCACCATCTACGACGCGTTGTAGGCAACGCTCACCTAACTTACGAGGAATTTAATACGGTTTTAACGCAAATTGAAGCCGTTTTGAATTCCCGTCCTCTCAGTCCCATGTCAGCGGATCCAGAAGACCTGCTGCCGCTCAGTCCTGCACACTTCTTGATTGGCCGTCCGCTAACGGCTCCAGTTGGCGAAGACTTGGACGACAAGCCAGCTCATTTGCTTACCCGGTATCAGCGAATAGAACAAATTCGTCAGCAATTCTGGTCGAGGTGGTCCAAAGAATATATTTCCGAACTTCAATTGAGAACGAAATGGAAGGAGCATAAAGATGACTTAGCAGCTCAGACCTTGGTTTTGTTGAAGGAGGACAACCTGCCACCATTAAAATGGGCTTTAGGCCGAATTATCAAAACTTATCCAGGCACAGACGGAGTTTCAAGAGTCGCAGATGTAAAAACAGCCAAAGGCATTTATCGCCGCGCCTTTTCAAAAATCTGTGCCTTACCGCTTTTCGACGAATTGAAAGTATAATGGGATACTTCCAAGGCCGGGAGTATGTTCACACACCAATTGTTCGAGACCTACAGCGACATCTATTGGCGGACTGAGGCAGCGCGTGTGTCTTCTACCCCTCACGAATCTTTTGACCCTATGTGTACCCCCTTTTTTTTCTACCTCACATAATTACTAAAATTTTGTATTCGCCACATTCATTTTGATTCGCATTCAATTCGCATTGTAAATTTATAACAATTATACAAGTCGTTTACCAAAGGTCTAATTTTATTTCGAATCATCACCCAAGAAGCAAAAAGTCGACCAGGCTCCAACACGGACAATGGAAACAATATTTATTACACCTTTATCTCTGATTAGTTAAAATATCAACTATTGGTAACCACAAAAAAGTATAATTTATTGTAGTCAACCGACAGACTCGACACGTGTATACGAAGAAAGATGATTGTGTTCAAGGCGACAATTGGTTTGCTATTAATTTTACCATTTTTCGCAAACAGTGAGAAGAGAAGTTATGAAAATTACAAAGTATATAAGTCAGTTACAAGGACCGAAGAACATGTGGATTTTTTCAATGATTTAAAGAAAACAAATAACAAATTGGATTATTATTTCTGGGAATCTGCTTCTCACGTCGGTAGTACTGTTAAAATTATGGTGTCTCCAAGTAAACATGAAGAATTTACTGAATTAGTTAAAGACCAAGGTTTAGATATAGAATTGATATTTTCCAACGTCCAACAGTAAGTAATTTAACAATTTAATTATTTCTAGCGTAGAGAATATTCCGGTAAATTTTATTTGAAAATAAATATAATATTTTTCATTAACTGTTAAAATTTAAATCACATTAAGTATATAGAGATAGAAAAATCTAACGTCGAGTTCGAGATAAAGTCACAACCAACACACAATCTCGCAGTAAAAATTGACACAAAATATTACTTACGAAGTATAAATATTTCTATAATTTCAGACTGATTGATGACCAATTAAATCCTTCTTTGAATACAACAAATTCGCGCTCAAATATTAACACAAGGAATACTCTTGGTTCGATGTCTTGGGATAGGTGAGTACAATGTTTTGATACAGAGTGAAACGGTTCTGATACAAGGTTCTATTAGATTGATGGCTAATGAGTAAAATACTAGAAATTGTTATCTATATACTAATATTATAAAGAGGAAAGATTTGATTGTTTGTTTTTTTTGTTTGTTTGTATAGAATAGGCTCCGAAACTACTGGACCGATTTGAGAAATTATTTTACCATTAGAAGCCGACATTATCCGTAATGAACATAGGCTACATTTTACCGCGGGAAAATGCTTCATTCCTACGGGAAATCTAAAATAAAAGTAAATACTAGCGGCTTGCCCCGGGAGATAGCGCCATCTGTCCAAAATACGGTAGATGGCGTTTTATACTTTTCTACGCGGACGAAGTCGCGAGCACCAGCAAGGGAATAAGACTGACTCCATTTAATATGTCGTTTTAAATGTCAGGACATTGTCTTTTCCCTGTAATTTAACATGTAAAAATATTTCAGATTCCATCCCCTTGATTCTATTTACAATTGGCTAGAGGAAATAGAACAGCTCTATCCCAATATCGTGACTGTGTACGATATCGGGAAGTCTATTGAAGGCCGTGACATTAAATTCGTCAAAATTGACTACAGACCAAATGACAGAGGTGATTCCCCCCTTATAGCAGTCATAGAGGCAGGTATACACGCAGCCGAATGGATAGGTCCTGCTACAGCTACCTGGATTATAAAAGAATTATTGACAAGTGAAGATACTGCCGTCAGAGAGTTGGCTGAACGTTTCGAATGGCACATCATGCCAGTAATGAACCCTGATGGCTACGTTTACACGTTTTCAAATGTAAGGATGTGTTGAAGTTTAGAAATTAGTAAATATTTTTATATTATTCCAAAATCAATTAGTTATTAGTCATAGTAGAGAGAGAAGACGGCATATCGACTTTTGTATTTATGTGATATAGGAAGGTATAATCAGGGTATAATCGATATTTTTCATTTTATTTTGTATTTTCCTTCACTCAGGTACAGAGGTAACTGTAAATAATTGCGCCTAGCAGGTTTCGAACCCGCGACCGTTTGGTTAACGGCTAGGTTTACTAGTCACTAGACCAAACGTGTCGCTTAATTACATTAGAATACCATTGATTTTTAGGACCGCTTCTGGAGAAAGAATCGCAATCAAACTAATTACATGGAATGTCCGGATGGTGATCATGACATGAGTAACGGGATTGACTTGAATAGAAATTTTGATTTCCGTTGGATGAGTAAGACTTTTCGCATAAATATCTATATTAATATTATAAAGAGACATTATTTGTATGTTTGTAATTAATAAACTCAAAAACTACGGGACCAATTTTAAAAATTCTTTCACCTATAGAAGGCTACATTTCACTGAGTAACATAGAAGCTATGTTATATCTATACTAACATAAAGAGGAAACATTTGTTTGTTTGCATTGAATAGGCTCCTAAACTCAGTAGTTTAGGAGCCTATTCGGTCCAGTACCGATTTGAAAAATTATTTCACATGGGCTATATTTTATAAAGTAACGCAGACGAAGTCGCGTGCAATAGCTAGTAATTTTTAAAGTTACTCAGACGAAGTCGAGTGCATTTTTTCATAAACAATAACGCATGTCTTGAATTTTGCTCTTAAGAATTGCATGCCTTTTTTATTTTAATGTATATATCTTATAAAAAGGTGTTAATCATAGGAGTCTTTGGTTGGACTCTTCAATATTTACTTGGTTGGTCTATTTTTAGATGAGGGCACATCAACAGATCCCTGTGATATCTTTTTCGGTGGACTAGGTCCTTTCTCCGAGCCCGAAACCAGGGCCGTAGCAGACTATATTTTGCAGTTAAAAGATCAAGGAGAAATGATTTATTACATCTCATTTCATTCGTACTCACAATTTTTCTTGCTGCCTCACGGCCACCTTACAGGAGAGGCTAGATTGGAAATTGGAAATTTTGGCGATTTGGTAACTATTGCAACACATATTATTCATGTTTGTTATGAACAAAATAAAAAACAAAAGACAGCAAAAAAATTGTGTGGTAAAAGCAGCTCGCAGAGTTTATATTAATTCGATGGGTAAAAGTAATATACTAATATTATAATATAGAGAGAAGATTTGTGTGTAAGAATTTTCAAAGCTACATTTAATTTTGAAAATAATAACATAGGCTAATTTTATGTCTGTCTGTCTGTTCGCGATAAACTCAAAAACTACTGCACCGATTTTCATGTTGTTTTCACCAACGGATAGAGTGATTCTCAAGGAAGATTTTAGTATATAATTTACAAAGTTACGCGGGCGAAGTCGCGGCAGCAGCTAGTAATTTATAAAAATCAAATGTCGTGCGTTAGTCTCGCAAAATAAATTAGGAATTGGTAGACCGATTTTAATTCGGTTTTCACTTAAGGATAAACGGGGAAGCTAGGTTTGTGTATAACAATTTCCCTCAGGAGAAGTCGGGTGCGACTAGTCACTATGTAATATATAAAAAAAATTACAGTTTTTATATACCTACTTGAATTATATTTTATTTCATTGTAATAACTAAGTACGAGGTTTGCCTAAATTTGTTTTTTTCCAGATTCCTTTCATACTTGACCTAATCCAGCAGCTTAGCAGTCGCTATTAGAACTAGATTAATGTTTTACAGCTTAATTAGATTAAAGCGTACACTTTGTTATCTTGCTTTGTGATGTCTGTAATAAAAATATCTTCTTACAGTACGAAATATCCATACGAAGCGCTGATAAGGCGAAGGAACGTTATGGAACTGAATACGTTGTAGGAACTCCGCCAGAATTACTTTGTACGTATATTTTTATACGTACAATTTATTTTATGATTAACTAGCATTCTTCTTTTTTATTGTGTGCTAGAATATTTATTTAAACTTCAGTGCTAAAATATTTTTTCGGCAGTTGTTTTTATTTTTATTATTTTAAGATCTCCCAGGAACAGTACCTAGGTACTTACTTTTTTCTGAATTAAATAGAAAAGGCAATGTGATAACGTCTCGAGTGAAAATTGTGTGATATATTAATATCATAGTCATATAATAAAAACCTTTGTTATCTATTTTTATGCTAGATGTAACAACCAGTCGGATTTGTAGATTTTCAAGAAATTCTTCATTTAAGTAAAAAAAAATTTTCAAGAATTTGAATTCTTAGGAAGGTTCTATGCTGTTTAAGATATCATTAATCATCAAGAGCCGAGCAAAAATCAAAGGAACACAGCCAGTTGTTAATATTATGTGTAACTAAAATAAAAATATGCTCAAACAATTATAATCGAACTTTATGAGAAATCTGTATCGCTGTGACGACAGTGGCGCAATTTTTTTAATATTTTTTATTTAGACGAAGAGTGGTTGTAAAGTGAAAATATCTTCAAAATAAAATAGCTTTGTGTACTATTTAGGACTGCAACTCAGTTAAATTGTTATATACATGTAATTTTTAAGTAATCATGTACATAATTGCTCTGTTTGTACACTTTATCAAATAAATAAATAAAACATTAAAATATTATAATTTCAAATCGAAGCATTTTACACAAGTAGGTACAATTTTTCATACAAAACAGAAAAAAATCAATACTATAATAATATATTATGCATACAGTGTGACAATGTCTAAGTGACTATTTTAAGATTTTTAAGGTTGTATATCTTCAACAATACCTCAGGAACCTAACATTTTTCCACAAACTTTCGCATAATATATAATAATAGCAGTACATAATGCATGTATCACTTGTTCTAGATGCTGTGAGTGGGACAAGCTTCGACTGGGTTAAAGATTTGGGTGTACCATTATCTCTGGCAATGGAGTTACGCGATGATGGCTTCTACGGATTTTTCTTACCGGCCGAACAAATAATTCCCAACAACGAGGAGTACATGGACATTCTCTTAGAAACGGATAATGTTGCTAGACTGTTAGGATATTATTAGATATTATGATATCACAATGTCTAATAATAATTAGCTTGAGTAGATTAACTTTGAATATTGTAATTTTTTCCAGATCATTCGAAATTCAGATCGTTTTGAGTAATATTTTTCTTGATTTTTCCTTTATAAAGTTCTCAAAGCCAGTGCTTACCTATTCTATATCTATAACTGTCTGTTTCTCCTCAAATTTGTTCTAAACCACCCAACATAATATTTTGATACGGAAAGTCAACAATAGAGGCATTATGAAACAAATTGCAAAATTGTAAAAATTGTAATTTTTTATTTTATATAAAAAGCCTTATCATAGAAACCTATTAAATGTAACCTTATACAATGTTATGTAAATAAATTCATATAATGTAGATATACTGTAGATATAAGTAAATTACTTATAAGAGATCTTGCCAGTAAGATAAGTAAGAATTGGTAATTGTAAAATAAATTTTGAGTAATGTAATTTGCTGTAACTTCTGATATTGATTGAGACTTAAGAATATTGTATATAACCATATTTATTACCTGATTTTTTATGTACAGTTTAAATCATTTTGTTCTACTTTTATTATAATACCTTACCTAATAAAACGAAACAAAACAATATGACCCGCAAAATTATTTCGCATTATTAGATATTTTTCATGGTATTTAATGGTCCGGAAAAGGGCGGAATGAAATTTATTATTCGACTATAAATCTGTTCAAATTGGGATACAAGACGCGGCACTTAGCGGAGATTGGTCTAACAAATATTCTAGAAGAAAGTTCTGTTTTTGTACTTATTATTAAGCTTATTGGAATTTCTCGTAAGAAACTTTGTTAGCCATATAAAGCAATCTGGGTTAGGTATAGTCTGCAAAGCAGCGAACTTGAATGCAAGCAAAAATATTTCGTTTATGCAGATGCGTTTTTCGCTTTTGAAAAATCACTTTTGAAACTTTTTCTAACATTTTTTGTTATAATTTTTATGAAATACTTATATATTTTTTTAAAAAAATTCTGTAATCTCTAGGTACTGATTACAGTATATAAATCTTCTTAATATATAAAAGGCGATGTGTTTATGTATGTCTCCGTATATCTCCTATAGACTCCAAAAACCACTGACAACCAATTTTGATGAAACTTTCAGACAATCTTCAGACTAGTGTAACGGGTGTTCCTGTGAAGTTTGGTAGCGATCTGTTGCGGACGAAGTCGCTGGTAAAAACACTACTTAGTTGTTTTTAAAACAGCAAGTGAATCAGTCAGTATATATTTTTTCTAAATACAGAATATGGCTGAACAGGAACTGGCTGATACACATAGGACAATCAAAACCCAACATAATATTAAATTTGTCGCAATCTTATCAGAATGAATCGTGAATAGGCTGTACTATAAATATGACTGTCTAAGAGACCGCACAAAGGACAAGTGGTCACCGTGTCCCTAATAGCAGGATAAATTTATGGCCACACCATAAATCAGTAAGGACCCGACTTTACATACACTCGGATAGTTTATGCGGATGAACATTGAACAACCCAGATTTTATTATTCATTTGGATTCAGTATTACCATTCATATATTTTTATGAGTTGGCTATAAAAGATGTGGATCACATACGGGGTCGTAAATGTAATTATTTTGGTTCACTTATTTAAAAACAACATGAACATGTATTTTTTTATACATATCTTAATACTAGCTAGTGCTGGCGACTTCGTCCGCGTTCTCTATAGCCTATAGCCTTCCTCAATAAATGGACTATTTAATAGAAAAATATTTTTTCAATTCGAACTAGTAGTTCCTGAGATTAGCGCGAACAAACAAACAAATTCTTCAACTTAGATTATTGGTATAGATATAAAAATTACGTGTCACAATGTTCCTCCTAAATTACTGAACTGATTTTGATCAAACTTCGTAACTATCTGTAATTTGGTCCAACTTAAAAGATAGGATATATTTTATAAAGTTATGCGAGCGAAGTCGCGTGCCTCAGCTAGTATATTAATAAAACTTTACAGACAAAAAAACGGAGTAGTTTAAGAAAATGGTTCTATATTGGGAATATAAAAAAAAAAAATTACGCTGAAATGTCACTTAAATACAAAGAGCATAATATGTTCAAAGAATAATGCATAGAATATTATATAATGTCAACATAATGTCAACATGTCTGCAAAAAAAATTTAATGGAAAACGTCGAGTCAAAAATGTTGTTAAAAATATTTATTGTGACAATAATTTCATTAACTTATTGCAATTTTGTTTATGGGAGAAAATATGATAACTATACACTGTACAACATATGTGCAAAAGAGATTGAACATTTGGAGTTTTTGAACAATTTGGAGAAACAAAAATATCTGGACGTTAAGTTTTGGAGTAAGCCAAAGAAGCTGCATGATCAAGTTCAGTTATTGGTTAGTCCAACTGACAAAGAATTACTCGAAGAGAGGATTGAGCATTTTAAAGTGCCAGCAGAAATTCTACTACTTGATGTCCAGAAGTAAGAACAGTTTTCCTTCTAGAGAAAATATTTTTAATATGCACTAGCTATTGCACGCGACTTCGTTCGCTTAACTTTATAAAATACCAACTGGTGCCCGCGACTTCGTCCGCGTTGAAAAAGAAAAAAGTAGCCTATCATGTGTCCCGTACGTCTAAATGTTTATCTACCAAGTTACATGAAAATCAGTTAATTCGTTTAAGGGCCACTGTCCACGGCAGCGTAGCTTCATAGACGCGTATTCGTCATTATACGCTTAAAATGACGCCTGCTTGCAGCTTCCATACAAAACCGTACTACTCTGTCGACGGAGCGGCAACGTCGCGCTCGCGTCGCTGCATGCAGGCGTCATGACGCCTGCCGTACCGCATGTCATACGCCGGGGCGTACATACGGTTTTGTATGGAAGCTGCAAGCAGGCGTACACTAAGCGTATAATGACGAATACGCGTCTATGAAGCTACGCCGCCGTGGACAGTGGCCCTAAGAGTTATTGAGGAACACTTACTCGTATATACATACAATACTTAACACTTACAGATTTATTATTAGTATTGATTGATACTTAGTCTATCTTACTCGCTGATAATGTAGCTTTCTATAGGTAAGAGGGTTTTCTGTGTCGTTGCTTGTATTTTATAGGTGATGGTAGCCATCTACCATTAAATGGATCTGTCTGCCGATCTTAGCATACAATAAAGTTTTATCTTTCTTTCTTTGACGTAGTTTTCTGCTTTCTTATTGTATCGTTCGACGACACGTTTAAAAGAAAGAAAAGCAATAAGTATAAGTCGGAATGCGTTTGGTCTAGTGGCTAGTAACACTAGCTGTTAACCAAACGGTCGCGGGTTCGAATCCCGCTAGGAGCAAATGTTTAAGTGTTAACATTTTACCTTTTTATTGATGTTTGGTATTTATAATATGTATGTATTTACAAATAAAAGTAATCTATGTAGTATATCATATCATCTGTCTGGTATCCATAATACAAGTCCATAATTTCTTTCTTAATCCTAAATTTTTTTACAATATAATTATACAAAAACAATAAATATTATAAAAAAATTTAAAACTAGAAGTAGCGGGGGCCAGTCCCAATTATTTATAATTTTTTTATTTATTATTATCTTTACTGAGAATTTTGTTTCAGAGCATTTGATAATCAAATAACGCAACAATACCATAAATCACAAATCGATACTTACGTTTGGGATTACTATCATAGCTTTGATGACATTTACAATTGGCTTATTGATATTTCTATGAAAAATTCAAGCAAAACCATTTTTGAAATAATAGGCAGATCGAGTGAAGGACGAGATATTTGCGCGATCACCATCAATCCAAATAAGGATCTAAGTACAGTTATTGTTGTTGGTGGCGTACATGGACACGAATGGATATCGGTTGAATTTGTTACATTTTTGATTAAAAAATTAATACAAGCGGAGTTTTCCCAAAATGAAAAGTTATTGGGTATCGCTTCGAAACACACTTGGCACTTGATTCCGGTCTTGAATCCTGACGGCCTAAATTACACTATGAAGAGTGTAAGTAACATTGAAATAAACTATAAATAATGAAAAAAAAAAAAAAAAAAATCCACCTGTTAAAAGTTTTTTTTAAGAATGACATTGCCCTGTCATTTAAAAAAAAACATCCAAATTTCCGACTTTAGGGCATAAATTTTGCAAGAAATTTCTTTCAAACAAATCTTGTCCTGATCTTATTTTTATTTATTTACTAGCTGTTGCGCCCAAGTAACTTTGTAAATTATATACTAAAACCACTCTATCCAATGGTGAAAACAACATGAAAATCGGTGCAGTAGTTTTTGAGTTTATCGCGAACTGACAGACGCGGCGGAGGATACAACGAATGTGTAAGGATAAGGATATTTTGATAATTGTATAGACTTTAATAAAACAAAATTAGATGGCCTTGATTGTTTAAAGGAACTACATATTACGGATATTGCTGATTATGATTTAAAAATTATATAAAGTTCTACCAAATAAACCGAAAACGAATAACCGCGATCATCATAAAATTTCCCACTAGCTGGTGCTCGCAACTTCGTCCGCGTAGAAAAATATAAAACGCCATCTACCGTATTTTGGATAGATGGCGCTATCTACTTGGCCAAGCGGTTAGTTTTTACTTTTATTTTAGATTTCCGTAGGAATGAAGCATTTTCCCGCGGTAAAAAGTAGCCTATGTTCATCACGGATAATGTCGGCTTCTAATGGTAAAAGAATTTTTCAAATCGGTCCAGTAGTTTCGGAGCCTATTCTATACAAACAAACAATCAAATCTTTCCTCTTTATAATATTAGTATAGATAAAATTCATTACTATTTTACATTCATTGTATGTATATGTTCATAAAATAATTATATTTTCATAAAGGATCGGCTTTGGAGAAAAAATAGAAGACTTACTAGTGCAGCTATAGGCGTTGATTTGGACAGAAATTTTGATTTGAGCTTTTGCAGTAAGTCTTGATTAATATTTAAATTAATAGCAAGTACGAAACTTTTGTACTGATATACATTTACATTCTTATAAACATTCACTTTGAACATAACATAACATGTGAGTATGATTATAATTATGTTTCCAGAACACGATTCGAGCAGAAATCCAGGCGATGATTATTATTGCGGTCCCGAACCATTTTCTGAACCCGAGACCAAAGCGCTCGTGAATTTTATAACAAAAAATCATAATAAATTAAAATATTATTTCGCTATCACTGCATACGGAGAGAGATTTGTGATCCCTTATGCCGATAGAATAAGACACATTGAGAATTTCTCTGAAATGGTATGTTATGTTTTTACATTGAGAGTTTAAATTTTAATAACTAATACAACTGGTAGTGGTCCGTAAGCCAGGCACTAATTTCGTCAATGATTTCCTCTCAGTCCATAATTTGTAAAATGCCTGAGAGATTTGTATCATGATGCGTTGTGAACGGCAGCTGCGGCTCCGATGGTGGGTTGAGTAGTGGTAGCCCGTTACACTTTCAGAGCATCAGCTGCCAAGCATTCCACCAAGATATAGCCAGCTGACTTTTTTATTTATTAACAGTAATACATAAACTATCATCTGATAAATTTTCTATTCAGGAGGTAATCACTGAACACGTATATATTCGTGTGGCCTGCTGACGTATAATCCACCATTTTATAAATAGCTGACAATTTTGTTTCTTCAAAATATTAGGCTAACTATAATTTGATGAATTTTTAATCGGAAATAAATGATTAAATTTTTTTTTATTATGTGCGTGGGCGGCTACCACTCTACTGCTCAACCCACCATCGGAGCCGCAGCTGACGTTCACAACGCTTCATGATACAACTCTCTCAGTCATTTTACGAGTTATCGACTGGGAGGAAATTGGTCATGAAAATCTGTCGCTGGCTCATGGACCATAGGATATTAGTGATCAATTTAATTTGAAACTTGTTATAAAATATTATAAGGGCCTCTTTCACAATCTTTCACAGATTGTAGGCTAACCGTCATTTAAAGTCACCTGTCAGCGGGAATAATTTGGCTGATAATAAATACCTTTGTTTGTACGGTAAAAGTAAAATTGTTGTACATTAAATAGAAAATAATTTAAAAAAAAATCGCCTATCCAAGGAACCACTAAACCGAGTGAATAATTTAATAAAACATAAAATTATTTCTAAAAGTAACTAATCAACACTTTACTTTGTAATTGTTGAAAGAGGTGCTAGGTAATAGTTTAGTTGTTTATTTATGAATTCTGATCTATTTTATGAATTATTGCATGCGACTTCGTCCGCGTAACATTATAAAATATAACTGTGAAACCATGGAAATACACATACAAAATTTCAACCGAATCGGTCAAGCCGTTTAGTAGTTTACATACCGACAGCAGCGCCACCTTCCGGGTCTAATTGTATTTTTAAATCATCCAGGAAATCATCGAAATACCCATATAAAATTTCAACCCATTCGGTTCAGCCGTTTATAAGTTATGTGAAAAAGAAGTTAAGTACGGAAGGATAATTCTTACTACCCCTTGTCCTTTTACCCGTTTTCCCGTAGGAATGAAGCATTTTCCCGCGGTAAAAAGTATCCTTCGTTCATCACAGATAACGTCGGCTTCTAATGGTAAAAGAATTTTTCAAATCGGTCCAATAGTTTCGGAGCCTACTCTATACAAACAAACAATCAAATCTTTCCTCTTTATAATATTAGTATAGATGAATCACTTTATAGACAGAGTAAAATTATTTTTCAGGAAAATTATGCAAAACAGGCAGCATTGACAATTAGTAATCAATTTGGTACCAGATTCAAAGTCGGCACATCTTATGATACTTTTGGTGGGTTTACTTTCATTACTTACAACTTAGTCCCCTTTGTCATTGATACATTTGTTGCAAATAATTGCAATGTGGAATATAATATATTTTTTCTTTTCTTCGTTTATTAAAAGAAATATTACTTTTTAATTATTTTAAAGTTTTGCATAATTAACACAATTGTAGTGAGTGATTTTATTCATACATTTTGTACATGATTTCCACTCTCTCCAAAACACTCTCCACTCTATTAGGAATTTATGAGCTTTTTTACTATTACAACTCAAAAATTAGATCTAAAAAAAAAACAAAGATCTCGTCAGCTATACTAATATCTGACTATAGATGTGGTCTAATAAAATTTATCGTATCTATAGCTTCAACAATGTACTGAGGCATCCAAATGCGACTATCGTGAGTGTAACAGTTGATAGACAGCTTGAAACCCTCCATGCCCAAACGCTATGCTCTGAATGTGTTAGCCGGTAGCCATTTTAGTATCATTCTGTTTCGGAATTTTCAGCGAACACATAAACACAGTGAACAATGGGTCTTGAAAAAATAGTACGAATTAAAAAATCCTTACTAAATAAATGTGAATATGAGTTTGTTTGTTACGCTTTCACGCAAAAACTACTGAACGATCACCATGAAATTTTGCATACACGTTGTCTGAGACACCAGAAAGGAAATGGGGTACCTTTCATCGTTCAACCCTGACGAAGTCGCGGGCACCAACTAGTATATTATAAAATTAGTGTAAATTGTTGTAAAAAAAATTCTTGTGCTGTAGACTTCTGACAATAATTAAATAATATGAAAAGGGCAGCGGGTCGGCAGTGGATCTAGGCTGTTTATGACAGGTAGGTTCTATTAGAAAAGTATAGGGGAAGATGATGATGATGATGATAAAGCTATAAATTAAAATTTAAAATTAATTTTACTATTTTAACTTCACAGGCACACGAATGTCAGGCAACAGTGCCAGTTGGGTGAAGAAAACATTTAAAACTCCGTTAGTATTTTTAACTATTGGCATTTTTTAATAAATATTCCATCAGATATAAATAAATAAATAAATTAATTGACTTGCCATTTTAAAATGACTGTGAAACGCAATGTGATCTGCCACTACTTGAAAGACCTAGAACTAGAAAAGAGCCAGTTTTGAAAAGGTTTTTTACAAATGTCCCCGCCAGGAAACGAATCCGAGATCCCGAAGACAAAGCGCTAATCTTGCTCACTCAACCAATAGGGTAGTCAAAATATTAAAATAGAAAAAAATTTTGAATTCATTGTCAAATGTTTAATGTAAAACAAATATAAAGATATTATTTCAAAAGTACTTTAATGACATGTTTTACAGGTACGTGTTCACAATATATTTACGAGACAATGGCACCTACGGTCATGCCCTTCCTCCCAGTCAAATTGTCCCAACCTGTGAAGAAGCGTTAACTGGCATCACAGAATTGATGACAGTCAAGCCCCGATACGTCTCATACAACAATGCATTGACTGCGAAATTTGGTTTTGTATTTATTGAAATATCTAGTTTGTTTATGCTATTAAAGTAATTAAATTAAAAAATTTGAAAAAAAAAAAACACTCTTTCCACATTACAATGACGGCCTATGATGCATTCATGATGCCTGTGGTTATGCATATATTTTTTGAAACATTCAATACATTCATTCATTGACCGATTATTATGGGTGAACAATCTGATTGTCCACTTGATGGTAGGTTGTTACAAACAAAAAAAGAAAAATTGCCCGTGGTTCACCCAGGTGGACTACGAGCAATATCCGGCGATAGCATCGTTTAATGAAACAACACCCCCCCGCCTTTCTATTGAGCCCAAACACGGTATATCTGCTGTAAGGGTGGTTTAACAGTGATGCTTTCGCAGCGCGGTTCGTAAGCGTCGCGGGCCACGAGCTTTGCTTCTCTTGGATCGTCATAGTTTAACCAACACGCGCGGATGGCCCGCGCTGACGACTATACAAGGCAGCAATCCGCGCGACTCTAAGGCTGGTTTACAGTGACGCTTTCGCCGGCGCGGTTGGTAAGCATTGCGTTCGTTACATAGTTTAACCAACACGCGCGGATAGGCCGCGCTGACGACTGTACGAGGTAGCAAACCGCTCTACTCTAAACTCGTCGAGCGCTTACGGGCCGCGCTTACCACCCGCGCACACGGTAAGCGTCGCTGTAAAACCAGCCTAAGTTGTAAAGGATTTCGGTATCTCGCATACTACATGAAGCTGAACATCAAGTCAAGGTTACCATATAATGGAAATACCACCGAAGTAAAAGTATACCAAATTTCACGTTAATCGAACATGTGGTTTTTAGTGAAATGCCTTCGTCAACGAGAAAATGGGCTGATGGTCTTCAAATGCCCGAACAGGTGCCGATATGTGTTTATTATATTTTTTTCTTTATATATTGAGACTATAATAATTATAATTGTAAATGCTCTGTGTAATTCTAATAGACAACTCTTTAGAAAATATTTAGTATGGTTGCTTGACAACTTGTCAAAAGCATAACGTATAGATTCATTTTCTTTGTGACGCATTTAATATTGAAGACATATTTATTGTTAAAATGTTAATAATTATAATAATAGTTTTATTTATTCTGCACAGTCCCTATGGCATTTGTAAAAAGTACCACAATTACACTGTGTATCGAGCATTTCCAGTGAACCAAATGCATTTATCATTTATCGAAAATCTTGAAAAAAAATACGATATTAATTTTTGGAAGAGAACCGATCAAATCCATAAACCAGTGGATTTCTCTATATCTCCTTTAGACCTTCGAGAGTTTTTAGTTGAAGCTGACAAGGAAGAGATAAATTTAAATAAACTCCTAGATGATCTGCAAAGGTTGGATAAAAAATTATTGCCTTGTATTGATTAACATTGTAATTAGCCTACTAAAATTTGCCTATGTTACTCGCTGATATATAGCTTTCTATAAGTAGGTAAAAAAAATGCTCTAATTAAAGTTTCACATTTATTTTTCAGCGCTTTCGATAACCAGACAGTAAAATATTACGTCAGTAGAAAAACGGAGACATTCAACTGGAATGCTTATTTTCGCTTGAAAGATATCTACGAATGGCTGCGAGATTTGGCTCGACTTCATCCACAAGTAATGGAACTCCAAGTTTTAGGAAAATCGGAGGGAGGAAAAGACATCTTAGCCGTGAAACTTGCAAAGACTAAAAATCCCAAGTTAATATTTAGAATAACACATACTTTTTTTTTACACATTCTACACAGCACAATCTAATTCCATATTAAGCAACTAATGCCTGTATTATGGATACCGGACACTTGAAACATAGATTACTTGTAAATACATACATATTATAAATACAAAACATTCATGAATCAGGTACAAATGTAAAATGTTAACACATAAACATTTGCCCCTAGTGGGATTCGAACCCGCAACCGTTCGGTTGACAGCTAGGGTTATTAGCCACTAGACCAAACGTGTCGTCAAATTATTTATTAAGATATTGTTTGTATGGCTGTCGCATTGAAGAAAACGAATATTTTCAGATCAACAGTAATTATTGAGAGTGGAATTCACGGTAGAGAATGGATAGCGCCAGCGTTCACAACGTTCTTGATAAAAGAATTGTTGTACGCCGAATATTCAAATAATTATTTGCTAAGTGAGATATCTCGAACCTTCGATTGGTACATTGTTCCTGTTGTTAATGTTGACGGATATGAACTTACTCATACGAAGGTTAGTTCATATATATTTTTTCTGTTATATTCCCACATCCATAATCTATGTATACTATTGTATACATACTATACTAATATTATAAAGAGGAAAGATGTTCGCTGTCGCGAACAGACATATACTTACATTATATATTTTTGAGTTTACTCAAAAACTACTGCACCGATTTTCATGCTGTTTTCACCAATGGATAGAGTGGTTCTCGAGGAAGGTTTTTAGTATATAATTTACAAAGTTACGTGACCGAAGTCGCGGGCAGCAGCTAGTAATTTATAATGCGAAAGTAACTCTGTCTACCTGTATGTCTGTCTGTCTGTTTACGTCTTAACTACTCAACCGATTATCATGACATTTTGCATAGACGTTATCAGGGATACAGAAATTAACATAGGATACTTTTCACCCAGAAAAAAATATTGCAAATTTCAGGCGTTATATTGCGAAGTCGCGATCACCACCAGTTAGTATTAATTATGAATTATGACATTGAACAACTGTCTTATTATATTTTTGTAGGATCGTCTATGGAGAAGAAATATACGCGGAGTTGATTTGAACAGGAATTTTGACAGTGCATTCGGAAGTAAGGTTTTATTAAATAGTTATTAAATAGTTACGAATGTTATATGAAATTAATTATTGTAATTCCCCTTTGACCCGCCACTGCCGACGATAATAAGCTGATAAGCTGACGACCTTCAAGTAAAAAAAAGAAGACATGGCATACTTATGTTATGCTATGTAACAATATTACATAGCATAACATAAGTACTTACTACTACTACTACGCCTACATACATAAGCAAGATAACTAATTTTAATTTTAGCTAACTAATAACATCTTTACATAATATAATCTGTTTGAACTAGATTCGCAATAATCTCAAAAACTAATGAACTTATTGTCATGCAGTTTCCACTAATGAAAAGAGCGTTAAACGAGTAATGTGCGAAGCCGAGAGCCGGTCGCTAGTTAAGGAGAAAATACAATACTTACATGTAGATTGTGCTTCGACTTCTCTTTCTATTATTTGTAAAAAAAAAAACAAATTTGAGTTTCGGGATCGCTTCCCGTGAGGTAATCTCCATGTCGGTACAATTTTTGCATATATTATTATATGCCTTTATTTTGCTTATTTTTGCTTTAGCGATTATTTGTTTTCATACTTTAAATCAGTCTTTGTAGGCCGCCTACACACAACAACATAATTATTGAAGATTCACATCATGTATATTATATGACTAGCTGGTGCTCGCGATTTCGTCCGCGTAGAAAAGTATAAAACGCCATCTACCGTATTTTGGATAGATGGTGCTATCTCCCGGGCCAAGCCGCTAGTGTTTACTTTTATTTTAGATTTCCGTAGGAATGAAGCATTTTCCCGCGGTAAAAAGTAGCCCATGTTCATCACGGATAATGTCGGCTTCTAATGGTAAAAGAATTTTTCAAATCGGTCCAGCAGTTTCGGAGCCTATTCTATACAAACAAACAAACAAACAAACAAATCTTTCCTCTTTATAATATTAGTATATATTGCATAAACTAATAAAATCTTTATTTAAATTTAAAAAAATATATCTTATTGTCAATCAGCTGTGGGAATCAGTCATAAGAAAGATGACGAGATATACTGCGGCGAAAAGGCATTTTCAGAAGCAGAATCCATTGCTATGGCCAAACTCGTGACGCAGCATGGTAACAAATTGTCTGTTTATATGGCATTCCACTCATATGGACAATATATTATAATGCCTTATGGACACAAGATTGAGCATATGGAAAACTACAACGAAGTGGTACGTACGTTTGAAAAATATTATGTTCAGATTCATGCGAGGCTCATACTCTATTTACTCTAATTTATTTTGTTAAAGTGAATAACCAAGATAAAAAATTATATAAATGTAAACAATTTCTTTTTTTTTTAAATAATTTCTTCAAGTAATTTGCATCTTCAATGTTCATCTCATAGTATTTAAAATATACATTAATTTACATGTAAAAACACTAATAGAAACCAATCAACAACCAACAAACCAGCACAGACCAGTCTATGAATAGGAATGATGAAAATGTTGCTTTGAAAGATTTAAAACTGCAACTTAAGTTCAGTTTGTTTCGAAAACTATGAATTCTCATTGAGGCAATTATTACATTTAATATATTTTATGTTCTTAAAATTACATAAGCCTAGAGGTTATGCAACAGCTAAATAATCATACAGTTAACCTCGATGGAAACATTAAGTCTTGTCGGTCTGTGATACCTATTATAAAAGCTTGTAACCTATTAGTATTTGCAAATGAAATAGTTTAAAAGGATTTTGCACTTTTAATCCACCAAAAGTACATTAAGTGGTTTTCTAAAAAAATCAGTTTCTTTCGAATTTCAGCATAAAATATCAATAAAAGCGGCAGCGTCTATTGCTAAGGTTTATGGAACAAAATATAACGTAGGAACAACAAGCGATACAGTAGGTGAGGTTTAGATATTTACTTAAAATTCTTTCAATTCATTTCTTAACTTAGTTTACGGAGCTATAGAGACATTGATACAGTTTTCACTAATGGAAAGAACGACAAAAATGTAGAAGAAGAAGTATATACAAATATAGTTACCTAATCAGCAGAAAAAATTGCATCAATCCAGAAAAATTGATTAAGGGTGGAAAAAGATAAGGGTACTTAAACAAGCACAATTAATATAGAGGAATGCAGTAAGAACTGTGATATTAATATATAGATAATATATAGATATATATAGATAATATTATAGAGGAAAGATTGGATTGCTTGGTTGTTGTTGAATAGACTCCGAAATTACTGGACCAATATGAAAAATTCTGTCAATGTTGGGAAGCTATATTTATTATCAGCGAGTAACATACGATACTAAATCAATACTAATAATAAAACTGTAAGGGTTGGTCTTGGAGTAAGTTTTATTTTCAGATATATCGTATTTATAGGCTCTATACATGATACTGAAACTATTAAATTGACGACATTTAGAATTATTTTCTGTATGTATTTTAAAATTAACTGTACATAACACTTTTTTCAACTTTTTATTTTCCAAAAATGTCTTTAATCGACTATCTTAAGGTCTATAATCATTCATATGGACATATTACCTTCATCAACGCAAAAAGACGCCTTCATCCACTCACGTCTTCAGTTCTTGGATTGTCTTGGAGTTAATATGACTTGACTATTCTTGACTCCGTAGCTCTGGTGAAGCTACACAATAAATCTATTTTTTAAATAATTACGCGTGTGAAGCCGAGGTTGAAAGCTAGTCAAGATTTATGTTTACAAACTGTTTTTGGTATTAATTTAATTTAATTTCTCATTTACGTTGAATCAGTCAAAATCAAATCAAAATCAAAATCAAAATATTTATTTATCAATTAGGTTTCTACAAGAAACTCTTTTGATCGTCATTATAAATTTAAATTTAAATTTACCAGGGTTTCGGAAAAAAAACCAAGATGACGATCCTGAGAAGAAACCCCGAAAGAAACCCAAAGAAAAGTACACACAATATATAATATTTTTTCAGGCTACAAAGCTTCAGGGGTGAGTGGAGATTGGGTGAAGAGCCAGTTTAGAGTTCCGTAAGTAAGATTTTGCATGTATTTCATTATGTATACGTTTCAAACGAGATCTAATCGTAATTTTATTAATTTACTCACACAAGGATAAGAGATTACTTACTGACTATTACCTATTTGTGTTCACACAGATATGTAATAACCTTGGAGCTCCAAGATGATGGACAATACGGTTTTGCTCTACCACCTGATAGAATTTTACCCACATGTAAGGAAACCCTTGAAGGTTTCATATCATTCTTCAGTGATCCTCGTGTTCTAAAAACGAAAAGAGAGTTTCAAGTAAAGAAGAGTGCTTCGAAAATTAAAAGAAAATATTCTTTGATTTTTACAATGTCTTTGTTTATTGTAGTTGAATTTTAATTAAACATTGTTTTAGAAGTTTTACAATTTTGTTTAATTGCTAATGTTTTGGTTTTAACATGTGCGGTCACATCCCAGTGAAACTAAGTTTTTTTTTGTAATATTATTATGTGTGGAGTAAAATAACGATCACGCTAAAAGAAGCCTAGTAATGTTTAGACAATGAAGTCCTATTAGTCCGCAGTAGGCTCCTATATATGGTGGACTACATGGTTATAAACTTATATATTCTATTTTATGATTATGAAATTTATTAATTAATTAGTTTTTTTTTAACATTTTATTTATTGACGCTTATCCATTTGATATTTAACCGTCCATCTGAAGCCAGGGGCGAGCCGCTAGTTGTAAATTATACCTTAAAAGATACACTAATGAAACTAATATCGACATAACATCTGTTTGAATTGAAAGGCACAAATACGGGAGTGGAGGCACAAAATGATGTTATCAAAGGTGGTAATATGACTAATGATCCGTGTAATCGTTTAGGCGTCACGACAAATCGCCGGATCACGTGACCTGCTGCCATTTATTTTTATACGTTCAACCAATTTGGCTAGACATCCCACCCTCTTCAAACATTTAAGCAGTTGAGGCTTGCTAAAAGAGTTCATTTTAAACTGGACATTTCATCAAAATGCCAACATTACGTGCTTTTATTTTGGCTCAATAAAATTATTTTATACGCTACCCGATTGAAATAAGGTTCCATTTGGTTTGGAGTTGAGTTAATGTAGTCCAGTTTTAGGGAGTTGCATACGCTATTGTATAGGAATTAATTGCCTTTTGGTATTTATTGGATTGTGTCTTAATTTGGTTGTAAATTTCTTTCAAAAGTTGCGTGAGCTAACGCTTTTTTTGTAACAAAATAATTTTACGGTTTTGCTTTGGTTGTAAAGATTTTAAACCTTAATTTATTTTGAATCTCTTTCACTTTGATTCTTTATTCGCTATAATTTGTGTTGTAGAGATGGTATATTATATTATTTTTTCTATTAATATGTATTAATCTATTCTAATGCTAGAGAAAAGTAATGACAAACTGGGCAACAGGTCTAACGGCAGGTTAAACCACAAACTTACAGAAGAATTTCAGCTAGCAACAATAATTTTGCTAGCAAATATTAAACAGACATTTTCCATGCATAATTGAAGTAAATTTATTACTTACATAACCAGAACTGGGTTAAAGCTATGAATTAAACAACCTATTGTCCCGCTTCCAACTATTTCGACGGTACAAAGAAAACTGAAGTGGAGGCCTCTCGGACGTTGGCAAGAAATCCACTGTATCTTTTAAATTCCAAGCTCCACTTGCTCAAGAGATCCTTTTAGTAATTATTAAATTTAATGAGATATTGTCTTGACATTTATTTTCAGGTGCTGCATTTTATAACCCTCTTGGTTAATAGAAATATTTTATTACAGGCCGTCAATATAAACTATTTCCATTAGCCATTATTGAAGATCGAATCCACCAATTCACATTAGGTTGAATAGAGCGGTATAGACATTATAATGAAATGTTACGTAATATGGAACAGAGCAGATTCCTGTATTATTTAGTTCAAAAACAGGAGACTGTAATAAATCTGTAAGTGTAGGTAATTGTATGTATGTATGTTCCTCTATAACTCTTAAACGAATTAACTGATTTTCATGTAACTTGGTAGATAAACATTTAAACGTACGGGACACAGGGATACCTACAGGCACTAATTTGGTACCTTAGACACTTTTCAGGTCTTCACTTTTCACTTTTAATCTTTAGATAGATTAGATCGAGCTTTTCAAATAAATTGTCAACGCTTCCTGGCAAATAAGAAATTATTATCCCTATTTATTAATATTCTTTTTCTTTGTTTTTTCTTTATTTGTTATCCTTTAGCTTTAGCTCTTGGTGTTAAATATAAGTCAATATGAGTATAAGTATAAGTCAATGTGTGTAAATCAATATGCGTATAAGTCAATGTGCGTGTAAGTCAATATGCGTATAAGTCAATATGTGTGTAAGTCAATATGCGTATAAGTCAATATGCCTGAAAGAAATAAGTCATTATGCGAGTAACCCAATTATATTTATTGGCGACTGTTGCCGACTCAGATGGACCGGCTTGCCAATTTTACATTAAAAATAAGGTGAGTATATAAAAATGAGCATTATTATATCGCCGTGCCACGCGTGTTTAAGCAGTCTGTAGTGTGATCTGCTTTAGTTTTAACCACGTGTGTAGTGTGACCTGCTTTAGCTTTAACCACTATTTGTATGCTGTTCCTACCTATCCGATGTCAGCGTACTCTAATTATATGCAAATCGCCACGTAGTTCATACACTTAATTGTTGAATACCATCTCGTGGGAAGACTATGCAAAAATTTATTATAAAATATGAATTAATATTTCTGACACACCTGAAATAGAGGGAATACAATTGTTTTTTTTAAATGATGGAAGCGATACGTATCAGTTTCGTTTCCATCATCAATGGTGCAGGTCAATGGTGCAAATAAAACCGCGCGGAATTGTGACCCCAATAAATTAAAATTTAGGATAAAGTTTAAGATGATTTAAGAACTAAATCTAATATATAAAAATTTCGTGTCACGTGTTTGTGCGCGATGAACTCCTAAACTATTGGACCGATTTTGAAAAATATATCGTAACTATGTGTGATTTGGTCCATATCCATTTTGTAAAAGATAGAATATATTAAACCCCAAACGCAGCCAGGAGCGGATCACTAGTAGATTTATATAGTTTCATCTAAAATGTATACTGAACATGTTCTAACTTATTCTAACCCATCTCCAAATTTCTAAACATTCTTCACAAACTCTAGCATATAATAAAGTAAGCTTACCAAAGCCACGGATGTAAATTGGAGGATATAATTATTTTCAATATAGCGGGGTTAAAGATGACTAGATTGCGCTATTAAAATAAACTGTTTAAACCATAGATCTAGAATTACTACCGTTCCGTTAGGTTTAAACAATATACAATCTACATAAATGCATATACTCCTAAAGTATATACGTCCTTCGAAGTTCGTATTATGATCGCAGAGTAAATGTTACAATCTACTTCTTGGAGTGATTTTCCTGATAATATTATTTTATAGTTATGTTTCCAGTTTAGTATGAAATTATAATATTCTAGACATCATTAAAATAACACATTAATATTATTAAAGTGATCTAGATTGTTCTAAACAAAACTAACTACTTAATACTTACCAATAAAATAATTGATTGATTAGTATACTATAATAACTATAATATAAGGGTTAGTATAATAACCCAGCAGTTCACATACACAAGAAATACAATTATCTCCTTTGTATGTCACATTCGGGTAAAAAAGTACTCTAAATTGGCTGGTTTTAATACAGAGCGTTTTCGAGTCCTATTGTTAGCTTCAAGAGAAGTACGACTACCAAACAGTAACGGAACTTATCTGTTTAGTAGTCAAAGGAGGTTTTAAACTTGATACCTAACATGGACTGAACATGAACCTAACTTGAAATAAAATTGTACATATTTTGAAACAAATAAATAAGAATAAGAATAAATTTGATTGGCGACAAAGGATAGAGATACACAGATAAGTTACAAAAAGACACACGCAAACGTCCCCTGCCATAAACCGGCTTCAACTCAGCATAATGCAGGTTGTAAAAACCTGCGCTGGTCTTCCGTTAGAGCCGAGGTCAAGCACTTACAAAAAAAAAACATATAAGAAATTAAAAATAAAATAAAATAGTTCAATAATAAAATAGTTAAACCATTCTTTTCAAGGTAGCGCTTTACCGCGATCTTACACGGTGTAAGGTGCAGATGCGGCCGAAGGTGCAGACCACGCTTACCTAGTAAGTATTTACACTTGATTTGAAGATCCCGAAAAAATATATATATTAAAACTATAAAATTAAAAGTTACGTTTTTTTTTTGTTGAACGGAAGTGTGAGTTATCCTACTGTTTGCATTCCCTCTGTGGATGTACTTTGGCGTACTTCCAACCCGCACCGGGCTTAATTAATTGGGATACCGGGACAGTTCCGGACTGTCTTAGTAGCGCTTAAAGAAGTCGACTTAAGTGCATTAGGGAATACACGACTTGAGATTAGAGTGTTTAGTTTTATTTTACTTAGTGAAAACGTTTGATTTAAAGCTCTAGAAGTTTTCTATTATAATAATTTTCTACCATTACCA
The DNA here is from genome assembly GCA_918317495.1 of Synanthedon vespiformis. Lineage (NCBI taxonomy): Eukaryota > Metazoa > Arthropoda > Insecta > Lepidoptera > Sesiidae > Synanthedon > Synanthedon vespiformis. Next base: position 1,727,752 of record OU906962.1, read on the forward strand.
TACCATATCAGTGGGAGGACAGGTAGACTTAGTTCTGCAGTCATGAACTGGGCAGTAGAGAGATACTAAAGGTAGTGGAGGTGGACTAAGAGCAAGAATAAAATGGTCCACCTGGGTGGCCCTAGAAGTCCACCGTAAAATACAATTACATTGTATGATTGCATGTCAGTGAGTTTATAAGTGATGCCTATATCAGTATCCCTAATTCTTTATCCGGTCAAGATCGATATTATTTGCAACTCCTTACTTCTGTTATTAGCGACGAAAGCCATCTACCCTCTATTAGTATGTCAGCCTGTATGTCTAGCTTTATATAAAAAATATTTGATTTTTAAATTAACTGATTTGTCTATAGGAAGTGCTTTTACTTTTTTGGTTACTAAGATGTTTTTAAAATTTTGTAAAGTTTTGTAAAGATTTTTTTGAAGGTTCTTCAACTAAAATTTGAATAAGTTCTTATGTACTCAAATACTTTTTTAAAGAGCGAATGGGCGCCTTAAATATTCAAAAATTGCAGCATGAATTAACGTAGCCTTAAGTCTTTAATAAGCACCTAAATGTCTTAACAATTTTCATGGAATATTTTAATAAATAAACTACTAACTTGTTTAATTTCAATAAGCTGGCCTTTTTAGTTTACCGTGATAAGGTTTATGCTTTGACCTGGTTTCTTTGCCGACAACATTAATGTTCCTTTGCCTCGCTTACTCTTTAAAAAAATAGAACCTTAAACCTCTAAACTTTCATTAAATTGTAGGTGCCCTAGATTAGGTATATTAATTAAAAAAAAAACATATTTTTGAATCGCCTAGTTTTGACTTCCTAGAGTAAAATCACAAGTTAGATAAAAATACAGTGCATAATAGACTATATGGAAAAAAGATTGAATTGGGCAAATTTAAAAAAAAAATTTTTTGAAGTGTAAAATATTCGATTTTTTGATCTTTGACACCCTACGATAAGTAGGTTTTGAGACAAGTTTTAGGGTACCTACCAAAATAAAGGTTTTTTACAAGTTTATAGCTATCTCTCTTTTCCGAGAATCTTGGCCTTATTTGACTAATATTCCTGGACTAGTCAGCCTACTTCACATTTGTGTAACTGAACGATAGCTGAATGGCAGACAATGACATCTTGGCACCGATTCAACAGTAATTTGTGATTGGCGTAGGACTCAATCCAATCATTGAGTCAGATATAAATGACTCTTAAATTTTAACATAAGTAAATGTAGTTATTTCTACTTAACTGTGCACATTTTACTTTAAAAACTTTGACTATACGAGTGCATAATTAAAATTAAATTAAAAACTGAAGTAACTTTTAGAAACAGGCAATATGTTGCCATATAGCACATCCGTTTCTTAATATCTTGAGAATCTTAAGATTGTCTATCCCTATCTCTTAATTTATTAATCTTACAAAGGTTAACAGAACAGTTTCCTCGTGCTTATTAAAAAATTCCACACTATTTTACAAGCATTCATTGCATAATTTAACAGTAACAGTGCACACTACCAATGTAGCTACTAGGCAGTTCATTTACAGAAAACCACCGTGAAATATAATAACAGCAAGTGTGCTTTTGTGTTTTGTTAAGCAAGTGAGATTTATATAGCAAGTGAGACCGTTTGTTTTTATAGGCGATCTACAGTATATTAGTCAGTATTCCTGTTACATTTTACGCAAATAATCTATTACCTGATCACAGTCAAAAAGGGTCCTGGGGGACTATTTTTATTATTATTTTTTTTTACATTATGCCTAATAAATTATAGACTATGTTGAACACTGTGTTGAACACGCTTCAAGACTGTGTTGAATCAGTTTCCCCAAACAATATGACAAAACACTTGATTTCAAAATTCAATGCAAAACAAAGTTTCCGAACAGCGACCAACATTTCTGGCAGAACGCCAAGTTGTACTGCCTAAAACAATGGTAGATTAGATCAAATTGCAAATAGTGTCGTTCTGGACTGCACTCTGATTGATTGCATTACAGTTGAGACGCGATGCCACCCGCTTCAACGTATGCGTGTAATGCTATTTAAACTTACAATTTGAAACGGTGTACATTGACTGAAATATCTGGGTTTTTTTTTCTTATATTTATTTGAAATCGTTCACCCATTAAAGCGGTGAAATAATAATTTACGTGGCCAGCGCGATTTATTCATTGAACAGGTTAATATGAAATACTTTATTTGTACCAAGGTTTCGAAAAAAATATACATATAGCCAATACGATGACACTAAGAAGAAACATCGAAGAATACCACCTTTTTGTGATATTAAAAACAAAATACTTATAGATCAAATCCTGTACATTCCTTACAAATTAAAATGTTTATACAGCCTAGAATTATGTACCTACATATTTTAGACTGAATTACATAGTCTAGTTTTAACGCGAATCTTGGTTAATGTTGTGTTGCCTCATTTTATTGTGTAAATTAGGCAACCCCGACTAGGTTAGGTCTAGGCTAACTAGGTTAACTAAATATCCCACTTAGGTTAGGATCAAGCAATGAACTTTTCAGAAAACATGCTCCTTGAAAATCTATAATTTGGGTTCATAAGATTTTGTAGTAAAACGTAACGTGCTACTCTGGTACACTTATTACCTAATAAATGCCTATGTAAGAATATGTGCCTATTAAAATGTATGGCTATAAATGCAGACACGAAATAAAGTAATATTTCTAAGTGCCTAATATAATAAGGACTGTTTAAATGCGTTAAAAAAATTATAATATCAAAGAGAACTTCACAAAAATATTACAAACCGTCATTTATTTGTGGACCGTTTAATTTATTTCTCTTAGGATCCTTACATCTAAAATCTCAACAATCAGACCTGATCTCATTCATTACGGCAACACGCATTAGCTACTGCAAGTGAACGGCGTAGACGACGTCCCCTGATTTATTGGACCACCTTCTGCCCTTAACGACATACCGTGATGTACGGCTGGATTTGTGCGGCTCAAGGCATAGACTTTAGCGACTAAACAGCATACACAACATGCATAGTCTAATATATAAAATTATCGTGTCACAGTGTGTCACAGCCTTACTCCTCCGAAACGGCTTAACCGATTTTGATGAAATTTTATATATACACTTGCTGGTAGGTCTGAGAATAGGTTTTTATCTATTTATGCGCGCGAAGTCACGGACAGCAACTAGTAGCTCTATCAGCTGCAGTTACAACCCCTGTACAGCGTGATATAATAGGATAGGTAAGAGCTGTTGTGTTACTATGAAAATTTAAAAATACGTGCTGGAATTACCATAATTGCACCTATATTTCTTATTTTTAAAATTCTCACCTATACGGAAAAATAAAATTATCTGACGTAAGCGCAATCTGACAAATGTGAGGCTATTAAGAGGACTTTTCTTTTGTAAGAGGCTGTCACAACATTGCATTATATAATATCCCGCTGCAGTTCATCAATTAGGGCGCATGAAAAAAACGCCGCACGCCGAGTACAAGGAACAAAGAGAATTATTCGAAGATGAAGTCAACCGTATTATTGTGGCACGAGAGACAGACGCGAGTGATTAATGCCGATTGTAATTTACACTTACGTTTTTGTTTACCGACATTTGCATTTAATGAGTATTGAACCGGCATTATATGCAAAATACCGACCATCAGAGACACTCCATTGGAGAGAATCTTACCACATACATAACTATCTAACCACATAACTAGAAACACCTTGAATAATTTCAAGTATAGTTGCCACATTATTTGTCTCATCCACGTATTATTTATATTTATACTAGTGACTTGCTCCCCGTTTCACTCGGAGTGCAATTTTTATATGTATATAAAAACCTTCCTCGTTTATCCCGCTTTCCGTAAGTGAAAACAGAATCAAAATCTGTTGCGCAGTTTTGGAGTCCATGGAGGACAAACATAATTTTGAGGACATCTAATTTTTTTGATAAATAAAGTTATTTTTATAAAAATAAACACCTTCTAGAACCTACACGTACAAACTCAAACTGAAAAGTTGAAAATAATATTTTAATGACTTCAAAACAAAGAGCATTAAACGACAATTTAAAAATTATTGATACTTATATATTATTTTACTTTAGGATACAAAAAACCGCATACGCCAAGCTGTTACAAATAATTCTAGATTAATCTCAATTATAAAACAAACAGCGTAGGTCAGCAGTCAACCCTTGGTGACTAATATGTTGACAAGTTTCCAAAATTATCCATACAACACTGATGATTGTGCCTATACACGGCGAATTCACCGTAGATTTTCAAAGCGAAAAATCGTGTGTGTAAGAGGCCTAAGGTATGGGATCTAACATTCCTTGCTAATGATCTGAAAGACAAAATCATCGAAGACAATGTCTTGTAATACGATTGACGATTCGTTGGATGAGTGGTAAGACGCTCAATTTCGCTGGTAATAAGGTTGCTTGCCTAACATTTGCAGGCAGTTGCAGCACTTATGGCATTGCTTGTGTTATATCATAGGCGAAGGTAGCCACATACCATCAAGTGGACCAGCAAGTGGACCATCAAGTGGACCGTCAAGTTGTCTGTCCACCTTGACATAAGAAAAAGACACACTACACTGTTGCCAGGGGGGCCGCTCTTAATTTATGACTGCGGTACACGTTCTAATAGTGTCTATTTCGTAACCTAAATGTTAGTTTGACACTTCAATTCGCATTATTTATACCAAAACCGCGACCTCACGTTTATATCCGAGTTAATTTTGTCCCCAAACGTTCTTCATTTATTTCGTGTTCGGATCGCATTAGTCCTCTCAGTCGAATCCCGCGGGCAGCAATAATTATGCGGTTTTACGCGGCGTTTAGTTTCGCTGCGGTTTTTGTAGGTAGACGAGCGTTTAACGGATTAAACCTACATTTTAAATAGCCTACGTTAATGTGGCCAAATAATGCGGTAAAATATAGGGTAGCGATTGGAAATATTAATTGATAATAAACGTACATTGCAATGAATAATGGGCTCGCTTGGTTAATTTCACTATTAAGCCTGAAAACTTTATAATCACAAACATATTTTATATTTCAAATATATAAATACACATAATGTTATAATGTTTCTTTGATTGTAATAATGGATCCACAAAAATAGATGATCATTCATATATATTTTTGTTTTATTTTATTTTACACTTATTTTACTTAATTACTTTGAACAGGGTTATTAAGAGTATTGAGTGTTAATGTGTCCTGGACCGATTAATTAGACAAATATTATATTTTGTAAATTCGCTAATAAATAATAAACGCTCGTCCAAATGGTTCTTCTGAAGACTAAAGCTGTCTGTCGCTGTAGTCTCAAGACAAACGACGTCGCGACGACTGAACGGACATTAATCACAATTAGCGATGGCTACGCAGCCACCGCGACGCGCGTGTGTAACGGACTTTATATTTGTTAACACAGACAACATTTTTTGTAATCATATTTTAAACTAGCAAAATGTCTTTGTTTGTTACTTATTTAATAAGCAAATAATACGCAAAATGTTATTGTTCTTTGCATAATTTGCGATTTATTTCATTACTAGCTGGCGCCCGCGATATGTTATGTTATCTACCAAGTTTCGTGAAAATCAGTTAATTCGTTTAAGAGTTATGGAGGAACATACATACTCATACATAAAATACCTAAACTTACAGATTTATTATTATTATTAGTATTGATTTTATTTTAATTTGTTTAATTTTCGGGACACAAACAGAGATCAAAACAAAAATATACTAAAAAAAAAATTAACACATATTCCACAAGCGTATCCACAGACATATTATATATTACATTTACTTAAGAGTGAACAGAAACCAAACATTAAGGCAAAAGAAAAACAAAAATTAAAACGGATATAGGAAAAATCAATCAATTTATACAACTATATATATATTTATCAATTTATATAGGAAAAACAACTAGGCTGGTGTGACTAGTATAAGATATAAGACTTCTCAACTGCACTCTAAGCTGAGCAATTTGTGCACCTGTAATACCTTATTGCATTGTAGCAATGCAATGCAAGATTAGATTAGATAATGACAATTAAATCTTATCTAGCATAGATTAGATTTAATTGTCATTATTAAATCTATACTAATATTATAAAGAGGAAAGATTTGATTGTTTATTTGTTTGTTTGTATAGAATAAGCTCCGAAACTACTGGACCAATTTGAAAAATTCTTTTAACATTACAAGTCGACATTATCCGTGATGAACATAGGCTACTTTTTACTGCGGGAAAATGCTTCATTCCTACGGGAAAACGGGTAATGGGACAACGGGTAGTAAGAATTATCCTTCCGTACTTATCTTTTATCACATAAGTTCTAAACGGCTGAACCGATTGGGATGAAATTTTATATGGCTATTTCGATGGTTTCCTAGATGCTTTAAAAATACAATTGGACCCGGTAGGTGGCGCTGCTGTCGGTATGTCAACTACTAAACGGCTTGACCGATTGAGTTGAAATTTTGTATGTGTATTTCCATGGTTTCACAGACACGAACGTATTATATTTTACAAAATTACGCGGACGAAGTCGCGTGCAACAGCTAGTTTAATAATATTGTAATTATATTCTAATCATGTTTAACGAATGATTAATTTATTTATTTTATTCTAGGGAAATTTACATGTATTTATTTACATAATAACAGTGGTGAGTAAATATCTTAAACCTAATTAAAAAATACCACTTATAGATAGCAAACTAGTCTAATAATAACAACGATAATAAGAGTGTTAAAGTAGGCCATTGAAAAATTTATCGGCTATAATATTTAAATTTTAAAGTCTAAATTAGTGTCAAAAATTTCAATTACTGAGTTAACTCGAATTTCCTATGTTCATTAGTGTTAAGATTTCTGCTGACATCGCATCCATCTATCGGTTTTACGAACTTGACGATAGTCACTAGTCAGCGGTTTCGCGAAGCCTGTTGAACATTTATAACTGTTACCATGTTTTAGATTCGACTTTTCTATGACTTTCCTGTCAATTTATATATTACTAGCTGCTGCACGCGACTTCGTCCGCGTAACTTTATAAAATACTAGCTGGTGCTCGCGACTTCGTCCGCGTAGAAAAGTATAAAACGCCATCTACCGTATTTTGGACAGATGGTGCTATCTCCCGGGCCAAGCCGCTAGTATTTACTTTTATTTTAGATTTCCGTAGGAATGAAGCATTTTCCCGCGGTAAAAAGTATCCTATGTTCATCACGGATAATGTCGGCTTCTAATGGTAAAAGAATTTTTCAAATTAGTCCAGTAGTTTCGGAGCCTACTCTATACAATCAAACAAACAATCAAATATTTCCTCTTTATAATATTAAAATAGACTAGCTGGTGCCCACGACTTCGTCCTCGTTGAAAATGAAAAAAAGTAGCCTATCCTGTGTGCCGTACGTCTAAATGTTCATGAAAATCAGTTAATTCGTTTATACGTACAATACCTACACTTACACATTTATTATTACTATTGGTAGTGATTGATATTGACTTATTTATTTTGAAAGTTGAATAGAACTTAAAGATATAATATATCCTTTTTTCTCCTTATATATTTGTGTGATCGTCCTTTAAATTTAAACTTGAATTAATTTAAACGGCAGTCAGGTCATAATCCAAAGTTCCTATAACTTTCTGTCTTCTATATATATATTTTTTTATGTTAAGGTCGACAGACAGGCTGACGGTCCACTTGATGGTAGGTGGCTACCGTCGCCTATAACACAAGCAACGCCACAAGTGCTACAAGTGCGCTGTCGACCATAGAAGGATTAAGTATAAGGGATAAGGAAGGGAAGGGGTAATGGGCTCTGGCATCCCTTACTCACTCACCGAAATACAACAGCACATATGCTGTTATTTCACGGTGATATTCTGTAAGGGGGTGGTTACTGCCGCCAGACGGGCTGCCCAAATGACTGCGAAACGCAGTGTGCCCTACCACTACTATAATGTATATACTATACAAAAAAGGTTTATTGATTTTGTAGAGGTTTACGAAAATGAGTAGGCAATAATATATACATAGATAGGAGGGCAGAAATTGGCATTGTCTTGTAAGAAGGTACTACACTTTGATCTTAGCCAAAAGGCCGAGAAGCGAGGCAGGCGCAAAAGGTAGGCTAATAGGTCCTGAACCTATGTGCGGACTACCAAACAGCCTAGCTCACTGGACCATATGGAACCAGTGCTTTACTAAATCTTACAACCGCTGGACTAACTTGCCAGGGCTGAACCATTCCAAAGCGCTCACAAAAGCCTAAAGTCGAAACGTGACTAACCAGGCTATGTCGCTTTGTAGGAGCAATTTGTGTATTATAACTAGGGCACTAACGGGGCATTGCCGCCTCAATAAGCACCTTAAAGTAATGGGTCTCATTAGTACAGGAGAGTGTCGCTTCTGTCATGAGGCCGAAAAAACACCAATGCATATCCTGTGCGAGTGTGGCCCCTTAATGCACAAGCGCAGTCACATCCTAGGAAGACAGAAATAGCCACTAAGCGTATAATAATAATAATAAGAAGGTACTATAATTTTTCCCTTAACACATGAGACATTTATATTTCTTTTATTTATTTAATCGGCAAGAAACAAGAGCCAATTTTCTTCAAGACAATCTTCAATTTCCCGTTAATCGCGTCTAATGGTCTGAAATTGCTCAACGCCTTCTTCACTCAGTTAATTTCCGTTACAAAATAAATACAGCCGCCAGCTCACCTGTCAAAATGTCAACAGTTAAAAATGAACTGCGCAAAACCACCGGCCCTTAACTAATTAGTTTCTGGTAATCAATCTTTAGCTTGTGGTAGTAAGATTTTATTAATTTTTTTCAAGAAATTGAAGAAAGTTTACTAGTTTTTATAAAAATTATATTTATAAAAATATATTTATAAAATATTTAGCCTTTTGAAAATCTGACCTTTTGAAAGTAAAGGAAATAATATATTGCAAAATTTAATGGATTAAAAAATAAAACTCAAAATAAAAAAATATATATTATTAAAAAAAATTTTTTTTTTTATATAATATATTTAAAAAATATATATTATAAAAAAATTTATTTTATTAAAATAAAATAAAATATATTTTTTGCCAATATTAGGGTCCGTAATCTGTTCTACTTGATGGTAGGTGGTCACCATCACCATCGTCTTTAACATAAACTACGTACGGTAACGCTATAGATCCTAAAGTGCGCTGTTGACCTTAAGTATAAGATGTATAACTGAAATACTTTTAAAGTTTATATGGATAAATCTTTAAATACTTACTAATCCCTACTAAAATTATAAATGCGAAACTTTGTACGTTTGTTACTCTTTTACGCAAAAACTACTAAAGCATATGAATTTTTGCATACACGTTGTCTGGGACACCAGAAAGGACATAGTACCTTTTATCGTTCAACGCGGACGAAGTCGCGGGCACCAGCTAGTGTCAAATAAAGTGAGGGGATAAGTATAGATGAATTTATAGCAACAAAAAATATTATCTCAAAAACCAAACACTTTATTTCAACAAGCACAACACACATGTTACTACGATATATTGTAATAAAAATTTTAATAAGGAAACTATATTATAATACCCAAGCAACACAGAATGGCTGAACATTCTTTGAATAAATGCATTTATACAGCCGTTATTCAAGCATTTTGGGCACAAAATAAATTGCTTTAAGCTATATAGTAGCAACATAATAGCTGAATAGTAGCTGAATAAGCAACAAGAAGCCCATAATAGCCCATAGTGTTATAATAGCCCAAAAATCATTCAATACAGCATTTGACTATCTTGTCAGCTCTAATACCCTTATAACAAAGCCTTAAACTGAATAATTTGTGAATTTCATACTGTTATCTGGCCTATGTGTTGCCTGGGTAGGTATTATATTTAATTAATACTAAATACCAATGCTTATCCTTATCCTAACTGATTACAGACTGATAAAGAACACGCAATTACTGATGTATGTACTGATAAATAGGCTAAATTTAATTATTATTATTATGCTTCGATTAGGCCTAGCCATATTACTAATCTGATAATTAAATTAGGAATTCCTAAAAAAATATGCACCGAATATTTCCTTTTTCATATCATTCCAATCCAAAATGTGAGTCCACACTTTATAACAAAATATTTTTATATGTATGTATAGCTGTTGCACGCGACTTCACCCGCGTAACTTTATAAGATATTGCTTATATTACTCACTAATAATGAAGCTTTCTATAGGTGAAAGAATTTTCAAAATCGGTCCACTAGTTTTTGAGTTTATTGATAACAAACATACATAATTATTGTATAGATAACATAGTTTTGTTCCACTGTAATATCGATGCCCCTAACGAATAAACGTAGCAATAAATTCAAAGTAAAATAAATGTCAGAAGAAAGAATACGTTATACAGCTAAAAGCAAACATACTTGTTAACGAGTAAGTAATCATTATCAAAAAATGACGTTAGTGATATGAAATAGCCTACTGTTATTTATAATCGATAAAACTTGATTATTTTACACTACGTTCAGTGCGACAGATAGTCTAGAAAATGTTACTGAAAATATTAGTTAGTTCAATACTGATTCTAGGTTTCGTTACGTCCGAGAGGATTCGTTATGATAATTATTCTTTATACAAAATTCAACCGCAAAACGAAGAAGATGTCCAGTTTCTTCGAGAACTGCAGAAAGAAAACGTAGGTCTCGAGTTCTGGAAGCCACCGTCTAAAGTTGGAGAATATGTGAGTGTTATATCACCTCCTGAGTTCAAGGAGGAGTTGGCACATTCTTTGTCAAAAAGGAGTATATGTTCGGACCTCGTCTTAGAAAATATACAAGAGTGAGTACTTTACATGTATTATTTTGTCTTATAACGATTCAAATTCACTTTCTTGGTGTTCGTAGATATCAAATGTAATTATTTTTTAGAGTTAAAATTTTTGCTGATACAAAACATATGTTTTGTTAATTTTTAACAAATCTAAGCCATTCATTTGAACAACATAGTAGCAATCACTCTGTAGCTTTTACCACTCTTCCTTTGTTGCTAACCTTAACTTATTTAATATGGATTTAAGTTAGTTATTTTTACACTAGGCTAGACTTCTACTGTGATAACAGTAAAACACCTTTGATTATCCTTGTGTAACTCACCTAGATATTTTTATTCAATAAACCTTAATATGCAACAAATCACTGTCTACTTGTAAAGTATCACAGCTTTTTTATTTTTAATTAACTATGCTTTCATAGACAATAAACTAAATATATATGTTCCTGTAAATAAATAAACTCCCCTTTCCCCTGTCTGTCTCTATGTCTGAATCAAAGAAAAAGGTACTCAAGGTTTATATTTTAAAAGATAAATTTATTATGTGTTAACTTTCAAATATTTCAGAGCTTTCGACGCTCAACTTTACTCTAGAAGGAAACGAGACACAAGCGGTGAAATGTACTGGACTAATTACCACACTTTAGATGAACTTTACGACTGGTTCCAGTACTTGACTCAAGCATATAGTGGCATTGCGACTGTAGTTGTTGGTGGTCAAACTCATGAAGGTAAATTTTAGTGTGGAAAACATATTATGATAACACTATTATACTATGCGTGTCAAGTGAGAATAGGACTGGAAGTTTTATACAGTTTTATATTTTAGATAATCCCTCGGGAACATTACTTTTTTCTTGGATGAAATGTATCCTATGTCCTTTCTGGTGTCCCTGACAACGTGTATGTAAAATTTAATGGTGATCGGTTCAGTAGTTTTTGCGTGAAAGCGTAATAAAAAACAAACAAACCAACTCACATTCACATTTATAATATTTGTAAGGATATTATCTATTTATACATATATAATTTTATTAGATAAAAAATAAATAAATAATATTTATATTTTTGTTATTCGGATTTTTTTGACGACATTACTATGATGACTCCGATCATGTGAAGTTTGCAGCAAGTGCGATCCTATTCTCATTTGAAACGCATATTACACTTGTTTCATAACTGCCACTTCATGGAACTAGAATCAAGACTTATTTCCGCAAAACTGCAATTATCATCAGATCAGTAAAACGTAGTAGTCAAAAGCAATTAGTAGGTTTTGTAAACAAGTAACAAATTCAGAGATTTAGCCTAGAATTAACGAAATTCTTATACAGTTTGGTAATAAGAATAAGATCTCAGCTCGTTAGCTTTTTAACTACATGCACATAAAATCTAAAAATCGTCGTCTTCCGCTTCTACAGCTTATCGTTCGTTTCACTAGGTTACTACAAAATTGCTATGAATACCCAAATTATTTCCTTATATTTGTTCCTTCTATTCACCAGGCAGAAACATAACTGGAATAAGGATATCACGTGGGTCCAGCGGAAAAGCATTTTTCCTAACTGCTGGAGAACTTGGTATTGACTGGCTTTCACCAACAGTTGTTGCATATATTGCCGAACAACTAGTGAAAGGAGAAGATCCTTCAGCGCTTCAAGCAACTCAAGACTTCGATTGGTATATTTTCCCAGCGATCAATGTGGATGGAGTGGAATATTCTCAGAACTTTGTATGTAATACCTTTTTCTTTAAAAAGAATTACACAACGCAATAGACCGGCTGATAATCCACTAGGTAGGGTGGATGGGTATTGTTATCTATACACTCAAGAACACAGGACCGGAAGTAAAGCACAGGGACAAATAGAATAGAGGCGAAATTCACAAAAGCACACATACAGTTATTTCAAGATGGTCCTTTAAGAATACTAACTATACTATATAACCAGTTTATTGAACTAAATAAATTGATAACGACAAATTTCAGAGACATACCGAATAAGTTAACAAGAATATATATTAACTGTAAAATTTCCGTTCTGAAATATGTTTTTAATATTAAGTACTAGATGTTGCACGCGAATTTGTCCGAGTAACTTTATAGTATAGCCTATGTAACTCGATGATAATGAAGCTTTCTATAGGTAAAAATTAAATGTTTCTCTTCTTTTTTAAACTTTTTTGGTTAATCATATTAAATGGTTTATTCCCATCTCGGCACCTTCACAAGGTTATATACTTAATTACAGGTTCGATCGTGGATGAAAAATAGGAGACCAGTTACGTCTACACAAGTTGGCGTCGACTTGTCAAGGAATTGGAACTCTCAATGGGGAGGTAGTCCATATTATTATTACTAAAAACCTCTTAATTTATTTTTTATTTTATTTTTTTATTTAACAGCATAATTAGTTATTCATATAACAAAATTGAAATGAGCTATATTTAGGGGTCAAAGTGTATAGGTAAAGTTATTCAGTAAGTATATATGTCTGCTTAAAAACAAATAGACCAAAAAGAAATACTTTTTTTTCAGTAAACGGCGCCAGTTTCACGGCTGCAGACAACAATTTCGCAGGTCTTGGACCGTTCTCCGAACCAGAGACAAGGTCCTTCTCGAATTACATTGAGAGTTTGGGCCAGAGAATCGTTGGATTTCTTAATTTCAAGTCTTTCGGACAAAGATTCCTAATACCGTTTGCCCACACCACTGATCACTTGTACAACTACAACGACATGGTAAGCAGCCTACATCTTTTTTAGGTATATTATTTCCAAAGGATTCGTACGTCTTATAATTCATGTCATCAATTAGCTATTTACTAAATAAATTAATTAATTAAACAATTAAATGTTACTACAAGGTCCTCCACCGCGTCTGTCTGTATTTGTCATGATCTCAAAAACTATTGAACTGACCACTGAAAGTAAACTGAACCACTAAAAACTACTGAAAGACGAGGAAGGAATGAAGCGGGTCGCTTGTTTTAGCCCTGCCCCATTTTCATCCATAACTTTTTATCTCTTGCCATCCTCCTCCATTTTTGTCCTTATACTTATTGATATAAAACAATAACAAGAAGTCTTATAAACGTATTAAATATTAATAAATAAATTTTCTTACATTCTTTTGCTTAGATTTTCATTGGAAGAAGAGCTATGGGAGCTTTATCTGTACGATATAACACACAGTATCAAGTCGGAACATCTGCTGAAGTTTCTAGTGAGTAAATAGATGTTACAAGAATAAAATAAATGGCAATAATTAAATTTAATCAATTAAACGATTGATTTGTCTGTACTGTAGTTCTAAAAGAAATTAATATACACAGTACACACACATATAAAATGCTACTAAAATTTAATGTATTGTAGATGCCCGTATAAAATATTAGCGTACAATTTTCAAGTACATACATTGGTTGACACTTTGACGGGCCCATAGGTCGGGAGGTCAGGTGCTTACTTTAGTGCTCTGACTCAGGGGTCCCGGATTAGATTCCCAACAGGACCAACTCTGAAAGTTATTCTCTTATACAACTTGGTTATTTGATTACGATAACTTAATAAGTTGGCTTAAGTAGTGCCCTTTTGCCACTACTTAGGCCAACTTATTAACGAACGGTCGTTAATTACGGCGCCACCGCCGCCACTAAAAATCATTGCTAGTATCGCTAGTAAAAATATCATACATAATAATACAGTCATATAATTACTATTAAGTACAGTATATTATACAGAGCCGGCGCCCGCTATCGGCATCGGCACGGCTGAGGATTTTAGGTCACATAGTAATATATATATTAACGTCATGGAAATAAAGTAGAAATTTCCAAATATATGGTCGTAGTAACAAAAATATGATACCGCTTCGGTACGCATGACCGCTGCCTTGAGGATGCTTCGGCATCCTTCGGCACGCTGAGACACACTCGGGGATAACTTGCCCTGAAGAAAACGCGAAGAGACGCGAGCTACAAATACGATGTCGAGACGCTTCAGCATGCTTAAGGACGCTTCGGCATCCCTAAGGACGTTGCAGTATGACAAGGTATAGTTTCCGACAGTATGCGCTTGCATGTAGGGATGCTGAGAATCCTTTTCCTTGCCGATGCCGATAATGGGCGCCAGGCCTAGTTTTAGATGAAATTAATATTGTAAAAAATATTAAATGTAATCTTATTCGACAGGTGGCGATACTGGTAGTATGGCTGATTGGGTAAAGCATCGTTTTAATCCACCGGTCGTGGCGACATATTTATTGCGCGATCAAGGTGCGTGGGGCTTTATTTTACCTGTGCAACAAGTGGAGCCATCTTGTGAAGAAACTTACGATTCAGTTTTAGCAGTCGTAAGAGAGGGGCAATTTATAAATGCTCTTTAAGAAATGGTTAAATTAAGTTTCGAAATAAAATTATTGTTGTTTATAAAGCTACCGAATTTTAATGAATTAAGGATCAAGCTGTTCCCTTATTTTTATTAAGAAAATCCTCAAATTATTTTCTTATTACTTTGACAAATTATTCTAGGTTGACAGTACCTGTAGTATAAATAGGTAAAGATAAACCAGTTCAGTACCTTTCTTGTGAATCATATCAATTGTTTGTGAACCGATTTCATTTTTTGTTTAGTGGCTATTAAAACGAGCTATGGTGTTTTCAATAAAAAAAATGTAAACAATTATTTTCCTCCACCTTCGATACGATTATATCGATTTGTTTATTCATAACTTGTTTACTCTTTGTATGGTTGATCTAGCGCTTGTTTTGTTTTATTAAAATATGCATTTTTAAAATACCTATTGGCTCTTCTATCGGCGATTACAGACGAATATAGCGTCGGCTGTACTCGCCAATCATCGTCTATGATCGCCTGCGACCCGTGTTGGTTTTTCATAAGCATCAAAGGAAATTTTGTACGCTTACGTTCGACAAACTACTACAGGGGCCCTAGCCAAGAAGAGCAAACCAATGCAAACGGGAGCGTTGCGTATTTATGAAACGATAGAAAATACGCAACGCTCCCGTTTGCATTGGTTTGCTCTTGGCTAGGGCCCCTGCAATTGTGTAGCTTGCACGATGATCATTATAGATGACCACACGATCAACGATCATCGCCGATGGTGTAGCATAGCCATATTATAGGGAGAATATAGTGACATTGTAAAGTGGGTTGGTCTTTGTCTTCCTGACAGGTTTTTATTGAGGAGACTGGTCATGCTGCTACGCAAGGAGTGATTTATGAACGTTAATATCAAAAACGACTTAACCGATTTGAATGCGGTTTTCACTGATTTATTTGTAATTACCTGGATTAACTTACAGGAAACTTTTTATCCTGGAAAAATTTTAGGTTCCTGTAGGATTTTCAAAAACAAACTGCAGCGCGTACAAGTCACCAGCAGCTATTTAATATTCAAGTTCATGTTGTTAAGGAACTGCTACAATGCATTCGGTTCCCTTGTAATGAATGCATTGGTGTTGAATTATTTTTTTTCTTTATCATCAGACAGGCTTATGGTCCACTTAATGGTAAGTGGCTACCATCGCCTATTAACATAAGTAACGCCACAGATGCTGCAAATGCTGTGTCGACCTTAGTAGGATTAAAAGGAATAAGGGATTTGGAATAGACAAGGAAATAAATAAATCTCCTCTTATCCCTCCCTTATCCCTTATCCTTAATCCTTCTATGGTCGGCAGCGCACTTGTAGCACTTACGGTGTTGCTTGTGTTATAGGCGACGGTAGCCACCTACCATCAAGTGGACCGTTAGCCTGTCTGTCGACCTTAACATAAAAAAATCTAAAAATTTCGACTAGCTTCAATTTAATATCGAAGACGGAGCAAACACAATTTAAAGAAAACAAGTGAGTATTCCGACTAAAACCAAGATATTTGGTTTTGGTTTAGTAATTGTAACACAGACTAAAGTCATAATTTACTAATGACTTACGGATCAATAAAAAATAGATTTACATAAACATTATTTATTGTTTTATGTTATAATATCACCGAATTTATCCTTATCTTTCTCAATTTATGGCATACTTATCATAAACGAAGTAGTTGCTATTAATATGAACATTCTTTAATATTCAAAGTAAATTCATTGGAGGTTCATTGTTTTCTTATTATATTATACAAGGTATGTTAAATTTTCAAAATTTTGTAGACACCATTGATTTATTTCTTTTTGGCATTTAACATTTTTATATATACTTATGAAAGATTAAGATTATATTTATAACATATACTGATGTCTTTAAAATAGGTCTAGATTATATCTAAATTTAAAGTGGTTCTGTTCGTGATCTCTACTAATAAGAGGGAATTAAGTACCATTAACTGCCTAAGACAAGTTTTACAAAAGGGATATCGCTTATTAACTTTCAAAATTCTTTCACCATTATATAATATATATAAAAAACTATCTAATATATTTTTATTTTAGAAAATGATACTGAAAAAGTGTATAATTCTTTCAATACTATTCACCTATAATGCACTGTGTCAAGAAGTGAAGTATGACAACTATGCCTTATACAACATGATACCAGAAAATGAGAAACAACTGGACATTCTGCAGTCGTTGATTGATAATAGTGAATTGAACTTTTTGGAGGAGCCAGTTAAAGTCGGCAATTTAGTTACAGTACTATCTTCACCAGATTTTAGAAGTACCCTTGAAGAAATATTGGAAACAAATGACTTCGATGCAAAAGTAGCGATAGAAAACTTTCAAGAGTAAGAACATAATTTGCCAATATTATAAATGTAGATAACTAGCTGACCCGGCAAACGTTGTATTGCCAAAACATAATAATATTTTTTTGGGGTAGGCCACCCTTATCACTTAGGGGTATAAAAATAGTTTACGACCTATTTTCGGACCTACCGAAAATACGGTTTCGGTGTTTGGTTACTAACACTGTGACACGACAAGATAGATAGATACTAAGTATAATGTAGAATTTAGATTTTTCGCGAGTTATTACTGCGAAAACCGGTGTGCCCTGTTGTTGAAAAAACTGATGAACAAAGCCAAATTTGACAAGTTTATTTATAAAGTCTCTTGAGCCAGAGTGCTAAGGCGTGCACTTTAACCACTCTTATAAGACGCATAAGAATGGTAACTTATTCTGTTTTAGAAAAGTGCCCAGCTTAATACTACAGGTGTCTCATGTCTTTCTATTGACAATAACTAACAATCAATCTCAAGCCAATATACAAATAAAAAGAGTATTTTTAAACTATGTTAATATATATATTATTTATGTTTCAGTGTAATCAATAATCAAGTTGTTGGCAATTATGTCCAAGGAAATGTTCAGTCTATGACTTGGGATGCGTATTACACTCTAGAAGATATTTACACATGGCTAGACGATCTTGCTTCCGATAACCCTGAAACTGTTTCTGTGATCATAGGAGGTACTTCGTATGAAGGTTATGACATTAAAGGGGTAAAGATATCTCATGGGAATGGCAAAAGAAATATTTTTATAGAATCTGGGATACATGCAAGAGAATGGATAGCTCCAGCTACGGCGAACTATATAATAACTGAACTTATATATAGCGATGATGCTGAAACTAGGGCTGCAGCTAATGACTTTGATTGGTATATTTTCCCCGTAACTAACCCAGATGGTTACATTTGGACATTTATTGGGGTAAGTACTATGTCTCATAATAAGACAAAAATATTAGGTATCTTGTGAAAATAATTTCATTTTTGAAAAATATCTCGTTTCATTTTCAGGATAGATTGTGGCGCAAAAGTCGAAGGCCTGTAGGAGGACAATTTGGTATTGATTTGAATAGAAATTGGAATAGCAACTGGGCCCGTAAGTATTCTTTTATATCGTTCTATTCATACACAAATTACGTTCTTTTTTATAAAAAAAAAACTACTCCAATTTTGATTTATCTTATTTTATTATATATTCAATGGAAATACCAACAGCACAGCAAAATCTACTAAAATTCAGTTCAATCAACAATATTAATATAAATTCAGCTTATCGAGAAAAAAATACTATGAACAATCAGTCAAAATCATTATTAATTCTTTAAAGCATAATTTCATATATAGGAGTTACTTTAGTTACTATGTGCACTATTATTTAGTATTTATACTTTAAAAGTGGACATAAAAAGCTTCATTTCTATTTGCGCTTCTAACTTCTATTTGCAATTTCAACTTCTATAAAGTCATATTCATGGATTACACTTTCTTATTGTTTTAGTTATGAGCTCCAGTTTGAATCCAGCGAGTAATAATTATGCTGGTTCCGGACCGTTCTCGGAAATTGAAACTAGATCTCTATCAACTTTCATAGAAAACGTTTCAAACGAAATGGACATGTATATTAGTTTCCATTCATCCGGACAGATGCTGATGCTACCTTACGGAAATACTACTGAACCTCTGGAAAATTATTACGACGCAGTAAGTGCGAGTGAAAATCACTTTTAAGAGGGAAGTATAGCTTTGCGATAGGTATTTAGGAAAACACATGCTATCGCTTGTGCGCTCTAGCCCCGGGGCAGTCGTGCGATAGAGAGCGTTGCAGCTTCCAACTGACAATAGTACTTTTTTTGATGAAATTTCATTTCGGGAGAAAACAGTTTCCACTAACTAAATCTTAACAAATCACTTTGATTTTCATGTCGATCGTTTCAGCATAATATATTCTAGGTTTATAGCTTTCGCTTTTTAAAAAAAATTACATTGTTTTTATAAAACAAACGATTTAATTCGACAAAGTTTTAATCACAAAAATTAAGTTATTTCAGGTTAAATAAGTTTCAATCTATTAAAAATTTTGAAAACAGGAAAACCTATAAACTTAGTCTTTCACTGTGTCAATAACATGCAAAAAAATCATGGAGATTGGAAAATATTTAGAAGTGGAAAAACGTTTTCTCTTTTTGTATGGACGAGTGCGTGCTATTCTTCCCTCTTAAGTAGCTCTTTTAATTTAACTTATAAAAAAGAATTGTTTCTGGTCCAATTACATGTAAGTAAAGATACCTCTTTCATGGAAAGACTGTAAGAAATGTAATTTCCAGTTCATTGTATTTATTTTGACATTATAACGTTAAAGTGATTTTGTTTCTTTGTAACGCTTTCACGCCTTAATTACTCAAGCTATCGTCAAATGAAAAGTAGGTACCCCGTTTTCTAGAAAAGTACTGTTCCCGAGAGTGATCATCTAAAAATAATTATAAAAAATTCAACGTCTGACAAAAATATATGAGAAATAAAAAATTGAATAAATGTTTTAACATGTAAGAAGAAGGGGCTGACGAAGTCGCGGGCAATAGTTAGTATATGAATAATTATGGTGTTCATTTGTAGGTAAGGATTGCTAGAAGTGCTTGCAGAGCTTTAGCCTCGAGACATGGCACCGTTTACGTTTCTGGAAACATAGCTGAAACAATTTGTAAGTCATTATTTTCAATTTTTTTTAATGTATTTTTTTAATACATGTTACATGCTTATGTCGACTGAAGTTAATTGTTATTGTTCCTCATTGAATATTATTTATTACTGCTAACCAGAGCGAGTATGAAACGACACGTGGAAGGCAGAAAGTATAGTATAAAAGCCTAGTACTCTGTGTTGTTACAATATAAAGTACTTTGTGACATGATATTAAAATGTAATTTTGACTATTGGGACTAAACATAAAGTGGTTTTAATTAATGTATTTATTTATTTTATTTTAGATAACAAACAATTACACCATATATAGGTAGTAAAAAACTTCAACAACATATACATTCATAAAGTAAAATACTTAGGGGATGATAATCATCAATACTAATATTAAATCTGTAAGAATTAATTGATTTTCATGAAACTTGGTAGATAAACATTTAGATGTACAGGACACAGGATTTTTCTTTTTCTACGCGGACGAAGGGCTATGCTCAGGGTTACACTGCGAGATCGAATCAGAAATGAGGAGATCCGCAGACGTACGAAAGTTACCGACATAAGCCGTCGGATCAGTAAGTTGAAGTGGCAGTGGGCAGGGCACATAGTACGAAGAGCCGACGGCCGCTGGGGCCGGAAGGTTCTCGAGTGGAGGCCACGGACCAGCAAGCGCAGCGTAGGACGTCCACCCACAAGGTGGACAGACGACCTAATAAGGGCCGCGGGTCGACGGTGGATCCAGGCTGCTTCTGACCGGTCCAATTGGAAAATTTTGGGGGAGGCCTATGTCCAGCAGTGGACGTCCTACGGCTGAGATGATGATGATGATGATGATGACGCGGACGAAGTCACAGGCGCCAGCTAATTGCTTAAATATAAAATAATGTTTACATAATTATTGTTTATTTTCAATCTTACAGATTACGCAACTGGCACAAGCATCGATTGGGTTAAAGAAAAACTGAGAGTTCCATTAGTTTACATATACGAATTGAGAGATAAACCTGAATTAAATGGACATCTATTACCAGCAGATCAAATTTTGGAAAACAATTTGGAAATTATGGATTCTGTACTAGCTCTCATCAGAGAAGGTCGTGCTTTTGGATATATGAACAGTTCTTCAATGTCAAAACTGTCTTTGTTGTCAATTCTTATAACAGTCTTCATGTATATTATTTGTTAAGAATAATAAATATTATTGAACTAGCTGAATCGACATTAATTTCCCGTAAATTTCCTATAAAAACACCATCCAAAATTTCCGAAGTTTCCCGAAGATTCTCCAAAAATTTTCTTTCATACAAACCTTGTCGTAACAATTACGAACACATGGAAAAAACATCTGGAAAATCATTCGTGACGTTCTCAAGTGATGCTCCGTCATATTTGCCGCGACTTCGTACGCGATGATAAATTAAAAATATAAAAGCAATTATAACGCTTGACAACTTGTTGCTATAAACACATTGGCCAGGCGTTAGTTACAGTTTTATATTTTAGATAATCCCTCGGGAACATTACTTTTTTCTTGGATGAAATGTATCCTATGTCCTTTCTGGTGTCCCAGACAACGTGTATGAAAAATTTCATGGTGATCGGTTCAGTAGTTTTGGCGTGAAAGCGAGACAGACAGACAGAGTTACTTTCGCATTTGTAATATTAGTAACGATAACGATTACAGATGTTTTCTATTTCTATATAAATTGTTTTTTTTTTTCTTTTTAAGAATTCCTCTCGATATAATTACTTAATATAAACTAATCATATGACCGTATAGAATGGATACAGAAAATGCATTAAATGTAATAAATGTATTTTGTATAATAAGTACACAAAATAATTAAATTACTTATATATTTAGTTGTATAACTATACAGTTTAATTGCTATACCTATAAAGATTTTAAAAAATCGGACCTTATTTTTTCTTACTTATGTCAAACCTATTTTTTTTAAAAAAAATTTTTTAAATAATTTCATTTTGATTTTTTGTAGGAATGTGTACCTACTAATATAATACAACCGATTTAAAAAAAATCTTACGCCAATATACTTAGTCCTGTAATTGTCGTCATATCTTTTATTTTCTCATAGCAGACGAAGTCGCGGGCACTAGATAGTAATGCAAATAATTTTAAGTGACACCAAACAAAATAATATAATCTTCTACTTTGGTTGGTACGTTAGGTCATAGTCATACTTGGGACCTGCGCACATAGCTAGCTAGCTGTGTGCACAAGGTCCCCCCCGCCTGGGGATTGCCCTGGTGTCTCCGGGCAATCCCCCATCGGCGTAGCCTTGCCAGTAATGGCTAGGCCGCCCTGGGGTGGATCGGAGTTGTTGCCTCGATAGAGCCCGATCTACCCTGCTCAAAGGGCAAGGAGGCACCGGGGAGTTTTAGTGGGTAGTGGCCGGGCCCGCTATGACTAGCATAGCGCAGAGCGCCGGCTGACCCCCACATACCCCTACCGTCTAGCCAGCGGTAGGGAATCTGTAAACGGATCTCTCCTCGTTAAAATAAAAAAAAGGTCATAGTCATACTAACATTGGTCTTGATATGTGACGTGGACACTGCCGTGAGTTTACGTTAATACAAGACAAGTGTATACTGATAACATGAACTTTTATAAAAAACCTATGGAAAAAATGCCTTCCACTAAAATGCACAGGTATGATTTCCATAATAATTAATTATTAATCCCCAACATTGTAGACGAGTTATAAAAATGAAATGATAAAATTAATCGGTTTAATTTATAGCATGGTTAATAACAATAAGTAGGCGATAATGGTGATATCTTAAGTAGCATTATTATAATCTTGGCCCAGTGTTTGTCGATAATGTATTATCATTTTAGGTTAAACAACTTGAAGTAGAAATTAAAATATTCAGAGAAAATTGGCTTACAAAATGACGTCTTCTGTTATTTTAAAATTAAATTTTTTAGTGTTATACGTTATAATAATAACATCATGTGTAGCCATAGAAATAGTACGCTATGACAACTATGCTGTTTATAAAATTGTGCCTAGAAATATTGAAGAAATAAATGTACTCAAAAATCTTCAAGAGAACGATGTGAGATTCAATTTTTGGAACGACCCAGTGCCATCGGCGGATTTCGTCACAGTTATGTCAAGTCAAGAAGATAGGGACGAATTGGAAAGTTTTTTGAAGGAAAATAACATTGAATCAAAGACCACTATTACTAATCTTCAGGAGTAAGTATTATTTTTATTATCAACTATTACCAAGCAATTACAAGTCATAAGTATACCTATTACAGATGACCCAAGTAGTTTTTTTTACAGTTAAGAAAAGGGGGGCAGGAAATTAAGTTTTTGGTTTAATGTCCACATATATCTACCTTATTTTACATGCATTTGGTAAGGAGCATACTACTAATAATCTAGGCAGCCCATTAATGATAATTTATTTCAGTAGACTACCATGAAATAACGGTCAGCAAGTGTTTTGGCGAGTGAGTAAGGAATCACATAGCTAATTACTTTATCTCCTTATTTAAGTATTATAAGTCGGTAGCGTATTTGCAAACCGAATGATTTGTATATTAGGGATATAATAAAGATCGTCATCATGCCTGTATCATGACATCATGTAAGGGTGGGCTTATATATCAAAATATACCCAATGAATAATAAAAAATAATGTTTTATTTTAATTATCATAGTTCTATTTGCATAATTAATTAGCCGATGACAGTTTTATGAAAACCAGCAACATATTTTTTCATTTATTAATTTTTTGCCATTTGTATCAGAACGCATCAAATCTGATTTTTTAGTATTAGTACAGTAACCACCTCCTTACTGAAAATAACAGTGAAATAACAACATGTGTGGTGTGTTTTGGTGAAAAAGAAATGTATAAAAAATAATCATTTTAGTTACATAGACAATGGAACAATGAGAGAATATACAAAAGGTGATATTACTAGTATGACTTGGGAAGGTTTCTACAGACTTAACGGTATCAACGATTGGCTTGACGATTTACTAGAGACATATCCTTCAGTACTCACAGAAATAATCGGTGGTGTTTCGTACGAAGGCCGCGATATTAAAGGCTTGAAACTGTCTCACGGAACTGGAAGAAGAGCTATAGTTCTCGAAGGTGGAATACATGCAAGAGAGTGGATTTCACCTTCAGCAGTTTGTTTCATACTCAATGAACTTTTGACTAGCGATGATGAAGACACAAAAGCGGCTGCCAGAGACTTTGATTGGTATATTTTCCCTGTCACGAATCCTGACGGTTATGTTTGGACTTATACTGTCGTAAGTATTGTTGTATAAATTAGTAAAATTTATGACCCGCACCCGGCTTAGCTCGGAGTGTTTTTATACTATACTAGCTGGAGCCCGCGACTTTGTCCGCGTTGTTAAAGAAAAAGTAGCCTATCCTGTGTCCCGTACGTCTAAATGTTTATCTACCAAGTTTCATGAAAATCAGTTAATTCGTTTAAGAGTTATGGAGGGACATACATACATACAGTACCTACACTTACATATTTATTATTTGTATTGATGATGATACAGATCTTTCTCGTTTATCTCTCTTTCCATAAGTGAAAACCGTATTAAAATTGGTTGAGCGGTTTAAGAGTCCATAGAGGACAAACATTCTTACATTAAGTTTTATTTATGATACTGGAGCTATATAGAGCTTTAGAGGGGATTTTTTTTAAAACATGGCCTTATTGTCTTATATGTGAACTAAGAATTTGTAAACTTTGCAACGTTTAAAAGATGCAAAAAAAAAACAAACCTATTATTATAAAATGTAGTCTCAATTATTGAAAAATTTTAAAAATTCCAGAACAGAATGTGGCGCAAGAACACTCGTCCTATAAGCGGTGCGTTTGGAGTTGACTTGAACAGAAATTGGAATAACAATTGGTTGGGTATGTTAAAACGAGTAATTGAAAAAAATTATAAAGTTTACAGGATAATAATAACAAGTAAGACTGTGGCTTTGATTCTTACAAACTCTTAATAACTGAAACACAACAACAAACTTTCACATTGGTCTTCTTCTGTAAGGAGCTGATTACATTCGCCAAAACGGTTTGCCTAGTTTATGAATTCAAAAGTTATTATGTTGAATTCATACGCACTGTTAAATTAATAATTTTTTTACAGAAAAGGGTGCCAGTTCAAATCCAGCTCTAGATATATATGCTGGCCCAGGGCCCTTTTCGGAGATTGAGACAAGATCTTTCTCACAATACTTGAGGACCATTAGAAACGAAATCGACATGTACCTCTCATTCCACTCCTTCAGTCAAATGCTTCTAATTCCTTTTGGGAACTCAACAGGACACTACGCAAATTACGATGATGCGGTAACTGTATATTCATAAAACATTAAGCTTCTATTATATATTGTTTCAATGTTCACTTCGAATTAGACATATTTTTTCTCTACCAAATTGAATAATGCGTTCAGCTCTAAATGGCTTGCACACTGGACCTTGATGTTAAGCGATAGAGTTTGGAATGTTAAGTGTGCTAGGCTGTTGCTGACTTAAATAAATAAATAAATTATATGAGATTTGCAAATTTAACAAAGATAAATCCAAAGTTGTACCTATTCATACTAAACGATAAATCTCATCTTATTGGATAACAGGGCTGCATGCTACGAACACTCCAGATAACTTAACGGATTTATTTGGATCAACGTATACAGAAGGACAATAACAGATATGCTTGAAAATTGCATAATTATACAATAATTACAAATAAATTTAATGTGACAATGTAATATTCGTTACAGGTGAACATTGGCCGACGTGCAATGGGAGCATTATCAGTGAGATATGGAACGCAGTATGTCACTGGCACTGTAGCCGAGGTTATTTGTAAGTATTTTGCTACACCCAGACCTAGTTAAAACGTTTTTCATAAATGTGTGAAGATTATTTAATTTTCTAATCCACATAATATTATGAAACGTGCACAAACGTGTTCAGGCTCGAAATACATTTAAACCAGATTTTGGTAGAAGACCACTAACCTAAAGCACTATCCATATTTTTAAAAATCTGTTCTTCAGTTCTTTTCTGAGTTCTATCTGTACTGTAATCTTGTATTGAATTTGTTCAACACAAAGATACAGATGAATCCTTTATTGTATGATGTTGTAAAAATACATTTAAGTTATAAATGCTATATTATATTAAATTTTCTGATTTTTCATCTTTTGGTTATGTATCCTTTTGTGTGTTCATAATTTATATCTCTACTGCATTTTAGGTATATTACACACTCTGGTCTGTAATAGCGATATCAATATAGTTGTTATATTAGGAAGTAACAAATAATATAGTTATTTAGCGGATTAAGATAACTTTTCAGTCTACATTGGTGTTCTACATTGTTTGTCCTCTAACTCTTCTAAACCACCCAACTGATTCACTAATGGAATCAGCAATAACCGAGGAATTTGAAGTAAAAAAATCTGACACAATAATGTCAATAAAAATTAAAAAACTATATTTTTCAGATGAAGCCACAGGTGGCAGTATAGATTGGGTGAAAGATCACCTCAATGTTCCTTTGGTGTACTGCTATGAGCTTCGAG
Organism: Synanthedon vespiformis; assembly: GCA_918317495.1. NCBI lineage: Eukaryota > Metazoa > Arthropoda > Insecta > Lepidoptera > Sesiidae > Synanthedon > Synanthedon vespiformis. The sequence goes on from OU906962.1 coordinate 1,754,704, forward strand.
ACCGCGGCAATTACGGCTTCATCATGCCAGATGATGAAATTCTTCCAAACAATCTAGAAACTATGGACTCGGTGCTCGATCTAATCCATCAAGCGAAGAGATTTAATTATTTGAACAGTAGCTACGGTCTTCATGCTTCCATTTTGCTGTTGGGACTTACAATGGCTCTTTATTTCTTGCAATAAACTTTTGTTAAAATGGCTTTATTATTATTTCTCTATGGAAGAATTATGTATTAATTATAAAAAAGATTTGTGATATTAAAAATTAAATAAGAGTTTATTTTGGTACTGGAAGGCATACGTTCACAGTTCGCACTCGGTAAAAACTTAAGGGCCTTTTTCACCATCTGTCAAGTAGGCTAACCGTCATTTAAAGTCACCAGTCACCGGGGATAATAGAGCTGATACACCTTTATTTGTACGGTAAAAGTTCCAAAGTTTAAAAATAAAATAATAAAAAAAATCCCCTATCGAAGGATGCACAAACCGAGTGCATTATTTAATAAAACATAAAATTATTCCTAAAAGTAACTAATCCACACTTTACTCGTAGTTGGTGAAAGAGGCCCTTAGTCACTGAAACATACCCAACCAAAAAGTTAACTATGCTAGTACAATTATTTATTCAGAAACTGATACTTAAGGGAATTCAGAAGTTGCTTTAAATCTACCTACAGTTACAATGGGTTTCGTTTCCAGTTCTTTAAAAGAATTCCGAACCTCTTATCCGATTTTTCACTTTAACTTTCTACAGCTCTTTCAAAATAAATCGCACAGAAAGACAACAGTCGCCACCTGTTCGAATCGTTTCAACAACTCTGCTTAGCTCGAAACTTTAAAGCTGATCTCCACTAACTCTCTTTAATATTAGCTTTCAGCGAACCATCGAGGAAACTTCGCTGAAAGTTAGCGTTTGAAATTTGCTTACATGACTATATTTTGTATAAACTCTAAAGCGACATTGTGGGATTCGTTTTACAGAAAAAGATTTTTTTAAATTATTTATAAAGGAAAAATGTATACCTATATCTTTTGTCATAGATTTTTTTTTTATTAGAGATGGGTTTGCTCTTGGCCAACAACCAGCTGGTTAGCAAGGGAGAGGCCTAAGATGGAGCGAGCTCACTTAGAAGATGCCTATTCACTCGAACTTTGAAAAGATTAGGATTATATAGGTTATAATATGTTATATTCCCTATACAAATTCTAATTTCAATTTCAAATTTTCCGAAAAGTTAGAAAATATTGTCAAGGCAGCTGCTAAAAAGTATGTTATTCCATATATTGTAGTTAATCGTATTCCAAAAGTTAAAAAGATACGGTCCAGGCTAAAAACCATTCTGTAAAAGTTCTTAAATATACAAAAATAAAATCGGTTCACGAACAAATGAGAAAAACCTACTCTTACGTACTGAATATTATCTTCAGAAATGTTTTTTAAACAGAAATCCTTGATGAAGCCAACCGCAGAATGTGATAATGTCATAATTTGATGATAAACGACGTCATCAGAATTCCAAAAAATATATATTCTATTTACACACGAACAAAAACACAGGAACAGCTTGTATTAATGCAGATGTAGACAGACATGTTTATATGATAACGCGGCCGGCAAATGCGAGGCCACTTTTGCGATTAAAACTGAGTAGTAGTTCTATTGACTGGGCTGCAGCAAAACACCATGTGAAGATTTAGCCTCAGGCCATTAGGCTGTATGAGGACGGTCAGCGGAAAATTGAAACGGTTATTGCAGATGAAGCATGTTATCATAGATACAAAATAACAAGGTCCATTATTTTGGTCCATATCTGAGTTCGGAGAAAGCTTGCCTTCAGAAGATATAGGCACGCGCTCAAATCCCTAGCGGGATATACTTCAAGCATTTCGTTATAAAATTTGTTGCTAGTGGTATAGGCGAAGTTCCATCAACTAGATCGTCTATCTGTTGACCTTGACAAAAAAAAATAGTTTCTTTTGTTTGTGTTTTCACGCCTTAACTTCTCAACTGATTATTTTGTATCATGAATTTTTTCATCGTGAAATTTTTCATAACAATGGGGTACCTTTCATAGCAAAAAATTGTTGTTCGTAAGAAATCATCCAAAAATAAAAAACATCTTCCCAAAAATATTTGATCAATAAAGATTGAATGAATGTTTTATTATAACACACAAGAAAAGGGACACGGACGAAGTCTAGGACTTCTAGGAACGCTAGGAAAAAATAGTTCAAAAGGTATAAACATATTATTATGTTAGCACTCTTTACTTCGGGTACATTAATTAAACCACTTTATGTTGAGTCCCAATACTTTTATGGACCGACCTCCAGTACATCAGAACTCCAATAATTCCAACTACAACATACGACATCGACCTCTCAATATCCTTTCAATATCATACCAACGAATGAATTTGAATGAATCAACACCTCTTTTTGAAACATCACAGAGTACTTTTCAATCAACTTCAGTCGACATAAATAGCAGACGCTAACACATATTTGCATCTATATCCTTTTTTTTAAATTCAAAGTTGGTTCACCTCTGCATTATCCGGTTCACGGAACTCTGTCTCGTGGTAGCATTATCGCGATCAAGCTCTTTGAGTCGCTCACCCCGGGCTATTCGGAACTGCGCACGGATTCCTACTGTGTGCTTCAACTTACAAAGTCATCCTGCTCTAAAATCTCCAGAATTGATAAGGCGTCACGTCGCCTCCTACATCCTGTACTATACTCTTATAAAACTCATGTACCCAGCTGTTTTCTAGGTTTTAATCTTCTTAATTATATCATAGTCCTTGACAACTTCGTGTGATACTGTGATACTAGTATATTCTATTTTAACTCCGTAATATCAATGGTCACTGGTAAAACACAAGTAAAATGAACAGGTAGGCAATATAATATTAAAACAGGAAATATCATAATGTTGTGCTTCGATAAACAAAGCAATAGGGGAGCGAATGATGCAAACGCGTTTGTGATATTAAACCTGTGTCCAGTTTGCTGTTAACCCAACATTTTCACAGCAGAGCACTCAACGGTAATGGATTTGGCTGAAATTAATTATTTTCACCGCGGCGCACCGGTGTTTCTAGAATTTTCCATGTGTGAAATTTTAATGCTCTGCTCATGTTTGGTTTGAATTTTTTGGGGCACACACTGCTCTAATTGTGTTGCTCTAACATGTTGCTTTGCCGAAAGAAGGAATAGTATGTCTTAGAATATGCAACACAAGAGAATGCGTTTGCGTAGGCGATAATATCTCAAATAAAAAGTATCTTCAACAAAGCGGTATTTCTAGAGAATTGTATTTTTTTCCCTATACATAATTATAAATATTTCTATAAATATTGGTAGAATTATAAAAAAAATGTTCATCGACCTTATTAAGTACATCACAGAAAATTGAACCTAAAAAGGACCAATATTATATAGTTTGGTTCCAAACGGTTCAGAATTCGGGATCAATTTGGAAACTTTTCAAAATTAGTTACGGTCTGGGTTTGCGGAGCGCGCTACTTAGTCTGTTGTGTTCCTGTATGTAATTTTGAGCCCTACTATTGTATTTTTGGTAAAATGGTAAATAAAATTAACTGTTCCGTTTTATTCATTACTTTTTGACTGACCTTCTAAAGTAGGTACAAACCTGAATAAGTATATCTGTGTCTTAATAAGCCTTAATAACATCGAGAGACCGGCTGCAGTATGCTAGGGATGCTTATGGGCTGATAATGATGATGTGTATGAAAACTTAACTAAGTATCTTACACAAAATTAAGATAACTAAAGAAATAAAAAAGAAAGAAAAAAACAAACAAAGATGGATGCAAAGACATTGGGTCTTAATGACATTTACCTCTCTCGATAGCTATTCTAAATCTCTGAACGAGGCAATGTCCAGCAAGTGGACGCCAGGAAATATCCTACGAGTATTATATAGAATTATACTAGCTATTTCCCGCGACTTCGTCCGCGTTAAACGATGAAAGGTACCCTATGTCCTTTCTGGCGCCCCAGACAACGTGTATGCAAAATTTCATGGTGATCGGTTCAGTAGTTTTTGCGTGAAAGAGTAACATCCGTCCAAACATCCATACAAACGTATTTGTAATATTAGTACGGATATTTAATTTTTTTTTAATTCAACTAACATAAAGTCCACTATGTCATGGTTTTAATATTCAACTCTTAAACATTATTTTGTGTCCTTTGAAATAATACTTTCCATTCCAGTGTTTGTTCTGAATCGAATACCGATAGTAGATTCCGCTTCGAGTGCAAGCCCTCGGTCGATGGAAACGTTCAGTGGTTTCCAATAAATTTGCTCCTGTGTTCCCTACATATTTTATTGTGACTTTGTTTGTTAGAAACGTCCCAAATATGGTGGGTCGGCGTCGTTTTGTTGCTTGGTTTTTGCGGTGTATATTGTAATTGAATTTCTAGTTTGTTGCGGTCCCTATACGAACATAGGGGAACTATCCGTATCCAATTGGCTATTTGTTTCCTATTATTTTATCCACTTTTGCATGTATTCTTCTGGAGTTTTTTTATTTAAATTATTTTAAGAGTTGGTTTGTGTTTATAAATCATTTGATTGTTATGATAAATCAATATGATTTATAATAAAAAAATCAAATTTCTAAAAGGTATATTTTAAAATAATAAAATTAATCTTTAAAAGGTACTTATTATATTAAAACCTTTAGGTATGTTGATATCCACTTGGTGCCGGTTGAATGTCGTTATGTTAACAGCTAAGTTCACCTGAAAAAGTAAAGTGCTACGAATACTAATACAATGAGTAATGTGTATGTTTTAGACCAGGTTAAAGGTTGATCTACAGAGCTTTTATTTTCTTGTTAGACCAAATATTTAAATAAATTTATCTAATAAATTATAACTTACTACGGGAGAAAGTAATACAAATATAAATAACATCTGTCAACAAAAAAATTTTTTTTTTTTTGTTTCTGTTCTAATGCTTAAATTCTGATTCTAGACATGTAAAAATAGTTACATTTTCATTTTTAGCTTTTAACGTTTGCTTTTGCCTGATTTATGACGATAAGTAAAATACAAACATAAGAGAAACACTAAAAATATTCATTTTTGAACTTAATTTTTCCATTATTTTACATATATTTCCTGTTGTTTATCAAAAATCTTAAATGACAAAGGCTCTAGTTGGTCCGTAAGCCAGGCACTAATTTCGTCAATGATTTCCTCTCAGTCCATAATTTGTAAAATGCCTGAGAGAGTTGTATCATGATGCGTTGGTAGCCCGTTACACTTTCAGAGCATCAGCCGACAAGCATTCCACCAAGATATAGCCAGCTGACTTTTTTATTTATTAACAGTAATACATAAACTATCATCTGATAAACTTTCTATTGGGTGGTAATCACTGAACACGTATATATTCGTGTGACCTGCAGACGCATAATCCACCATTTTATAAATAGCTGACAATTTTGTTTCTTCAAAATATTAGGCTAACTATAATTTGATGAATTTTTAATCGGAAATAAATGATTAATTTTTTTTTTATTATGTGCTTGGGCGGCTACCACTCTACTGCTCAACCCACCATCGGAGCCGCAGCTGACGTTCACAACGCTTCATGATACAACTCTCTCAGTCATTTTACGAGTTATCGACTGGGAGGAAATTGGTCATGAAAATCTGTTGCTGGCTCATGGACCAAATTCTAATTGTAATTGAAAATAAAAATATGGAAATAATGTATGAATCTGTGGCGATATAAATTCAAATTCAATCATGGAATTAAATTTAGATGTTCCTTCGAATTTTTCAAGTCGACGTTTCTGAATCTTCTCTGCCAGCGTTCTATGAAGAGGTTGTATATGCGTGTTTTGTAATGTGGAGTATCGCCACAAATCAATCATTTGTCAAAAGCAAACTTTGATCAAAAAAATTATTTATTCCCTTATTTTTAACATAGAAGAAATCAAAATTTCATATGCAGAAGGCAGACCCAAAAATCGTGTTGACCTGTGTAATTTATTAATAAACTTAATACCCGTTTTGTACCTAGGCTTAAGTTTATTAATAAATTATTAGTATTTGTATAGAAAGTATCAAATTAAATATTAATAATACGATCAACTTGATCGTGACTCTGCAAGTGGATTGAGGAATGCATGACTTTCGCTATAATTGTACAAGTGGTATGTACATTAGGAAATCTATGTCAATCATTTTTAATAATAAATCTTAAATAAATTAAAAAAAAACATTAGATAACTCGTATAATAATAGCAAGCATATATATCTGTCAGCTATGATAGTGTTTCCGACATTAAATGTTCATTTCATAGAGAGACTATGAAACAAAAATGCCGACTCATAGCAGAAAACAAAGATGTTTAAACTGATAATTGTTAATGGCATCGGTTACCGGTTGTTATTTTAATAGCAGGTATATATTTAACTTTATGTTTGTTTCAATATATTACAAAATATTAACACAGGAATTCAATAAATAAATATATTATGTGAATATTGGCATGTCAATAAGGGTATTGTATTTATTAGTATTGATTGATGTATATGAATTGTACATTGTACACATTGTAAAAAAATATATATTGAAAATTATAAGTAGGTATACGTAGCGAATAGATTTAGATAGATACATACTGTCCTATAATTTTTTATTGTTCTATAATAATTATGTTAATATCTTAAGTCAGAATCCCTTTTTATGTAATTTTCAATTTAAAATGTCATAATTTAGCCACTAATCTTCTATCAAGCAATAATTTCACAAGTACATCCGCATCAAGTTGCTAGTCAAAATATATTGTATGTCCAAACAAAACAAGTAATAAAAAAATAACAACAAATAAAAAACAATATTAACGCGCTGAGCATATCTTCCCGTCGATCAATTACATTCGAAATAAGAGCATTTCTTATCAATAATGGATCAATCACTGTAGTACTCACGAAAGGTATTGGCCACTAAATTTTTTTTTTAACATACTGTTATATTTACATTTCATTTCACGTACGTAAATGATATTTCAAGATATTAATTTAATAAATTATTAAGTGTATTCAGTTTATTTCTAAACTGAATAAGGATTCATAGAAAAAATGTATCTACCTATACAATACATATTTAAGGAATATCTAATTTTTAGTTTTAGCATAATATTTCTGTCCTCCACACTAGGCTCTGCCTGTCCTATGGTGATATGTTTAGTCCTAGTAGGTTGAAGTTTAAGTGGCTATAGGCAGGACACATACATACACTACAGGGCCCTTAGCCAAGAGCACAATGCAAACGGGAGCGTTACGCTCATTAACGAAATAAAGCCCGGTGATTGGTTGTTGTAACGCCCACATAAAATTTTGACCATTCATCGGGCTTTATTTTCTATCGTTTCGTTAATAAGCGTAATGCTCCCGTTTGCATTGTGCTCTTGGCTAAGGGCCCTGGGGTGTAGGCTACGGACCTACAAGTGCAGAGTAAGACGTCCATCCACAAGGTGGACACACGACCTGATAAGGGCGGCATATCGGTGCTGGATACAGGTTGACTCTATGGTCTTGTTGAAAAACTATGGAGGAGGCCTATATCCAGCAGTAGAGGTTCTATGGCTGAGATGATGATATTTAGTAATACTTAGAAATATTACTATTAATTTATTTTTAACTAGCTGTTTCCCGCGACTTCGTCCGCTTTAAAAAAGATAAAAAGTAGCATATCACGTGTCCTGTACTTCTAAATGTTTATCTACTAAGTTTCATGAAAATCAGTTAATTCGTTTAAGAGTGATGGAGGAACATACATACATACATACAGAAAAAAAATCTAAAAATCGTCAATTTAGTTTCAGTATCATGTATAGAGCTTATTTACACGATATTTCTAAAAACAAAGTAAATTACTCCATGACCGAGCCCTACAGATTTGTTATTAGTATTGATTTTAGTTTAACCTATTTTTACTTGTGGCAAAGCACCAATGCATATACTTTTAAGTTTCGGACCAAGTATAACGGATATTACAATGTCGATTTAATTCCTTCACCGACCTCTACCTTACTTTTTATCCTATGTACTCATCGCCTTCATGTTGTTTGTGTTTATAGACACGTCGTTCTTACACATTGTAAAATGCCAAATATCACGACACCAATACTCAAGAGTATTATCATAGAAGTTAGTGAAGTGAATAAACATAATCTTTCACACAATCCAATCAATCGTCTCGCTCTAGTGACCGCCCTAACTGATACGCACCTTTATAATTACATCAGACACCTTTTAATATTTATTGTGAACTCAAGTTTTTGCTTGAGCTTAAATTGTTCTCACTTAATAATGACTAAATACTTAGATTAAGATTCTTCTTTTCTCTGTATTCTTGTAAGAGGTATTAATGTTTGATCAGCTATTGATTTCCACATAGAAACACTTTATAGTACAGTGTAAAATTATGTGATGTATTTTTATAACCCATATAAAATAGTTAAGACGGTCTATATTATATTTTTGGATATTGTTGTCGTACCTCCTAAATATAATAATTATTATAGAAAGAACAATTTAGACAAAAATAAAATCGATACACGTTTTAAAGGAGATTAACAAAAAAATACTACACAAAAATACGTATAACCAAAGATTTAAATATTTGCGTATACTTAACAGTTTAAAAAAAAAAAATACGGAATATCTGACAACAAAAATCATTGAGATCTTAGTATAATATTATGATGCAATAGTAAATTTAACAATAGTGAAAAAACCAACAATAGTAAATTGTTGATATTCAATTATAGCATTAAAATTGTTCCCATGGTTATCCATTTCATTCAAGAACTCTGGGTGTAATGACAAAAATGCGTGCTATTTTACTATATAGCAAAGATGGCGGTTTTCTTATGAGAACTAACTCGCTACTTTCATTATTTATATTGCGTGATTATTATAAAACAGTACAGTGGAACGTTCATCTGCTTATACGCATGTTAACGCTTGTGAAGTCACAGAACTCACTTGTTCTGATATATTATAATGATACTTTCATAGGAAACTATTTTTGGTAGACTAAAACCTATTAGTGCATCACTCTTAACACAGAGTATTGATTTGTTTTCAACATTGGGGCAGAATGACGAGCCCATTGGATGAGTGGTTAGGATGCTCGCCTCTAGGGGGTCCTGGGCTCGATTTCTGGCGGGGTCCACTTTGGAAATGAACTTTGGAACTTTGGACTTCGTTTGCAGTACATCACGCCTACCGTGATATAACAGTATGTGTGGTTTTGTGTTTGGGTGAAGGTGTTAGGAGTGAATAAGGGATGCCTATTTTCTAATATTTTTATACTTGAGATACGAGGCAATAAAATACGATCTAATCTAGATGATGTGGCCGCTTTTTTAAATAGGATTTTGTTGCTTCGTGTCTCAATATGAAACTATGTAAAAATGTATTAGAAAATGAATATATATTAGTCCTGCCTGATTGAGCCATTATTCATAATTACTTCTGAGTCACGCGATAATATATTTTTTAAAGAAGTGGCGCTAGTAAGTATACGCGCTCTTAAAGACAAGTCAAATTTATTATACTTAAGGCTTCAACCATGATCTAGCTTTCAATATAATCGCACACACCACAAAACGTTCAAAGTTACTGGAAACGATGTCGGTCTTGAAGTCACTAACAAGCGCTGCGTCGACACCAACTAACTGTAGATGACGAGTATGACGGCTATATAATAGTGATAGATAATTTAAAGTCATATATATTACTAGCTGGTGCCTGCGACTTCGTCCGCGTTGAAAAATAAATAAGTAGCGTGCTCAAAAGCCTGCTCGAAATGTTATTTTAGAATCGGTGACTATTTAAGCGTTAATATAGCCTGGATTTAAACGGTTTAGACTTCATACTATTACCTACTTCATACTTTAACGAGGCCCTTGGATGAGTGGTTAGAGTGCCAGCCTAAACGCTCTATCTCAAGAGATTCGATTCCCGGTAAGGCAAATTTTGGAAATAAACTTTTCAAAGTTCTGGTCTGCATTTGAAAATTAGTGGCAGGGCAGAAAATTAGTGGAGTTTCGCTGTCATTTAGGCAGCCCGTCTAGCAGAACTTAACCACCCCTTTAGAGAAGACCACCGTGAAATAACAGCACGTGTACTGTTTTGTTTCGGTAAGTGAGTAGGTACCATTAAGTGGTCCGTACCTGTCTTCCGACATTAACAAAGTCCTAAACAATAAATCATTGATTAGACAATATAACCTACGTAAAACAAATAAATAAAATTTAATTTATCCGAAAATAAGTCTCATCAACTCGTAAATTACGCTTCATAACTCGTAATGTTAAGGTACAGTAAATAGTAATGACCTCACCAATTATATTCACATTTCCCGAATATTTGAATAAGTCGGTCATTACGTTGGCTGTCACAATAAGTTCAACTACCATTGAAAATAGTTTGTTCAAGAATGCTCGTTTCTTTTTATTTCGATATTATGGATACGGTATTTTACTGCAGGTCCATTATTATGAATAGGAGTGCCCCTACGTTAACTTGTACGTGGGTTTAAGATAAAGAAATAAACTATTTATATTTGAATTTGTATTTGTATTAAGGTTTAGAATGAATAAATTCAAAAAATATTTTATTAATTTCCTAAATAAAATATACACACGCACACACACACACACACACACACACACACTCACAAGCACACAAATTGATCATACCCTACCCCACTGTTTAGAATTAATAAATAATAATTAGTAATCAATTTACCTGGCAATATAAGTGGTAATAATGTGTCTATTGTATGTTATTTTGTGTTGCTGTTGGGTTTATGTTCAAAATAAATAAATATTAATATAAACCCCTATAAGCAGAGCCCATTACCCCACCCCTTATCCTTAATCCTTCTGTGGTCGGCAGCGCATAACATCAAGGGAACAGCTAAAGGGTACAAAGGAAAACAAGCGCTTGCAACACCTGTTGCTTGTGTTACAGACGACTGTAGCCATTACCATCAAGTGACGTCTTCGGCCCGTCTAAGGATTTAAAAACATATGACATATAACTTTAAAAAGGAAACTTATAATAAAAGCATGAAGAAGAAATAACAAAATTGTTTGAACGCTTGCTTTTATTAGTCTGAAATTATCATTATTATATCATGTCCAAAATTCTCTTTAAATAATTTCATACATCAAGTGCACTCGAGAAACGGTAGAGAGCAAACAATGGGTTTTTATTAGAAAAGGAACCACTCAACTGCGTATTTGTGCTACTGACGTCCGTTCCTCTTCATGCTACTCGTTTATGCTGACCTTTTCAGTGCCAACTGTGAAATTGGCTAGATCTTAGATCGAAAGTACGCTTCCTTTTTAACAAAGGTAATTAACCTGCCTTTGTGACTCAGTGAGGAAAATCGTCGATCATTGCTATCTTTACAGACTTAAAACATGGTATCTGTCTGTGTGAGATAAATAAGTGGTTTTTGTAGAGCTTATTTTCCTCAATGTTTTGTCTTATTGCAGCTTCTTACCAGAATAATAAAAATTAACAATGGTTTATTGAACGCAATGAACGTTAACACCTAAAATTTTAACCTCAACCTGTTTTGAGTTATAAACAGGTGAGAAAGATGTAAAAAAAATAATATTCTATCATTGTTCTTCTTCTTAAGGGCAGTTCTCGAAGTACAATTCTCTAATGGCGTTTTTCCTAAGCTTTGTGATCACATTTTATTTAAGTAATCATTGCTTAGGACCTAAACCTAAGTAAGATTAGGTCCTAAGGTTGAACATACCAACTCAAACAATCACCTAAGCCTTAGGTAAGTTTGAGTTTGGATCGGAGTTGTTGCCTCGACAGAGCCCGATCTACCCTGCTCAAAGGGCAAGGAGGCACCGGGGAGTTTTAGTGAGTAGTGGCCGGGCCCGCTATGGCTAGCATAGCGCAGAGCGCCGGCTGACCCCCACATACCCCTACCGTCTAGCCAGCGGTAGGGAATCTGTAAACGGATCTCTCCTCGTTAAAAAAAAAAAGGTAAGTTTGAGTTGGTATGTTCAAAGTATTATAAAGAACGACCTCGTGAACTGGAGCTATTTTAATAGCACAACTTTTTAAACTTACAAGGCTTGTACGTCTTCTTCTAATTTATTTTTTAAATTTTTCGAGGATTATCTCGTTGGTGCGATCATTAGTCCACGATATTCGGAGTAACCTTAATTTGACTACGCATTAGAGTTATCACATTAGAGTTTTGTAGATCAACAAAATCTACAAACTACAAGTAAAAATTCTAAAAACATTAGTCTCGCCTATAATTAAAATAAATACTACGACGATGAGAACTGTCTTTTTAAGGACTGTAAGATTTTACTTATAAACAATCAGTAACGAATCCTTAAAAAAATTGATGGAACACCCTGTACACACTAGAGCTATTTCAAAAAAGCGGTTACGTACACAGCGCGCCAATAATACGTATGGCGAAAGGACTACTGCTTACATTGTCCCACATCTTATCAACAGCCTACCTTCAAATCTATGTAACAATATATCAATTAAAAATATTAAATCTAAATTAAAACAATAATTGCAATTAATAGTATCTATTAATCTAATGATACCACGAGACTAAACCTCAGTGGTTTTTAGTATTATCATTTTACATGTTATTTTATATATTAGCCATTAAAATTGTAAATAAAAAAAAAGTTATACTAATTCAGATTTTTTATTGAGTATCTAAGTACGAGTAAAAAGACAAAAGTTTCCAATAATCTCATTTCTGTATACACTGTCTTGCTATCGGGGTCAACTCAGGTTTAGATCCAATATTCAATTAACCAGTTCGCCTGCCTGGCCTCAGGCGCTTTGCGGCTCACAAAATTGGCTATACTCTAGAACTGCATCACATCAAACCAATTTAGGGTATCTGGAATACAATTTATATTAAGATAACAACCGATAGCAAGGACTTCTTGTTGAATGATTAGATTATTCAATTAAGAATTTACTTATTTTACCAAATTATTTTGGAGTAAATTTTTAAGTTATGCATTTGAAACAGTGATCATCGCTTTCAACACTATGAAGCCCGATATTTCTTGGTGTTGTTTGTTGTCTCGTTTCATTTCGCCAGCAAAAACATAGATTTCGCTAACAAAAACAAAAGTTCAAGCTGTTTTCAAGCTCTTCATATTGAAACATTAAAATCAGCTCGTAAATTTTTTGTACAAATTAAGATAGGTAAACAGTATTTTGAGTGAAGTTAAGTGTAGAATACAAATGAAAAATAATTAAATTATATAAAAAAAGCTTTCGATGAGGCTTTCAAATATACAATACATAATGTTTTCTTTAAAATAATCATAACCAAACACCCATTTTCATATCAAACATTTTGATTACAATTAAATTAATAAAATGCAGAACAAGGTTGGACTATTTTGCAATCTTTTGTAAACCTCAATATTTTCAGCTAATTTTCAACATCAGTATACACACATTCACATAACATAAGTAAAATATAAATTTTACGCAATAACATAGAGTAAAAGTCATCCTATTGAGTTTCAAAAAACCTCTTCCACCCCATTGGCATGTATCTAACGATCGATATAAAGGTTTTCTATAGCAAATATTCAGGGGGCATTAGCATATGAATGATACAGGCTAAAAAAGCCCCCCAGGTGGCGTGTCCGGACCGGGAATAGGTAGCAACGCTTCCGTAAGCTGGAAAATAGAATGTAACTGTTCATATTTCGCTGATATTATCATTAAATTTTTTTTTTAAACTTACATAATTTTATTTTATTCAATATTTAAATTTTACATCTGGCTGTGCATCTAGAGTGGCAATTTTCAACGACCACACAATGTAATTTTTCCAATAACGAGTAAATGACAGTGACGCGTATTCTATTTAAATATGATCCAAATTTATCTAACCAAGCAAATTATTATGGAAAATCTTTCTACATAATGTTAGTAAAAGTTGAGATGTTTGAGAAAACAGCTGTAATATTCTAGTGTTACTTCACTTAACTGCAGTCAAGGTAGGTGGGCCAGCAGTTATTTGAAATAATAAAATTATAACATGCTGTTATAGTGAAAGAAATAATATTAAGTAGGAATAGGTACAGTCGGCCACATAAGTCGATTAACACATTCAAAAGTGCAAAACAACTGAAAACTTAACACGCCATAAGTCGTTATTACGACTACAGAACAAAATAAACTTCACGTACAAACGATCGTAAAAAGCTTCAGGAAGTAAGTATGTAAGTAAGTAAATTGAGTGTTCAGTTGTTTTGCACTTTTGAAAAACAACTGAACACTCAATCGACTTATGCGGCCGATTGTACCACTATGCGTCCATGAAGTACCTAATGCGTTGTTCGAAGATAATGTGAACAAAACACAAAGGTCTTTGACACTTGGAAAAGAAGAAATTTAAAAATAATTTGACCTTTCGAATGTAGTTTAAATAAATAATAAATAGAAAATGTTAAGTACGAGTAACTACCAAAAACCTCCAATAACGAAAACAGGCAAACGCGGTTGTGTCGGTCCTTATTATTTATCCATTATCCAAAAGTTGGCAGCGCATTTGTAATTGTTTTAAAACACTTTATATGTCAGCCTGTCCTTTTAAAACATATAAAAGAATAAATAAATGAAAACCCTCTAAACAGCACTCATCTAATAAATAACCACAAATTACTAAATGAGTACTTGTATGATTTTTGTGCGGGCCGATATTAGTCATCATCAATTGAATAATAACAGGGGTAGACTTTAAACGAGAAATGGAGACCAGTCGCTAAAGTATTGAAGACAAAATAAAAAATAAATAAAAGAATGTATAGGCAATTGATTCAGAAGTTCTTGCAATCAATTATGACTCGTCTCTCAAATGTTATTCCATTAATTTGAACCATCCTTACGTACGAACCAGATTTAGAAAAATGAAGAGGGGAACAAAAATTCGATTAACTTTATTCATTTAAGGAGGAATTTCATTCTGTATTTACTTTGCAAAAACGTGTCAAGTTACGTCTTAAGCAGAGCATCTGTATACTTAAGTGAGGAGTGGTAAGCGTGAAGTGTGCAATTTGGTGCAATTTTAGAACCAATAAAACATCGGCTCACCTAATAGTTACCACTATTTTACAGATTCCGTGTCCAGTAGACTAGATAAGAGATCAATAAGTAATCTGAAACTTCACTGATATTTTATGCTTATGTACAGTTTTTCTTTGAATACTTTAGGTAGTTTCCATTGCGATTTTTCCGTTATAAAATTAATCATAAGGGTTTTAATGGTGGAGAAAAATGATAATTGTGATATTCAACCATGAAGCAACTTAATTACTGAAGACTTGGAGGATTAGTCATAAGGGAATGATCTAGACAATGGCTTTGTGTAACTCATCAATTTTCTACAATTCTAGTGCAGCCGTCCACAATTTTTAAGTTTGTACTACCTCTTACGTGATTTGTTTCTAGCGTCTAATGAACAAAATCATATTGTTCATATAGTTTTATTTGTTGTATATTCTATGGGTATACAAAACTACAACGATTCAAAGTCTTCAACAACTAATTGTCAAAATTTTCTGATAATTCAATATATTAGGTACTTAGTTCTACTGGCGTTTGTCTAAAATGCTGTTTAACGGATGCTAATTCTTACCCGAGTTCACGTAGCAAGAAGAGTCGCTGTAACAGACCTTCAAATCCATCGCTGCCGCTTCTCTCTCGGTCCTCTCATAAGACGCAACATGCGAGGCACGTCCTAACCCCGGAACGGCGCGACTGCGCTGATTTCGGTCTCTTTTTACTTTTCCAATGATAGATAGAGTCGATTCTTTTATTAGGAGCCGCCTAGAGTTCTTTTAACGTGTCCCCTTTGTTGAAATTTCGAGTGGATAGGATGTACTTCTCTATTTTTGCGGTCGCCGGGATTGAGTCCGATTGTGGCGGATTGAAAATAGATTGGCCAAACTGATGGCTTGTTTACACTTAATTAAGCGAATGGTTTCAGATTCTTTTCCATTTTCTTTTATGGCAGGTTTCTGTCTGGTTTTAATTGGGAATGCTTTTAGAAGGCTAGCCTTTTTTATTTTCTTTAGTAATATATATGGAGTATGGCAATCTATTTGTGCATTCACAGGATTTAATAAATTTATTTTATTTATATTATACATTTCATACATTATTTGTATTGACCATCGTAAAATTAATATTATTGTCACAAAATTATACAAATCTACGTGTACAAGGTTGCATTAAGGCGCCTTAATCCTACTTCACTGTTTTCTCCATCAAGCTACCACCCACAGATTTTCATAAATAATCATAGATTAGTCAAAGCGATGGGAGATCAAAAGGCCAGAAACGGGGGCGCATAGATGGCGGTCCATAATGTACCCGATTAATAAGTAGTCCATTACGAGTACAGAGTAGGTTCGGAAACAGAGAAATCTCTACTAATATAAAAAAAATAGAAAGATATTATAATTTGTTACTCAATCAATTATGTCATAATGAATAAATTGGTACACAGATAAAACTGTGATAAAGGTATGTATCCATTGTTTTAACTTTTTTTAATAATTTTATTTGGGAAGCTGCCCAAATGACTGCGTAAAGCAGGCTGTCTTGCTACTACTTATTAAGTTATTACTTACTTATTACAAACATTCATTAGAGTCGGCTTCTTCATTGCTGAAGGTCATGCCCGCTCTGAAATGCCTTAGTGGCATTGACAACATAATAAAATTGAAAATAACTCTTTTTAAACGTCTCATGGTCTTTTCTCATGGATGCCATCGTCAGAACTGGACCAAATTGAAATGGGACCACACGGGAAGTACCAGCTATAAAATAAAAAAAATCATCATAATCGGTTCACACAGTCGAAAGTTATAGGGTAACAAACATTAAAAAAAAAAACATACGTACGCGTCGAATTGAGAACCTCCTTTGTGGAAGTCGGTTAAAAAAAGAATAATTATTATTAATTCATTACAATATATCCCGTAGTTCTGAAACTACACTACACATTACACGTCACTTAAGCCGAGGTGAAACGCAAATAGGTCCGTTAATGCGTTTACTAGTTTCGGTTTTAAAATACGACGCTTTAAGTAAACAAATATTTTACTGCATATAATGGCTTCGCATGGGGTAATAACAGATGCAGATATACTCAAAAGAAATTATGTTACTAGCTGATATTTTTTTAACATTTGATTCAGTTTGCAGTTTATGCTATCACTGGTGATATTATGAGGTAATTTGATTATGCTAGATGCGTAATAAAAGATAAAATAAAACAAGGGCACTTCTTTGCCTTAACACTTTGTTAAGGTCGATTTCAGCGACTGTACCTAAAGCGGACCATTAGCCTGCCTGTCACCATTTAATATGAAAAAATTATGCGATTTAACCTATAATAATAAAAAATAGTGAATTTAACCTTATTACTTTTCTTACTTAATTACTTTTCTTTGCAAACTTTTCAAGCGAATAACAAATAAACAAAAAGAATGAGTGAGCACTGGACTAGTATTTAAAGTAGACAATAGTCTTGAAACAAAACTGAATCAATTGTGAAAAGTTTGTCTACTTAGGAATAGAATAGAATCCTTCAGACAAAGAGCTAAGGAAATATTTAACAGTATAACTATAAGATCAATGGAAACGCCTAACAGTCTATCTAATCGACAAAGTAAAGTATTCCCTACTCTCGGAACTAAATCCGCTATCCTAAGGTTCATCTATACATATAATAATAAAATCATAAACGAGTCTGTGCGTTAAATATTAAAAAATATATCGTGTCTTCCGACCTTAACATCAAAAAGTGAAGTATCTGTATGTCCGCGACACTTTAACGTGAAAAATACCAAACAATAGACCTTGCAGAGAGGTAATTATCAGCACAGAATTCAACGTTAACCCATTCCGTCTTCACCATATATTTCAGGCAGCACTAAGCGCTCATTTATCGGTACAATAAAATAAATCAGAGCTCGTACGCCCCGCTCGACATTTACTTGCAGTTGACACATCGTTTGAAGTAAGGCTGAGTACAGATGGGCGGCCAATTTACGCTCCCCTATTCATTACAGGTCTTTGTCTTTGTTAGGAGATGTATTCACACTTAATATTAAAGCTTAGATTACGTACAATTATTATATTTTTTATTTATTGTAAAACCCTTGCTGTGAATAACACAAGGACAGGAAACAAGAGCTAATTTGAATACAATGTCTTGTTGATTAAAAAAAAATTGTGAAAATAAAAACGCAGATTGTAGAATTAAAATGTACTATCAATATTTTTTAACGTTATCTTCAGTTATAAATCTTATTATTAAAAAAAAAACCAACACTTATGTATTATTAGTTTTAAAACGTGATGAAATACAAAGAATGTCTTAAAATCTGAGAATGAAATGAATTCGAACAGTGTGTATATTTTTTATTATGTTATTATTTTTATATTTTGTTATCATTTTTATAGTGTTATAAAGTTAGGTATAATTATGTATTGTTAATTGTAATATGAATAGAATTCGCGTTAGAAAACAGAGTATTTCGCACAAACACAAACACAGAGAAAACAGAGCATTAATAAATCCACTAGTGAGTACGTCGCCTTAATAGCCAGCTTTAAATAGACAAGAGCAGTTTCCAAGATTCCAAAGAATGACAAGAATTATTGCATTTAATAAAATCTATCTTAAGTTTCACCTATTTTCTCAGATATATTGGCTCACATCACATTGGCAATTTAATGTCATTTATTTAAAAGTAAATGTATTTGATTTAGGTAACCACAGCAAGATGATATTATTATGAATTTAACAATGAGTTTTTCACTCTTGCCACTCTGTTGTGATGCGAGCTGAGTGTCATTGCAATGTGTCACACATTCTAGAAATAAATAAAAAATGTGTGTCAGCTCCCCCTCTCCGACACACGATTGGAGTTTTACTACAGACCATAGAGAATTTTCTTCTGCACTGAATTACTACTCTTATTTTTTTTAACTAGGATCAGTATCACGTACTGACCCTAAATGAACAAAATCCTTACAAATTAGGCGAGCGGAAGTGCCGCCATTTGGACAAAAACCGTTTCGGCCTATTCTTTGTAACCATGTACTTGAGGCCAAAATTGGTAAGAACCTTTATTGTAGATAAATAAATTTCCTATCTTTTTTGTTCAATATTTTTTTTTCTATCACTTACCGTTTACGACTTATTCGACTATTACGATTTGTTTATTGACACAAATTATATGGCCGTAAACTAATATGGCCATTAAAATTACAAGTATTTTTTTTTAAATAGGTTGATTATCACGTACTGACCCTAAATGCACAAAATCCTTAATTAATTACCTAGCTTTTTTTTACTTTTTGTTATGTTTAAAATATTGGTTTTTGTTTAATATAAATAAATGTCCACCTATACGAAACGGTAGTCAGTATAATTAATCTCAACGTTTATTCTAAAATCTAAACCAAATTTTCAAAAGTGAATTTAAAATTTAAATGCTAATGTAACCGCCGTATCTACTTTTCGAGTCGCAAATAAACTCCTGAATGGGATATAATGAAAAGCTTACTAGGTAAGTGCCTACTTATTTAAATTGATAAGGTCATAATGCCTCTCATGTTTGTATAGGTCTCAAAACTGATTATTTAGCTACTTAACTACGCGCAAGTAAACCATCTCCGCCATTCATTCAGCCTACTCAACAGGTTTATATAAAACTCAACTATTATCCAACGCATGGACTGTAATTAAATGCAAATGAAGTAAGATCCACAATGAGATCAGGCTGAGTTTACAAAATCCAACTGGATGTGGCTGAACTAAAGGTAACTTTGTATTTTGTCGATCTATTTAGTAAATGCGATGCGAATGAAAATTCTGACGATGACAGGATAAAGAGCTATGAATATATTAT
The DNA here is from genome assembly GCA_918317495.1 of Synanthedon vespiformis. Lineage (NCBI taxonomy): Eukaryota > Metazoa > Arthropoda > Insecta > Lepidoptera > Sesiidae > Synanthedon > Synanthedon vespiformis. The sequence continues at coordinate 1,774,730 of OU906962.1, forward strand.
GGATAAACTAGCCGGTACACGCGACTTCGCCCGCGTTAAAAGTAAGGGATGTGTAGCGCCTGACTGGTTTTAAATTAAATGGGTTAAAGCAATATAACGCCTGACATCTTTGCTGTTATAAAATTTTCAAGGGTTGTATCTTTATTTTTAGTAGATAGCTGGTGCCGGCGACTACGCCTGCGTTGAAATTATATACTACAACCTTCCTCTTGAATCACTCTATCTATTACAAGAAACCGCATCAAAATCCGTTGCGTAGTTTTAAAGATCTAATCGATCTAATCATACATAGGTAGGGACAGACGGGAAGCGACTTTGTTTTATACTATGTAAGTGATAGACATATAGTTATTATCCGTGCACAGAAAACAACAGAAAATATGATTTTTGTTTAATTTAGGATAGATTGTAAGAGAGGGAGGAGGCACTGTCCCTATGCGGGCTACTCAGCTCCTTTTGCCTAGACTCTAATTAGAAATCTGAAAGTCCAAATAAAGTCTAATAACCCTTATAATATATTTTTAAAGATGCTTGATGAACTGGTTATTACCTAGTAATGCAACATACCTGTGCAACACCCGAATTGGTACAGCCATCATGCAAGACCCCTATATCTTATGTAAGGAATAAAATAGCATAAATAATGTTGTCTTAGTTTAACAAGAATATTGAATTGGTCTGTGGTATGTCACCTTCACTCGTGGTATCGTGATAGAAATACACATTTTAAAGTGGTCTTTTGTAAATAGATGCCTGATACTCTAATGTTATGGAGTGAAATTAGACATGTTTTTGAAAGCGTGTAGTTTTTGCTATTCATGATTAAATGCAATATAGAAATTTTTAAAAAAGAACAATTGGCTGCTCTCGTTAAAGAATTCATGAGAGTATTTCCAGTCACACTATATATTTGTGTAACTATTCTGCATTTAACAGGGAACATCTCACTTGGCACTTATCTCGAGGAGTGGAGTGAGTGAGCAATACAAGTTAAGATCACTCTATAAATCTGCAAAAATATTCCGAGATAAACATTGGAGACGCAGTCGTTCGGACGTGGATTTCGGAAGTATATCTTTTAACAACGAATTACTTTGATATGGTATTGTGAGTCATACTTCGAATGCTTAAATTACTGCTGTATTTTTTTTTATGAAATTTCATCAAATAAACATACGCTTGTCGCCAGGCCGGCTACCAAATTTATGACTGCGAATGGTATTTTTTTAATTTTATACCTACAACACTAGCTGGTGCCCGTTCTCTCTATAGTCTATAGCTTTCCTCGATAAATGGACTATCCAACACAAAAATAATTTTTAAATTCAAACCAGTAGTTTCTGAGATTAGCGCATACAACCAAACAAGCAAACTCTTCAGTTTTATATATTGGTATATTCTATATATTTATCGCCCAAAGACAATTTTTAATATGATATGTTACTAGCTCACAGTCATTGTACAATAATCTAAATTATGTCAGTGACTTGGTTTTAATAATTATAATTTAAGAATGCCGCATCTAATAATGGCTCCTTGTTCTGGCTCTTCGTAGTTATTTGCATAAGATCTTAAAACAGCAATCGGCTGATCGCTACGTTTTTGCCTCTATTCAACGTTCAGAAACTTCTACGTGAAATGTTTATTTAACTACTACAGTATATTTTTTTGTGTTACACTTAAAAATTATTATTATTTACTTTCTCATAAAACTATTACTTAGTATTTTTATTCCTTGTAAGCGATTGTCCTTACCTTCTTTCGCGAATATGTTTTCAATTTAAACGTTATAAACAAATTGAAGTTGTCATTGTGATAAGGATTATAATGTAATACAAGATTTATTATTTATCTATGTATTTGGCTGACAGAAAATCAACAAAGACTTTTATATTTATATATATATATTTATTTATATTTACATGTAATTAATTTAAAAATAAAAATTAATATAAAACAAAAAAGAAGATAAATAAAAGAATATTCTATGTGAAAAAAAAAATTATTTAAAAGTAATTCGCCATTTTTCTTTTCGTAAGAATTCAAATTGTTTGAAAATATGTCAACATCATTTAGAACTTTATTTTAGTGATACTTGGAACGTTGAAGGAAGGAATTTTTAGAAAGTATGTATTAACATATTATTCATGTGGTGCAAGCAGATGATACACGACAATACTGATTATATTTTATTTATATTCTCCAAGGAATATATTGGCCTATATTGGCATTTCGATTCGCAAGATTCCTTATTACCGAAGCAATATCAATTAGAACTTGTTTGAAGAGAGGTCGAAATCTAATTACGCTGGAATACACGCAAGGTGGCGTGCCCAACAGAGCCACAAGGGAAACAGAGTCCAATAATAGAAGTCAAAGGTAACAGAAAAACTTATTTTTGAATCTGTCAATTCCTCTAACATATCCTGCAATAATCCGCTAATATGTATAATTGATATTAAGTGAAGTTAGTTGCATTTTTACTAATGGGTAAACTGAAAACTTAAATCTGAAGGAATTATGAAAATAGATACGAAAGATGGTGATTTTTGAACCTAATTTTCTTTTGTGAAACCTAAATTTAAATACAGTATACTAAATAAAATATGATCATCTTCAAAACTGCTTTCATTTTAATATCAATGCTACTTACTGTGTCCGCGACTTCGTATGCCCTGTAGTTAATTTTTTGAAAATCCCACAGGTTTTCTGAGGATAAAAAATATCATAATTATGTTAATCCAGATAATAAACTATCTGTGTGCCAAATGTTATCAAAATCTTACAGTTTTTGAGTGATTAAGTAACAAACATTCTAATTCTAACGTGTAAACTTTCGCATTAATAATATTACCTATTAGGATTTGGATTGACAAAGGATATAGGGTAAGAATGAGTTTGCCGATTTTAGTTCAGTTTTAACTTATACTTAGAAGAAGAGATAAATGTGGAAAGTTTGTAATATGTATATAAAAATTTCACCCCGTCACTAGACTAAAAATCAACGCCTGAAAAAAATATATGAGCAATAAAGTTTGAATAAAAAAACACCTAAAAAAGGGGCTTGGATGTAGTTGCGGGAAAGAAAGAAATAGGTTTATCTGAAGGTTTCCTATACCTTACAGAATACCACCGTGAAATAACAGCATTATGTGCTGTTGTGTTTCGGTGAGTGAGTAAGGGATGCCAGAGCCTATTACCCCATCCCCCCCTTATCCCTTATCCTTAATCCTTCTATGGTCGGCAGCGCACTTGTAGCACTTATGGCGTTGCTTGTGTTATAGGCGACGGTAGCCACCTACCATCAAGTGGACCGTCAGCCTGTCTGTCGACCTTAACATAAAAATAAATAAATATAGTCTACACCTCTTAAGGTGTAGAGTTAATTCTTGTAATACACTTGAACAGAGTACGCACAACGCGTCGCGCACAGCCAATACATATTACCTCGTTACGCTCATAATAGTTGAGTACAATAATATGTTTGCGTGCCAATGTACATAACATAATTAACGTTATCGCATACACTGAAATGGTTAATTATAGCAATGATTTTAATAGAGAAACAGAATCGAAAATCGAGCTGTCCTCTTTTTAAACATAATATTTTCTACTAGCGACCTGCCCCGGCTTCGTCCGGGTGCAATTTTTTCAACAAATCGTAATATGTATAAAGCTTTTCTCGTTTAAAGCTCTTTCTATTTGTGAAAACAGCATTCAAATCCGTGGTAAAGTTTAAAAAAATCTAATATTTGTATTTATACTATATTCTTTTATAAATACAAATATGCATTTCCATCTTTACTTTATTTGCTTGCATTTTCATGCCAAAGTTTCTTTTGAAACAAAATTTATATCCTTTTAAAATACACTGATTACTAAGAACAATATTGATACATAAAATGATTAGTTTTGTAGAATAAAAAAATTATATAAATTACAAAACTTATTTTCAAACTAACTGGTGCCTGCGACTTCCTCCGCGTTGAAAAACGAAAAAAAAAATGGACGAACATACATACATACATACATACATACATACATACATACATACATACATACATACATACATACATACATACATACATACATACATACATACATACATACATACATACATACATACATACATACAATACCTACACTTACAGATTTACTATTAGTATTGATGATGTTTAATAGTCCTCCTAGTAAAAAAAATCCCAATGAAATTGTTGTGGTCTTAAGTAGATTTGCGCAAAGAAAACTTTCTCAAAAGCGAATCTCAAACAATCGTTATACAGTCACCATTAAATCATTGAAAAATATCAACAGCTCTAAAACCATAACTGCAATAACGTTTATCACGAATGAGGAATCAGCCATAGAGTTGTCAACGGCTCGAAGTGTAGAATTCCACTTTATAATAACAGATAAATTTGAATCTTAACAACATGCATTTATAGTTGCATTTACTTAAGGCACAGAAGATGAAGTAGATGATACAGTGAGTAATGCTTTAAAGCTACTTGAATCTGCAACAATCGATCATCATGTGAAGGTTTGAGAGATGTAAAATAAGAACAATAAGTTAATAGCTTCTCGTTCAATGGAACTTGGATAGTGTAGTCTGAACAATGCAAATAATAACTTAGCAATAGATAAATTATTAGTGTCCATTATTATTGACTTTTGTATGGAGTAAAAAGTTGAAGATCTTATAGGCACAGTTTAGTGATAGTTATTGTAGTACTGGTCGATCTTAGATGAAAACAACAAAAATAAATAAAGGTAAAGTTCTTAGTTTTGATGTAATTTGATAAGGTCTCGTCGCCAAATAATATTATAAAGATAAAAAGTAGTTTTCCCTTCATTCAAACTTTTCTCGGACTTGAAGTGGACCTTTTTCGAGTTTTGTACTTAGCATTTAGCAATTCCTTTTTATTTATATATTATTGCAGGCTGTTACAGGATATATTTGGTTTAGATTAGTTATTCTATATAGGCTTATATGTAGCTAAATATACCTCTAAGTAATAACAATCCAGTATAATCATGTTCCCACCTCGGTCTATTGATCCCAGTTGTTGATTGCGCCTTGATTAATGGAGAGCAGCCCTATGAACTCGAATGGTATCCATTTTAGTAATTACATAAGGACAAGACAAATGGAGCTAGAGTAAGTAGATGTGGATATAAATATAAATTTTAATTAAAAATCAAAATGTGCTCATTTAAGTTGCATTTATCATAACTAAGACCACATTTTTAGTTCTGTGTTAACAATTACCAAAACAATTCGAAAGGTGGAAGAAAAGAGAAGTGATGGACGAAAGAGAAAAACATGGTTAAGAAACATCCAGGCTCAGTGGAGAACTGTTCCAGTTGGCTCTTGATAGAGACTTGGGAACTCAGTTACTAAATTAATTAATTCTTGCGTCTCCTTTTACGTTGCAGACGTTATTTGTGTCAATATACGATGGTAACCAACTACAATCAATCGGACCGTCAGCCTGCCTCTAAGTCTTTAGTAAAGTCGGCCGACCTTTAAGTAAAAAGTGTTAATAATGTTCTGTTTATTTAGCACTATAAGCTTCTGGATTAATTCAAAACATTCAACTTATTCCTAATATGGTAGGAACAATGCTCAACGCACCATCTGCACCATACAAGGAATACTAAATGGTTACTCGCAGCTTAGGTGTTACAGAACATTCTAGATTAAGTTCGAACGCGGAATAACACAAATAGTTCACGCGGTCTTTGTTCAAAGAGTTGTGAGAATAGCTTGATAAAAAAAGCATTTTTTTGGAATCCCAAAGATTGCAAGAACATAACACAGTAGCGGCTGCTATTTATGGAAAATACTTGGCATTGTTGGTGAAGCCACACGTTGTTGTAATTAGGTAACTGCCTCATAAAGAACCTTGGTAGTTATTTTATTAGGTTTCTTGGTAACCAACTATAAAACTATTTTACAAATAACACGCTAATATTTATATCTAAATATAATAATAAATTAGTTGGCAAATAAACCATGTTAAAACACCGCTTAATATTAACATTGTACTAGAATGCAGTTTATTGGATCTGAGTGATTAACCAATATGGGTTTGTTACTTTAATAATTATTTATTCTGGTTTTGGATTAAATTTGAACGTGTGTAGTCGCTCACATGGTGGTAAAGTCGACGAATTTCGATAACAAAAATCGCTGGCTTTGATGCAAAGCGTACAAAACGAGTTGTGGCCCTTATCGCGTGGCGGCGGCCCAGGCTTCGGAGTTTTTATTTTTTGACAAGTGCCATCGATACTCACCGAGGCCATTGTTCTGTGGCCGCCGTCATTGCTTGTTATTTAAAGGGTAGCTACAGTGGTCACACCATTTCTAGCTTTAAGTTTTTGCCAAACTTTGACATTTTTAATATCTCATTATAGAGTTCTATTGGTGTTTGACAATAGCCCATTACAATTTTGTATAGTTTTACCAGTCGATCAAATCTGTTTTAATAAAATTCACAACTATTTAGTAATAATATTTTACTAAATTATTAATTATCGCAGTATAGTTACTAATGATGAATGTTCTGATGAGATGTTCCACTTACATTATTTCTTGAGAGGTTCATTCATCCTTCAACCTTCATCCGTCCTGGTTATGACTGTTTCCTTAGACGACTGTAGATATCAAATTAATCGTAAACCTGACTAAGTACCTAGTAGAATAGTTCAAGTTACTTCTATGTAACCACCCCCTTATAGAATATACCGTGAAATAACAGCATTTACGTGCTGTTGAGTTTCGGTGAGTGAGTAAGGGATGCCAGAGCCCATTACCCCATCCCTCCCTTATCCCTTATCCTTAATCCTTCTATGGTCGGCAGCGCACTTGTAGCACTTATGGCGGTGCTTGTTTTATAGGCGACGGTAGCCACCTAAAGTGGACCGTCAGCCTGCTGTCGACCTTAACATAAAAAATAATAAAAAAATGTAGCAAACAATAAAGAATGAAGGAGAAAATTTTTTTGGAGAATTTTAATTCTCCAAATGGAGAGTGTATTGGGAAAAGTTACAAATTTTGATGCCATTGTAGCACTCGCTACAAGTCCACGCATCCGAATCCACGCCACTGCCGATCGAGATTCGATGGAATATATTCTGACGTTTGCGATTTTCGAAAAAAAAAAAAAAAGATTTTTCTTTTCTCTGCTCGCAAGGCGAGGACAATGTGGTCTGGGGCGTAACGAATAAGTTGATTTATAAAAACGCATGCGCGCCGCCGGGTTTATATTAAGCCTTTCAATATATTTAATGTACATATAAAAAACAGTAGTTCAACTTAAACCACGTTTAAGTTTCCTTTAAAAATAGGAAACAGCCAACAAAATGTCACCAGTTTATTTGACTCTTCTTAGCAACATAAATTTTGTATAAGAAATGGACACATTTTATATTTTGTAGATATATTTTGTAGAATTTTCATTGTAATATTCCGGGAAGCAGAAATATTTTCTCTGTATTTTAATATGGCCCTACTGTTTCTTCCAGTGCTTGCAATATAATACTGTGATTTGTTTGGGAGCTTAATGCCCGTGTATGGTGGGCTTTATATGCGTTTTGCAGGCGCGAATGGTTGCTCAATTGTTTTCACGGCTTGATATAAAGTTTGTTAAGATACACTTTGAAATTGTTTACAGCCATTCTAATATGGTAAATATTGGCTTGTGATTATTATTTATGTTGGAATTTATATGTCGTTTCTTTTATGATCGCGACCGACTTACTTGAGATCCGATAAAGAGAAATCGCTGTCAGGGGAATTCAAAACTGTCTTCAAAAGGCAAAACATCTTTAGGTACAGGAATTAAAGTTTCTATCTAGAAATGTTGCTACGCTTAACTTATAAGTACAAAAATATCACACGAGAGGCCTACTAAGGAAATTAATATTTCATAATTGGCTCTGATATGGATCTAACAAGTAGTGGCAAGTCATTTGAGCAGCCTGCGTTTAGCGACAGTAGCCATTCTTGTGATGGCGACGGTAGCCAACTACCATCAAGTGGACCAAAAGCTTGTCGGGAAACTTTTACATAAATAAATCTACTGCAAACCGTTTTCTCATGGATGCCATTGTCAGAACTGGACCAAATTGAAATGGGACCAGACGGGAAGCACGAGCTTTCAAATAAAAAAAGAATCATCAAAATCGTTTCACCCAGTCGAAAGTTATGAGGTAGCAAACATAAAAAAATACAGTTTTATGGAAGTCAGTTGAAAAGGTAAGAAAACTGGAACAGAAAAATTAGCATCCTAATACTGAAACTGAAGATTTAATTGAAATTAAAATTTAATAGTAACTTAATAAATAATTAAAATCATAATCTAAGTTCTTAATTAATTTTTATTTTAGGTATATATATAAATATAAAAAAATTAAAAACAGTTCTCTCAATTAAGCTATTGCTTTAAAAATACTTATAATTACGTAGCACATGAATTTTATTCATGATAATATAGAAATTAGCTGCAACTAAATAAGGCGTTATTATTAATGTAAATCTAAAGATTTGTTCACAGCTTGGCTCAACAAGAATCCAGACGTATAAAGAAAAATAAATCTAGGACTTAAACATGAGCAAAAAGCAACATGAGTAGGACTCGAATCGCTACCACGCGTTACGGCTGCTGCATTTACACAATTGTCTACACACCGGTTTGGATTGTTCAACCAGTAGGTGATCCAGAAAAGGGTGTGTCAAATAATGAATTTGCTATTGAAAAAGCCCCTAACCATGCCTTTTTATATTTATATAATATAGATTATATTCTCTATGAAAATGAACGATGTATGTTGAATTATGTGATAATATTTTTAGATAGATGACCCTTCGTCAGCATTGAAAGCAAATCCCCTCAGGAATAGTACTTTTTTCTGGATGAAAGGTACCCTATGTCCTTTCTGGTGTCCCAGACAACGTGTATGGACAATTTCATTGTGATCGGTTCAGTAGTTTTTGCGTGGAAGCGTAACAAACAAACTCACTTTCACATTAAATTTATAATATTAGTAAGCATGCTCAACAGTTGATGTCGAAGCTAAAGTGGCTAATAAAATAAATTAGGTGACTTTTGATACATAAGTAAATATAATATCACCTCCATTGCCAAACTACATAATTATATATTTAAAAAAAAATTCAGACCTACAATAATGGAATGAAAGGCTTTGAAAGAATAGATCATCAAAATGCTATCTGAATTCTGCATCTTATAATACCAAGTGCCTGTTGTAGTTGTTATTCAAATGATTTATTGGAGTCTTTGATCTTTCACTTATTTTACAAAAAAATATTGCATCTAACCTCTTTTGTATATTATCTCTTTTACATCTGATTGATGTTCTGGATATAGCCATGGTACAATAACATAGATATCTTCTTCCTTCAGTGCCACTCACTCAAACTCTTAAGCTTCCTCTTTCCATTTCCGAAGAGGAGAGTTATTTGACGATTTTAATGCAGGTCCATTCTCTGATGTTTCTGAACCATGACATTTTCCTTCTATTACCTGACCTCCTCTTTCCCTGCACTTTTCCAATCGAGGTTGTATCATGTCCCAATTATACAAACTTATGTATACTCCCAAAATATTAACTTTATATGAACTTATGTATAGGCAAGGATAAATAACGTTTCCAATATTGGTATTTTTAGTTCTTTAATCGCATACTATTGACTATACTGTTTTTAACTTCTACCATGCTGCTTATCAGTTATGCGCATGAACAAAATTGCCATTGAGTGTTGGTAGTGCATTATAAATTTAAAGTGGGCCGCTTGTTAAAATATCGGGTTTGTGGACTTGTTTGTCTGTTTGTACATGACAACTGTAACCGCGAAATAAGGCTAGTATCATTACAATTGTTTCAAATTCGTGTTCAGTCGGATGGAATGAATTATATAAAACTAAAACAGAGGCTCTTATGAGCCTCTATCAACATTATTGTACTCTTCAGAAATCTGGACGGAATTGCCATATTTTCCACGAAGTAAAGTTTTCTGAGAGTTTAAATGTATTTCGCAAAAATATTTGACGACACCGTTAGGTGAGTGGTTAGAGTGCAAGTTTTAACGCTCTGTTCCAGGGTTTCAGGATTCGACTCCAGGCAGGGTCAACTTAAGAAATTAATTTTCCCTTCCCAATCCCTTATCCTTAATCCTATTAAAGCACTTGTGCAACGGTAGCCACCTACCATTATGTGGACCGTAGCCCTGTCTGCCGACCTTTAATATTTACAAAAATACTTAAATCTGGTAGGCACTAAAAACTAAACAATCAAATGCTTTTACGATAACTGATAATCAAATAATGAAATGAAGATGTTAATTTAGTCAAATGGATTTAAATCGATACGACCAGTTTGTATTAAGTCCTGAATTGAAAACGGAGATAATGTAAATTTAATACTCAAAATTCCAATGAATTCAGATATTAAAATCATTCCCACAATAATTTAGTATACGAGTATTTTGAGGACATTTGATGACAGTCGTTTGAGTTAGGATAGAAATTTCATGGAATACACATTAATTTAAGTACTACTTGTTACGATTCCAGAAAATTGTAATCCAAATAAATGGCCTTATTTGTTTCCACCTTTATTTCCACGAACACGTGTATACTTACAGGATATTAATTCATATGACATCAGAGTTCTATAGTTTAAAATGTTTTCTAATTACTTATTTTTGTAATTACTAATGTGTTTTAATGTAATAAATTAATGAAATAATGTTTTTTTTTTATTATAAAATTATACAGAATACATTAAAAAGTATCACCGAAATAACCTGACCCTAATACACTGGATGCTCTATAGTGTATTGAATATTCTTTTAGGTATATTACATCCTAGCTAATAGCTGATAATATGACCTACACTAATATGAAGAATTGAGATTTGAAAGTGAACGAAAGAATTGGGTTAGTCTAACTAGTTCTACGATAGAACGAATTGGACAAAAAATCCAAGTAGCATATTAGAGATTGGACTCGAAGAATTTGCGGGAAATAAGTTGACAAATGAAAACGCACAGCAATATCAAGTTTACAGAACGAAGATTACAGTATGTTAATTAAATAATAGTTTTTTTATAATACAAAAAAAAATCATTTTGTTGCATACCAAAAGAAAGAAGGAACTTATTTTTTAAATAAAATTATACCCGTAATGGTGTTGATGTTCTTACATTATGAGACATAATAATACGTTACAAACGACGTGATCTCTTGCGCTCTTTATTTGCGCATCAAATCGAAAATATATTTTATTTTCAAGTTTCACACACTGCATATTAAGGAACATAACAATATATTTACCATTTTATTAAATTCAATACGAAAGTGAGGTGCCTTAGATAAGGTTAATGTATGATTATTGAATTTAGCGAGTGGGTTAAGGTCAGGAACCTTGAAAGCTTAAGTTTTATTTCATCGAGAATCGCGACGGATATCTCTGTTTTGGTACAGTTTGAAAAAAGCAATACATTTCTGTGCTACGTAATATTTATAATATTTACACAAATGAAATGCAATCATGTGTATTTCAAGGAATTTCAAGAGATTTAAAAAAATTTCAAAAATCAAAGAGGTTACAACGTTACAAAAATACAACTTATGTACGTTCTTAAAATTTCCTTACAAGACGATTTTTTTAGTTTTGAGTTAAGATTTTAAATTGACATGTATTTTGAAGATTCCATATCAATGACCTACATATAAGTTCAAATTATATAAACTAAAGGGCCACAAATCAAAATTACACTTTTTACAGGAAACCTAATCGAAGGAAATTAAATTCTTATTTGTCTATTTTTTTCTTATTAGATATATATCAAATATCTAATAAGCATCATTAGAAGCGTATTTTTAAGTAACATTAAATGTTCTAAGTACTTTTATAATAAACTGAATACTGGAAGAGATATAAACGTTACTTTTGAATATATTAAAAAAATATATCCTAAATATTGAATAAAACAACCATATAATAAGTCTTTTTGCAACATACAATATGAAGGATTGTGATTGTATTTTTGCAATAAAAAACATTTATGGATTTTTTTGTTTTATGGCCCTTTAGTTTTTAAGCAGCGATATGTCTGAATATTGTATATGAATTACTAGAATTATAATAATAATTATTATTTATTTATTTACAATTTTAAGGGCTAATATATAAGATAACATTTAAATGATAATACTAAAAACCACTGAGGTTTAGACTCGTGTTATCATTACACGAGTGTGACACTTAAGGGTGGCAAGAGCTAGTCAAAGTTAATAAAAGTGAAGCAAAATGTAGTCGGTTAAGACAATTTTTCGTGGATATTGGTAAGAGCTAGTCAAAGTTAATAAAAGTGAAGCAAAATGTAGTCGGTTAGGACAATTTTTCGTGGATATTGGTAAGAGCTAGTCAAAGTTAATAAAAGTGAAGCAAAATGTAGTCGGTTAGGACAATTTTTCGTGGATATGGGTAAGAGCTAGTCAAAGTTAATAAAAGTGAAGCAAAATGTAGTCGGTTAGGACAATTTTTCGTGGATATTGGTAAGAGCTAGTCAAAGTTAATAAAAGTGAAGCAAAATGTAGTCGGTTAGGACAATTTTTCGTGGATATTGGTAAGAGCTAGTCAAAGTTAATAAAAGTGAAGCAAAATATAGTCGGTTAGGACAATTTTATTATGATGTTGTATTTTTTAAAGTCTAACAAAAAGTTTCTTGAGTATTTTTCTGCTGTCTGTACGTGACACGCGGTGGGTAAGCGCACAGGGCAACTGAGATGGTATAATGCGAACCGGTCTTGGCCCACCAATGCGTTTTCAATACCGCCACGTTTGAAACATGTGCTTTACATAATATATGAACATATAACATATATAAAAAAACTGCGCGCGCAGCGCAGACCCCTTATCTGTACCGTTTTAACTTACGATGCTTTCTTAAGGGTTAGTTGAAAATTAAATCGACATTCTTAATATTGTATGTCATGTATAAACTTAAGGGTCGACATTAACTCTGTTCTTATTTTTATACTAGCTTCATTGAACCAAACTTTTTAAGACATAAGTATATGATCCCTTTGACTGACTGTGAACTATGCGGTTGTACATATACATAATAACTTAATATAAAATCTATTAAAGATTGTAAACATATTGCGCGCAAGGACTGAGATTCAGCATTAATAAAGTTTATAAGAAAAAATAGTGCAGATTTAAATTTATTTGTAATAAGTATATAGGATAGGTATGCCTTATGTATTGTTTTAATAATAAAACTAATTAATTAAATTTGTTTAAGGTTCACGATTAAAGTTCACAAGACAATGGTCTAACACTCACACAGTGAACTTTACAATGTTGCCAGTAAATAATAACTGACAGATCGATGGTAATACTGCAGAAGTTTAGAAATGTAAGTCAAAATCAAAACGCCCGAACTCGGAGATTCGTAGGCATGAGAGTGTTTCACCAGGATAAACGAGTTCCAATAGGATAAATGATCCAAACGATCCAAAGGTATAAAAAAAGGTCAGTGAATAGAATCTCGCATAGAAACTTACCAGCACACGTGCTCTCATTTTGCACAGTTAATGAAACCGGAACACACAGTATGTAGGTAGTCTAGGTAGCCTACTATCACAATACAAAATTAATAAACTTTTCAAAGAAGAATACAGTTTCTTGATTGAAATTTACTAAAACATGTTCGCGACAATTTGAAACTTGTTAAAACAAACTTGCCCTTTATAAGAAGATTCCAGATAAAGGTTACAGTGGGCGCAAAATTTGGGCGTAACTCGAAATCATTTTACTGCGACTTTTGATAAAGTTATTTACAATGCGTACAATTGGCAAACGAAAACATGGTAGAAAAAGCCTTTAAATAAAAGTTATAAATAAATATTACGCAAAAATGACGTCACTGTTTATTTTCTCACTATAAAAGACTTAAAAAGTAGTCATAAAATATAATAATGCCTAATTGCCTACTAACTCTGGCTCGTTGACTTCCTCCTACTATATAGTTCGGTGTTGTAAACAACATTAGATATTTGATTGGTCTTGTTGCGCTCGACTAGATCCAGCCGCCGTACTTGAAAAATGCGGCAACAAATACTACGCCGAATTCGGCGTATCCGAGCTAGTCACACTGCAAACTGTCTGTGATATATACGTTTCGAATGTTTTATTAAATTTTGGACATGATAAAATGCCAATTTGCATAATGAAACTGCGTAAAAATATAATTAAACTGTATAAAAAGTGATAAATAGTGACGATGTTTTACACACACTACAATAAAAATTGCCGCATTCACGGAGCTATTGCTTTTAGGAAGGGCCGTATCTAGTCGAGTGTAGCGAGACCAATCACTTATCTATGAACGTTAACATATTTTTCTTTGCAATTATTAGTGCAAGTATTAGTAACAGAGGTTCATTTGATAGAGATTCGAAGCATGCGCTCAATCTGGTTTCCGTAGGAACAGTACTTTAGAGTCGGATACTGCATGATCTGTGTTGCGCTATGAATTCTAACTCCGTGAGAAAACTTGATTGTCGAGGAATACTAATAACTTGAATTGGACTAAGATAAGACCACTCTTAAAGTATGACTATAATACAATGGTTGAGCACTGAAGTAGGCAAAGAAGAAATGCTTAGTTTACCACTGGTAGTGGTATGACAATTTGTAGCTTACAACTCATATTTTCAAGCAATACATTCAAAGTAAAAATTTATTGTTAATCTGAATCAAAAATTCAGAATCAAATTCTATGTGATAGAAATTATTTTTTTTAAAGTATTTCGCCAATTTTCTTTTTGTAAGTATTCAAATTGTTGGAAAATATGTCAATATCATTCAGAACTTTATTGTAGTGAAAGTGGAACGATGAAGGAAGGAATTTTTAGAATTATTAGTAGGGAATGTGATATAATAACTATATAATTATATAACTATAAAAACAATAATTATGTAATAAACCAAACTAGAGAATATTTCCGAATAATTTATTGTAATAAGTCTTTTTTGTAAAAGTATTAATATAATATTTTCAGCGTACGAACACCGCAAAGTTTCCATCAACCCATCTTCAACCACATCTAACAGGGGTTTGTTCTACATAATTTTATTATTGTACTGTACTCAAAAGTTCATGTGTTTATTATTTCATTTAAAATCTTCCAATTGTATATTTATTAATTGGAAAATCAAAGTTTTAAGCATATTACTGTAATATTTTTATCACTATGACTCACATTGTTAATGAACCAATTATAATGAAGCACGAAGCACATTTATTTGAAAATGTACGTTTTAATTACTCAAGTCACGAAACATTATAATTATTTTAAATATAAACTAGATCATTAAGGGAAACTTAATGCTGCGTATATTTTCTGATTTTAATAAATAAAAATGTGCCACAGGATTGTATTTAAAAACTTCAGTTCGAATGCAAATGCAAAGGTTGATTGAGTAATTTTCATCAGTACTCATTCACATGTGTATATAATTATTATATCTGTTTCGATGTAGGTGGCTAACCGACCGAGCTTTACTGAACACGTTCATAAGTGCTAGTACACAAAGATGGAAATAAATCTTGCTAAACAATTATAAAGTTAGGTAATTTTAAATTTTAAATCAAACATCTTATAAAGGCTTCAAAATAGCAGACAACAGACTGGGTAATAAAATTACAAAGTATCAACAGTACCTACGTGTATCCACAAGTATCTTTTGTGCGATTGAATGACAGTGTCTTCATATATAAGATTATATAAGATATACTAGCTGTGCCCGCAACTTCGTCCGCGTGAAATAGTGACTTTGGGTAACATTTTTAATTATTTAAGCTTTTTATTTTACAAATTACACACATTTTAGTGAATACTTATTAACTCTAAAAAGAACATTCTAAAGCCGACAATAGTCGTATGTCATCCGTGACACAAATCATCTTTCAAAACCTCGAGCGCAAAGAGTTTTCATACAAATGACGATACTTCCATACAAACTTTTATCTCCTTTTTTAACCCCTTACAATCCTTAGCTTCATTAAAAAGTAGCCTATGTCCTTTCTGAGGTTCTAGACTACCTGTATACCAAATTTCGTTTAAATCGGTTCAGTAGTTTTGGCGTGAAAGCGAGACAGACAGACAGACAGAGTTACTTTTGCATTTATAATATTAGTATAGATAAGGACACATTATATAAGATCCATGCACAAACATAGTCACTAATCTTAATAGGATCACTCAGAAATTTCAATTTAGATTAATTAGAATGTTGAAAAAAAAATCAATGTAAATTTATTCACATAGTATCATAACGTTATAGGACCAACAGAAATTATTTATTTCATATTACAATATAGTTTTTATTTTTATTTTATAATAATTTTTAACACAGCTGCATGTTATTATAATGTAAATGAACATTTTTTAGATAATATTATTATTTAAATATAAATAATATAAATGTAAATATGTTTAATTTAAATAAAATAAAATTCTTTTATATTTATACGCTTATGTATACTTATATGTATTATATATGCTTCCTCTCTCCTAGTCCCTAAGTTGCATGCCCAACAGGGTCCATAACACTGGTCTAAATTTTTATATTGTAACATCGTTTATACATTATGGTTTGCAATAAAATATTTGAATTTGAATTTGAATTTGTTAGAGATTTGTTTTTAAATTTTAATAATAAATAACGGAAACTATTTTTTTGTTTTAAATATTTTTTTTTTAATAATAATTCTATTTTATTTCTTTTAAATATATTCGGGTGGCGTATTGTTACATCCGTGTACACTTAGCTTAACTCAAGCAGTGCTCGCGCATACAACTTGACAAGACTTATGACCGTTTATGGTTGCACTAGTAAATTAATACACGCGTCGGATGTTACTATTAATATAAACAAAACCTTAGCATGCGATTTGTATACGAATATGTTTGACAATCATATTTAATAATGAACGCGTACAAACATATTATACTCACTGCATACTATCTGTAAATAGATTAGATAGATAGATCGGATTACAGAGATACGATTTCCTTATCCTCCCCCAATCCCTTATCCAATAAGGTCAAAATAATAAAAAAAATGGTTTATTCCCATCTCGGAACCCACGTATTTATATGATCATAATAATTGTTAGGAACTGTGTTATAGAAATGATATAAAACCTGATTCTTAAGAAGTTATTAAGAATCTAAATAACATATTTATATTTATGGCACTTGCAACATGTTCTTTCAATAAAATCACAGTAATTGTTCTGAAAACAGTTTGATCAGAGTAACAATATCGGTGCACTTTTAGGGCCAATAATATTACTGTAGAGAAAAATCTCTGCTAATTCACATTATTCTATTATTTATAAAGAATCACAGTCATCTCTGAAAATCTTACGGCCTTTCAACATACAGATTTTTAAGAAATAGTTGAACACAATCGTAGGAATACCGCAGCTTGGTAGGAATAAGTTTAGCATCGATTCGATTACCGTTATCGAGTTGCATCGCTCGTTCGAATGGAATACATAATCGGGAGGCGCTTGGGACTTAGAGCTACGGAGGATTTGCTAGCAAATATTGAAGGAATCTTGCAAATTAAACCTCTCTTTGATATACTTAAGAAGGATTAATTCTGTGGGAACAGACGTCACATTCCTTACAATTATACAATTTCTAAGAAGATTCAGCTCGCGTATTATACAGAGATCCAAAACACATCCCGACTGACATCTGGGTTGCCTCGTGGTTTCATGTCACTTACTTTACTATTATTGTTTGTTGTATTTCTGCCTATTTAAATTGTGTTATGTACTAATGTGCTTTTTTATGTTGAGAACTTGTCTGTATTCTATTATTGTGTAAGAAATTTAATTGCGGACTTTTCCTAACAACAAGAATAACTTTTATTGACATAGCTTTATGAGTCAGCAAATAAATCAATATTATTTTAATAATAAATGTGTAGGGGTTGGTCATGGAGTAATTTACTTTGTTTTCAGAAATATCGTGTATATAGGCTCTATACATGATACTGAAACTAAACGATTTTTAGAATTTTTTTCTGTATGTATGTATGTATGTATGTATGTATGTATGTATGTATGTATGTATGTATGTATGTATGTGTGTGTGTATGTATGTATGTATTTATGTATGTATGTATGATTTTCATGAAATTTGGTAGATACATAAAGGGCACGGGAACTTTTTTTTCAACGCGGACGAAGTCGCAGGCACCAGCTAGTTCTTATATAAATTCTTCTTATTATTTTTTCTTATGAAAGTCGGTAGCCATGTATGTATGTATGTATGTATGTATGTATGTATGTGTGTGTGTGTGTGTGTGTGTGTGTGTATGTATGTATGTATGTATGTATGTATGTATGTATGTATGTATGTATATTTAGAAGTAAGTAAGTACGGGACACGTGATAGGCTACTTTTTATCTTTTTTAACGCGGACGAAGTCGCGGGCAACAGCTAGTAATAAATAAAATTCATTGTGTCAAAGAGTGCATCATATTTTAAAAGTTTGATTGATTTATTATTATTAATCAAGCCATTTCCGACTGTAATCTAACTGCAGCGCACTTGCAACACCTGTGGCGTTGCTTGTATTTATAGGCGACGGTAGCCACCTACCATCAAGCAGAAGTTGGAATGTCTGCCGTCCTAAACATTTATCATAATGTAAAAAAAAAATATTTCACACGCATATTGTTTCGTCTGCAATTTTTACGAAGTCTCTGAATTAAACCACCCATATAATACATTAAATTCGGCGAGCTTGAACTTTTTAATTGAAATAAAATCCTTATCTTAAAAAATTAAATGACACTGGCCATGTAGAGTTTTTTTGCACGAATCGAATTCAAATTAAGACATTAAAACGGACCTAAAACGATGCTAATGAGGTCCCACTTCTTAAATTTTTGCATAAAACCTTTGGACCGCTCGCGTAGGAGGTAAAATTGAAATTTTAGCATACCGATAGCGATCTTTTTGTTAAGAGTTTATTTTTACCCAAATTGTCACAGAGTAATTAAACTTAAGTTTTTAATTAAAAGCGGCAGCTTTTTTGTCATTGTTTCTATTAACAAAAATGTGTTTAGTAGGTATATGAATGCTTCATCATCCTTATCGTAATCGCAAATATTATAAATGCAAAAGTTTGTATGTGGATGAACGGATTTGGATGACATTTGGCAAACAGATAGCTCATTACCTGGATTAAAATATAGGATACTTTTTTTCTTGGTAACCATGTTAGGTTCCTGTGGAATTTTGAAAAGGAAAAAAGCGCGTACGAAGTCGCCGGCACCAGCTATAATGAAATGTTCATTTATAATAATTATGCTATTTTGTCCAAAAATATTTAGTTTTAGACATATCATTCAATTTCTTATAATAATAAATAGTTTACAAACTATCAATAATATATTATAACCAAATTTAAAATTAATTCCTTACTAAGTAATTGATATTAATACCTACTTAGTGTTTTGTTAACTTAAAATGCCTAATAATCAAGATTTACAAATAAAAATTATTTCACTTTCCTTTTTATTGATTCTATTTTTCATTTTTTTAAATATATTATAGACTAGCTAATGCTCGCGACATCGTCCGCGTAGAAAAGTATAAAACGCCATCTACCGTATTTTGGATAGATGGCGCTATCTCCCGGGCCAAGCCGCTAGTATTTACTTTTATTTTAGATTTCCCGTAGGAATGAAGCATTTTCCCGCGGTAAAAAGTATCCTATGTTCATCACGGATAATGTCGGCTTCTAATGGTAAAAGAATTTTTCAAATCGGTCCAGTAGTTTCGGAGCCTATTCTATACAAACAAACAAACAAACAATCAAATCTTTCCTCTTTATAATATTAGTATAGATTTACTTCTTTTTTTTTTCATTTACTGATAATTTCGGGTTATAACCGAAGTCTGTGAGCCTGACATAAAAAAAAGATTACTCTGGAACATTTTGCAGTCAAGTTACGCAACCTGTTTTAAATTGCTCAAACAGTGTAACTTAATTCAAGTGTATCCATTCTTTTCCGGTTTTTAATTAACTCATCTTGTTTGAGACGATTGCCTTACTTGTTTTATTTCACTTGCAATTATATGCACGTTTTCTTTAACAATTTTAAACCATAAAAATATCGACATGAAATTTATTAAATACGCTATGTTAACACAGACGAAATCGCGGGCAAATACTAGTCTTCTAAAAAAAATTAAAAATTAAAATGTAAATTTAAATTAAAATGTGTTGTATGTATGTTCCCTATATATACTCCAAAACCACTGAATGAATGATGAATGAACTTGATGAAATTTTCATACAATCTTCAGATTAGTCCAGCGGTTGTGAACTGTGATAGAAGTTTGGTAGCGATCGGACGCGTACATACAAAAAAATCTTTCCTTATTTAGTTAGGTACTTATTTTACCCTAAAAAGCTAATTAGACGAAAATAGAAATCAATTTCCGATTCCCTCCCCAATTGCTTAAAATAAGATATTTAATCGTTAGCTCTTAAGGAAGCAAAACGTTGTCCAATTAATTAGTAAATCGCCATCGCGATACCGGCAGTTGCTATTAATCAGAACGAGATCGATCTGATAATGGGGACAGCGAGAGAGCACTGGTTTTTCCACACTGTACCTACTGGTACGAGTATATTTTGTTTTTGGTAATGATCATATAATCCTCTATTAATATTAAACTTTGCAACAACTGTGAGTGGTAAATTTTATCTAAATATATTCTGCAAAAATTTTTTGTCGCTAATTTATTTGACTTATTTTATACTAGCTGTTGCACGCGACTTCGCCCGCGTAGTTTTATAAAATATAGCCCATGTTAATCGCTGATAAAGTAGCTTTGTATAGGTGAAAGAATTTTTAAAATCGGCCCAGTAGTTTTTGAGTTAATTCATTACAAACATGAAAAAATACAAATGTTTTCTTTCTCTTTATAATATCAGTAGAATCGTTGCGTGGTTTAGGAGAAGTTATTTTTTAATTAATTTTGATTTTTATTAATTGTAAAAGTAATAAAAATATGTTCAGTCAAATTGTAAACAGTATAGCTTAACTGATGTAGGTCAACATTTAATCAAATGTTCGGTTTGTGAGTTTATAACAAAAGTGTACAGGTCGCATGACCGTCTTTTATTGGATTTTTCCAATACAAAACTTTGTTGCTTTACTTTGATTGAAAATTGTTCTACAAATTCTTCAACGGAACACAGTTTCACACAGTAACACAATCTTTTATTCAGACTGGAATAGCTTATAATGTCGTTTTATGATTAGTATTTTATATTATTTTATTATGTGCTCTATCTTATCATGGGGGCAAGAGACCTTTTCGAGGGTGAACGCCAACATCAGGGAAACCTGATAAGGCGCTTAAAGAAGAAGATTTTATTATTATTTACTAGCTATTGTATACTGTAAATTATATACTAAAACCTTCCTCGAGAACCACTCTATCCATTGGTGGAAACAGCATGTAAATCGGTGCAGTAGTTTTTGAGTCAAGCCCAAGTCCGTTTAGCTATTTTTGCGTTATCCAAATATCCAAAACACATGTGTGTTTACAAACATTGGAATTTATAATATTATTATTAGGATTATGATATCCTATCATAATTCTAATATATATACTAATATATAGAACTGAAGAGTTTCTTTGTTTCTTTGTTTGGTTGTATATACGCTAATCTCAGGGACAATTGAAACGAATTGAAAAATTCTTTTTCCATTTATTAATATTATACCACCTAGTAATATTATATTCACAAAATTTTATGACCGGTATAGCTGTTTCGGAGATAAGCGTGAAAGAATATTGTGACATCTAATTTTGATACGTACGAGCATTAATAATATATAAATTTTATTATATCAGGATCAATAATAAATAATTAACATCAAAACATATCGCATTTAAATATACTTAAGAAACACTAATTGGAACGTCATGAACTTGTCAAAGAGCTTGTTAAGTATATCCACTTTTTTTAGTTTTTTTTTTGGCTCAGTGTTTTCATTAAAATATAGGCACAGAAATGTAATTTTATATTTGTTATGAAACATGAAAGAAGCACCAAGAACATAATTAAACTTTGCGCTCACTTTGATGTGCTTCGGTGTCTAATTAATTTCTTAATTTACTATATTTTAAACCCGTAATTATCTAAGCCCAGAAAACTGAATAAAATTTTCATATCAGTATTATGAGTGCAAAATACACACGCGATACCAAACTTTACAATATTCAAGAGGTGGATAGGATAGATATTTTTAATAATTATGATAAGAAAAATAAAATAATATCCGAACAGTCCCTATGAGTAAACATCCGAGCTATAAATAAAAACTTAATATTTATGTCAAAGACTATAGCAGTAATATTGGTAGAATCATGTTTGATAGGAGCACCTATTTGGTATAGAACGCCCAATGCATCTACGAGTATAGCGTATTTATCTTAGCCATGACTTCGCCCGTGATAAATTGGGTGTATTATATATACATACTAGATAGTAAAATATTCATATTATAGTGAACATATAAACAGACATACAAAATCACTATGTATACCATTAGATAATAATAATAATAGTGAGGTCATTAGTGGGGAAATCAGCCCTCTTTATTACATTATCAGATAATATGTAGTATACATAGTGAGGTCACCAGTGGGGCAAACGCAGTGGACTAATGTGGTTGACTGTAGTCTATATAAGTTTACAGAGAGAAAACCTTTGCCCTGGCACTTGGGCATGGCAAATATTACACATATACATAGTCTACTAGTATTCACTATTAATAAAATATTTTTAAAATTAAAATTTACATTGGAATATTTTAAAATTTTTAAAATATTCCAATGTGGCAGGGCACACTGCGTTTCGCAGTCATTTGGGCAGCCCGTCTGGCGGCAGTAACCACCACCTTACAGAATACCACCGTGAAATAACAGCATTATGTGCTGTTGTGTTTCGGTGAGTGAGTAAGGGATGCCAGAGCCCATTACCCCATCCCTCCCTTAACCCTTATCCTTAATCCTTCTATGGTCGGCAGTGCACTAGTAACACTTATGGCTTTGCTAGTGTTATAGGCGACGGTAGCCATCTACCATCAAGTGAACCGTCAGCCTGTCTGTCGACATTAACATAAAAAAAAATGTTTCATAAATAAGCTCCTGCAAATGTCGTATGTTCCAGTAATAAAAATACTAGTGCCGAATAAAAAATAAGTTATAAAACATGTTTGCAATAATAATTGCTTATCTATAGGGTATTACGCTCGGAATCTAGTTTAGAACCAGTCCGAGTATGCATTATAGGTAAAGCTCTCACAATAAAGATATAAATCAAGTGGTGAGGTCTGAATAAAATCGCTTACATCTCAACTTTATCGGCCGATCGTTCGCTTCTTCATATTCTGACTAGTTTAAAACACAGCATGTTATTAAATATTTATTGTGATCTTTTTTTTTTAATAATCTAAAATATTATTACTACAGTTATTTTCAAATTAAATACAATTTTAAATAAGCTTATGATTTTTCAGAAATTTCCTTTCTTACAAACCTTGTCCTGACAATTACGAACACAACAAAAAATACAAAAAACTGCAAAATCGGTCGTGCCATTCTCAAGTGATGTTTGTTCTACGTCATATTTGTGGAATTTTTTATATAATACTAGCTGCTGCCCGCGACTTCGCCTGCGTAACTTTGTAAATTATATACTAAAACCTTCCTCGAGAACCACTCTATCCATTGGTGAAAACAGCATGCAAATCGGTGCAGTAGTTTTTGAGTTTATCTCGAATAGACAGACCGACAGATGTAGTGATGAGTCCTCGGGAACAGAACGTTTTTATGGGTGAAAGGTACCCTATGTCCTTTTCTGTATCCAATTTTATGATAATCCATTTATCGATGATGACCAATTTTAATATAAGAAATAAATAGACTAATAAAAGGCTTCAGCCCATTTTACGCAGCATTTTTATACTTGCAAGCTTTTAAGAATGGAATAATTTATAAACGAGTTAAATTTCACTTACCAATGCCCACCATTTTCATGTATATTATATATACCAAACAGCAATGTTTGTGTTATTATCGCGTCTACACTCGGCTACAAACTAGCCGCAATAATAACCATAAATTTCCCGAACACCCTGTACAACTAACCGCCTGCAGCGCTAGTCATCGTAGTCCAGCGTAACTTCGCTGTAAGGTGTTATTTTTGACGTAATGCGCTACATCGCTTGTATAACCGGCGACCAGCAACACCAAACGACGCTCAAGAAATATAATCACTGTATTTCAGTTTTTATTAAATAATTTCATGTCCATCATAATGATAGGTATTGCAACAGTAAACAGAGCTCTGTGTTTTGATCTCGTTACCAAGAGCATTTGTAAACTTGACTGTTGTATTCGCCTACTTTCTTGTTAGGAGATTGATTTTTATAGTACCTACCTATATATTTCTGAATATATAGGTAGCAGCTTCTAGAACATCACAATTGTTATGCGCTATTTTAAAGTATTTGCTATTTATAAGTAGCAGCAGGGCTCACTACGTTTCGCAGTAAAATCTTATTTGGGTAGCCCGTCGAGCGGTTGCAACCACCTCCTTTCAATAGACCACCGTGAAATAACAGCACGTGTGCTGATGTGTTTTGCTGAATGAGTAAGGGTTGCCAGAGCCCATTTTTCTTTCCCTTCCCAGTACCTTGATCCATAATACTACTGTATTTGGCAGCGCACTTGCAGCGCCGGTGGCGTTGCTTGTAATATAGTCTTCTTCTATCTATCTAAATAAAAATGTGTTGCTAAGCGCAAAACTCTGGAACTTCTGGACCGATTTTAATTCTGTCTTCACTCATGGATAGAGAGATAATCGAGAAAGATAAAAAATGTATTAGGTAAAAAAATGCACCCCGAGCGAAGCCGGGAGCGGGTCGCTAATTATTAATAAATAAATAATAAACCAATTTTAGAAACTATTTTGGTGCAAATATTCATTTATTAATTTATTTATTTATTTTAAACTGTAAATCAGTACAGTTTAACGTAGTATCATTATCAGCCCATAAGCGTTCACTGCTGGATATAGGAGATACTTGTACTTGGTCCAACGAGCAGGTGGTCTGTGGTTTCTACTCCAAGACTCGTCTACGAGAAATTTTAATGTAGAGTATCAATTTCTATTCTTCTACAAACTTTTTGTTACGGATTATGTCTTGCAGAAAAACCCCGAGCACAGAGCAGTTTCCCTAGCAACCTACTGAAGTTAATTATTTCCAATAAGTTTTCTTCTATTCTGCAAGTTAGGTCTAATCTAAAAAACTACCTTTTGGATACCAAAGCGACCAATCCATTACAAATTACGACGCAGTATGTTTAACATTATATTAAGTTTTCCCGTTGGATACTGTTCTTATGATCAATAAAATATACTTTGTTCAGTTTATGAGGCCCCTCGTTATATAGACGTCGTGTGTAAATTTTGTTATAATTAATAAGTAGCGGAATTTACAACTTCTACATTGTATTTTTGTGTGATCGTACAAGCGAGATGGTGCTAATTTGAAATAACAATGTAAGAAAGTATTTACCGGCGCCTTTTGGGACTAATTTGATTAAAATTTTCAACTGTGCGACAACAAATTATATATTTTTAACGCCCGACGCAAAAGGGGGTGTTATAAATTTTACCTGTTGTAAAAATATATATTTGAGTATTATGTAAAATTTCGTAATAACGAGAATATTAAAGCTTCTAATTCGATATCATACATCCTCTGTAGGTCATTGGTGGTGTGTAAAATAGCGGTATATGTATTAAATATATTTCAAGAAAAATAAAAAAGAATGTTTGTTGAAATATGTATATTAAATAAATAGACCATTTATTTAAACACAAAAGTCATAAAAATTTTACATGTTTACTAGGAATATAACAAACAAATAATTTGCAAACGGTTTCAGGCAATTTTAATATAAGCCTTTTGAGACCTTTACTAAAAGTTTATACCACAAAAAGCGGACCGTTTGGACATCCTATTTAAATCGTTCAGTTAATATTGCCCGTAGCAGGTCCAGACCCTTCCGCCTCAATACGTTGTTGCCCTACGACTGTCCGGCAACAAACGGCAAGTTTGGACACCATTTTATTACTACGTCCTTAAGGTGCGTTCTTACTGGAACTTAGTATTTATATGTAGATTAATATTATAGCATACCAAAATCGAATTATTTTAACAATTTTGTTAGTATAGATAATAAACGAAATATTGTATAATTATAACTTCTTACAATCATGACCACAGTAGTCGTTAGAGAAGCTTATTAAATATCATTGACTAACATAAAAGCCAGGTTTCGCCTTTAGGCTATATATATAGTCTAAAAAATATATAGAAATTGTATTTTTGAAATCGAAAGTAGTGGCAAAGCACACTGCGTTCTACAGTCACAAACTTAGTTAACTCGTCTCGGCGGTAATCTTAAAATAACAGCAAGTATTGCTGTTGAGTTTCGATGAGTGAGGCTATGTAGTTCTTCATAATTTCCTTAAGTACTTAAGACTTAAGTATCATGACGATTACCTACCAATGGTCACGGAAACGAAACGGATAGTTCGATGACCCAGCAATTTTAGCGCGCTTATTGTCTTTAAATCTTTTAAAAAATTACCTTCCCATGAATATATTGACTACTAGTCGGCGCCCGCAACTTCGTCTGCTTTGAAAAAGTAAAAAATAGTCCTGTGTCCTGTACATCTAAATGTTTATCTACCAAGTTTCATGAAAATCAGTTAATTCGTTTAAGAGTTATGGAGGAACATACATATATATACAATACCTACACTTACAGATTTATTATTAGTATTGATTATCCATCCAAAATATATATTTATACATGTATCTTCGAGGTATATA
Source organism: Synanthedon vespiformis (assembly GCA_918317495.1). NCBI lineage: Eukaryota > Metazoa > Arthropoda > Insecta > Lepidoptera > Sesiidae > Synanthedon > Synanthedon vespiformis. Next base: position 1,801,791 of record OU906962.1, read on the forward strand.
TTTATTTTAACATCTATCAAGTTACAATAAAAGTTAAAGTATCTATAGTAAAAGATTTTTTACAAATGTGAACGCGGTTTTACGGACTGCCCGTGACAGTGGCTATTCAAATAAGTAGAACTACTAAAGGAAACTTTATTTGTATTTACAACGACAATTTGTTGCTGTTCCCTTTGAAATATTAAAATTGATATTAGTATTTATCTCATATTGTTCGCAATAGCTGTAATTCTATTTGCCTTTTACTGAAACAAGCCATTGTATAAGGGAAACAGACCGTCTATAATTATAGCCATTATAGCTGATCATTGAGTTCTACTATGTGACTGTTTTTTGTTTTGTAACTAAGTCAAATAATTTATTTTGCACTCCCATTTCTACAACTAATTTTTATAATTTTTTTTTTAATAAAAAAAAACTGAAATTTCCGAAAGAATTTCGATAATCTTGTTTTTCTTCTATATAATTTAAATCGCCGTTGAGAGTCTTCACATTAATTATCTTGAGAAAAGTTAGCTCTCTTTACATACTTTACTCCAGGCTTCTTTACAAATCGTCAGACCGATTTTAAATCATTTATCATTGCTACACAAATGATGTTCCTGTTCTGCTCGAAAATTGTTTGTGTATGATATCCCCAATGCCCTTTATGCTCCCTCTTAATGCTCTCGAAAACGCTTACTCACGATTATTTATTTAATAGCTGGGCGATGAAAAATTGCCACGAAATTCAAACTCTCCTCAATACCCCACATGAATCTATATTCTTATACAATTCTGTTTGTATTAAGTTCAATTTATGTATTTTCTTTGAAATGAAATGAAGAAAATTAAGAAAATAACGTGAAAATTTCTTTGAACGCTCATAAATGTCATTAAGATTAGTGCTGAACAAAAGGAAATCTATCAACGGATATTATACTAGTTAATTCTTTAAAAGTGTTTGCGTTGGCAAAGAAAATATAACAGAAACATTACATAACATATTTTTAGTCTAATAAGTAAAATTAAAAATAGCAAAAAAAAATTTCTACACACATAAATTAATCTCGACCAGCAAGCTTTCAAATTTTCTTCCATTAAAAAGGTCTCTATAATTTTACTCGCGAAATGTTGCCAACAATCACTTGAAAGCGCTTGAAAAGAGCAGAGGCAGTGAATTGTATAGAAATTAAATCAGGAAAACAGTCCCGTGTGAAATGTCGTAATTCTTCAAAGAAATCTGTGGCAGGGTCAGTCTCTGAGGGCTCTTGGCAAAATCTCTTGCATCAGGTCGACATTTAACACTCTCATTGTGGTTATGGTAACAAAGAGCCGTCGTCGCAACAAAGGGGTTATCCGATATTCTTCCGATTACTGGATGTGTCAATATTATAATACATTTATCGAAAATTTTTTTCAATATCGCCTATCGCCTATCATTATGCCCTACACAATTATAACGTTTGCATTGCCTCATTGAGTATACATTTTAAAATATTTGTGGAGTAATATAACATAACACCCTCTTTTTCTTTCAGTATAAATTAAATTAGTAGGTAATCCTTTTATACATTATACTTAAATATTTGCACACATTCGAAGGGTAGAATATATCGAGATTTCTTTTGTAAAATTACCATTATTAAATTCAGCAAATAAATTATTATTAATAATTATTTCACTATTCTTACTATTCCCTTATCTTTTATCCTCCAATAACTAAATTAATTTTTCAAACTAAATTTATCCCTTACCGCTTCCAGTACAGCTATATGCCTGGGCCCGTTTGCTCCCAACAAAAGGTTTTCACATTATACAGCCTTAAGAATGCCTTGAGGATGCCTTATCCGGAAGATGCCACTTGTAATGTAAATACCCCATTGTGTGTGTCCAGCAAAACTGGAGAGGTGTTTCTTATGGTCCCAAGTGGAGCAGAAGTGATCGCTTAATTATGTTCGTTTGTTTATTTCACACTATACCACCGTTCCTATCTGATATCTGATAATACAGAAGTAAAGGCATAGGTACCGTAGTTCCTGAGTGGGTAAAAACATTTTTAGAACGAATCTTGTACACTGTGGAATTGGTTTCGTATATATGAACTGAAAAAATAAAAGTAGTTTTTGGTCCTTCGAGCTTTTAGTACGAAGACCTTAAAAGCGACCGTTTCGGACCGTTTGGACCCACTAGTTCTGGCCCTATTTGACTCGTTTGCCCCGCTAGTCTTTTGTATGTTCCGTTTGGCCCGTTGTTTATTATGATCATACTTAACTTAGCCTAAACAACTTTACATTGCGAACCACTAAGGGCAGAAAGGGGTTTAAAGTGAGAAGGTTACTAGGAGAATTAATCAGAAGATCAGAAGATCAGTATTGTTGGGAAAAGGTCTCTCTCCTTTACGTGATGCTAAAGATCCAAAATCCTTTACTCGTCTGCTCTAGCCTTGCACTTCACATGTTTTCGAAATTTGTTCACATTGTTCTATCTTCGATAGAGAAAGAAACTATCATTTCTAAACCACACATTAAAAAAAAATTATAAATGCTGGCCTTACTGAGATACGATCCCGCGTACCCTGTAATGGCAGGCAAACGTTCTACTTACTTGGCTACCTATGTTTGTATAAAGGCAATTTTATCTAAACACAATTTAGGTTTCTAAATATCTGGGAACTAATGCGATATAATTGCGCTAGACTATGTTTCACATCCGTTGAAGACGCCAGACTTCAAGTTTCTTCGCGATTGTATACCTACTTGAATAAATTTAGATAATCTGTGACCTCGGCTAAGAATAGCAACCAATTTATTCAGACATCCTAATGTTTAATTCATTGATGAGTTATAACAAAAAATAAATTATCAACAAACTCCACGTGGAATGTCGGGATTGATAGCTAATCAAAATTATTGGTATCGTTAACAAAGAGGCATTAAATACATTTACACATAAGTCGAATGATTATAAAACTCGAGCAGTACGATGCAATACTACACAATACGAGAATGATTTTTGCAAAATTCTTATTACAATCGTTTATAACTATCTAATCATCTATACTAATAATAAATCTGTAGGGGTCGGTCATGGAGTAATTTACTCTGTTTTCAGAAATATCGTGTATATAGGTTCTCTATACATGATACTGAAACTAAATTGATGATTTTTAGATTTTATTTCTGTATGTATGTTCCTCCATCACTCTTAAACGAATTATGTGATTTTCATGAAACTTGGTAGATAAACATTTAGAAGTACGGGACACGTGATAGGCTACTTTCTATCTTTTTTAACGCAGACGAAGTCGTGGGCAACAGCTAGTATATAATAAAATTCTCGTGTCACAGTATTAGTTGCCATACTCCTCCGAAGCGGCTTGACCAATTTTGATGAAATTTTATATGTTATGTCACTTAGTAGGTCTCAGAATAGGTTTTTATCTATTTTTTATACACAGACGAAGTCGCGGGCAGCAGCTATACCAATATATAAAGCTGAAGAGTTTTTTTTTGTTGAGGAACTACTGGTTCTATAGGAATCTATAGGTATCTATAGGAGGAAGACTATAGGCTATAGAGAACGCGGACGAAGTCGCGGGCACCAGCTAGTCTTATATAATCATAATTATGTTAGCATGTGTGTAGGCTTCTATTATTTAAGTTATTCTTTTTTTTATTTTGTTTTTTTTTTTTGCTTTCTAGCCTCTCTCTGTAATAACTTTTAATATTTTACATTTATCAAATTAAAATTACTTAAATATTTAATGTGCATTGTGTGTCCTACGTGCTGTGGATTAAAATTTAATTAAAAATAAAAAAATTAAACAAAAATCCTAATAAAATTTACTTCAAGTTTTTTAAAAATGTTTGATGAACAATATAACACACATTCTTATACATATTCCAAAAAGAATTATTTCAAGAAGCGTTAAACGAATTTCATAGAATTAACATAAGCATTTGCAATTAGATAAGGGTATTAAAGAAAAATCGTTGCCGCTTTACGTCATCAGCTGTTAAATTACTGGTTTAACAATGTATTTTGTATCCTTTATCAGAATACGTGGAAATGTCGTTGACTAAAATGAATTACACATAAAAATGTATCCCTATATATGTATATAAAAATTTCGTGTCACGTTTTTTTGACGCCAATGAACTCCTAAACTACTTAACCGATTTTGATAAATTTTATCAAAATCGGTTAAGTAGGAGGATAGCTAGGAATAGCTAGGAAGATTAATAAGATTTAATCTTCCTAGCTATGTGTAATTTGGTCCAACTTGAAAGATAGTTTTTATCTCAATTATTGAAGTCGGTAGCTGGTCGCTAGTACTTATATCAATACTAATAATAAATCTCCCAAACAACACAGAATGGCTGAATATTCTTTGAATAAATGCATTTATACAGCCGTTATTCAAGCAATTTGGGCACAAAATAAATTGCTTTAAGCTGTATAGTAGCAACATAATAGCTGAATAGTAGCTGAATAAGCAACAAGAAGCCCATAATAGCCCATAGTGTTATAATAACCCAAAAATCATTCAATACAGAATTTGCCTATCTTGTCAGCTCTAATACCCTTATAACAAGGCTTTAAACTAAATAATTTGTGAATTTCATTCATCTGGCCTATGTGTTGCCTGGGCTGTAAATGTAGGATCTTAGGTATTCTAGGTATGTATGTATGTTCGTCCATAACTCTTAAACGAATTAACTGATTTTCATGAAAGTTGGTAGATAAACATTTAGACGTACGGGACACAGGATAGACTACTTTTTTCTTTTTCAACGCAGACGAAGTCGCGAGCGCATGCTAGTTTGAAAATAATTCTCGTTATAAATAAATATATACTTACTTACGATACTTATATTAAACCTCAGTGGTTTTTAGTGTTATCAATTTACATGTTATTTTATACACTAGCTCTTAAAATTGTTAAAATTGTAAATAAATAAATAATATAACTAAGATACCTAGTTTTAAATTAAGATCGAAATTTTGCGAATAGTAATGACGAAATTTAGAACAACGTGCCTAATTTGAAAAATAATGAAACTAAAGCAATCTAAAGCATTAATATCGGTAAGTAACTAAAATTCTTAATAATAACCAAAACCGAATTCGAAACGAAGTTAATAACAGCGGCCGTAATCCACTTTTATCCGGCCAAAATCCGGATCACGGGATCCCTTGACAGTGGACCTTATCTATTATTTAGGGTGTAACCTCCGTAGGTTTCTGGGTATAAATAATTGATACCCACTAACTAATTACCTTGCTCTTTCATTAATGTTATCGACTTTATTAGTTTAGATACATTGCATTTAGTTTTGTTTCCAAAAGACACAAATAAAATGGTGGCAACAATTTACTGCGTTCTCTAGTTCTCCCACTAATTTTATATTAGAAGTTATTCTTAACTATCTGGTGCCCGCAACTTCGTCCGCGTTAAAAGTAAGGCTGACTAAATGTGTAAAGCAATATAACGCCTGACATCTTTGCTGTTATAAATGTATTTTCAGGGATTGTATCTATATTTAGCTTATTAGCTGCTGCCCGCGAAAAATTATATACTAATACGTTCCTCTTGAAGTGATATAATAAGTGGGTCAGGCGGGCACTTAAAAGTGGGTCAAAAGGACACTTTTATTACAACATTTTTTTCATATTTTTTTAAAGGTACCTAACATTTTTTCAATATTAAAAGTAGCCTTGTGTGCCAAATTTTATCGAAACCCTTTAAGCCTTTTCTAAAATTAGCGTACACAGACAGACAAAATAAAAAAAAATATTGAAGTACACTAGTAATATAATATTATATATATTATTATATTTATATAATAAATAAATAAAAATAAATATTATAGAAATGAATATATACTAGTATACCTGATATATTTGAAGACAAAAATATCTCTGGAGGTAACAAACAAGCAATAATCACACTCTTAAATTACCGGTCACCTCATAAAGTTCTGTTCTTTTCAAATTGCTTGCATTTAAACTTACTACTCTTTCAGTTGAGACATTCAAAAAATACTCTTATTCTATGAGACATATGGTAGAAACTGAATATTTTTGGGCGCACATTTCTGATTGTACAATATATTGAGTCACTCATTGTCTTGGAGGCGTAAAAATGCCAATATGAAGTATTGTATGTTGAATGAAGCAAGATTACTTTACTGGAATATCTTTTTATAAGTTATAGTCCAAGAAGCTCCTGTCGACTACTTTGTCTTCTTGATGCCCACTCCTCAACTTGATTTTACTGCATTGAAAATATTCTTTACATGCACCAGAAAGTTAGACTGTTAAACACAGGGCCCAATGCGAATTTTACTCGATCAAACGTGTCGAACGACTAAACTTCAATTCGTATGGGAATGAAGCAGACCTAAGCAGTTAGGTACGCTTATTAAAATTAAAATAATTCATACTCTGTTTACAAAACAATTTAAAAACATAACGCATGACAAATACTTAAATCGAATTCAGTATTGTAAACAATGAACATTGTCGTTAAGTTGTAATTTCAGAACGTGCCGACGCGTGGACGGTACAGTCGGGCCCATAAACAACAACTTCCGACACTATCTTAGTGTGTGGTTTAAGTTATAAGCTTTGGATATAATTTTAAAAAAATGTAATTACCTTATGTAATTTTTTCGAATATTTACCTATCAATATAAAAATACTCAAAGGTCCATTTTCGTTGTCGGGATTTCTAAATCTACATTTTTCATATAACTTTTCCTACATCTTAACTATCCATAAATTGTGTTTAGTACATACAATATTTATAAAATAATTCTAGTATTCTCTTTGCCTAAAATAAGATTAATATAAACGATAGGCAGTTCGACAGTCAGGGCTTCATCTGGGCATGATTTTCATTAATTCTGTCTTTCTTCATTTTTATTGTGAAGCAGAAAAGAGGATTTCCAATTGACGAAACCATGCAAAAACTTGCAAAAAGTTCAAGTTATTGGTTAAGTTAACATGTCGTTAGAAATAGGTAACTTACTCGAGTTAAAATATTTAAATGATATACATTTTTATGTAGCAGTGTGATAAAGACGCGTTGTGACGATGGACCCTTCTGTGGTTTGTAAAACCCAGATAGAAGGTAAATACTTAAAAATTAAAATTAACCAGGATAAAGTTTTTAAACTTCATTGGGAATATTAAAAGATGGGGTATTTTTTCACCTGAGTAGTGACTCTTAGACGAAAAATAAATGTGGCAAACGATACACTATCCTTGGTAAGCTTGCCGTAATTGTTTGTAGTGAAACACAAATCAATCGCTAGAACGACCTAAGAACTCCTCAAAACTCCTTCAAATATCTCAAGAGCGCTAAAGAGCCACACAACTCACTGCAAGGTAGGCACGTCGACAACTCCTTTAGTTGCAGCTCGCCGCATGAGAATGCAGGAGACTTTCATCTGCGGCCGTCGTCGCAAAGCCTAATATTTACGACGCAACGCAACGGACCGCCGAGTTATGACGACCGGCCCGGCAACACAGTACTAAGAGTATAGCAGGTAAACTCGAAATAATACACACTTTCTTCAATCCTTATATGAAGTGACGACGACACGTTTGGTCTAGTGGCTAGTAACCCTATCTGTTAACCAAACGGTCGCGGGCTCGAATCCCGCTAGGGTCAAATGATTATGTGTTAACATTTACCTTTGTAGCTGAGTCATGGATGTTTTGTATTTATATAATGTCTGTATTTACAAAAAAAAAGTAATCTATGTAGTATAATGCAAGCATTAGTTGCTTAGTGTGGAACAAGATGGTGCTGACAACAATTATAAAAAATACACTGTTTATCGTCAGACACTGTGTTCGCAAATTTTTTAGTTTCTTCCACTAAATGAATTAATTGATTCAACTAAAGAAACCTTTAGAAACATAGATTTGCTTAATATTTTAGAACGCATGGCTATTTTTGTTTTGGATTTAATAGCAATTAATTTTGAAATGCCTCACTTTCTTCTTTAAATTTAGTAGAACCCGAGCCTAATAAGCATTTATACTAAAACTTTAATAACAGCTAACTTATAAGTCATTATGAAGTTTCATTTAAGCTCATCACTTGGACTTTATCGCTAAATTCATTACGATACACGTTTATTCTCATATTGGTAACTAATAAGAATATAAAAAATCAAAATATACAAAATCTCTAACAATCTACAAAAAACATTAATCTCGAGTACCTACTCAACATAATTATAGGTACAGTCATTAAAAAAGTTGTTAGGTATTTTATTTATTTATTATGTATTGTGGCATTTTTTCATTTAAATGGGACATTATACTAATTTCTAAGTATTTTAATGAACTCGACTGTATGTTTAGTTGTGTAAAATCAAAAGTCAGTATACTCTTTCTATTAGCGTACACTGTGGCAGTCTCTGTATACAATAGTTCGTACCACATACAATGTGCGTTCCACTGGTTAATAATAGCCGCTTCACAAACCAGTAGGTTGCATGAAATACTTTAATCAACTAACTGATTGTATCTTTTTATCACTATAATATATTTATATTGTTGAGTCGCCAACTTCGATAGTCTGGTAACGAGAACATTTATACAAATAAGATTAACCCTTATAATATGTGTTTACTAAATGTGCATAAATTAATTCTACACGAGCACAAGCATTTTACTTTAAGATAGGCCAGAACATACATATTCACTTGAACTTTAAAAAGATTTGGGTTGTATGAGCTCGGAAACAAATGCCACCTGACAGGAATCCAATCCAATCCAAGGAACCGGGGCGCAGAGGGTCCGTGGTGTTCGCCCAGAGTGGTGTTAGCACCCGTGGTGTTTGCCCACGATTTGAATAAATTAAATTTCATACCTTTTTTGTGCTTTTCGACTTAGTACAGTAAATTACAATTTAAATTATTAGTTTAAATTACACAAAACGCTAGTGAATTTTGTTAATAAAATAATAAATGAATTAAAATAGTAAATAAATTTAAAGATAAAAGTATAAGAAAGATAAATGCGGTAGCAAGGAAATTTTATGTTTCAACTTAAACCAACTCGTTATAGGTCGCGCATTTTAAGATCGGGTCGCGAACTAGTGGGTGCAATCGGCGATTGTGTACAAGGGAGCTCCTTATAAGGGATGTTTTAAAGCACTTGGTCCGAAAAAGAGGGATTTCGAGAAGATGGCGATGGTATGATGATGAGTAATGATTTGGTGATGATGATAATAAATTATTGTATATCATTAATTCCTCCATAGACCATTAAATGCATTTTTTTCGTCTAATTACAGTGCCAATACTTTTGCAATATCATCAAATTACTTCAAACCCTTCAGCGTCAAGTCAGCGTTGCGAGTTTTTCTGTTTGCCCATCACTACTAGAGTTCGCTCATTTTTATACATTTTTTTCAAGATGTAGTGGTTCCGGAGAATTGACAAAATTATACACAAACATAAAAAACCCGCTCCCTTTCTTCATGTCATTATATTAGTATATGTATAGATTGTCTTCATAATATTAGTATGGTCTGTTTTTAAAGTCTTCAGTGAACTAGACAAAATCACAAAACAATATTGGTTATTTTTATTTATAATATAAATAATAACGTAAAATTTGTATTTTCAATGTTTAAGTTTGTTTTAAAATCTATTTGTTCTTTTAACAAACCTACATTTAACTTACCAAAATAGCGTGTTATGTGGGTAACCCATGTTCGACAGTTTAAGTTCGCCCCTCTCGGTAGTAAACAAGGGTTTACAGCTTGCACATAATTGTAATCGCTGTCAATGTTTTGATACAAAAATGTATAAAATGACTAATAAAGTTGGGTAAGTAAGGAAAAGCAATAAAATGAGGATCGCGCCCACGGTCGCATATGTCCCTCTCGTGCGAACATGTCTCGATGCAGTAAACTGCTGCGTGGGCGGCATAAAACCCACTGTACATTGAAAGCTATAATATAATATTGATAAATTAACCATAATATCCACGTCTTTAATATTGCTATCGCGAAATTTTCAACCGGCTCGATCTGGTATGAAATTACACATTGGATTATTGAAGGTTATTTTTTATTTTATTTTTATTTTTAGATGATCACATCCGCCAATGCGAATGCAGGTGAGAATTTTTAATAGATTTAATTTTAATGCAGAATTAATAAATGATTCAAATTTATTATATTTTTTTGAAAAATCAGACTGAATGCCAAATAGAAACAATTTTAAATATTAAACTGTAACAATTTCATAAATTCATCCAGGAGAAATCTGCCATATTTAGGACTAGTATAGTTATATCCGCATCCGTGAAAATTTCTCATTGATTTTTTACGGTTACGGTTGCGGATGTCTATGCGGACGCAAATGTCCGCAACAATCCTGACGAATAAATACATAGAGTCGCGCCCCGAGATGAGGAAACTATGAATACCTACAGATTTTTCTGTTACTTACTTATTATAAAAGTAAAATAAAAGCTTCTCATTTTCGCTGATCATGGAGAGCGAACTTTATAAGTTTTTAAAGCACATGTCCTCTAGCTCTGTAGGATACGGTCAGGCATTTTATTGCGGACTTTGATATGTACTTAAAAGTTCTCTTGTTGGTTTCCTGTTCAAATCTATAATAATAAAAGTGAACAGCAGTATGTTTTAGCGTGCAATGCATTCTTTATTTAAATTCAGGATAATATTCATGATAGAAGGATTGGAATCCATTAGCATAGGATTAGAAAACCATTCCGATTCTGCTACTTGAGAATAAATAATTACCCACTTAATACTTGAGGAAATAAATAATTACTTGGTAGCAAATTTAGATATAATTTTGTATATTAGATACAAATTGTTATTTTGATAGTGTTGACCACATAAAATCAAACAAATTAAATCTTAACTTAGAACATCATATTATTATTATGGAAATTTATTAATACCTATGATCTGATTGTAATTTGTTTCTTAGAGAATACAACCTTTTTTCTAAATCTGCCCGATTCAAACTGTTTTAAATATATTTTAAACTGCACTATATTTTTTTTTATGTTTTGATTTCATTTTTACTCTAAGAAGTCAAATTAGGCGACGAAAATAAAATTATTTTCCATAGTCCTCGCCTTAAGTGACGACCTACTTATAAAAGTGGAATTTACACAAGAGTTTTAAACTCTATTGTTACTATTTTTAAAGACTTAGTTGGCTCTGTAACATCTAGTGTTGTTACTAGACAATATCAATATAAATTGATGACATATCCGCGGGTGTACATTTGGTTGTTTTTATACCTAACACGTACAGTGTGCACCAACCTTAACAATTTATAATCACCAGGAAGCCGATGACAGATCGCAAAGAGAATAAAAGGGAATCAAACAAATTTATACGTCACATGCCAATGATATCTTTCAAGCTGTCTTTATGACCACGTCAATCTTAATGCGACTTAAAATCCGTCTGTGACCAATGCAGGCTCTTAAGGCTCGTTTACATCTTTGACTTAAAATTTAAAATAAGAAATTGAGATTAGAAAATCAATGTTTCTTAGAACCTTTTTCTTAGAGCTTTCCTCGGATTTATATAAATTAGTCCAGACGTTCTCAAGTTTTGACCAAGGTACCATGTTATTGCACGACCATGAAATACATTTCAAAACTGTCCTTAACATTGCCTTTCTTTTATAAATAATACTTAAAATGGCTTGTTGTTGTTTTGCCACAGAAAAAAATATGTGTTGTTTTGCCACAGTTCTATTTTTAAGAGGTAAATTTAACAAATTTATTTTGGATTGTTGTTCTTTTGCCACAGTAGTTTTTTCTGTACAGATAGCAGAGAAACCAAAACAAGAATAAAAATAATATATATTTTTCTAATGATCACAGTAATTCTTAACATTTTAATTTTACATTCGCATCATTTAATTTGCAGAATTAAATGTACACAAGAGTGTGTACTTGTCTCAATTGCAGAGCTGATCTGCTTAGGCCCTTCTCACTTTTCGACTCTTATTATCTTTTCGCGTTGCAAATAATAATCTTTACATTGACTTGAGATTATTTAAATATTTAATTATTTTGGCTTTGTTCAAAGCAAACGCTTCAACGCATTTTTTTGTAGCACTTAATATGTTTTATTGTAATAAACTCTATATATATATATATTAGAAAACAATATCTTTGCAATGGATTATTAAATTGGATTATAATATTATATTTAAATTCGATTAAATTAGCTGCCGATTTTGTACGTGCCACTGTTGACGAAAGTGGAGACGGCAAGTGTTTCTGTAAATAAAGTTTTATTTATTTATTTCAGTCATACTTTTAATATAATATAGGTACAAATCAATCTTCACAAAAAAATTGATGAAGCCATGAAAGATTTGATATGAAAAGAGATATTTTTATCAAAACAATTCTCTGTATATTCTATTCTGTCCCTAGTTAGAAATATATCAGTCTGTACATAATATGTATTTATATTTATATACTCCTCTTTAATTAGGTTCAACAGTTACCATTCACTGAAGTGAATGATCATTTCGAATGCGATCGACTGATTGCTTTAATTGGTTATTATTATAGTTACGTGCGAATAAACTAGTTATTTCAATAGTGATTTATTAATAAACTTAAGAGTTTGTGGAGATTCTCGCCGAGTCGAGCTCTAGTTGAAATTACTGTCGCTATTGTTAGAACTTGAGACAGTGACAGGTAACATTTCTTGTGTTTTAATTTAGATTTATTCAAAATAAAAGGCACTACAACAAAATACAGTGATATAATGGCTGTAGCATGTGTGCTGTTGTGTTTCTGGGAACGCGGACGAAGTCGCGGGCGCCAGCTAGTAATAAATACGTCGGAAAATCAAGGTCACAATGGCATGAAGAAAACACCTAGGTATACATAAAAAATAATCCAGTTTTATGTAAATTTGATCACAAACATTAATCATATTATTACGACTTAATGAACTTGATCAATAAATTAAGATTGATCATCCCACAGATGCATATCTACATATTAAGTGTCAAATTACATGTATGCAGCTTCAAGAACATGATAATATATTTGAAAGGGCTGGTGGTCTTTCAAATATATTATTATTCGTTCGCTTTCAAAGTGCCTCATAACATGTATCTCGGCGTGGACATCGCAAAATAGCCCATAAATTTTATAAAAGACAAGTAAGTTAATTGCTAGCAACACGCAGATACTATTTTCAAGTAGTCTATATTATAAAGGCTGAGTTACACTGTGCAAATAAATTTATTTAAATTAAAATTATGATTTTTTTAGCACAACGACGACATTGTGTTTTATTGAAATTAAATCGTGATGAACTTGCTCTAGTGCAAGTAGAGTTACATATTAAAAAGGCTGAGTTACACTGTGCAAATAAATTTATTTAAATTAAAATTATGATTTTTTTAGCACAACGACGACATTGTGTTTTATTGAAATTAAATCATGATGAACTTGCTCTAGTGCAAGTAGCGTAGTCCATATTATAAAGGCTGAGTTACACTGTGCAAATGAATCTACTTATATTAAAATTATGATTTTTTAGCACAAAGACGACATTGTGTTTTATTGAAATTAAATCGTGATGAAGTTGCTCTAGTGCCATTGGACTGTACCGTTAATAGTACTAGCGATAGTACTTGGTGTCGCTAATAACACTAGTGATACTTAACTAGTGATATTTTGGTATTAACAGTACGACGACGGGTTGATCCGTCTATGTGCATTCATATGAAGCATTGATATACTTAATAATACATAGCTTCATGGTCTTTTCTCATGGATGCCAATGTCAGAACTGGACCAAATTAAAAGTTATGAGATATGAAAGTTATGAGGTAACAAACATGGTCGAATTGTAAACCTCATCCTTTTTTGGAAGTCGGTTGAAAATGCTACATGCACTACGATCTGTGCTAAACAAATTCAAATTCAAATATTTTATTGCAAACCATAATGTATAAACGATGTTACAATATAAAAATTTAGACCAGTGTTATGGACCCTGTTGGGCATGCAACTTAGGGACTAGGAGAGAGGAAGCATATATATACATAATGCTCTGTAATGGTTCATTTTTATTTTTATAGGTACCTTGAAGCCTAGATTTGAGCGATTTTGAGCTCATACTTTGTTTATATTGTATATATTTCGATTGTGTGTAAAATTAATTGAAATAATTGTAATTGTATTTTAAGACAAAAATAATGGTATCCTGACTTTTTTCGGGGTTTTTTCTCAGGATCATCATCATCTTGGCTTTTTTCCGGAACCCTGATAAATTTAAATTTATTATGACAATCAAAAGAGTTTTTTGGAAAACCTATTTGATGACTAAATGTTTTACTTGTAGGGTTTATGTTGAATATAAAATAAATAAACACATTAAAAATTTCTGATTAATTCTGATTAGCTTTTATGAATGCACAATTTTTCTTTGAATAACTGAAATATAGGCTGGCCTAGTTTTTGTTTGCCGGCTTATTGCCGATCTTAAATTCACTTCAGCCAGTATTCATACTTAGCATTAAGTAGACATTCAACAAAAATTGCAGGAAACTAGAGCACGTTTGTACCTGAAAATTAAATGCAGGCAAGTTTAATATGAAGTTGGAAAATCATCATAACAAATTTTGCTATAATAATCCTCAAATGATAGAATTTATTTTATTCATAGGTCATGGGAATTAATTTTGAACATATTTATCAAAAAAAAAGAAGAAAGACAAAATTCGATAGCCGCCGTACATACTTACTGTTTTCCTATGCAAAGTTATTTTGATGCAGTTTTCACCGTAATTTCCACAAATAATATAATTATTTCGAATTTGGGGAAAAAACTAATTGCATCTATTTTTTTACTGATAACACTAAGGTATTTTTCTTATCTATAACTATACTCTATCTAACTAGATCTTTAACTCTCAGATTTTTTTAAGTTTAAAAAATATATGAGTAAGTTAAATATGATAAAACACAAGAAAGACAAATTCGTTTCAATAAAATTATCTCGTTTGTTTGTTAGTAAGAACGCTTAGATTAGACTTTAATCAACTTTGACGTTTGCAATAACAAATTATTGATTCTAATTAAGCTTTCTTGCCTGACAATTCTACTGACAGGGTGACCAGACCAATTTTCACAGCGCTCTACGGTCGAATCCTATGCACTCTACGACCTGCATAGACAAAACCCTCAGTGCAACCGAGATTCCCACCCCACCTGGGCATCCATCCCTTTCCACCCATGTGCATTAATCAGCCCTCTCCTTTACACCTCAAAACATCATTCGGTCGTTTTCGTTTAAGCTCGGATGCAATAGCCGGTGTGCCCCCGAGCTTTAACACAACTTAACCAGTCTCTCTCCGGACACCGGAGTAGGCGTATCGTCGGTCGATTGCTAAGGAGCGTTCGTAACATCGCACACCGGTGCATGTTGTTTGTATAGGGATGTTTGTTCCGAGATAGTGCGACCTAAAAACCCTAACTGGCGACAAGGATTTGTGACTGTGATGTGAGCCAACTGAGTGCCCTTTGCGGACATCTTGCTGAATTCTCGAAGTGTATGTGGTTGGATTCGATGGTCAGTTTTGATGTTGCAATTGCAGCAACGGATGTTGACGTAATGAGATCTGTACGAGTAAAATAAACACACATGTGTCAGATGATAATATTAGCGTAGTTTGACGACTGAAATGCTTTTAATGGACCGAGTAATGCGCAAGTTTCAACTGACAGGAAACATGAAATAATTTAGTTACTGCTGTTATGACTTCGTGTTTAGTTAGCATTTGTTATTGAAATATGATATCGCAAACATTATTTAGGTACAGCGTGAGAACATACAATACAATCATGAGTTAGGTACTAGATAAATTTTCTCGGAATTTTATATAAGTATATTTTCTTATTTTCTGGGCGATAGTATTCTATAGTTCGTTTTTTAACATTTTTTCCAGTACAGAAATACAGTATTTTTATATTAACTAGTTCCTTAATATTAATAAACTATTTGTGCGCAAAATTTCATACAAATAACTCAAACCGTTTCTGTAATTAGCGTGCATAGACAGACAAAAATTTAAAAAAAAATGACCTGGATAACCAGTAGTTAAATGGTTTTTTGAAGTAGTTATATCGTTTTTTTAAATATTTAATGTACATATACATTAAATTTCATTATATTATATTGATTTTAATCAAATTTAAACATATTAATATCTGATTTAATAATAATGACAACGCAGTAACAATTATTTCCGACGAAAAAGATAAGATAAGATAAGAAACTATTTAATTTGTGATGTATTATTTCATCAAACACACGTGGGCGGAATAAAAGCTAACGATGAACTGGCTCTTTTCGTTCGTTGCAACAAAACAATAAATTCTTTAACAATAGTTGCATTGTTTGTGATCGGACTATAATATTTTTTTGTTGGTAATTACTTCTATTTATATTAACTATACACGAGTAGGAAATTGTTTCCGTGGGCAGGACAATAACCAAACATTACAATAAGTAACTAACTATATTGAATTAATATTGATTCGAGGCAGCCCAATATTAATGTTTGATTCAACTTCTCTTTATCTATATTCTATTATTATTATAAAGGGAAAATATTTGTATTTTTGTTTGTTTGTAATGATTCAAAAATTACTTTACCGATTTTAAAACTATAGAAAGCTATAAATTATTAAGGAGAAGCGTCTTAGGCTATATTTTATAAAGTTACGTGGAGGAAGTCGCGTGCAATAGCCAGTGTATAAGAATTATACAAAGAAAATATATTCAGAATTATCTGATTGAACAATTATTATTATCTTCTTTACTTATTCTTCTTACTTAGTATAATTTAAAGTCGCTCTCCACGTCTGCCTGTTTTTATGCTAACTTCTCCTGAACTGCGCAACCGATTTTGATGCGGTTTTCACCTTTAGGTAGATAATTTTTCACGTAATTTACTTAAGTATTTATTTAATTTATTTTCATATTTATAATAGAAAAAAAAAACAAATCGCTGAAACTTTCCGCGTTTGTCTGTTTCTCAGTTAACTACTTCTAAACATCCAACAGATTTTGATGCAGTTTTCACTAATGAAAAGAGGGATGAACGAGAAAGGTTTATGTTAATAAAAAAAATGCACCCAGGACGAAGCCGAGAGCGGGTCGCTAGTATTGTATAATTTTACTATTGTCACTAAATTCAAATGGAGAGAAACGCATTTGTAGTAGAATGGAAAGGTGTATTGCGAATTTGAAAACCATTATATCGGTCTCAACAGATCCCATTACGCCCACTCATGACCAACGATCCGGCAAGTACTTACCTATGAGAAACCACAATTACTTCAAGAGTAACTTAGGAGAGAAATCGAATACCTACTTAAAATTATGCCAGTGCTTACTTACCAATGAATTAAGTAAATGACTTATTCAACATTAGTGTCAAGTGTTTCAACGGGAAACGAGAAAATTTATTTCGCATGAGAAAATTCAAAACGAGTAAGTATACCTACTTACCCAACTTTAATTTCGAATGATCCTTGTTGAGCTGTCAAGCGTAATTTTGTTTGTGTCGTTCAAGTTGGAAATTCTAACATTTTACCTACTTCAGTGTTCAAGACTGACGCACAAATAAGTCAACACAGTATATTTGAACAAGCTTGTCTGATAAAGTTTGTGGAATGGTTAGGTAACTTTGAGCGTTGTTTGTTTAACAGTATCTAGTACAAACTACTAAGTATACCTAACACAAAAATGAAAAAAAAATTTTGAAACACTAGTTATCTGCTATCAGCTTTGTCCGGGTGCATTTTTTTATAGTACCAACCTTCCTCGCTTATATTTACTTTTTCCGTTATTAGTGATAACCGAATCAAAAAATACGAAATAATTATATATGTAATTTAATGGTTATAAAAAACGTTTTATGTAATTTAAACTAATAATTTAAATTGTGGTTTACTGTACTAAGTGCAAAAAAATATGATATTTAATTTATTCAAATCGGGGACGTACACCACAGGTGCGTCCACCACTGGGAGCGTACACCAGGACCCTTTCGGTCTCACCATTCTTGAGATTTTTCAAAACTAGGCATTCGCACAGCGATTGATTCTTACTGAAGGTTTTTAAATCAGTTTTCAACTGTTTTTATTATTAAAATTAGAACAACTGACCACTTTTACTGTTGAAATAAAATATCCCATTTATGAATGTTTTCTTTTTTTCAGTAAATCTTATTTTTTTAACAGGTAGTAACCATCCCCTTACAGAAAACCAAAATGAAATAACAGCATGCTATATTTCGTTGAGCGAGTAGGTATCTAATTGATTTCAAAGCTCATTTCCCTGTCACTCATCCCTTATCCTGATTTTGTGTTTAAGGCGTTATGCGTTTTGGTCGCTTTTAATTTTAGACGTAGCCATATTGCGATGTAGGCAAAATTACAACTAGTCAAATTGCGTTCTAGACCTAGGCCAACTCCTGAAACCTACTATGGCCAATAGCGCAATAACAGCATCTTTGGCGTTGCTTATGTTATAGGCAGCGAGCACCTAACCAAGGTGACGGTAGCCATCTACCATCTACCATTTGTTTAGCCTGTAACTATAATGACTTTTACAAAAAATATGACGTTGAGAAATAAGCAAAACAAAATGGTTTCTCTAAAACAACCTATGCCTTTTTTTTGTTATATTTTTTAAGCAGCACTCAATAATATTTCTTAACTGTCTACTTTAGGAATGTTATCTACACTAAGTTCCAATGATAAAAGGGTTTTGAATAGTTGGTAGATTCATCACCATTGGCATCCCTTCGATTTTACCGAACAATTCACTTACAAATGTAGTGCTTTCTCAACACGGATGACCGACATTCTAAGTTTGATGGATGTAGCGGCCTCGTTCTGCCGCTCTATCAATGTTACGTAGTAGTAATGTTATTTTTTTAACTGACATTGTTCACTTTTATTTTTATTTTTAACTCCGCACCGGAGCATGTAACAGACACGTCTGTGGATGTTACAGTTTTTTTTTCTAACACATGATCAGTCATTGTTAATTTTACGAAGCATTTTGTTGCCCTATTTAATTCACTAGGCTACGTGCGGCTAACATGATTTGATGTAATGGCAACGAAGATGAAACACCTTGGAGTCTGTAAAGTAATTAGGTATATAAAATCTTGATTTTGATCTAAGTCTTGATTTTTAGTTTGCAGTTTCAAAAGACCTGTGTTTAACAGCACGGTGCTCGAAAATTTCAGACTATTTTCAGTTTTTCGCTTATAACTTCTGAAAAGTGCATTTTACGGAAAAGTCATCTGGGACACTTTTAAAGAAGATAAAATTTGCAACAGTTTAAGTGTAACCACAGCTCCGTATGTCAAAATAGATCCCGAGATACACTACTTCAAAAATAGATCATTTTCCCTTAAAAGTTAGAAATTTGAAGGTGAAATTTGAAGTTAGAAATTTGAAAGAAAATATCGTCTAAAATAATCATTCCACGAGTAAAGTTATAACACAAGCAACACTCTATGGTGTCTATACGTCTATACGTTGCAAGTGCGCTGATGACCTTACTGGGATAAAGGATAAGGGATGTGCTAATGGGATATGACATCTCTTACTTATTGAACCCATAATTGCTCCAAGTGCATTGCCGACCCTTTTAGTTTAAGAGATTAAAGAATATGAGGGTATAGGGAAATAGGCTCTGACATACATTATCTCACTTACCGAAACAGCACGTACGCTTTTATTTCATGCTCGCATGATATAGTATAACTTAAAGCTATTCTAAATCCAAAGCTACTATAATTAAGTCTATTATACAGGGCGTCCCAAGACAATGCAAGACTCTGATGAAGGGAAAGTACTTAGTATATCTTAAAACTATGGATAACTAATCTAAACCAAAGCTACTATATTTCTAACTATTATATATTCGCTGTAATTCATTAACAATACTATCTTCACTCATACATAAATTATATTTTTAATTTATCTTAAAGCCCTTCCAATCAAAATTCTAATTAAAAGCTATACCTATTAGCTCAAATTTTAAATCCAATTTAAATCGAGACCTAAATTAGCCAATCGCTCACACGCCACCCATCCGTCCAAATTTCTAATCACCTCTGTGACAGTTTTCCGCGAAATGTGTCCAATTTATGCGATGAAATCAAATATTAATACCGAGCTGAATAATCAAAACATCCTAATAATCTACATTAATATTATAAAGAGAAAAGATTTATATGTTTGTAAGGAATAAACTCAAAACTACTACTGGACCGATTTTGAAAATTCTTTCACCTATAGAAAGCTACGTTATCAACGAGTACATAACATGGCTATATTTTATAAAGTTACGAGGGCGAAGTCAACTGCTAATCTATACTATTATATAAATGTGAAGAGTTTGTTTGTTTGCTTGTAGTTACGCGCTAATCTCAGGAACTATTGGTTCGAATTGAAAAATTATTTTTGTGTTGGATAGTCCATTTATCGAGGAAAGCTATAGAGAACGCGGTCGAAGTCGCGGGCACCAACTAGTATTTATATATGCGTATATATTTAGTAGTATATTTGTATATGCGAAAGTTTTGTATACTTATTTGAATGTTTGTTACTAAATCACGCAAAAACGGCTGGACTTATTAAGATGAAATTTGGCACACAGATAGTTTATTACGTGGATGACATTTAAGAAACCTTTTATCCCGGAAAAATTTTAGATTTCTGTGAGTTATCGAAGTAAGTAAAACAAAGTGGCTTCCCGTCTGTCTATGTATACTTAGATCTTTAAAACTACGCAAAGGATTTTGATGCGGTTTTTTTTTTAATAACTAGATAGAGTGATGCAAGAAGAAGGTTTAAGTATATAATTTTAGACGCGAGCGAAGTCGCGGGCACTAACTATCTACTAAAAATAAAGATACATCCCCTGAAAACTTTACAACAGCAAAGATGTCAGGCGTTATATTGCTTTGCACATTTAGTCAGGCGCTACACATCCCTTACTTTTAAAGCGGGCGAAGTCGCGGACACCGGCTAGTTTAATTTTAAAATCAGGAAGCGAGCACAATAATTCTCGAGTTCATTTCAAACGAAATTATCCAAACAACAGCTTTTTATTTCCCAATGTTTGTTCCTCAAGTTTTTATTTACAAAGTTACAAGTATGATTGTTTCGTTAACAACAGAAAAACTTCTAGTCTCACAGGGAATTTCTTGATAATTTATTCAGAGCCGTTCAACTATAAATAATGGGCGGCCATGTTGAGATGAAACTTCTCCACACAAAGTAGAACAGATGCCAAAGCGAAAAAAGCGGCGGCTGTATCGGTTTCTTTTCATTAAAGATCATTAGAGTTTGGTGGATGAAAAATGAAAAATAAATAAAAGGGGCTTTAGGAAGCTTCTGAGGGAGCTTGTAGCGGTGCTTTTTATAGAATTTGTGCGGTGACGATTTATATACTAAGCTCCGCGGCAAAGTTCAATATTGACAAAGTATTTTAGAAGGAAGAGGCTGTGGGGTTTGCTTTTAAAAATCTGTTATATACAATAACTACTCATTTATTTTGTTTGCGTGCGTGATATTATACGAATGTTTTAATCTATGATGCAACATTTTCATATTTACTTAAAAACTACAAATGCAAAATAAATACTTATTATATTTTAAAAAATAATAAACTCAATATCTATATCTGTATATACATGGATCTTATAAAATAAAGTCTTCAAAAAATTATGACAAAAACAGAATAGGTATTTATTTTGCAAAATGTCTGCATGGATGCATTGGATTGAAACTTTTTTCGTGGTAGGTAAATATGTAAATAAATACATAATGGGAACATGTGGTATTTTCAACTGTGCGTTTAAAATAGAAAACAGATAATAAGATATGATAGAATAAATTAAAACAATAACAAATAACAATAAAATAGGGTCTTATCTATTTATACGCTATTTAGAGAAAACAGACAATAAATCGACAAGTTTCAGTTAGAAAAAAGTTATTTGTGGGAAAATATAACAAGATTTCCCAGATTGTTGCCGCAAAGAGTAAATAAATAAAAGCGAAGGCAACCGGATAAATCAAATCGTCGATGGTCGTTTAGAAGGAGAAATATTTCACGTGCCCTCTATCAGATTCGAATTCTCACCGAGCCATAATAATCGGACTCGATCTAGCCGAGTTCGAAATAAGTAACTTAATGTTATTCTAAATGTGTCGCTACATTTATCCTAACTGGGAGATCTTTCACGACTCCAGAGACAGTAACGCAACTCCATATAAATCCAGCTTGAATATATTTTAACTTGGTAATAGCTAAGAGTAGATTTCGTTGGAAAATACCTTGCTGAAAGTTAGATCTATAGGTCTTGGAATAGTTTAAAGAATTTAAATTTCATATCAGGCCGCATTGGACTGTATCGATGTGAATTTGCTTAAAGTGTACAGTACCTATGTATCCTTGGAGGTTTTTAATGTTAGCTTAATTTCCTTGCGTCTTTATTATTCTTTTCATTAGTTTCATAATTATTATTATTATTATTTCTATACGTGGAAACATTTAAGTGGTATTTAGGCTTACTGAGAATTTTTTGATATGTCGCTGAGAGTCTCGCATTTACACCTAATTCCTTCAGGACCAATGAATTGGTCCTCCTGCTTGTCCATATAGTATGCGAAGCATCTTTCTCCAACACCACATCTCAAAGGTGCCTATTTTCCTCGTATCCCTTTAGGATATTGGGGATATTTGATATTGGATATTACTTGTAGGTTTCGCTAACTAAACTTGAGTCTCCAGACAATATTATAACTAAATATATTATAAAACATAGTTATAAATATACAATCGTATATAAATATACGTGTGGACGATATTTGTTTTAATACAAATAACATTTGCGCATGAGTCTCATCATTACTCATGATGGATTAATTATTGTAGACATGTTAGAGAACATAGTTATTTGCACTGTTATTTTAATAACAATGTTCAATAATGTGGACGTGTTAACGTGATGACGCCTTTAGAACATAGAAGAATAAAATTTGCTAATAAATGTTTAAGGCGGTTCATGTAAATAATGTAAATCATTATTCAAGTGTAGAGTGGGAGCAATAGCAAAGCCGTATGCGATTAAAGACATGTGTGCATCGTCCATTTGAATGGATAGTAGCACTTGAAGATAATGATGCGAAACTGGTTCGGCCCACTCATTAGCGAGATCCGAGCGGTGATTGCCACCATCAGCAGATTCAGACTCGTTAAATGTGTGCAAAATGTTGGGCTCAGCTCAAATTTGGAACATTTTATTGTTTATCAAGCATAGTTTTAGTGTCATCAATTTATTTGATTAAATTTTATTATATACATTTCCTTATTCCCGTAATTTCCTTGAGTTTTTCCTTGTGTTGTGAAGTGAATTTTGGGTACATTTTATTTGCGGGGCGCGGGCGAAGTCGCGATTTTCACTAATGGAAACAGCATTAAACGAGGAAGGCTCTTATATTTAACTAGCTGGTGCCCGCGACTTCGTCCACGTTCTCTATAGCCTATAGCAATAGCCTTCCTCGATAAATGGAGTATCCAACACATAAATATTGTTTTCAATTCTAACCAGTAGTTCCTGAGATTAGCGTGTACAACCAAACAAACAAACGAAATCTTCAGGTTTATAAAGTATAGATTTGCAGGAAAAAATGCACCTGTGCGAAGCCTGGAGCGGGTTTCTACTTGTTTTATAATTAGACAAGAATGGTAGTAGCCTTGTAATGATAGCCGTAATTATTTAAAATAAAAAATTCACAGATTTCGTGCCTCACACGACTATTAGACACATTGGAAATGAATCTATGGAATTCGAAATTATAAATGTTGTTCTGACATGTTGACTTCTTTCATAAAGATTAAGTTACATGGCAAACCCTTAACCCTATAGTCTTTATTTTAGGCTCAAATTGTAGCTGACTAAATTGTCCAGAGGAGATTTTCTTAAATTTTTGATATCACTCTTCGTTTCCAAAATATCGAGCATCCAAAATATCAATTTTTTTTTTCACTATTTCGGCCATAAGTTTTTTGTTTTTAACTTTTTTGAAAAAATATTTTTGCACCTTACAGCTCTCGTGAATACGCGACTTTAGAGCCCTTTTTGAATACCATATCTTCACAACTCTCCGAGATATAAGGAGATCGCACTTTTTCGTGAAATCGGGGCCTATACTGAAACGAACGAAAAGACATTTCCAATGTCAAAATAAGTAAATATACTATTTAATATTATGTAGTTTGAACCTGTGTACAGTGTGTACTTGAAAGTTTGATTCGCGTAATGAAATGGACGCGAAGTGAAGTATAGTTTTAAATAATGTTAGCGTGTCTGTAACGTTACGAGCGCCGCAAACATTGCGAAACTTTTCCAGTAAAACGCTGTTTACACTAACATGTTAAATAAACTGGACCAACATTTACATGTCATAATAAATATACTTTAAGTTTTCCGGTCATAAAACTTTAACGTGTTTGTTTTGAAATATGGAAGGTGTATGAGTTTTATAAATTAAAACATTTCTTATTATGTTGTACGTACCTAATAAAATGAATTTTGAATCACTGTTGTCGCGATGTTTCTTAGTCATGATTATGTCTTGATGATGTCTTACATGTAGCAACTTACGACTTAGTGATTTTTTATTATTATTTAAAACTTGGCAGGTGGTCTGAAGTCACCTACCATTAAATACACTGACTCGATGGTAGATGTGGCTTCCGTTGTCTATTGGGCAGATAAGCAACTTCATTTAGTCCTGCAAATGTGTTGCTGACCTTAGTAGTGTAAGGGTAATGAATAAAAATGGATAGGTCCCTACTCTAGCATCCCTAAAAGGGCTACCACACCATACAATTTGAACGTATCCAATTTAGGAAATCGAAAGGTGTGATCGCAGTTAGAACAGATTGGATTCAATTGAGAGTTTATCCATTTTCAACTCTATATCTTCGATTTAGAAATCAATTTAGCGTAGTGTGATCACGAGCTCACTACTTAGATTCCTAAATAGGAAACGTTCAAATTGTTGTGATTGCCGTTTTACTCTATCATAAAAACACAACAGCACGCATGCTGTTTTTTCACGGTGGTGAGTAGAGTAGTTCCTGCCGCTAAGTGGACTACCCAATTTGTGACTGAAAAACGCAGTATATTTATATTAGTTCTCCACACTAGATATTATTATTAGGTATATTAGATATTTTATTTTCAACTGTACAGAATCATCCATTTGTGAGCGAGCTATCTAATGAAATAATCGGTACGTTATTGCTTACGTTATGCTCACTAAAGAAATTATTTCTTACTAGCTGTTGCCCGCGACTTCGTCCGCGTTAAAAAAAATAAAAAGTAGCCTATCACGTGAACCGTACTTCTAAATGTTAATCTACCAAGTTTCATGAAAATCAGTTAATTCGTTTAAGAGTAATGAAGGAACATACATACATACAGAAAAAAATTCTAAAAATCCTCAATTTAGTTTCAGTATCATGTATAGAGCCTATATATATACACGATATTTCTGAATACAAAGTAAATTACTCCATGACCGACCCCTACAGATTTATTATTAGTATTAGTATCGATATTGATGACCAGATACTTAAAGCTAAAAGTTTTTGCAAAGATACAACCTGTCTAGGCCATAAATTCGTTGATATATTCAATGAATAATAAACATCTGTATTTAATAGTGTTATTTGTATTTAGTGTCTTCTTACCAAATTTAGAGAAAGCCATTAATTGGAATTCACATATTATAATATGCTATTTTGATCAATTCGCTAATCGACGTTAAACTGTATGTCGTAAACATATTAAAATTAATTACCAACTAGTTAATTGTCAACCTAACCGAATTGTGCTAACGATCAATTAGTTAAAACGTGATCCATTTTGTTTAAATTACCTTTGCTTTTAACATGATTAAATCCGTCACATATAGGTACCTAATGGTACGAAAAACTTTATTTGAACCAGAGCGCGTTTAATACTAGGTATCTTCTTCATTATAGTTAACTAGTTGGTGCCCGCGACTTCGTACGCGATGACTAAATTAAAAATACAAAAGCATTTACAACTCTTCACAACTTGTTACTTTATACATTGGTCAGGCGTTAGTTACATTACAGTTTTATATTTTAGATAATCCCTCGGGAACATTACTTTTTTCTTGGATGAAATGTATCCTATGTCCTTTCTGGTGTTCCAGACAACGTGTATGCAAAATTTCATGGTGATCGGTTTAGTAGTTTTTGCGTGAAAGCGAGACAGACAGACAGAGTTACTTTCGCATTTATAATATTAGTAAGGATAATTTAAATGCAATAAAACCCTATTTTCGTATTCATCGTCGACTAACTTGGTCTTATGTTGGTCATGTGATGAGTATAGTTTAAAACTTCCGCTTCACAAAAACAGATCACGGCATTGATTTATGATACAAATATTGAACTAATTTTGTCGTAAAACGTCAGTTTACGGCTGCCTCTATCTCGACTTTCCGCGCCATAATATTTCAATACTGATGAAATTATGGCCACCATAAATAAAGTTAAAGAGACTTTCGACGTAATAATGGACAACCATGACAGTACGTTATGGGTATAGTTATTAATGTTTTATTTTAAAATTCAAAAGACTTACTAATCATTTAGCAACGTGTCATACGTACATCAATCAATCAATCTATCAATGTATGTATGTATGTATGTATGTATGTTCCTCTATATAATATTTACTTTTATAATTTAAATTTTATGTTAATCTACTACGAAAAATGTAACCACAATTAGACATTAAATGGACATTAAAATAAATAATATTAATAATATAATAATAATATAATAATAATATATATTATCTATATATATATATCTATATATATATAGATTGATAGAACAATATTAAGGCCAGATGAAGACATGTTAATTTTTCACGTTATTTTCAACTATTAATTAATTTGTATATAATTATTTAATACACAAATTAATGAATTTCTGTACTTATATGTGTGTTTTTATGCGTGACAATTAATTTAGAAAGAATCTAATAAGTTATTATAAGAACCTTTGCGATTTGCAGATTCATTATACATAGGTTCAATCTAACAAGATCTTAAGGACCTCATAAAAGAAACGCCTTCTGTTCCCTTAGTACATATTTTATTAAAAAACTTTCCCCATCTTGTCACCACAGAGTACGTCACAAGTTTCTCCGACGATGCCAATCTCTTCTTATATTAAAATATTTTCGTCACCCGAATCTTTTAGCATGGCAAAATCTGGATTCAGTCTGAAAATACATGAAAGTTACAAAATTAAAATGGGATAATTTATGGCAAGACATATTTTAACTAAACACCCAATGGTTTTAGGAACGTAGTCTGTTAGATAACGATAAAAATACAAAAAATAGTATAATTTTGAAACATTTTGGGAATATAAAATAACTCTTTTTAACAAAAAAAAACACTTCAAACCGTTTTGTCATGGATGCCATTGTCAGAACTGGACCAAATTGAAATGGGACCACACGGGAATCATCAAAATCGTTTCATCCACTCGAAAGTTATGAGATAACAAACATTAAAAAAATCGAACCGAGGTTCTCACCTCCTCCTTTTTTGGAAGTCGGTTAAAAAGACTTAATTTTGCAAAATTGAGCATAACTTTTTCACGTGTTGGATTAAATTAGGAAAAAAAAAATGCTAACGTTTTGCAAATAAAACAAAATCTAACAAAGTATGAGAAAATAGTACTGCCCAGTTTTGTTTACCTATTTCTATACATATACCTATATTTCTATTCCTATAGAACGACATGATAAAAACAGGCATCTATTAAAAGATCTCATGCACTTTTAGAACTTGGAATTGTGGTTAAACAATGCTAGTAAAAACAGAAACTCTTTTTAAGCCCGCACACTTGCACAGTTTTGTTTACCTGTTTCTATACCTATACCTATATTTCTATTCCTATAGAACGACATAATAAAAACAGGTATCTATTAAAAGATCTCATGCACTTTTAGAACTAGAAATTGTGTTTAAACAATGCTAGTAAAAACAGAAATTCTTTTTAAGCCCGCACACTTGCACAGTTTTATTTACCTACGTATTTCTATACCTATACCTATATTTCTATTCCTATAGAACGACATAATAAAAACAGGTATCTATTAAAAGATCTCATGCACTTTTAGAACTAGGAATTGTGGTTAAACAATGCTAGTAACAACAGAAATTCTTTTTAAGCCCCGATCTTAAAATCATAATTAATTGAAATCTGAATGCGAGCGAAGGGCGAATTGTTCTACAGATGCTTACAAATGCTATGTTCATGTTCAATGAATTTCAAGTTTACAATGGTTATCCCAACACAATAGAGGTACTTGACGTGTCTCGCCTATTCCATTTGTTTTATTATCATTTAAGAGGCTTTCTGTACACAGATTTCTATGGTTTAGCAAAAGTTGGCTCCGCCAATTTACGACCCCCAGGGTTGTGTTTAGATAATTTTCATAATTTACACTAACTTCTTAAGTTTTAATGAGTTCATTCTTGGCGTAATTTAATGTTAGCGTACGCCTTGCAAAATAAATTTCCGTCTATCTCTCTCTGCTCCTGTGCTGGAATTCTTTGATTTAGTAGTCCTTGGATTTCTTTTTTGTGTCTGTACAAGCTTTTACACGTGACTTCGTCCGTTCCACCTTTTTTAAGTATTTATGTATTTCAATCTTTTTTTCTCCTATATTTTTGTCAGGCACTGATTTTTTTTAATTTTCACACGATTCTTCAGAAACATTACTTTTCGAAAGTTATCCTATGTCCGTTCTTCAACCGATCATCATGAAATTTTGCATACACGTTATCAAGGATACAGTAAAGCATATTTCATTCAGAAAAATAAGTGGGTATGTAATGTTCCCGAGGCATCATAATAATGCAAAAATAAAACTAAAATCAAAGCCTTACAAAAACATACGAGCAATAAACATTTAATAAATTAAGGCCAGGATATTCGACCTGATAACGCCTGGAAGGCAACTGAAGTCAGGCGCGCATGCTGCCTTGTATATATTATGCTATAAGAAAAAGAAAAAACATTTATAAAAAAAAGTAACCGTTGAATATTCTTCTTAATGTCATTACCGATTTTTGTATGTAAATTTTGTAACATAAAATGTAATATACTTAAAGTAAAACCAAAAAAATAATCAAAAACTTGCTTTCTTCGTGATTTTTTTTGATCGAGTAAAGTTACAAATATTGTATTTTGAACCATTAAATATTCAAGAACGTTTATGAAACCAAAACATATATTTTTAAAAGATTAAAATAAAGAATATTTCAGTGTTTAAAACTGAACCAAAAAAACAAGTAATTTGGGATATACTGGCCTTAATAATTCTAAAACAATAGTACATTGAGCCTAACACAATAACGCATTTTAAACACTTATTTATTATTTATTATTAATTTATTTATTTACAATTTTAAGGGCTAATATATAAGATAACATTTAAATGATAATACTAAAAACCACTGAGGTTTAGACTCGTGTTATCATTACATTAATAGATACTAATACTAATACTTGAACACACTTTGTGCAACACAGAAATAAAAATACATAATAGTTTCATGATTAGGTAGGAAATTTTAGAGAGTGTATCTACCTACTGCACTCAGCAAAATGTTAGAGGAAATAACGTTTATTTAAGAGCTCTAATAATCTTTTTGTTAGACTCCTCTCGTGAAGTAATTTATACTCTTTATTTAACTGTTCTTTTTATAGTTTAAGCACATACTTACACACATACAAACCTCAAATTAAATTAACAACTCGCCAACAAAGCCCGCATCACAACGGGCAACCGTTATCTTCTCATTTCCATAATACTCGTATTCGATAGGAAATGTTGTAAAGAAGGCGTTAATTGCGTAAAAATATTTAAAAATAATATCCATTGTGATTTACTCTATGTCCTTACAAGGTTTCATTTCATAAAAAAAACCATCTTAAGTATATTTGAAATTGTAACTAAACGGTTGAAGGATATTGGAACAGATAACCTCCGCAATTTACTTAATACTACATAAAGGAAATTCAGTGAGAACTTGAGAAACAAAAAAGGGACCGACAATAGGCTCGTCGATACATTTCGCTTTGCCAAATATCCGCATTAGGTATTGGATCGTTCAAGTAAATAAGAATTGGAATATTAGCTCCAGAAGGTTGTGTTAAACTGATTGTATCTTTAGTGGAAACCAATTTCGTTATGTACTTACTTGTTTTTGAAATAATAATGTGTAAATCAATCTGTAGGGGTCGGTCATGGAGTAATTTACTTTACAGAAATATAGTGTATATAGGCTCTATACATGATACTGAAACTAAATTGACCATTTTTAGAATTTTTTTCTGTATGTATGTATGTATGTATGTTCCTTCATCACTCTTAAACGAATTGACTGATTTTCATGAAACTTGGTAGATAAACATTTAGAAGTATGGGACACGTGATAGGCTACTTTTTATCTTTTTTAACGCGGACGAAGTCGCGGGCAACAGCTAGTCCTAAATATAATTAAGTAATTTAATATATACTTTATAAATTTGAAAGTATTAACAGTATACATGTCACTTAATTTGAAATAACATTGTTGTATTAAAATAATAAATTCAATTTTGGCTCACACACAGCAAAATGAATCACATCAATCAAGATAATAAACAAAAAAAATTAGCAAACACGTCTTATGTCTCAAATAATATAAAAATGGATACCAAGAATATTATTATGTCTATATCATAAATTTCAAAACCCATATTAATAAATTGTTTGATATAAAGCCGTTGAATCTTAGAAACAGAATCACATACTATCAAATTTCAATAATTAAAAAAGTTAATATCTGTGTTGATAAGAATCTTTCCAGCATAAAATGATCTATCCCTCCTCTCTTTATTCTTTAAACACATAAAAGTTTTTAAATTGAAGTTTATTGAACTATCAAAGGTCAAATTTTAATGGTCTCTAACTAATGTAATTATGAACCGGTTCCGTGAATAGAATTTTGCCTAATGTTTTAGATAATACAGGTGATTTCAAACGTTACCTCAATTATTTCTGAGGTTATGTAAGCAATTATATGGTATGTTGATGTACCGAAAAACTAACCTCTTCTTATGTTTGAAATATTCATCATAGACCATTATCGCACGAGTGGAATTTTTTCTGCATATTGGTAAAAATCATAAGAAAATTCTTTGCGCCGTTTAATCGATATCATCAATCAATAACTAATAATAAATCTGTAAGGGTATGTAAAACTAAAATATGTATGTATGTATTTATGTATGTATGTACGTACGTATGTATATACGTATGTATGTATGTATGTATGTATGTATGTATGTATGTATGTATGTATGTATGTATGTATATATGTGTGTATGTATGTATGTGTGTGTATGTATGTATGTATGTATGTATGTATGTATGTATGTATGTATGTATGTATGTGTGTATGTATGTATGTATGTTTGTATGTATGTATATACGTATGTATGTATGTATGTATGTGTGTATGTATGTATGTATGTATTTTCATGAAATTTGGTAGATACATAAAGGACACGGGAACTTTTTTTTCAACGCGGACGAAGTCGCAGGCACCAGCTAGTTCTTATATAAATTCTTATTATTTTTTCTTGTTAAAGTCGGTAGCCACCTGCCATGAAGTAGACCGGTAGCCTACTTGACAACCTTTATTACAAACATGAAAATTTAACTCTATAAACTTAACCCAGTGCTTAAACTGTTGCTTTGTGAAAACTTAGTGAAAACCTTCAGCAACTGAGACTCGGATCAAAGATTATAATCTATTGTTATCTCAAGGCTAAGAATACTGACTTAATATGACATTTTGTTACAGACTCCTTGATTGACTACGAGATTAAGAGGTAAGTTTTAAAATAATTTTAAAACAATTACTAACTAAATAACAGTGATTTTCATACGGAACTGTTATTTAATTTTTTTTAATGCTTCTATAAAACTAGACAGGTAGACAGTTCAAGAAGAATGTGACTAGTTTAACTACAATTAAAATAAAGTGCTACATTAATTTAATATTAACAAAATTAAACATTATTTACTTACGTACTCTAAAAATTAAAATGAATTAATTTTTTAAAATCAATATTATACACCTATAGTTAAATTTTTCTCGATGTCCAACTTCCACTTAGTAGAATCTTAACAACTTACCTATAATAATTATATGCACTAGTAGTAGTTCTACTTGCAGTAATTACTAAATAAATAATTAATTACTAATTAGTAATAAATCACCAATTAATAACTGAAGTAATACTTATTAGGTATTAATATAAACTAAACTTACTACAAATACTCTAATTTAATTACTTTCTAGTAGTAAAAAAAAATCTAAAAGAACTGTATTACAATACAACATTGTCGTTACAAGACAGTATATCTGTGTTCAGTCGTGACGAAATACTTGCGCTTGCCGCTTCTGGCGATCAAAGCGGACTTATAATGGCCTATGAAATTATTCACGTTGCTTCCCTATCCGTGCGCCCGATTTGGACATATCTAGACACTTTAGACATCTACGCTTGCTTTATAAGTTAACTTTTGCCGGCGGCTCTCGCCGATGTTTACGGTATATCTGATGCCGACTTTTGGCTTGAACGTGATGAGATTTAAACTCAAAAGAGTGAAGGTGTTATTTGCGATTCTAATACATATCTATACTATTTATACTTTTATACTATACTAATATTATAAAGAGGAAAAATTGGTTTGTTTGTATTGAATAGGCTCCGAAACTACTGGACCGATTTGAAAAATTCTTTTACCATTAGAAGCCGACATTATCCCTGATGAACATAGGCTTTTTACCCCGAGATAATGCTTCATTCCTACGGGAAATCTAAAATAAAAGTAAATACTAGGCGGCTTGGCCCGGGATACACTTGAAAGCGCCATCTATCCAGAATCAGGTGAAGCGACTAATATGACAACAGCTTGATGACATTTTTAGCGATCCGCTCCACGGTAGATGGCGTTTTATACTTTTCAACGCGGACGAAGTCGCGAGCACCAGCTAGTATTATATATAAAAGCTATACAACCTGAACATATCTCTAATGCAGAAATGTTTATAAGGAATATATATATATATATACAATATGCAAATATTTTTTTATGTAAATTCACAAAAAGAAGTCGAGCTTTCCCGACCAAATATAACTGAATTCGGCACCACTGTAGCCTTAAATTTTTAACGTGTTTTTAACAGTTAGTTCGCTGAAAATAAATTGAGAACTTTCAGTGTAGAAATAAAAATAAATGTTGAATTTTTCTAGTTATTTTTCGAGAGAAACAACGCAGTGATTAATAATAAATAATTAATTAAATTGTTCAAATTAAAAATTGTGTGAACCAAAGTTAAACATAATATTACATAGAATCTATTAACAGTGGGCTACCGTCGTATTTATTACTAATAGAGTTAGAAATAATTTGATACCTAATAATAAGTTCCATCCAAGGCATCAGACAACTTTATGAATACCCTTATCAGAAATAACGAGTGCCTCAAAAGGCTAATGGAGGAGATTCTGTTGAGGGTTACTAGGGAGAATCTACGCGTTCATCTTTGAGAAGCAATTAAGGTATTTTATTTCTTTCATTACATCGCGATTCCGCTTACCCGTTTTATTTATGACCAACAAACTTGCTCTCTCTTACTAATAGTTTCTTTGGGAAATACGTTCAGAACTTCGGTTGTCCGTAGCACTTTACCGAGAGTGTTAATTGAATTAAAAACACCAGTTCAGTGGCGTCCGAGTCTCACCTTTCTTTACGAGTCGTTTACGTTATAAAATTGAGGATTTCAATTGACATTATAATATAACCAAAATTCATTTTAGGTGTTTTTTATGATATATATATTATTATTATTATTTTACATATTTATCTCATTTTATATTATTAATATATAATATGTGAATTAAATTTAGTTGGATAAGGATTAAGACGTAATATCTTGACATGAGTGACTTTCCATTTGCGAAAACCGTGTCAAAATCCGTTTGGGTGGTTTAGAAGAAGTTAACCAGGAAGCTGACCTCTGTCAGCCTTCTATCTGACTCTTCAGATAGCAATTTGATTTCTTTTAACTTATGTATTATAGATGTAGAAGATACAATTATAGGGTATATATATATAGATAGATTATATGTTTCCAACTTTCTAGGCCACAGCAGATTGGCAGGATTTCTTACATCTTAAAAAATATTTATATATTCAAAGATATAGTGAAATATGATCTGAATATTTAAATATTCAGATTTCATATTTCCAACTATACTGAACAGTTCAAAATTTCCACATATTTAAACTTTTGTTCATCTACATAGAGTAACAATAAGATATGGTCATCAACTTAGTGCGTTTCTCACGCCACGTCACCGGCCGATCTCCGTCTGCCCCCCGAATACTAATAAGTTAATCTTTTATATCACGTTTTCGTGAAACAAAGAGATGAGGGCAAGTAGGTACGAGATAAAGCGTCCAGCGACGCATGGTCCATAGAATTATCGTACACACATTCGGAACCCGTGGCTTTGCATGAACCGAACGGGGCGAGGTGGGGTCTTCCTATTTGGTTTTCGAACCTCGGTGGTCGAGTATGAGGCTGTATTAAGCAGCACGGAATTATGAAGCATGTGCTCTTTGAATACTAAACGTTCATTTTGAAAGGTCGCGTCGGCTGTGGAGAATTGGCCTGGAAGCGGCACTTACGCGCAAAGATGGTCAGACTACATATTTTGGTATTATTTGAAATATTCTTTATTGGATGGAAACTTTACACTTTGCCTAAAAACAAAAAAAAAGTTGTAGCTGAAACTGTTGCTATTTTACACGTCTGCTATTGTTCCGAGTTGAAAATGAAATATGTAAAATATGAGAAAAGAGATCCCACAAGGTTTTGAGATTTTTTAAGATAAAAAGTAACCTATATATTAATTTAAGTTGTGCCAAATTTCACCCGAATCCGTTCTGTTATTTACGTGATTAAGTAACAAACATAAAAATCTCTACAACTTTATCGGTCACATTTATTTTATTTCTACAACTTTCATACAAAATATTGATAAATTTGAAACATATTTTATTAAGAAAATATTGATGTCTAATACACCAGTTACCCACAATAATAATCATATACATACTCTATACTAATATTATAAAGAGGAAAGATTTGTTAGTTTGTTTGTTTGTATAGAATAGGCTCCGAAACTACTGGACCGATTTGAAAAATTCTTTTACCATTAGAAGCCGACATTATCCGTGATGAACATAGGATACTTTTTACCGCGGGAAAATACTTCATTCTTACGGGAAATCAAAAATAAAAGTAAATACTAGCGCCTTGGCCCGGGAGATAGCACCATCTATCCAAAATACGGTAGATGGCGTTGTATACTTCTACGCGGACGAAGTCGCGAGCACCAGCTAGTAGTAGATTTTATAGGTAAACAGAGCAATGGCTTCAAACGATTAATGTACAAAATCTCATGTACCAAGACCGGACAAGCTCATTTCGCCTCATTTATATGTACGACCTCACCCCTTAAACGGCTGTACTGTTTTGAATAAATCTCTAGCCTTAAATACTAACTCAATAAGAGGAGCACTCGTTTAGCTCGTGTCGAAAGTTAACGCTCACTGAATTGAAAAAGGTTTGAGTTGATTTACATTTTACTTAGATCCAGTTTTTGAGGGTCCCTACTTTGGTTTAAGAAGCTATTTATCAACCTGTTGACGGGTGCTTTAAATGTCGAAAACGTTTTTGACGTGCTAAAAATATATTTTTTCTCCCTCATTTCATAAAAAAATTAAAAAAAAGATTCCGTCCTCACACCAGCAATGTCCAAAAGGATAATAATAGAAATTTCTTAGACAGTTTGACCAGTTTTATAGAATACGAAAGGCGCGAAAAATAGATCAGAAGAAAATGACAGATATTTTGTTTTATTCATACTGTCCGCATTGTTATTATTATAATAAAAATGATTATCTACTTCATCGGAAGAAATGGATTATAATAAATGGTAGAACTGTAAAAAATCTCGTATAACTTTTAATTAATTAAGGATAAGGAAGGGATAGGGTACAATCAAATACAATGGAAACTTGAAATTCGAAAATACTAAGCAAGTCCATGAGTGATGTACTTGCACTATAGGTAACATACATTTATTCAGACTATCAATCAATTATTCACTAAAATCTCAATTACACATAATATATATTTTAAACATTTAATGACTTCAAAAATATAATTCGTACCATTTCAAATGCAGGAAATACCACACGCATTACTTCAATCTTTCGAGTGTACCGTGTCATTATTTAGACAAGACGCTGACTCATCCCAAACAATTACAACTAATGAATTGTCTAATTTCATGTAGGCACTAGACACTGACAGCATATTAATAGGATCTGTTAATGTTTTGTATAGAATTCCAATATATTCATACTTGACACGCTTGTGTGAACCTCGAATACTAAATTTGTGTAGAGGTACTGAGTTGGAAACTTTTGAGTTATTTATTTGGTTCTTAGTGGATATATGAAACCATTTGTGTGTGGAATAAGTGCTGTCATTGTTGTAAAATATTATATTCTTAATAATATATGAATAATATTTTTATAATGCCTATATAAACTTTTTAATTTTCTACATTTGTTTTATAAACTCCATATTTTACAAACTCTATAACTAATGATTACTACTTTAAGATAGGAAAAAAATACGATTGTAATATTCCATGATTCTTATATAGCAGAACACAAAAATGAATAATTATCCTACAAGTAGTTCTCTAACTCTACAAAGAATCCTAGTCTAACACGAAATAACTATTAGCCTGTGTAAAGTAAAAATCACGTGAATTAATATTAAGTAAGGCAACTTCTCTTTTTTAAAATTTAAATATTTTTGAAAACTTATAACTTACTAACCTTTATTAAGTTTTTGTTATAGATAAAAGTAAGTATTATCTAACAATAATGCCAAAAAAACAACATTAAATATGGGCCACACATCGACGCTGCTTCCAGGCTTCTGATTAGTTCAGCTGGAAAATTTTGTATTCATTTAATCACACACAAATAGAGAAAGCATGTCTAGAATAAGTCTTATTTTTATGTTTCCATATCCTTTGGGAACTTCAAATTTAGTTCTCAAAAGGCAATCAGTAAAAGCCCAACCGCCAACAATTATTATACCAAATATCTTAGTAAAAGACATAGCTCTCTACAAATATATTTTCAGTAAGATTTTAACGTAAATTGGCACTTGGATAGATCTAGAGAGTAACACGTGGTATTATACTTAAGTAAGTGCTTTAAACCGCTTTTTGTTGTGACACTTAATGGATTTTTCTCATAAATAAAGTAGGTTTAAGTATACATTATTTCATTTTTATATTAGTATAACTAACGACGCATGCATTTTTACTGCACACACGCTATAAACGAAGGTGCCTTTTATCGCTTTTTGTACGAATGAAAACCGTATCAAAATTTGTGCTGATGGCTTTAGATAGAGTATAGAGGATAACAATGTTGAGGTTTTGCGTCTATAGAGAAAGGGAATGGAAGTTCCAAGAACTATAAAGTAAAGGATGCTGCAATTTTTAGGGCTGTTTTCCGAAAGATACCGTATTCTTCAACTCGCGATGCAAGACAAGAAACAGGGAAAACGTAGCAGTGGCAGGGGAAAGACATCCTGGTTGAAGAATGTAAGAAAGTGGTTTGCTACGAGCACTCGTTCCCTCTTTCGTGTAGCAGCTTCCAACGGACGATAATCCATGACCTCTGTCGTTAAAATAAATACTAGTATCTAATGTCATTACAAGTTGAGATGCCATACTGTATTTCATTTGTAATAGCTGTAGGAGTCGATGTGAATCAATCGAGCGGCGGGTAATGAAGACATTACTGTCCGAGCCGCGGTCGGTATCTCTCGATCAACGATAATCGAGATTGCATCACGATTATAGTACAGTTGGCGAGATAAGCGAACTTTTCAATATTCTTCTTTCATGTATTTATTTGTTAATGCTGCTCATTTTTTATGTAATATGCAATTAGTATTTTTGAAATTTATTACTTCCAGAAGAACGTAAGTGAATGCCTAAGTTTTGATGTTAACTGACATTATAGATTGATTATTGGTAGATAT
Source organism: Synanthedon vespiformis (assembly GCA_918317495.1). Classification (NCBI taxonomy): domain Eukaryota; kingdom Metazoa; phylum Arthropoda; class Insecta; order Lepidoptera; family Sesiidae; genus Synanthedon; species Synanthedon vespiformis. The sequence goes on from OU906962.1 coordinate 1,840,203, forward strand.
TTAAATTAAGAGAAGTTGAAAAAAACTACATTATATATTGTTTTTTTTGGAGACAGCCATATTTCTTGCACATTACCAGCAATGTACAATAAAAAATACTGTTCACACAAAACTATGTATTAAGAAACATTCGTTCTCTGTACATTATAAAAGTTATATTGCCAGTTATGTACAAGGCAATAAATATTCTTCCTACATTACTCGATTTTCTAATATTCATTCCTAATATTGATATTAGTAACATTATACAGCATCGATAAATTAATGTTGGCATTAAATATTGCTGTGTAATGTAATGTTACTAATATGACCATATAATTACTGGTTTCTAGCACACTTGGTATGCGCAGGAGCATATCTTACATACATCACTTACTCATATCACTAAAATAATTGCAAACGTGGCCATGAAACCTTGCATTATTTTCAACTAGTTAGTGTTCACGACGTCGTCTGCATCCTATATAGTAGTAGTAGATGTATTTTTTTAAGGTTTTAATTTTTTTTAATATTCACTTTCAGATGGTCCTTCGGGAACAATACTTTGTTTCTACAGTTAACAGTACAATGGACGTGTGTGAAATTTTATGTGTAAACATTAGAATAATTAGACGCTAAAGCGTAACAATCAAACTGACTTAATAGTTGATAAACTGATGATCAAACTGATATTAGTAGGGATTCCCTTCTGATACTGTAAAACAATTATTTGAATTTATCTGATTTTTCTGAGATCTATTTTGGCAAGGAGGGGCACTACTGTTTACTTATTCTATGTACGGTATATTGTATCTGTTTAGTAAGTAGGTACTCAAATCCTTTGGGGTTGAACCCCATTGGTTTATTAGTATTCACTACAAACTTTTGGGATACTTACTTTGATTCGTGTGATTAATATACCCTATACGTACGTGCTTTGAAAATGTTTGATTTACCTTGGTTTAGTTACAAGGATTGAGGCATTATTACCCTTTTTTTATTTATTTTTGGTCTTATTTAATGTTTTTTTTATATTGGATTAATTGATAAATTAATAAATATACCTATTTATTATTATTATTTTCCAATTTGATGATATCTGACTCTTATTAAAAAATAAAGACATTCCTGTAATATTTATAAAATTATATAAAATCTTATACTTATGTACGTTTAGTTAAAAAAAAAGGTATAATTTATATTCATAACAGCATAACATTTTTCTGATCTATTGATATGATTTTTGATTGATTTTTTAAGGACTAAGCAAGCAATCCAACAAATGTGAATATGTTTTAAAAGTTTTATTGAGAGATATAGTAATTGTTATGTCTTAAGACAATGGAGGTTCAGACAGTAATCAGCGAGTGGTCAACATAGATTTGGAATGTATTGACACCGTTATTTATTTGACACGTGTACTAAATTGTTGAAGGATGCCTGTTACACCGAAAGTAACGGTCGAATTTTTAAATTGTAGGTCATTTGATTTTTCGGATTGTTTAGTAATAGAGAGAAAATCTAAACTTATTTTAGGCAAATCAACTTTATTACATTACGAGTATTACGGCATCTCTTAGGTCTTGAAATTTTAACGAAAATTAGAAATATAATAGGTATATATTATTATATTATTTACAAATTTTTTATTCAATTTAATTTATTAAATCAGAGCATTTATTTTTTATCTGAATTATTTTTGCAAATTAATTAGGTACATGAATTTTGTATATAAATAGAAAATGTTTGTCTTAAACCATTATTTATTTAATCATTTAATTTTAGTCAATATAAAATAAGACACATGACATATGTAAAAAACAGAATGTAAGTCGTCTAATACTTCCACCCGTCTAACTACTAAAACAATTCTCGTGTATTATTCATTATGCTGCGCTAACGGTGTGACAGAAGGCGACTTCAATAAAGCAATCTACTCGAATCCATAATAAAACTGTATCAGCAATAAATGCATTTTAACTGTTGATTTATAAAGGAACTCTCCTTGTTAATAAATTCACCTCGTGACTGTACCACAGTTAGTTTATCACGATCTGTATTTCTGTACTGTAAGGGTGGGAGTACAATCGTGATCATTCCCGTCATGGATTTCCCCTTTGTTACAGCGTTTTGTCTCACCGTGTGACGTTTTTGATTTATGTTATTAGTTTCGTTTGAGTAATGAATTTGTTTTGAATGGTTTTACATTCGTAAGTCTGTTTTCTATATATTTTTTGTGTAGTTTTTCTGTCCCGTATTCTTGTACCCAACAGTTCGTCATCGGAAATTTGTGCATCCTAACCACCTTGACTAGAAATCAGAGCGTTTTGTCTCACCGTGTGATGTTTTTGATTTATATTATTAGTTTCGTTTAAGTAATGAATTTGTTTTGAATGGTTTTACACTCGTAAATCTGTTTTCTATATATTTTTTGTGTAGTTTTTGTATCCCGTATTCTTGTACCCAACAGTTCGTCATCGGAAATTTGTGCATCCTAACCTCCTTGAATAGAAATCAGAGCGTTTTGTCTCACCGTGTGACGTTTTTGATTTAGGTTATTAGTTTCGTTTAAGTAATGAATTTGTTTTGAATGGTTTTACATTCGTAAATCTGTTTTCTATATATTTTTTGTGTAGTTTTTGTATCCCGTATTCTTGTACCCAACAGTTCGTCATCTCAAATTTGTGCATCCTAACTTCTTTGACTAGAAATCAGAGCGTTTTGTCTCACCGTGTGACATTTTTGATTTATGTTATTAGTTTCGTTTGAATAATGAATTTGTTGCATCCTTACCTCCTTGACTAGAAATCAGACTTTTCGAGAATCCAGGAATTTCAAATTGTGACCCGAGAGTTGTCATTTTAAATTACCACAGTGGCCGAAGTTTTTTCTTGCGTGAGTAAGGGATGGCAGAGTATATATTCCCTATGCCGACGTTATGCTCTACCCCTTCAGTTCTATTCTAGTAATTGTCTAACTCTTACTGCAAAGACTATTATGTTTATTGGTAGTAGAAAATAACCATCCCATGGTAAAGACAAATCCACCAACAACTGGTAACCACTTACCAAAAAGTAATAGTTCTAGGATTGTGTTCCTAGGTTACGATAAATAGTCACCTACAAATAACTAACTAGTCCGTTAGACAGCTTGCTATAGCAGTGAGTATAATAGGATAAAATAATAAAAAAAGTGTCAATAAAGAAAATATCGCTACAAACAATTATGAATAAAAAAGATACTACCTATTCAATAAGGTAAATCGAGCGACAAAAAAATAATCCGATACGAAGATTAGCGACGTTTTATTGAAGATAAATACAAAGGAATTAAGTTACTAAAAATCTTTAAGGATCTTTAAAAGTCCGTATCGTATCACCTGCTATGAGATTTTAATCGTAGGTGAAATAATTCATTTAGGGTTGTCACGACATAGATTTATTCATTTTTTTTTTTTATTATTATTATACTCAAGTTGCTTGCTACATCTTCGCCTCCAAATACTCGTATTTTGGAATTTACGTATTAGTAGAATATTTTATTAAGATTTGTCTTAGTAAAATTTATAAAGTCCTTGTTGTCAGCAGTGAGCTCAGAAGTTTTTATTTTAATTAATAACATTTAAATTCTGAAAAATAGAAAATAAGATAAAAGCATTCCTAAAAAAACAGTTTAGATAATATCCATTTGGAATAAAATAATGAAAAACTTAAATAATTAAGTAATCTTAATTTTAATTAGTAAGATTCAGTTACATCCATATACGATTTATATAAAATTTTGAAGTAATTTTTAAACAATTGAAATGCTTTTTTTTTACCTAGAATTAGAAATTGTTGTCATATATTTTTGTCAGGCTTTAGATTTTATTTATAGGTGATCCTTCGGGAACATACTTTTTTAAAGATGATATGTCCTTTCTTTCTTTTCTGTATGAAAGCGTAACAAACAAACAAACTCACTTATTATTATGAAATAATTACTTCGTGATAAGTTGATACTTTCGTGATCGCTGAATATAACATGTTAAAACAAAATATATTTTAATATAACTTTTTAAATGATGAATATTTTTAGTGTGTATGTGACAACCCTGGAGTTGCTCGAATATCAGGTAACCACGTGTTTTTTATTCGCGGCCTGTCCTTTGAACCCGTTTGGGGGTTAAATTCGCTTTCACGGTAAATCAGTTTGCAACGAAACCCCTTTGATTTAGTATAAAAAGAGAATTTTCTTGTTTCTCATGACCAGGCAAACGTTTGAAAAGATTTGTTGGTGAATGTGGGTTGTTGAATATAGTAGGTACGACTTAACATTATTATGTATTTACTTATGTTAAATATATTTCTGCTTTTAATTAAATATTCTTGGAAAACTGTTAAACATAAAGCTCTTTAGAAATTTCATGTAAGTAGGTGATTTATCCATTAGTAAATAAACTAGTGTTTGAACGCCGCTTCGTTGGGCTTAAAGAATTAAAAGTTGGCTCAATCATTTATTTAGGCTATGGAATGTTTATAGGCAGGCAGACTTAATTTAGTATTAAGAATACTAGGCACAGATTGCTCCTTTTTTACTAACCCTTGATGCCGATTTTTTTTGTCCAACCTTTGTTAAACAAGGTATGATGTTAATGCATTTCCCCAAATCTAAAGACTAGTTCATTTGTCATGACCTCGCAATTGCAAGTTTGAATGTATTGTTGTTTTCATATGAACATACGTGAAGTAAAACAAATCATAATATGATATGTCAAAATAAATAATAAAAATATGACATGAAAAGTGTTGATATCGGTGCACTTGTAAAGTGTGAAGAAAGGGAATTCGACACCAATGAATACACCTTTGTTATGTTAAGCTCCCAGGATTCGTTTGTGTGAAAAATTTTGAGACGTTGGAATAGTTCAAAATACGAATTAAAAAAAATGTTTAAAAAATATTATAAATCCGAAAGTTAATTTGTTTGTTTGTTTATTACGCTTTCATGTCTTTTAGAAATTTTGCATAGGTACATGTAGTCAGAGATAAAGAAAAGGACATAGGGGGCACATTTTATCCAGAATAAGTTATCTAGAAGTACTAAGTATTCCTAAGGGTTCATCTAAAAATAGAAAAAAAATTAACACCTTACAAAAATATATGAGCAGCAAAGATTTAATGAGAATAAATTATTAGGTACACATTGTTGTAAGCCCTTGATTTTTTATTTCAAAAAAATGGGGGCGAACTCGCTGGCAAAAGCTAGTTATGATATAAATTAGAACTTTGTCGATCTAGACTCCGAAGAAAGTATTATCAAAATAATATCAGACACACAATACATAAATCTTTCATTGGTTTATAAAGGGGTTGAAAATATGGGTATAATACGCACCGTATTATGTAACTCGATTCCACAATATCATGCCGTTTGTTTGCCACAGGGTGTAACACTATCTTTTATCCTTGTTTTTCACATGAAATTCTTGTATGGTGTGAAAAAGAAAGTTGTTTTATCATTTTGCAGATAAGTTTCATACTCTTTTCTTGTTTGACAGTTAAAGAGAAATAACATCATATTTCCCATATTTATTTTGACCATTGACCCAGGACATAGGCTAAGCACGGATGCAAATTTTTCTGCAATTTATTACTACTTCCATTAGTGAAAACATTGTTAACCTAAATTTTGATTGTGTAACTTCACTAAATAGATAATAATCCAACTGTAAATAAACTTTTTTGCACATACCACATTGTGTGGTTAGCCATCGTGTTTAGAAGTGTATGAAGACAAATTCTTAATGAATACTTACACTATTCATTATTTAAATTTGGTAATGTTAATATAATAAATAGTGGTATATTTTTAGTATTGGGTTTAAAAGCCAGTTTATTTAGAAACAGACTAAGTAAGTATGACTAAGTATAAATAGACTTCGTACGCTTGGAAAAAAGGCTAATTTTAAAAGAAAATATAAGAGTAAATATAACGCATGATATTATCACTGAGACGACGGTGGCGCCAATTTTTTTTTTAATTTTTAAACGATCCCATAAGTTCATCCAAGTAATGAACTATCTGTGTGCCTAATTTCATTCAAATTAGGTACGTGAAATGAAGGCACGTAGTTTTTAGGTGAAAGAGTAACAAAGATACATAAACATCCGTACTCACAAACTTTCGTATTTTATAAAATATTTGTAGAATTTTTCTGCAACCAGTACCACTTCCATCCCTCCTCTAAATATGATACCCACAGAAGTGGATTGCTAACAAAAGGCTATTCTGATTTTGTTTTGACAAAAATCGAAGCCGGAGAGGGGATCCTATTTCGCAAAACTTGTTTGCTCCTAAATACAATACAATAATATTCGTTCCTTTTAATAATAGCAAACACTGCAATGCGTTCGTATCAAAATCAAAATATTTATTTATCAATTAGGTTTCTACAAGAAACTCTTTTGATCGTCATTATAAATTTAAATTTAAATTTACCAGGGTTTCGGAAAAAAGCCAAGATGACGATCCTGAGAAGAAACCCCGAAAGAAACTCAGAATCTATTATTTTTGTCATCATTAAAATGTAAAATAGCACAATAAATATTAACAAAATTAAAGTTATATACAATTGTAGTTTTACAATACAAAACATAGAACGAACTCCGAATAGCTTAAATCCAGATTGGGGGGGGGGTCCAGATTAATAAGAAATGGGTATGGGATGAAAGTCCAAATTTAACATTATCACATAATTTAACAGGATAACCAGGAATAGAAGGAACAGGAAATTAAAAAAATGATAGAAGAAATAAATTCAAGAGTAAAGTTTAGTGAACTAATTAAGTCATTACCAGCAAGAAAGAGTGATTTTTTGAAATTAACCACATTATGAAGATTTCGAGTTAATGAACAATATCCATTTTTACATTTGCAGTAACTTTATTTTTTCTCTAGATATCCCTAGACAAACTATTTATGTCGGATGTCCGCTAAATTCAGGGTCATTGAATTTATGGAATTTTCATTTGACTTTATAGAAACATCATCACTGAAGATGATGATTTTAATCTAACAAGGGATGAGGAACAATTTGGCTGGTCGGTGGTCTTCTCTGGGTAGGTACTGCTATCAGACAGGCAAATCGATTTATGATTGCGCAACGCAGTGTGCCTTGTCACTAATAAATTATAATTCACAGAATAGTGCATAATAATAATATGTAGGATATGTATTCGTAATGTATAACTTGTGTCTTGTGTCCATCTATGTAGAATAATATCCATAGTGAATAATTCTTTGAATAGTGGTCCTACTATTCTGAAAGAATTATACATGTATGTTATTTGAATGGTCAATATATTAATACCTATACTAGCTGGCGCCCGCGACTACGGCCGCGTTCATAAAGAAAAATGTAACCTATCATGTGTCCTGTACGTCTAAATGTTTATCTACCAAGTTTCATGAAAATCAGGTAATTCGTTTGAGAGTTATGGAGGAACATACTTACATGCTTACATATTTATTATTAGTATTAATTGATTGATGATTGGTGGTGATATTTACACCCAATATGTACCTTCTAGTCTATCTTCTAATCTATCTAATCGATTCTAAAGCTGGCTTTTACCGAGCGGACCGAATCTTTACATTATATACAATTACTTAGTAACTTTTTTTTTTTTTATGTAATCAAGGCAGCGCTTGGCCGCGATCTCACTTGATGTTAGGTGCAGATGCGGCCAAAGATGGACCACGCTTACCTAGTAAGTGCCCATTTACCCTAGACTTGAAGACCCCGAGGTTGTAATTTTGGGGAAACACGGACGCAGGCAATGAGTTCCACTCCTTAGCAGTTCGGACAAGGAAGGTGGAGGAACTATAACGCTTCGTGCGTGACCGTGGAACATCAACCACGAAGGGATGAAACCCCCGCCCGCGCCTCGTGTTCCGCAAGTGGAACGGCTCTGGCCGGATCAGATCCCATAGGATGGACGCACATTCTCCGTGGTGTAGACGATAGAAAACCGATAGGCATGCTACTTTACGACGATGCTGCAGGCTTTGAAGCTGAGACTCCACAAGAGTGTCGTTGCCAATAAGTTTTTTAGCTCGCCTTTCAATCGAGTCCAGTGCAGCCAATTGATAACGGGCAGAACCATCCCAGAGGTGGCAGCAGTACTCCATGCAGGATCGGACCTGTGCTCTGTATAAGTCGAGAAGCTGTCTCGCAGTGAAATACCGCCTAACCTTGGAAAGGATTCCCAATTTTTTGGCAGCCGTTTTGGCAATGGACTCGATATGCTTGCCAAAGTTTAGATCGTTAGTAAGGTCTACACCAAGGAGTTGTAGGTGGTCTGCGATTGGAACGGTCACTCCCCGGAATGACGGGTTCAGATCAAATGGACTCCGTTTCGCTGAAAAAAGACACGCTTGAGTCTTCGATTCATTGAATCTGACCAAGTTAGCGTCACCCCAGTCGGAGACAATTCTCAAGGCCTGATCCAATCTGCAGACCATGTCTTCCCTCTGAGAGCGGACATCGTGGGTACCGGCTCGTGCTTCGGACATATACCTCTCAACCACTGTGCTGTCGTTTTAACTTAGTTTTAGATAAATAGATTAGTTGTTAATTTATTAAAAAAAAATAATTGTATAGAATAGAACATCTAATCTTTTTAGATTAAAGTTCATTTCAGATCTTTCACAAAGTCAAAGCACAAAACGTTATAACAATATGTCCAAAGTTTCTTTAACGTCAATGTTTGCGGTCGGATACCTCGGACGCAACTACTGTGCCATTATGATAACTACAATAGTCCGGAAGTCGGCGGAATTTTAGGTGTATTCCCGATTTTTTTTTTTGGACAGATAACTACAAATAGGGATTGTGTTTCATTTTATTCGTCACAATAAATAAATGTCACACGATTAGGAAGAGTTCCGATACGGTTATTTATAAGGTTTTAGTTCATCTTTATTTTTTTTCTTGTCAATCCCTTTTTATGTACAATTCTTTTGATTGACATCAATACATTTCTTGTGTCGTCTATTGTATGGATGACAGTGTTTCCACTGTTTGTTCCGGCTGCAACATTATTGTATATATACACAATAAACGTATACTGTGTAGGTCTGTATATGTGTATAGATGACAATGTGTGCATACATGTACATGTACATATGTATGAGAATATGTTGTATTGAAATTCGTGCCACTGTTTGCCATTGTTTTATACTATGTAAATATAAGGGTATCGTCGATGTTAAAAAGAATTTAATTAAAATAAAATGAAAACACAGTACAAATTAAGTATCTATTTGAAATAACTATAAATATTCTCGAACAGTGGAATTTGGTAAGTACTTAAGTGGGACCATTAGGGGCTTGTATATTGCGATTCTTCCAGGTTGGCCACTTGTAACAAGCAGCTTCTATTTAAGTATGATTTATGGATCTATTGCTTGTTTTTATCGAGTTTCAAGTGCCCCTTTAAAGATTCTCCTAATTGATGCCTTAAAATGGTTGCTAAGGGAGGCAATTAGTTCAGAAATTGCTTTTCTTAAACTTTAAATACTTTTTTGAAGTTTGCTCTAAGACTAATGGAATTTTCCTGTTGAATTGCACGCTATATATTTTGAAATTTAGGAAATTGTAGAAAATTTAAACATTTAAAAATTTGAAACATTTAAAAACATTTACATAATTTTTTCCTAAAAAAATTTTTTTCTATAAACAGAAGACCTCCGTGAACTTTTATTTTGTTAAAAATTTTTCAATTAGTAATTTATACATAATTTATATCATTTAAAGTACATATATAATCCTACATAAAATTTATCTATATTATCTGTGGTTATTATTATTTCATAGTAAGAATCAATAATTCAACTATACAGTTACAACAATGATATTTTTAAAAATGGAAGCTTGCGTCGTAATCTAAAAACGATTTTAAAACACATTTTATTTTTGACACCGAAAACCTTTATACTTTGCAAAACAGGAAACAAGGTACACCTTCCCACATGACAATGTTACAACGCCTTAACAAAAAATGCGCTCATCCATACCTGGATGAGAACTGTCCGTGCCGATCGTTCCTTTCATAACTGCTAGCAGGTCATGCATCAATATGTCAACGAGGTGAACAGGGATTGAATGGACAGGAAAAAATGTGACGTACGATTCCCCGCCTTGACAATTTGTTTCGCATGTGATGCGTTGTAGTCTCGGAGTCGATCTCTTATTTCTTCAACATCAAGAATTGACCACATATTTTGATGAATTACCGGTATCATATATATATGTCGTGGGCAGATCGTCGAATTGGGAAGATCGTAAAGTATGAAACCAAAAATCTTTCACCAAAAGTCAAAAATAGGTGCCACGAGGAGCGGAGCGAAGCAAAGCGAGGAGGAGCGTGTTAGGCTTATATGGAAATAAATATGGACAGCCGAGCGAAGCAGAGCGGAGTGAGGCGACCCTCTCAATTTTAACAGAAATATGATTTGCTCAGGTATATCATGATATGCCCAATTCTACGATGTGCCGACGACAATATATACTAATATTATAAAGAGAGAATATTTGTATTTTTATAGGCGAGTAAACGATAACTAGACGATAGTAGACGCTCCCTGAAATTGTGAAGACCTCTTCTTGAAGCAAAATCTAAAATATTTTAAGCCATGTTAGCTAAACTGCCATGTTATTTTATTCTCTGATCTTGATTCGCACGAGTTATAATCCTGTGGGCTTCTCTCCCCTAGCTGCTTCTTAACCACATAACGGTTTTTTCGATATGGTTTTCACAATCCGAATCCGAATAAAGCCAAGAGCGGGTTGCTAGTTAAATACAAATAAAATAAACGAATTCATATAAGGGACCTAGCTTAGGTTGCAATATAAAAATTGTAATTCCATTAATAATGAGGTCAACTCTTAGTTACTCTTAAACTACAAATCTTTTATATAAAGAATGTTCAAATATATATAATATTTATAGTTTTTTAAATACATAAATCAAAATAAAAATATATTAAAAAAGAAAACTAAAAATTGTTGTTAGCTCTTCGACTATCAACTTCAATATCAATCGGGGAATTTCGGACGACCGTTTCCACATGGTTAGATATAAAGAGATCATTGACTTCGGAGTATTTTTAACATAAGGTGACTGACGGTGATATAAAAAAATACTAGAGATAGTTGCTGGTTTTGCATACATAGCTTAATGCAATAAAAATGCACTTATGCTGTTTCGTGTTGGCACACGCTGCTGTTTTCTGTTTATTTGTTATTTTTTAACCATTAAACCTCAACGGAAACTGCTTTATTTCACTCCAAGAGGAACTTCACTCCACTTGGTGGTTTAAGCATATGGAAAAAAGTATGACTTACTTACAGAATAATATATATGTTGAACGAGACAGCTGCACCTTAGGCAAAAAATAGAAAATCTAAGTTTTAGAATTCACTGAAAATCTGAACCGATTTAAAAAAAAAAGTATATTTATAAAGTAGAAAAATACTTCTTATAATCGCGCTAAAAACTAGTCAATAGAGGATTTTTGTTGTGTGCTCCTTTAAGAAACTTATTTAAAAAAATCAGAAATATTTACTAGTGTTTGATATCAATATTACACATATAATTTGACATGATATAATATTGATTGAAAAACAAAAATAATAATAATACATATATTTTATTGATAATAATTTATGATTTTTAACATAAAAAATCACCTTAACTACTTCTTTGTAATCAAGCCTTTCACTTCCGTATCCAAATGCTATTCATCTATTGGATTGTTTAATTTTGAAATTGTAGCGTTAGTTCGAACATTTGTCTCAATATTTGTAATTCATGTCTGATCAAATACTCGTAGAGTAACACAAATAAAGTACCAACTGTCGACATCTGCTTTTATTAGAGGTGTATACCCATTGTAAATTATTACCGGTACAGTAAAGCTAATAAAAAGTACCCTGTCTTTTTAAAGTATGGTAATCTTCTGAATATGGTATACTTAGTATATTTATTTCTCAAAAAATGCATTGCTTTTTTTGGGCTTAACCCAAAATTAATTAATTACAAGTCATGACTTGTATTTTTTTTAATAGAAATAATAGAACTCAATAATTTAAAAATGAACACTTTACAAGTACATATAGGAATTTGTCGTATATATCCGACTCTGGCGAAATAGCCACAAAAAATAACTGTCGGATAAATCCGACTCGGGCGGCTAAAGGGTTAAAAAGCCTGTGTAAGGAAACTCCCATATTCATTAATTTGTAAATAGTATTTATATTCATTATCTAAAAATTAAATCTTAAATCTTAAAAGTTTATCAATACCTACTAATAATAAATCTGTAAGTGTAATTATTGTATGTATGTATGTATATGATTACTCCATAACTCTTAAACGAATTAAGTGATATTCATGAAACTTGGTAGATAAACATTTAGACGTACAGGACACAGGATAGGCCACTTTTTTCTTTTTCAACACGAACGAAGTCGCGGGCGCCAGCTAGTAAATAATAAGAGGACGAAATTAGCATGTATCTGTGATTTTCTAACCGAAGTGTTTAACAGTACCAGATGTGACAACACATTATAATATAGCTTAAGTTGGTCTGATAATTTAGTGGCCATTTACCGTAAAACAACCACAATAATATTCCCATTTTATTTTACACTTTTATTTTTCTACACAAGCGCGGTAGGGATGGGAGAGAGTCGATATATTTTTTATCGTCCTTTAGCGCCGAGGCCTTTGGGACGGGCAGACCAAATGGATAATTCCCAGTTCGTTTTTCCGCCACTTTATATCTGTTAGGTGCGTGACAACGGCTATTCTTTTCAACATCTGGTATTTGGTGTTGCTACCCTTTGAGTATAATTAATAAGATGAGAGATGAAGTAGAGTTTTTGAACTGAGTTTTTTTGAGTTTTTGTGTATTACTGCTATTTGAATGTTTATTTTTATCTTGCTTAAGTTTATTTTAGGTACTTGATAGTCTTGCTAATTTTTAAAGTTGGTTTTAAAATACTTTGCTATAGCGTAAAAATATTAATTGTCAACTTAAAGTACTTAGAAAACTTTAACTTACTGAGTAGGCAAAAAAAATTTCTTAAAACACTAAAATTACTAATATTTACAATTACGCTGGTGAAGTTATGGACAATATATAATATGTATATATAGTATTGACAAAAGTATTAATACTAATAAGCTTGAACTTGCTCATTCAAAGTAATTTTGGTTGAAATTTTTTTTAATCATTGTGGTTTTGATTTTGTCTTAGGTATAAACAAAATTTAAAATGAATCCCCTAGCTGTACATCCAAAGTATGTACTTTACTAACTGAATGATAATTCAACTAAAAGCATGAATAAGCATGAATAATCAGCAATATTGCATACAATTGCAATTTACCGTATTAATGTTTGGCGTTTATGATGAATAATATCGATAAAGTGCTGCGCAACACTAAATTGGGCACTAAAATGCCTTTAGCTGTAATTATCGCATCGGGAACGGGTATTTCAAGATCTCTGCAATTCAATAGCTCTGCTAGATAATTGCTTGAAAAGAAATATGCAGTCCGCTTCAGTGATCTTTTACAATACAGAAGAATAACTAACTAAAATTTCTAACCTGATTCCAGACGGTAATTTTCCGTTAAGAGGATCCACAGCCTCAATTCAACTTTTATAATTCGAATCCAAGTTGAACCAAATCTTATGATTTTGTGTTTAGATTATAAAAATAAATTGTGGAGAATAACAAATACGATTGACAACATTGAACTCGAACCTATCTACTAACAACTGGGTTATATAAACACATAAACGACTAATAATTGCTGAATATGGCGTCAGACGATAAGAAGACCCATTACACCAAAATTATTAATAATTTTAATACCCCGAATACTTTTGCCTACGATTTCGTCCGCGATTTTTTATTTTTTTATTAATGCCTATGTGTTATTCTGATATTTATAAGCTAAGTATATTAGCTACTGTAAGCTTTCATCAAAACCCACTGTGTAACTTTCTGTGAAAGAATAAGAAACAAATGTCCATACATTCATCCTCATAGTATCATTTAAGTTAAGAAGATTGATAAAAATAATCACAAATAAATTGAAATGTCTGTACGTGTATATCCGCTAATGTAATCTCGACTGAAACTCACCTTAGAATAGTGTTGTTAATCAACTAGGAAACGTACGTTTTAACGTTTAAACGAGTAGTTCATTGTCGGCGCCATTCACAAGTTGGCAGCCATCTTGAAAACCATGTCGCCGTCTCGTCATACATGTTACGGCTTATCATGTTGGGCCACGTGGCGAGCGTTTATATTATTTACTAGCTGTTGCCCGCGACTTCGTTCGAGTTGGAAAAGAAAAAAGTAGCCTATCCTGTGTCCTGTACGTCTAAATGTTTATCTACCAAGTTTCATGAAAATCAGTTAATTCGTTTGAGAGTTATGGAGGAACATACATAAATAGAAAAAAATTCTAAAAACGGTCAATTTAGTTTCAGACTTCAGTATCATGTTTAGAGCATATAATTGTCTATTATTAATTTCAAAAATGTTCATAATCATAATTTCAAAAAAGGTTCATAATTTCTTAATTCATCTGATCGTACACATAATTAATAAAAAATAAAAAAAATATAAATCAAATTTTATTTTCATAAGCCTTTGTCTTTTATTGCTTTTTCGAAGAGTCAAAATAATCACATCAAAAACAGTTGCGTGTTTAATAAGAGAAGAAACAGTCAAATGCGTTTAAAGCGACTTTTAAACGCATTTTATACTATTTAGAATAAGAAGAGAAATTATATATTTTTATATAGCCTATTACAAGGTAGGCATCTTAAATTTTCTAAGTACAAAAAAAAGTGCTAGTACCTAATTTAAAAAAAAAATTATAACAATATACATACAATACACATCTATAAAGTATATAAACATTGTGTTTGTGTGTGTGTGTGTGTATGGTAGTGAAACCTGTATCAAAATTTACTTATTACCTGTTTTACTAAAGTTTTGATAAAGTTTAGTTTAGATATTTAGTTGCAGTTTTATACTGAATACCGAAATATATACCAAGCGTACGAAGTCGCTAATCTAAAAATAATCCTCATTATTTTTTTTAAATTTATTCCTAATTAATTACTATTGTAATAATTTTGTTCCGCACCGTCCTCTTAATACGTTTGGGTTTTGTCAGGGCTGTCAACAAAGAGTAAATAGCATATCCATCATAACTGCGTAAAAACGATAAGAGTATTAATATAACAATTAAAATTCGGGCGGGTTTTAAACATGAATTTAAACAAAAGCTGCAGTCGGCCGACCGTGAAAGTTAACAGATATTATCTCGTGATTAACATAAATTCGGGGCCGTTGACAGAAAGAAACGCCTTTTTAAATAATATCAAGTCGGATTGAATTAAAGTTTATTACACATCGATGCCTTTTCACTTAAATATGTATGAGAGAGTTACATATTATTTTAATCACAATCATCATATTATAAACTATAGCTGTGCCCGCAAGTTCGTATGAGCTGTAGTCGGTTTTTTTTTGAAAATCCCAAAAGTACGTAACATTTTTTTCAGGATAAAAAGTATCTTATATGTTAATCAAGATAATAAATTATCTGTGTGCCTCTCAACCTACTCTGACATTATGATGCTCAGACACACAGACAGACAAACAAACATTTTAAATACTATCTTTTCGACCTCGATATTATGTAAACAACCGTATCAAATTCGGTTTGGTGTGGTTTAGAAGTTAGCGGAAAAACAGAGCATGTATGACAGCGACTTTGTTTTATAGTATTAAATTTGCTTCGGACCCTTTGGACCCACAAGTTTTGACCCTACCTACGAAAAAGTGCCCCTATGACCCGTTATAGGCCGCCATAATGGGTCACAGTCGTCGTGATTATGGTAAACACAGTTATTATATGTTTGCCATCCTATTATTAGCTTCAATCTTAAAAGCAGTTGAACCATCTTGTTAAGGATACATCTTAAGTATACGGGTCACTTATCTCACAAATAGTCCAGTATCCCTTGTCTGGATTTTTTTCTGACTACTAACAGGCTGAAACTCCGTGAGTAGCTTCGGTTTGCCGAGACGTCCACCATTTTCCTCTGCGAAAATTTAAGTTTTAAGTTAGCAGCCGTAAAAAATTTCCAAGCTTAGGACTGGGGAAACGTAATACTCAATTTGTAGGGCTATGCGGCCATTTTATTATACAAATATTTACTAAGCTGCAGACAAAAAATCAGCTGGTTTAGTAAGGCCATCCCTCCCAAAAACCACTCCTAATATGTCACAATAAATAGGTCATAAAAACTATTAATAATCAGCTGATTTTTAGTCTTCAGAATAGTAAACATTTGTATAATAAAATGGCCGTATTATCCTACAAATTGTGTGGTACGTTTTTCCAGTCCTACACTTGGAAGTTTTTTATGGCTGCTAACTCCTTTAGCTACCTCTATCGAGAATTTTCGCAGAGGAAAAAGGTGGACCGAAGCAGTAGCACGGAGTTTCAGCCTGTTAGTAATCAGAAAAAAAAACAGGTGGGGATACTGGACTAAAAGAACTTTTTCCAGTGGTTACTTTAGCACTTGTTTTTAGAATTTCTACTTTTGCGATGTTATATTTATTTAGTCAAAAATATTATTGTATTGTCCACAGAACACAGTAAAAGAGGTTACTGCGTTCTGTGGTATTGACTAAATTTAAATCTTTTACCTTGTATATTTCAGTACACACTGTATTGTTAGCTTGTACGGTTACCTGGTCACGTTATTTTTAAATTTGTTGTAAGAAAGTTTCAAAACAAAATAAAATTACAACTTCTCCCGTCTTTAGAGTCAGGAACAATAATCGCCGTTGGCTTTACAAACAACCGCAATGTTGTTGCAGTTGCAGTAATCAAACTCTATTCAAAAGACTGTTGTATTTTATAACTTAAAATATTTTTAATTATTGTAACAAATTGTTGACGACTAGTTATAAACATATTTAAAAATCTAAATTAATGCCGAAGATCTTATTATAACATTATAACAATGTCTCGCTCTGCATTCATCTGTTTGTCCACATAGTTGTCCACATATTATCTGTTCATGTTTCTATGAAAATATTAGTTTGATAATTTATAAATATAAAAAAAAAACACGATCTTAAAAATTGGTAATTGTATTTCGCCAACCTGTGTCTCAGCAATAAAGTATTTGTACGCTGAATTTGGGCCTCGTCTATTTTCGTTATCACCTAAATGAGTTTACCACACTATACTTACCTTACTTACGACATTTTACATATTCTCAGACATAAGCAATACGACCTTCTTCAGCTGATGATGATGGGTAAAAGAAAAGAAAGAAGTCATAGCTGAAGATCTTCAGAGAGTGAACGCAGTTGAGCTATTCTGGTGAACAAAAAATAGATCCAACCTGATCACCTACCTTCATTAGTTGGAGAGCTATTGTGCCCTTTATTTGGTCATTTAATGAAGAGTAAATTTTAAAATATATATTTAAGAATACTTACTGCATCCCATCTCCACTGTTGATGAAACCGGCTCATTCTGACCTAACTTGAAAAAATACCGGTTTTAAGGCGATTAAGTTATCTTCGAGCTATTTCACCGATTCTGAGTTAATTTCTTCATTTTGTTGCTCACGTAGTTGTTTTTAGGGTTCTCTGTGAACAAATTATTTATGAGGTTCTTTTATATCCAAAACATAACAAAACAAATTGGTAAGATTAGACTGGACAGTATACATTATAGGTCGCCGAATGGTTGTCCGTTCACCGACAATCGGTACAGGCAAATTTTTGAGGAAATCACTGTCTTTTACGGACCATATTGATGGCTTAAAAAGCGTGGAGATTAGCATTTACCAGTTATCCTAATTAATAAATGCAGATTTTGTATTTGTAACAGATACCGATGACAAATTCTACTGACTATAGAAATTCTCTATACCTATAGAATCTTAATTTACGTATAATCATGCCATGCTTAAACTGAAGAGAATAAAGTGTGTAATTCAAAGGATCAACGGAACCCAACACATACGTTTAAAGATTTCACAGTCTCACATTTATTTACCATTTGTCAGATGTAACAAGCAATTTTCCTAATGGACTTTCGGAAAACACTAACAATTCGATCAAAAGCTTTCACAGTAATTGTGATGATTGCTTACCATTTGAAGCATGTTAAAGAATTATGTTGTTCGAAGGAACGGTACTAAACAATGAGTTCGCTTCTTTACAATTTACGCGTCTTATTTAATGAGACCTTTCGTTTGTACCTTTTTATATTCAATTTTATTTATAAATTGAAATGGAAATCTTAAAAAAAAAAAAAAGTTATTTGCTTGTATCTTTTTATCCAAAAAAATATTTTGTTTATGCTAATTTGATAAAAAAACGTTAAAAATATTTTTATTTTGTTTTGACTATATTCTGATTGTTTAATGGTCTGTATGAAGATTCTTGACGATGGTCTGAATTATCATCATCAGAGGTCTCCAGAAGATGATGGTTTCTGATCTCACAAATGACAGAATCAATTTTGAAGGATCTTTTGTAGACGGAGTAATTATATCAAAGAGATTATTGAGATTATTAATTATTCAGATATTTTTTTCTTTAGAATGCTTTAAAGGTTAAAAATATACGCGCGTGGCTTATGAATTGTGTTGCTAAAAAAGCCTTTGTTAACTTTCAAACCAAAATACCCGAGAACGCTCCAATAACTGTACACCTATCACATCAATCTTAGAGGCGAACATAACTTGTGACCCTGTCAGCCTTCAATTCACCCAGCGCTCGTCCCATGACAGCCACAGATTCCGATTTGAATCGTGAGTCGGATGTCATTCTTATGTCTTTATCTGAAGCTTCGATGTTTCACTTTTTTACTGACGGAGACATGGTACACTAATTTAGCCAACGAATTTGGTAATGTTATTTTATTACTTAAAATATTTTACCTACTAAATATTTTGTCATTTCAACATGTGAAAATGAATCCAAAAGCCCAAAATATTATGAAATATTTTAAATGTATACAAGACATTTAAAGACAATTACCAACTGATCTATTTAAATTTTTTAACCATTCTGAATAAGGTTAGAGCTGTAACTTGCCACACGGCTAGAAATACCGATCACAAATTTACTAAAATATTAATAAACTTAGCAAAAACGTCATAAATCTTGATATCCAATAAATTAACATATAATATTACAGTAGATACATCAATCATATTAACACAAGTCTTACAATAGAATTGATTCTTAATATTAAATACATTGAAATAAAGTTTTGTGGTATCTTTAACCTTTGCTTTCTTAGATTTAATAATATGATTTATGACTTTATGCTTATGATTTTAGAATCACAACTCCACGTTTGCAGTTACCAAACACTCAAATACTTGAGTTTATTTGATATTAAATCGTATTTTCTTGTATGTTTAAGAACTAAATTGGGTTTTCTTGTTATTTGCTGGTTTCATAGCGAAATGGAATCGGGCTAGTCACCGTTAAGCATATGAATCAAACGTCAATAACTCTGAGGTCACATATGTTAACGAACACTTCAACCAATATAATGTGGAATATTCATGACACATTTTAACTTAACACGCGTGAAATTAAAGATCTCTTGTAAGTTTCTCTTACTAATGACTCAATTTAACATTTATTCTAATTACTTGCCTAAATTCAAGTATTTTTTTAATGGTGTGAATATTGAGAATGAATTACAAAATATCACTTTGAACTTGTTTTGTTGATTAGTGTCTGAGTAATATATTAGTTATTTTTTTTTGCTCTTGGCTAGCATCTGTAATTATAACCGTGTAGCGAAGATGAGGCCTATGATGGAACTGTTGGAATCATCGACCTTCTAACCCAAAGGTCTTGGAAGACCTTGGAAGGTCGATGGTTGGAATATACCAAAACAAATCTGTGTCACTCTAACAAGTAGATTGAGAGTCTTTCTCCTTCACACATATAAACATTAAGTTAGTTACAATAAGCTCTTTGTTTCTTACAAGAGTCTTATATACGTTTGGCTTCGAGCTTTAGAGTCAGTTCTCAGTTGTATGTAGTAAGTTGATTTGTACATTGCAAGTCAGTAGTAGTAGTAGTTCTGTTTTGACTGCGCCCCTTACTAGGAATACGAACACGCCTTTCTGCTGTATTAAAAGAGACTAATTAAATAATATTATTTACAACGAATTCCATCTTTCATTGCTTCCCATAACCCAATAGGAACGAGCTCACCCAGAAGAAGTTTGAAAATATTTGGGTTTATGAGATGGAAAATTGTTACTAGCGACCCGCCTCCGACTTCTTCTTCTGCAAATTATATACACAAAAATTATCGCTCATTCTAAAAAAATAACATTAAATAATCTTATAATATAATCATATTATGTTGCTAACTCCACAACTCAACAAACCATTGTCTCTCCTATAATAAATAAGTCACTGAGGAAAATACAATATAGGCTCTTATTCCAACGTTCAACCGTAAATAAATCTGAAGGAGACTATTGGGCGATAGTGATAGAACATTTATATGACATTCGATACCCCGATACGATTATATTGCTACGAATAATCGTAAATTTGTTAGTGTGACCGACAATATTGTTGAGTGCGGTCCATTTTGTTAATGCGGTATTCCCTTGCTTTTGTTTTGCTTCGTTGCGTTTCAGTAATAAACGAGGTGGCAGCTCGTAAAGGTTGCTTTATCGGCATTTGTCTAAGATTGTTTATGGCCCTGATGGATTATACCTTCTAAACTTGATTCAACTCTCTCCACATAAGTTTTTTTAAGGGAACACAGCGTCGTTTGTCAAATGTTTACGTAGATTTACGATCAGATCGAGTTAAGATAAAGGAGCTTATTAAAAAGAAAATTTATCTCTGTAAATCCACTTGGTGTTTTACGAGTCCATTAGTGATACGTTTCTGAATGGTTAAGGAGGTCCGCTGCATCCCAATTTGGGGGAATTTTAATTTAAGTACTCAACACTTCACACAATAAATGTGTTTTTGAACTATTTTACTAAAAATAACTTCTAATCAAATTGGTCCGAGGCAAATGGATGTGAGTTGCCGACAAAACATATGTAAAGCACCCAGTACTAACGAATCTAGGTTTGTAACTTTTAATAATAGATTACTTCGATTTATGTGTAACTTGACTTGTGTTGTGATTTGAAATTTGTACTCTAAGCTTCATATAATTAAGATACAATTTAGACTGTACAATGAATGAGTTAAAAGTTCAGAAAGATTTTCGTGGTACCGGCCTGCCTCGCTTAGTTAATTAAGACATGGATTATCAAACGTTTTGGAGTAGTAAATAAAAATGTAATCTTTCACCATAGAGCATAGGCGTCTCCATAACGCGTTTTTATCTTGGCTTGGTAAACCGAAAAGCTCCTTTGATCCCACACCTACGCACACATTTAAAATGTAATATCGGTCTAATACTAATGCACTGTCAATTTTTAATGTACAAGATAAGAGTACAAGAAAGCTTAAATGTCTAACACGAAATGACTCTATTTATAAGTTTCTTGTGATAGCTTTTTATTCATGTACTAGCGACCCGCCTACGGCTTCATATAAATGCAGTTTTTTTGGCAAACTATATATATGTCGTCGGCACGTCGTAGAATTGGGCATATCATGATATTCCCGGGCAGATCATATTTCTGTTAAAACTGAAAGGGTCGCCTCACTCCGCTCCGTTTCGCTCGGTTCCCCAAATTTATTTCCATGTAAACCTAACACGCTCCTCCTCGCTTTGCTTCGCTCCGCTCCTCGTAGGACCTATTTTTGACTTTATGGTGAAAGATTTTTGATTTCATACTTTACGATCTGCCCACGACATATACAAATGTTCCTCGTTTAACATACTTTTTATTAGGGGAAACTGTATCAAAATGCTTTGGGTAGTTTGGAAGAAGTTAACGGAGAAACTAAAAGAGTGGGACTGTTCTAGTACTTTATTTAATAACATGTACTAGCGACCCACTATAGGCTTCGGGGCATTTTTTCCTTAAACTATATGAATCAATATCAATGTCAATCATTAATCAATATTTACACTAATAATAAATCTGTAGGGGTCGGTCATGGAGTAATTTACTTTGTTTTCAGAAATATCGTGTATATAGGCTCTATACATGATACTGAAACTAAATTGACCATTTTTAGAATTTTTTTCTGTATGTATGTTCCTCCATAACTCTTAAACGAATTAACTGATTTTCATAAAACTTGGTAGATAAACATTTAGAAGTACGGGACACGTAATAGGCTACTTT
Source organism: Synanthedon vespiformis (assembly GCA_918317495.1). NCBI lineage: Eukaryota > Metazoa > Arthropoda > Insecta > Lepidoptera > Sesiidae > Synanthedon > Synanthedon vespiformis. The sequence goes on from OU906962.1 coordinate 1,862,591, forward strand.
TTATCTTTTTTAACGAGGTCGAAGTCGCGGGCAACAGCTAGTACTAATAATAAATCTGTAAGTGTAAGTATTGTATGTTGTATGTATGTTCCTCCATAACTCTTAAACGAATTAACTGATTTTCATGATACTTGGTAGATAAACATTTAGACGTACGGAACAGAAGTTAGGCTACTTTTTCAAAGCGGACGAAGTCGCAGGCGCCAGCTAGTAGTCGAATATTCTTCGTGTATCGCTATTTTACATTACTAAAAAATTTTTCAAAATCCGTTTTGGTTAGAAGAAGTTAGCGGAGAAACTGATAAAAGCGGAGTCGTATTATAAAATAGTCTACAGATAGATATTTCTAAGTAGATATAGACATGTATAGATCCAGAAATAGAAGACACATATTTAATAGATTTTTTTTTTTTCAGGTACATACTTTGAATTCCTGTTCATTGAAAACTTGTAAGTCCTACTAGACTCTCTGTTTAAAATTTATATTTTTTTTATAATGAGTAAAATTATTTCCTTCAAGTTGTTTTTTAAGTAGAACAAATTTCGATGGTTTCGTTCTTCCCCTTACACAGTTAATTTAAGCCATAACGCACAAAACAACCCACAGTAACTTTATGTTAAACAAGTTCGGATCGCGAATTCTTGAACCGACTGATTAAATCCTTTTAATCTTTCGTTACTTAGTAAGCACAATTTTGTTGTGCGATTTATTGTACGACTCTTAAAGCAGTTCATGATACAAATATATCGCTGTTGTTTTACGAGTAGGTTATTTTTTAATATTAATACTAATTAGGGTCCAATTATTTATGTTCTTATATGTTCCCTCGGGAATACTTAGTCCTTTTTTCTGGATGAAAGGTCCTTTCTGGTGTCCCAGACAACGTGTATGCAAAATTTCATGGTGATCGGTTCAGTAGTTTTTGCGTGAAAGGGAGACAGACAGACAGACAGAGTTACTTTCGCATTTATAATATTAAGTATGGATAATATTTTTTTAATAGGTCGCTCTTTTTACCTCCACTTTTGGGTACGCCGTGGTTCTGACAGGGAGCGTAGCGGGGCACCGAAGTCGTGTCATAATTTCGTTTTAACAAACAAATTCTTAACTTCAAAATTCAACGTCACCACAGTTTAGGGCTGGGTTAATATTTCCTTTATTTTTAATGCAAGAGTTGCCTAATGGATCCACTATGTGACCGGTCACTGGACAAAGCAAATTTTGATCTTTATCCCCTCGGTGGGAAGGACGAAATTCGAGTTTCGAGTTCACGTTTTATAGTTGTTCGGTAAAGTGAAGAAGTCATACCGCCCGTTGTCGTTGATGGGTTTTCAAATATTGACCGGTCATTATCTTTGGATGCGTGTCGCCGGCGTAGCCGAACGATAACGTACGATATGTCGCCTCCCCAAACCAAAACCCAGTTGTTTGTTTTTTTTTTACCGCCTCTGTTTGTATTTTTATACGGATATTAAAAGGTGCGTCCGTTTCATAATCAAAAATGGCGGTTGCGGTAAAATAAATATTGACTCAAGTCCGTGTCCAGCTTTTAATTGTTCGAAATTTGTACTACATTTCCAAAAGATTGGAAATATGTATTATTATTTTTTTCTTCGGGTACATTATTATATTCAAAAACATTCTATTTTTATTTCTAACTCGACTAAAATTATGTATGTAAGTATGAAGATGAAGTAAAATTATTACACAATGAAAATATTTTTCAGTTCAAATTAAAATCAAATGTATAATATGCATCTTAGAGAAGACCGTCATAAAATATTAGCGCTTTTGTTGATGTTGTAATTGAGAGTTTATTTTATGTAAAAATCATCTGAATGAATGACTACTACAGCATTATGTGCTGTTGTGTTTCGGTGAATGAGTAAGGGATGCCAGAGCCCATTAAATTTACCCCATCCCTCCCTTATCCCTTATCCTTAATACTTCTATGGTCGGCAGCGCACTTGTAGCACTTATGGCGTTGCTTGTGTTATAGGCGACGGTAGCCACCTACCATCAAGTGGACCGTCAGCCTGTCTAACGACCCTAACATTAAAAAAAAAACTAACTGCCACTACTTTCCAGATCCAAACCAATTTTGAGATTTGTTTCTTGAAGATAAGATGTTATATTTCTACTAATTTGAATTGTAATATTTCAAACAATTACGCCCCTTAATAAACGTACCTTCATCATTATTATTTCGTTTCCTTTGTCTTTCTATTTCTACATAATGTTGCCTTGATAATTATTATCAACAAAGCTAATAGTTCTAACTATAAACCACTTAACAGAAATAAAATATAATTACTCAATAAATCTGTAACACGAGCTCACATGTGTTGAGTGAAACGTTCAGGAGATATTAATTAACAGACAGACATGTGACATAACGATTCTCAGTGTATATTTCAACGCCCTAATTGGAAACAAATGTATGAAAGTTTTTCGTTGAGAAATTTTTACTTTCGAGTAAGTTTGTTTTGAGTGAAGTCAATTTATGAGGGAAAGGGTTAATTGTTGAGTCTAGATGATTTTATTTTTGTATACATTTCAAGATAGTCTCTCTGATGCACTCTGATATCAGTACTAATAATAAATCTGTAAGTGTATTGTATGTATGTATGCTCCTCCATAACTCGGATTTTCATGAAATTTGGTAGATAATTTTTTCGTGCTGGAAAATCCTTCGAATACTTTTTTCTAGACGTCATTTTGAATTCAATGAACCATCGCTCATATTTTTAAGAGCTTTATCACTATTTAACACGAATATGAGTTTGTTGACTAGCTCATAAGAAAATAATAACGTATTATTAAAATATAACATCTTACTAGCTGTTGCACGCGACTTCGTTCGCGTAACTTTATAAAATACTAGAGCTGTTGCCCGCGACTTCGTCCTCATTAAAAAAGATAAAAAGTCGCCTATCACGTGTCCCGTACATCTAAATGTTTATCTACCAAGTTTCAAAAAAAACAGTTAATTCGTTTACGAGTGATGAAGGAACATACGTATACATACATACAAACAGAAAAAAATTCTAAAAATCGTCAATTTAGTTTCAGTATCATTTATAGAGTCTATATACACGATATTTCTGAAAACAAACTCCATGACCGACCCCTACAGATTTATTATTAGTGTTAATATGATTGATAAGATAGGAAAAAAGAAACTTATCTCTCGTCGCAATCGCAATTACCCTATAAACTATTATAACATTATCTTTAATATGTTAATAAGGACGATTATCGAATATTTATTTAACGATATCATCAATTCGCCCGCCATGCGCACAGTTATTACACTCGCATTCTTAATGGGCAATATTAATAATATCTCACAAGTCTACGGAAATATTTTTAATTAACATTTTTAAATGAGCTCGTTTATACTATTAATCTTTTAACTTTTTCAAGCCGAGGCGAAACGTCAATAGCAATTAAACAATACTCATTTTTGCCAGCAGCTTTACCCCAGTGAAAGTTCAAGCTCAGCTTGAAAATATAAGGCACTAAGTTTTACATTTTTATGATTAAAATAATATTTAGTATAGTAAGTAAGGAATTAAATATGAAAAATGAGACAACCGAATAACGCCTGTCCACTTCTTTTGCCTGCGACTAGATTTTGCCTGCGATTTCGACCCTCTTTTTCTTAGGTAGGCTTTATTCAATATTCATTGCTCATATTATTTTTGTAAGGCGGTGATTTTTTTTATTTTATATTTTATATGATCCCTCGGGAACATTGCCTTTTTCTTGGATAAAAAGTACCTACCATATTATGTCTTCAAAGTTCGAGGCTTCTTCTGGGTGAATGCTGGCCAAGAGCACATCAAACCAGATGGGTTTAAAAAAAAAATCCTTTTCTGCATACCTGACAACACAAAATGTCATTACAATCGGTTTTGTATATAGTTAAGGCGTGAAATCGTAAAAAAAATAACTCGCATTTACATCAGATGTTGTTGATATGAAGATAAGAGATTGCAATGAAATTGCTTATTGAGACATAAAGTTGTGTATAGTATGTTGTAATGTGTACATTATCCCAACATTCCCAACATGTCTTTATTTCACAAGAGACAACTCGACAATGTTGCTTATCGATAGTCACGCGAGCCATTGCGAAAACTGGAAGGCTTGTAATAAAGGATAATAAAGTTGTAGTCCCATAAATTAGAACATCGGCACGCGAGCTATACGGTTAACGAGATACGTTTCCACTGGAATTGTGTTATAACGTAGCTCGGAGAATATTTAAGTATCTCCTTATACTTAGGGCCTCTTTCACCAACTACAAGTAAAGTGTTGATTAGTTCTTTTTAGAAATAATTTTATGTTTTATTAAATTATGCACTCGGTTTAGTGCATCCTTCGATAGGCGATTTTTTTTATTATCTTTTGACATTGGAAATGTCTTTTCGTTCGCTTCAGTATAGGCCCCGATTTCACGAAAAAGTGCGATCCCCTTATATCTCGGAGAGTTGTAATGATATGACATTCAAAAAGATCTCAAAAGTTCGTATTCGCAAGAGCTGTAAGGTGCAAAAAGAATTTTTCAAAAAAGTAAAAAAAAACGAAAAAGTTATAGCCGAAATAGTGAAAAAAATTGAATTATTTTTCCGATTTTTTTATTTTGGCGCTCGATATTTTAGAAACGAAGAATGATATAAAAAATTAAAAAAAAGCTCCTCTGGACAATTTAGTCTGCTACAATTTTAAGCCTAAAATAAAGACGATCGGGTTAAGGGTTTGCCCTGTAGCTTAACCTTTTTGAAAGAAGTCGACAAGTCAGAACAACACATTTTTTCGAATTAATGTTTGGGACTTTTACCGTACAACAAACAAATATCAGCTAAATTATTCCCGGTGACAGGTGACTTTAAAAGACGGTTAGCCTACTTAACATATGGTGAAAGAGACCCTTACTGAAATATATTTATTACGTTTAATTATTTGATTAGAAAATATAAAGGTTAATTAAGTGAAAGGTGATTATTACAATTTCCACTTTACCCAGAGTTACTGATAGTCACAAAATCTAGCTACCCCTGTTTTTTTTATTGTTTTATGATCTCTATTGAATAAAGAAATGGTACAGTCAGGTCCATTTGGCTCTTTATTTTTTACAAACTTTACCTCTTTATAATATTTTTTTAAACTAAAGTTCTGTTGATATAAATATGTATTATATTCAGCCTATGTCTTATTTTACATTAATTCACAGCTAAAACGACAATGACAATCGTTCCATATCGCTTACTCGCTCGTAATCTGCACTGTTTTATTTCGCATACAGAACTGGTTTGAGGCAAAAACAATGATGGCATTCATGACAGTTTTTATCACCTGCCGTCTACCGTCTCATATGTATTATTGCAATAACAATCCCGAGAAGCTTTGTGCAATGAATACTAAAACTCCAAGTTCATTTACGGAGCTCAGCTTTAAAGGCAGATTACAAAGAACTGCCGAGTTGAAGAAGTTGAGGAAGAAAAAACGTATTTAGTAAACTAGATGGTTGCGATGTGGTCGTTCTTCACGGGTGGTATGTTCACGATAATATATTCGTGTATCTTTTAACAAGTGCTTGGTATTATCAATTAACGAATAAACGAATTTGCAGCGCTAATGAATTGTTCATAATCGTCATTTCAACCATAGGGCGTCCACTGCTGGACAAAGGCCTACCTCATAGTTTTCCAATAGGACCAGTCAGAAACAGCCTGTATCCACGGTAGATTCGCGGTCCTTATAAGCTTGTCTGTCCACCTTGTGGGTAGACGTCCTACGCTGCGTTTATCGAGCGCTATCGCTATCGCTTATCGCTGCGCTTGCGCTTCCACTCGAGAACCTTCTGGCCCTAGAGGCCGTCGGCTCTCCGTACTATGTGTCCTGTCCACTGCCATTTCAAGTTACTGATCCGCTGGCTTATGTCGTTAACTTTCGTACGTTTACGAATATCCCCATTCCATTCGCTCTCGCTGTGTGACCCCGAACATAGCCCTCTCCTTAGCTCGTTGAACAACATTGAGCTTTCTTACGAGGCCCATAGTTAGAGACCACGTTTCAGCGCCATTTGTCACTGGAAAAGTGTCTTGTTGACTATGTTATTATATGCACGTTACACCTATCCCTACTAAATATCCCCACTGGCAAGGATATTTTTTCACATATCCCCACTGTTCGAAAATTAAAAATATATATATACAGTCGTATTGATAAACATATTAATAGTATATCAGAAGTTTACGGAAAATTATCAAAAGCAGAATTCGAAAGCAGGAAACCATGACAAACTTTCGATTTTAATGCACTAGGAGTTGTCCAGAACCAATTCCGTATAATCTCGTACCCTCTTCTAGTTCCATCTGCATGCGAAACTCGAGAACTAGTTTATGTGCACTCAATTAAAGCCAAGATATAACTTAGTTCGGCATCGTAAGAGGAATTTTAGATTAAAACGGAATGCAAATTACCTCTAATGCGATTATACCATTTACATATACATACTTTGATGTTGTTATAACAATTCCCAACTATTAACATAAGCAAATGCAAATACAGGTTGCAGAAACATCATAGTGTCTCAACGGCTAACATACACTTCTTGATTTGATAAGTTCCCATGTCTTTAACCGTATCATATTGTTGTTTGTGTTTGTGTTAACGGTAACCAGCTATCATCATTTATTATACTCAACTTGACAGTTTTTAATTAATATAAAAAAAATTGTTGCTTGCGTTTTAGGCGACGGTAGCCTACCATCAACTGTCTGCCTGGATACAGCCTCATGCACTATTATTCACGTGTAAAAACTAACAAATAAATAAGTGTGTAAGTTTCACTTGTCTTCAATCGTGACTCCATTGAACAAACGACCTTTGCTCTCAAAATGTCAAAACTTTAATTATTGTTCGTAACATCATAATCATTTGAATTATAATTACTCATTGAACAAGTATTATTACTTGGCCAGTTTACATTGACACCCGTAAAGGGGTTTGCTAACGTTACAATATTACACGCCCCATCCCACGTTGAGGTGCCCATTCAAATCGGTCATGTTCTACATAGATTATTACGTTACCCTGAATGTAAGACTAGTTTACTTGTCGGAGCCACCCGCTGAGCTCGATGTGAGGCGTCCGTACAGAACACCGCACAAGTATGTGATTTATCAAAATAGTTTCATAAGCCATTTCCGTCTGTAACCTCCATTGAATAGAGACATTTTTCGCATGAACGAATTCAGTGATATCGGTGATGTTATATTGGGTCGAATACCTCATACCGTTTCATTACAATACTTACATCGTTCATCATACTTTACATTACTACAATTTATTCAGTGAAGGCGAGTACTTTTATTTTGATTTTATACATGGTGTTACTCAAATTTCTCAATAAGAGTCGTGTTGAAATTCAGTTTTATTATCGACAACAATATTTCACACGTCGCCAAGACCTGTAAAGTGATACTCTACATTATTTATGTTACGACCAGCGGTTATGGATGTGTCTTTATTATAAAAGTGAGGCGTTATTAAACATTTTATAACTCCCTCGTTAACTTTTATCTTGTAATATGAACATTTTTGTCTAATTTATTTAATATGTGTACGTCCACCTCATCGCTAGGCAAACGATTTGTATTATTGTCGATATAGGTATATGTATATTATTAATTTATTTATATTTAAACATAAATCCTAAAGCAATACCAAAAATATTAGCATTACACATCGATGGCATTACAATAGCGACAACATTTTGAATTTTAGGATTAAATAGTTTAATCAATTGAACTCCCAATTGAACTAGTGAAAATGGACAGTAAAAAGATTATTATATCCTTAAGAATAATATTGTTTTATAAATTTGATAAAAAAAATCAAAATCATTTCTAAATCACTCCAATACTCAATCATAAACAACAGACGAGGCTAATAAATGAGGAAAAATTGATGCGTGTCTCTTTTTAAGCAAATTATATTGAAAAATCCAAAAAGTTATAAATTTTCATAACAAACATATAAAAATATATCTAAGTTCAGCTAAACGCGAATTATTGTAATAAAAAAATCTATTTTAACACAAGTAATCATTTCAAAATAGTGTTTATATTGAATTAAATAGATAAAGATTAAGCCTTTTGTTTGTAACAGCCTGTATACAATCAAATACTAGTTTAGAATAAAATGTGAACAATAAGTCTCCCTGTCGCACCTTTATTAACGTCTCGTAATGATTAATCGTTATTAATGCAGTCAGCTCATAAACGAACACCCGGACATTAATGTCTTGTAGCATTAGCTTTGATCACCTTACATGAATAATATATTTAACGATTGGTGACTTCTAATGAGGCCTTTGAAGCCTACTGAAGCGTTGCGACTGCTATATTGCTAAGTGTATTATATCCATAGTACATACAGAACAGTAAAACAAATACCTCTTAGTAGAGGTAAGGCACACTGCGTTTCACTGTCAATTGGGCAGCCAGTCTGATGAGACCTTATAGAATACCAACGTGAATAGCATATGTGCTGTTGTGTTTCAGTGAGTGAGTAAGGGATTCCAGAGCCCATTACCCTTCCTTATCCCTTATCCTTAAACCTTCTATGGGTCGGCAGCACGTGTCTTATATTACAGGCTTATCTTTCGACCTCTATATCTATACTAATATTATAAAGAGGAAAGATTTGATTGATGGTTTGTTTGTTTGTATAGAATAGGCTCCGAAACTACTGGACCGATTTGAAAAATTCTTTTAGCATTAGAAGCCGACATTAGCCGTGATGAACATAGGCTACTTTTTACTGCGGGAAAATGCTTCATTTCTACGGGAAATCTAAAATAAAAGTAAATACTAGCGGCTTGGCCCGGGAGATAGCGCCATCTATCCAAAATACGGTAAATGGCGTTTTATACTTTTCTACGCGGACGAAGTCGCGAGCACCAGCTAGTTTAAAATAAATGTAATGGTAATAATGATAATATACAAAAAAATATATATATAAATATGTATTGCTATGAGCGACTCCACTCGTGACTTTTCCATAAGACCATCATTATTGCGTGGATTTTAAAATTCTTTCCGGCCTGACATCTTAAGTATATACTTATTATTGTTCTGAACAGCATGTGGATGTGGATAAGGGATGTCTGTGTCCATTCTTATATCTTTACCTTGTTATGTATCCTTTATCCTCTCATTTGAACTGGTAAAGGATATACGAGTAATTCAACAAGGTAGCGCATTTGATTGTGAAAATATTTCGTCTGCTTCACTTCTTTCTTTCTTCCAAAGGACCCATTTAGTAGTTAAATAATATTAACTTTCTATGTCTTCATATTATCAATTTAATCTCTTCATTTCTTTTACATAGCTATGTAAACTGATAAATATATTTATATTCATCAAAACATTTCAATACAAAATACAATATCTTCTCAAAATCTTAAAACAACAGACTTCTATAAATTTTTCCTGTCAACTCTAAACCCATTGCATTCTCATTTTACTTTATTTTTTTTATAAAAATTGCCAGTATTAAATTCCATTAAAAAAACTTCCAACACACCTGTCATACAGTTTCTCATAAAAATTTTTTTTCTTTTTAAAGTTATTTCTGTTGCCTCGCTCTTTTGTGTAGAGAAACTATTGCTTAATATAGTCAAGATAAGAAGTCATGGAGTCACAGTAGAGGTACGTTCACACTACGCTAATGGAGCAAGTTACAACGCGCTCACTGGTTTAACTATCACTTATACGCTTAATGTTACAGCTTAAGTAATAGCATCATCTATTAATCTACTTGTATTACAAGAACTAATGCCTTCAAAACGTATGGCTTCGCTCCAACTATTTACATATTTGGTCACGCAATTTCTTTTTAAATTTTAATCACAACACAACCTGTTCCCTTAATTTCTTCATCAACGCTCCGGATGTCACTAATTATAAATATTTCTTTTATGTTTTTTATTGTCATTGAATTATTGTAACAAAATTTATATCGTGCCCGAATATTCATAAGAAACTTATATAACTACAAATAAATTATTCAAGTTCATGCATATTATTATATACAATATTTCATATGCACTTATTATAAACGTGAAAGTCTATCTGTTACTTTTTCTTTCCTTGAGTACTAAAGTGATTATCATGAAATTTAGCACATTGTCAGGGATTCAGTAAAGGACATAGGGTAGGGTGCCTTTTGTCCAGAAAAATAAACACTGTTCCAGATGGATCATCTAAAAATAAAAATTCAACTCCTGGCAAAAGTAGGTAAGTATATTAGCAACAAAGATGTTAGGCGTTATATTGCTTACTAGCTGGTGCCTGCGACTTCGTCCGCTTTGAAAAAGAAAAAAAATAGCCTATCCTGTGTACATCTAAATGTTTATCTACCAAGTTTCATGAAAATAAGTTAATTCGTTTAAGAGTTATGGAAGAACATACATACATACAATACGTACACGAGCTTATTAATTTCACGGAACAATCGACGAGCCGTATTAAACTTTAATGTTTTTTATGCAGATCACGTTAACAACTAACTATGAAATAAATAAGTAAACTTCATTTTTTAACAAAAAAAAGAACGCACAATGTAAAGGCTCACGAATATTTATTCTACCAACTGTATAATATTTCATTCATTTTTATACCTTTAACATAAAACCCAAAATATCGTTCAGATAAATGCGCAATCACGTTCGCTTCATACAAAGAGTAGAAGGATAAATAAAATAGACAAAATAGTGCCTGTCTTCATACAATGCTGTATGTGATTCTGGCGTTTTATTTGCATTATTACTAGTCATCTACTCTATTTCAGTGGACTTAATCCGAAGGATATGTTAATAAGGCTTGCTTCGCTCGTACGAATTTAGGAATGTAACGTCCCAGAAAATTGTGTTTTGTACTGGAGCGTATGAAAACTGCTCTTTATACATGTATGAGCTCGTAATTTGGAATTGTATTTAATGAAATTATTATAAATTTTTATTTGGGGAATATGTAAAACTTACTTTGTGACTATGTGAATAAAGTTACATATACTAGGTAATTTACTAATTTAGATATAAAAATAATTGCACAATTCGAACTAGATTTCTCTGAAAAGCTGAAGACTTCGCACAAAAGCTGTAACTTTGTACAAAGTGCTCTTAATTTTCCAAGAAATCATGCTCATGAATTGCATTTCGAGGAAATGTGCAACGAGCTTATATAAAGTAGTACACATAACGTTAAATTGAGGTGCGTTTATAAATTTTATTTTTGGCTTATATAGCTTGAAAAGAGATTCAAGAGTATTGCTAATAATCTTCATTGACATCTCAGCAGTAGGACGTCCACTACTGGAGATAGACTTCCCCCATAATTTTCCAATAGGACCGGTCAGAGGCGGAGTGGCACCCACCATCGACCCACGATCGTTATTAGGTCGTCAGTCCACTTTGTTGGTGGACGTCCTGCGATGAACTTATTGGTTCGTGACCTCCTTTTGAGAACCTTCTAGCAACAGCGGCCGTTGGTAACTTTCGTTTGTCTACGGATTTCCTCATTCCTAACTCCCTCTTGCAGAGTAACCCAGAGCATACCTTTCTCCATAGCTTTTTGAGATTTCTCTCGAGGCCCATAGTCAACTCTAAAGTTAGTTGCTAAAAATAAGTGTACAATAAGTTTTGTATTTAGTTTTTCAAAAAGTTTGAGTAACTTCGGCTTACTTTGATCCGTTTTAATTTAGTGTAATTGATTCGTTTCGTCTAAAAGTACATTTCAAATAGAGTAGTTGGCATACACACTTAATTCTTATGAAGTCTAGAGCGAGAAACTCCTGTTACAGAAAATTGTCATAAAATAAGAGCAAATGTTTCAGTGCTTCAATCAGAATGTCAGACAAGATCCTAACTTAATTATGTACACTCTAATCCTTTTGGATTAGTTCTTGGATTGGTCAGTAGAGTACTTGTATTAGGTCTCCTGTTGCTTGTGTTCTAATGCAACAATAGCAATCTCATCATCAGCTAGCCTGACACAATTTTATTGTGAAATAACGATATGTAATTGACCAAAAAAATGTAAATGAACAACAACCAATGAGTATATATTCATTGAACGTTTCCCTTTAAACTGGGAGATGTTTCTACTGTATTTTACACAGTTAATTAAGACGGTGATGAAAACATCACGAGAACTGGAAAGTCGTTGTGCGAACGGATGTAATAGCCGACTATTAGTTATGCGATAGATCGGTTAAAGTGAAGTAGAAATTGCTAGGGAAGAAGGTAGTGTATCAGTAATTTTGTATATATGCATATTTTTAGTATTTAGCATGCTACAATCATGACCATAAAACAGTGAGTTTTTAACTGGACTATAAACAGTCTTTTTAGTTTGCCCACCCTTATGATAGTTTTTTGAATTTGGCCGAGGCAGCTTTATTACTTACTTATTTTTAATGTAGATCTATCAAAAATATTTAGTTTTTCTAATTTTATTAATGATTTTTCTAAAAACTTTGACAAGAGAAAGCATAAGAAAATTTTCTTATGGTTTACACATTAAAATGTGTTAGTAGAAGCTGACACAGTGTTATCTATTATAGTATTAGCAATGTAATGCATAGGTGGTATACATAGTTTAAGAAAAACTTTGTAATTAATGCTTCCTTAGATTTTTAATTATTCTCAAAACACTAAAAATATTGCTAGCAAAATGCAATATCATGTAACTTCAAAAATCTTTGTAGCATCTCAACTATATGAGCATTATAGATAAAATCATTATCTAGACTACGGACAAGTTAAGCGTTTGAGATCACCATTCCATATATTAGCTAACAAATAATTTAATTAACTTTACCAAGTTATATTTAAATTTAAACATAAGCTTTCATGCTTAATTAATCGACCCAAAAAAAGAAATAAATTTGTAATGTAACAAATCAAATTTCAATATACCTTATAATTATTGTCAATTTATCATTCGAAACGGGAATTATCTATTTTAATCCGTAAGCATTGTCATAATACGATAAATTTGTAACGGCAAACGAGGATGTTTGCTGAATTTCCATAATTTCGCCATCAAGGTAGATTTGTTGTATTTTAATTTCGTTGAATGCTGTTGCCTCTAAAGTCATTTGCGTTCCGTTCACATCAATTTGTAATCGCAACATCACCAATCAAATAGAAATCGATTTCCCAATTATTGATCCCATTAACGCAGGTGTAAAATTGCTTTTTCATTCAATACTTAATATTTCTTCGTGTTATTTATTGTTAACATCAATTAACCCTTGTCCGTGTGTGGATTTACATATTAATACATTTCGAAGTCATAAATTAGGATCGTTTGAATGTAGATCGTTTTTTTTTGTCTACGCCACGACCACGAGGTGGAAATTTGAGTCCGTTTCGATTAATGGTTTTGACGTTGTATTTAACTGAGGCGCACAGGTATTTTTGTCTTCTCTGAGCAGTTTATAATATTTCATTAAGAAGGTCAGACACAAATTGTATCTCTAAATGAACTAGAAACATTAATTCGTTTTAAATCTTTCGTATCTCAGCCAAAGGACTTCCACTGCTGGACATAGGCATCCACCATAATTTTCAAATAGGCCGATAGGAGACAGAATGGATCCAGCGCCGACCTAGTTTATGCTCTAATAAAGGCATATTAGATCGTCTTTCCACCTTTTGTTTTAATTGTATTGTACAAACATACAAATCTTCTACCTTTTATTAACTAACAATTTATTTATTAACCCTTTATAATATTAGTATAGATATAGATAGAAAATACACAGAACTATACAATAGAGAATACGCAGGACATAGGACAACACAATATACAATTCATGGGACTATTCGACTTCAATGCTTATTGCAAATTCTAAAGAGCTTCACAACTCATATTCTCAGAAGAACTAGCCAATTTGCATAACGCCACAAATAGCTTGTAAATATTGTTATTATTCGTTAACAAGTCTATCTACTGTACACACAGCGACCGATCTCATCAAAGTATGTAATGAGCTCGGACGTGATGGAAGCAATTTTAAACCGGAATTTAATACAGTGTTTGAATTAATCTCCCATAATGACCATAAAAATGGAACAATAATTTAAAACTCAGTTTGTTTGTGCCTTATTTTCGGTCATGTAAATTGTTTACATTAGTTTTAAAGATTTGTGAGCACGATTAGAATAATTTCATTTTCTGCACATATTTCATACATAATTAAGTATATTGGATCCTGGTTACAATGTACCTATAAAAGCTGCCTTTTCGATAAAATAATGCTTTACTATACCAATTAAATACTTAATCTTAACAATATTTAATACTTCAATAAATATTTTGTGGCCTGATTCGGACTTGAGAAAAGAAAACACAATGCTGTTATAATATTTTATATCAATAATTTATCGAAAAATCCAATACTTGAGAGTCTCGTCAACAAAACTCGCTTAAAAAGGTCAATGAACGTAAATTTCAAAACAATATTACAAATAGCAAAAACAATTTATGTATAAATTAGTGGAGTTGTGCTTCTTAGTTTGTCAGTCCACGAGTAATATCAAGTTTAGTTAAACAATGTAACCGAAATCCAATTTCGAAGTTCGCATACCCAGATTTCGGCTTAGATCTGTTACGGATTTTACCAACTCCGTTTCCTAACTTCCAAACTATTCTATAACAAAAACCGCCAAACTCAACCATATTCGATTGAAACTGCTCACTAAAAATAACTGTTCGGGACAAAGCGTCCGACCAATGTCTTAATTCCGCGAAACCAAAACGAATGGTTAACAATTTGTCGGTCTTGTTGGCTTGATATCTAAATTAGTATGGGGACAGCTCTATTCTTTTTTTGTTCATGCAAACGTTGACGTTTCAATTAATGATGTGTAATTTCAGAGATCTGAATCGTTGACGACTCATTTCTTAGTGTAACCCGCGGTGCATGCGACGCCAGTTTCGTGTATTTTGTATTAAAGTACTGAAGGAGCGACGGTCCGACGGCGAGAGTTATTATTTTAATATTGCTACCGTTTTTAATTAACTTTTTTTCAATGAGAGCCGATGCTGTTGTTTTGGAGTAAAGTACTTCATGTTTAACTCGTTATCCGATCTACATTACATCGAATATATTAATAAATAACTTTGTGTTCAACTTGTGATTCTTGACAGCTTTTAAATTAACACATTACTTTTATAACTATTTATCGCTTTTGATTTGGTCGGTTTATTTCTTAATTTTTTTTTACACTCGATGGACCACACCTATATAATAAATTGATAACGTGATGTCATAAATGTCACTAATCGAGAATAATGTTATGTATTAATCATCATAAGTCTTCAATCATGGTATATTATTGTAAACGATTTTTCTAACTGTTAATATACATTTTTTATTATTTTTATTTTTTTATTAAATTCAAAATCATTAATGCAACACATCAGTTTAAGTTTTTATTTGTTATTGACTACAATTTTATGAACTTAAACCGCTTCCTGCGAAGTCTTTCAGTTATCACTTAGTTGAACTATTTCTATTAAACTCTATTTCGCTTTGATTTATATATCTATTTTTAATATTATATATCAGTCAGGAGGAATACTTGATAACAAATTTCTTTCTTTTGATAAAGTATTTTTTAAATTTAACTGCAAAACGAATTTCCTTTGGCTGGAATTGTTTGTCTCGCTACGACTGCATTTTTGCAAAACAACGCATTTTTATCAACAGGCAAACTAAAAGTATACTTTGTCAAAAAATTAATGCAAAATAATACAATTTAGTTGAGAACGTTCGGCGGCAATTGTAAAAACTCTCGACAATTCTAGCCAACTGAACGAACTGTATTTATTTTAGTGCTTCATTTAAATAAGACGGCGCTTTAAGTTCTTTTGTGACTTTGTTGGGATTCGTAAACAAATTAGCTTTCACGAAAAGGATATTTTATTTACTCGCCGAGAGCGACATTATCATATTATGACGGATATTCCGGCGACTCTAATTTGCCTCGCCTTCCTTTCACAGATGCTAACGGACAAATATTGAATAATATTGAAGCTAAAGTTCAAACTATTGAAATAAGGAGGCTAACGATTCTCATAATGATGGCAGAAATAAACGAGTAACGGTGATTTAGGAAGATAATCCCTCTAAACAGAAAGAATGTTTAAAAAAGTAATCGGTGAGAAAATGCCAACAAAAAGTGAACAATTCATCATAATAGTGCCAGGCAATTACTGTTAGAAGCGTTAATGACCGGCCTCTCCACTATTAATCTGTAGGGAACTTGTTTTGAACTTACAAGACTTATAGTGATTTTGATAATAATCTTGTTTTAATAATTACTCACTTCTTTTTCTTCCCTCAATCTTGATAACGTCTATTTGTAGGTTATTTTTTCCTGGTGTTGGACCTTAATTTGGTGGCTTGACAACTCTTTCTGGGATGTTTAATTCACGTGATTTTTCTTCGCCACTGTTATCTGACGATGAATCCGTCGCGAGTATTTCTAGGAAGTGTTTCTTTCTGTCTTGTTGGATAAATATTTTAAATCAACCACTTAATTTTTATTTAGTCATCACTGATTTGAAACTGTTTAATTGTAAACTATATTCTGTTAGTTTAAAACTTTGCAGTAGCTGTACTTGTAAAAATTAGTAAAAAAAATCTGGTGATTTTTTAAATAAATTACTGAATTAGTAAGAATTTTATGTTCTAAATCTATACGTGGTACATATTACAATACTGAAGAATTCCAATAAATCATACTTTGGAGCAATCAGTTCATTGTTTCTCAATCTATGTAAAATAATATGGGCTAAAAATCCCCATATTATTTTAAAATTTTTCATGTAATTTCTATTTTTCTTTAGAGCAAGTAAGAAACAAAAGGTTCAAAGTTCTTACTCACAGTTGAAGAAACCAAGAAATTCATTCACAAAATTTACATCTTCACTCGCATTGCGCAAGCTTATTTGAAAAGGCCTACCGTGCTTAGTTTGGTAATAAATATTAATCACCCACTAACTTATATTTAAATGTTACCTGCTACTGGATGAAAATTACGAATGCCCAAACGAATTTAATTCATAAAGAGTTCATTATCATATAACAGGGCTTGGCGTGGGTTGACGCGGGTGTTGGTTTTTTCTACCTTTTATTCCCTCCATTGTTACATGAAGTTTAATAAACTGAGTTGTAATTTTTATTAGTATTTTAACAGCGTTTTTATCTACTATATGTCCCACTTGGCTCAATCCGGCACACTGCTTGCCAAGCCAATGGCACAAATCAAATCACTATCAAAACACTGCTAGCATCTGCATTCGGTTTTTTAAAAACAGGGAGAAACTATTTTAACACCCGACCTAACCTAACGCAAAAACGGAGTGAGTATGTGTAGTGTATATATTATATATCCTTCTAAACGGATGTACCGATTTTGATCTTTTTTTTTGTTGTTTAATAATTGAATCGGGATTATTCTTATGGTTTAAGATCTTAAATAGTTTCTGGCTGTCCAATGTTTAACACGTATACCTCTCTATGTACGATGTCCATAATTCAAATTTCAACTTATTAAACGCACACCTTCGTGGTGTATAAATAAAATTAGCGGCCATTTTGTTTAAGCTCGTTACAGCTCGACGCACGCCACCGGCCCTCGTAATTATGATGTTAAGCTCAGAGGAACGTGTGTGTGCCAGCCCTAACGATGCGCGAATAAAACATGAGCGTGTGTGCGTGGATCGAGGGCCAATGCGTACACGCCGTCGGCGCCGTTGTGTTGTACATGTGTGTGTTAATAATTGGTTGTATCTTGTGTTGAAGTTTTATATGTGTTAGCGTATGTGTAAATGTGTTGGGTTTTGTCGGCGTTTTTAAGTTGTTCGCCGCTTGTCTAACAATAATTACTATATACCTTACACCCGCGGGCGCAACCGCCCCCCTCAGCTTTTATAGAGTTTTTTTTTTCTCAAATCGAATGTCTTAATCACGACGTTTGATAGCAACACGC
Organism: Synanthedon vespiformis; assembly: GCA_918317495.1. NCBI lineage: Eukaryota > Metazoa > Arthropoda > Insecta > Lepidoptera > Sesiidae > Synanthedon > Synanthedon vespiformis. Next base: position 1,880,674 of record OU906962.1, read on the forward strand.
CTGGTTTGTGTCCAAAAAAATGTTTCGCCTTCGTTGTTTAATGGTTTTATTGATCGTTATCGCTTTTCGATTACGCTTGCTTATAGAATTGTCTTTGAAATTGTATACTTATCTAAGGCTTCTTCATATGAGTGACCTCTTCAACGCTCAAGCTTTTATATCTCAATAAAGTTTTAACATTTATTATAACAACTTATTTCTATATGAACAGTCCTTTAAATAAAGCCGCAACCATGAGCAATAGGCCAGTTTAAACTAACTTTTAAACAAGAAAGGGAGAATATCTGATTCAACTGCTCGAAAATCTATTTTAGGCATTTTATATTAATAAGTACGCCCTTAATATAAAACTTGTGCTTTTTTTTAATTTATAAATTACCACAACATTTTATTTAAAAAAAATTCACATTCATTTTCTTAGTGTTAGTCAAAAATCATTCAGATGTTGTCCAATTTCAGTAACAAAATTAACACAACAGTTAATTTTTTTTAATCTAATTTTAATTCACAGTTAATTGTATAGGTACAATCTATGTAAAAAATATAATTATAGATTATAGGCCGCATTTTTACAGTTTATTTAAATTTTTAAGTATATTACTTTTTACTTTAAAATTTTCCAGAAGTCCTAAAATAGAGTAGGTAATAAATAACTAATTATATTTAAGACAAAGACATATTAGGCACACAGGGTAGGTACGTAGTGAATACAAATAATGACTGAATAAATCATAAAAAATACCCTGTCATCGCATCGTTTTGTTTCTGTTAACAGATTTAAATTTTAAAAATACTCATTAGGAGTTGCGGATACGGGTAAAAAAGGAAAGAAACAAGGGCTTTTACAAGACGGTGCACGGTTCGAATGACGTCTCAATCCACATTCATTTGCCTCAGCTCAAAACAAGTTATCCTACTAAACAAACGAGATTTAAATGTTGAGTAACGAACGCAAACACAATGAAATTGTTAACTAACAAAAGATAAATATTAAAGTGAAGTGTTCCTTCGTGGCCCCATGAGAACTGCGCGCGCCCTACACTCGCTCATTGCAAAGTCACGACTCGTCTTTATTCCCAACTTTACGTACCTAATTTAATTATCAAAGAGTATTAGTAACTAGCTGTTGCCTGCTAAAATGTTATATAGCCTAAAGCATTTCTCGATAAATGGACTATCCAAAACAAAAAGAATTTTTCAACTCGAACCAATAGTTTCTGAAATTAACGCGTTCAACCAAACGCCCGTCCCTGGACCCTAGCCAGGGCCCCTAGCCATGAGCACACCAATTCCAACGCTCTTACGAAGTTAGAGAACTATAGAAAATAAAGCCCGATGATTGGTCACAATTTTATGTGTGTTGCAAACCTTGATTGAAAACCTCTTTTGTTCTTTTTATATGTTATGTTTTTATAATAGTAAAATATATATGAAAGAAAATAAATGACTTCAGATTTTGACCTCGAACCAGCCGTTTGATTTACTCAATATTTTCAACAATGTGGGTGATACAACAACCAATCACCGGGCTTTATTTTCTGTCGTTTCGTCAATCTACAACGCTCGCATTTGCACTGGGTGCTCTTGGCTAAGGGCCCAGCCGCCCATACTCATTTCTCGCAGCAGTCAGCAATTGGCTTCACCTCTGAAGCACACCATAGCTTCTCTTCTGCGCCACAACCTACCGCAAAGTCGGAGGTCGCTTCTACCTGAATAACTCTGATAACCTCGGGCTCGTGTGATCGCTCACCTTTACGGCAACACTGGTGCTCTACCATCAACAGTATAAATCTGAACATACTAATTCTTGAGTAATAATTACCAAAAACACCTGCTGCAATAACTTTTCATTGGAAAATGAAATTATGAAATCATTACAGTGGCCAAAATATATACTTATATATTTTTGTACGGCACTTGCTTACTTTTATTATAGCTAAAAGGAAGTTGTTTTTTTGCTGCTCTCCAAGTTTACTTCAAGAGTGAAAAGACACAAATAATTTCAATTTCTCAGTGGAAACACTTTAAAGATGTCGACAAAATACGTGACAATTTTAGTTACGGTGCCAAAGTCAAGACAAGTCAATGTAATGTTTTTACTACAGTTTCTGTAAACAGTGAAATAAACCAATTACAACAAGAGAATTAATCGTTTTTATAAGTAGGTACACTATCGTTTGTATAATTGTTTCGGTGAATGAGTAAGGAATGCCAGAATCTTTGTGTTTTCCCTGATACGTGGTAGATGTACGTTAAGCATAATATTTTTTTGGATATTCGTTACGAATATACCACTATAAAATGTATACCAAAAATTCTTTAATCCTTTAGCTTTCGAGTGGTATAATTAAGTTTTGGATGCAGATGATAGCTTTTCTGTATTGCCTCCTACTATGGGAGCAAATTTAAAGACGCTTTCATATCAAAATAAAATGTAATATCTGTATGTAAGTACGTATTGTATGACTGATCTGTATATATATTTACGGTTTGCTAAAAATATCACAGTGCAACTTGTTATTTATTGTAAATTCAACGCGTGCATAATTACAAAAATCGAATGTGCGCTCGCGCAGGTTATAATCGTAACGAGTCGAGAATCGAGATATGCAATCCTGCACCCATAGCAAATGGACGTCTCAAATTAAGCCATCACGCGGCTCTACAAGGGGTCTTAATGCGTTTTACGGTTACGGCTACTTAAATAGAATATATACTCAATCGCCTCGCACATAAAGTCCACATTCAATCGATCCAGGGTGAATCTATTCGATTTTATAGCGGAAAAAATCGCGTCGTCATCCAGAGGCGAACCGTGACGAATCGCGATGGAGACGTCAATTTCTTCACTCGACAAAACCAACAAGTGAACAAAAACATGAACAAATAGTCCCTCAGTACGATCGAGACGGCTACCAACGATCGCTTCTATATTAAAAAATGTAAAAAATACAATATTCTTAGCTTGATGTATTGTATATTCAAATGTTTACATTATTCTTATTAAGAGTTTAAATATTTTTATATAGAATAAGCTTTTATTGTTTTAAGAAAGTATTAATATTTTATTACTTTTTTTAACTTTTTTTTAATTCAAAAATCCCACCCCCAAAAATCACTCCCATTATATCACAATAAATATGTGATAAAAATTATTAATAACCAGTTAATATTAAAAATTATTATTAACAAACATTTGTGTAATAAAATAGCCGCATAGTCCTACAAATGGAATGGTACGTTTTCCCAATCCCACGCTTGGAAGTTTTTTACGGCTGCTAACTCCTCTAGCTACCTCTATCGAGAATTTTCGCAGAAGAAAAAGGTGGACGTCTCGGCAAACCGAAGCCAATCACAGAGTTTCAGCCTGTTAGTAATCAGAAAAAAATTCAAGTGACAGGTGACAGGTACTGGACCATCAGTAGCTACTGTCCTAATAATATATATGGCCACCCACTGTAATTGTAAAACACTCTATAGAGTGCTAGAAATTTGTTAAAAGTCAAAATTCCAAGTCTCACCGGACCGCAATACAAGTGGACCATCAGTAGTTACTGTCCTAACAATATATGGCTACACTACACACTGTAATTGTAACACACTCTAGTGAGTGCTAGAAATTTGTTAAGAGTCAAAATTCCAAGTCTCACCGGACAGCAATACAAGTGGACCATCAGTAGCTACTGGCGTAATAATATATATGGCTACACTACACACTGCAATTGTAAAACACTCTATAGAGTGCTAGAAATTTGTTAAGAGTCAAAATTCCAAGTCTCACCGGACAGCAATACAAGTGGACCATCAGTAGCTACTGGCGTAATAATATATATGGCTACACTACACACTGTAATTGTAACACACTCTAGTGAGTGCTAGAAATTTGTTAAGAGTCAAAATTCCAAGTCTCACCGGACAGCAATACAAGTGGATCATCAGTAGCTACTGGCGTAATAATATATATGGCTACACTACACACTGTAATTGTAACACACTCTATAGAGTGCTAGAAATTTGTTAAAAGTCAAAATTCTAAGTCTCACCGGACAGCAATACAAGTGGACCATCAGTAGCTACTGTCCTAATAATATATATGGCTACACACTGTAATTGTAACACACTCTATAGAGTGCTAGAAATTTGTTAAAAGTCAAAATTCCAAGTCTCACCGGACAGCAATACAAGTGGACTATCAGTAGTTACTGTCCTAATAATATATGGCTACACTACACACTGTAATTGTAAAACACTCTATAGAGTGCTAGAAATTTGTTAAGAGTCAAAATTCCAAGTCTCACCGGACAGCATTACAAGTGGAGTAGTGTATGTTTGCGCGGGGAAGCAGACGGTTACCCGTAGGGATATATGGGATTCAGGGAGATTACATCTAGAGCCTACTCACATAAATTACAGGCATATTGTGGCGAGCTGGCGCGCCGCCACTCGCTTTGTCTATTTGTTTATAAATATATATATAAGTTCCCTTATTAAATTGCGTTATAATATTTAATAACATAAATAAAATCAGTCTTACTATTCAATAGTTTAATTTCACATTTATTTTCTTCTAAGAGGCATAGTTTCGTGATGATAGGAAAGGCCAAACTTTTTCCAATAATCATATGAAAAAATAATTTTTAAAATCAACAATACTTTTTTATTATATTACTATATATTTTAATGTTTCTTTAAGTATAAACTTATATTACCTATCCTTATAAATAATTATATGTATAGTGATATTCACTATCACTACAGTGGACCGTCAGATAGTCATAAAAAATAAAGTGCCTCACAATTTTTGCTTTTCCTTTCGAAAATCTCCCAACCACGGCCTTAATTGCTACTAATGTTTGAATCAGTCTGAAATTCTAAGAATATAATTTGACCTTACACTTACCATTAAGTAGACAGTCAGAATGTCATTCTGCTCTTCATTGTATAACAAACACATTCCTCAACTTTTGCTCAAGAAAATAAGTGACGAAAAAGCTGATCTTTCAGATTTATTTTAGACGTTTTTCTGTATATTCTTGTTCCGTTATTAGTATTTTTTAAAAGTTTAATGTAATAATTGTGTTCTGGTTATAATTTAAAACACTGTGCGCAAGTGTAGCGAGTTCTTTTCATAATATTAAAATTTACATATTCTAGTAACTGTATCACTACGAAAACTGGGACAATTTTTATCTTAAAATATAATGAAAATGTACATTGTAGTGACTGTGTATACAAAAAGCGGAATATTTTAAAACACACTTTCTGTGGTCTTTGTTTTAAATGCTTTGGTTAATAATTTCTTTAATTTCTTTAAAATGTACAACTTATTTTTTATATTATGTAAAGGTCGGCATTCGGCATGTCATTCATACGGCAGAAAACTGAAAACAAGTCAAGGTCACAATTTTTCAGGAAGTCAGTCCTATTTTTGATTCCCACACATTCACATTCATTAAATTGTGGAAAGCCAAACGTATCCAAGTTGTCATTGTCGAAACAAATGTCAAATTATAATAATGAGAATTTGGAATCCGACATTTTGTCCTTTCGCGAGAAGTCATAAATAAAGCCTATCTCTGAACAGTACAAGTCTCATGTTCGAGTCTTGTAAATAATTACAAATTAGCATTTGGAATACGAAAATTCACCGCTAACGATATTGATATAGTCTATAAAGCGGGCTTAAATCAAAAGTGGAAGCGTTTTCGTTCTTATTTTGATTTAAAACGAAATTTTAAACTAAATTGAGTCTAAGCGCCTGTTTCACCAACGTCAAGTAAAGTGTTGATTAGTTACTTTTAGAAATCATTTTCTGTTTTATTGAATTATTCACTCGGTTTAGTGCATCCATCGATAGCCGATTTTTTTTTATTATTTTCTATACAATGTTTAAATGACAGTTTGGCCTAACTGACGTTTGTGAAAGAGGCGCAGACTATTAGATTAGTTTAGTTAGCGCCTCTTTCACGAACGTCAATTAGGCCAAACTGTCATTTAAAATCACCGGTAACCGAGAATAATGGAGCTGATATACCTTTGTTTGTACGGTAAATGTCCCAAACATTGAAAAAAAATAATCAAAAAAAAATTCGCCTATCGAATGATGCAGTAAGCCGAATGCATAATTCAATAAAACAGAAAATGATTTCTAAAAGTAACTTATCAACACTTTACTTGTAGTTAGTGAAAGAGGCGCTTTACAAAGATTTTGGTCTAATGTAGTGTCAGTGATACAATTATACCGAACAAATTTATTACTTAAAAACGCCTTAAAAATAAATACTTAAAAAATGGTAAGGCAATATTTTGCTAAAATATTTCTTATCTGACTGTACACAACACAACACCTTTTGTTTTTTGGTTGCCAAATTATCAGAAAAAATATACTAAATATAAAAAGTGACTACTCGGACAAGTCAGTGTCCGAACCGGCAGTAAGCCAAACCTACCAAATTATTATAGTAATTAGTAATTCCATTTATAATTATCTACAAATTCAAACGGAAGTCTATTTAGTTTAGTGCTGTCAAAACAATTTGACCGCTATACTCATCGAAGACCGCAGAACATTTGATATTATAAATCATTAACGACTTTATATAGAAACATTATTGTACCACTATTATAATGTATACATTGAACTATGTAAATACGCTTTAGATATTACGCGGGAATCCAAAATGAGGCTTTATTAATATTAATGTGACGAGGTGGTTATAATTTGTTGTAACGTGTTTGCGATTGGTATGAGAATGTAGTCAACAGTTACTTAGCAAAGGAAAATTAATTTGACGCTAATTAAAGACAATTGTTATTTTAACTCATTGGGACTTAATCGCGTAATATATAGGAACTATATTATAATGATTATGTTTTATGTCGAAGGGACCATCGCATGGCAAGAGCTTGTTGTACAGTCAGAGTAAAAATGAGTTCGTCACCTGAAAGACTACATTTTCTTCCACCAAGGCAATTAAAAGAAACATCTAACAGTTGTCTGCTTGATCTTAAGTTTCAAAAGATAAGATTCTACGACTTGATAAAGAAATGAATTTGTAAACTGACGAAGGTTTTCGTAACCCGACTGTACTTACCTATTTCGCTGTTAAGACCAATATAAAGTAATTTCTTTATTAACTGGTTTTATTTGTTCTATTATGTACATCATTTTGTGCTACTGCGACAATGTTTTTTTAGGTTTTTTTTAAACTATCAAAATAGCAACGACCGCCATATTAATAAAAAAAACAACCTTCCAATGTTAAAGAGCCAGACATCACATAAATAAGTAGAAGTAGTTTATATTTACCGAAGCCATATTAGTGAAAAGTAATAAAATGCTATTATTAAATTCTTTTCCATTGAAATTTTATTTGATGCAATGCGAAAATTGAAATGAGCCAATGAATGTTTGTATACCTTTGTTTGTTGTATTCAAAATAAGAGTTATTTATTTTAAAGAGACGAGACTGTTCACAGAAACAAAGCCTTACTCGATTGAATATAAAAAATATGTTTTATTCATTTATGACACTGTCGGATGTAGGTATGTTTTCGCAGTCATCAACTGGGCTGCCAACATGGCGGCAGTAGCCACACCCTTACAGAAGACCACCATGAATTAATAGCACATTTAATTTTGTCCTATTGTGTTTGTTTCGGTGTGCGATAATTACCTATCTTCATATGATTCCTTTTCATCTGTACGGTCTAGTCGTCAGCGTATTTGTTTTAGCAACGGTTTGACTGTATAACAAAATATAAATATCCCAGTTTCGCCTACAAAACACAACTCTTTTGAAATAAATTTTCACGCTCCCCTTCCCCCCCCCCCCCCATAAATTAGGTTCAATTAATTGCCGCCGCTTCCTTTAACCGTTATCGCTAACAATACCTCTATTTAGCTTGCCTCATTATTGATGAATTCCGGCTTATATAACAACAACATAGTACGGAACCAATAAAGCATCAACTAATACACCTCGCTATCAGAATTTGCATTTCAAACGATTTCCCGCAGGACCGTAGGCTAATGTGCAGTGTGAGAGAGACAGATATTTGGCCATATTAGCCAACGTTTAGTTCGATGCCGACACATTTCATGGGTGACAGCGATTTATAAGTAAACTTGAAGAGAGTATGTCGATATATCGGAAGTAAGTAGGCACCTGTTATCTTTTGTTATGACGATAAAGTAAATAAAAAATCGATGATTTGATACGCCACAAAAGGGTATCAATTGCTATCAATAAGCCCCAAGACTTTCCCGAGATGTTTTTGAGGATAGATAATTATTTTAAAAATCAACTTAGTTAACCTTCCTTTTAGATGAGTTTCCATAATATTACACATTTAATTTTTAGGGCATACTTTTCTAAGTTGCGATATCAAAATTAAACAACAAAATAATGTATGTACAAGAGGCAATATCTTCTTGAGTACGTAATTAAATCCAAAATATAAGACTTTATGTTTCAAAATTGAGTGCATGCTCTGCTTCTTGTCTTTATATGTAATAACATCTAATATAGGTAATATAATTATAATAATAATATATATAATATTATTATAATAATATATATAATCTAATATAATTTATATGTAATGTGCTTGAATTTTTATTGTCTTGATTTAATTATTAGCATATAGCATATAGCTGTAGATACCAGTAATTGGCGCTCAGATGTAAACGTGTAATGTGTAACTTGTGTATATGACTTGGATGATCCTGTGTGCTGTTGATGTTTCAATGTAAAAAAAATAATTGTGTAACCCTTTTGGTAGTGTTATATCGCTAACATCTTGTGACTTGGACCACAAGCCGGAACAGCGACGCTCCAAGACAACGATAATTCATCAAGACGTGATAAGGAACAGTGTGACACGGGCGTGTGTATTATATTATATTACACCCACTATGCGTACAGTGTCGCTAAGTGCTGCAACTTGTGTGCGTGGGTGTACCTTTACTTGAAACCATACATGAAATAATTTAGTAGCAAAACACACTGTGTACACAGTGAAATAACAGCACATGTGCTGTTTTGTATTTTTGCTTGAGTAATCCGTTACGCAAGCAATACTACAAATATTTTGCTATATTTTAGCAAAACACACTGTGTACACAGTGAAATAACAGCACATGTGCTGTTTTGTATTTTTGCTTGAGTAATCCGTTACGCAAGCAACATTACAAATATTTTGCTATATTTTAGCAAAATACACTGTGTACACAGTGAAATAACAGCACATGTGCTGTTTTGTATTTTTGCTTGAGTAATCCGTTACGCAAGCAACGTTACAAATATTTTGCTATATTTTAGCAAAACACACTGTGTACACAGTGAAATAACAGCACATGTGCTGTTTTGTATTTTTGCTTGAGTAAACCGTTACTCAAGCAACAATACAAATATTTTGCTATATTTTTAACAATATTGGAGCCTATATTTTTAACAATAATACATTAATCATAAATAAATAAAAATATGTTATAATCATAAATTGGAATTCTAAAATCCTAAAGAATTCTAAAGAATCAAAAGTGTTCGTGAGCGTTAACAAAAGGTTTAAGCGGAATAAATTATAATATGTATTTGTATAAATGTATATACCTATATATTAAAATATTATGTAAGTATACTTATATTGATATGTCTGTACACTACAAATTTTAATTATTCTTGATTCTGTAAACTGAACATGGTGTGCGGTGAAACTCTAATGAGTTATGTTTACACCAATGTTAATTTAAATGTAAACATTACTGTATTAATTAATTAATATAAATTTAAAAAAATCACACTATATTATTTTGTACGAAATTTGCATAAAGCTTAAAACTTAAAATCTATACTTCTATTCTTAAAATTATTATATTTTAGTGTCCAATTTTGAAAATTATATGAAAATCATAGAAAACTACATTATCAGCGAGTAACATAAAGACTTTATTTTATAAACATTTAATCGCTAATAATATTTTGTCTCGACATAAATAATCTCAATGTTTACAATAAGATTTAAATCATATTAATGTATTTTGTGTTCTGTACCCACAACATTGTACGTTTATCTAAATCTATACTTAGATATACCTAGATTTTTTTATATTTTTAATTACATACGGCCAACAATCATTTTGAATTCTACTATACTTTTCTATGCCTACTTACAACGTGCAAATATGGGGTGGTAAAATATTAAATTAAAATTTACCATAAATAGGTATATTTTTAATTACATCCGGCTAACAATCATTTTGAATTCTACTATAATTTTCTATGCCTACTTACAACGTGCAAATATGGGGTGGTAAAATATTAAATTAAAATTTACCATAAATAGGTATATTTTTAATTACATCCGGCTAACAATCATTTTGAATTCTACTATAATTTTCTATGCCTACTTACAACGTGCAAATATGGGGTGGTAAAATATTAAATTAAAATTTACCATAAATAGGTATATTTTTAATTACATCCGGCTAACAATCATTTTGAATTCTACTATAATTTTCTATGCCTACTTACAACGTGCAAATATGGGGTGGTAAAATATTAAATTAAAATTTACCATAAGTATAGGTAAGTATAAGCTCATAATTTAACACAATTTCTTTAGAAATATTTATTCATTCTCACAGAAACAATGTATTTATTCATTAAAATAAATATAAAGGAGGTCTGTTAACAATTACGCACCGGAAACCTGGCTGGTTGGAGAGGCGATAATAATCTTAGCTTTTTAATTATCCAATAGACTCCGTCCGTGCTGTAATAATTTATATAAAAACGTCCAATCGCATTAGTTCCCGGCGACGTAGATGTCACTCGAGCCCAAGAATATTAATCAATTCGAATTATGATTCAAAAATGGTATTCGACTGTTAAATATTTTAAGTTCTTGCTTCACAATTACAATTCACAATTTTAACAGTTCAATAATTGTGATTGATATGTTCTTTTCGTTTTCTGAATAGATTGACGTCGGAGAAGCTTGAAAGAATTGGTTCTTTCGTGAATAAAAATTCGAAGATTATGAATGTCACAATTTTAGATATGTGAATTCCATATAACATTGCTATACTTGATGTAACTGTCGTTTAAAGCCACCGGTAACCGAGAATAATTGAGCTGATATACCTTTGTTTGTACGATAAACATCCCAAATATTGAATAGAAAATAATCATAAAAAATCGGCTATCGAATGATGCAGTAAAACGAGTGAATAATTCAATAAAACAGAAAATGATTTCTTAAAGTAACTAATCGACACTTTACTTGACGTTGGTGAAACAGGCGCTTAGTAACTAAATCAATCTTGTGATCTGATTCTATTTTTCCTTTTTGCTTTTGCTCCACATAATACCTCAAAGTGCCGAGTGCCATGAATGAAAGTGTCAGAATAATTATTTATAGGTAACCTATGTCCATCTGAATGAAAGTAACTGTCAAATTTTGAATTTTGAAAGAAAGACAAAAAACTGAATTGTCTTAACTAGATGTCCACCCAAGTCTAAACTACTTTTTTGACAAAATGTTTCCTGTCAAAAATAATCTCCATATGCGAACTTTCCCACAAGACTACAGCCAGGTCCAGACAGTACAATTTTTTTTTCCAAAAAAGATTATAAAATACTTAAAAAGCAAACCGGACATTGCGATTAAGTATCATATACATATTTATCTATTAGTTCTGTGGAACTATAACCATCATAAAATAAAATACAACCATCACCAGAATAAAATTAAGGCATATAAAACTATTATGTATTATCAATGATCATAAAATTGCGTAAATTGGTTTCGCTTTACAAAATTAAATAAATTACCTGTTCGTGAATTTTTTGATTTATAATTAATTTATTTGTAAATACACACTAAACTCTAGGTTACACTTTGGATATCACTTTAGTCTAACATGACCTTAAAATGTAGTAAAATTATATAAACTAGAGAGTACTTAGTTAAGTGTCAAAAGCCTTTCGAAGGGTAACGCTAACGCCTTTAATAGGTAAGTAAAAGTTTCTGCTCATACATCAAAGCAATACGTTCTTACGCGATGTATAATTTACAGCTGCTCAGGCGGATGCCTTCTCACAAATTATGATTCAAAATAACACATTTCTCTGGCCGACACGACTCTGACCATAATACGGGGAGACTCGAAATTAACCATAATTGCTTAATTCAGAACGCATGTGTTGTTTGCCCAGATCTCGATGCCGCAAAGGGTAATAGAGCGAGAGAGGAATAGGTGATACTGTGCGCGAGAAAGAGATAGAGATAGGTGGAGATCGGCTCCAAAGTTGCGTCTGCATCGATGAACACCTTCCAGGTAATGGGAAGAACGTGTGAAGGGAATAAAAGTGGAATCATTAGGGCCCTGTTTTTACCTCGATTCGTAATGATGGATACGGAAAAAAGGGCTTTGTCACTATAACGAGGATGAACATGATTTTCCGTAAGTGTACCCTGCCTACGCCAAAAGCAATTTTGTCTTTTGAAAATTGATTCTCTATTTGTTCATTGTTGTTACAGAAATCTTTGGAAGTAGGTAATGCTGAGGTAAAAATTTTTAGCATAAATAATCGAAGGTGGTTCGAAGAAAAATTTATTCAAAAAATTCATGATCCAAAAATTTGAATTAATTTATTGTCATTTTAAAGATCGAAAAACATTCAAAAGATTTTAAAGATTTTAAAGATCGAAAATTTTTTTTTTTTTTTTTTAAGGGTGTACTTGGAAAAGTGCATCCTTATAAGATTACAATCTAGTCTTAAGACTAATGAGTAATTTTAATATAACCTAAACTACTAACTGTAATATTTACTAAGAATAATGTCCATTAACACGATTCTTATTGTCTCTATTAAGGGGTGAACAGTTTGTTATTGTGTTCTTTACAAGTAACTACATATCGCTAGCTTGTCACTGCACTAATTCAAAAGACACTTTGTTATTGTGATCTTTGTGAATATCACTGTTTTAACACTACACTAGTTCAAAAGGTTTTGTCCTTTTCAAACGTCTAACTATATTTGTGATATCGAGAAGCTGAATAGCTTCGACATTCACATGATGATGAAGTCTTTTTTGGCTGCATATTTCTGGATGACTGTAATCACGGGGTCTATCTTGAGATCCCTATGAAGGTCGTCGTTGCGGATATACCAGTGTGCATTTACAATGCATCTTAGTACTTTATTCTGAAATCGTTGGATCATCAGAATGTTGCTATGTTTGGTACATTCACAAATGTATAACTAAAATAACGATAATTTTTTATATAAATCTTTCATAATGAGTCTAGCAACTTGCTTATCCTTTAGAATAAATGAATTAAGTATTTACTGTCTTTTTTCCTTTCAGAAATAAATATGTTAATTTACTCGTAGTTTGATTACTGAGTCTAAAGATTATGCTAGATATAATCGATGGACATTTCAGTTAAGTACTATCACAATCATCTTTTTCATTTTCTGAGCCTACACACGTCTTATTTAGTTGAGTTGACCAACAGAGAATGCCCTGGGGCTGTAAGACCTTCCTCTGTAATTTGCAGAAAATACCAAATAAATAAATAAATGCCAAGTGTTGGAAGCAAAAGTGTTTTTTAAATAATAACTGTATGTACCTGTGACACAGTTTCAGAAAAAAAAAAAATCGTTTTTAAAATTAATTATTTTCTTGTTTCAGATGCAGGTGTTGTAAGCGGAATTGATGTAAATAAAATAAGAGGTGAGTGCGTCATGTTTTAGTTTAAATTTTTAATTTTAGAAAAACAAAAGTTACGCTAACATTATAGATAAATATGTAAGAATAAGTAAAAATATTTGTTAATATGAATATGAAAAGGGTACAGTCAACATGAAAACATTTTAATAAACAAAATAGCATAAATATGAATTGAAACAAAAAAAATAGGAAGGCAATATTTTTTTTATGTATACAAATAATTGCTCCGCATACATTTCATAACAGTCAATTTGAATATCAAAGTGAAAAACGTATTCTAACAAGTTTTTTTTTTTTGCAAAAATATTTTCTATAAAAGCTATCTCCACTATTAAGTCGAAATAAATTGCTGAAACACTATAACAAACGAATCAAATATTTGATTTCAAATTCTCATATTGCTAACCGAATAGATCACATAACATCCCAGTAAATAACTAAGTCAACAAAACTTGATGTCAGCCTATCTTCCTACGCTACACATTTTTTATTTCGAATTAAGTTGTTTACAAGTCGATCAACTCCTCAACAAAGTTTATACAGTAACTACTGGTCACCTATATGTTAAGGGAATATATTCTCTCACTAAGAGTCGTTAGAACAATGTTGTAAGAAGTAATAAATACAAGGATTTGGGAATGATCGCTTGACATGATAACGACTGTTGTAAACAAGCTCCGGAGTGATGTACAATCAAAGTTTCCCCGGGAATATTTCTCTCCAAATTTCGGTAGCGAACAGAAGCAGGCGGAAATTGCGCGCCTCAGGCAACAGCCATTATACTCTTTTATATTAACTTTATAGCTTATTTCGCTTAGAATGTTTATAAAAATGTCATCGTGCGCACTTGGCGTTTATTGAATGCGCCTAAAGCTTTGTCAGAAGAATTTAAAACTTAAACAGGTTTCGCCAAATGAATCCACAGAAATGTGTTGAAGAATTTCAATATACTTAACGACAGGAACATCTAAATCAATGTCGCGTTAGCAAATTAAGAACTTGTCAGAGTTGTCAGCTCCGAGAAGCACGGATCCGATGCGCCAAAAAAATTTAAGAAAAACCAATTCATTTTCAAGCAAGTGTGTACAAAGAGGAATTGGAGAATCCACAGTTTGAAAATGGAACGCCTTTATTAACTGCCAGTCCGACATGTTAAAACAGATGTTCCACCTTCGCGCTTGACGGATGGGTCAGGCGAGGTCGGCCGCCATCTTGCGAGATTCCCGCCAATCGGTGCGTCCCTGGGGTGCCTGTCAACGAAACAAGCGAAACAATTACCAGGCTCCCGACTTTGTAAACAGCAGGTTAAAACAGAAAATGTAATTAGAGAAGAATTCTGTTAAATAAGCTCTTAGTTAGAATAACTGAAATTGTAAACCAAGATCTTAACATGCATAGGAATTCACACGTCAAATAAAAATCATCAAAAAAAGAGCAAGTATAAGATATGTTGGCGTCGAACAAACAAGTCATTATTTCGAAGGTAGTAATTATGCTAGCGGATCAAGCTTCCAATCATTTTTAAAATGCACCTGTTATAGACCCCGGGTCTCTCGAGTCAGTCTCTTTTATAAATTTAATGAAGACGTTTTAAATCCAGCAGGTGTCCGTGACTCCTTGATCCCAAATCGGCTTATTATGTTGTTTAATTCATTATGCGCTTTGTTTCCTTCATCTTTTTTAGTCCTGCAAAATAACTTTATTGTCTCTTTTACGATTTATTGCGGTATAAAGGTGCATTATAAATCGTGCGAGTCCACTTTAACATATGTAGATAATTAAGTCGTAAAGTTTTAAACAGCGTTTTTTGTAACTATCGCGGTTAAATGAAGTCGACTAAATGTAAGGCTTTGTTCACGTTTTTATTTACTCTAAACAATAGCCGCAAATGAAGCGTGGAGCGCAGTTTTGTTCACTTGAAAAAGAGCAAATGGAACCACACGTAAGAGTCGCAATGGTATCTTGATCTATTTTTTCGTGAGATAACTTTTGAGCTGCGATGGCTCTGACAACTCGAGGAACATCGTTTTGCGTTTTGAGTTTCGTATACTCATTGACGTTTTCCACATTCCAATATCTCGGCGTACAAAAGTCAATCCAAAAGTTTTGCGTCCTTCTGATTTGTACTCAATGCTGATTATAATAAGTCTCAAATTCAATTGTTGCCTAGTTTTCATTTGTGCCGTATCGGTAAAGACAACTCGAGCTCCTTTAAGATAATACATGAGATTTGGTTTGAAGTTCCCGTCGATTTGAACACGGCACTGTCGGCTTTATTTACGGACGATTAAAGCCCGACATCGGTTGAATTGTTCGCGCTTTGATCGGTTTCTCGAGGCTTGAAATAAAAGTTATTGGATGATCTTTGATTAGATGATTATCGAACCGGAGTTGCGTTGGGTCGTGGCTCTTGTACGAACATTTTATATGGTAATTGAAATGTAATATAAGCATTCGCTTTCGAGGCGTTCGTTATCAGTGGTTTATGATGATCAGTATCTGTAACACGAGTATCTTGGCAAGCGTGAATTGTACACGATCTTTATATGACTGTAAAGATTCGAGCAATCGTGAATAATTATTCAAACATTGATATCGATTACATGAATTTTAATAAGCTAATTCTACACCTAAAGTTCGCCTCGGACGATCTCTTCAAAGTTATCACTGCCATATAAAGCTTTACAAATAGGCGTGGGCCGCGGGCTATGGAGGAAAAAAATTACAAAGGCCTATGGCACAGCAGATGCGCCCAGAGACTGCACAATTAATTTTATACTATAAACTAACGTCTATATCTGAAGGAAGTCATTTCTCCGAAGATGTGACGTGTTATAAATTTTTGTGTGAATGGCTTTTGTTGGGGACGTGTTTCGGCCACCATATGCTGTCATGTTTCGTTTAATTTGTTAGGTACGGTGTGTAGGCTATTGTTGAATCTACATTTGAGACTATTTTTCTTTCTTTTTTTTTTGTAAAATAACAAAGAATGTATCATTTGTATTAGCATCTCACTTAGTCATGAGTAAAATTTGATTATCGAATTTACCACTTGCCAATCTCTCCCGTTATTGTAAGAAGTTATTATAGTTAATAAAAAACAAACTATAGACAAAACTTAACAAAAATAATTTAAAATTATTATGTACAGTCAAAATCTATGAACAAAAATTTACAATACCAAAATACCAAGTATTGTATTGTAACATTTAATATCAAAATAATATATGAATAGAAAACCACTATTTAGTCAGTCCCTTACAAATTTGTATTTCAATTGACATTAATTGAAACAGTCGTGGGGAAAAAATCTGTAACACATCAAGTGATTTCTTTACATAATTTTTTGTTTAAGACTTTTTGCAAAATCATTATATTGCGGCCACCTCGCATCGGGCCTTTTGTCGACGAATTCATTTTGTTGACCCATTTGAACTGTTGAATGAAAAAAAAATCTTTTGTTAAATATAGACGTGGGGGTAAATATGGCCATCTGTCGTTTACTTTCTGTTTGTTTGTCAATGTACGGTAATGACATTTTCGTGTTAAAATTATAATATTGTACCGAGAGCCTGTTCGTGAATATTTAATCCGCCATTGTGCAAAATAGGGTAAAATTTGACATTTATTTTTAATTAGTAATATATTTTTATAATAATATATTAATAATAATAAAGTCGAATTTTTTTATATATATAGCTTTTGCCTTTGACTTCGTCCGCTTCAATCCGAAACAGTCCTTTTTTTCTTTTTTTATATCAAAGTCGACATAAAAAGAAAAGGGGTGACGATTCACTTGACGGTAGGTGGCTACCGTCGCCTATATAACAAAAGCAATGCTACAGGTGTTGCAAATGCGCTGCGACCATTTTTTTTTTAATTTACCGTAGTCTTCTGTAAGGCTTCTGGCCACCCCCTTTCAGCATGAAAGGGTTTCTGTACCCAAAATTTAAAAATTTCATGATGATCGGTTAAGCAATTAAGGCGTGAAAACGTAAGAAATATACAAACTCACTTTCGCATTTATAATACACTAGCTGGTGCTCGCGACTTTGTCCGCGCTTTTATTTTAGATTTCCCGTAGTAATGAAGCGTAGGGAAAATTCCGGCGGTATTTTCCCTAAAAGTATTCTATGTTCATAACGGATAATGTCGGCTTCTAATGGTAAAAGAATTTTTCAAATCGGTCCAGTAGTTTCTGAGCCTATTCTATACAAACAAACAAACAATCAAATCTTTCCTCTTTATAATATTAGTATAGATTATACAAAATATTCATATTATGTACTATCATTGTCTATCTATACTAATGTTATAAAGAGAGAGAGAGAGATTTGTATGTTTGTAATGTAATGAATAAACTCAAAAAATATTACTGGGCCGATTTTAAAAATACTTTCAGGGCTATATTTCAAGACATAGGAGTAACATAGGCTATATTTTATAAATTTATGTGGAAGAAGTCGCGTGCAACAGCTAGTGTATTATAATTCACTTCACTTAAACACAATATTTTCTATTATTTCACATGAACGAAATGTAGTTATAAAATATAATTATGGGTCATTTAGATCATATGGCGTCAAAATTCAATTCCAATGGCGCCTAACATGTGGCGTCAATATAAACATTAAAATAGGTTTTACGATGACACTCCAAAAACAAACAGTCATTTTTTTCACCCTCTCGAGAAGATCGTAAAGATCTATTTGTTTACTGCCACTTGTTCCGATGACGGTACAAAATGGCCACAAAACGTTTTCAGCAACGCGTGGGTTTATTGTTCCTTTTTTTGCTGACGCTCCAGAGGTCTTTTGAGAGTTTAACAAAGATTACTGTCATCGTTAGAAGCATATTGATAAATTACTTGTGTCTTATGAGATTATAACTATTTATAATACAAGGGCGCTACCGATTTTCTTAATGAAACTTATATCCACTTGAAAAATTAGGGTCGATTTTAAAGTAGTTAATAGGGATAGTAAAAAATCAATCAATTTTTTTAAACAGTTATTGACAAAATACATGAACGAATAAGTTGTCTGAAATAAAGTAGTTTATCTATATCTAAACTTATGAAACCGTTTATCCTGACTGCAAAAAACGCAAAGCCAAAAGTCTAGAATGCTAAAATTTAAAACATAGGTTTATTTTATAACGTAGCATTTTCTAAGAAAGGATTTTTAAAAATTGCAACTCTAGGTAATTTCAATTACACAGTAATTTTAAGCTGGCGATCGATAGTATTATTATAAAATCAATTGGAATATCTAATACTAGCTGATGCTCGCGACTTCGTCCGCTTAGAAAAGTATAAAACGCCATCAACCGTATTTTGGATAGATGGCGCTATCTCCCGGGCCAAGCTGCTAGTATGTACTTTTATTTTAGATTTCCCATAGGAATGAAGCATTTTCCCGCGGTAAAAAGTATCCTATGTTCATCACGGATAATGTCGGCTTCTAATGGTAAAAGAATTTTTCAAATCGATCCAGTAGTTTCGGAGCCTATTCTATACAAACAAACAAACAATCAAATCTTTCCTCTTTATAATATTAGTAAGTATAGATATGAAATTCTCGTGTCACAGTGTTAGTTGCCATACTCCTTCCAAGCAAACGTCTTAACCGATTTTGATGAAATTTTATATGTACACTTGGTAGGTTCAGACCTACCAAGTTTTTAGGTTTTTATCTATTATAGCTATAGCAGCTAGTTTTCAATAAAAATACAATCAACTTTTGAGAGAATTTACCTAAATCTTTAGAACCTTAACCTGTTGCTGTAAAAGTATTATGCCTATTGAATGTTTCATTTAAAAGCCTTTACGCAAAATAAATCCATTATAGTGGGATCATGTTAATTACTTATAAATAAAATTATAAATGTCAGCAAAATATTTTTTACAAAGCATTCACTGGCTTGACGGAAACAAATTATACTTTTTTTCTGCATCGAGAACAGAGCTATTGAATCCCAAGCGTCTCCCCTGTTTTTCATTGCGTTTCGTCAGTTCGCTTGCCTCTACTACATCAACACTGCAAGCAAAGCAAGTTAAAGTTAGTTCGACTACAGATGCGTGAGCGCATGCACGCTGACCGATCTCGCTCTTTAAATATCGATCATAGTCGTTGGCCTTTTTATTTTTATATTTTCAAAATTATAAGTGTGTTTGACGATTTTTAGTGAAGTGATTTTTGTGTTATTTTGTGCATATTTAAAAAAAATACATGAAAAATATCTTCACCACCAACGGAAGTCTATGGAACAGTGAAAAATTAAGGTAAAAATTATACGCCGACTTCCGAGAAACTGTTTTCTAAGGGCCCACTTGAAATGTAATGTTTAATTTTAAGTTACTTCGTCTCTATGCCCACTTAGTGTCATAAAAATCTAACAATAGAAATAAAAATACTCGAGTCGCCTACAATAGAGTATAGTATCCCGCTGTTTGTCCACTTGTAAATTCTGTGATGTCTATCTTTTATTGTTTCTTTATTTACATGCGTATTATAATGCTCAATTTGTAATTATATAGCTATACTTTTTAATGATGCTATTATGCCTTACATTTCATCTTATATCTCACCGACCCGCTCCCGGCTTCGCACGGGTGCAATTTTTTTCTGTAAACTATATAAAAAATCTTCCTCCGTCATTCCATTAGTGGAAATTGCATGAAAATCCGTTCAGTGGTTTTTGAGATCATAGCGAACATAGGTACGTACAGAAAGAAAGACTTTGTTTACATGTAAGGTTCACGAACCTATTTAATGTAAAACTATTTAATGTAACCTCATTTACCTATGTTATTTAGATAACCCTAATATGACACCTGCCTGACCTCCTTTTTTCTGAATCATACAAAATTAGTTAAAAATTATTCCCGGCCGCCGCAAAATACTTCACTAGAGCAAATCTCAGGACATTGTCATTGGTCATAATTATTGTATGTTGATTAACTTATGAGTCATTGTTTTAACCTAATTTTAGCCTATCTATACCTATTTTAGAAACTTAAACTAAAACTATAAAGCCTGCTGTCCAAAAACCATAAGATAACTTTGCATAAACATTAAGCCCTAAAAGTATTTTAATATTTTTTATGAATTATCCTTTGGGGCTAGTAAAAAGTGAAACACAACACAAAATGGACCTAGAAAAAGAAAGTACAACCTTTCTAAATACTTCTCTCACCCACTGCTTCTAGTATTTTAATCAAAATATCCTGATATTGCATTTTTGTTATTAATTATATTCGCTTATTACATTCAAGGAAACTGTAATGTAATTGACGAAAGGTAAAGGTAGGGCTTAAATAATTTATAATTCTACTATAAAATTGCCCATTACGTCGAACTCCAATAACAAGTTAATAAAGCAATAAAGAATCTTAATATCTTAACTGTCATTAATTCTACATTAATCTGCATAAAACAACTCCGAACACATTACGGGCATTTTTATTGCACATAGAAGGCTCGCTAAAGTTAACTCTACACCTTAATTAAGTTGGCTTGTTGTGATAGCAATCTCATTAACTACCTTTGTGAATATAAAACGACTTTATACCTACCTATCTTATTTAAATAGATCATCAACACCTCTATTTTTTACTATAAACTCATCCATGCGTTTACTCTACACTAATTTAGTTCATCAATCATCTTAAGAAACGCAATTTCTTGAACCATATGCTGGGTCCTTAAAATTTCTACCTGGGTTTTACACAAAAAAGTGACAATAAGTCCAACATGCCAGTAAAATAGTAAGACATCTCAATTTATGAAGTCGTCTTACAATCGCATGTTACGGATCTATAAACACAAATCGTTATTCCTGGAATACTTCTGATATCGGTGACAGAAGTTTGGAACTCAATTACTTTATGTCTTCGCCTGTAGCTTTTGATGCTACCGAAACTATTTGAATTCAATACGGAGGATTATATCCTGATAATAAGTTTTGGGGACATTAAGGTTTGTAGATAGAATTACTTGGTAGATTCCTATCAGGCCGCGGCTCATTGGCGACCGTACCCCGTGTCTCCATCCAACATTCTTGCATGTCCAATAAGGTTATATTTCACTAAGTGACGGGATCAGATAAACTATCTAGATATAGTCTTTAAAGGCAACAAACTTGACAACTCATTCCATACTAAATTTCCGAGTTCACAAAGTGTGAACAGTTAAAGATAAATTATGCAGTGAAGGCAATTTTTGTGGGATCAACCAGCCACCCCAAAAATTGTAACTTCTAAGAAATTATAGATGTTTATCGGATTTTGGCTTTGAGTTTCGGCACCGCTAACGAAGCTCGGTTTGATACCTGTTTTGTTTTTTTGTCTCCTCCACAACGTCAGTGGCGAGCACCCACACGCCTTTATGATGTGTGAGAGAGATAGTTGATTATCGATGGCCACCGATGGCTGTCAACAGAAATTTCGGCGCCGAAATAAATTTTCCAATTGTCAACGTACAATTTTTTGTCCCGGTAAAGCAATAAGATTTTACGTGCGGTTTAATGTCAGCAAACGAAATGTTCATTAAATGAGACTGTTCCGCCAGTTTATGTATCGATTGATCTTTATTACTTATGAGATGCGATGACAGATACAGTCATGGTAAGGTCCAAGTTACATCCAGTTTTTAAACGACAGACGGGTGCCCGTCAGATTGAAATATTTGTTAATTTTTTTACTCCGTTATCAGAGTGTTACGGCCACGTACGAACCACTCTTTAAAAGAAATATAAACATCAAAAAACAACTCGGTGAAAAATGGTATCTCTATAATCCGACTCCCAACCGTTGTTAAGTGTTCCCTCGCATATGTCGTACGAGTTAACGCTCTTTTGTAAACCGTATCAAAATTAAGATAATGTATAATGTTCGTCCAAATTTCTACTTTATTATTAACTTGGTCCTTCTTGCACCAGCTGTCGCGTTATATTTTTTTCCATAGCCGAGTGGGCAGTGACCGGCCGTTATAGATTGGTGCGGTCCCATAAAGGTGAGCAGGTAATGAGCTTCGAAATTGGTAATAACTATATAAAGTTCATAACGCGTACCCGTTTTCTAATGTTATAATTCTCGTTATGACTTAATATATCCATATGGATACTTATCCTCCAGTATGGTTTGTAGGTTTTTTTGATAAAATCGTATTATCATGAACAGAATCTCTCTGACTGAAACACTATTGTACCTGAATAATATTTTTAAGGGATTACATAGTCGGTAATTAAATTTTACTGATACCACTAGCAACAATCTGAAGTATCTTCCATGTTTGTTTATTAATATGTCCGGTTCGTACAATATGCCTATCGATTTTTCACACTTGAATATAATATTCTCATATCAAACAACATGGCATCGTTCATACTCTTCACATCATACTTCCTGCTAACAGTTTTTATTAAGTCTAAAATAAGTATGATTCACAGCTATATGCTGAACCTATAAATAAATAGTTTCTATTCTGAATAGCATCATTAGTTATTCAATTTCCCATGCAGATTAAATTCTTTACTTTATTCCAAATATCGTAGTTATTATCAGAGTTATTTAATTTTAAAATGACAGATGTTACATCGGAAATATCCTTGTTTGTTTCGATTCATTATTTTACTGTCCGATTCCCCCAAAATACGTTTGAAAGTGTCGTACGTACCACATTGGATTTCATTTGTTTAATTGTGCAGCCAAATATTTGTCCCGATTCTGTCGATGTCGTTAGTACTGTCAATACTATGCATCGGGGCAACATGACGTTTTGGCGTGTCGCAGTTGGATTTTGGAGCTTACAGTGTACAGTTTTTGAATTGAAATCTAGTTTTGTGGAATTATAATAGGAATAAGCGTCGATAAAGCACGACTGCTCAATTGGCAAGTTGTAATCAATTTGAACTAGAACATAGCGATGTTTGCTAATTTCGATTGTCACACAAAATACAAGCTGGTAACATTCCAGTGTTGTGTATCAAGCACTTTATTGTTTACAAAGAAATTAATCATATATTGGACAATTTCGATGAAATGTTAGTTTTATTTATACAAGTAGAAAGTTTTATTAAAATGCAACTGGCATTTTTGCTTTTATTCATAGAGTAAAAGTTATATTTATATCGTCAAATTGTTTTATATACAAATTGAATTTCTGGTCATTATATTTTTAATTTTCAGCTTTTCTCAGAATTTAGTTCCTACTTTTTTTTTCTAAAAAAACGTCCTTCTCGCAATACGCGTGTATGCAAAATTTCGTGATTATCAGTTGATGACTCGATCTTGCATTAATTGTAATATTAATTGCGAACCGTTCCAGTTCGTACGGATGCGATTTTCCTGCAAATTATACTTATTATCACATAATAATATACTAACTTTCCTCGTTTATTGTTCTTTCCATTAATGAAAACCGCATGTCCATCATTGACTAAATCATCCGTTGGGTCGTTTTGAAGAAGTTAGCCAGCGGAGAAACGGACAGTTTTTATAATTATAGATTTCTAGATAATACAGTAACTCTAATTTTACTGAGTTGCAGATTTATATTGTCAGCAAGTATAAGTAGCTCATGGAGACAAAATATGTATTCTTAAATAACTACGACATCTTCAAAATCAGTTTCATGTTGAACTTGTAAAACATTGATGGCAAAGTATCTAAGTACATGATATGTTTAGTTTGTGCCTCTAATTTATGCCGGCCATATTTCGTTTCACTAATAAATGTCGATTTCAATTTATTGATCAATTGTTGAATACAACTCCGATCGCGTGGAAATATATAAGTAGTAACAATTTTATACTGTGATAATAAAAACTTCTTTTAATACGATAACGCTTTTTTATGCTCGAAAAAGTAAATGAGTTAAAATGACCTGATCCTTTATAATAAGTACTATTTTTCATGTAGATGTCCAGCCTCAGGCAGGCTAACATTCCACTTGATGATAGTTGGCCATCAAGAGGAATGACCGTCGCTTATTGTTTTACTATTAAAACAAGTAAAACAATAAGGGTAGCAAATTCGCAGCCTACCGTTTTAAAGGATATTACAGGATAAAGTATAATGGATAATGGATGGATTTCTCTTATTTCCTTATGCATAAGGCTAGTTAGCTCTGAAATCCATTATTTACTGAGCACTACAATACACTTGGTATTATTTCACGAAATTTTTCTTTAAGGAGTTGGTTACTGCTATCTACGAAGGTGCAGGCACAGCTTGATTATAATATTTGTAAGTATCTGTAGATTATATAGATTGTAACTGTGCTTTCACATTTGGTTTTCACTCAACAAATAAGTTAATATCTGAATTTCCTCGTACGGCTCGGATAACTCTTACTCCGTTTAGTTTATGTTCACAACTTTATGGATTACCTACTTACTTCATAAACTCGTGTACGTTCCCAACATTTTTGAACAGTTCCAAAGTTTCCTCAAACACGTGATACTTTGCTGAGATGTTACGGTAAATCCTCTATAAATGGACGAGTAGTTTCACAATAAATATCTGATCTAACACCGTCTTCCTGCCCACGCCCATAATTCAAAGAGAATTATTGGTATAAATTAAATAAACATATCAAATGCGACGTTTACAACGAATGTCCGAGTCGCCGCGAAATTATTTATAGAAATTGTAATGTACTAGGACGAGGGTTTTAATTGGGCGCCTTTTGCAAATCGTAAACATTAAACTCCAAGTATCTGCTTGACGTGAATGTTATTTAACTGGTTTGAATTTCATTATTAAACCAAGTATCGGAGTAGAATTGTTGTACAAATATCCTAAGGTAAGTTTTAGATTAAAATGTATTAGAATTTGGTCTAGAATTTATATTAATTTATTAAAAGACTCACAAAATTGGAAGGAATTCATAAACAAATACGAATATGTTAAAATGTACAGTCTAAAATATCATCATGACTGTACTGAGGAAAAAGGTCATCGCAAATTTTAATTCATAGCTAATGTTGCTAATTAAAACAACTTCACGACCCAAGTGTTACTTAAACTTTAACAAACGTTATTTGAAGAAGAGGTAAAGCCCTTTGCCCTTACTTAATGAATTGGATACTTTAAATCATTTCATTATTTTTTCCTCCATACAGGAATGATAGTTTTATTGGATTCCAACTATAGTTGGATATACCCTTTCCGAAGTCTTTTGTAATCTCTACCTCATTAAAATACTATACAATAATTTTACTATACAATTGGCAAGTATAAATGGTGTAAATTTCTGCATTTAATAACTAAACACTAGGCGCAGTTATAATAGGTTATAAAAAATTTATGTTGTTTTTCGAGTGGGTGTTAAATCTTTGTTTGATGCTCTTACGGCTAAATGAAGTCAGATGCGATAAAAAGCAAGATTTTATGATACGACGTTCTTTAAAACATTGTACTTCTTGGGTGGTCAAACAACGCGTTCGAGTTGATTTTTGGTGTAATAAACACTTGACGTGTACTTTGTAACAGCCGGTGCCTCCTTAGCTCTTGTATTGTTAGATCTCATAAAAATAACGCTCATTATGGCGGCATTGAACAACGGATTTTAAATGTGGTGAGGATTATACAAAACTTTCACTCGGTTTTAATCCACGTACCTTCAAAAGATCTATAAATATATCTTAGAGTAATAAAATCCTGTTCAGTAACATTATGAACTTAATGATGCATTTTATAGAACTTGAAATATTTATTTAGTGCAAGTATAAATCACTATCTTACAGAAGACCGCAAAGCACCTGTGATGCGTGGTATTTTCACGTGTGGCCAAAGAAGAGACTTGTTAGAGCACATTCCCTGACTCATCTTCGGCAATAGTTTTGCTAAAGACATACTTTTTCTTCTAAACTGGCCCGCAGTGCTCTGGTAAGCGCCCCTTGATAATTCTTGTTATTCTAGGCTACCGTAGCGAATTACTGTCAAATTTATGACAACTCTGCCAACCAATCTTTATTATATAAATAATAAGACACGGTTATTACAGCTAAAATAAAAGTAAATACCTACTATATTCATAAATGAGCTCTTCGCTGGACAATACATTAATTATTTCAAAGAATCGGAGCACCCTTGTAACTGTCTTTAAGAGTGGATCTTGTATTTAGTCGTCGCGTCAACGTGATATTTCATCTTCTAGACATCTGTCACTAAAAACAAGATCAACTTTGTCGCTGCCTTATTAATTTCCCTTTGCTCCCGTTTATTGGCTGTGATTGGATTATTTCCGTGGCAAGATTCTTCTAAAGTGTTTTAAAATAGCGTCGCCTTCAACAGTTCTATATTCAATCTCGTTAATTTTGATATTATGTGGCCATTTCAGCTTGTCCGTTTTATTTTGTCGTAGCAACTGACGAATGATCAGTAAGTGCTCATGCTTTTTTATTCCTTTTTCTCTTCCATTTTAACCTGATTTTATCGGAAGTCAGTTTGAAATCAGAAAACAATTAATAAAGTTATTGGTATTATTTGTACGATATTGATGTATTCAGTATAGATACAATATTGACGTGAAGCTATTCGCTTTTCGTCCCACTGTTTACACTCTCATAAATCATTTTGTTTCTCTATTCATTTTACCTTTTAACTTTTGTTTCGTTCAGTACACAATGACGTATTGGTTTTGATAACAAATGACTATTGACATTCTTTCATACCTACTCATTCATCTGATCACTTCACTATCAGTAATATTTTTTTATCGAACGCCGTATCTTGTAGGTAATTCTTCAAATGTGTTCAGTGTTAATGCGTGGTTATGTGTTAGAATTGTTGTACTAAGGTTTTTGAGAACAGTTATAGAAATTGAAATAACTAATGTAATATATTGTGTAATATCAAAGCCAATAAACGACTCTACGTTGTTTTACTTTTTTAATTAAATCTAATTGTTGTAGAGAAAATTAAACTCAATTAAAAAAATCAAATAAGAATGTAACGCTAGAAGGAAGTGTTAAAGACAAAAGTTCCAACAAAGGAGAGTACAGATAGCGAAACAATTAAGTCCTCAACGAAAAAGTTTCGCAAACTCCGCAACTAAATACGACGAAAATCACTTAAGACCCTTAAGACTGAGCGTTACAATCCCTCCCTAAGTTTTTATACTGAAGCAAAAAGAGGCAGGAACGGTGGTTAGTGTCATACATTTTGATGCCACCGTTTTTGTCTTCCCTCGTTATTGTTCGCGCAAAAACGATTGTTGTTCGCCTGTCGCCGGTTTTTGCTGCTTGACAAGTTACTCCACAGACCAACTTTAATTCGTCTTGAATAATTACATCATTATTTGTCTCGTTTGTCTCCCGACTAATTACACAAATATTTACAATACATGGCTTCGTTAAAGGGACGCTTATTTTAACGTCGTCTCGCGAATTTAAATTAAAACTTTCCGATTCCTAACTCCCTAAATCTGGTAACCACTTCAAAACGTTTGTCGCCCTCGAACAAATTACCCCATAAATCTGTCTCTTGAATTGCGTTGAAACTAACTTTTACGAAAAAGGACGCTCTGTGTAATTGGCTTTTATCCAAATTAGCGGGGCCTTAGGAAATAATAACTTCCATAATCACGTCGGGACATGTCAACGAGGTTGAAACAACGAAATGAACTGTCATCCTGGACGTCCAAATCCAATTATTCTTGGGCTAGCAAATGCGAAGATTCAAATTAACTTCCCCTGCCTTTTTGTGCTAGCTATCACTGGATTCTGCGAGGTTTTTTTCCGTTTAGCTGTTGTGCTCGTGATTAATATTCCTTTTTGAACAGAAATGTTATTAAACATGCCTTTAGTCGCTTCCATTTGAGGCACAAATAAAACGGTTCGTTTTAATTCTAAATCATTCTTCAGAAGATTATATCTTTTGAGGTAATTAAGTTGTAAACAAGTGCATTCTTTTTAATTCATTTACTTACATACTTCTTATCCAGACACTTTTTACTGTTCCCGAGGGATCATCTAAATAAATTCAACTTTAACAAAAATATATTGAGCAAAAAGATTGAATACGTTTTAACACCTAAGAAAAAATGGTTCGGGCGAAGTAGCGAACAAAACTCTAATAAAACATGTTTATTTGTAGCCCAGTCATTTTTCTGCTATGTAATAAGATAGTTAGTAGAGACACGTCGTTTGCTTAAATTATAAATAGAGGTGCAGTTAAAAATTTCCCTAAAATATTATGCAGCATTCACAGTCAATTTTATTTGTTTGTGGATTAAAATAGGGATTAAAGCTACCTCCAAAGTCCACGATCCACATAATAATGCTAACATTTTTTGAGAAGCCATCAAAATATTTACTCTTAATTAAACCAATCAAAATCCAAATAATCAGCCATCAACAATATCATCAATCACTGATTTACTGAAGTTTGTTTTCAATTACGAACTCTATTTTGTTAAGCTCATTCTCATCTGACTCTGAAAAATTTGTTTAATCGTAACATTCATTACGTGGCTTCGTTAATTGAATACATATAGAATTAGGCACGCTGGCACGCTATTGTTAACCTATTTTAATTATTTTTTAATTAAATTGGTATTTAGTGACTACTTGGTGACTACAGCAATATTCAATATATTAACTATATCTATACTAATATTCTAAAGAGGAAAGATTTAATTGTTTGTTTGTATTGAATAGGCTCAGAAACTACTGGACTGATTTGAAAAATTCTTTTACCATTAGAAGCCGACATTATCCGTGATGAACATAGGCTACTTTTTACTGCGGGAAAATGCTTCATTCCTACGGGAAAACGGGTAATAGGACAACGGGTAGTAAGAATTATCCTTCCGTACTGATCTTTTTCACATAACTTCTAAACGGCAGAACCGATTGGGTTGAAATTTTATATGGGTATTTCGATGGTTTCCTAGATGATTTAAAAATACAATTGGACCCGGTAGGGGGCGCTGCTGTCGGTACGTCAACTACTAAACGGCTTGACCGATTGGGTTGAAATTTTGTATGTGTATTTACATGGTTTCACAGGCACGAATGTATTATATTTTATAAAGTTACGCGGACGAAGTTGCGTGCAACAGCTAGTATATAATAAATCTGCAAGTGTGTTAAACGCTGCCAAACTTTCGAACTGTCGAATTCGAATCCGAAGGCGGTTACCAGATTCGCGATTAACTTTCTTGAAAACAAGACTAAATCTCACTTAAAACGTAGTTAGCGCACAAGGAAAACGAATAAAAAGGCCAATCAATCAGAAGTAAGTAAGCTCTTCAAGCGATCAAATTTGAACGGTGACAAATGGTAACAGTTTGGACACAATGTAATTTAGAATAGTGTCAAATCTAGTAAAAAAAAGCTGATTTGTTTAGAAACAAAATTAACATTTTTTGTTTACTTAGTTGTAAGCCAAATAAAAGTAATTTTAGTAAAAAGATTTCAAAGTGACCTTTTGCAATTCTGACGATTTAAAAATCTGACATTTTCTAAGTAAAGGACATAATTACATTCAATTCTTTACCTCTGACTAAGTATTCTTCGCTTTTCTTTGTTAATTTGTAATGCAAACAGTCCTAGAAGACAGTCCGTCGTAAACTAGTATGGTAGTCTTATAGCGTACTAGACTCATACCTCATATTTATCTACTATAAAATATAGACTGGTGCCTTCGACTTCGTCCGCGTTGAAAAAAAAAAATAGCCCACCTGTATCCCGTACGTCTAAATGTTTATCTACCAACTTTCATGAAAATCAGTTAATTCGTTTAAGAGTTATGGAGAAACATACATACATACAATACTTACACTTACAGATTTATTATTAGTATTGAATGATGATATGCTTTATATATTATTATATATAAAAAATAAAGTCTGGATTTTGATACGATTTTCACTGATGGCTCTTGCGATAAACTTCCTCCGTTTAGTATCTATACTATTCATTCATCCTCGGAACCGATTACCGATTATGTATAAATTCATCCTCGGTAATCTGAGGTCTTAATTAGTGATAAAAGTCATTGACTACACACATTTAGATAGATAGTTTTTAGTAAGAATTAACTATATCTGCTTTTCTACAGATAATTACCCCTACCTACTGCATTTACTTTTTACTATGCTGCAAACGTGTGTACCTTTTGGCTTACCAAAAGATCAGGCGTCTCAAATAACTTCGATTGATGAGAATAAGACGAAAAAAAGGACTTTCAGTAATGACTTTCATTAGCAGAGTAAGATAAATTACAGAGCTTACACTCGTACAAAATTTTTAAATAACTTAGTACCAATAAATACGCCCCTTTGGATCTAAAAATTAGGTATCTAAAAATTAAAAATATGGTAAAAAAAATAAGGCAATATTTTTTAAATTGTATTTTTTAAATATTTTAATAATAATTTAAAATTATGACATGATAGCACGAGGTTAAACCGCATTCCTTTTTTAGTGTTATCATTAGATGTACCGTACTCGTATGTACATTATTAGCTTTTAAAATTGTTAAAATTTTATAAAATAATTAAATATATGTATGTATTTATACATAATATATAACTATGGAAATATACCATTAAAACTAGGCCAGAGAATAATCATTACTCTCAATTTGTAAGTAATCTGTGTCAGGTGCAACCACAGCGGAGGTCCCGGCTTTTCCGAATCCGCGTCGACCCCATCTCGGGCCGTAGAAAAACTTAGATTTACGACTCGCGATGCTTCACCGGCTAAAAAAGTAAGCGCTGGTGTTTAGAGAAACCGAAAATGTTACAACATTCACGAGAATGAAAGAGATTTCTATTACTTAGTTATTAGATAATTATGTAAGAGTGGGACAAGCAGAGGAGCGTTGTATTAAAATTACATCTAACTACTTCTTCTAAAGTGTATTTATTGTATGTACTCTTTTGTTTGTATTTGTTTGTGCAGAAACTCAATTGAGTTTATAGTGCACCTAAACTGTGTACTTAGATTGTATTTTTTTGTGTGTAAATAAAAAAAGGTAAATTTCTGATTCTTTACTTTTTGAACATAAAAAAGTCATAATTATAATCAATACTAATAAAAAATCTGTAAGTGTAATTGTATGTATGTATGTTCCTCAATAACTCTTAAACGAATTAACTGATTTTCATGTAACTTGGTAGATAAACATTTAGACGTACAGGACACAGGCGAACGAAGTCGCGGGCACCAGCTAGTATATATATATTATATACTAGCTGGTGTATAATTAGTACGTAGGTACCAATTATATACTAGTTGGTGCCTGCGACTTCGTCCGTCTTGAAAAACATTTACAAATAACAAAATTAGTTAGAAATGTTTTAACAAGTTGATACAAACGACTGACATAATTCAAAGAACACATTTTTCGCTTACCGCTACAACGATTTCCCATTTTTTTCTTCTACCAAAAACCTTCCCATATAAGTATTAGGAATAGTTTTCACGAAGTGGCGTCTATTGGTTCAAGTACAACGCGACGCTTCACCTCTCTCGTTTCCATTCCCAGTGTAACCTATCCTTTATCGCTTTTCCCTAAACAAATAAAAAGTGGAATCATTGTGGCAGTGTCTTTTTATTGGCTTCGGAATCACGGAGTTCGTCGGGAGATATTTTTGTACGTACGTGCGTTCATAATTTGAGTTTAACAGGCGATGTGCCTGATGTTGTAATTTAGGAGAGCTTCGGACTTGAAAGACTTTTTCTTGTCGTGTCTATTGGTATTTCTCGGCGACAAAAAAATGTATAAAACGC
The DNA here is from genome assembly GCA_918317495.1 of Synanthedon vespiformis. Lineage (NCBI taxonomy): Eukaryota > Metazoa > Arthropoda > Insecta > Lepidoptera > Sesiidae > Synanthedon > Synanthedon vespiformis. Next base: position 1,913,164 of record OU906962.1, read on the forward strand.
CCCTTTTTATGTCACAAAACGAACTCGTGCTTAGTGTAAATATTTGATTCTAGCGTTAAATTTAAACTTTTTATGTGACTATAACATTATAAAGATTTGTTTACAAATATTTACTTAGAACAGATAATACTTAGGGGAAGTAATTGATCATATTATAGTTTTTTTTTTAATAATTCAATGGTTACTTACACCTTAATTAGCTATATTTTTTTACGCTATCTTAATTTAAATTTCAATTAGAATCTAAGATAAAATTCACATAGTCAAAAGACTGGAAGTATTAATTAAAATTGTGCACATGCTTTACAATTTACAAACATATACACGAATTATTCATTCTCGTATGTTAAGTAACTTCACTCCGCGCCGATAAACAGACGTTGCTGAAAGTACGGTTAGCAAAAATCAAATATATTTTTTTTTTTAGGATTTAGGAAGGTTGACGGTCCTCTTGTTTGTGGTCGCCTTTATCACAAGAAACGCTAGAAAATCATATTAGGGACATTTAAGGCCCCTACCTAAACTTTTGTGAATGATCTGAAATGGTCTGTGCTTTGGAATAGGTCTGAAATCCCATAATCACATACTGAAAGATAACAGCATTCGAAATAATTAACGGTGGTTTTATATATAGAAAAATCTAGAAATTAAAGATTAAAAATTTAAACAATCATGAATCAAATTCCTTAGTTAATAGGTTAGACAAACTTATATAATACTGAGTTAAACATAATAACAGAAATACTGATAATATTTTATGACAAATACAAAAAAAAAAGGTAACTTAACTTTCGTTCAATGACTATAATTATATGAGTCGATTTATCAGCGACTCTTACCCATTTGCTTTCTTTGAAATTAATTTTACTTGGTAACTTAATTTTACTTAAGCAATTTATAATACCTACCTACTTAATCAATTAAATTTTATTAGTATATTAGTAGGTATAAATTAATTTGTTTTCATACACAATACTGTTTATGAAAAAGACTATGTCACATAACTTTTCTGCTGACAGTACTAAAAGTGAAATTAAATAATGCTTTCATAGTAACTTCGTTTCCGCGTGTCTCCGTTACAAGATTTATGAAGATATCTCGTTGCTTTATTTTCATGATATTAAATTAATTGAAACTTCATTTTATAAGCAAACAAATTAGATTTGAATCTACTTTGGAAACAATTGGAATTAAAATGGGTTTCGCTTTGAAATAAAGTCCGGATCGAGTTACAACAATAGCTTATTTTTAAAATCCAATCAATAACAATTATTCCTAACAGTTTCCCCGCGGGTTAAATATTTTAAATTAATTATTACCTTTGTTTTTTTTTTTTGCGAGAAGAAATCCGTTTACAGATTCCCTACCGCTGGCTAGACGGTAGGGGTATGTGGGGGTCAGCTGGCGCTCTGCGCTATGTTAGTCATAGCGGGCCCGGCCAATACCCACTAAAACTCCCCGGTGCCTCCTTGCCCTTTGTGCGGGGGTGGACTGGGCTCTGCCGAGGCAACAACTCCGATCCACCCCCATGGCGGCCTAGCCTAGGCTGACGCCGATGGGGGATTGCCCGGAGACACCGGAGCAATCCCCAGACGGGGGAACCTTGTGCAGGCACACGCAGCTAGCCAGCTGTGCGTGCAGGTCAAATTAATTATTACCTTGCTAATAATAACTCTAATCTATATAGTTATCTATACTAATATTATAAAGAGGAAAGATTTGATTGTTTGTTTGTATAGAATATCCTCCGAGACTACTGGACCGATTTGAAAAATTCTTTTACCATTAGAAGCCGACATTATCCGTGATGAACATAGGATACTTTTTACCGCGGGAAAATGCTTCATTCCTTCGGGAAATCTAAAATAAAAGTAAATACTAGCGGCTTGGCCCGGGAGATAGCGCCATCTATCCAAAATACGGTAGATAGCGTTTTATAGTTATCTACGCGGACGAAGTCGCGAGCATACTATATAAAAATCTTAAGTTGGTTTGCATACGCTCTAAAACTCAGGAATAGGTAGACCGATTTTAATTCGATTTTCACATAATGAAAAAAGCCGGGGACTAGTAGTTTAATAAAAATTAATAATTTTAAATAGAGATATCACCCGATGAAAATGTTTTTGGTCGGTTTATACCTCATGAAATCAGGTACCAGATTAATTGATTAATAACCCAAAAGTAATTATGATTGATTGTAAGCTAAAGTTAATTTGACAACGGCAACAAGTACTGAACTTACTTCACTTACTTTCCCAGGGGTTATAATGTCTTTATCTATACCAAGATTCATAAATTCGATTCAGGCATTAACAAATAATATGTGCTATCCTTTTTTTACTACCATCATAATCAAGTGAAGCGACCTCAACATAAAAAAGAAGCTTACGAGAGCTTTTTTTGCCGAATAGAAAATATGCATTAATTAATTGTATAGGTTATAATTATTAAATGTATAAAAATGTAAAAATATGGGTCTAGTTGCCTTCAAATAAATTTGAATTAAACATTCTCAAGTAGGTACAAACGAAGCCGTACGCAGCGGAATAACGTTCAGAAGCCATTTTGTTAACAGCTAGGAAATATAATTGCATTTGTCTCAATGAAATATTATAACATTCGTAACGTCCACTCCAATTACTAGGAACGGTCTTCGCGCACCTTATTTATTACAAAAACAGACATAGAATACGTTAACAAGGTTTCGAAGAGCAAAAACAAAACTCGCAAAGCGTACGCTAGCAGAAACCGAACTTACGACCGCCATATTTATAGATCGCAAGATGAAAATTGGCGCCCAAAGCTATAGTTCAATTTTACATTTAATTTATGACGCACTTAAAATTTTCTGCAAGTAAATTGTTCGCTGCGTTTAATAATTGCAATTTCGATGCTTGCAAATTATTTAAATGATTGATGACTTAGGTTAACAGTTTAGTTGAAATCAATAGTAATACATTACATTTATTTATTTAATCCAATGACGTTTCGTATGCAATTATTAAAACGATATGTGGGTGGCGTTGTTGTATAAAATTTATTGTTCGATTTTTAATTTGGAAACAATATTTGTCTTGTTATCAAATTATTTGTAGATTAAAATCTGTAATGTTGGTATATTATATATATTTTTTACTAGTGATCCGCTCCCGGCGTAGCACGGATGTAATTTCCCGGTAATGTTTCCAATTTTTATCCTCATAAGAAACTTCCTGGGACCAGAGGATGCAAAGTCGATGTCGATCTTTATAGGTTAAAGGATATAGGATTAAAGGTTAAAGGTTACAGGATTAAATGGATTTTTATAGGGATAAGTACAGGCTACAATAGACTCTGGCAGAGGCAATAGAATTAAGTTAACTGCCTTCCTTACGATATGTATTTAGTATAGAAACAAACTTGTACTTACATTTTTAATTTCCGTTTTATTTTTATTTTTGTGAGACAAAAAACTTAAGTGTTTCTGTGAAAAAATATTTGTTTAAAAAAAAGTTCAAAACCCGGTAAGATAATTTGAAATTCTCATCACATTTTGAAACGAACACCTTAAATATAATACGGATGCGCCACTTCTATTTCTCGCACAAAAGTCGGTCGCCACTCGCCATCAAGCTAGACTATTTCCATTGATGTTTACGTCTGCAGGACTCTCCCGTGCGACGCGTTCGCTTTATTGACAACATAAATATTGGACGGTAAAGACTGCGACAAACTGGCGTTGAAAAGTGTGAAGTAGGAAAAAAGAACTTGAAACATTCTCCGATGTGTTTATGAACTTTTCGCTTGACTTTAAACGCTTTAAAATACTCAAGAAATTCTACTTCCAAGAACAAAGACATGGACTTATATATTTTTTTGACGTCTTTAAATTTGATTGCATTGTGGATGGCAATTCAGAAAATTGTTGTAACAAAATATTAATATTATTCTTTGGATATGCATATAATACACTCAAAGAAAATAGGTTTAGTCGTAACTTAGACGTTCACATAAAACTAAGACACAGTCAATGCCTATTTTTTTGTCTTATTTTCATTGATTTTATGGATTTTATACTATTTTATTCCATTATTATTATATTTATTGGATTTTATTCTTTTTTTTTATGGTAGTATCACTGCGTTTTACATACCGTTATGTGTTCAATTTAATAATAAATTATATTAATTTTATTTATTTTTAATTTTCCTCCAGATATATAGCTCGCATATATCAGTGGTGTATTGACAACATTATCTTCAAATTAAAATCTGTAAGGTTTGTAACCTATGTTACAAACCTTACAGGTTTTAATTTATGTTTAATTAATGTTTAATTAATTAATTTAATGTTATGAATACCATAAAATTTTTGCCAGTTGAATTGACATTTTATCCCTCCCTCGAATGGGTTGAACAAATTACTTCGGCATTACATTAAATCTCTTATATTTGAACATAATTTAAATGCAATCTTACACGTACTATGAACGCAAGCCACGTACATGCAATTATAACTAACTTTCTGGAAACACCAGAAGCTAAGTGTTCCCCCAACTGATTAGCATCCGGCTCTAATAGCTTCTTAAGTCTATGTGCACGTAGGGGATACCTTGTGAATTGGCGTCGTTTGAGATCTTAATTAAGTCTCTACAGTTTTTAGCTTGGCATTCCTCGGTCCGATGGTCGTGAGTGAACCAATAGCGCGACCTCCCATCCGCTCGGCTTACGTGACTTGATATTTAAATAACCTAAATTGGATGAGGGACAGGATTAAATGGAATTTAGTATTGGATAAATTCAAGTAGTTTGTTTAGTGAAATTTAAAATAAAATTAAAAGATTTTAAAGATTAAATCTAATCAATTTTGAGATTAATTTTCATTTTTAATTTATTGTATTTTTAATAATTATTTGTATTTTTATTTTTTTTTTATTTTTTATTTTTATTAAGAAAAATTTTTCTTTGAATAAAGATAAATTATTTATTATGCAGTTTTCATCTTTTATCTAATATTTATTAGTCTCATTGAAAGAAAAGCATATTTTTTCGATACATAAAGAAGTATTTTATGCACTTGTAAATATAATTTTTAATAAATAAATAATATATTTTCACTTTTGAAGTGAAACTTGAAACCTCGCTAGCTGATGTAATAAACATTTTAAATATTTACAAATAGATCTTCAGTAAACTTGTAATGTCAATAGTAAACTTTTAGAAATAAAATAATAATCTATATATTAACAAGACGGTTTCTTAATTGTTTATTATAACAAGATAGAAATATGTACATATTTATGACCTATTTCAATCCTGTATAACCCATAACTAAGTTTGGCAAAGCACATTCAAAACTAATGGTACTATTAAAATACATATAAACATGTACAAAATAAAGAAGTGTTTAATGCAAACAGTACAAAAGAAAAGTGATTTAATACTGTACACTAAACTTAAACTAAGTGTAAAAGGTTTACACGCAAGCTACTACGAGCGCTACTTAAAGATAGCGTGTGTTTCACATCTTAATAAAAGACTTTATTTATGTTTCTCTGTTTTTATTAATGTAAATTGTCGCCTCGTTCCACTTGCGTTGGATTTTCTGGCATGAGAAACACTGCTTTTTAATCTACGGTCGTTGTTTGTTAAGAATGCATAACAATTAAGAATGAATTTTAATCGCCTTCTTTAAGTTCCATCGAATTTTCGAAGTAAGAAACTGTCTAAACAAAGTTTTCTCTAACAAGTCTAAGTCTAAACAAGTCTAACAATGGGTATGATGAAACGGCACAAGTGAAAGAAATAGATTTAGAAAATATTTTTCCCACAAACGCTGAAAATCGAACTTTTGGTTTGAGTTAAAATATTGAAAATACAGTTTGTACGTTTGACGTTTTCCAATATTTTTGAATTAAATTTAAAATATTGCAATGCGCTTCGATAACAACTGGTTCGACGTTTTCGAGCAAAGTGGCATACGCGACTTGCAAAACCTGAGTTTCACAGTCACTTTAATAACTTAGCAATTTTCCGGTGAGGAATTGCGAAGGCATGTGAAAACATTCGCATAAGGAGTAGGGCAGACTATACGGACTAGTTCTCCGACGGAAAATAATTTTGTCTCTTGATATTCAGTAAAACATTAAACGGTGTAGCTGACTTTGAAGAAGTTACGTCTTTCTATTTCCAGTAAGATAGTGTGGTAAATATACAAAAGATAATATACAAAGAGTAGACATTTCAATCAATAAATGATACGTAATGTTGCTACATTATGTCCTAATACAAATACTAGTGGGTAATATTTGTAGGAAAAGTCGTGGACAAAATTTACACCGTCTGCACGGGCCCCAAATGAAAAATGTTGAATCTGGTAAGACACCAATATATTTGGCGAGCGAATCATCTCGGTTCCCAAACAAAACGCTCAGCTCAATATGCGCGCATTCGGTATTGTTGCCAAGTCTTGTCTCCCTATGAGGGGGGGACATGTTAGATACGCGGATAGGCGTGCCATCGGTAACGAATACCAAGCTTTGGCACTGGAGTTGCCTCTTGGCAATTGCCTGGCAATGCGGGAAGCAGTAACAGATATGTTCATACTCGAAGCTGTGTCATATAATAGTGTCTAAACCGTAAATGTCGTCGTATGAATGGCGAAAAAATTGAGGTTACGAGGTTGTTTTTGCTGTTTTGATATGTGCAAGGCCGTTCGTAGAGAGAATTGGGTCTGTTTGTTGAGTTTTTATCTGAACATTCTTAATAACAATATTCACAGTATGTTCCATAGTAATTTAAATAGTAGTAATTACTTATAATAGTAATTTAAATTACTGTACCTGCGATATAAATGCAAAAAAAAACATTATCTATGATAACAGCACGTTTAGTGTTGTGTCAGTAAGAGCCCATTCCTCTACTCTATCCTTTATTCATCTGTCATTCTTGGTTCTATCAATTTTGAACGGTATTTCTTGAAAATTTTACTCTTAAATTGACATAATGCCTTCTTATCAACTATCAACTATACAATCGACTATAAATTTGTTTTAACAATATTTCAATTTAACACAGCAGATTTCAAGAGGGAGAAAGCCATTTAAATATGTTTTCAACGTTGTTTCTGAAGGTAAAAAATTATGATGTAAATTTCTTTTCGTTTGATTTTTTTCTTTAATTAACGAAAATGTGGGATCAAACAAGGCCTCCATCAGAAGTACAGAACAAACAAGACAGCTTTGCCCGCGTAGATATCGTCATTACCAAATACACGAAACTGAGGATCGGGTAAAGCCGCCGAACGTTTTAGCTTTTAAGAGGGTAAAACCAACCATGTTTACATGTTTGCTTTGGTGTTAGCCGCGTCCCCGACTAATGGGTCCGGTAGCGGCATCTTTACCCCAGGAGCTTTATTCTGCTAATCGTCTGAGCTAACTGTTGGCAATAACACTCGAGAGAGATGCGGGTTACGCTAACATCGCTGTTGTCTCCCGGACCACCTACTTCGCTATAGGAGGCATTATAACGCCCATTAATTATGGAGATACTCCCACTAACACTGTTCCGTTCTATATCTTCAAGATAGTCTGTGTTTCAATTACTTTCCGTTATTGAGTGTATTTATCTTTCATCTGCATTGCTCTCGTATTAAAGTGCTAACATCTTTGAACAATTACTTTAATCTTAGTACGTTGATAGGAAAATGGGTGTGTCACTTTTTATTGATTGATTTTTTTAAATAAATAGATATTTAAAAAAGGAGACATTAAAACGATAAACGAAGACAAGTCTGTTTAACAAATGAAAAAAAAAAAAAAACGAAGAAAAGCGAAGATGAAAACCAGGAAAAAAGATAACGGTAACAAATTTTTTTTAAAAAGATTTTTGTGTCTTACGAGTTTAATGCACTTTATTGTAGGTGGCCACCGAAGCCTGGGAAGACAAGCAATGTTAAATCAATATCGGTAAAACATAAAACATCAATTCGATGATAAGAAGGGAAGAAGGATGAAATACAAGCTTCGAAACACTTCACGGTTTTCCTATAAAGGGTGGTTACTGATTGCGAATCGCGTTCTGCTCGAACAAAACTCTAATGAAAAGTATTTTGACAAATATGAAAATGAAATTAAAAATAGGCAAACATAGAGGTTAATAAAATATATATTTTAAACGTCTATTGCAAATATATCAGACAGACAGACCACTTCAAAATCATTAAATAACCTCGACAGCAAAAATTAAACTGAATAACTCTAAGTCGATAGAAGAGAAAAATAAATGTTTTAAATTCGCCAACTTAACTTCAACGAGCTATAAAATATAAATGCTATAATATTTAAAGTGAAAATTTTTATTAAACAAATATGGAGTGCAATAGTGTTTGTACGTATGTGCCCTAGAAAGCTCGAAAAGTAACAGGTCATACGCCCGGAGTTCCGCTCTCTTGTTGACCACATTACGCATTGCATTTTATTGGCAATGACTTTTGGCTCAAGTGACAAGAGATGTTCATAAATTATAGTCTTTTTGCTGTTTCGTCGGCCTAACTCGTTAACCTGCTAAGTCACATTTTGCATAGTTTTCAGGAGGAAGAAAAAAGACATGACAAAATGTTGTGCGTCGCATCAGGCATGTGAAATGAGCGACATTATCAGTACAAAACTTAGGATTTAGTAGGTTTTCTTACTTAGGATTAGTCAGGAAGCAGTTTTTCATTTATGAAATTTCTCACCTTTTTAATTTGATAATCGTCGCGTCGTTATTACTTCACCAAACGGTAGATAGTCGTCTAAACTTGTTGAAAAAGTATTTAAAGTGAAATTGCCCACAAATGGACTTAGCAGGTTAATGAATTAGGCCGACGGTTTGACCTTATAAATAGACCTTCAGGACAAATTTAATTTTTAAAACATATATGTAAGGGCCTAGCTAGAAGATAAGCATATTATTATATACTTTCTTTTATCAATCAACACATGATTTTGAAAATTCTCCCATCTATAGAAAGCTACATTATCAGCGAGTAACATAGGCTATATTTTATAAAATATTATAAAGAGGATATATTTGTTTATTTGTTTATATAGAATTGGCTCCGAAACTGCGGGACCGATTTGAAAAATTCTTTTACCATTAGAAGCCAACATTATCCGTGATGAGCATAGGCTACTTTTTACCGCGGGAAAATCCTTCATTCTTACGGGAAATCTAAAATAAAAGTAAATACTAGCGGCTTGGCCCGGGAGATAGCGCAATCTATCCAAAATACGGTAGATGGCGTTTTATACTTTTCTACGCGGACGAAGTCGCGAGCACCAGCTAGTAGTTTATAAAAAAAAGTTACGCGGACGAATGCGCATGCAACAGTCGTTAATCATTTCTTAAATGATCCCTGAAATATGGACTGAATGTTGTAAGTATCAAAATCGCTGCGTAGGTATTTAGGCCTTTTAAACTTGGACCACATCATAAAGCTTGCGTTCGTGGAAGTAGGGTGAAATAACGACACATTTGGCAAAAGGCTCTCGCGGTAAAAATGCTAATTCAATTTACTCTTGTATACAATTCAAATAATCCACTTTTATGATGTTTTGGTGACAAATACAATACTTTTCGCGAACAAGGTCATGATAGAATCACCCAAAAACCGATCCTTGGTATAAAATGATGTTTTCGTGTTATGTTTTTGATAAGGGGCATGTTTTTGCTTGCGATTATAGGTAACGGTAGCCATCTACCATCAAATGGACCGTCAGCCTGCATGTTGACTTGTGCATTCTTTCTCTGATGGGAAGCTACGATTATCAGCGAGTAACATAGGCTATACATTTTATAAAATTAGGCGGACGAAGTCGCGTGCAACAGCTACTGTAATATAAAATGTTGGTTGATACAGATAAATGAATTCTAATAATCGAATAAATTGTATGAAATGGCAATACGGGTAACGAGGAAAAACAAAATGAGATTTAGTTAGATAACGAGAGGTTAATCTCGTCTCGTATCAAGAGGAAAGTGCTGCACGATATTGTAGCGTCCGTGTATAAAATGCTCGACATTTTTGTCACGTCCGAACTTCACGAGTGATGCTGTTGAACATTTTGTTATCGGAAATACTTCACACATTCCACTAAGCTTACTAACATACTTTTGAATTTTAATTTTCAATAATTTCTGTTATTTCAAAACATGAGACGAAGTATTTATGATAGAGAACTAACTGTACGGCTTTTGATTAAATGTTCAAAAATCCAAAACTCTTTAAAAACTGTAAATTCTTCGGTTAAATTATCTATATAAATTCCATCTATTTATTAGTTTAATCTTAAGAATTATGCGCTCTACTTATTACGTCACATTTTTTGGTTTAAAAACTTCAATCACAAAATTCAGCTTACTCCAAATAAGTTTTTAATAGGCTTTTCATTTAATTATAATCAATATTTATCTGTTTTTAAATATTATAATATAACATAATATTTAGTATAAACAAATATATCTAACTATTACGCTTAAAAAATTCTGACGTGTTAAGACTTATTTATTGTCTTAACACGTCAGAATTTTACACAGATCAAATAAAATTATTAAGTTAATCTTCCCTAAATTACCTTAATTGAATAAAATTAAAAAAAAAAACGTAGGTATATCAATGTCAATCTGCTATATTCAAACTTCAAATATTAAGCAACAATTACACCTATTTTATAAGAGTTTCATCCAACAGAACAACCTAATCGTGATATGCTTAAGAAACTGACACCAATACGACCTTTACCAAACTCGCATTTCACAGGGACAACCGTTATCGGCTCGCAATAATGATTCATGTGAGAAAATCAACAGAATAGGTTCGTTAAGAGCTTCGAGGGCTCTTTGCGAGTATTGTGCCGATGTCAGGGCTTCCCTGACAGGCCTCGAGTGGCCACTGGTGCCACGCAGAGGGTACAGTGGGACGGATTCGTAGATATACAAATTTACCGCTACATTTTCATAAAATCGCGAAATTGAATACACTTTTAGGCTTTTATCATAATAAAGGTACTAATATAATATTTTGTGTATTTTTGTCGTTAGTATTAAAAGAGAAAATAATTCCCAAAAGGTTTCTTTCTATATTGAAATTCCATTCTCCATAATTTTCCAACAGGACCGGGCAGTAGCAGCCTAGAGCCACCGTTAACCGGGCCGCCCTTATAAATTAATTCTATAATACAACTTTAATCAATGCTTTATCAAAACTTTCTGTCAAGTTAGCCTATATTCTACAATTTTTCAAAATTCAATAAAAAATCTCAAAATGTATTACTTGTAAGCAAGAATATATAATACTTATAGATACTGTTCGCACTTGTTAACATAATAAATAGCCATCGACACGGAATGGTCACCGATCAGCCATTTCGTCAAGATGCTCACACTAATTGACAATGACGTGTATGAAGTTAACGAGTAATTACTCGTAATATATTGACTGTGTGTTTCGCGTTGAGTATCGTGTCTGTGTACATCCATTGTGATATAAATAAAAGGAAATAGACAGACAATTTTATGTATTGATACAAGACAGATGAAAATGTATTACGTGGGGATACAAAAAGAAATATACCCGTTCCCACCAATAATATTCTCAACGTCAAAATACCTCTCGATATCTTATTCGACAGCTTTCCACAAGAGCTGTCTGACGCCTGTTGACCCTTCAACCTCGCAATCTCACAGTACCTCCTTTCGTACGTTTCACGCATGCATAATTGCTCACTCACACTTCACTTGTACTAGAGCCTCATACAAAATGTTCCCCATTTCAAAAATCGAACCCAACAAATTCTCATTGCAAATCAACTTTCACGCAACCAAAATATCTATATGTCATCGAAATACATCGCTCCATTTGGAGTTTGCTCTAGAAATTAAAGATCAAATATGTTGAACTTTAAACTTCAGTACAAAAATTATGATCAAGTATTGTATTTCAAACCTTAAGCAGCTTACAAGAAGGTCTGGGGTATTATTGAGTTTTAAAAAAACGTGTTTGTTAGAGGACGGTATTCGGTGCATCAAAATCTCGACCATCCAATTTGGGACGATAAAAAATAAATTAAAATAAACCAGAAAAGGCCCGATGATATCGCTCGTGTTCCGCATCCATTGTGCCTTCGAGACGTGGTAGTATGTAATTGCGGCGTCTTTGTTATACAAAATGAGGTGTTAGCTTCTCTATTAAATAATAAGTAGTTTGATGCTAATGTAACACAGATACGTTTCGTCTACGTCAAATAATAAATTATTTATACAACTAATTCACTGTGTAATATTCTGGATAAAATTCTAATAGAAATTGTATTTTGTTTCAGATAAATTGAAATAAATCTGCGTATGGCCGAAAGATACAACGAAAGTCCGTCTAAGGCGTCCTCGCACGCTCTTTGGACGTATAAAAATGTATGGCTTAAAAACTTCAGCTTCAATCGCAAATATGGAAGCAATGAATTAAAGGAATCAAAAAAGATTGTTGAACAAAATGATGCACAAAGAATCAAAGGACGCGAGGCATCAAACGATAAAGCCACCAACGTCTACAAAGAGCGCCTTATAGCGCCCGAGAGCGTTTCGATAGACACAACATCAGATAATGTAATTGAAAGCGAAGATGAGGAAATCAGAAAGAATGTGTGGAACGACGTCGACGACGAACTCTACATAGCGAAGTTGATTGAACTGAGGACATTAAACGATGCTAAGCGCGACAAACGTGATATTAGTGAATATAGTGTTAGTGATATCAGTGAAAAGGTTGTGAATAGTGATAAGTTAGATAAGTACGAGATGTGGGACTTAGAGCCCACTGATCTGACAGAGTGTGACTGTCTAGGACCGCCGCCTGAGTTTTTGTTGCCACCGCCTCCACGACCACCGTTTCTACAAGCTGAGTATTATTGCGGAGATGATCCTATACCTGACCTGGAGACCTGCGACACAGAACCAGTAAGTGCTCATTTTATTGTTTTGCTTTAGTTTTCTAGGATTCACATATAGTTTTTTAAATAAATTTGAGGTTGTGTTACGTAAATATTAATAACTTGCTGGCGCCCGCGGCTTCGTCTGCGTTGAAATAGATGCGGAAAAAGGGTTGTAAGGGGTTGATAAAGGAGATAAAAGTTTGTATGGAAGTATCGTCATTTGTATGAAAACTCTTTGCGCTCGAGGTTTTGAAAGATGATTAGTGTCACGGATGACATACGACTATTGCCGGCTTTAGAATGTTCTTTTTAGAGTTATAGAAGCACTAAAATGTGTATAATTTGTAAAATAAAAAGCCTAAATAATTAAAAATGCTACCCATAGTCACTATTTCACGCGGACGAAGTCGCGGGCACAGCTAGTATAAAATAAATGTAATAAAACATAAATTAACGAATTAATGCCCTTTGACTAAGGCTCGCTCATTTAAAAGACATTTGCATGATAAGAAACACAATCCTTACTTCCTTACTAATATTATAAATGCGAAAGTAACTCTGTCTGTCTGTCTCGCTTTCACGCCAAAACTACTGAACTGATCACCATGAAATTTTACATACACGTTGTCTGGGACACCAGAAAGGACATAGGATACCTTTCATCCAAGAAAAAAGTAATGTTCCCGAGGGATTATCTAAAATATAAAATTGTAACTAACGACTGGCCAGTGTGTTATAGCAACAAGTTGTCAAGCGCTTTTATATTTTTAATTTATCATCGCGTACGAAGTCGCGGGCAGCAGTTAGTTTTTAATAAAAGAATCGAAATATGAACATAATAATATCTATCTGTCCTATATGGACAATTGAATATATTTTGTGTGAAAAATGTTAATGAAATAGACTTCGCCCTTATCTTGTTTAGACAAATATTTGACATGCGGGCCCTAATGAAGCCATGCTGTCGACAATGAGTTTATCTTTCCGACGTTTTCACAGTTTTAATGTTTAAGTGAATGCTTTGTTGTATAATTTGTAACTTCTATTAAAAACTGTCAATAATATATGCCTAATCGTTTTTGCCACCGTCGAATCTATTGCATGAAGACTTTTATTAATTACAATAGTAAGAAACTAAAAAAAATCTACTTTTAATGGAAATCAAATTTAGGTATTACTAAGGAAAAATATCTCATAATTACTATAGTTATAAATCTAATTTTCGTTCACATTTTAACTACTTAATTAAATTCCCATAGTAGGTACGTAGAAGTACGAACTTTGTTTTTTACTTATCCTAATTAATTAAATTTAGTTAAGATAAGTAGAAATATGTATTAAAAAAAATATGTAACACAAATTGGACACAGGGGTCTAAAGATCCAGAATACCATCTACACTATTGAATTTACTAAATACATGAAGTAATTTGTAGCTAAAATAACAACCGACGAGCATCTAGCTAAGGGAATATTATAATATAAGTATTTTAAAAAAAATGTTGAGATAAATTGTTATAGATGCTTTCTTGGTAAAAGAAACAGTGTTTTACGAATCTCTTCATCTATACTTACTAATATTATAAAGAGGAAAGATTTGATTGTTTGTTTGTATAGAATAGGCTCCGAATCTACTGGACCGATTTAAAAAATTCTTTTACCATTAGAAGCCGACATTATCCGTGATGAACATAGGATACTTTTTACCGCGGGAAAATCCTTCATTCCTACGGTAAATCTAAAATAAAAGTAAATACTAGCGGCTTGGCCCGGGAGATAGCGCCATCTATCCAAAATACGGTAGATGGCGTTTTATACTTTTCTACGCGGACGAAGTCGCGAGCACCAGCTAGTACATATATATATTTTTAAATGTTATTTGAATTACAAAGATTGTTAGAGATATGCTACCAGTTAATGCTCCGCTCTTAATAGCAGCCATTTATGGTCATCTAGTTAGATCTTTAAAGGCCAAACGCGCTTGGACCTCACCGGGTTTAGCATCTCAAAGTCAATGAAGAGTCCGTGTAGATTTTATATACATAGTTAAATATCTATACATATAATAAAATCGTAAACTAGCCGTGTCTGTACCTACATTAAACATTGAGCAATTTTATTTATACACTAACTGGTGCCCGCGACTTCGTCCGCGTTGAAAAAGAAAAAAGTAGCCTATCATGTGTCCCGTATGTCTAAATGTTTATATACCAAGTTTCATGAAAATCAATTAATTCGTTTAAAAAGAGTTATGGAGGAAAATACATACATACACTTACAAATTTATTATTAGTATGGATGATTGATAAATTTGATGATGTATAAAAATTATCGAACTCAAAATAATAATATAGTTTTTAAAATGTTTGCCTGTTTATACATTTCCCTGCATACGAGTATGTGTAGAATACTTTTTATCCTGAAAAAATGGTATCCTGTAAGTTTTTGAAAAAACGAACTACAACGCGTGCGAAGTCGCGAGCACCAGGTAGTATTCAATACAAATAATACTAACTAATTAAGTTTCCGAGAAAATGTTTGTGTATGTGAGTATGTAGTTTCGCGCTTGTAGATAAGAGGCATCAAACATTCCCATTGATTCAAATGAGAACACAGTAGCTAACTGAAGGCAACATTGCCAAGTTAAAATAAACTTTGTATGTTAATGGTAACATTGTAATGGATTATCGAATGCTTCTACTAACTAATACGTTATTAATTAGTTCTCGAATTTCAAGCGGTTTCAAACGTCACAAAATATAACCCTTCATACTTCCTTTTGGTAAAAAATGTAAAAATCGCAACTTCCATAATTTATTATAGTCTCTCACTAATTTTATATGTACTAAATACGTACTAGCTGGTGCTCTCGACTTCGTCTGCGTTGAAAAAAAAAATGATAAAAAAAAAATTAAAATAAATGAATGACAAAATAAATGATCAATATAACGCTTCACATCTTAATTGCTGTTATACTTTTGCGAGGCGTTGGATGTATATTTTTAGATGATCCTTCGGGAACAGTAAGTACTTTTTTCTGGGTAAAAGATGCATCATATCTGTATGAAATTTTCATGATAATGGTTTGAGTAGTTAAGGCGTGAAAAAGTAGAAGCAGACAGAGTTTCTTTAACATTAGTGGTGACTGCTTATGCTCAATCTAATCCCATTCCAATACACAATGGACTAGAAACATGTTAGATTGAACTATAAGTCCACAGTTCAATCTAAAAGGCCACTTTCTGCTCTAAAAGGCGACTTTATGAGACCAGCTCAAAGTAAGAGTAGTAAATTTTCGTACAGCAATATTTACTTTTAAAAGAACGTGCCCACATGTTTGCTCATACTCGACTTCGTTTACTTAAAATTATGAATCTTCTGTAACGGTTTACGCCATACGTCGTATATATGTGTAAAGCTCACATCAAGAGACTATCGAGCTTTCTCTTTACTTTTCTTGTTTACATTTATGTCTTTGTGAGTGTTTGAGCCTCTAATCCTATTATTAGCTAGTGTATGCTAATGTTTATATATTATGTCGTCGCTAGATTGTCGGCGTTTTACATTTACCTCGCTTAGCGTAGAAAAAATATTGATTATGTCACTAACATAATAAAAGTGATGAGTTGTATGATTGGCTGAGTGATTGCTCAATACCTACTTACTTACAATACTTACAAATACCTACTTTAAACTCTGAAACTGGGAGTCGAATTATCAAAAATAATGAATTTGATAGCCCAATTCTTGGGGATACCGAAAAGAGCCGACATGACTGAACCCATGGGATACAGTTAATTAATTTGTACTTATACATATTAGAGGTTTAGATAGATCGTAAAAAAAAAACAGAATGCTTTGTGTGTTGTTGTATGATCTTGAGTGAGTATAGTTATCATAACATCGGTCTTATCCTAATCTTAGTAAGTTCAGCATTCAGCAGTCCATTTGCTTGGCTTTGGTGTCAATAGGCGACGGTAGCCAACTACCATCAAGTTGAGCTTTATCTGATAAGCTTATAACTTACATTAATAAAGATGTAATATATTTTTTTCGTGATCATTCCACAAGGCTCCACTAGGCTGTTGGACTTAGGCTTCTAATTTCATTTTAATATCGCGTACACCATACACTAAACTTGTAGGATATTTCCATCATTGTGTTTTAATCACTATATGAAATGCTGTAAATTTATCTTGTAAATAACCAATTTATTTATCTATTTAAATATTGTTCGGATGTTTTAATTAAATTATCCCCGTTAAGTGACCGTGAAATAGCCGTCTAGAGAAGGCTTTGTGTGAACAGCTACTCGACAAAAGATAAGATCTTTAGCAAATATTTCTAACCGGTCGTGTCGTATTTGGAACACAATCGTTAGCTATAAATTCAACGTGGTACTGCATTTTTGCTAATTTCAAAGCTAATTTATCGCTTCCCGTATAACCTACCGCGCATTTTTGTGGTCTGCCTAACGACGCCTGAAGAAACGATTAAGACATTAAAAGTGCAGATTAATCGGACGATAAATCCGGTCGACAATTGAGTCCTCACATTTTTCTTCGAAAATAATATTCTCTGTAGGTGTTCTTGACGATTGGTCACACTTCGCGGAATAATCCGGGCGGTTCAATAAAGTATTATTGGAAAACGATAACAACTATATAATGGTTTCCGATACTTAATTTGATGTCTTGTTTAAAGGTGATCGAGGCGGCCACCTCTAACTATCTATCAGACATTGTGGTTTCTTTTTATCAGAACAGAATTTTTTTATTACACATTGTATAATTTAAAAAAAATCTATGGGCTAATTTATAGAATGGTTTTCTGGGTTCATTCCACTGTATAGGCCACACACCAACACCTCTTTCACACACACATACATGTTGTGGCATTGTGGTAAAAAATTGTAGTGCAAGTATAAGTTATCTTATATCTTGTAAGTAATTCAAATTCAAATTCAAATTCAAATTCAAATTCAAATTCAAATATTTTATTGCAAACCATAATGTATAAACGATGTTACAATATAAAAATTTAGACCAGTGTTATGGACCCTGTTGGGCATGCAACTTAGGGACTAGGAGAGAGGAAGCATATATATACATATAAGTATACATAAGCGTATAAATATAAAAGAATTTTATTATATTTAAATTAAACATATTTACATTTATATTATTTATATTTAAATAATAATATTATCTAAAAAATATTCATTTACATTATAATAACATTTAGTATGTAGGATTTTTTTTAATTTTTTTATAAATATGATATCATTTTCTTCTTTTTTTAATGTTCTTATTCAAAAAAATTATCAAAGTAATGAAGTACAAGAAATATCTACAGACATGTAAGTAGACATACAATACCGTGTAGAGTATTTAAACATTACTTAGGGCTTGTAACTTATATGAAAAAACTTGAAAATTTATCATTGATAAGGTCACAGTAATAAAGAAGCAATTTCCGAAGGGACATGAAGCAGTACACTTTAGTACTACTGCTAAGGCATACTGCTTCATGTCGCTATTCCAGGTATAGCACTATTTCAGGTCCATACCATTATTATTCACTAATAGTAGGTAGTGTACCATATTTATTGTAGATTAAAATCATACTTCTTCTTTGCCTAGCCCTTTCCCACTTTATTTGGGGTCGGTCCTCCGTATCGTGCGTCTCCAGACAGCTCGGTTATGGTTCGTCTCTTTGTTGACTTGGGCTTCCTTATTATTTACAACAGACATCCATATGATTCGGGGTCTTCCTCGTCCTCGGGGTTTAGTTTCATCATATATCTAGCACTTTTCTGGTCATGTGGTCGGATGGTCGCCTCATAACGAGTCCGTAACACCGCAGACGGCTCTCCTGTAGTTTATTTGGGATACTTACTTCGAATAAAAATTCGCAAATCAATACTAATAATAAATCTGTAGGGGTCGGACATGGAGAAGTTTACTTTGTTTTCAGAAATATCGTGTATATAGGCTCTATACATGACACTGAAACTAAATTGACCATTTTTAGAATTTTTTTCTGTATGTATGTATGTATGTATGTATGTATGTATGTATGTATGTATGTATGTATGTGTTTATGTATGTTCCTCCATCACTCTTAAACGAATTAACTGATTTTCATAAAACTTTTTAGATAAATATTTAGAAGTACGGGCCACGTGATAGGCTACTTTTTATCATTTTTAACGTGGACGAAGTCGCGGGCGCCAGCTAGTACAAAATAAATTGCAAATCTTTCAGGGCACTTCAAGTATAAAATTAAAAATGTAATAATAAAACAATGGCTTGCAGACCACAAGCGAATGCCTATTGACATTTATATATAAATAAAAAGTGAAGATAAAAATCAAAAGGCGCATGTCCCCAAAGCATTAAGTCTGAAAAAGGGACGTCAATTTGTCAAAACGTGGCACTATCTGAACAAAAATCCGTCATCGGTCCCGGGACGATTTATCGAAGCATATCTCACGAAATCTCCGAACAACAATAATCTTTGTAGAAAAAAATACACAGAAACTACTAAAGCCGAGACGCCTGGTTTATCGAACTGTCCATCTTCAGACGGTAGCCGATTTGTCAATGCCCGACCGTTAATTAATAAAAAGGCCTTTCCCTTAAAAAATTGAATAAAACCTTAATTAATTCGGGTCGGTTCTCGTAGTGAACTTTCTGGTAAATTATGATTATCGCCGCATTTAAAAAAGTTCGCTGTCGTAGCAGGAACGAGTTCCGTTTTTTTTTTGTGGAAATTTAAATATGAAATTCGTAAGAATAAAGGGATCCGGAATTGAATTTTTTATTTACTTAACGGTCTCCCGGTTGTAGAAGCAGTTTTCTGTGAAAAGTTCTCATAATCGGCATCATATTTTGCCACAAGCCAATAAAAATAACTCTTTCTTAGTTACAAGTTTGAAACTTACCATCTAGTTACTGTTTGACACACCCAATGAAACTTTTTAATTATTCTCCTAATATATTTTGCCTATACTTTTGCCAATCTCTATTTTTAGATAGCTGATGGTCCCCGCTGTTTCGCCCGCTTTTCATATTTAGCCTATGTTTATCCTAAAATTCTATGCTAACTATTGGTTTTAGAATTTTTACATCCTATATTTTAATCCACGTAATAAACTATGTGTGTGCCAAATCCGTCCTGTATTTTTTACGTGAAAATGTAACAGACATCTACACATACATTCATACATACATACATACATACATACATATGCTCGTATACATCGATTCACACAATTTTTTCATTTATAATATCAGTAGAATTTTCCATGAGACACAAATAATCTGTGCACAATTGACCTTACAATACCTGCATTAGTGATGTCAAATAAAAAATTATGAATTTAGAAGCAGGTGAAACAGTTTAAAAAAAGGACCCTAAAACTCGTTCCAATCTACATGGGACACGTCAAAAAGGGCTACGGCAATAGGACTGCTTATAATATGCGCATTTTGATCAGCTAAACTTGCATCCTCATCCTCAACAATTAAACGAACAAATATACAAAGTTCGTTGTCTATCCGGACCATCCCTTGCTGAATTACTAATGAAACGACTCGTTTAACTGTGTATTGTTTTTAAATAAATTTACTTTGGTACGAGGCTTGAAAGTTAAGAACACGAAATGAGATGACCATGCATTTAACTGTTTTATTTACAAACTAGCTGGCGCCCGCGACTTCGTTCGCGTTGAAAGAGAAAAAGTAGTCTATCGTGTGTCCTGTACGTCTAAATGTTTATCTACAAAGTTTCATGAAAATCAATTAATTCGTTTATGAGTTATGGAGGAACATACATACATACATACAATACCTACACTTA
The DNA here is from genome assembly GCA_918317495.1 of Synanthedon vespiformis. Taxonomy (NCBI): domain Eukaryota; kingdom Metazoa; phylum Arthropoda; class Insecta; order Lepidoptera; family Sesiidae; genus Synanthedon; species Synanthedon vespiformis. Next base: position 1,933,975 of record OU906962.1, read on the forward strand.
CAGATTTGTTATTAGTATTGATAAACGCTTATAATTATTAGTTAGAGTGACTCTTCTATCCCCACATTGCTCTATATCCTATCTATCTATACTATTTGTATCTATACTAATATTATAAAGAGAGAAGATTTGTATGTTAGTAACGTATAAACTCAAAAACTACTGGACCGATTTTGAAAATTCTTTCACCTATAGAAAGCTACATTATCATCGAGTAACATGAGCTATATTTTATGAAATTGCGCGGGTAAAGTCCAGTGAAATCTTCTAATTTTTTGTGTAGGTGAAAGGCACCTTGACAGCTACCATTCTTATTCTAAAAACTGAGTCATTTTACCAAACCTAGTCTCCTTTTTACTACTTTTACTGTGGTAATAAAATAAAGCCTGATGTTTTCAACAACACGCCCGTAAGAGATAAGATCAACCCAATTACCAACAATAATTCTATTTCTCTCCCCACCGACTCCGCTAATTGCGTGAGCTGTGTATAAATGTTTTTATTACGGAAAAACATTATTCTGCCCATTGAGATCTACTGATATGCCATATGTGATAACCAGTTCATAAGACCTCCCCTAGCCCAATGTGGTCTCACAAAATCAAACAGAAAATTGTAATATTGTCGGGCTCTACACAAATTGGTCGATAGTTTTGTATTGTGTTTTTTTATTCGTTAATATTATAACGGTATAGTCCACGCTTTTAATTTGGTTATATTTGGTAATTATTTTTCATTTGAATTACAATGATAGCTATAACACCATCTGTCTATGTGTGAATTTTTGGACAGGACAATTTTTGAATGGACAGGTAACTTTGGTATATATGGTGACATATCCTTATATGTTTATATAATTTATAGATGTGTATTGTATGTATTGTTATCATTTTTTTTTTTTAAATTAGGTACTAGCACTTTTTTTTTATTTTTTGTACTTAGAAAATTTAAGATGCCTAACCTTGTAATAGGCTATATAAAATAGAATCTATTGTATATATTAAATGCTGTAAGGTTAGCTATTAAATAAATAAATAAATAAATATAGGATATTTATGACAATGTGGGAAGAATGAGCTTGTACTTGATTATTTGAACCAATCTTATAATACCTACTATTAAACGTTTTATTAACTTACCTTCGAGAGTTTATCAATCAATCAATACTAATAATAAATATGTAAGTGTAGGTATTGTTTGTATGTATGTTCCTCCATAACTCTTAACTGATTTCCAATAAACTTGGTAGATAAACATTTAGACGTATTCGGGACACATGACTTTTTCTTTTTCAACGCGGACGAAGTCGCGGGCGCCAGCTAGTCTAAAAATAAAAATAAGAAATTCAACGCCTTGCAAAAATATATGACCTAAGTTAAACGGATACCTATATTAGATAATTTAAAACATATCGCCTCTGGTGTTACCTGTGTCCTTAGACGCCATATCACTAGTTACCACTTACCATCATATATAGACCTGCCTGTTAACGTATACATACCCAAAATTATTTTTTTTAATTATAATATAATAATAATAATAATAAATCATTTATTCGACGTAAGTTTTCACAAAACATTTATCTTCGTCAACATTCTTTACAAGCTACCACCGGTTCGGAAAGCTGTTTCTAGGGGGAAGAACTCGGCAAGAAACCCCCTAGTTGCTCTTTTCATAAATTAATTACAAAGTAATACGTAACAATACATAGCAATCTACATAACACAATAATCAACTATATTTGACATCAAGGACAGTCATCATTTATGTAATCTAATATCCTATAATAACCCTTTTTGCACAGGGTTTTCTTAATATAAACTTTAAATTTATTTATAGATAATTGTTGTATATTAGCTGGAAGCCTGTTGTAGAAGCGCACACATTGTCCCATAAAGGAGTTGCTAACCCTGTGGAGACGAGTTTTATTTGGTTGAAGTCTATGCTTGTTTCTAGTATTTAAATTATGAACATCACTATTTCTAGTAAAAGTGCTAATATTTTTGTGAGCAAACAAAATATTTTCAAAAATGTATTGTGATGCTACAGTAAGTATATTTATTTCTTTAAATTGATCTTTTAGCGAGACTATGGGACCGAGCTTGTAGATGGCACGAATAGCCCTTTTCTGTAACACAAATATAGTGTTTATATCCGCAGCATTACCCCAAAGTAAAATACCGTACGTCATTACACTATGGAAATAGCTAAAATATACTATCCTCGCGGTATTTACGTCAGTTAGCTCGCGAATTCTTTTAACAGCGTAAGCAGCCGAACTTAATTTAATGGCTAGTTTATTAATGTGTGGTCCCCATTGTAGCTTAGAATCTACATTTATACCTAGGAATACAGTCGACTCAACCAGCTCAATGTCTTCACCATTTACGTGAACATTATGATCAATTTGTTTGACATTAGGTAAAGTGAATTTAATACATTTTGTCTTTTTATTGTTCAACAAAAGATTATTAACATTAAACCAATCAATAACCTTAGACATCGCCGAGTTAACATGATCATGATTACTTCTACGGTTAACTTTAAAAAGCAATGACGTATCATATCATAATATGAAAAAGTATTAAAATACTTTTTCATATTGAAGGGAAAAATTAATAATATCATAAACGCATTAATATAGAGGGTAGGTGGTTCATTGAACGAGGCGAGGGGTTGGAAAAAGAAAAAAAAATGCTTTTGTGTCAAAATGACCTTCCTGCTACCATAATATATATCTGTTTCGTGACGCCCACAAGAAAAAAATATTATTAATATGTGTGTAAAAACACGTACAAACCCACGCCTTTCTTCCCCCAACAAAAACTTTTAAACGCAATTATGACAATATGGCGCATATATGTTAAACTGTGAACGAAGTAAAACAGGCATTAACGAAATAATTTCTTCAACATTCCTGACAGTTTTATTTTGTAGCAACATTTTTGTTTACGTTATATTTATTTTCATAGTATTTATTCGAGTGCGAATTTTTTCAAGGCGTTATTGCGACTTTGTCGGCCAAATATTAGGTATGTGTACAGTCGCTCATAAAAGTAATCCAACTGTATTATTTGAAATAATACCTAATATAAAAAATGAAAATATATTATATGAAAATATTAGTATACTTATATACTAATATTATAAAGAGATTTGTATGTTTATTTTATTTATTTATTTATATATTACGGATAGCCAACGTGCATAGTGTGCATATGAAACTCAGATAAAATTGCATATCAAAGTTTAGCTTGCACACATCACAATTATAGGCTACCACACATGCATATTAATTAATTCTTGGAAACGTTGCAATTCATGTTTGGAATGTGTATAAAGTATTGGGTGTAAAATGTATGAAACTATTGAATAATATCAAATTTATTGAGTAATAAGTATGTATTAATCTAAGTAAATGTAATACTCCATACCATACTCCATAAATCCATAATATGCAGGTAATGTGTATAAATTTGGCATCTATGACGTGCTTGATGCAAACAAGAAGTGCATGGTCTTCATAAAGAAAATCTCATCAGAACACAAAGTTAATATTATTGTAATTATTGCATATGTATATATATTTTTTCTGTCATAAATAGTAAAATCTCATGAATACACAGTAAACTTTAAACTCAATGGCAATTGTTTGGACAAAAATGAGTAATGATCCAAGAAATTTCAAGCATGCCCTCGCAACTGAACAAATTTGGCATCGAGTAGCATTTTTTAATGACAAGGCAAATTAACAATTGTTTTGTTCAAACTTTGGAAACCGTCCAAGTATTAGTTTTCCGGATTGCGTTCTCCTTCGTACGATACAAAATTGCGTTAACCTTTCAAAATCAAATTTAACTACTAGGTATTATTAAACAAAATCAAATTTAACCTCAATGATGTTATGTTAACCCAAATATTTTCAAAGTTCGAGTAAACATAGGCATCTTCATAGGCCTCTCATCCTTGCTACATCCCAAGCAACACAGAATGGCTGAATATTCTTTGAATAAATGCATTTATACAGCCGTTATTCAAGCAATTTGGGCACAAAATAAATTGCTTTAAGCTGTATAGTAGCAACATAATAGCTGAATAGTAGCTGAATAAGCAACAACAAGCCCATAATAGCCCATAGTGTTATAATAGCCCAAAAATCATTCAAAACAGCATTTGCCTATCTTGTCAGCTCTAATACCCTTATAACAAAGCTTTAAACTGAATAATTTGTGAATTTCATACTGTTATCTGGCCTATGTGTTGCCTGGGATATCTGGTTGTTCGCCAAGAGCAAACATTTCTAATAAAAAAATGTTTATGTTAATTAGTTTAGGGGATGATGGGGCTGAAATATCTTTCTAAGGTGAAAGCCCCAAAATACAAAAATATATTTAAAAAATCACCTTTATATTTAATTTTATACTATATTATGTATGATAGATATTACATTATATTTAGCGCCTCTTTTCACCACCTGTCAAGTAGGTTAACTGTCATTTCAAGTCACCAGTAAGCGGGGATAATGGAGCTGATAAATTATTACCTTTGTTTGTACGATAAAAGTCCCAAACATTGAAAAGAAAATTATAAAAAAAAATCGCGTATCGAATGATGCAGTAAACCGAGTGCAAAATTCAATAAAACAGAAAATTATTTCTAAAAGTTACTAATCAACACTTTGCTTGTAGTTGGTGAAAGAGGCCTTTATACTAATATACGAGATTTATTTAGATAAGCGTGCCAATGTGGTATTTTATATCAATTTTTTTATTTATATAATTTTTTTTTTCTTATTATTTCAGAAGATAGACGCATACAACCACAACAGTCCTTCGCTACAGACGTCTGCAGTCATCGGACTTTGCTCCATTGTTCTGGTGCTGGGCATCTTGATTGGTGCCATCTTAGTTTGGAAGTAAGTTTTTAAAGCTCTCTAAAGCTCGGTTTTAGCGGAGATATACCTAAAGGCAGAGGCGGACAACAACTTCTTTTTTCATGTCCTTAACTTATGTCTGCATAGGTATTATATAGTAGATACATTGTATAGAAATAAATTAACGATATAATATATTGCAATATAAATAGGTAACATACGTATTGTATTCATTCGTCCGAACATCTTTAAGTCTTTCTTCTTGAAGACTATAATTCGCTCAAAGTGAATGAAGGAATTCTAGCGTGTCAACAATACATTCACTAGCTCATTCACTCGTTCAGTGTGACAGTTTAATCGCTGTTAAAACCGTCGTCACATACGTGAGGGAGGCAATGGCTCGAGAAAGTTGATTAGAGTAGCTGTCACCTATCCGAGATTTAATCCGGGATCTGGATTCGGTATGGTCCAATACACAGCTTGGAGCGTTTTTTTTTTAATTAGTAGGTACAGGTGGTTTATTTGGAAGTCTTAATTACCGCAGTTTCTTGACAGCTAAAATAGAAACACCTTGCATTTAAGGAAAATCAAACTCTTCACACTATTTTTTGAATTATAGAGACCAATAAAAGTCTTGCTGAAATCTATTGAAAATGCTGAATGCTATTAGCAGGTACTACTTTTTTGAATTAAATAGTGTTGTTAAATGTCTACAAAAATTAATACCACTCTAGGTTTCGAACATTAATCGTTTCGGCAGCTGAGCTTACAATAATACTGGTGAAAAACATAATAATAAAAATAAAATAACGAAAGAAATAGATTATTACGATGATTATATTTTTTTATATTCGTCGCAATAATAAAAACTGACTGACATATCTCCACTCAAGTTATAGTGAAAATATAAATGGAAGTTCAAGAACTTCCAGTACCTATATCAAAGTGTGTAATATAATTGAATTGTAAGGAATATAATAAAAAATAGTTTAATCCATGTAAGTATAGGTAATATCACAAACGTAAATTTTGATACTGCAGGCAACGAATGCGGCTCGTTCTGGAATAACAAGAACAAATATGGTTGCGAAGCACGAACAGAATGTCTAATAAATACACAAAGTAAAAATCACTACGGGCCACTGTCCACAGCCACTGAGTACCACAGCGGCGTAGCTTCATAGACGCGTATTCGTCATTATACGCTTAGTGTACGCCTGGTTGCAGCTTCCATACAAAACCGTATGTACGCCCCGGCGTATGACATGCGGTACGGCAAGCGTCATGACGCCTGCATGCAGCGACGCGAGCGCGACGTTGCCGCTCCGTCGACAGAGTAGTACGGATTTGTATGGAAGCTGCAAGCAGGCGTACACTGCGTATAATGACGAATACACGTCTATGAAGCTACGCTTCCGTGGACAGTGGCCCTACCTCTTACAATTTGGGACACAACACTAGTGTAATTATACGTGTCACAATATACGTGTCATCGCGTTACGTTACGGACAGTTTGAAGGCGGATTTAGAAACTGGATACGGTGTTACACTTGATAAGTAGCCTTCTATTTCAAATAATAATGATAATAATACAAGATGTTGCATTTTATTTATTTATCTCAAGCTTATTTTAATCTAATCTCGCGCCTAAAATCCGACGATTATTACTTGACGATTGCTTTTGTGTTCTAAGTTACACTAATTTGTTATTTGTTTATAGTTTATTTCTAATGCTTATAACAAAACACCTGATACAGAACAAATCTTACATATCAGTAAGCACTAAACTTGATCTGATAAGTTATTAAATGTTAATTCTTAAACGAATAGACTATGTGAATTGATCACTTATGCTAGAAATGGAATTTCTATTAAATTCGCATTTTTCCCAAGCCTTTTCGGAAACAATACCTTTGAAATAAAACAAATGATTTTTTTTCTTATAATCACATGACTGTATAGGATTTGATTCCATGGTGAAATGGATTCTTAACCTGCTATTGATTATTCGAAATAAATTTGTATACCTACCTACTGTATGAAAATACAATGGTATGTCCAATTTTTATTATTAATTAATCACCGCTGAATATCCAACGAATTTAAGTATAATTACTTCGTTAAAATTATAATGAGGCTACAGGTACTACATAGTTTCAATATTCCAACATGTTTTACGTCTAGTACTAGGTACCTACCTAGATACCTAATATAGCCATAAATTCACAACTTGATAGCAGGAACGAAACATCAAAATCGTATCCAACAATTTATTTTTTTATGTCTTCCGCACCTCATTATTTTGATGCGTGACTAATTATGCCAAAATTATCGTGTACGTTTCCCGCGGTTCTGTGATTGGCCAATTCGAAAATGGCGGACCAATCAACGTCGAGGGCGTGCCAACTCTTGCGCACCGTCTACTAGTAACGACGCGTATACTAAACCACTCGCACTCTATGAATATTCAACTTGTTTCATTTGTAATTCGAATAACTTTTTGTCCCTTCGTAACAAATTAATATTTCATTATTTAGAATGGAGCTCTTCAGTTTTAGTCTTCTTTAAGCAGCCATTTTAATTAATTAATGTCTTAATTAGGTATTGGTATGTATAAATATTTATTATCAAACATTGCTTAAATAGGTATATGTAGGGAAATTTTTCCTCTAAACCTTCCTAATTCCTAATCTTACTGTGTTCGGCAGCACAATTGCAGCTCTTCTTGCATTGCTTGTTTTATAGATGACGGTAGCCATCTTACCATCAAATGGACCGTCGTCGACTCAAATGAAAAAACAAAGTGATAGAGCTTTTATTACAACCCAAAAATTCTAAATTTAGGTTAGATGTGGTTAGATAAATAAATGTAGCCAGGATCGAACACTGATATTCTACCACTATCATTTCGTGAATAGCTTTAGTGTTTATTATTTAAAAAAATGTGACTACTAAACCAAAATACTAAAATTAAAAGCTGTTTACAAACAAACAAACATTTCCTACAAACCGAAGACTTTGTATGACCGAAGACTCGTATTTCTTCATAATAATATGTAGTTAGTTATCAATTAATGTAGGATACATACATAGTATTGTAAATTCATTTCCGAATAGGTTCAAGTCTGGTTTCACCGGACCATATATATAAATATTCGCAGAGATAAAGCCTCTAACAATGTTTCACCATCGCTTAGTTAATGCTATCCACCGATCTGACTTTCTATTTATGGTTTAACGTCTTTATTAAGTTCCATTGTCTCATTCTCATTATGGTAAACGAATTGAACATTGCGTTGATTTCGAAGCGCGCAGCTTATTATTGGCAATCTGCATACAATCACATATTTGCATAATATCTCAATAAGTTCTTATGCTCCGAACTGATTTGAATAGCCGCGGTACTTCACGCATGGTGGATTTGGGGGTGACACACGGGCGTATAGAAACGCGAACAAGTCGTAGAACATGTTCATATCGGAAATGTTCAATATTCCAATTAATGTTGTATTAATCATGTAATTGTAACGAACGCCAATAGCTTAGTCACTGTCTTGTGTTAGTCAGGGAAAGCAAACACTTATTATTATTATAATAAGCAGACACTTACTTGCATGGGAGTCAGTTTTTTAACGAGTAAACAAAATACTTACATAAAAACAAAGAATCCATTAGTAGGGTATTAGCTAATAAGTAAAACGTTTCATATAACATGAAGTTCGGACCAAAAGTTAATGAATATTGTCATCAACATATTGTTCAAAAAAAGCCTATTCGCCTTATTTTTTGTTAATACAAATTAGGTAAATTACTTGTATTGCATATTGTATGTCACTTTATATTTTTATGATTTATTGATCTTTTTAATATTAGTAAACTCTTAATGATCTTCTTAAAAAACTAATTAATCGTAAAAACACTCAACAATTTTTTGGATTAATTCGAAACTCTTACTAAAATACTTACTTATTAAAGACCAAGTCATGTAAAATAATTTACGTGTGGTAAATTATATGAGATATATTATGTAGATATTATGTATTATGTAGATATAATTGGTTCGTTGATTGCAACAACCGTGTGTCACGAAAAAATGTCACGCTTGTCCAAAACAATCAATTATCACAGATACCATGAGTGACCTCAGGTATGCGAGTCAGGCTCAACTGCTTAGTTTAGATTGAAGATTGGTTTAGATTGACGATTGACTTGACATCTATTGTCGATCACTACTTTACCTTACCCTACTTAAATATGTATTACATGATTACATATTGTATTTGTTGGAAAATTATTTTGTGAAAAATAACGCAATAGGAACTTAAAATACTTGCCAAAATAATTTATTGCAAAGACGAAAATGTAGACCAGAACATACTCGTACATACATGAATGTATGTTATAAAAATATAAGAATTTTATAATGAAACACATTACCTAATACATTTTTTATAAATCTATACTATTATATAAAGCTAGTTCTATACTATTCTATACTAAATCTATACTATTATATTATATAAAGAAGAGTTTGTTTGTTTGTTTGTTTGGTTGTACGTGCTAATCTCAGGAACTACTGTGTCCTGTACGTCTAAATATTTATCTACCAAGTTTCAGGAAAATCAGTTAATTCGTTTAAGAGTTATGGAGGAACATACATACATACATACATACATACATTACCTACACATACAGATTTATTATTAGTATTGATTGATATAGGTAAATTTCATATCACACCTAAATATTATAAGTTACTTAAACAAAGCAACATGATATTTTATACAATGAACAGAATACATGTCACTGCACTTAGATCAAGTTACTTTACCTAGTTTACTTTTAAGTTTTCAACGAATTTAAGTTAAGTTTTAACACTTTAACTTAACAAACACACATAAGGATAATGCATCCTTAACCAGCATCTCATATCAGGTTCAGGATTAAATTTTTTCATCGTCCAATTGTTTTTGTCAGGTTTATTTGGCAATGTTTGCTTAAAACCGGTGCGGCCCTTGTCTTGTATTCAGGCATGCTGCTTACTCGTCCGACACCCTTTTTTTAAAAGTAAAAAAGCGATGCCAGTATCACGACTGTAATTTAATCCGCTTTTGTGTTCCAGATACAAAACCCTAGCTTGTCTGTTTAACGCCTCACCCGCTTACGGAATTCTGACACCTTCCGTTGACTTATTAAGTATCGTAATATGATAGGAATTTGTACCAATCAAGTACCTAGTCGCCTTATGGTAATGAAAATTATTCTCTTTTATAAGACAATGCTCAATGATTCAACCTTAATTAGAAAAAAGTGTTCAATACGTCCATTTTAGATTCTAGCTACATTAAAGTGCTACAGATCCATAAAAAAAACCATAAATACTTCCATAAAAAAAGAGGAGGTTTTCAATTCGACTATATTTTTTTATGTTTGTTACCTCAGAACTTTCGACGGGGTGAAACGATTTTGATGATTCTTTTTTTATTTAAAAACTGGTGCTTCCCGTGTGGTCCCGTTTCAATTTGGTCCAGTACTGACAATGGCATCCATGAGAAAACGGTTTGACGACTTTTTTTTTGTTAAAAAGAGTTATATTATTTGTTAAAATCATCAAAATCCTTTCACCCAGTCAAAAGATTGGAGGTAACAAACATAAAAAAAACTCCTCCTTTTTTGGAGGTCGGTTGAAAATAGAGCCAAATTAATTTTATTTACTGTTAATTGAATAACGACCTATACAGTTTTTCTGCTTGTGTGTATGTTCCTCCATAACTCTTAAACGAATTAAACGATTTTCATGAAACTTCGTAGATAAACATTTAGAGGTACAGGACACAGGATAGGCTACTTTTTTTCAACGCGGACGAAGTCGCGGGCGCCAGCTAGTACTAATAATAAATCTGTAAGTGTAGTTATTGTGTGTATGTATGTTCCTCCATAACTCTTAAACGCATTAACCGATTTTCTTAAAACTTGATAGATAAACATTTAGACGTACGGGACTCAGGATAGGTTACTTTTTTTTTCAACGCGGACGAACTCGCGGGCGCCAGCTAGTTACCTATAAATCCTAGTTTCTATCGCATATGATACATAATAAATCTATTTTTAAAAATTCTTGCACCTCGAAGGCGCCTCAAGACGCGTCCACTGGATTGATGCATATTTGTATATAAAATCTACGATACACTAATTAGACCACCATGATAGACGACTCGACGTAATGGATGGGAAGACTTTAAAGAATGTTAGTACGCTAATATAACAACACTACGGATAAGAATATGAATGCTTACCTACCGCGGAAAGTTTTACTTATGAATGACTAAAAAATTATTACCAGCTTTGAAACTTGTTGGTATGTCTCTAATTAAAATACATACGTAAAATGACAATAAAAGTACTTAAATTTTAGAATGTAACAAAAAAATGTAAGTCACAGTTTTCTTTATTCTATTCTATAGCAATTTTGTTCAAATATTTTCTCATTTTGTACAAAGCAAGAGAAAATACATAGATAAATTAGAACAGAGTTAACAATGCTTGCTCCGTCCACCTCCTCTGTTTATATATACTTTCAAATTCTAGACACAAATTCTAAACAAATCGTAGCAAATTTTTGGTTATTATAGACTCCTCAGCATCTAGTTTGGTATTTAGTTACCGTAACATGTTGAAAACATATTAAAAGTACTTTTTGAGATGCAACACCGCAGATTGTATGTAAAATTAGTGAATTACAAGGCCAGTCGCGCGTGTCTGGTAGCAGCTGTGCATCCAAGTGCAAGGTGTATTGTGTTATATTTTAACACCTATAGGGTACAAATTATTTTCGTCGTAACAAAATCTGGGAGCGAGTAGGGTGTCCTAAAAATGAGTTAAACAATCATCCATCAAACACCTCATTATAACACGTACATCGTCGACAATAATATAGGAAAATGTCAATCAATCTTATAACACATCGCCAACGATTAGTTACGATCCACTAATTATGAGTAACCGGATACCAGTTCTCCACTGGTGGTTATCGACAAAACGAAGTAGTTTTTAGGCCGCCGTTTCACTGTTCGATACAAAAAAATCTTGAGCAGGATCTTAGCGATATTTTATCGAAACCTTTTATAATACTAGTCAGAATAATTATTCTGGGTGATTGATTTGGCATTACATAATATAATTGTTAAAGCAATAACAAAAGATTATCGAACTGTCGGAAAAAAGATAGTCAGGAAATAATATTTTATTTTACTGGCTTATATAATTTGTCATCTTATATTGCTGGCTATTATAAAAATATTGATTAATTCGATGTAGGTATTTATAATTATCAAACATGTAAGATACATATTATAGGTTTAATTTCAGTTATTCATTTGTTATTTTAACTAATACCCGATGCAGTGAAACCTATTATTATAGTACCCACTGTTATATAGAGATAAGTAAAAGTAGCACATTTTTCCCTAATGCAGATAATCAGTATAAATATATATATACATGAGTTGTTTTTGCATCACTCGGTTAGTAACAACTTGTCATTAAAACACCTTTTAATTTGTAATCAATAAATAAACAGTTCACGTTGAATCGTCGACAATGGCACCGCGGCCTAAATAAGGCGCGAGCCACGTCTAAAAATGTTTACGTTTAGAGCGTGTAGCCGGTGTTTGATTACAATCGCGGGCGAACCAATGCGAAATAACTGTACTGCCGTTCTACATTTAATGCACAATACTAAATCAAAGTGAAACATTGTTTGACGTGACAAATTTGTAACGAACTCCAATATGAAAATGTAACTACAATGCAATTATATGAACTGACAGTTATATTATATCATCTAGTCTAGAAAAATAAATACTTAAGTCATTTTATTCTTCTAAATTGTATACTGTGTGATTTTTAGGACAATGAATAATTTGTGATGGGTTCATCAATACTTAATTTTTTGGCTAAACCAAACTTATTTATTTTTTTGGAGCAATCAAATTATGTATGAAGCAAATCAATCCTTCGAACAAATAGCTCTTACCATTTTAAAAAAATAGTATCTAGACCAGTAAACCAATCTAAAGTCATTCCGGATTCCGACTGCGATTGCATTTAAATCAATTTAAATCGTAGATTCTTCTTATCTTCATTTCTATATTATCTTTAATAAATCGTTCACATTAGTCTTCTACCATTGTGCCATTCCAATTTGAAAACTCTTCCGTTTAATTGAACGTTATTAATTACATTAAGATAAAAACTATAATTTTCAAAGATATAGAAAACGTATCTCATTAACATCACATAATCTTTGAAAGATACTGCTGTAAACTAAATAAGACTGGCCATTAAGAATAATGATTATCTAATCGAAAAATTACATATTACAAGGGATGCAAGGTAAAATCAATTTACTAAAAAAGGACGAGTTTTTATTTCGAAGATTACCTATTATAATTACATACAAAATACTAACAAATAAACATACAAAATCTGTTTATAATTAGTCTATACTAATATTATAAAGAGGAAAGATTTGATCGTTTGTTTGTTTGTTTGTTTGTATAGAGTAGGCTCCGAAACTACTGGACCGATTTGAAAAAATCTTTCACCATTAGAAGCCGACATTATCCATGATGAACATAGGATACTTTTTACAGCGGGAAAATGCTTTATTCCTACGGGAAAACGGGTAACAGGACAACGGGTAGTAAGAATTATCCTTGCGTACCTTTTTCACATATAACTTCTAAACGGCTTGACCGATTGGGTTGAAATTTTGTATGTGTATTTCCATGGTTTCACAGACACGAATGTATTATATTTTATAAAGTTACGCGGACTAAGTCGCGTGCAACAGCTAGTATATTATAACTTCATATGTAAACTTTCATTTTTAATTCGTTTTAAAATTTATATCTAGAATAAAAAAATGATAAAGACGTATTTTTTAAAGTTCATAATATTAAGTATGACGAACAGAGGCATTGTGTTGGTTTGTTAAAAGTTGATTTATCGAATTATCTTTATCGACAAGCGACATCCGAAGTTGCCCAACACTACCGTAACAGCTTATCAGAGATCTTCAAAGAATTCAGTCGTTTATATAGAATGAAATAAAGTTTATAATGGTAATGTTTCATTATGCATTCACTAAAAAATATTATCTTTGAAAAATGAGATAATAGATAGGGAACTGGCTTAGAGAATAGTATTGCTATCGTGTTTTGGTCACTGAATTAAAGTCTGAGTTTTTTAGTACAGTGGGCTCAACGGAGTGTAAAAATTATATTTGAATGAACTAAACAAAAGAGCTGTTGAATCTGAAACAACAAATGTTGCAATAAATCGCAACCTCAGATATATTTTTTTTAACTTTGAGATAAATTAGAGGAGTTATTTTCTTGAATCTTATTTTCCTTTTAATTTTTATATTATATTAGCTGGTGTTCGCGACTTCGTCCGCGTAGAAAAGTATAAAACGCCATCTACCGTATTTTGCATAGATGGCGCTATCTCCCGGGCCAAGCCGCTAATATTTACTTTTAGTTTAGATTTCCCGTAGGAATGAAGCATTTTCCCTCGGTAAAAAGTAGCCTATGTTCATCACGGATAATGTCGGCTTCTAATGGTAAAAGAATTTTTCAAATCGGTCCAGTAGTTTCGGAGCCTATTCTATACAAACAAACAAACAAATCTTTCCTCTTTATAATATTAGTATGGATATGAAAAGAATGGAGTCAGTACAATAAAATTGGAACACCCGAAACGTCCCGAAATACTAATTGTATCAAAAATTTAACCACCTGCCAGTCGAGTTTGCAAATCGAATGTAATTATACATTATACATTTGGCAATATCTTTAAGATAAGTTTTTTGTACTTGCGCAACGAAAATTCATGTATGTATGTATGTGTGTTCCTCCATAACTCCTAAACCAATTAACTGATTTTCATGAAACTTGGTAGATAAACATTTAGACGTACAGGACACCTGTGTCCTGTACGTCTAAATGTCTAAATAGGCTACTTTTTCTTTTTCATCGCGGATGAAGCCGCGGGCGCCAGCTAGTTTAAAATAAGGTTTTCATATTTTAATTGTTATATGAATAATGCTGAAAATTCCATTGATAGCAAATCAACTAACGAACCGCTCCCGAATTTACACGTGTGAATTTTTGAAGTGAAAATTTCTTTAGGCGCGTTGGGCATTTTTGAGATGGGAAAAAACAATTGAACTCGCGACCTGTTACCGTAAACCGTGTAACCGCGACACCTCTGTATATTTTCGGATATTGCGCCACATACAGATACACAATACTACTAAAACTAAAATATGTTACGTAATAATACATCCTTGCAAAAACTAATTGAATTGAAATAATATATCAGTGCGAACAGAGATGGCACTGATGTTAATTTAAAAACAATTTTTGAGATGGGAAAAAATATACACGTAATACTTCCTTTATACATATATAGTAGCTATTTTGATAACCCAATTTTAAATATACATTACAGCTACGATGTCTTCATGGAAAAATATTTGTTTGCTTTTAATCAGTAATTACAAGAATTCTGTACCCACGCAAAATATGTTACGAATTCTGATTTCATATTTTGCTTCCAACCAAACCTTCATGTAATAATGTCAGAAATGTCATGTTTTTTTTAATGTATTGCTACGACCAATAACTACCTAATGAGTAATCATGGAATTAGTAAGCTGCTCGAGTTGGAATATGAGCTCTAAATGCCTTCTGAGTGGTGGCGTTTTGTTATGAAATTATTGAGAATTTAAACACTAAATGAAGTGTCCAGTTCTAAATGTCAGTAGTACATGACTGTACGCGGTGTAAGCAATAGTGGTGGGTGGGTGGTCGTGCCTCGTCGCGTGGCAACAAGCCTCTATGTCACGTGACGTAACATGACGTCATTTGCAGCATTCTGTTTTTGAAATGTTAAACCCAGTAAGGGTTTTTACTGAGCAAGCACGAACCACACATACTTCTTATGCGCTAATTTTTATTTGATATATCTAAATGTGTCGGTTCATTGGGTCAAAGCGTCGGCTGCTGTACTTCATTGTAAATTCTTAAGTCCAAGCGGATAAAGTCGTAAGAAATGTATATTTAAATAATATTTAGTACCTAATTAGTTTCTTTTTTGGTAATAATCTCTAGAAACCTAATTAAATGGCCAATGTCATTCAGTGGAAAAAGGAACAATAGATCTGAAAACATACCACGGGTTTCCATGGATAGACCCCTTTTAAAAACCAATGTCATTCAAAACAAATCTAATTACTATTTCAACAAAGCGGTTCCTATGAAACGAAATAACCAAATCAACGTCTGTAATTAAAAATTCAACTCAATTTAGCTTTCAAAGGAATTTTTACTCGCATCGCGTATTGCAGACAGATTGTTTAGAGCAGAGAAATTCGAAGCGTGAAACGGAACGCCATAAAAGTTGTGGTTAACTATGTGTTTCATAAAGGAACATAGGTATGGCATGATAACAGCAGATAGATATAGGTACTATATGTCATTATAAAAAATAATTTAAGTCTTTGTACTCTTAATGCTACCTTTTAGCTTAAAATAGATTTATAAATTTGTGAAAAATGTAATTACTTCCCAATTAAATAAATGTCCAATACACATTCAAGCCTCATAAGGGCAAACAAATGTGTAGAGGATAATATTCCTGGGACTACAAGACGAGCATTACATACTTAATTGCTGTAAAAAAAATCCACTAAAATTTTAACAGTTTTATAAACCTCTCAAGCATTAATAATGAGTTAGGTTCGCCCACGTCATCTAGATAGAAGTGTTAAAGTCATAGTCTATACTAATATTATAAAGAGGAAAGATTTGATTGTTTCTTTGTATAGAATAGGCTCCGAAACTACTGGACCGATTTGAAAAATTCTTTTACCATTAGAAGCCGACATTATCCGTGATGAACATAGGCTACTTTTTACCGCGGGAAAATGCTTAATTCCTACGGAAAATCTAAAATAAAAGTAAATAACTAGCGGCTTGGCCCGGGAGATAGCGCCATCTATACAAAATAGGGTAGATGGCGTTTTATACTTTTCTACGCGTACGAAGTCGCGACCACCAGCTAGTATATTATTATAACTTGAGTAAACACAGAAACATCTCCCCTAAAACATGATTTAAAAGTTAATATTGCTCTGAAATCTATCTCTACTCGACCCAGTTTAAAGTGCTCGTTCTTGCGACAACCGCGAGATTCTCGTTGAAGAATGGAAGAGGAAATCTTTGAATGCCTCCACAGTTGTGTTGAAGACTGACTGACATATTTTCGCTTTTGTTTAACTTTCCTTTGTAGCCTAAAAGTTTCCATTACTTCGTCTATATTTTAGCGGTCATTGACTATATAGTGGTTTCTGAAGAAAATCTTCAACGATGAAACTCTGAAGCTTTTCAATAGCAAATTTGAATGAACTTTCCTACTACAATATTTATAAATTTACTGTGTTTGATTGTATGCAGTAAGCTATCGACTTTTATATAGTTTAAAGGATAGGGTAAGAAAGGAATGGGGGCTCTGACATCCCAACAACACTGAAACCCGACAGTATATTATTCATTTATTCATTACTTCATAGTGGCCTATACAGATGTAAGGAGATGCCTCCAAAAGAACTATTTAATTAGCTTATGACAGCGAAACACAGTGCTAACTAAAAATACGGAGATTCGGATATTTTTATTAGGTGTTTTTTTTAATTTATTTTTTATTTAGAAGTTAAGATTTTCTCTACACCTACATTGAGTGAGGATAATATTAAGGCTTAAAATAGCATTTTGTGTACACATAACGAAAATTATAAAACTTTTTCTGCCACGCTAAACCGCTTATTACGTTTAATAAACCCGTATTAAATAATACAAACATATTCTGTTAAAGATTAATACATCAAACACCACAAGGATTCGCTACCTGGGCTTTTTTATACAAACATCTGCTCGGGCGAAGTGAAATTAGCGTGTCTAATAATTTTATAATAACGCCATACAGTTTTCTATGTAATTGAAAGGGATCTGCCGCGGATGTAAAATTGATGAGACGCAACTAAAGGTTAATGTGGATATTCCAATCATCATGAGTAAAAACACGGGATATATTAAATAGTCGAATCTTAAAAACTATAGGTAAAAGAATAAAGAAATGACTGAAGCTTCGTCGCCGAAAAAATCTTTTGAAATGAATTATAACTATTTATTTTTTAGAAGGTCCTAAGTGAAATTGGAAGCTGATGTTTCTAAAAAAAAAAACAAATTCGCTGACTTCGTTTATTTTTGTATATAGTTTTTTTAATGTTTGTATTAATTTATTACGAGTTTATCATTTAAAGTGTTTCGGAAAACAGTATCCTTTAGTTAAATTGTGCCTGTTACAAAGTATCGGTCGTCATTATTAGTATGTTTCAGAGACATCATATTTTTCTATCAGTGAAAACCGCATTAAAATCCGTTGCGTAGTTTAAAAGAGCGTACATACAGAGAGACAGACATTACATTGTCTCTCTCTATATATAAGTTTCGTCACTAAAAAAAATTAAATGTTTAATTTAATCAAATTAAATGGTTATTACGAAATGCAATGCGTATCCATATTATCCTTACTATTATTAAAACGCAGTTAGCCGAAGGAAT
Source organism: Synanthedon vespiformis (assembly GCA_918317495.1). Taxonomy (NCBI): domain Eukaryota; kingdom Metazoa; phylum Arthropoda; class Insecta; order Lepidoptera; family Sesiidae; genus Synanthedon; species Synanthedon vespiformis. Next base: position 1,952,536 of record OU906962.1, read on the forward strand.
GCTTCTCGAATAGATAACCGCAAAATATGATATTGTATGCTAGACAAATATTAATAGCGATCTTTTGATAGGTGCACACAATGAAAAAAAGTTTTATCATTGATATTTTAAAACCACTTGAATTGCTCGTTGAATTTAATGGATATATCATTAATTTTATTCTCAATACATAAAGATCTTCATACTTCGAGCGTGATAAGATCTTTCTTTCTCTTTTCAGAATATATTCTATACGGTTTATTTAAGGAAAGTTGTATTTAGCTCACGTCTAAGTTGCCGGACCGGTCCGGTAGAACTGCCGGAAAGTCCAGTGGCTGTACAATTTATATGATACTATTCACACTATTCCGGATCCGGCAAAAACTTCGGGCATTATTACCCGGCGTTATGTCACTGAAGATCGCTGGCAGAATTCCCGGACCGGTGTAATGTAGACGTTGTAATCTCGCACAAATCCCTATTTAGGAGCGTATGAATATATAATTATGTAGTAGCACTATATAGTAAATTATTTTGATGATGCGCCATCCGGTTAATGTGAACCTAAGTGCGGGCGCCGGTTTCCGGCAAATCTGCCAGTCAGTTGAAGTGGGATTTAATTTAAACTGGAGTTAAAAAATAATTTATAAATGGATGAAATTGAAACTTTTATAATTACAGCAAAGTCGGTTCTTATGTGGACAAAAATTAAAAAATATATACGAGATAAACCCTCTTTTTACTTTTCCCATCCAAAATATCAAATATTGACGTCAAAAAATATATAATTTAGTTACATTTTAGCTGCCACAATCCAAGAGCTTTTATTAGGTTAGTGAGGTACCTTTATTATGTTAAGGTCGACAGACAGGCTAACGGTCCACTTGATGGTAGGTGGCTACCGTCGCCTATAACACAAGCAACGCCATAAGTGCTACAAGTGCAATGCCGACCATAGAAGGATTAAGGATTAGGGATAAGGAAGGGATGGATAACATAATGCTGTTATTTCACGGTGGTATTCTGTAAGGTGGTGGTTACTGCCGCCAGACTGCGAAACGCAATGTGCCCTACCATTACTTTTTCAAATCCAGACCAGAGTCAATTTTGAAAATTATATTAAAATTTCCAAAGTTGACTCCGCCGGGAATCGAGCCTCTGAAACGTTAGGCAAGCACCCTTGCCACAGTAGGTAAATAAATTTGCTAAGACGTATATTATATAAATAAATTATAGTAGTAAAATAAAATTAATTTTTCTATATTTGGCGTAAATTAAAGTTTCCGACTTGCGAACAATGAAGGCAACTTCACTTAGATATACCGCCATTTGGAGCGAAATAACTTCACGTCACACACACATCGCGATCCTTGAGGAAATTAAACCTATTAATCACTCTTATGTAGCGAGAAGCTAAATTAAGTAGGTTTTGACATTGTTAACACAATATGACTAGGTACGAAGGTTTAATGCAGAATTACTTGCTTAACCCCAGTTATATTTAATTTATTATTGGGATAGAATCCCAATTTGCTCGATAAATTACTGCAGTTTGAAACACTCATAGGAATTAACGATTGGATTTAAATTATCGATCAAATCAAAAAAATGTTTTTAGAATTTTTGTCTGCTTGTCTGTGCTTGTTCTGACGCTAACCTCAGAAACGGATTATTTGAATGTAATATAGGATGTAATGTAATATGTAATGTAATAATACTTCTTATCCTGGAAAAATGTTACACATGCACAATTCACATTTTAAGACACAAATAAAGTCATTTTAATGTAAGGATAGAAACCTAAAAATAGCAGATCTGTACAGTCATCAAAATACAAATTCTTTCTGTAAATTTTCATAATATGAAAAATATAAAATATAAGTTGCGATTTTTGAGATTCGAATAAATAAATTAAATATATTTTATTGTTTTTCGATAGGCATAAACGGAAAGTGACGAATCTCCTGCCTTCTAAGTCATCGGCACCATCGCAAAGCACCGGCTCCCAGAGACGGGTCCCACCGCCTGCGCCACTCTACGAAGACCTCCAGGATCTGCCTAGAAGACCACCGTTACCGCATAGACCTGACCTTGAACCTCAATTAGAGGTATGCAACTCTAATAAATGTAACATTATAATCTTAAAATATGGTCTCAAATACCATGTTAATATTATTTTTTATATTAAAATAAATTCTTATATTAAATTAGCATTGAGTTTTTTATTATTGTTTATTAATTTATTATTAATTGACATTGACAATTAAAAACGTCTTTAAAATTATTTAGATTTTAATGAGTATTTAAGCACAGATATACAGTGAAATCTCAAAAAATATGAAGCCATTTGAATAATACCTTTATACCCTTCCGAATACCTTTTTTAATTTTTTAATTTCCTTTAATTGTATGTCACATAGGGTTTGTTTATTTTTACAGATGGTAGAAACGAAGAGAACTGGATGTCCCGGCCGCGTGTTTGTCTGCGGCTCGGGCAACACATGGAGAGGAGGCAACTCTTGCGGCGGGGACGCATGTGGTGCACCTCTATACGAAGAACTCCCTCATCGATCAGACGACTCGCTTCACAGTGACGACCATTTCGCAGAAGACGAGCTGAGTCTCGTTGGGGAGGCAGTTCCTTGCAGGACATGTGCTAGGCCGCCTGCACCACAATCTTTGCCTCACCGTCCTCGCCATCAAAGGCTCGATAGACGACCCAAGTCTCTCGAAAGACGTAGAGCGCAACACAGAATGCCTCGTCACATCCACCCGCCGGACCCCTCAGAGTTTCATGAAGGCGTTCTTCTAGACGCTTTACTAAGACTGTATCCACAAGTTGGAACAGTGGGAGCTAGACCTCCGGGTCCTATACCGGGAGCTGGAGGCGCTTGGCCTGGCGGTGAATTACCTGGTATAGCCTGCTGGCGTGGGCCAAGGGCTTCACCTAAGCCACCGAGTGGCGATTCCTCTTTCGGATCTGATTCCGGATATAGTAATAATACATGCGGAACCTGCGGAACTAGAGCCTCGTCCAGACATCGGTTGTCTGCAGAAATACCAATGTCATGAATCAAGCGAGCTAAGGTGAATGGTGTAGTGCCATATTATACGTTCACATTGACTTAAAGTGACACCTTTTTAGTGGACATTCTAAATATTGTAGTTTACGGCCTAAAGTTACAATTACGGCCTCTGTCCTGCCTTCTTCCTAGTTTAAAAGTTACTAAGGAATTTAAACAGTTTAGGACCTAATTTTCTAGTTATGTACAGAGTATTTTTGTCATGGCGCGTGCCTGCTATTAGAGAATTTCACTTGCGTTTGATTTAAAAGAATAAATTAGAGTGCGAGATCCGGCATTAGAGTTAAAATACAACAACCCATTTGCATATTTGAATCTTTGAAACCAAAATATCAGATGAGGATATAATAACATATTTCTAATGCCGGATCTTATACCATTAGAAGTGATTAAAATTATATGACCATATTTCAGGTAGTGTAGCAGTTTTGTCCTAGTTAAGTTATTTGGAGCTAGTCCTGTAATTATCACTTTTACTGATAAAATATTGAGGGTCTGTTTTTAGCTTAAAGGTTGTAGTAGGTATCATACAGAAAATCATCGATTCTTATTTATTTAATCATTAATTTGATACGTTTCAAGCATATTATTAATATGTATGCATGTGATAACGTTTAAATGAAAGATGTCGAGCCCTCGATTTTTTATGTATATTATGAAAAAAAAAATGTAAAAATTTATGAAATTGTAGATATTGTACAAATTCGTAGTTAAAGGAATTATTGTAAGAGAAAAAAATGAAGTTTTGTAATCATATCACTATTACATTGTATTTCATATTTTCATAAATTCGATACGGCAATAAATTGTATCTTGACGTTTCATTTTCATTGGTGCTAATATTATTTTTTCATTTTTTGTTTTGAATAATCTATAACTGATTTTCGCAATAAGTATGTTCACATAACTTAATGAGTTTTTAATAATCGACGAACACTTTTCTAAAATCATTGAATGATATTTAAAAAACGTATACATATCACAAATTAATTATTTCATTTTAAGCAGTTGGCATTTTTTTTAAATAAAATTAAAATGTATCATATTTTATTTTGTATATACAAAAAATAGCAATGTTCTTTTAACAAAAGTATTTACTGTGTATTAACTATAAAAACAAACAAAATATAATGGTAAAAAACCCACATAAGTATACATATATAGACTTCTGAAACTTTGTTATTCTATCTAGATTTTTTTTAATTATGTGAACATACCTATTTAGAAAACTTTTAAAATTACGACTACTTTATATCATGATTTATAGTTAAGCCAAGGAGACAACGCAATCAATGTAAATAAACCCGCCCATTTATCCTTTCCCTCACACAAAGCGGCCGGCGCTATCTGTTTCATGGTATAGGAAGCCATCTTGAAAACTATTGAAAGTTTGTTTACACTATTTGCGTTGTCTGGTTGGCCTTGCTATAGGTTTTTAAAGCTGTTGTCTTTTAAAAACAAAGTAGGTATGACACAACATAGAAGTCATGTGAATGAAATTGTTAAACTCTAGATAAATTTCACAAGACGAGACTAGACGAATGCGTCCTAATTTCAATATTCACATAATTTCTAAATTGTGTCTTACTGTAAAAATGTAATTGTCAATGTACATAAAATATTTGGTTGTCTAAAATGTTGTTTTGTTTTTTTTTTCTATTTAAGTGATATTTATTTTTTTAATATTTTTTTCTATATTATCTGATGACGCATCATTAATGTTCACTAAACTAAGGACTACCAGTCCGAGTTATTATTAATATGAGAAGCACAATAAAACAAGAAATAATAAATACATTTTTAAATATTAAATGTGTTTTCTTTATAAAAATAAGTTATTGGATTGGAAGTTTTGATATCATTGATCACATCAAGAAAATCACAGAAAATATGTGACATCTTTATAGCTGTATGTTAATCCAGATATTAAACTATCTGTGTGCCAAATATTATTCAAATCGTTTTTGCGTGAAAGAGTTACAAACATCCATCCATCCTCATAAAATTTTGTATTTATGTTATGATAATAAACAAGTAGGATTAGTAGATCCATGTATCTACTTACTTAAAATTTGATTTAAATTCTGCCAACGAAATTTCATTGATGATAATTAAAACTCAGTCTATAAATAATTGGAACCACTAACCAACATTTTCCCCTTATTTAGCAAAGTTATCTATGAATCAAGATGGGAACCGGGAATTTACTACAGAGAGCAGTTAAATTTTATCTTTATTGCGTATTTAGAACAATAGGACCCAGAATTAATTTCCAAAGTAAATACCTGACGTCTGAAGTTGCTATAGACACAATTACTCCAAAACATCATGAGTAATGTATATGTAAGTAACTATAATATACATAATTTTGACCCACTAATTACTTAATAGTTCTTTAATATAGTACAGTCGGGGTAAGAAGAGGTTCGTCACCTTAGAGACGACATTTGCTTGCACCAGGGCAAATTGTCAGTCGTGTCAAAATTTTATTTCAAACGTCTGACAGTGGTCTGCTTAGCGCTTTGGTTTCAAAAGGTACTAAGCGAGTCTATGACTTGATATAGGAATGAATTTGAAAACTGACGAAGGTTTTCGTACCCCGACTTTACTTACCACTTATTACAGTAGGTACCTTTTTGAGATTTGGTTCCGAGTACGTCACCTTCTATTGTTTTCAGAAAAGTTTCATATACATAAAAACATGAAACTATTGTAAACATCTGTTCTTGCCTGTACAATAGGTAGTTCCAAGACAAAACATGTTGGGCCTAAAAGCGGGGCATCGATTTTTATCACTCGACATAGGACTGAATATTATAAAGTTCTTCGTGTTCAGTCAGGTCGCTGATAAGGGTGTGTCCATAATGTAGACATAAACACTACTGTCACATATAATAAGACAAGAAATTAATGACCTCCCACATAGTTTTCTTTGAAACGGACAATTACAAATTGAAGTGTTGCGTTTGTACAGTCAGACTCAAAAATGTCTTAACACTTAATTGAGTAGGATGAATAAAACTTATTTGTTACAAATGATTTCATTTTTATATTAATTGTAAAAACCTCAATAATAGGAAAGCATAAAATTTAACGTTTTTTTTTTTATAAATTAAATTACTTAAATTAAACTTCGGCAATGTGTCATGTAGTGATGTAGTGACAGGACAGAGTCCACCCCCTTGCAGAAGACCACCTTAAATAACAGCAATGAGTAAGGGATGGCAGAAGGCTCTTCCTAATCCCTTAAATATAATCCTACTATGGTCGCAGCGCATTTGCAGCACTTTTGGCGTTATTTTAGCACTTTTGTAGACGGTAGCCACCTACTATCAAGATAAATGCTCGGTGAAGTGAACCTACAGCCTGACTGGCCACTTTTTTAAGGTAACAGTAAGTAGCCCGTCTGATTACAACTTCATTCTAAAATTACCAGAAATGACTTGGAAATAACTCAATTGAACTATTGCGTTTCAGCACGAGAGACTTTAGCTTGCTTGTTATATAAATGAAATAATAATGAAATCAAATTACGCCGACTGTACAAACAAAATCTTGCATCTTTTTGTTTGTGTCGCGTACAATAAACATTTTGATAAAATCTACACTTTCATTACAATAAACGTGGAGTTTCATCCTAAACTAAAAAGCATACAATTAACTATTCTTATAGTTTAAATTTTACATAGAATATCTCCGATATATTTTAATACTTGATAATATTTGAATTCTCATTCTATAATCTTGTGAAAAAGAAAATAAAAAGAAAAATAAAATATTTTCAATTAAGTTACTATATTGTGAAATAATCACCGTACCGTAAATATAACAGAATAATTGTGTGTGTGTGGGTGTGTGTGTGTGTGTGTGTGTGTGTGTGTGTGTGGTTTTTAAATGTTTCAACATAATTTTATGCAAAAATAACATATATTATTATGAGAAGTTAGCATCTAAGTAAGTCAAGTATTAAATAATCGGCTTTAGTAAACAAATTAAATCGTTCGCCGCAAAAGCGGTTGCAGATCGTAATATCATCCGTCACGGGACAAATATTAATAAGCCGCCTAAGGCACTGTTGATTTATGCTCTGAGAGGATCGCTTGCACGATATTTTAACAACATGTAGACATACAAACAGACAAACTTGAGTTTAATGCGAAGGAAGACGCGTGTACCTACTGGGTTCGTCGTATCAATAAAGACTTTATTTATATGCTTCGTGTTTATTTTCATTTCAACTGGATGTGGCAATGTTTTTGAGTAATCCAAGTATAGGTAATAAAGTATATTTTACATAATCAGAAGTATAATTTAAAATATAACAGAATAGATAATAATGTCGATAAAATAATATTTTATTTAAAATATTACATTATATGATGTATGAAACAGCTGCATTTTAGTCTTAATGTGTAGTTCAAAATTCAAAATCTTGAGATGAATTACTCTGTTAATTTCCGTTCATAAGCCTCAAAATACAGTAAAAAAAAAAACAAATAAAAAAAGAAGACTAATATTTTTCGCGCTGACTGTACCCACAATCTAAACGGTAGATTGACGTCTTCATCACGTCTTGGTACAAAATTGACGCCGTTGGCGGACGGCAATTTCCTTACGGAACAACTCTGATGGATATCTGTTAAGAATAGTGTTTGAGGAAATTGTCTAACCAGCGATATGTATTAGAGTACGAAATACGAAATATGTAAAATACAAAGTACAAGTTCTTGGAGCGAACACTTCTTTAGGCGCGTTGAACATTTTTCCTACGTGGAAAGAACACTGAACTCTTAGTACTATTAAGTGTTTAGGCGATATTAAGTGTTTATACCTGCTCTGGAAAACCCAGGTCATTACTTGAAAATGGGGATAACATTACTTATTTTTTTGGTGTACTAATCAAATGTAGGAATTGTATGTATGTATGTTCCTCCATAGCTCTTAAACGAATTAACTAATTTTCATGAAACTTGTTAGATAAACATTTATACGTACCGGACAGAGAATAGGCTACTTTTTCAACGCAGACGAAGTCGCGGGCGCCAGCTAGTCCTAAATAAGTAAGATTGCATTCATAAATGCTTATTTTGGGGCCATTTTTAAATGCCTGAAGTAACGGAATTTTATTTATTTACTTATTATCTTCTTGTAAACTACATGTGGCCTGCTGCTACACTATTTGTCAGATCAAGAGTAGACTAAATTACGAAAAGTTCTTTTGTAAAGTGAGTTAGGCCCAGCCACGAATCGAACTCAGGACCCCTGCCGGGTCATCATGCTTTCCTTCCATTTTTGGTCGTCAGTAGGTATAATACGATTTTGATTAGTTGATTATGAATTTGTTTATTTAATACTAGCTGTTGCACGCGACTTCGTCCGCGTAACTTTATAAAATATAATATTTACATTTGTGTCTGTGAAACCATGGAAATACACTTACAAAATTTCAACCCAATCGGTCAAGTCGTTTAGAATTTATGTGAAAAAGATAAGTACGGAAGGATAATTCTTACTACCCGTTGTCCTATTACCCGTTTTCCCGTAGGAATGAAGCATTTTCCCGCGGTAAAAAGTAGCCTATGTTCATCACGGATAATGTCGGTTTCTAATGGTAAAAGAATTTTTCAAATCGGTCCAGTAGTTTTGGAGCCTATTCTATACAAACAAACAAACAATCAAATCTTTCCTCTTTATAATATTAGTATAGAAGATACCTTATATTAAATGGCTTGATATGCAATGCGTTCTTTAGCATATGCAGCATTATGTGTCAAGTAAGACGTGAAGCAATAATTCTAATACTTCAGTACAGACAACCAGGAGGTATGTCATTTATAAAAGACAAGTTCTGTTGATAATCTACTGCACACTCATTCGAAACGATTCTCGGATGGTCAATGTTATAAATAGCCAGACGCCCTATTCTTTGAGTATTTCAAAAATAATTATATCGCATGCTTTATTAGTACCCAACCTATGCAACAAAATAGAATAATACTTACATAGTAAAATTTTAAGTCGTTTTGCGCATTTGTCTGACTTTATATCCACTAATTCTTCCAAAATAGAGCATCGGATTTTCATGCGGTTTTCACAATTTTTTAATAAAGGCAAGTATATATTTAGATACTTATGTAGTTTAAGATTTAGACATATTTTCCATTTCTATGGCGATGATGATTTATGCTATTGTTGTATTCTTTTTGAAGTGTCCATTTATACCACCGCCTGTAAAGAATTGTATTAATCTATGATAAATATAGGTCTTATTGTTTTTATTTTTTGTAAGATAAGTTGTGTGTGACTGTTTTGGCCTGAATAAATGCTAAAGCCAGTCGTTATTTAATAAAGTATAGTTTGTGATAATCAAATACAAAACTATAAAAAGGTTAAAAGAAATGAAAACGAAAAATGACTATGTTTTGATAATAGACCCCCAAGTTTCTTGATTGAAGAGTAAACTTGAGTTAATTTTAGCATAAGAACATAAACGCTCTTTGTCACCTCTCTTTTATGAGACAAAATAGTCTGAAGTCTTTTTGATATATTTGATATAGCTCGAGTTTATTTATGTCGCTAACAATACGGATTTCATTGCTGAAGGTTGTACCAGGTGGTGAGATATTACTAAAATAATATTGAAAGCGTAGAAGCGGTTTATCACACCTACAGGTAATGAATAAACTTATTATGGCTATATACACATACACACTAATTTCTAATTAAATATTTGTCTCTTTTACTTTGCATAATCTAAAAACTTTAAAAAATAAGTATAATGTTAGCGATTTTAGATCCGAATTGAACTATTAAAAATATACAAACGAATGTATTCCTAAAATTTATAAAACTGAACTAAGCGAATTATCATGGAATTTGGTTATAATTGGACAAATAAAAAAAATAGGAAATGTAATACTTAAGAATTACAAATGAGTGCATTCGATTGATGTAGATTTATGAATAAATCTTTTTGTTTTAAAAAAAATACTAAAATATTAGGGGAACTTAATGCAAATACAAAATATTATGAGTATCGCATACACTATTGTTTAATATTTCCCCCCCTTTCCTACAAAACCTTTGAACAATACCAACTTATAGGGAGAAACCACGCGAACCACATCAGAGCTAAATGTTTTTGAGTGAATTGTGCGCCCGTCCTGTGATATATATGCGGGTTCTGTGTTCAATAAATCTATCCCATCCACACAATTAAGAAATTATGTGAAAGTAACTCTGTCTGACTGTCTCTGTGTGTGTCTGTCTGTTACCTTTTCACGCCTTAACTACTCAACCTATCATCATGAAATTTTGCATACACGTTGTCTGGAAAACCAGAAAGGACATAGGGTACCTTTTATTCGAGAAAAAAGTACTGTTCCCGAGGGATTATCTAAAATATAAAACTGTAAATGACGCCTGGCCAATGTGTTATAATAGCAACAAGGCGTCAAGCGTTATAATTGCTTATATATTTTTTATTTATCACCGCGTACGAAGTCGCGAGCGCCAGCTTCCAAAATTCCCCAAAATTAAAAAAAAAAAAGTAAAAAGAAAATAAAGTTTAATATTTAAGTTTTGTGTTTGACGACAGGTTTGGTCTAGTGGCTAGTAACCCTGTTAACAAAATGGCCACGGGTTCAAATCCCGCTAGGGGCAAATTTTTATGTGTTATAACATTTTGTGGTCCTTGAGCCAGCGACAGACCAATTTCCTCCCAGTCGATAACTCGTAAAATGACTGAGAGAGTTGTATCATGAAGCGTTGTGAATGTCAGCTGCGGCTCCGATGGTGGGTTGAGCAGTAGAGTGGTAGCCGCCCACGCACATAATAAAAAAAAATTTTAATCATTTATTCCCGATTAAAAATTCATCAAATCATACTTAGCCTAATATTTTGAAGAAACAAAATTGTCAGCTATTTATAAAATGGTGGATTATACGTCAGCAGGTCACACGAATATATACGTGTTCAGTGATTACCTCCCAATAGAAAATTTATCAGATGATAGTTTATGTATTACTGTTAATAAATAAAAAAGTCAGCTGGCTATATCTTGGTGGAATGCTCAACCCACCATCGGAGCCGCAGCTGACGTTCACAACGCATCATGATACCACTCTCTCAGGCATTTTACAAATTATCGACTGAGAGGAAATCATTGACGAAATTAGTGCCTGGCTTACGGACCATTGCCTTTGTACCTGAGTAATGGATGTATTGTATTTATAATATGTATGACGTATTTATTTACAAAAGAAAATTAATCTATATTAAGTATACTGTTTGGTCTGGTGCTGTGTGGAATTTGTTATTATTATTATGTGGAATATTTATTTATTTGTTAAGTACTTTTTTTATTTATTTCTTTATTTATGTATTACGAACAGCGAACAAAGATATATTATTTCGATGGTTACACATTATTTTGCTTACGGAACTCTAAAAATCCCCCAACAGCTGCACCCATTTTATTTCAATCGACTTAATGGGTCTGATTATTGCTAAAATTATATATCGTGGCCACCGTATGCTCTTCACGAGTCCACCAATCAACATCCAGGAAAAGCGATTGGGGTAATTTGTGGGCGGTGCCGGAAAGAAGAAGGACATGCGATCTTAATAATATGTATAGTTATTGTGAACAGTCATGTGAGTAATGACCATTTAAAAAAAAAATAGTCAATTTTAAAATAATGATAGTTCAACAACTGATCAATTTAATTAGTTGGTATATAAGGAAATAGTGTTTAGAAAAATGGTTTGTATAAGTTCGTGGTTTCTTGTAACAATGAGTAAAGTCTGTCTATTTTTAAATAAATAGGCAAAATAAAATATTTGCCATTTTTTTTACGTAGTTTTATTTGAATTTAATAAACCATAACATAATTTATGTTTATTTCGCTGCACTCACTGTCACTGACGAAAGTTGGTACCTACTTATTTTCACTTTGTGCTCCATAAATTATAAAACTGACTACAAAATGAGATTAATCTTATTAAACCATAAATATGCCACGCCACACCAAAGAGCATCAAAAGGGAGAAAAAAATGTTGGAATTCGTTTCAATTCGCTACATTTTATTGCAAACCAGTAATAGTTGTTAATTTAGTGGCAGCGTGTGTTGATTTAACGATACACATAAATATAAAAGATTTAATTGAGTTATGATTATGGCGATGGTATAATCTCTAGTTCGGTCTCGCTGTCTTTTAAACCATAGTGATGGGGCGATAAATGTCGATAATTTTCAACCAAATGAGTCATATAAACTTTTATGCTAATATTGTTATATGCATAAGTACATAATGATCATTTATTTTGTTTGTTTATTTGTAATGAGTAATCTCACTAACTATTAAAACAACTTCTAAAGTACTTTTACCAATAGAATAGCGTCACAATCAGTTTAAGTCGGGGGAAAGCGCTATTATTGCGTTCATTTCTTCTATTTTTAACACTTGCGAGCAGTCACTATGCAACGGATTTTAATGCGATTTTCACCAATGGAAAGATAGTTAAAGGAGCAATATAAAATTTGCAGAAAAAAAATCTGGGCGAAGCCGCAATGTATGTTTATATTATACTGACTCCCAAAAAAGAGTGCCAATTGGACACCAACGGTAATTTTGCTAACATGAAAGTCCGAATAAATACGAATCACATTTATCACATCCGAATAAATACGAATATTATAAGGATTTAGCCTAATGCTTATTCACATAAAATTGTCGATGTTCGACTACATGCACGCTACATCACTATTCGGACGTATTTTCGTCGACATCTCTGTCGCTAACACAGCTGCTACAATTTGTCCAACGCTCATTCTAACACTAGTTCGAGAGAACGCTGTGCATGTTAACAACATTGTTTTGACGTGGCTGACTGTTTTCAGAATAGGGAGGCGTAGGACAGGACTTAGTTTTTTTTATAGCTATTTCAAAATAGAACCAATTAATTGTTGTCATAACCTACTTTTTCTTGAGCTTAACTTTACATCTCATTATGTAAGTTACTGATGGTGACCTGCCGCGACATCACAATTTCGTTACTGCTAATATATTTCTTTAGAAACAAAATTATGACAATACGACGATTCCTATATCAATCTTAAAGTCATTCAAATTTAAATTCCAAAAAAATACAGTGTATCATATACCTACTAATTTATTATAAAGATAAAATATTTGTATATTTGTAATGAATAAACTCAAAAACTACTGGATATTATCAAAAAGTAACACTAGGCTATATTTTTAAACGAGGGCGAAGTCGCGTGCGACTGCTAGTTTTATATATAAAAATCAATCGCCGTGCGCTTTTCTCGCGAAAACTCAAGAATGGCTAAATCGATTTTAATTTGGTTTTCACCTACTATATAAAAAGAGCTAAACAGGTAAGGTAATACATATATAAAAATTGCACCCCAGGCCGAGCTGGAAACTGGTCTCTAGTTACCTAGTAAAAATAACTTTGATTTAGGCATTGGCCTGCAAGATTCGCCCGAATTATTTTTTTCCCAACTGGCCCGAAAAGTATGGCCAATTCGCCCGAATTATTTTTCCCCAACTGGCCCGAAAAAGTATGGCCAATTCGCCCGAATATTAAATTGTTAACTAATTTTCCCATACTTCAAGGAGCTCAAAAATTCATTGGAAAATATCCTGAAAAATTTACACTAAATATATCCAATCTTTACACTAACTTTGTTCACGAGCACGTTCAAACAGCTTCAAACAAAGGTACTTCACAAAGAGCTGTTGCTAAGAGCAAAACGTGGCGAAATCGACAGATTCCGAATTTTCCATTGTGAATGAGAAAAAATCACCATTGTGTAAAAAACGTGAGTGGAATGCCTGCGCCCAATGGTCCGCGCCGGAAATTATTATTTCTCACGGATTCTCTTATTCCTTTTCATTACGTGGATCTAAAGTTCATGTACGCTAAGAAATTAAAAAGGTAGTGGTTATTTTTTAAAATTCTGCCAGTTTTTTTAATTTCTTAAGTAGGTTATTATCTAAGTGATAGTAAAGTAGGGTACATACTTACTAATTTTATTATACGATTTTTTTTTTTTTCAAAACGAAAAAATTGTGTAAATATTTAAGCAAAAATTGGCCACAAGACAAGCAGCGAATCTATATATAGTCTATACTAATAATATAAAGAGAACATATGACTTTGAAAATTCTTCCATCTATAGTCTATAGAAAGCTACATTATCAGCGAGTAACATAGGCTATATTTTATAAAATATTATAAAGAGGAAATATTTGTTTGTTTGTTTATATAGAATTGGCTCCGAAACTACTGCACCGATTTGAAAAATTTTTTCACCATTAGAAGCCGCCATTATCCGTGATGAACATAGGATACTTTTTATCGCGGGAAAATGCTTCATTTCTACGGGAAATCTAAAATAAAAGTAAATACTAGCGGCTTGGCCCGGGAGATAGCGCCATCTATCCAAAATACGGTAGATGGCGTTTTATATTTTTCTACGCGGACGAAGTCGCGAGCACCAGCTATAGTTTATTATAAAAAAAATTGAATAAAAAAAATGGCTCATCCAGTAATACGTTTTATTATTTCTCTGCGGTTACGCTCTTCTATTTAACTTAGTTATTGGTAAGTACTATCATTACCATATATATTTGTGAAGAAGCACCCATTTTGAGAATCACTCTCGCAATATTCGCCTAATGTGCCGTAGCTTTAATGGCGTCATTTCCATGGCAGTTAAATTATTCTTTCTTATCATTATTACACCCAATTCTTAAGATATTTAGGTCGGATTTATTGTAATTGACCCTGACATCGTTTCGCGTCTCTCTAAACCAACGTTTACGAGAATATAAGAACCTTACATAAACGATTTTTTATTACGACCTTTCTATTTGTTGTGAAAGTCGTAAAGAGGAATATCTTAATATTTTTAAATCACTAACGACCCGCCCCTGACTTTGAACGGATGCATTTTTTTCTGCAAATTATAAAACATACTTGTTTGTCGCTCTTTTCATTAGTGAAAATCGCATTAAAATCCATTGAAATAGTTAGTTTAGAAACACACAGATATATGGTTAAGGTCAAATTCGATTAATAATATAACTTTACGGTGGAAAATATTTTATGTACTAGACTGTACAATAGGGCGTCCCAGGCTATAAGGGCAATTTTTTTTTTTGCTAATTAAGTTATGCATACCCCTTATTTTTTTTCCATTTGACCCTAATAACTTAAATAATAAATATTATGGCGATCCGATAACGTTAACCCGTGCCGACTTGATGTTAAACTTTAGAATGAAAAGTTAGTATGGAAGTCATAGAGAGGTTTTATAACTAATAGGTATTTCAGTAAATAAAACACTGTTTTACCCGTATATAATATTTATTATCATCAAAAGAACATTATTTACAAATATATTTTTTAAGGTTTTCTTGTTGCAGTTGTTTAAGCAGTACACTCGTTGAGGAAACTGTCATAAATTTTGAGTCGATTGAATACGGCCTTGCTTTTGATTGAAACAAAATAATCAATGCTTTTCTCTGAAATTAAAAAAAAGAAATAAGTTATCTGAGCAAAGTAATGAAAGAAAACAAATATTTTTACTAGTTCTACTAACCAAAAAGTGTGCCACATAATTCTTCCTTTGATGGCATGCTAGCTTTTCTGTATAGCTCTGTATCCTCTCGGGATCAACATGATTTTCCGGTTTTCTCGAAACTTTTTAAACAGTGGAATGTCAGGGCTCGTAGTGACTTGGCTAATCTTGGCTTCAAACACGCCTTTTAATACCAACTCGTAGTCGTGATGGCGGCAAGCAAATACGAGCATTTCTCTACTCAATTTCCGTTCGAGAAGCAGACAGGCATCATTAATACGACCTTTATTGGAAGCAGTAGTATCACAACAGAAAATCTGCACTTTATCTTCAAGATTCCAATCAATCATAGCGTTCCAAACTGCCTCTGCCTATTCGCTTCCTGAAGAGTTCTCTAATTTTGGCACAGCGATGAGTTGTTCTATATGATCGCATGAAATAACTATCGGTAGACGTTCTTCTTTAGATTTTCGTGCATCTAAAGCTGGTAAGAGTTTGCCATCCCAGTGGACAGTTACAGTATCCGGTACCTAGTTTTGAAAATCAACTTTTATAGCTTCTGCGCGTTTTTTTCGTTTTTCTGTACGAATTCTTTGAATTGAGGACTTATTTATAGGATATTCGTCAGTGTTATATTTAGTTGGTATACGTGCCTTTTTCCAGTAAATAATGCACTCATGAATAGTAAGATTGGCGCTCTCATTGACACTTAAATTAACTTCTCGGATATTATAGAACAGAACTGCCAGTACTTGTGCATTAGAGGGAAGTTTTGAACCGGTAATTTGATGTTATACGTCCCCTATTAAAAATATCCCCTTTTTAGACCTGCTTAACTCCACTGACATGTTGACTGAATGAAAACAATGGTCACTAATCAAACAAACAAGCAACAACAAGCACATTAATACGTTGCCTCCCGCGCGCCATAGTAAGCAGTACCGAAATCTTTCGATGCAAGTCGGCACGGGTTGCCGTGGTTCTAAATACGTGAAACTTTATTTATAATAGTTTTGACATCATTGAAACAAAACAAGAGGGTATGCGTTTGAAAAAAAAAACTTTTATTTTTTTGGGACGCCCTACTGTACAATTATATACTGTTCTATACCTATTTTTTTATGTTAAGTTCGACAGTAAATTGGAATTTTACATTTACAACTTTATACCTCTTTTTAATCACTTATTTCCTAATCAACTGTACGTTAAAGAATACTAAGTTGACGAATAGCTAACGAATGGCTTCAAACTCATAAGTTTAAATGGATTTTAAAATCAAATTTACAATTTTGTATTTTTAGAGACACAAGAATGGTTTGTTTGTTTTATATATTCATAAACTAAACACCATTAATTTAACGTAGCTCAGTTTAAATCGTGAGGTTAGTAGGAGAGCCTTGTCGCTCGTGTATACATATAGAGCCAAGCGACAGGGAGCGACATGTCGCTTAATTAAACGGCGTCATTCCGATAACAGTAATCAAACGCTCGTAACATATAGCTATGTTATGTTCGCCTTCGCAGATAAAGCCTAGCCTAGGCAATGTATTGTGCGCATTGCTATTATAACATACATACCTAATGTTAGATGTACGCCAAATTGCAGTGATTTGTAATCATGGCTAAATTATTTGAGACAATAAAAACTAGCCTTACGAAGTAATTATGTATCTAAATTTTGTGAAGCGTGAAGCATTTGAATGTTTCATGTGGACCGTCTGCTTGTCTGCCACCGTTTATAATGATAATATATTTAAAAAAAACTTGCGATTAGCTCATAAACACTGAATTTGTAACTAAAATTCATAGCGCCATATATGTAGCTAAGCTACATAGGTAATCCCTAATCTATACTAATATTATAAAGAAGAAAGATTTGTTTGTTTGTATAGAATAGGCTCCGAAACTACTGGACCGATTTGAAATTTTTTTTTACCATTAGAAGCCGACATTATCCGTGATGAACATAGGGTACTTTTACCGCGGGAAAATGCTTCATTCTTACGGGAAATCTAAAATAAAAGTAAATACTAGCAGCTTGGCCCGAGAGATCGCCATCTATCCAAAATACGGTAGAGTCGCGAGCATCAGCTAGTGTTTATATAAACCCAAAATGCTCATTTAAACGCTTTAATCTACATGAAAAAATAAACTTACCTTTTAAATTAGTTAAGAACAATATTTACACAAGTCGTATTAATTAAACTCCCTGATACCCAATATTGAGAGGTTATCTAAAATGTTTACGGCCAGCTTCCTTTCACGATTGACGCGACCGCTTCTTACACAGTCGCGTAACAGTCTCAATATTATATATCGCTCTTTAAAAACTTTTTTTTTATGTTAAGGTTGACAGACAGGCTGACGGTCCACTTGATGGTAGGTGGCTACCGTCGCCTATAACACAAGCAACGCCATAAGTGCTACAAGTGCGCTGCCGACCATAGAAGGATTACGGTTAAGGGATAAGGGAGGGATGGGGTAATGGGCTCTGGTATCACTTACTCACTCACCGAAACACAACAGCACATAATGCTGTTATTTCACGGTGGTATTCTGTAAGGTGGTGGTTACTGCCACCAGACGGGCTGCCCAAATGACTGCGAAACGCAGTGTGCCCTACCACTACTTTTGAAATCATGACCAGAGTCAACTTTGAAAATTATATTAAAATTTCCAAAGTTGACCCCGCCGAGAATCGAACCCGGGGCGCCTGAAACGTTAGGCAAGCACCCTTGCCACTCGTCCAACGGGCTCGTCAAAGGGCCACAAATCGAAATTACACTTTTTACAGGAGAGCTAATCGAAAAAATGTCGAAAAAATCGAAAAAATCGAAAATAGTTTTTCAAAAAAAATTTTTTTTGTAATTTTTTTTCTTATTAGATACATAATATCAAATATAATATGCATATTATACATAGTTAGAAGCGTATTTTTAAGTAACATTAAATGTTTTAAGCACTTTTATAATAAACGGAATACTAGAAGAGATATAAGCATATAAGTTACTTTTGATTATATAAAAAATGATCAAAATATATTAAATATGAAATAAAGCAACCATAAGTCTTTTTGCAATATACAATATGAAGGATTGTGATTATATTTTTGCAATAAAAACATTTTTGGGTTTTTTGTTTTATGACTCTTTAGTTTTTAAGGAGCGATATGTTAAAGTTTCCTCGCCCAACACATGTCATGAGGCGACATGTCCCTAAGGGAAAAGCCTTAAATAAAGATTTAAAAAAAATATGTTAAAGTTTGCTATATTGAAACTTCGATCGAAGTGATAATTATGTTATATTTTATACATACTTGTAGACATTAAAAAATTCATCATCTTCAATCTTTGGCTTCAATATTTGTCTAGGAAAGCTAACTTCTTCTCAATACTAAAATAAATCGTGGTGTGGTCCTCCATAACTCTTAAACGAATTGACTGTTTTTTATGAAACTTGGTAGATAAACATTTAGACGTGCAGGACACAGGATAGCCTACTTTTTTGTTTTTAAAGCGGACGAAGTCGTGGGCGCCAACTAGTTTAGTTAATATATAGAAATCAATCTCCGTGCGTTTCCGACCGAGCGATTATGGAAAGATTGATAGAATGGGAATGTTTCTATATGTATTAATGTATGTGAAAATTGTATGTACCCCGAGCGAAGCCGGGAACTTGTCACTAGTATGTATCCAATAATTTATATAGCATGCTTGGGGAATATTTCACAGTTGTCAGTTCCCCTTCGTGCGCGTACGTAACTAAGTTTTGTAACTAGCTACGAACTGGGATTTTTTTTCCCTTGGTTTGTAACCAGGTTACGAATGAATAAATCAAATCAGTATACTAGGTATATAATTATATATGTCGTGGGCAGATCGTAGAATTAGGCAGATCGTAAAGTATGAAATCAAAAATCTTTCACCAAAAGTCAAAAATAGGTGCGACGAGGAGCGGAGCGAAGCCAAGCGAGGAAGAGCGTGTTAGGTTTACATGGAAATAAATTTGGGGAGCCGAGCGAAGCGGAGTGGAGCGAGACGACCCTCTCAGTTTTAACAGAAATATGATCTGCCCAGGAATATCATGATATGCCCAATTCTACGATGTGCCGACGACATATACATGGAATAAAGTAAAGTTAGCCCTTCTAATGTTTGATAGGTACTTAAACAAACCTTATTAACTTAAAATAAATCTTATATTAAATTATTTTTGTTAAAGAGGATTAAAATAATTTTAAGTTCTCAAGGCTCGTGAAATTCGGTCTCGCTGTGACTGCGTTCCAACTTAAGTAATACAGAGTCCAATTTTTGTTTATTTGTGCTCGGGCCGGGCCTTAAAATCTGTTTATAGTCGATAAGTATTTAAGTTGAAAGCTTTAAAGGGATTCGGTGTTCGGATAACAATTAGTCATTCTGTTTGCCCCCAAATGTTTACTTTTTAACTTCCTTCCGTTTCCTCTTCTTGATCGCATCTTTTTACTATTAATTACTATACGATTATTCAGGAATAGGCATGATTTTGGTTTAAAGAATATTGTGGTTAAAATTTACGTATGCACCTACTGATTTTTTATAATCACGCATGAAAAAAAAATAGGAAAATATTAATAAAAAATAGAGGAAAAATATAGAAAAAAATAATAACAGGAAATCCTATCGCATGTCATAAATTAGCCACGTCTTATGATACTTGACCTGCCTCGACCGAGGCTAAAAAATCGCCAAGCAACCTACCTAAAGTTATTCAGTAAAAAACTATGCAATTTAAACATGAAACTGACCCGCATATAAAAGCGCCAATCATAGCTCAAAGCGGCAGGTGAGCAAATCGGCTAACGATTAGTGTTTCACACCCTAATAATGTGAGGGTACTGCAAATTGCGGGATTTCAGACACGGTGGTTGTTGTATGATCTAATTCATAAGCGCGAAGCGTACGATTTTCTGAAAAATATACCATTGCTCTATAATATACTAGCTGGTGCTCGCTACTTCGTCCGCATTGAACGATGAAAGGTACCCTATGTCCTTTCTGGTGTCCCAGACAACGTGAATGCAAAATTTCATTGTGATCAATAATTTTATGTTTTATTAAATTATGCACTCGGTTTAGTGCATTCTTTGATAGGCGATTTTTTTTTCATTATTTTCTTTTTAATGTCCCAAACATTTTACCGTACAAACGAAGGTATATTAGCTCCATTATCCCCGGTTACCGGTGACGTTAAATGACATTTAGCCTACTTGAGAGATTTTGAAAGAGGCCCTTATTAACATTATTAGTTAACATTATTACTTCTCTGACAAGTATATTTCTGTAAGAAACTTAGTTCTTTCTAGTCTATGCAATATTTGAATAAAGTTATTAATAAGGTATACCTATTGACAATGAAGTAAAATATGTATTTGTCATTCCAAAATATTCAATTATTAATATACCTTGTATCAATGTTGGATCAATGTTGGACTTATATCAATGTCGGAATTTTCTTATCAGGCTTTTTGTAGTCGAAAAATTAAAAAAAGTAAAATGTTTTCATTTTGTTTTCTTGTTGCATGTGTTTTGTGTTTGAATATGTAATTGCGTGTGTTGCACGAAAAAATTTGCTTTTATTTATATACTGAATGCAAGCTTGTATTCCATGGATAGTAAGTCAAATAATTTAATGTTATAATTATTCTTGTGCCACGATAAGATTCTTGTGCAACGCACCTCAGTCAGTTTATTACTTGGACCACTAATTTTCACCGTCTGCTACGTTATAAGCGAGCGTGTCCAGAATTTTACGTGGCCGTAAATGAACCGCTCACCATTTATTTTTCGGAACATCTGCTTAATTATGCTCTACGACCTTGAGAATAAAAGCGAAATTATATTATTACCCTGTGAGAAGGGTTTGTTCACTTTCTACATCTTTTGTTAAATCTATATTAATATTATTTTTTGTTTTTATAGTAGCCTTATATTGGTGAGGTTTTTTATACGTTCTTCAATTTATCACTTTTCGTTTCGTTTCATTTATTCGTTCGTCAATATTTTTCCATATTTTTAGATTTCCTAAAGAAATAAATTATATATTGAAGTATTATAAATATTTGAAGAGAGTAAGAATGTAAGAAAACTATTGTTGACAAATATAAATGGACAATAAACTAACCTGTTATCCTTAATTAGAGTTATTCTGAGTCATCATCATCTCAGCGGTAGTATTTTTCAAAGCCGCCCCATAATTTTCCAATAGGAATTTCAATAGAACATCCAACAGGAACAGGAATTTATTCTGAGTATAGATTACAAATTAAAGCTTCGATTTCCTTGAAGTATATCTACACGAAATAATAATCTTCATGTCAATTTATATACGGAACCATTAATAAGTTATGAATGAACGTTCACCGAAGCAAATAATTCATTTCAAGGTACCAACCTACAAATTGCGTTGGGACTCGCCAAGCTTAGGTACGAAGTAATACCGCAGTATAAATAAATCGCAGTATGGAATCTCTAACTTGGAAATCATATAAATGTTATTTTTCATACTCAAACTTGACACCATAAACACTTCACCAATATCAATTTGGTATTATTAAAAAAATGTTGCCATTCAGGCCATTCGTTGTTTATTAGAACGTTTAGTTCTGATGTTGCTGTATATTGTAATATTTAGTTCTAATAAACAACGAATTTTGATGTTGTTTTAAAATTCCTTAGAAAAAATATTTATGAGTGTTTTTTATTCATCTAAAATTGAATTTAAATACTTAAATTATAGTAAAATAAATTATAATTAAAATGTAACTAATTCCTAAGATATGAAATAAATTACTCAATGCTTTAGCGTTGCTTATTATCGAGTGGACTATCTTTACGGTATAAAAATAAATAGGATTTTTTTTTGTATTAAGCGCCTCTTTCACAAACGTCAAGTAGGCCAAACTGTCATTTAAAGTCACCGGTAACCGGGGATAATGGAGCTGATATACCTTTGTACGGTAAACGTCCCAAAGATTGAATAGAAAATAATAATAAAAATCGGCTATCGATGGATGCTATCGAACGGAGTGAATAATTGAATAAAACATAAAATTATTTCTAAAGCCGGCGCCAGATACAGTCAAATGTTTGCACAAAGACTTTGAGCTACTTTGCTCACGCATTTGAACACTTGTTTGTTGTACTTGCCAGACGTGCTTTGCAGACACGTTCGCTTCACAGTATTCAAATATATAACAAACAAGATGGACGACGACTTTATCTCTATTATTATATTTCTATTATTTAAGTCTACAAAAAATTAAGCTAAAAGGTGTTAATTTTTTATTATTAAGCTAAGTAAGCTAAGCTAAGTCGGTATTTTTTTTATTATTAAGCTAAAAAGAGTTATTATGAAAATAACTCCACTAAACTTTGCGCAAGTGTAGCAGGCTACGCACTGTTTGAACTTTGAACGCTTTGATGTGCGCTCCAAAAACCGACACCGAATGGCAAAGTGCAAAGATGTAATCAAACTTTGAATAAATACACAAAATACCCGTGTTTCACAAGTGTTCAAATAAGTGATCAAATAAGTGTACAAATATTGTTGCTATGTCTGGCGCCGGCTTAAAAGTAACAAATCAACACTTTACTTGTAGTTGGTGAAAGAGGCGCTAACTAAAAAAAAATATTAATATGTTTCTCTACTGTCGTTATAGCTTACTAGTGACAATATTCAACTAACTTTTAATTAGTTCTTCATTAAGCCCCGGGGTCTATCTTCATTGTTATTTTGCGAGTACCCCCAGCCTGACCTGACTTGACCACGGTAAGAGAAAGACTGGCACTAGAGATTCCACTAGACCTTGTCGTTACAGGGAGATTGAAGGATACTTAGGTAAAGTTAAGGTACGAACGCTATGAATGGCAAATTTTAATTAAACTCTTTTTACTATTTAAAAGTAACAAAATAACTCTTAATTCATTTGTTGGAAAAATTATGATTTATTTATTTATTTGTTTAAAACAGCAACAGCCTAGCACACTTAACATTAACATTTATCGTCCAGTGTGCAAGCCAATTAGAGCTGAGCACGTAATTCAATTTGGTACATAACTTCAACAAAAACAAAAATAAAAAAAATATACAAAATCAAAATAAAATAGAAAGTAAATATTATAGTCCAAACAAAATTAATTACAAACAAAGAAATTAGAACGCTATGTCAAATGTTAAGAAGAAAAATGTCAAAAGTAAAAATATAATGATAATCAAAAAGTCAAATGTTAAAAATTACTCAAAAATACATATAATCAACTAGTGTTTATTAATTTAACAAAGCGTTATTAAAGTTAACATGTAATATAACATAGATATTTTAATATTGGAGGATAACGACCAAAGCATAGTTCGTTTTTTCTATAAGAATAATATTATACATTAAGGGCCTCTATCACCGTCTGTCAAGTAGGCTAACCGTCATTTAAAGTCGCCTGTCACCGGGAATAATTTAGCTGATATACCTATTTGTTTGTATGGTAAAGTCCCAAACATTAAAAAGGAAATATAAAATAATAAATTCGCCTATATATCGAAGGATGCACAAAACCGAGTGAAAAATTTAATAAAACATAAAATTATTTCTAAAAGTAACTAATCAACTCTTTACTTGTAGTTGGTGAAAGAGACCCTAACCCTAAAACTAATAGACTACTAATAAATAGAAAAAAGTAGATGATACGTTTGAATGATATAAACCGTATAAATCTTTAAAAGACTGATTGCGTTTTGCAGCGAGATAGAGATCTTTTGAAAGTGGCCTGAGTAACATTGTGCTAAAAATATTAAAAAAGTCCTTCACAGTTTTGTCGCAGTAACAAAATTAAGTCTTTTAGCAATTTAGTACAGTATGCTGTACCACAAACGGCCAGTAATTTTGTCCCTGCGACCGCCTAATGGCTCATCCCGTAATGTAAGTACGCTTGTTAATCCGTATTAAATAATTGTATACGGTTCAAACGCTGCAGGTAACAAATTAAACCGAATACAAACGAGTGTCGCTGTTATTAATTCATTAGTTATAGGTGAATTATTATATTAAGGTTTAAAGGCGACACTAGTAGGGGAATCGGCGTATGTGTAGAATTGCGCACAAAATTGCTAAGCAAAATGACATTTTTTTTCTTATTTCGTAATTTTTCACCTCACTAACTTAACATTACAGGCAGTGTTGATATTCCTTCCATAAAATCATCGTGCGATGTCGAAGAAGAACTTTTTTTAGGCATTTATTCACCATGACGTATTACTAATACGATAAAACAATCTGTACGCAATAGTACCCAAGAGTCTCGAGACGCGTGAACGAAGTGCGGGAGGGGAAGAGCGACTGAGTCTACCAATAACGTGTCGGCACACCGACGCGCACCCGCCCCTCACGTTCCTCTGCTCCCTCAAAGACCTAAAAATAGAATTCTGCGCACATTTGAAGTCTTTATTCGCACTATACGAACTATACGCAGTCATTTGGGCGGCCCGTCTGGCGGCAGTGACCACCTCCTTACAGAATACCACCGTGAAATAACAGCATTATGTGCTGTTGTGTTTCGGTGAGTGAGAAAGGGATGCCAGAGCCTATTACCCCATCCCTTATCCCTTATCCTTAATCCTTCTATGGTCGGCAGCGCATTTGTAGCACTTATGGCGTGGCTTGTGCTGTCAAGTGGACCGTCAGCCTGTCTGTCGACCTTAACATTAAAAAATATATATTGTTAACACTAAAGTAACTCGGTATGTCTGTTATCACGACACGACTGAACTAATGAATCTATTGTGAAGAATTTTGTTAATTAATATGCATCGTAATTATATAATACTAGTACGCTGGTGCCTGCGACTTCGTCCGTGAAAAAGAAAAAAAGTAGCCTACCCTGTGTCCCGTACGTCTACATGTTTATATACCAAGTTTTATGAAAATCAGTTAATTCGTTTTAAGAGTTATGGAGGATCATACGTACATACACACAACACCTACACTTAAAGATTTATTATTAGTATTGTATTGTATGATGATGAACCTAATAAATAGCCTAACTTATATTACATTAAAGCAAATTATTATTATTATTAAGTGCTTAATTTATTTTATTAAGTCAAAGATATTATTATTATTATGGTTTATCTGTTCTTGAACAAATTGAAGTTATACTCAAATTCAAAAGGACAAAACGCTCAACAAACAAATATTGCTGAGTGATTCCAAACAGGCGTTTGAAAATCCCTGACAGTAAGTACTGAAGTTAACTTGCAATTATAAGATTAACGTTTATAAAAATAAACATATGTTGTTGAGAAATCAATAAATTAATAACGGTATTGTAGAAGTTTAAAGTATTGATATTACATATTATGTAGGTATAGTTTTTAAATGACCTATTGTATAAACTTTGGACTTTTTTCGGACAACCTAAATTATTTCAATTACAAATAATATAAATTAAAGTAAAAAAAAACTCTATTAGAAGTTCCATTTGATGTAGTAAGTAGTCTTCTGTGGAGTCCTTTTCAAAGATCTCTTTGTAAAAGGCATTTTCCTATCAACTAGTTAAATCGCTATTATTCCTCGAGGTCTAGATAACATGAAAAAACCTTTAAAGATCGTGTATGTGTAGGTATTTCATATTCTTTATCATAGAAAACTTAACTATCAGACAGTAGAAATCTCTGACAAGCAATTTATTTATTATAAGCTAACGACTCGCTCCCTGTTTCGCCTGGGGTGCAATTTTCCTTGTTTATCTCTCTTTCCATAAGGGAAATCAAATTAAAATCGATACCAAACTTCTTTTATGTTAAGATGCTTTCTCAGTTATTCTTAGTACCTAACGATTGGTGACCTTAAGTCAAATGTAGTCGCTTGGATTGCCGAGGCTTAAGGTGATACAAGTTAGCTTTCGTCCATACAATGATTATTACTCCGCTGTTTTATGTTTAATTTACAAAAGTAAGCATGATACCGATTTATCTTGTCGTTAGCTAGGTTCGTTTTTATACAAACTTTTAAAAAAATTATTAATTTAAAAGATATGAATCCTTGAAACATCCATATTTTAACACAAGTTTTGATGCAACTTTGAGGGTGAATATGTCACTCTAGTGTACAAAAACTCAAAAATACTTTCAATATAAACATTGATTAGTTATTCAAGAGTTCAAATAACTTTACACGAAATTGATATATGCAGTAGTTTTCTCAAAAAAAGTATATGCCCAAGGGTCTAGTTTGCACTTAAGTCCACTGTTATTTCACTGTGGTCTTCTCTCTAAGCGGATGGTCTATTGCATTAATAGACCACTTGGTCTATTCTTGCAAGTAGGGCTGCGTAAAAGGACGCAAGTTTTATGAATAAAGGTTTAGTTAACATAAATAAATCAACAATTTTTTGTTAATATTTATTTATGTTAATGTTAATTTATAATGGCACTAAGGAAAGTTTAATGTTCGTTTAATTAGGAAAGTTTAACTTTTTAGTTTAAAAATAATTTTATACATGAATTTGTATCAGAAAAGTATCAAATTAATAAAAACTGATTTTGTGTTTAATCAGCTATACAGTGCCAATACAATCATCAACATTGCTTGGAAATTATTCGGTCAAAACATTGATGGGAAAGTGGCTTATTTTGTGTTAATATTGAGGGGGAAAATTCTTACCAATATAAATAAGGAGCTTACGTGCGAGTAACATAAAATATTCGAGATATCTGTTTGCTGACTTACGGTTCTCAGAGATGGCTTTGAGAGCTTCCAAATTAAGTGTAATACAAACAGAAAATTTAGCACTGAAAATGTTAATAAACTGATCTTTGGTATTATATATAATCACGTTATGTCACAACTTCCTTAGAAGTTTGGATGTCTTATTATGTTCTGTTGTAGTGAATGGGTTCCTCGTATTTCGAAACGTTTCCTCAGGAAAAATGCTGAGTTTTCATTTTTTTTTTATTAAAAAAAAAAGAAGGAGCCAGTTTCTAGCCGTGTAGCGAAGATGAAGCCTATGATGGAGCGAGCTTACCTAGAATATTATGCCTCGAACTTTTAAAAGATTTGGGTTATATTAGTTCGGGAACACAGACGCCGGGGAGTCTTTAAGTGACAGAAAATACATTATATGGCAATATATTTTGCCAGTGTTTACATTACATATAAAGACTGATTAAATATTGTTAATTTATCATACCTAATGGGTTTTAAATTGATTAGAATTAATGTGAATGTAATACCTGTCAGGGATAGAGTTCCAGTTCCTGTCAGGCATAATCAGGGATGACCAAACAATACCCATTTGTAGTCTCCGTCTTTAAAACATTATCAATTAGAAAAATGATAAGCAATAACTAAATGCCTAAAAATACATATTATATGTATGTATCTTACCTACGGAAGGGCTGAATATTCTTTGAATAAACGCATTTATACAGCCGTTATTCAAGTAATTTGGGCACAAAATAAATTGCTTTAAGCTGTATAGTAGCAACATAACAGCTGAATAGTAGCTGAATAAGCAACAAGAAGCCCATAATAGCCCATAGTGTTATAATAGCCCACAAATCATTTAATACAGCATTTGCCTATCTTGTCAGCTCTAATACCCTTATAACAAAGCTTTAAACTGAATAATTTGTGAATTTCATACTGTTATCTGGCCGATGTGTTGTCTGGGTAGATTTTTCGTCAGTGTTCACAAATGAAGACTGCCAATACGCAATGGATAAAGATTATTTTCTGAAATTTCTTTTAATAGCATTTCCAATCAGTTAATTCGTTTAAGAGTTATGGAGGAACATACATACAATACATACACTTACAGATTTATTATTAGAATTGATTGATTGGTGATTGCATCAAATTTAATTGCATTTAAGCTTTTTAATTGCATCAAATTACATGTATCATGTTCATGCTTATGAAAATTATTATTTGCTTCATCGATGATTTGCTTTAATAAATTAGCAAACCCTCCATTAAATCATTTGCTATTGGAATTATAGCAGGCACTAATGTTTCCAACATTAATGCGTTAATTATGCGCCTACAGTACAAACAGCCGGCAATGCTATATCAATATTGAAATGTTGACATATTGTCCATATGTGAGTGTCTAGTCTGTTAAACAAATAAGTCGATGATGGCCAATCAAAATTATTCATAAATTATGTAATTTATGAATAATTTACATGTGTAAATTTGAAAAAAATTCAAATGTCAGTCTCACTTCTAACAAAAAAAATCTTAACTACACTTTAATCTTATTTACACTCAACTAGCAACCCGCTCCCGGCTTCGCCCGAGATGTAATTTTTATAGAAGCATACACAAACCAACTGAATAGTCTTATGTTATAGATAAAAAAATTAAGTTTTATTAAAGTAGAATTTAATAGACAATAAAATATATCATATTTCACATGTATTATATTTTACAATATTTATAGTGTTTTACTAGTCTGTATGTGTCCATCTGGACAATGACAAATTAAAAAGCATAAATTGTGAGTTTCATTAGTTAGGTAAAGTATGTTTTACATTTTTTTTTAAACACAACATACATTTCTTAAAAAATAAAAATAAAATGCACATTAAAAATAAAATGTACTCAAACCACATTCATTTAACACTTAGATAATTAAATAATTAACAGGAAGTAGGTACGTTTTAACTTTTTATATATATTTTTTTAACAAAAGTCAAACATTCTTTTAAATTCATAAGAAAATGTTACATAGTATGTACTTTTAAAGATCCTAATAATATATATTTTTTTCTTTTTATATCTACAATCAGTCTGTCAACTATAAGCAGATGAGTCTGATTAATGCCGAAATCACTCAGAGATTGACCTTCCTGTGAAGGTCACTCCATCCTGTTTGATTATACATTTAGTTATTAGTTTTACTTTTTGAATTTTTTTTTTTTTTACTTAGACAAGTCCATGAATTCCTGCCTCTTTAATCTTCTAATATGGTCTGGCTTAGTGAGTCTGGCAGCCAAAGGGTTAGGGTGATTCGTGAGTCGCTGTTTATATCTTTTTGCATTCAGCTTAATTTTCTCAGAAACTGTTGGTATTGCGAGGTATTCATGCAGTTCTGAGGTCTTGATGAACCAAGGGGAATTGGATATCCACTTCAGGATCGAGTTCTGGAGTCTCTGAATTATTAATATATTGGAGGAGGTAGCTATTCCCCACAGTTGTATACCATACATCCATATAGGCTTTAGAACCATTTTGTATATGAGTAGCTTATTATGCAGAGATAAGCTGGATTTTCTATCTAATAGCCACCCGAGTTGTCTGTATCTCATATTAACCTCCTCTCTTTTAGTCCTACGATGTTTGTTCCAGGTTAACCGGCGATCAAGATGCATTCCAAGGTATTTAACGCTGTCTTGTTGTGGCAATCGTGATCCTCCAAACATGACGGTTGGGCATTCATCCTTACGCAGACTGAAGGTAATCTGGACCGACTTGGAACTGCTAGCTTTGATCCTCCATTTTTTCAACCATGTGTCGATATGTTGCAGGCCTATATTAATAATAATATAGGTACTAATAAAATACCTACTGACTCTATGAAAGCTTACAATCAATCAGCATTTTCATCACAACATAACTTGATCCGGACGGAGCTAAACAAACTTCCAAAAACAAATCCAATCGGAACACTATGAAAATATTGTACAGTAGCGAACAGTACGAAACATCAATTAACTACGGAATAGGTACTTTTTCGGGAAAACAGTCCGTTTCGAATTGACAGTTAGTTAACTTAATTGTTTTAAAAAAATGTGGAAAGCTTTCTGCGTCAGACATTGGCTTCATTATATATAGAAATTATTTATATATTCATTATTTTGATTGGATTCTTCTGGTGGTTTAAAAAGCTGCACTTGACTCCTGATATCAAATCCACGTCGTTTTTCCAGTTTATATAATTGTTAGTTAGTTAGAACACTACGTACAGTCGGCCGCATAAGGCGTTTAACACATTTAAAAGTGCAAAACAACTGAACACTCAACGCGCCATAAGTCATTGTCACGACTAGACAACAAAATGAACTTCACGTACAAACGATCGTAAAAAGCTTCAGTAAATAAGTAGGTAAGTAAGTAAATTGAGTGTTCAGTTGTTTTGCAGTTTTGAATGTGTTAATCGACTTACGCGGCCGACTGTACATAGCCCAGTGTATAGTGTAGTGTAGCAGGTAAAAGCTAGTGTAGGATATTTAGACGTTATGCTTATTATTTTAGTCGTTATTATTGACTAGCTTTTCTCTGGTGTCTTCAAAAAATATGTACAGTTCACATAGATAAAATTGCGTACACCAAATAGTAATAAAACTAATGATGTACTTAATATATTGAATGAAAAAATAAATCATAAATTAGATGATAATAATTATTGTTACCGAAAAATTCAAAAAATTACATTTGGACATTTACAAAAACAGATATATACCTATCTAACTGAAACTAAAATGTAAATCATTATGATAATACACGTGGACCATTGAACCAATTCGCATGAAACTTTGCTACATGAATAGATCTCGTTCAGGAACAACATTTAGGCTGTGCTACTTAAACTTCACATTGATCTATTTTTGCAACACTAATTCTGCTTTAGGAATAGTTCGCCTAAGGCTTAACTAGGTATAATCCAGACATGATAATTTCTGAAAAGGCTTTAAAGCAAAGCCATTAAGTACCCAAATGAAACGACGAAATTAATTATTGAGAAAAATTCAAGTGAAGCGCTGGTCCATACTAGAATTTTAATATTTCACTCGGCTGGTTTACGAATGGGTGTCCAAAATACGGAAATAAAATGAAACGTCCAAAATGAATTGTTGCTTTTATATTATTTGTCTGTTTTCAGGGGTGAATAACATTTTGAAATGCATCACTTTATCTGAAATGGAATCGTCCGCGGAAACATGCCAAATCGATTTACCGTCTCGCTCTTGACAATTCTTCAACAGAGTATATTTGTATTGCTCCACCACTTCGCGTGCCACTTACAGTAACATTGCTATGCGGGTGTTACAAACCTTTTTCCAGAAGGAGCGTACAACTATTACACTTTCGTTCACGCGAAGTCTATTTTACAGTTAAAATATTATCTTCCGAGGTCACTCTCCACACTTTCCACATGGTTAGTTGATTGAACAGTAACTGGTCAACCGTGATGGTTTGTGACTGAAGGAAAAGCTTAATCACACAGGTTTTAGCAAGTGATTTCTTCACTATTTATAGCTAGTGATCATAATTTATAATGACGAAAAAAGTAGAGGAAATATATTTATATGAACTATATAAATACCTTACTATGTAAAGTTAATTAAAGTAATTGTTATAAATATAAACATATACTTGAATTTATATGTTAAATAACAATGAAATCACAGTTTGTGTTATTAATACATAAAAGAACTAATAGGTCATGTTGAGATATACTTTTAATACTTTTCAGGGCAATTTTTACAATTTCTCTCTTCATAACAACCATTCTCGGACTTCAACTAATATTTTAATGCAAATAGACAAATTATGTAATCTCTAAATTCTACTTTTCAAGCTAATGACTCTTCATTGACGAGATGTATCAAGCGCTGTACACGTATATTCCCAACTAACATTTTGTAGTATTAAATTCGACATATTATAATATCTAGTATATTTTTAAAGACTGCACTATATGTCTAGTATACGTATAGTGAATAAGTTGACTTATTTTGAAACATGTAAAGAAACCTAACGGCAGATTGAAAGCGATGTATAAAGGCACCTAATGGAAAACTGTGATCGAACGTCGCACAGTGCAAACATTGATTAATTCCACGACTCCCTTACGCCAACTCCTTGAGAAACTACTCTAGTTTCTTTCTCTTCTATTTCGAACCAAAACAACTAAAGTTTTAAGCATAGCTTGGGAAATATTTGGGTTCTAGGAGGCTGCAAGTGTACAAAAATATTTAAATTTTCTCAAGCCAAATTCGGAAATGTGTTTTGAACCTGATTGTTCAATGGAAACGTTATATGTTTTGTTCATTACAGATGGAAATGATAGGAGTCCAAATTAAAAAACTTGAAAAAATTCTAACAAAAGGAAAAGTCCCTTTTAGTCTCATCGGACTTTATTATATTTTTTGTGTGGTTTAAACCCAGTAGATAAAACCAATATTTTTATTAGAAAAATTGTGGGTTGGAAAGTAAAAATTATTTTCTCATGTTGTTTTAAAAACATTGGAATGTTACGTTTTTCATAATTTTAAATATAATGGACGACGTAATCTTCTCTATGAGAAACAAAACAATAAATCTTGATGTTCAAAAGTGGAAATGTTAGGTTTTGTTCCCCGCTTCTTCATAATATAATACTATTTCAACATTTTGCTACAAATAACATACATCTAAGCAACAGACTACTTACGAGATGAGTTCATAGAAAATTTCATTTGGCAAATACAGTTTTAATATACTTAGGTTAAAATATTAATATTATGTGAATACGAGTGGATTGTTACTGGCAGAAAATGTCTCAGACTTTAAACTTGGCCTTTAATAAAGAACCCGAAAACATTGTTTAATAAAGGTTACACATAAAGTAGGTAAACTGTGAATTCTAATTTTGAATTCAGACCCAACGAGAGCCGTAAAGCCGTGTACAGACGGCACCCTGTACTAAGTATTAAGCGTATTATGAAATTTGCCTACTGCAGTTCCGTTCTGCCAGATGGTACCGTTCTGCCTTTTCAATAAGATTAAAGTATAATCATTTTAACTAGGGGAATTTATTTAGACAGATTTGATACTTACAAAGGCGGTATTGATACCATGTCAGATAGGTTATCAAGAAGCTATGAGTATTTTATTAGGGTTGGTCTTGGACTGTCTAGAACACAATCTGACTACATTTGATTTTTGCCTAGAGCTTATATTGACTACTACATAATGAGTCTAGCATTCAAATCTACTAATGCTATTGACACAAATGACTAGTACATATTTTTCCTACATAGCATAATGACATGAAAATTCCCTTTTTTTTGGGACTGCCAAGGTTTGGAACTCTCTGACAACATTGTGTTTCCCAATAATCCTCATATAACCCAAATCTTTTCGAAGTTCTAGTGAAAAGGCATCTCTGGGTGAGCTCACTCCATCATAGGCCTTATCTTCTCTACAGACTCGAAAGAAGACTTTAACCTGGTAGACCTGACATGGTCTAGTCAGGATTTTCTTATGACAAAGATTTCTTTAAATAATAGCACACAATACAAACAGGGATTCCTTTTCATTCTACTATCTTTTAAATTCGTAGTGCTTTGCTTCAGCCTATGCATGAATATATCGCTTGTTAAGGAAACGTGTCACCTCATTGTACAGTCGGCCGCATAAGTCGATTAACACATTCAAAAGTGCAAAACAACGTAACAATCAACGCGCCATAAGTCGTCATGACTAGAGAACAAAATAAACTTCACGTACAAGCGATCGTAAAAAGCTTCAGTAAGTAAGTAAATAAGTAAGTAAGTTGAGTGTTCAGTTGTTTTGCACTTTTGAATGTGTTAATCGACTTATGCGGCCGACTGTACTATAAGTGGCAGCCACCTACTATCAAAAGTGTACCGTCAGCTATAAAAAAAATCACAGATTTCGTGCCTCACACGCTCAGATTATTGAAACAGTTTCAAAATTAAGAACTTACTAACCGACATTTGTGTTTTAGGTAAGTAATTGTTACTTTTTGTTAACAAAAATATTACAGTATTTGATGTATTTAATGTAAGTGTAACTGGTAATATTTTGGGTTAACTGCAGTGCCTTCATTACCATAAAGTATACACAAGGTTTGTCGTATTTCTGCGATCTCAGTGACCTCGCCTTTTGTCTGCTATTCAGACGCTAACGATAATTCCAGTAAGTACTCACATCTCATTTATGAGAAAACAACGCCTAAAGTATTTTTAGTGTTTTATGAAACCTGTGTCTATACTCCGACCTCCGAGGAATCATTAGGAATGCTAAAGTAAAGATCTAGTGAAATAAACTAAAATCTATAAGGGGTCCTTGCATTATAGGTAGTAACATTTGGCCAAATTTAACTTAGCTCCAGTAGTTTTTATATTTCATGATTAATAGTACTTTTAAACCGACTTCCAAAAAAGGAGGAGATTTTTTTTAAATGTGTTTTATATGTTTCATATAGATAGATAAAGAATTCCCTGTAAATGACATATATACGGGTAAGAAAAGACACAAAATAGACTTCGATTTATTTGAATAACTTACATTGTGGGGATTCCGTAAAGGTAAGGAGGACAATAAAGTTTTATTCAGCCGAACTCGTAAAATTGTATCATAGGAAACGTTCCCACTTTGGGAATTCCTTTGGGAACGTGAAACTTATAACTGTACCGATCTGTCTAATGAAATCTTACTATATTTTTTATTAAAGTATGAGCAGTTATATTATGACTGTATGAGTGAGTATTGGTGCCATATTACCTCTTACATTGAGTAGGTACCTTTGCAGCTACCTACTGCAAAGCGACACGTCCTCACGTGTCAAAAAGCCTCAAAAGGAGGCTACATTTTTTTACTTCTGACAGTCAGATGTTATAACGACGAGACGTAGCGTCAGTATTGAATCGTTGATAAATACGATCACCTCGACGACGACACGACGGTGCAATGACGTGAATGAAGCTTACTTCTTTGGCTCGTTGATTCAAAGAAATAATGATAATTTTCAATAATGGAAAACATAGCTAGAAGACACATTATTTTTATGTTTACGTCGATATATAGGTCGATTTGGTATGTGACTACCGTCGCTACAGGTGCTGCAAATGTACTGCTAACCATAGTAGGATTAAGCATAAGGATTGAAACCTGCATGTTTCTGAAAGCCTTTAGGGAACGTTCAAATGAAAAATTTATTAATTTATTTTTTATTTGTCTATTGACACACAAAAAGAAACAATTTTCAAACATTACTTTTTTTCAGGTTTTGTTGAAAAAGTCAAAAAAAGCATAAATTTTCTACAAATCTAATATCACGCTTCGCGCCTCGTTTCTTGTCACCAAAACAAAAGTTAATGTTATTTAGTCGGCCATGATAAATCGGCCCGGACCATCTTTGGCTGGTGCTCTCTCATCCAAGTAATATAAGACCGTCCAATTCCACTGAACCTTCATAACACTCAGAAATCACCGATTTTGTTGAAAATAACGAAACACTTCGCGGCAGGAGAGGTCTAACTAGATTGGTTAGTAATAATGGGTGGAAGTCAAGAGTGGCAAGTGACCTGACCTTAATAAGGTCGTCCATCAGTCAAACGAATCTTTTAAATGAAAACAATT
This sequence comes from Synanthedon vespiformis, assembly GCA_918317495.1. NCBI lineage: Eukaryota > Metazoa > Arthropoda > Insecta > Lepidoptera > Sesiidae > Synanthedon > Synanthedon vespiformis. Next base: position 1,988,617 of record OU906962.1, read on the forward strand.
TGGATTAATTCTTAAAAATACCATTTAAATATATTTAAAAAACATTTAAATATATTTCTAAAATGTACGTATTTTTAATTATTTTAAGATTTATTTCGCATTTATAATATTAGTAGTATGAATTTATTTATTTATCTTATTAAGTTATATAAATAACTATTATTAATTTAGATTTTTATAATAACTTAAATATATGATATAATCTTTTTTTATTAAAGACGTATTTTGTAGTAATAAGTACATTACACGCATTATGTATGTTATGGTCCTTCAAGCCAAATTTGAAGCAACGACCTATGGATCGCTTCATTTATGGAAATTAAAATGATATGAGAAAAGATGCACGGGCGGCGCAGCTGAACGGCCTTTACTTATTTTATTTTATTAATTTGTGCATAAAATAGTTCCAAGTGTCAGAATTAAACTGAAAAGTAGTTAATTCTCATTCGCATTAAATGCATGGCAGAACTGTACCATGCGTTCCAATATGTCAAAAATTATAAAGCAATTTTCGCCATATTATGAAAAAGTCTCATAAAAATTATACCCTATTCTTAATGTAAATGAAGACTGTAAAGTATTCTCATAAAACCACATCGAAGAGAAAGTCGGAAATAGTTCAAAAATTATATCAACGTTTTTCTTATTCCATGCAGTGTCGCCCAGCCGCCATTGCAGTTTTAATTACTTGCACAAATAAGTTAATTTACATAATAGTATGCCGCGTTCAACGCGGAGAGAATGCCAATAACCTTTGAGCAGCCGAAAATTTTGATTCGCTCATATACCTAATTATACATAACAACCTCCGACCAAGACGCATGCATTTAAATTGCTTGCAATTTCCTTTGTTTGGCTCTATGAGGGAAAACATACGGAACGGTATTTTGGACGCGAACGTGCAGATATTTGTTGACAAATATTAAATGCAGTATACAGAGAAAATTAAAAAGTTTTACATAAAAATTAATAATCTACAAGTGGATTGTCAGTGTGAGATAAAATTTGAATTAAAAAAAACTTACTAAATTAGTAACGACAACTAATAACGATTTTATTAACTTTTATATAATATTATATAATTTATTGCGGTATATTATTGCGAAACAAAACTTTTACAGGACAAAAAGGAAACAGGGAAGTGGCATCCCTTCTTCACGCACTGAAACACAACTGAGCATAATATTATTATGAATTCAAGACGTGAGTGGATGAAGGTGTTATGTCGCATTTTTGGGTTTTTTAATTTTTTTGCGTTGATGAAGGCAATATATCCATATGAATGTTTACAGAAGTTAAGATCGTCGATTTAAGACATTTTTGGAATATAAAAAGTTGAAAAAAGTATTGTGTACAGTTAATTTTAAAAAGCAAAGAGTGCAGAAAAGTTTACATTTGTTAATGGAAGAGAGAGCTATGTTCACTTTTTTTTAATTAAATTAATACTAGTGTTTACTGGCTATCGTACCATTAATATTGTAGTTTGTTTACACAACTTTGTATCATAATTTAGTACAAAAAACAGTTCCGTGGCGACTTATCTCAAAAATCAATGTAAAACTTTAACCTCGATTTATTCGAAATTGGAATAATGCGACATATCACCTTCATCCACTCATGTCTTCAATTTTCATTCATATATGCTTTTTGAACCCGGTAATACAGTGATCGCTAACGAAATTTATCTCCGTATTTTTCAAATATATACCTACTTTAGCAAAACAAAGGAATTTAAGTTGGACCAAGAACCGGGGTAACTTTTTCAAATTAACTAGGTAGTTGAAATTGAGTTAGACACTTTCATTTTCATTTTAATTCGTATTATTTGTTCACATTAAAATAATATTATAAGTGAATATTTTTTTTTATTTCTATACCTACATAATTTTATGCACTGAATACAATATGTATGTGTTTAAATCATTTTTTTTTTATATAAAATGTGTACCTACTTATTATTTGATTTTGATTATATAAATTTACTAGCTGTTGCACGCGACTTCGTCCGCGTAACTTTATAAAATATAGCCTATATTACTCGCTGATAATATAGCCTCCCAACAGTTGTTTTTTCAAATCAATCCAGTAGTTTTGAAGCCTATTCAATGCAAACGAACAACGAATCAAAATCAGAATCAAAATATTTATTTATCAATTAGGTTTCTACAAGAAAGTCTTATGATCGTCATTGTAAATTTAAATTTACCAGGGTTTCGGAAAAAAGCCAAGATGACGGACAATGTAATCTTTTCTCTTTATAGTATTAGTATAGATATATTAACAAATAGAGGTCATGTCATAACAATTGTTTAGGCTACGTTAAAATAAATCGCTGAGATTCGCCATTCTGTAATGAAATTTCTTCACAAACCTTTAAAACTATTTATTAGAAGCGTCACTCGACGGTTTCATCTCTACGTCAAATTGAGATGACAGAGGACCGAGCACCGCGGGTTAGAAGAATACGCTGAAAACACAGCGTATTCGATATTCTATTTCATACAAGGCTAAAATCAAAAAGATAAACTAATACCCTGACATTCTATTGAGACCATTTTAATGAGCCCAAACACGCTATATTTGCTGTAAGTTACTGATGAGTTGGGTGTCCTGCAGGCTACTTGATTTTGATTTACTTGATGTTACTAAAAAAGTTAAAAAAATGTTACACAAAATAATTTTTAAAAACTTATAAGCAACTAGGCTTCGCGGGTTCAAAATGGATATCAACATCAACTCAGATATTAGAACTGAACTGTGTAAGAATGTATCTAATTATTCTGATGACTGACTCAATTTTTCTTTATGTAAAGGAGAGCTCACATCAGAACATATCTTACCTAGACAATATAAAGCAATAAAATAGCATTACTATAAAGAGCTTATTAGCTTCGCGAAAAGGTACCCAGTACAGTAAACATACGACATTGGTGTCAGCGGCTCACGATTGTAAAGTCCGAATCAAACTTAATGGCGGTTCTGAACATTGTTCAACATGGTGCGCAGAACGCAATATTAGATATCCGCGGGGGTTTACAAGGAATATACTTGCGCACACCAGCGCTCGCAGCTAACTTCCGAGCCGCCATTAAGTTTGAATCGGACTATACGTTGGGTTGCGACGCGTCGAGTAGAGTTTCGAACTGAACTGTCCTTTAATCCCGACAGTTGGTCCTTTAAGATTAAATGAGGTATTGAATGTTGTGTCATCAACGCGAACCATTAACAGGCCTCGACGTTTCCCATCTCTACCGCATTTCGCTCCGTTGCTTTTACCCTCCTATTTTTGGATAAAACTAATTTTGTGCTTTGTTGACTTTCCTTGTGTTATTTCATTTCGCTTTCTTTACTCGATGCTCTCTCGTGTGGGAGTGCGTTCGACGATAAGGACTTCATTCGATCCTTTGTATTCCGATAAAAATGTATGTCATATTTCGATGAGTTCCCAACGAGATACCTTAGAGACGTATTCCTTCCTATTTTACTTTCGAATAAGGAATGTATAATGTATTTTACTTGGACTGTAATTTTCTCGTTCAGTATTTTTTTTGCGATAAACATCATTTCCAAAATTTTCATTGTCATTATTGTTTTCGTTGTCATTGTAATCACTGACATTATAAATACACATGTCACCTTTCAGGAATTAACAGGAATTAGAATTTCACTTTACATGAATACTTTTTATACGTATTTTCTTCTTCTCAATTTTCTCGTCTGTTCATTACTGTGTATCTCCACTCGTTAAAAATGTATTTCTTTATTAAAAATTAAAAATAAAATTATACAGACTAATTCAACAACAAATAAGGAGCTAATTTCACAAACAATAAACAAAGAGATATTTCAAGGAAGATAAAATATTATTGGATAAGACTAAATAAAGGTTGTTAGCAACAAGAAACAAGAGTGTTTCCCTTAGGAGAGGAAATCTCCGAGACCGCATCCACTTGGAAGTTGCTGAATGTAGGCCACCGATAAACTCCTGCGAAGTTGGCAAAATCCACGGCCAGCCAATAAGTCACCAGTTACTAAGATATTGGATGAAACACTGTACTTAAGTGCAGTTTGTTTTATTTACGTTTGAACCGTCTGTGGATAAGTTAGCACAGCGTTTTGCTGTATCGACAAAACTACGTACATTCAATGTTCACGTTTGTTGTTTGAAATTGAGTTATTTTATTGTTGTTTCTCGGGGCAGGCGAGTTTGTAATATCAAAACAGATTTCAGTGTTTCATTTTAAGATTGCTCTTTGTACCATAGATAGATGAAGTTTATCTGCTTTGATGACTGTGTTAACAGCATTTAGTTATTGTTTGACGAGTCCTTTATCCCTCACACTTAATCCTACACGTTGCTTGTATTGTAGACGACGGTAGCCACATACCATCAAGTGGACCGCCAGTCTGAATGACGACCTTTACACAAAGAAAGCAAAACATGCAACGCCATAACTTGGTCATACATTAAAAATGTTGCCTGATTCCCCTGATTCACTTAGTTGTTTTTTATCCAAAGTAGAGATCATTATTTCAACCCATACATGAGCATGAAGAACATGAAGACTTAAAGATTCAATAAAAAACATTCACCTGGCCGACAGTATTCATCGTTGGGGTGTTTTGGTCCATTAAAAAAAAAAGCGTTCATCGCAATGATTCGCGGAAGCAATTTGCACCAATTAAAATTCAGAACATGTCGTTCGCCATTAATTTTGTATGAGCATCCAAAGAGAAATACACCCGCCAGTATTGTTCTGTGTATTTAAACGAACGTGCTTTTCCCCATATACAAGAATGGCGCAAGTGATAGCAAACGAGCGTTATTACAAAGAAAAACAAAATATAACTAAACATTCACGAACTCGTGAACTTTTTTGTTCCGAGTACTTTTGTAGTGATTAGCCACCTACAGAGTAGTCATTTATATGCGAACACATATATTTTATTAATAGTTGTATCCTATGGTTTTATCCGCCATTTAATAAAAAAATCGTATTAACGAATGAAATTAATTAGGTACCTACATTAACATTAAGAACAAATAGGAAACTGCATTGCATTGTTAGAGTAATTATGAATATAGCAATCGGTTCAATAGTATTGATCTTTGAATGAACAATTTTTCCTTTTTTCTATATTTTTTAAAATATTTTAGTTTTATATTCTTATATTAGAATATTCCTTCAGTCGATTTGAGTGACATTCTATTTAATTTTATTATAAATTCTATGGTCAAATTATATAACTATGGTGGTCAGATGTATGCATGAAAACGAACATAGGAAAACGAGGCGAGTTGTCATAAAATTTTATCTGACCAATAACTCGCTATCGCTTATGACTTATAGCGTATTAAAGAGGGAAGGTCGACATAATTAAAGGATATTTTGCGTAGACAATAGGTAAAAGCTTCGCATACGGAATTTTAATTGTAAACATTGGGCCCGTTTAGATTTGTCGCTAGCGTGTTACGTGGGTCGAATTATATAAAGTAAGAACGCAGAGTGGATGTATTTTCACGTACTATATTTTAGAATCGAGCATTTAATAGCGTTTCTAATGAGGGTCCTCCTTTCTAAAGCATCTTTTTGAAATAGAAACAATTAAAGTAAGTAGTTGAATTTGAAAATTTTGTGTGACTAACTAGATCTGAAGCTACATAATATATTAAATACTCAAGGATATATTTTATTTCTGTTAAACAGTTGAGTGAAAGTAAACAAATAACTCTCATTTTAATTATTACTATTATTTTCATATTATTCAATAAATAAATAATAATAATAAAAGATATACAAAAGTCTGAAGAAATATTTAAAATCACGCAAGACATAAATCGCCCGAGTAGAATATGTCCATATTGAATTATATTATTTTAATTTTTAACTATCGCTGAAATTTTTTTTAATGGATTTTTTTTAACTTACAAACTATAACCCTTTATAATATAGACAGAAAAAAAAATCACACGGACTAAACTGTGGAACGTTTTAAGACACAGTAAAACTCCCCAAACGCCGGCCGCACCTACAAAGTACGCTTTTAAGGGTCGGGATAACTGCTCAGTATTTAAGTTTACTGGGAACTATTAAATTTTACTACTTTACATAACTAGGAACGTGCGGAAATGTGGCCAAATGTTCACAATTAATATTATCTTTTATGACATTATCATTTTAATGGGGTTTAGGGGCTGTTTGCGGAAGACAAAGGATGTGGGACCATTTACGTACTTTTGATGGGCTTTCATTATCATTGCAGCATACCATAGGTATAATGTGATATACTAATACTAGATATTAGTATATCAGGCACTCTATGGTATCTACTCTAGGCAATAAGGATGTGATTGCCTAAGTAGATAGAGGTTTAAATCCAGATCATGCCTTTACATGGTCTTTACGAAAATCATGGAAAATAGTCCAAAATATCCAAAAAATAGTCCAAAATTATAAAAAGGTATTTGAATGTTTGTTTGTTTAGATGTTGGAGGTAATCTTCGAAGCTACTAAACCGATTTAAAAAAAATATTTCACCACTAAATAGGAATTTCAAGATGGAAATAGGATAAATATTCCAAGATAAATAGGATAATAGGATAAATAGGATAAATATCCAAGGATGAAGACGCGGGCACCATATATCTAAAAATAAAGATTCATCTATAGAAATCAGCGAGTAACATAGTATGGTTTATAAAGTTACGCGGGCGAAGTCGTGTGCCACAGCTAGTACAAATACAGGTAGGTCCAAACGTCCACAATGTAGAGGCGGAGGTATCACGTAGCATGTCTACGCTCGCTTTATCGTAGCAGCCGTAGCAGATCTACGAAAAAATTCACAGATTTCGTGCCTCACACGACTATCGAGCACATTGGAAATGAATCTACGGAATTCGAAAAAATATGTTGTTCTGATTTGTTGACTTCTTTCAAAAAGTTTAAGCTACAGGGCAAACCCTTAACCCGATAGTCTTTATTTTAGGCTCAAATTGTAGCTGACTAAATTGTCCAGGGGAGCTTTTCTCAAATTTTTTATATCATTCTTCGTTTCCAAAATATCGATCGCCAAAATAAAAAAAACAGAAAAACATTGATTTTTTTCGGTTCGGTTTGTTTCGGATATTTCGGCCATAACATTTTTCGTTTTAGACTTTTTTGAAAAATTCTTTCTATCAGCGAGTAACATAGGCTATATTTTATAAAGTTACGCGGGCGAAGTCGCGTGCAACAGCTACTACTATGTAAGATAAAAATTAGGATTATAACAAAATTTATTTATTGTTTTATTTTAATTTACAGAATTGTGTAATCAATCAAGATGAACAGATTAAATATTCCATTCAGTTAAACTTACTGATTAGCATTCTACTCAAGATTTGGGGAAAAATTAATCTATCATCTCTACGAGTACCTTTGAGATTTAATACCTTAAGTAATTAAAGTTAAACTTAAATTGAGCTGCTAATTAAACTTGTCCACCTAGTTTTGCGCTAATTATTTTTAATGAGAGACAAACCTAGTGTCGCGACCCTACCTCTCTTGGACGAACTTTGATTAAAGGCCCACTACAAGTTATAATTGAAACATTATAAACCCTTTGAGTCCATTGAGGGCACAAAGTGGTGCGGACTCTTGTTCAACACAAGTTGATTACGTCGGCAGGCACACGCCCACGTAATTGGATCTTTGCACTAAGTTATTTATTATAATTGTTTAACTTAACTCTTGTTTGCATATGTAACAAGTCATTTGTATAGTAAATGTAAAAAAAAAAAAAATATATATATTCTTTATTTCTTTCTATGTAATTATTTTTTATTTTTAAATTGTCATAAATTTTGCTTATCCTTAAAAATAAACAAATTTATGAAAAAGATGAATTGTTCAACTTAACTCTTGTTTGCATATTATGAAACAAGTAATTTGTATAGTAAATGTTAAAAAAAAAAATTATATTCTTTATTTCTTTCTACAGGTATTTAGTAATGGTGTAGTAATTAAAAGAAAATTGATAAAAACATAAATTGATATGTACTTGAAAAGCAGAACTATAGCATTACTTTTAAAAAAATCTATTTTAATTGTCATAAATTTTGGTTATCCTTAAAAATAAACAATTGAATATTTATGATGAAGGTCTTTTCATGGTCCACAAAATTAATATAGGAGTAACGGCATGCTTTTGTGTAATTTTTAATGTTAATAATCATAATATTGATTAATAACGCTAACAATGCCTTTGTATTGTACTAATCTGTAGGCGACAGCCCACCTACTAGGCCACCTCAAATATCTTGTAGAGAAGGCTCCTTTTAGGCGCGACGCCCACACAAGAGTCGCGTCGAGTCGCGTCGAGGAATAAGCGCCGCCTCTAGCTTTCCTATGGTTGTGCGCCCACTTACTGAAGAGGCGCGGCGAGGGCGCGAAGAGTCGAGTCGCCGAAGAGGCACCGCGCCGCAACTCCGCCGCCATTTTGTCCTTACATTTTGTTTGTGGCTTTGTTTAGACGTGGTCGTGTATTTATTAAATAAAAGTAAAATGTCAGACGATCTAGATCTAAACATAAAAGTCATCGAACTTGTTCGATGTAACCCGAGGGGTGTTTTTATGACCAGTCACGTTCCGACTATAGCAATAGAAACAAACAGGACCCAAAATGGGGTGAAATAGCGCAACAATTAAACGAAACTAATAAGTGATTTCTTGGTAAGTGAAGTTGACTGTGTAAAGAAAGCATAGCCGCCTCCGCCTCAACTCTTCACGCCTCGCCTGCGCCGCGACGCGCCTCAACTTTTCATGTGGGCGTAGCGTCCACTTTTTGTATTCAATAAATTTTAATTTTAATGAAAGATCGCTCATAAAACGGTCACTATACAACACAAAATTCTCCCGACCAAGTCCACTTCGCAAACAGGACAAATGTATATCCTTGAAACAGACAAATTAGCAAAACTTATGGCATCTATTCGCATTCCCACTCGCCTGGTACAGTCGGATTGTTAATTTACTTGAGTAACTTCACGAGGGATGCAAGTATGCTTTCGATCCTATTCTTACCTTTCACCATTAAAATGTGATAATAAGGAAAAGAACTTAAAAATCACTTATTTAGTTATTGAAACAAACAGAGGTTTTCTGTGGGAGGGCGGTTACTGGTGCCATTCGGACTGCTTAGAGTATGAATGAATGCAGAGTATTGTGCCCTGCTGTTTCAGCTCTCATAGCAAAACTGTCTTTATTCGATACTGAAGACGTTGCTACCTAAAACTTTCACTCCTTAACTATACCTACTCAGCTGATCTTCAAGAAATTTTGTATACATGTTGTCAAGGATACCGAAAAGGGCATAGGATACTTATCATCCCGACAAAAAAACCGGTCAGGAGAGGTAAGAACCGACAAAAAAACCAACAAGAATGTATGAGCAAAAAAGATTTAAAAATGTTAAGAATATTAGGACACGGACTAAGTCGCGGACAAAAACTAGTGACATAATAATAATTGTTGTGATAAGTGAATTTTCGGGGGTAACAATGGGGATACCATTGTTACCCCCGAAAATTCAAAAAATATTACACAATCGTATTGATTAAATGTTTTAAGAACAGTCTAAATATTAATGTCAAATGTGTTTTTAAATGTGTTTTCCTTTCAGGATTTCAAAGTTACTTCGGTTCCTTTTACTAGAAAATCCGTTGAAAAACTTTCTGGACGACTGTACACACGTACGGTCTCACACGTAGGTCGTTCGCCTCCCGCCATCTGTTCACAAGTACGTGATGTCGTCTTTGACGCGTCGCACACGGTTTGGGGACAATTTTAACGCTACCCACCATTCTTCGAGGGTAATCGTGGTGAAAACAGCTTGACTTACTGACCTTACTTTTAAAATAACTCGACGGATATTTCTCTTATAAAAGTATTCGCGGAAATTCAAAGTTTTAAATGCGAAGGCAAAATTATAGAGACAATTTGTAGACACTGACATATGGAATTGATAATGAGAATGAATGATCATGATTAGGCATCGTTTAAAGTTAATTATCTACTTCGTACATTATAAGAAATTAAGCTTGATTTTTGGGTAAAGTTCGGCAAGTAGCCTGACGCTACCGTTGCGTCAGGTAAGGTCCTTTTTTTTTTTTTTTTTTTTTTTTTTTTTACGTGGGGAAATCAGCGATCCTGATTCACTGCCAGCAATGGGGTGCTGGCAGGATATGCGGGATTTCTACCCGCTAAAACCCCACGGTGTTCCTTGGCCACGCACGCATGTGGGGCGGGAGAGAGGTGTCAACGCGAGTATTTCGTCCTGCTCTCCCGCCTGCGTTAGCCCAGGTCGGGCACCTCAATGAGGTCATCAGTAGGAGGAGGGATGGTAGGCTCCCTCCTCCCCGGGTGGTAAAGTATGGGAAGACGTGCCGGAACACAAGCACGTCTTTCACCAGGGCCGGGTTGGTAGGCGAGCGGATCCCCATATCCACCCACCCTCCGGCTGATCACGGGAGCGCTTGGAGTCGGCCGTACAGCCTCTTCCGCCTCCCGGGTCGTCTACGACGGATGTCGTCAGCGAGGGCGGCATCCTCCCTCGCTCGCTCCGCCGCCTCCTTCAGCAAGAGAACTTCCTCGCTGAAGGAGACCATAGCCTGCCAGGCCTCTTTGCTGCCGACCATGGACAGAACCACGGCCGACAGCGAGAGGTCTCCTCCGACAACGGAGACTAGGTGCCTCCGCTGCTGGTCCCATGCCGGGCATTCTGCCAGCGTATGCTGGGAGGTATCCTCCGGGTCAGGTAAGGTCCTAACCTAACTTAAGCATAGGATTTACAATTGTGTTGCCAAAATTGATGATAAAGTGTGTCCTTGTAGGGCGGTACAGAGGGTTGAGACCTGGAATAACTTACTTATTCAGTAAAATTATACGACTTACGTGCTTTTACAGTAAAAATGCTGTGCTTTGTGTACAGTAAAAATACCTTAAAGAGCATTGCCACTTAAGTAAACCAATAAAATGTTCCCACAATACTCAACGTACCCAATCATCAATTTAAATTAACTTTTGCAACGCCAATACGAATAAAACATTTCAACTTTGAGGCAAGTTCGAGACCGAGCGCTAATGTGCCCTTGTCTAGGACTTTACGCGGCTTTGAACGCAGAACCACTAATTAGTACGAATTTCAGATCAAACTTTCAAGTACATTCATTACCATTGAGACTTATTAGTAGTACTTTATATATATGAGAATTTTGTCGAAGAAATAATGTTGAAAGAAATAGATTTGACTATAATAATTGCGATTTAATTTTATTTTGACGAGCCTGTTGGACGAGTGGCAAGGGTGCTTGCCTAACGTTTCAGGGGCCCTGGGTTCGATTCCCGGCGGGGTCAACTTTGGAAATTTTAATATAATTTTCAAAATTGACTCTGGTCTGGATTTCAAAAGTAGCGGTAGGGCACACTGCGTTTCGCAGTCATTTGGGCAGCCCGTCTGGCGGCAGTAACCACCACCTTACAGAATACCACCGTGAAATAACAGCAGTATGTGCTGTTGTGTTTCGGTGAGTGAGTAAGGTATGCCAGAGCTCATTACCCCATCCCTCCCTTATCCCTTATCCTTCTATGGTCGGCGGCGCACTTGTAGCACTTATGGCGTTGCTTGTGTTATAGGCGACGTTAGCCACCTACCATCAAGTGGACCGTCAGCCTCTTTGTCGACCTTAACATAAAAAAAAAAATACTTTTTTAAATGCAAATTTAAAGTCCGAGCCCGAAATATGTATTTATTTGGATATATGAAAAACTGAATAGGCTATCAATGCTTTTAGCCACAATTAAATAATACTACCATACAGGTTGTTGAACTAAAATATTACCCTAACTAAAAGTTTTCCACTGTTTCTATGAAAACTGCTTATAAATTTAAGTTTGCATACAATCGTTAATAAAGAAGAGAAGCGTAACACGTTCATAATATTATTCGTGCGTTAACATATTAACATAAGCGAGCGTTTTAACAAGTGTTTTAATAACGTTTCCATAATGAAATTTATATAAGCATTGCATTCTAATACTTTAATATGACTAATAGTACTTTACATTAGATTAATTAATGCAAATTATATACAGAATCCTTACTTGTTTATCGCACTTTCCATTAGTGAAAGCTGTATCAAAATCTGTTTTAGGTGGACGCAAAGATTTAAATCACAGATGCGCCCTGTGCTGGCTTCTGTCACGTGTCCACGTAATATGTCTGTGTGCGTATTTCGATGACATCATCAGCTACATTACTGTTATAATGACTAGAGTTAGGAAAAATGTAATCGTTAAGTGATGAATACTAAACAGAACTTCAAGCAGCGCGGCGTCCAATGTTTGCTGTGGCAACGGTATTTTAAACACTACAACTAAATTAATATAGAATATTATTATATTGAAAAGTCAAACATTATTACGGAAACACAATTTTCCATAATAGAAATTGCGGGGACATAAATTGACGCATATAAAGGTCGGAAACGTAGCGTACATACGCTTGATCGATGCGTGACCCGCATTTAGGTGGCCGCCTGTTACACCGAGACGTAACTTTATTATTGTTAAAAAATTGAAGTTTTGGTGTGATAAAATTATTGGCTACATTTTTTATCTAATTTAGAAATATATACAAGTACAGCTGTATATTAAAGAAGGGAACACTAAAAAAGGGAGAGAAGAAGGGAACGAAAGAATCTATAGGCACTATTTTTTATTTCATAAACTAGTATGGGAAATCCGCACAAAAATTATAAGTAATCTGTTTATCAAGTTCTTTTGAATGAATGTTTGGGCTTGGATTCTATGTAAGATCAAATGTGGAGAAAAACTTTTCGCAGTTCCTTTTTATGTTAAGGTCCACAGACAGGTCGGTCAACTTGATGGTAGGTGGCTACCGTCGCCTATAACACAAGCAGAGCCATAGAAGGATTAAGGATAAAAAGGATAAGGCTCTTGCATCCCTTACTCACTCACAACAGCGGCCATTACAGCGGCACCTGTTATTTCACGGTGGTCTTCTGTAAGGAGCTGTAAAGGCTGTCAAATTTTGGGCTGCCCAAATGACTGCGAAACGCAGTGTGCCCTGCCACTACTTTACCTAACTTAGTGGTACATTGCGTTTCGCAGTCATTTGGGCAGCCCGACTTGGGGCCGTATCCACTCCCTTACAGAAGACAACTTGAAATAACAGCATGTATATAAAGGATGCCAGATCCTATTTCCCTATCCTTTCCTCATTCCTTATCCTTAACCCTGGCATGGTTGGAAGCGTACTTGCAGCCCCTATGGTGTTGCTTTTTTATAGGCTATGGTAGCCATGGATATAAAACAACTTACAGAAGACCACCGTTTAAATTACAGCATACATATGCTGTTGTGTTTCCGTGAGCATACGTGGCTAGGGCAGCAACTATGGCGTTGTTTGTGTTATAGGCGACGGCAGCTACCTTCCATCAAGTGGACTGTCAGCCTGTCTGTCGACCTAAAACATAAAGAACTAGACTATAATTATAATTTTCTAACGATTGTTAAAATTCGTCAATTAAAATGTAAAATAAAATAAGTATTAGATATAAAAATATTAATAATGAAAATGCTTAAAGGTCTATTGTAAAAGTATTACTGGCTTCATTGGAATTATAAATCTTCTCATTAAGTTAATTACATTTCGGTGTGACACATAAGCCCCACACATTTGCTGGGATGGACTTCATTATGTGAACGCATTTGTGCCTAATAGATCGATGACGCAGTTTACGAAATTGGATACACAAGCAATTTTCACAGATTCGCACAATATATTGAAAGTTATATGTACATTGTATCTACATAATTATTGTAAGTAACAAAAACTCCTGTTTTATTTTTATCATCACTTTTAAGCATACGTTTTAAAGACCTCGAAACCGTCTCTCCCTCTTTCTTATTTATAGGTCGTCAGACAGGCTGACGGTCCACTTGATGGTAAGTGATCATCGTCCCATGTGTGCTGCAAATGCGCTGCTGACCTAAGTAAGGTTAAGAATAAGGGATTCGGATGGGATACATTAATTGGCCCTGGTATCCTTTATTCACCAAAATAGCGTTGCTATTTCACGGCTGTCTTTTGTTGGAGTTTCTGCCCAAATTAGAGCCCCGCTATGTACAATAACCAAACTTATTTCTTATTAAAAAGTAAGCTGACTGCTTAATTGTAAGTAGCCATAATAATTTTTCAGCACACGAGAAAACCAGGATTGGTACAATGGCTCTGGTTTAGTGAAGGGTTTGGGACAATAGCAACATTTGGTCCTACAATCCCCTTAATTTACGCATTGAAATACAATATCATACGCGTATGGAATTTGGTTAGTGCAATCAACTTTACTGGTTGTTGGGTAACTTCAGATGGAGCCAAATTTAAGACGGTGCTGAAAATATTTTCTGGTCAGAAATGAAGTGTATGTTCGGTGAGGGACATTATAATAAATGGTGATCCATTACTCGGATTGACCGGCACGAAGAATGTATCAATCGATTTAGTTATGTGAGTAATTCTTCTAAAAGGCTCACGTATTATCCAAATAAATCAGTTTCAATTCGCTCTTGTATTGTGACCTACATAATATTTGCCTTCATATTTTTATTTCTAATATTTAAAATACAAAAAATGGGCAAACAGATGACACCTGATGGAAAAAAGTAAAAGATAAAGATAAAAGGCTATCCTGACCAATATTATAAATGCAAAAGTGAGTATGTTGGTGTGTTACGCTTTCACGCCTTAACTACTCAATAGATTTTCATGAAATTCCTTCATACTTTTCCTTCAGAAAAAGCACGGTTCCCGAGTCACAAACAACTAATTTAGCATAATAATGAAATTATCTATGCTTTATTAGTTAAAAATAAAAACCTGACTTATTTTTGTTTAATATAAAATTAATATTATTTTTTAATTTAGTAATAAATGTAATAAATCAATAGGTCCTAGGTTCGCTGTTAAATGTAGAAAAACTAGTTAACTGTGGTCTCGAAATTATCATTAGCTACTCATATTTTGTTGCTAATTAACAAAAGTCGATTTTGGTGCAACGTAATGATACCAATTTTCGTATCCAGTAATTTGTAATTAAAAGTAATTATTTACTAATCATAAAGTAGTCAGTAAAAATCAATCAAAGCAGATTTTTTACAATCTAGATTGAATTCAATCTCTCGCAATGTGTTCGTTCGCTTATTAAAGGTGAGATTAAAGCATGCCAGAAATCTCGCCTTAAATTCTAACTACCCGCAATCTAATTGCCTCTTGTAGGGTTGTCACTCGCCCCCACCCGTACCGCCTTTTGCTCATTCTGCCCTAAGTGGCGCACTTGAAGATCTGTCACAACCCTTAATTAACTGTGTTCGCCGGTGAAACGTTTACAGAGAAGGTGGATTGTGAAGGCTTGTTATAATATATCTACGTGTGTGTTCACAGTTCACACATACACATGAACTTGTTGTTAATGAAGTAATTAGAGCTGGAAGATTTGTATTGGGCTAAACTCTAATGCCACAATCAGACATGTAATAAAGAATTGTTTTAATTGGTTATTTTTTTATTTATACTTATATTGTATATTAATTATAAATGATATAATTTATGACAAATGAGTAAAATACTCACAAGTGTGTACGATTTCAAGATGTTAAAATTTAATAAAAATGTAACAGAAATATACTTATAGGTACATACATACATATAAATACAAAATATGTACAAAATATACACATGTATATATCGAATTTTCGCATGAAATATTACTTCTGGAGCATTAAATATAGCATTGTAATACTGCATTTAATTTTCCTGACGCGAAAAAGTCACCTTCATGCTTTCAGCAAAAAGGGACAAGTGTATCTGAAGGTAATAACGACATGGTTCCTTCCCGGTTCTTAGGATAATCTCCACATTTTAAATTCTTATTCAAAAGTTATTTTCTCTCTATTATATTACTTTCTTTGGATGTTTGTAACTTATCATGTATAAATCATTGAACCTATCTAGGCGAAAATTGGTAACAGACAGAAAATTATAATGAACTTTTTGATGCCGCGACTTCGTAAACATTTAAAAAGAATAAACTTATATTATTATGGGTAATACAACTCATGCCTTCTTTATCGCTGTGATTATCCATCGGGAATCTAACAAGATTAAAACTGTGCCTATGTCCCAAATTTCATTTAGATCCGTTCAGCCGTTTTTGCGTGAGAGAGTAACATCCATCCATCCTCACAAACTCTTACAGTTTGTAATAATATAATACATAAGTGAGATTGTATCCTAGTAACCCGTTCTTAAATTAGTAATAAATTAATTTTGACGTATATTTTCTACGTGAATATTAAAAATTGTAATTTGACATGTCTCTATTAGATGTTGTACATATTCTATTAGTTTAATTTTGTTTTCGTACATTCCAATAACGCCCATCATTATTACAATTAGATATTCAGAGTGTAACTCCGGTTGCCATGGCGATGATCACTTAGCATTCACTGTGCAAACCCTCGTTAGAACTATCCGTGTAATTACGGTTTGTGTTACGCCATGTTTTCCGGTATCTTACCCAAACTAACAATTTATTTACACCGTGTGTATTGCGTAGTGTATCTCGTTAGAGTTGGGATACAGCTTTGACTGAAGTTTGAAAACTCGTTTCTTGAACATTAACAAATTGTGTTAAAATTTGATAATCACGAAACAATATGCGTTACTCATGTCACAAAATAAGTGTAACCAAAATTTAATTTGTAAGAATATTTTAACGCGTAAATTCCATGATTTAATAAATCGCAACTAAACTTTAAAGTGAAATTTTCACCTCTTTATGATTTTGATTTGATGCTAAGTAAAGACTGTCAGGCCATTACCAATACTATTACCAATACTATTTTTTTACTAGGATCTGTAGTAAAGTACTTTCAATTTCCTGCTGGTGTAGTTAATATTTCTGGCGATCACCTACCATCAGGAGAATCTGAGAAAAATCAGACGTTTTGGAGTTTACTCCTAAAAATCGATTTGCATGCATGGTATGAAAATTTATATGGGAGTAAAATCAAAATTGTTACAAGAATTTGCGTTATAATTACGTTCGATTTTTTTATATTTTAGAATATCTGATGTTTCATAGGTATTACGCCATCTACACAATATTATTTAAAAAAAAAACAAGGTTGTTCTTTCGGTGTGTTCCAATTGCGAACATTAAAATTTTATAATCGTTCATAAGGAGTAATTTAATGGTCCAGTATCCCTCAAAGGAATTTTTTTCTGATTTCTGACAGGCTGAATCTTCGTGAGTAGCTTCAGTTTGGCGAGGCGAACAACTTTTTCCTCTGCGAAAATTCTCGATAGAGGTAGCTAAAGGAGTTAGCAGCCGTAAAACTTCCAAGCGTAGAACTGGGAAAATGTGCCATTCAATTTGTAGGACTGCAGTCGTGTGTAGGAGCTGACACACACTTTTTTTAATAAGTATATTATGGTATAATCCAACTCAATCCTTAAAATTACTACTTGTTACGCGTCAGTGTAACACGAGACCCGGTAATGTTCGACACCATTGTTTTTAATGTCCGTAGCTCAGTTTGGTTTGGGCTCAGGCAAAATGTTCATTGTAATTGGTATGTATTGTTAAATACAAGGTTACATTGGGGTTTATGTTATGTTCACTCGTTTTAATACGAGAATGCTTGTTTCACGTAAACACAATACATCCTTTACATTACAATAAACATACAAATGTATTTGTTAGTTAAGAAACTTTGTAGTAATTTAAAAAAGTATAAACACATTAATTGTTGTGAATTCTACAACAATGCAGTGAATAAAATAATCTTCTGTTTTGATATATTCGTTAAAATTAATTACGCTTCTTTATATTTATAATACTTACATAAATATTATTATTATGTAAATATATACAAACATACAAGTACATTTTTTTCTGAAATAAATTACTTGTTTTAAGTATTTCTTTCGTTAAACTCTCCTCGTTTAAGTTCTTTCCATTGAGTAATGAAAAATACTCAGATTCAGAATATCTAAAGTATCAAAATGTCCATTGTTCCAAAATGCTATAACTCCAAGACTTGTAAATAATGAAAGATAAAATAATAATAACCTAGTACTCGTAGACGAATTGAATACGATGTCGATATTCTGTTTTTATATATACATTATTCAAAACTTATATTCTACCTAAACGTCATACTCGTAGATACCTGTCAAATGCCTATCAAACAGCCAATGTCAGTAAATGTCAGTATATATGCTCACTGTATTATGCATGGCGTATGTTTGTGTCGTTCGTACATTTTTAGGGTTACTTTGACTTGACTTGACTGTGATTAGACTTGAGTATGCTACTTTTGATTTTGATTTCAATATTGCCTCTTTTAACTTGACACTGGCAGATAATGGCCATTTTAAAATGAGCCGCATTACCATTTAACCTAAAAAGAAGAAGAAGTAGGGTTACTTTGTAATGGTAGGACACCAGTAAAGAGTGCTTCTCATCCTTGTGTTTATTATCAAATATTATTAGTGTATCTTAAAGATCATATGTTAAAGCCTAACTAATATTATAAATGCAAAAATGAGTTTCTTTTTTTTTGCTTTTTACACTGTCACGCCTTAACTACTTAACCGACCATTTGTTGTTTCATTGATTTAACTAATTTGATTAATTTCTTTCTAATAATACTATGCTTTCCTATTGCATTTAAATTCATACTTGTAATGTTTCTTTCTGTAAAGGCTGTATAATTGTGACTAGCTGTTGCCCCCGACTTCGTCCGCGTCCAAAATGTTATCATCAATACTAATAAATAAATCTGTAAGTGTATGTATTGTACGTATGTAAGTTCATCCATAACTCTTAAACGAATTAACTGATTTTCATGAAACTTGGTATATATAACTTGGTATATAGAGCCCATTACCCCATCCCTCTCTTATCCCTTATCCGTAATCCTTGTATGGTCGGCAGCGCACTTGTAGCACTTTGGCGTTGCTTGTGTTATAGGCGACGGTAGCCACCTACCATCAAGTGGACCGTCAGCCTGTCTGTCGACCTTAACATTAAAAAAAATTATATATATAAACACTTAGACGTACAGGACACAGCATAGGCTACTTTTTTCTTTTTCAACGCGGACGAAGTCGCGGGCGTCAGCTAGTATAGTAACACAAAAAGAATTTTAGAATTCTAACCAGTAGTTCCTGAGATTAACGCGTTGAACCAAACAAACAAACTCTATACCTATAGATTAAGGTGTGTCTTTAGTTGGTAAGCATTTTTCAAATAAATCAATAATAATAATAATAATAATAAATCTGTAGGGGTCGGTCATGGAGTAATATACTTTGTTTTCAGAAATATCGTGTATATAGGCTCTATACAAATGATACTGAAACTAAATTGACGATTTTTAGAATTTTTTTCTGTATGTATGTATGTTCCTCCATCACTCTTAAAGGAATTAGCTGATTTTTATGAAACTTGGTAGATAAACATTCAGAAGTACGTGACACGTGATAGGCTTCTTATCTTTTTTAACGCGGACGAAGTCGCGGGCAACAGCTAGTAAATAAATGAAAATCAACAAAATTTTAACTATCTCTGACGAATTAAATTTGTTGCTTAAAGCTTTTTCAGTTCATGCGTAAATAACGAATCGGGTCACTATGATCCCCGTTCTGAACAGTGGTCAAGGGTTTGGGGTCGTAATTAATGGCTGTTTTCACCATTGACCACAAAGCGCTTGTACCAATTTTGATATAGCACATCTCACCGCAATACGTTACAATTTTGAATTTTCTATGAAAAAAAGAAAATCAAAACCTTAATTTTATCGTTAAAAATCTGCCAATAATGAATATTTTTTTTTACATAAACTTTTTTTTTGCAATATATTGAAACTATTTTATAAGTAATTTCAAATGAAAGCTCTGAAAATGCCTCTAAAATAAACACTCCAAGTAACGAGAACTGTCGTCAAAAAGTAAATGAATAAAAAGAAAAACAATTCTAAAGAAATAAAAACAACGCAACAAATTTCCCATTTAATTTAAGTATTCGATTCTCAAAGCTGTGAACTTTGAATAAATTTTTAGTTAAAATAATGCTATAATATTATGTACTATGCAGAATTTCTTTTGTACTATATTTGAGTATTTAGAACTAAATTTTGGAAAATCTAAAAATAAGACTCATTGATATGATAGCTTAATGCATTAGAATAAACATTAAAGAATCAGTATAATAAAATTGTCTAAACATTCATACTTTTATAAACATTAATTTCATCTTCCAAACACCTTGTATGTTATATAATGTTTTGGTTTTAAAATTAAAATAAATGTAAAAAAAAAATCTATACTAATATTATATAGAGGAAAGATTTCTTTCGTTGTTTGTTTGCATTGATAGGCTCCCAAACTAGTGAACCTATAACATACGAGGGCGGGATGATAAGTAACTAGCCTAATAAGAAAACACTTAACTTTCCGTGATAAAATTATTTTTATTTTTCGACATAGTCTCCGTGAACCTCTACGCACTTATTCCATCTTCGTTCTAAATCAGTAATGCCTTCCATAAAATGATTTCTTTCGAGGCCTGTAAAATATTCCTCTACAGCGGCTATGACTTCATCATTTGTGGCAAATTTCTGTCCGCCCAAAAAAGTTTTGAGCTTAGGGAATAAGTGGAAGTCTGATGGCGCTAGATCAGGCGAATAAGGTGGGTGGGGCAGCAAATCATACTTCAATTCGTTGATTTTTGCCATAGCTTTAACACATGTGTGAACCCTAGTGTTGTCTTGGTGGAAAATGATTTTTTTTTTCGCTAAACCTGGTCGTTTTTGCTGAATATATTGATGAAGCTTATCTAGAAGATTAGCGTAGTATTCTCCATTAATTGTTTGACCTTTAGGAAGGTAATCTATCATCAAGATCCCATCTGCATCCCAAAAGACGGAAGCCATCACTTTTCCAGCCGACTTTACAGCCATGGCTTTTTTTGGAGCCGGGCATCCCGATTGAGTCCACTTTTTTGATTCTGGCGTATAATGATGAACCCATGTTTCATCTGTTGTTACAAATCGACGTAAAAAATCGGCCTTATTACTCTGAAAACGGTCCAGACATTGCACCCAAATCCTTTTTTGATCGTGCGTAAGCAATCGCGGCACCCAACGGGCCGATAACTTTTTCATATTTAATTCCTCACTTAGGATATGATGCACCCGTTCTTTTGAGATACCTGTAGTGTCAGCTATTTCAGATAACTTCAATCGTCGATCTGCTAAAACCATATCATGTACTTTCACGACCATTTCCGGAGTCGTGACGCTTTTTGGACGTGCGGGGCGGGCTTCATCTTGGACACATGTACGACCGCGTTTAAACTCAGCCACCCAGTTTTTTACTGTGGCATAAGAAGGAGCACATTCACCCAAAACATTCTTTAATTCGTCATATATATCTTTCCCCTTCATACCCTTCATATGAAGAAACTTTATCACCGCTCTTTGTTCAATTTTATCCATTTTGAAAACAGTTGACGAAATATATTTTCAAATGACAAAAAATCAATAAAATTTTCACGCCACCAAATTCAAATTTAAAACACAGGTGGCCAGAGATACGAATTTAAAAATGACATATATTTTTTTTTAATTTTAACTTTTTAAATAGCAGAGGCTAGTTACTTATCATCCCGCCCTCGTATATAAAATAAATTCCTCCGCCGCGTCTGTCTGTGTTCGCGATAAACTGAAAACTACTGCATCGATTTTCATGCTGTTTTCACCAATGGATAGAGTGGTTCTCGAGGAAAGTTTAAGTATATAATTTACATAGTTACGCGGGCGAAGTCGCGGGCAGCAGCTAGTATTCTATATATTTTATAAAGTTCCGCGTTCGAAGTCGCGTGCAACAGCTATTAGCAATATAGGTATATTTTAATTTATCAACCTGTATGTATGAGGTAAAAAGTTTTAGAGATTTAAATTATTTATATCTTTCTTTCAGTGCTAAGTAAATACGCATTAAGCTCCGTTGTCCCGGAAAGATGGATCTGGTAAGAAGTTTGATTGATTAAGTTGGATGGTTTTTGATTTTAAGTAAGTAGGAATGCTTCATTGGAGACAATTTATAACTAATCCCTACATTTCCTTCGGTATTAAACCTAAAATTATATTCGTATAATACTTAGGTCTCAAATCGCTTTCATGTAAAATCCAAAATTTACCTAATTATCAAGTGTCTGGTAAGTAATGGATAGATTTGGAATGAAAGATGGGTCTAGACATTACATATCTTTTACCAGAGGTTGACCTAGCTACTACAGCTACACTATACATACCTATTATTTTCATTTTCAAAATAAATGTGGCATCCTTTACGACTTTTTTTATTTCTCTGTACGCAATACTTATTAATGTGATGGAAAATCAAAGTAACTAGACAAAAAAATATTTGGAGCCTGTACCACAAATTGAAGCCCCAATTTGAATCATGACCTATGTTAAGGCTTTGCACAATCCTTAACATAGGTCATGATTTTAACATAGGCTTTGCACAATCTTAAAATAAATAAGGCTGGGTAATATATAATGACCAAACGAAATTAATTTTGCTATCACAGAGTTGTTTCAAGGGTCCAAGTTGGGCGACTGTAAAATGAGTACAACTCTGTCTCAACTTGAACCTCAAAACCAGAAGCGAATTTCAGTCACACTTCGTTCTACAAAGGAGTTTGTTCCGCAATATATTTTCCCATAACTTATCAAACTACTATCCCGAACAGTCAGCTCGTAATGCCTCTATTTAAAACCTAATATTGGCTTAATACCACCAATATATCTTCAGTGTCCCCGATAAAGAAAAAATCCAACCCCATAATGGGGTATCGATGTAGCCCATTTTGTGTTATCGCCTGCAATAACGTCCCATTCTGGACACATATGTGTATCAATCAATTTACTTGATTATATTTTGAGTGGTGGACCCTTTGATTTAAAACACTAGCTTTCTGTCGTCGCTGTAGTTCATATTGGGTTAAATTAAGCCTAACTCAACAGTCATCCTTTCCTTATAACATTCACATTAATCTAATCAAATCGATTATTTATTTGCATGTGCATGGGTGTAAAATCAGATGTCATAGATAAAGCAACGTCCCAGCATGAAAGTACTACAACATTTGGTGTGCAAAATAATGTTTTGTTTAGACAATAATTTTCACAAATATTCCACAAAATTTAGCGATTCAATTTTATTTATATAGATGTCATATTATTAGCATCAAAGGAAAATTTGTAATTTTAATAGAGACTGTACCAAATCTGACCATTTGAAAGTCTAACCTTTTGAAAATCTGACCTTTTGAAAGTAAAGGAAAATACCAATATTATCCCTTTTTATATATAAAATAAAATATTATAAAATAAAAGTGGCTGTCCACTTCTGTTTCTCCGGTGTCTTCTTCTGAACGCTGAACCCGACTAGAAATAGCTAGAATACTCGTATATATACTTAATTTCCAGAAAAAATACATCCGTGCGAAGCGAGTAGCGGTTTGTTAATCCCTTTATAAAGAGAATAAATAGTTCCCTTAAATAAAATTCAAAAAGAAGCCCCGCATATTTTTCAAGATTGCTATAAAAGTTTCATGCGACCTTAGGAAAACTTGTGAAGCGTTGCGAGTGGTTTAATCAGATTAGAGGTCCTCTTTGAATGAATAATTTTAAATTACACGTTACAACTGCATAGAAAATCTCTATTTACTTGCTCGAAGCAATTCACGAGATAGAACAGCACTAGTTACGTAGTGCAGTTTACAAGGCAATGAATAATTAAACACTTCTAAGTGGTAAGATATAAACGGGAAGCCACTGGGCTCTACTGAGATTACCACATCCAGGAACGTTCTAAATTCACAATGTAAGTGATATTTTGGTAAGCTATGTCTATCAACAGCTGTCTCTTTCTGTCTATAAAAGTTATTTAAAGCGATCTAAATATATTTAGAACATCAGAACAAGGATAAATTTTGTCTTTAGTCATATCGTCACAATATATCTTCTTCTTTTGACTGTAGGTAGAGTAAATAAAAAAACAGTTCTTCTATCTCAAAGATGTGCATTGTTAAGTAACATTAAGTAATCGTAATTTTTTTTTATGTCTAGGCTCACTTGATGATAGGTGGCAACCGTCGCCTATAAGGCTAAAGTATCTGTCCAAATGACTTTGAAATGCACTTTGTAAATGCAAATGCAAATGACTGCAAATGAAAGTAGTGCCTTGCCACTACTTATTAGAGATACGGACCAGAGTCTATATGAAAAAGTTCGTTGCGAGTCATCTATGACAAAGTTGCCCCTGCCGGGAATCGAACTCGGGACTCCTGAGACAGCAATTACTACTCGACACGTAAAAGCAAGCACTTTGAATGTTTTAAGGTCTCTAAAAATCCTATGACATGATCCATTGCTGCTTATTTTCTTAAAAAACATTGATAAATGATCATTTTTATTTCAAATAAAATCCTTTGCTAGAATTTTTTTGAAAAAAGCACTAGGAAGTTCATTGTATGTTCGACAAACGTTCAACCGCTGAACGAAGTCAGTTTCATTGCCGGTTTCCTCCAATTCACAATACAGTCAATCCACTAGTAAATGATCTTGTTATAAATGTATATATATGTATGTATGTATAATGTATGTATGTATAAGTATTTGTATAAATGTATATATTTTAATGTTATTTATATGTAAATAATAATGTACCTACATATTTTAATGATTTTATAAACTAGACATGGTGTGCGGTGAAACTCTAATGAGTTTATGTTTACACCATTGTTAATTTAAATGTAAACATTACTGTATAACAAATAGATAAATAAATAAAAAATAAAATAAAAATAATATCACTTCAATATGTTATATTAATAATGTTTATAATAATTATTAGTTACTAGTTGTTGCACGCGACTTCTTCCGCATAACTTGATAAAATATACATAACCTATGTCACTCGCTGATAATATAGGTTTCTATTCATTACAAATATGCAAAAGTATAAATCTTCTCTCTTTAAAATATTAGTATAGAAGTATAGATTTATCATTTATAAGATTGGTTAAGTAACTAATAACACGTTAAAAATTAATCTAACTAATAAAAACTTATCAATAAATAATTATAATAAATACCAAAATAACTCTGTCCTTCTTTCTATTAAGAATTCTATTCTATTCATTCTATTAACTGCTGGAAGCCTTAAAAGCTACTATTAATTTTTCATGATGAATTTTGTGGCACTAAATAAATAAATAGATTTTTGCCATTTTAATTAATAAACTATTCTACAAGTTAAAATCACTCCATCATTTTTTTAAATTTATCTTTTGCTAAAAATAACGATTAAATTTATGAATGGGTAACACACAAGACCAAACTATGGAGTTATTTAATCATAATTACTATCACAACTTTTTATTTGTGATTTAAAGGTTTACCAATAAAATAATTCTGAAAAAAAGCAATTAATGATATAACAACTTCAACTACTTCGAGTTTAGTGTACTGTGTATGAACTCGGAGTTTATTTCTCTACTTTTAAACCCTAAATTAGTTTCCGAGTAGATTCTCTAAAAGAAACTAACTCCGCTACATTGTATTCTCTTAACAGGGTTATTATCATTTTGTTCTAGTAAAGGAATCATGTAATTGTATTGTAGTTAATGAAATGTGTGTACATATATAATGTGTATATTCTCCTTGAAAATCATCTCTCGCTTTCTAGTTTATTTTCATGTCAGATATTGTATGCGATCATTAAGTAAATGATTTTTCGTCTTTTGAAGTTTGTATTTAATAAATTGATTGATGTTGATTTGTGGAGCTCGTTTTCGGGAAGCTGTAAATGTATTAGTCCAGTCATTTTGTCCCGAAAAAGGCTAAGAAATGAGAAAATTCTTGTTCATTTTTTGGATATTGTGCGTGTGTGCTTCGTTCAGGAAGAAAACTAAATTATGTTTTAATTTTTTTTTAATATAAAATCAAGGCAACGCTTGTCCGCGATCTCACTTGATGTATTTAATTATTAATTAGTAATTAATTATTAATTAGTAATAATTAAGTAATAATTAATAATTAATTAATGAAGTAATAATTAATAATGAATTAATTAAGTAATAATTAATAATGAATTAATTAAGTAATAATTAATAAATTAAGAAATAATTAATTAATTATGTATGTGTGTAATTAATTATAATGCGGTCAAAATAATTAATTATGTAATAATTAATATAATTAATGAATTAATTATGTGTTAATTATGAAACTTTATTATTATGTTAATAAAAAATGTAAAATTATATTAACTAATGATGAAAACTGCATCAAAATCCGTTGCGTAGTTTAGGAGGAGTTAGCGGCCATACATCAAATTTTATTATCTAAAGAAAACTTTTACGCAAAGGAAACTTCGGCTAAAAAATAGTTACCTACAATTGAAAACATTTGTGCACTCAAAATTGTATACAGTTAATTCAAAGAAGAATAACATAAAGCCTCGCATACAGGTCATGTGTAGGAGCTTTTCGTATTCCAGTGCAGCGAAAAAATTCATTCAGCTCTAATCCTGGACATAAAGAAAGTTTCCCACTGGACTGGATAAGCCCCCGTTTATACTAAAATGTAGTTCCGAACTAACTTTTTCGACTAAATAAAAATTATCACAGTTTTTAGTTCAACGCGGAATAATGTTGCAACGTTTTGAAATGGTCGATTTCGAGAGAAATTCAAATTGTTTTACTATTTTTCACATACTACTAATTCTTTGATTATTTTTTTCAGGCATTTTTCTAACCTAGTGATACTTCACTATTAGAAGTTGCATCACACACAGGAAAGGACTTTTTGTGATAAAGTGCAGCAGACAGGCTAACGGTAGGCTAGATATGAATGACTGTGGTTATAATGACTCAGACCACGGTAAAAAGCTAGTTTTAATTATAAGTCTTGCATAAATATATAACTTTATCAATATCATCACAATACATCATCATCAATACTAAATCTATAATAAATCTGTAAAGATTGGGTCATGGAGTAAGTAACTTTGTTTTCATAGATATCGTGTTAAAGGCTCTATACATGAATACTGAAACTAAATTGACGGTTTCTAGGATTTTTTCTATATGTATGTATGTTCCTCCATAACTCTTAAACGAATTAACTGATTTTCATGAAACTTGGTAGATAAATATTTAGAAATACAGGACACAGGATAGGCTATTTTTTTCTTTTTCAACGCGAACGAAGTCGCGTGCAACAGCTAGTATACAATATAGTTAGATTTCTTCGGTGATAAACAGAACGTCGCGTCGCGTCGTCGTGAAACAAAAGCAAGCGACCCTTCTTTTCTAATAAATAGTTATCTCTCAACAATTGAAGACGTGAGTGGATGAAGGTGTTATGTCGCATTTTTGGGTTTTTTCGTTTTTTTACATTAATGAAGATAATATATGAATTATTACAGACCTTAAGATCGTCGATTTAAGACATTTTTGGAACGTAAAAAGTTGAAAAAGGTGTAATGTACAGTTAATTTTAAAAAACAAAGAGTGCATTAAAGTTTACTTTTGTTAACGGAAGAGGGAGATATGTTACCTTTTTTTAAATTCAGTAATAGAAGTGTTTACTTGCTATCATACCATTAATATTTTAGGTTGTTTACACAACTTTGCATCATAATTTAGTACAAAAATCAGGTCCGTGGCGACTTATCTCAAAAATTAAAAGTAAAACTTTAAACTCGATTTATTCAAAATTGAAATTATGCGACATATCACCTTCATCCACTCACGTCTTCTTTTCCTGAAGCATTTTATTCATATGTCCGTCTCGCTCACTCTTTATAGAGGTGACAGCGACATATAGTTTAGGAAATGCTTCGCTTGATAAGTTAGACTTTGAGTTACATCAACAATGTAACATGTCACATGACACATGACACTTTAGTCATAAGCTTAGCACGTGACCTCTTTACCAATATGGGTTTATGTCAAAATACACTATCATAAAAGATTGTAATACTAACACAATCTCAGTTATGTAATTCTACACTGTAATTCTAATGTCTCCATGACTCTTAAACGAATTAACTTATTTTCATGAAACTTGGTAGATAAACATTTAGATATACAGGACATAGGATAGGATACTTTTTTCTTTTTTAACGCGGACGAAGTCGCGGGCGCCAGCTAGTATAAAAAATATTTTAAAAAACGTTTGAATTTTATAAAATATTATTCTATTTTCTAAGAATAAAAATAGTAATGAAAACTTTTCTCGTCACAGTCATAAAATTTGCAGTTAAAACTGTATTTGTTTTTAAGCGAATTAATTAAGTTCAGTGCTAAGGCTGTTAATTAGTGCTTTTAAATGACAGTTTGGCCTACTTGACGTTTGTGAAACAGGAGCTTAGCGCCTCTTTCACCAACGTCATGTAAAGTGTTGATTAGTTACTTTTAGAAATCATTTTCTGTTTTATTGAATTATGCACTCGTTTTACTGCATCAATCGATAGGCGATTTTTTTTTAATTATTTTCTATTCAATATTTGGGACGTTTACCGTACAAATAAAGGTATATCAGCTCAATTATTCTCGGTTACCGGTGACTTTAAATGACAGTTAAATCAAGTAGGCCATACTTGACGTTTGTGAAACAGGCGCTTAATCTAATATTTTACACAATATTTAAGAAAATCCTTCCATTTTTAAATCTGTTTGGTTATCTCCGAGAAGTTACAAAAATTTATTGTAGAATAATAAATTCATAGGTAACACTTTGGGTCCAAGTAACCTGAATAAAAGAACGTTATTATTATTATATATGATTTTTTCATTGGTTGAGCTCATTTTGGTAAAAATATTATATTTTATATGAGGCAACAGCATGAAGTTTGCTGTCAGCGTGCCTACCAAAAAAAGTAATCTTTGGATTTATTTAGTAAGATAAATTCAGACGATGTCTTGTAGCAATAAAAGACATAAACTTCAATTTAGGCCGATGGATAACAAAAACGTCCCTACGCTTATAATAAATTATTACTCAAATGTTTGTGCTCCTTCACTAAAGTATTCATATCGTGGATCCTTGTTTAAGATAATTTATGATAATTAATTTTTCTCGTCTCGAGCGCACTTCCACCAAATTTCTTAGAATAAATTTGACGTTATACCCACAAGTTCTCGTTTACAATTTAAATATTTCATGAAAAAAAAAATTGACAAGTACCTATAGTCCTATAACCACCTACATTACACCGGCGGGATATTCTTAATCAACACGTAATGAACGAAAGTCAATTTTAACATTAATTTAACTTTTGCTCGAGTTTGGCAAGAAGCGAACGCGAAAAAGTTACGTATAGATTAATAAGTAAATTTCTTACGGATCAGATGGTGTTCCGAAAAATGGATTGCTATTTAATGTATACTAGCGACCCGCTCAAGGTTTCGCCCTAGATGTATTTCCTCCTTTTTTATGCCTCGTTGCATAAGTGAAAACCGTATTAATGGTCCGTAAGCCAGGCACTGAACTACTCGTTTAAACGTTAAAACGTACGTTTCCTAGTTGATTAACAACACTATTCTAAGGTGAGTTTCAGTCGAGATTACATTAGCGGATATACACGTACATACATTTTAATTTATTTGTGATAATTTTTATCAATCTTCTTAACTTAAATGATACTAAGTACGAGGATGAATGAATGAGTTTTTTTTTTTTTTTTTTTTTTTTAATGTAGTCAAGGCAGCGCTTGGCCGCAATCTCACTTGATGTTAGGTGCAGATGCGGCCAAAGATGGACCACGCTTACCTAGTAGTTACACAGTGGATTTTGATGAAAGCTTACAGTAGCTAGTAATATAGCTTATAAATATCAGAATAACACATGGGCTTTAATAAAAAAATAAAAAATCGCAGACAAAATCGTAGGCAAAAGTATTATAAGCGCGAAATTTTATTTGTCACTTATTCACTGACTGAATGTTGAATATTCGGCGAATGGTTCGATACTTGAAAAACTATTGGTCCGTAAGCCAGGCACTAATTTCGTCAATGATTTCCTCTCAGTCGATAATTTGTAAAATGCCCGAGAGAGTTGTATCATGATGCATTGTGAACGTCAGCTGCGGCTCCAATGGTGGGTTGAGCAGTGGTAGCCCGTTACACTTTCAGAGCATCAGCCGACAAGCATTCCACCAAGATATAGCCAGCTGACTTTTTTTATTTATTAACAGTAATACATAAACTATCATCTGATAAATTTTCTACTGGGAGGTAATCACTGAACACGTATATATTCGTGTGGCCTGCTGACGTATAATCCACCATTTTATAAATAGCTGACAATTTTGTTTCTTCAAAATATTCAAAGGCTAACTATAATTTGATGAATTTTTAATCGGGAATAAATGATTAAAATTTTTTTTTATTATGTGCGTGGGCGGCTACCACTCTACTGCTCAACTCACCATCGGAGCCGCAGCTGACGTTCACAACGCTTCATGATACAACTCTCTCGGTCATTTTACGAGTTATCGACTGAGAGGAAATTGGTCATGAAAATCTGTCGCTGGCTCACGGACCATAAGATCCGTTGGGTGGCTTAGAAATTATAGTTAGCAAGAAACCGACATGACGTATCAATCATCAATACTAATAATAAACGTGTAAGTGTAGGCATTGTATGTATGTATGTTCATCCATATCTCTAAAACGAATTAACTGATTTCCATGAAACTTGGTAGATAAACATTTAGACGTATAGGACACAAGATAGGCCACTTTTTTCTTTTTAAACGCGGACGAAGTCGCGGGCGCCAGCTAGTTTATAATATGTAGAGATTAAAGTTTTAACAAAAGAAACAGTTATTGTGACATACTATTGATATAATATGTCATCTTTAATGTTTTAGAAAAACTACAATTTTAAATAGTTACTAGTTCTAAATGTTTATCTACAAAGTTTGATGAAAATCAGTTAATTCGTTTAAGAGTGATGGAGGAACATACTCGCTAACATACATACAGAAAAAAAATCTAAAAATGGTCAATTTAGTTTCAGTATCATGTATAGAGCCTATATACACGATATTTCTGAATACAAAGTAAATTACTCCATGACCGACCCCTACAGATTTATTATTACTCATTTTTCTGAAATGCCTAAGCCGTGTCTGATAGAAATGATCCATAAATAAATTAGACTTTACAGTAGATCATGGGGTGAGCACCTACACATATATAAGGTAAGGTCAAAGCATCGTTGCTCGAAATCATACATTACCTACAGCTATTATTGGATAGGGTCAACTGGTACAAAGAGTAAATATATGGCAGATAGGTCATTACTAGGCTAATATTTTTTTTTATCTTATTAATGAATTAAAAAATATGGAGTAAAGATAATTTCATTAATCATAAAATATTATAATTTCATTATTCATAAATTATTTATTTATTTAATCTATAGATATATGATTTACTAGCTGTTACCCTGTAATAACACAATCAAAACTACTTTATTGCCTTTGTAGATTATACCAAAGCTTTTGACTCATTGATTCACTGCTCGTGACCCTAAAAACTGTCAAAAACTTACCTACCTGAGCTTCAGGAGTCACATCTGCCAAGTTGTTATCTGTTTTAATATTTAATTCTTAAATGTAATATCTATCTGAGGACACGCTTGTGGAACATGTATTAATTTTTTTGTGTTTTTACTATATTTTTGTTTTTGTTTCTGTTGGTATCCCGAAGATTAATAAAATTAAATAAATAAATAAATAACGGAGGCGACGATGCACAGTAGGGAGAGTCATCGTCATCGTGTCGTTCGCACGACCACAACCATTCTGACAAGAGTGGGCGACTCTAATGATAATTAAATTACTTCTGATATTCTTCTCTTCTAGCGTTATAAAATCAGATCAAATAACAACTAAAGACAGAATTTTTTGAACAATAGTGAAGCCGGTTTTATAAACATATGCGTAGGCAGTTTACTGTTGTGTTCCAAGCTATAACTATTGGTTGTATATTAAATCGTATGTCGTGTCTGCGAAATTAGCATACAACATTCCATAATCTATGCAATCGTGCCGGCTGCAGAACGTGATAGGAGAAAGGACAATAGGCGGCACTGGACTGTAAACTAGATAGGCACCTTAAATTAATTAATGTTGGGGTTAGATACACATCTTTTGTGCCATTCATAATAGAAGGTTATAAAAGACATGGTATGTATAATTTATATTGGTACATAGAGGTTACCTTTGAAAAGGGATTCAAATATGGAATAGGATTACTAATTTTGACAAACCTGCGATATTGCTAATTTTTCAGTGTCAATTGCAAAATACTAGATATTGATTTTTAAGGTTGTCAGACAGAAAGACGGTCCAATTGATGGACAGTGGATACACCATAGCCTATGGCCTAATAGGTAACATAAGCACAAGTGCTGCAATAGCGCTGCCGATCATACAAGGAATTAAGGGTTAGAGAATCTACACATGTTCATATAACTAACAAATAAGTTGCTTCGAACAAAAGCTTATTTAAAATTGTTTTTCATAAGTGAATGTCCCTGGATCCCTTTTCCACAAAAATTCTCTAGTTCCGCACAAATTTCACTTAACCAGGCTTATGGGGAAACTTTTATGGGTCGCTATACGGTCATAAAAATAACAATGGTGGTCGTCGTGATATACTGTTATGTATATTTTTCGTTCAACTAAAATATTGTTAGATTAGTTCCACCAAGACTGCGCAATAACAATCTAGCTTATGAATGTCTTCTGTGGGTTTTTATCCATTCATTAGATTGTGATGTACGAGTAACTTTACTGGGTTGTTCCTCTAGAAAAGTTTCATGAAAATCGCGTTTCACTTCACTTTCGGATTTCACTAATCGAAAAATCGATTATCGAGAAAGGTTTAGGTATGTTTATAATTTGCAGAAAAAAAATCAGTGCGAAGACGGAGGCGGCTTGCTAGTTAAAAATACAAGAACCAGTGTTACAAAAAAATTCTTTCCCAAAGTCTCGCTCTTGAATCTTACGAAGTCAGATACGGAATTAATCAGATAATATTTTCTTTAAACTGAAATTTTAGAAACTTCATATTTAAGTAATTTCTGAATTAAATTTATCAGCTTTGAGAACTAAACGAAACACGGGTTCTCTCGTTTGTCTGAAAGCCTATCTCTTAGTATTAAAGGTTGTATTTTTTCGTAAAAATGTATGTGCTTTTTAGCTCAAATAAAAAACATGTCGTGGTATCATATACATAAGGGAAAAAGCCGGAAGAAAGCAACATACCTAATGCCATTACCGGCGGCCATTTTCCTAATGCAGATGCATGAACAGTAACATGAAGAGTGGCAGATTGAAAGCGTAGCAAAATGTGTAGAAAGGGCTACGCTCGTAGCCGATGCTCGTAGCTCAACTGAGCGACCTGATTATGTAGCTATGTGCTACGGATAAAGTCGGATAACCGATGAGATAAAAAAAAATCCAATTTTATTCATACAATTTTGACAAGCTTCCGTGATTTTTTTTTCTGCAAATTATATACGCAAGCTTTTCTTGTTTATCGCTTTTTCCATTAGTGAAATTAGTCCGTAATCCGTTGGACAGTTCAGACGAAAATAGTGGAGAAACAGACAGCTGAAGTGGACAGCGAATTTATTTTATACTAGCTGGTGCCCGCGACTTCGTTCGCCTTGAACTATGAAAGGTGCCCTATGTCTTTTCTAATGTCCCAGACAACGTGTATGCAAAATTTTATAGTGATCGGTTCAGTAGTTTTTGCGTGAAAGCGTAACAAACAAACAAACTCACATTCACATTTATAATATTAGTAAGGATTATTTTATATTATTTTTTACTAGCTGTTGCACGCGACTTCGCCCCCGTAAATATAGCTCATGTTACTCGATGTACAGATTAAGGATCATGAAGAACAAAAATTATTTCTAATTATTGTAATAATCACTTTTTTTTCAGTAAATGCCTTAAAATGGGGTAGTCAAGTAACAGAAATAGTTTAATAAAATAATGCTTATAACAAAATAAAATATTAGGTAATGTTGTTATTCGAGTTATGACTGCAACATAGTACATAAAAAAAACTTTTGGAGTACTTATCTGTGTGATATTTTATTTGTATATTTTGCTTTAATTCTAATAGTTGTCAGAGGTTGTTATTGAATAGATTCAACTACATTTTTTCATTTTTTATATTATGTCAAATTTATATGGAAAGTCTCATTTTTTTTAAACTAAAAAAAGGTTTATTTCAGCTTGTTCCAATGCAAACGAATGCAAACGAAGCGTTTATTGTATTTTATTGTTTATTTTGTATTGACAGGTTTCATAGAACATGATTTTTGTACGCGATTTTAAATTGTTACAACTAAAAATGTTCTGTTTCTGTTTGTATTTTTGTTAGAAAAATTAGGCTGACTGACTACTAGATGGCGGATGGCTACTTTATTAAGAGTGTGAAAGATAAGGATAAGACAAGAGGCTGATTTTCTCACATCATACAAACAAACGCACTGTTAAGACAGTATAAGTATTCACAAACCTGACATTCTTATGTAGAATTTTTATTTTTCTATATTACATAATTTTCTTTCACATTAAATTTAACATTTTTAAAACAAAAACAAAGTCAGTACTATCATTATCATTACTATCATTACGGTTGCCTACAAATCTGAACCTCATCTCTATTGCTAAAGTGGAAACGATACTCTTAAATGATTACCGGAATTCCCGGTGCAGGTAGGAGTATGCAGCAACTTCCGGCAGTGCAGTACTGCAATTAGTTTGCGTTTCCGGTATTGGTGCCGTGCCGTGAATGGTGTAAATCGGGCCCGGCTACCAACATTTATTTGTTCATGTCGAACTGGACGTATGCGAACTTTCTATGCGAATAAACAGTTGCAAAATGCTCGTTTTCTTTATTCTTATCGATAATTTCAAAAGTTTATTTGTATTGAATGAATTATTGAATCTAGGACATTGAGTTGAAAAAATGAGTTGTTATTTGGAGTAAACTACTGCGTCTAATGTGACGTTATTATTGCTATTTTAAATTCTACCAACTATTCTGCTAATCGTCGCCATTTAAGTCGTAGGACGTCCTCTGCTGGGCATACTTAGGCTTTTCTCCATAATTTTCTAATAAGACCCGACCAGTCAGAAGCAGCCTTGATCCACCGCCAACCCTAGGCTCTAATCAGATCAGAAAGAACTGAGTTAAGTATAAAGATGAGTATATTAGTACAAAAAAAAGAGTCTATTTTCCAACCATAACCTGTGATCACTGATCACTGAGTTCATTGGACTTATTAGTGTATAAGGATCCATGCGCGGATAGCAAGTCATCTTTGTTTTTGCTCATTTACGCATTTATGTGTTTTCTGCTGCGCAACATAAAATATTTGTTTAATATCATTTATATTATTCATTCATTTTGCAGCTACATGAGTAACTGTTATTTAAACGCGATTGAATTTTTTATGTTACGCTAAAATACATTTTTATTTACTTACTACATTTTCGTTTGAACGCAGTTAGAGCCATGTTAGATATAATAGTGATGGGTAATGTACGTACATATTTCATAATCGCCATACATACTTTTTCTATGATAATTTAAATTTACATAATATTATTATGCCACACTGTAAGTTTTTATAATCCAGAAATGAAAAATTATAATAAATTTCGAACAAAGAACTCTTTAGGAAGCTGTCTATGCAATAATGTCGACAGTTTCCTACCTAAAGAATTCCTTAATTCTTCCAGCTTTCTTAGTTCGAATTTCAAATTTATTACGGTCTATTATGTGCCTATCAAATTGCAGATCCATGGTCTTTTATTTTTAGTATTTATATCAAATTACATACCTACTTTTTTAAAAGGATAGAGAGTAAAATAAATCAACTACAATAGATTACCCTCGCTTATGATTCATCACTTGGATGTCGTCGCAATGGGGCTAGAGGAAATAACACTATTTTTGACCGGACTACACTCGATATACAATAAATTCACGTCAAACCTTTACGTGTATTCATAAATTTTATATTTTGTTTGTAAACACTGTATCGTACACAACGGCAGGTTCCTATGCGGGCTCAAACAATTTAAGGCCTGTATTACAAAATTCATTGCTTCCCACAATATTGTAGAGTGTGCCGCGTTTGTGTGCATACTTTACGCTTTTGTAATCCACGTATTGAATATTTGAATGATAAGGGATCGTAGGTACCTTGCCTTAGAAGCAAAAGCAACAGTAAATGAAGGAATAATATTAATATTCCTTCTAATAATACTGGCAGTTCATCCAAGAGTAGGCGATAAACAAGTTTATTTTACTGTCCAACAAAAAAAACGACTTCAAACAGGAAACTAATAAGATACTTAATGAAAAAATTAATAAACGCACTAGTCGCCACTATATTTTCGAAGGTTCCCCTCGATTTCTCTGGGATGCCACCATCAGATCGACTCCAAACTTTCATTAAATAGCAGTGCTTTAAAATACTTAATGAAAAAATTAACAAACACACTAGTCGCCACTATATTTTCGAAGGTTCCCCTCGATTTCTCTGGGATGCCAGCATCAGATCGACTCCAAACTTTCATTAAATATAGCAGTGCTTTAAAATACTTAATGAAAAAATTAACAAACACACTAGTCGCCACTATATTTTCGAAGGTTCCCCTCGATTTCTCTGGGATGCCACCATCAGATCCTGGTTTCCGTATCATGGTCATCAAAATCATCAAAATTGGTTCATAAACGACGAAGTTATCGGCGAACACACAGAACACAAAA
Source organism: Synanthedon vespiformis (assembly GCA_918317495.1). Taxonomy (NCBI): domain Eukaryota; kingdom Metazoa; phylum Arthropoda; class Insecta; order Lepidoptera; family Sesiidae; genus Synanthedon; species Synanthedon vespiformis. Next base: position 2,025,638 of record OU906962.1, read on the forward strand.
AAAAAACATATATACGGTCGAATTGAGAACCTTCCTTTTTTTTGAAAGTCGGTTAAAAAAAGAAGTATAGATGAGAAAGCTTTCCTATAAAGGTGTCATTCGGTACTTATGAACCGCGACGCGCGACTCTACCTATACAGTCGCCTTTCGCGGGGCAACCCCCTTTTTTTTAACGTTGGGAAATCCTCTTGGATACCCGGCAGTAAAGCGGGACTGCGGTGTTATGCCGGATTCCTACCGGCTACCTTACGTATCTCCGTGACCAACTTCTAAGTGTTCTTACAGATTTAGTAGTAAACAGCTCCTCATTATGTCGGACTTCGGAAGAAGAAGATGACATCATATTGCTCATGCCTTCGGTAAACAGGATGAACATCTACCCAAAATTCTACCATATAAGAAGAAACGCTAGGTCGCTAAGAACCGAAGTCCACCTTAAGGTAAACAAATTTAACATGGTTAAGGCTATATCGGTGGTTACATGGATAACTCTAGAAGACAGGAGTTTGAACTACTTACCTGTAGCACTACCATGAGTTGCTATCGAAATGTTACTTTAGTTTACTTCTGTCGATAACGAACCGACGAGCGTCGAATGTTTTTCTATATAAGTCGCACCATGAGTTTCGCTAATGATTACTTTACTCGCTAATGTTAACTCGAATGTTTATGTACTTTTCAATGGTCATGTTGGTATACACTGCGTATGTGTCTAACTTCACATTATATAAAGCTATCTCTCCTTAACTATACTTGAAAGACAGAGAGATAAACTATTCCCAAAAATATATTGTCAACAAGTTTCAACAAGTTCAAGTCACGGCGTGTGTTTGTTTTTGTTTGTGCTGTGCCAGTGAATTGAGTTCTTTCTCCGCGGTTGCTTTGTTTTGTTGTAATCAAGAAATATTATATACTCTCTAGCGGTTATAATTAAAAATTAAAATGAGAACAAGTGCTTCACAGTTCCAGCTACTGGTGGAATATATGGCAATGTATGTACAACTATTTCATATATCTTATAAATTTTATTCCGTTCGTTGCCAGCATCATTATATTATTTCTTCTATTTTGAATACATTTCTCTAGGACCCATTTATTTTGTTAATTCCCTTATTACATTATGTAGGCTATATGGTACCTATGTATTTATTAAACTTTACGCAACAACCACTTCAATATAATAATATGTAACTTCTTAAACATACTACTAAAATACCTTCAAATCAACTCAGTAGTATTATGTACAAAAAGAATAAGTATCTAACGAACAAAATGCAAAATGTACAAATTTCAAAATCAACTGACATGCATTTTGAAAAACTTCTTCATTTGTTTTTTTTAATCACATTCCAAATTATGTTTCTTAAATTTAATACCAGTATAAAATTCAAACCTCTAACAATTTCACATATTTTCTTGATCTTGATTCAAGTTCGACATACAACAAATATGAGCCTGTTTTTGTGAAGATTTGTATTCTTTCAAGAGGTTAGTTAAAGTGGAACTATACCCTTTTTTTAGAATTGTTTCTTTTTTCTTAAACGGCAATCACACCATACAATTTGAACGTTTCCTATTTAGGAAATCTAAGTAGAGAGCTCGTGATCACACTACGCTAAATTGATTTCTAAATCGAAGATATAGAGTTCAAAATGGATAAACTCTCAATTGAATCCAATCTGTTCTAACTGCGATCACATCTTTCGATTTCCTAAATTGGATACGTTCAAATTGAATAGTGTGATAAGCGCTTTAGTCACGGGGATCTTAGCAAACCCTCAGAGGGGCCACATGGTCGGATAGTTAATATGCGACGTTGGACCGAATTGACAGGACTGTTGAATGCAGATGCCACGGGCGATACGAAAACAGTCGAAAAATGGAGAAAAGTATGTATTCGGCATCACTTTCATTACTCTAACTCCACATTAATTGCATTTCTTATACTTTAGATCACCTTTTATTAACATTTTTATCTTTTCATTCCTTATACTTTAGATCACCTTTTATTAACATTTTTATCTTTTCATTCCTTATACTTTAGATCACCTTTTATTAACATTTTTTTTTTTCTTGTACAATTTTTGCTTCATCTTGGTGTGTTATGTGGTAGTGGAGTAGAGGTTTGGAGTGACTTTAAAAATAATACTAAAAAGAAAGCTGCACGGTTATACCGAGCTGCACAGGGAACTGGTGGTGGTCCAGCTTCAAGCACAAAATTAAGCGACTTAGAAGAAAGAGTGCTTAATTTAATCGGTGCTCAAGCTGCAACAGGAAATGTAGACATATCTGAGGTTGGCTTAAGGGTATGCTTATGTGTTCTTCTGCTTCTTAATCATTTTCATTTCATATTTTACCTTAAGACCTAAATTTTATTTTATGCCTTATTTTAAAAAGTATAAAATCCTAACACTTCCATCGCTTTTTATATATGAGGTCGTTGTCTATGTAAAATCCAACCCCAACCTATTTAAGCAAGTGTCTGATAATAATAGTTAAAGAGCCCAAAGGGATCCTAATAGATTATGCATTCGGAAAGCAAAAACAGCACTGGTGCATAAAAGTGTTTTTTGTCAAGCGCCAGTTATATTCAACAAAATTCCAAACACCATTAAAGAGCTCAATATTAATTTATTCAAGAAGAAAATGAAGCAATTACTTATTGACAAATGTTATTATAGTGTAAAAGATTATAAGATTGATAATTTTATTGTAAATTAGTAATATTAATTAGCTTTATTGTTTTATGTAGTATAATTACTTAAAATATTTGCACACCCTTGAAGGGTAGAATGTAGTGAGGCTTCTATTGTGAAACTGTTGTAACATTTGTAACCTATATTGAGCAAATAAATGATTATTATTATTATTATTATTTATAAATATGTTGTTAATTTACAGGTTGAACATGCAGACCCTGAACCTGAACCTGGACCATCATCAATTCCAGCAGCGGTGCAAGAAGCTTCTTACAGTAAGTTGCACATATCCTGTCACTGAACCACGGTTCTCATGTAAAAACCACTGAGAATACAGATTCACTTAGAATCTAAGTTATATTTATTAACTATTAATGAACTAAGTGAGTTGGTTAATTTGTATCTTTCATTCATTTTAGCAGTGGCTGACTGGAATATGACCCAAACATCAGCAGTCCTGTACAGGACTGACAGGCAGGACAGCGAAGCGACTAGATGTAGCAGCCCAATCATTGGTAGGGAACCTATGGGAGTCACAGAATCAGGTGCCTATGAGATTTTAGAGTAAAAGTTCATAGGGAGATTTGTGTTATTATTTGTGTTCTTTTTTTAAATTTTGCAGCCCTGCATGTGGTGGATAGACCCCAGAGAAGCCTGGTGGACACCGGTGTATATCCGGTCGCTAGAACGCCACCATTACCACCACCACCGGTTCCCACACCTTTGCCGTTCACACCTCGCCGGCGACGGAGAGGAGGTCGTGTGCTACAAGACCCAACATCTCCCTTGCGCAGAAGGACCCGCCCACAGACACAGTCTGAACAAGCAAGGCAAACCTTTGCTAGATCAGACTGTGAATGGCGGGCCTTTCAACAGGAGAATGTGCGGGAAACAAATAGGCTAAGGGAGTTAGAATTAAGGCTAGAAGAAAGGCGATTAACTTTATTTGAACAATTATTAGCTTTAGGAAATAGAATTGTAAATATTTTAGAAAATAGAAATGTATTGTAAGTTTAGCTTTAGGAAATACGAGTTGTAAATATTTTATAAACTAGAAATGTGTTGTCTAAAATACAAGCAACGCCACAGGTGCTGCAAGTGCACTGCCGACTATATACAATAGGATTAAGCATAAGGGATAGGGAAATGGGCTCTGGCATTCCTTACTCACCGAATAATTAAGTCAATTGTGTTATTAGGTTTTATTGTAGGCAAATAGAGAGTTGTAAATCCTTACTAATATTATAAATGTGAGTTTGTTTGTTACGTTTTCATGCAAAAACTACTGAACCGATCACCAAGAAATTATGCATACACGTTGTCAGGGACATCTAAATAAATAATATATTATTTATATATATATATATATATATATATATATATATATATATATATATATATATTATATATAAATATATATTATAGCAACATAATTAGTATTATAGCAACAATGCGTCAAACATTAATTATACATTTTTTCTGATTGTTAATAAACATTTTTATTTTTTTATTTTCCCAGGTGTTATATATTTTATAAAGTTACGCGAGCGAAGTCACGGGACCAGCTCAGCTAGTATTGTATAAAATAGAAATACCTATGTTGTAAGAGTTAGCTTTAGGAAATAAAAATGTAAAGAATATGGAAAATAAATATTTTTCGAAGAGTTCGTAATGTTTTTATTTTCAACTCATGTCGATTATGTTCGCCTTGTAGCGAGTCTCCTAGCTAATTGATCTCGTAATGTTCTACCCATTACGAGATCAGTTGCACCATAATTTTCATTTTCCAACACCACTTCATGTCGTTCAAATGGTTCTGCAAAGAGTGGAAACATAGCTATTAATACATTTACTTCAAAAAAGTCCTTTAAGATATAGTTTAATTCAAACAATACCTTGGTGTTCTTCAGGCACAATCGTTTCCTCAGGCTCAGGAATATTATATTTTAAAGCCAGGTTGTGTAATACACAGCATGCTATAATAATTCTAGAACATTTCTCTGGCTTATAATGTAATGTTCTATCTCTGTGTACACAGCGCCAACGGTTCTTCAATCGCCCAAAAGTATTTTCAATGACAACTCTTGCAGTTGTGTGTACGGCATTGAAAGTTTCCTCAATGGAATTGTGAGCTGGATTTAAATAGGGTGTCATCAACCAAGGCCTTTGCCCATAGCCAGAATCACCTGTTATAAATTTTAAGCATACTTGAGCAAAGAATAATAGAAATGTTTAAGATTTCATGTGTAGGTATATAGTTCAAATATAGTCCAAAAGCCAAACAATTTCATTATGCCTGTGCAAAGATTGCATGTAATCGTTAATGTTAGCGACGTGCTCATTTTTAGTTTTATGTTAGTTTTATTACAATGTTACCTACATTGTAAATTGCTAATGTTAATTTTAAATGTGAGGGTAACTCCACATTTCTTAAGGATTTTATGTATTATTATTAAAAAGAGGAGGGTAGGTACGTGCGACGCGGCAAAACAATAAAACCGATCGTAGGTTTTCTGAAGAGCCAGTGCCTAAAGTCTATCCGCGCGCGTCGCACGTACCGCTCTCGCCACTACTTACTGTTACGTGTCGACAACATTGTTATTATAAATTCGGAAATAAAACAGTTTTTCCAAAAATAATCCCTGCGTACTTATTGAAGAACTGCGAGTACCCACAAAGTTGGTCACTTCGACCGGATCTCATGTTCCACACTCCGAGGAGTATGGTGAACACTCGCAGCACCACGCGCAGGGCGCGTGACAATGAAGATAGACAGCTACCAGCACCTTCTCAGCCAACTGATGCAGCAAAAACGCAGACTGTTATCCCCGCGATGAAATCATCGGCAAGCAGCGTAAAGTCGGTACAGCACCAGCAAAGTACGCCCGCTTCTCTAACGGGGATAAAGCCCATGTCTTCATCAAAGTCTGCGGCGGCTCGGAGAAAACAGCTGGAACTACAGGCAGCTCAACAGAAGGTGCGCTTACAAATGGAACTCGTCGAAGAGAAAGCGCGCCTACAAATGGAACTCGTCGATAAGAAACTTGAGGCTGATGTGGCCGACTTAGACGACGAGATATACAGTCCACACGAAGACGCTCACATCGACCACAGTGAAGTGGAAAAGTGGCTGGAACGAAGCCATCGTGAACATGAACCCGCAGCACAGCTAGCCCCCGATCATGGTACTCAGCAGGGCCAGCAGTGCCCGCCGGCGGCCGTCGACCCCGGCACTTCTGGAACGGTTCAAATGCTCGCGAGCGCTCTTCAGAATCTAGCCGCAAGCTCCGCTAATCACAGAACAGAAAGCAACCTGCTTAGCCGACTATGTACTCCCAGAGACCTACCAAGCTTCTCTGGCGACCCGTTGGAATGGCTCCAATTTAAGCAGGCCTACGAGGAGTCCACAGAGGTGTGCGGATTCAGCCCGAAGGAAAACCTGTGGCGACTAAGGAAGTGTCTCCACGGACCGGCGAGAGAAGCAGTGTCAGCCCTAATGATAAGCGCCACATCCCCCGATACAGTAATGAAAACATTAGAACTGGTATGTGGTAATGCTGAAACTATTCTGAACCGGCTCACGCAAGGATTACGAAGACTTCCAGCTATGTCAAACGAGTACGGCAAAGACATCGTGTCATTCTCTGTAAAGGTACAGAACTTCATCGCAGCCGTACATGCAGTTGGCCGTAACGAATACCTATACGACATAAATATGGTCAATATAATTTTATCTAAATTACCAGCAGTCATTATATCAAAGTGGTCAGATTACAGTTTCCCAATAATAAGTGAAGGCAAGCAATCACGCTTGGAAATACTCGGCAATTTTTTGAACAGTGAAGCAATTAAAATCACAACAACGGCGAATATTTTTACGGATCCGCGCAACGTCGGTTATCATCCGCGAAGTAAAAGTGATAACAATAACTCTTACCGCCAACAAGCAGTGTTAGTGCAATCGGCGCGAAGTGAAAATAAGTGTTTATTTTGCCACGGGGCAAAGCATATGCTATGTGAGTGCAAATCGTTTAAAAAAGCGTTGCGGAAAGATCGGTGGCGCCATGTGAAAATGTATTTGCTTCAAGTGTTTAGTGTCGCGCCACGACCGTGAAACGTGCCCCGCGCCGGTCTGTGATAAGGACGGGTGCGGCGAGGCCCACCATCGGTTACTGCATTATCCACGAGAGCGTAATCAATCACGAGAGCGTGATATTCCGGATCCGGAATGTCCGGACGTGCGGAATGTCGTCGAGTCCAGCCCTTCTACGGAAACGGTAACCAATATAAACGTAAGTGAACATAAAGTGTTACTAAAAGTAGTGCCAATAAATATACACGGACCTAATGGTATTATTACGTCAACAGCATTGTTGGACGATGGATCTAGTGTTAGCTTAATTAGTAAATCGCTAGCCGAGCGCGCCGGTCTGCGCGGGCGCTCGGAAACAATACGCGTAAGCGGCGCATGGAGTGATAGCGATATAGTTTGTACTTCTGTAGTCATGTCTATTAATGTGTCAGGCTATAACGATAGTAATATTTTTAATATGATTGTGCGTAGCGTAGATAATTTAAAACTTCCTGAACAAGACCTAAGGTCAATTGATTGTAATAAATATGCCCATTTGCAAAAATTAAAAGATAAATTAATGTCAAATATGTTTTCATGTATACCTGAAGTTTTAATTGGGCAGGATAATTATAATTTACTTGTGCCACTAGAATTAAGTATAGGTAAACCCAATGAGCCGTCTGCTACACGATCCCCCCTAGGTTGGTGCGTGCATGGTATTGTCCACACACCCCGCAGTGGTCGCGTTCAGGCGGCCCACACCAGCTTACTAATGGCGACGGGCGGCGCCGCCGGCGCGCCCTATGCTCACGACGACGGGCTCCGCGATCTTCACGAAGAAGTAAGACGTTCTTTTTTAATTGACTCTCTAGGCGTATGTAGCAAGCCTCGACAAAACAAGGATGATGTCCGTGCCTTAGCGCAGTTGGACCGCACGGCGACTTTTATTGACGGTAAGTGGCAAGTGGGTCTGCCGTGGCGAGACGAGAACAGCGCGATGCCTGACAGTTACCTAAACGCTTTAAAAAGGTTAAAGGGAGTCGAGAAGAAGATGGCAGCGGACGGTGAGTATGCTAGAAGGTACACGGATCGGGTGAATCATTTATTTCAAAATAATTTTGCAAGGGAAGTCAACGACCCGTTATCTACATCTCGGCGCATCTACTATTTACCACACTTTGGAGTGGACAATCCAAACAAAAGAAAACTGCGTCTTGTTTTCGATTGTTCAGCAGTAAGTAACGGCGCGTCCTTAAACCATTACTTACTTCAAGGACCCGACCTACTCGCGTCTCTGTTCGGCATTATGGTACGATTTAGGGAGAACAGATATGCTGTGGCCGGGGACATACGTGACATGTTTCTTAGAGTCAAAATAAGACCCGAGGATCAAGATGCACTTAGGTTTCTATGGAGGACTGACTGTAAACAACCAGTCAAAACTTATGCGATGACGTCATTGGTCTTCGGAGCGAATTGTGCCCCATTCGTGGCCCAATATATAAAAAATAGGAATGCACAACGATTTGTGTCTACAATGCCGACAGCTGTTACCGCTATCTGCGAGCAGCACTACATGGACGACTATTTGGACAGTTTTCCGGACGAAGCCACGGCGATTAAAATGGTAAAAGATGTAACTTTTATTCACAAACAGGGCGGCTTCGAAATCTGTAACTGGATAAGCAACAGCGAGACGGTCTTGGACAGCATGCCAAAAGAAGCCTTAGGTACAGCGGCGTTAAGGTTCAAATTAGATCGGCAATACGAAGGTGAGCGAACACTTGGTCTTATCTGGTTCCCGGGCGTAGACGAGTTTGGATTTGACTTGTCACTCAAACGCATACCTAACGATATAGTTAATGGTAAACAAGTACCTACGAAAAGGATCATGCTTCAAGTAATTATGTCAATATTCGACGTGTTCGGCTTCTTGTCACCATTTACCATACAAGGAAAAATAATGTTACAATCTCTTTGGCAATTATCTATAGGTTGGGACGAAAATATTCCAAATAATATTTTCGATAAATGGAAACAATGGCTTATTCTTTTAAAACAAATGCGTTACGTACGTATACCTAGATGTTATCTAAGCCCCATAAGAGTGAGTGCGACAGAGAATCAAGCGATAGCCGACGGTTCTACGAGCGTAGCGGAGGTACCCGCCCCCTCAAGCCTCACGCGCTACGCGCCTACGTCTACTCGTGCGCTACCGGCTGCGATTTATTATAATGATTTACAGATGCATATTTTTTGTGATTCGTCATTGAAAGCGATGTGTGCAGTGGCTTATTGGCGTTGGACATGCAACAATAAAATATTCGTCGCCTTTATAGCTAGCAAGTGCAGAGTTACACCAGTTAAACCTGTGTTAACTGTACCGCGAGCAGAATTACAGTCAGCTGTCCTAGCAGCGCGGCTAGCAAACAGTTTGGAAAAGGGACATAGGATAGTGGTGCAGCGCCGCTACTTTTGGAGCGATTCTACGACTGTCTTGCACTGGATTTACAATGATGCGCGTAATTATAAAACATTCGTAGCCAACCGCTTGGGAGAAATAGATGAGCCCACTCGCAGTAATGAATGGCGATACATACCTACTGCATTAAATGTTGCGGACATTGGAACACGTGACAGTTATGATAACGCTGTTTTTGAAAATGAATGGTTAAGAGGACCTTTATTTTTACGAAGTGATGAGTCATCCTGGCCTCGTACGGTTATCGGTCCTGCAACTGGTTTAGCAGCTGAAAGGTCAGAGGTCATTAATTTATTAATTAACTCACCTGCTATATGGTTGCCTATCCCGGATCCTGGACGTTTCTCTTCGTGGTTGCGGCTGTTGAGGAGCACATTTTATGTACTGAAGTTTGTGAACATATGCCGAAAACTTATTCAAGGAGACACTGAGCTGATGCGGAAGGCCGAGCTTCTACTGGTTCGACAGGTACAAGAAGAATGCTTCGGGGAAGAACTAGCTGCGATTAGAAAGGCTGTAAGCCTTGATCGGAACAGTCGAATTCTTACCTGGACGCCATACCTGGATGAGCACGGAGTTCTTCGCTGTGGTGGTCGTATTAATGCTGCACGCGGTGTTCCAGCTGATATGAAAAACCCGATTATTTTAGACGGACGGCATCATATAACCAGATTGCTCGTGAGACATTACCATGTCAAGGCTGCACATGACAACCAAGAGACAGTAGTTAACAATCTCAAGCAAAAATATGCGATTACTAGGATAAGGCCAACGGTTAAACATGTAGCCACGAGATGTATGTCTTGCAGAATACGCAAAGCGCAACCAAATGTTCCTATAATGGGCGAGCTACCGCAAGGTCGAATGGCACACCATCAGAGGCCCTTCACGCACTGCGGCCTAGACCTGTTCGGCCCCATGGAAGTGATGGTAGGGAGAGGGCGCCAAAAGAGATATGGGGTCATTTTTACCTGCCTGACGATAAGGGCGGTCCATCTGGAGATCGTACATTCCCTCACTACCGACTCGCTTATTATGGCACTACGTCGAATGACAGCGCGACGAGGATGGCCTGAGTGTTTCTACTCGGATAATGGGACGAACCTACGAGGAGCTGATGCCGAGTTGAAAAAATCTATCCAGGAGCTTGACAACAGAGCGATTAGTGATGTCGCCATTAATAATGGATCAGGATGGAAATTCATCCCCCCAGCAAGTCCCCATTGGGGTGGGGCTTGGGAGCGTTTAATCCGAAGCGTTAAGAAGAGTCTTAGCGTTATTTTAAAAGAGCGCGCACCTAAAGAAGAAGTTCTCGGCACCCTCATGGCGGAGGTGGAGAACATTGTAAATAGCCGCCCCTTGACGCACGTTTCAGTTGAGCCGGGAAGTGAGGAAGCTTTAACCCCAAATCATTTTCTTCTCCATTCGGCTCCTAACTCACCTGCTTTAGGGGTCTTTGACGATTCCGACTTGTTCCTTCGGAAGCAATGGCGGATAAGCCAAAGGCTAGCTGATATGTATTGGCAGAGGTGGGTAAAGGAATACCTACCGGAACTACTTCCTAGAAGGAAGTGGAACCAAGAGCAGACGCCACTTCAGGTAGGAGACCTAGTGCTACTTGTAGATCAAGGAGCACCACGCAACGTCTGGCTGAAAGCAGTGGTACAACAAGTATTCCCAGGTAAGGATGGACGGATCAGACTGGTGGAGGTTAAAACTAAGTCCGGCATTTTAAGACGGCCAGCGGCGCGCGTCGCTAGAATCCCTTTGGTCGATGAGTGCTGAGCCAGCACTGGGGTGGGGTGTGTTAGCGACGTGCTCATTTTTAGTTTTATGTTAGTTTTATTACAATGTTACCTACATTGTAAATTGCTAATGTTAATTTTAAATGTGAGGGTAACTCCACATTTCTTAAGGATTTTATGTATTATTATTAAAAAGAGGAGGGTAGGTACGTGCGACGCGGCAAAACAATAAAACCGATCGTAGGTTTTCTGAAGAGCCAGTGCCTAAAGTCTATCCGCGCGCGTCGCACGTACCGCTCTCGCCACTACTTACTGTTACGTGTCGACAACATTGTTATTATAAATTCGGAAATAAAACAGTTTTTCCAAAAATAATCCCTGCGTACTTATTGAAGAACTGCGAGCACCCACAGTTAATGTTACTGTTTTCCCATATAAAAGAGTCGTGGGTTGCACCTCCAAACTTAGGATTAATGGATAAAATTGAACAGTTGTGATCACATACCTGCAAGTAATATTATTTGTAACTTTTAGTTAAATAATAGAAGGAAAATAATCTTATATTATTATGCAAAATAAAATCATACCAATACCTAATTATGAACTTACCATTTGCACATTAATTGAATGATAGTGCTTTCTGCAGAAATAATGATGCTCGGTTTTTTTAGAGGGTGTAAATATTTTAAAGTGGCTGCCATCAACACATCCTATCGTCCCTGGTATACCATATTTATTGAAGAAGCTAAAAATAATTGAAATTTAGTTTGTAATTTTTAAACAAGATAGTACACATATACTTAATTTAAGAAATTTGGGCTCTTGCTACAGTTTATTTATATTACCCTTGCTTAATTGCATCCCTTTCTTGTCTTGTTGTTGGAAATTTAATAAATTTATTCAAAATATTGGGGTGGTTTAAAGCTGTTGTAACTTCCTCAATATAAATACTCATTGCTTCCTGGGAAAAATGATTTGCTTTGCCTGTAATGCGTTGATAACTGCCATGTGCATAGAAATGTAATGCACATAAAACCTGCAATGAGATGGCTTATTATAGTTAATTAATAATAATAATAATAATAATACATTTATTTCAGACAAATTAGTCCATACAAAGTAAAACATAAAAAAATAACATAAATTAAACTAAGTTTAACTACCTATTTACATTTTTATTTCTGGAATTATATATAAACATTAATTTTGATAGGTGATAGGTGCCTACTTATGATATAGGTATATACATGCATAACTTTACCAATATGTATCATTTTGTAAAGTCTATTTACCTTTGATTCCAATGAGACTCTTTGTGTGGATTTTAAATCCGTATAATGCCGCAAGAAATTGCACAAATCCTCAAAAGCTTCCTTATTGAGCCTATATTCTTTTATAAAATTATTTGCACTAATGTGCTCAAGTGGATTTCCAATTGCCTTTCTCATGGTGGCTTGAAAATATCCTTGTTCGCGTCTTTCGTCTTCATATGCAGCCGTCACTACCATATCCCAGGCCAAATATTTATTTCCAGACATTATTGGTTCTTAATTAAATAAGTACCAATACTAACCGCTTTAAAAGAACTTAAAAATAACTTTTAATTTCAAATATTTGATTTTACTATGTATTCACTACATTTCACCCTTCAATGTGCTAGTGAAAGATTTAACTACTAACGTTACGGTATTTCTCGAGAGCATCAGTCAAATTTGTAACTCATGGTACCGATTTTGTATAGAGCTAACGTGTTACCACTATAAAAAATATATTATTAGGTACATAACGATAGAAAACATGAAAAATTTTTCGAATGAAATAACTCTCGGTTTTTGGTACTCAGGTGTGTTTCGGAATGAATGTGGCAATACGTTGCTGCAATGCACTGTGCGAGGTACTGTCTGCGTTCATGTTTGGTTTTCTTTTTTAAACCATGTTTGACGTTCACCGTATGCAAACTACAATGTACGCTTGTTTCTTTCTAGTGTACATAGAAGCACTTCGGGATATTTTTAAACCGCAGCTTCCTGTACTTCAGAATTAATCAAAATTGTTTCTATTTTTTATGGAACGTTTGCATAATAATTATGTTCAACTGATAATATTTTATCCACGATTTTGAAGTCGAGTTTCTTTGCATCGCGCATGTTATTTATCTTATCGTGTGCAGAAAAATCAAATATCTTTATTTTAAGGTACACAATATACACTATACCCTACGGTTCTATTCTTACCGAGTACAGCGATGTATATTTAATTTATGACAGAGGAAGTAGGTTACAATTAAAAAATGTAAAAAATAACTTGAACATAACGTTTCGTAATAACGTCAAATTGTATGTAACACTAAAAATTAATTTATAAAAATGCATTCCATTTTTGGAAAACTTAATATTGACAGGGCACAGTAGATCGCACCACCATAGCGTGCACACCGTTTCAGTGGTTGAAAATGTTTAATTAATTTTATTTCCCAATCTCTTATACTTTATTCAACTCGCGCACTTGCAACAGCTGCTAGTTTCAATAGGTGACGGTGTACCATGCCGTCCTCTGCATAAATAAAATTGTGACAACATTCAATCAAATTCATCAATTGTTTGAATTGAACAACATAACATTTAATTAGATTTACATTTACAATAACAAAATTATTTTATGATTTTGAACAAATTCCAATACCTACTCTAAACCCCAAACGGAACAGTGCGCGCACATTTCGAACGCAGATAAATCTCGTGGCGTATCGGTAAATTCAAAGAGCAGACAGCAATGTGATATAATGCGGCATTTCGCTATTCACTTTGTTTAACCGTTCGCGATTATTTCGTGCAATAAATGATTACTTTTAGAACATCATTTATTAGCATTTGCGTCCATATAAAGTATACATTTTTTATTTACGTATATACCACAAATATTACGTGGTTCGGGGCACTCGCGTGAATTTATTATAGGATATTTTCGCTGACCTCGCGATGGCTTCGTATGAGTAGACTTTATAGGTACTTTTCTAGCGCTTTGTGGAATCCAAGATGGTTGAATGGTTGTTCAACGGGTCAATGATGGTTTGTATTTCTCATATAAAACATAAAACTGAAAAATTAATATTTTAAAAAATATACCAACTCCTGTAAAACATTTAAAACGTGTCAATAAAGAGTTCCAGTTTATTTTTATGCCGTGTAATTCTTTCCCTTTCAAAAGAATCCTTCTGCTAAAGTGCTCGGACGCCAGGCCTTTGCTTCAAAAGACTCAACAGTAAAGGGGAAAATGTTATGAACAAAAAAAAACTGTAGCAGTTTTAGCGGAACTTATTAGCGTTCTCAAAGGAACACTGTTGTATTGTTTTAAGAATTTGAAAGGTTACATTGCTTTTATCTGTTTGTTTCTCTTTAAATTACTTCACAGAACGAAGAAACTTCAAATAAATTTCAATAAAATATTCAAGAATGTGACCTAATTGTTTCATTTACCATCTATTTAATTAATTAACAGTTATATTGACAACGACAAGGGTAACTTAATCATAATTATAGATTATAGTTCTGCATTCCATACATAGTATTGTTACTGTGTAAAATCTATAATACCCTGTGGAGACCTATATATCGATTTGTCTTAAGAGCTCCTTGCTAATTGAATTTATGGTTTACGTCAGAGATATAGTCGATATGTAGACACATATATTCAGAAGTTATACGATTCACGAAATTTAGTTTCTACTTAGCATAATTTTGCATTTCAATTAACATCTTGATTAGTAGTATCAAGGTACACTGTGGTCTCCAAGATGGCTGGCGTACCTCCACTTTCGGGTACGCCGAGGTTCCGATAGGGAGCGCAGGCCTCCCCGCGCTGGATAGCCGTGGCGGGGCACCGATGTCGTGTCATAACATCCCCGTGACTCCAACCATCTACGACCACGCTGGAAAATCGTTGGGTCCCCTGCACTGCAAGGTATATATGAGGATTTCCCAACGATAAAAATAGGGTATTCACAGTGGTTCGCAGTCATATGAGCAGCTGTTATGTGGAAGTAACTTCTTCTTCTTCTGCATATTGTGCCTCTCAATTACTGTAAGTTATCAGTCAATTTCTTAAATCTCTTCTTGTCTTTCTTCTTCTTCTTCTCTTCTCCTCTTGTCTAATCTCGTCTTTGTGAGTCGAAACAATTTTCCAAGTTTCTAATACCGCTCCACTATCAAATGTTACGGTAGCCATAACAACTTTCTTCTTTCAACTTTACGCTTTCCATCTATGTTCCCCGCCGTTTAATATTTGTTATTTATATTATTACAATACGACTCATGTGACAAGTGGACCGTCAGTCTGTCTGTCGACCTTAACATTAAAAAAAATGGACCAAGTACGCAACTTTCCTCTGCTAAATGGTACGAACAAATTCTGGCAACATCCTGATCGCGAAATAACTTGCACTTATGCATGTTTTGATGAGTGGGTTATATTCTCAATTGTCTTTTATATAAGTACAATTTCAAGTTCTGTAATGGTAGCTTCTGTAGAGAAGACAATAATGGTCTAAAAATAACGGTTATTCACAATCAATAACAATTATTGGAGTAAATTCTAATGGAATCACACACACTCGCTTCCACAAATTGCAATACCTATGGTGTTTATATTTACTATTGAGAGTCAATATGCAGTTCGAAACTCAATAAGACAAAGCAGATGTTACTTGTACGAAAGACGTAGGTACTCGTAGGGTTGTCAACTACAAGTAAATTATATAATAATTATTGAAAATCATTTAGACTTAATCTTGAGCTAAATATGCTTTGTTTAGTTTATATGTGGTAAATAATTGAAACCATATATTATCACAAAATTCACGTACGCATAAGTGACACAAGTAAGGATAATAATTATGGAGAGTACCTATATCATTTACCCCACAACGAAATGCTGTAGCAGTTCATTACTGCCAACCCTGTCCATCGAAACAATACTGGCCCTGTCACAATTAAATAGTAACATTGAGAGTTCATCTTTGTATTTTTTCAAAGTAACAATAGTGACCAGAAAAGCCATCAATAAACTACTGCTTTCCACAAGCTTAGACGTCGAAGTCGATTTGGCCACCTATTTAGAGAAAGTCAAAATAACTACAGCACGATGGCTTTGCGTTTCGGTGTATGAAGAAGTATTGTATATAAGATATTATGTTCAAATGCCATAATCCGAATATCAGGTAAATGTAGTGAAATGTATAACAAGCAACCTAATCAAATTGTTATTTTTTTGACATTGGAAATGTCTTTTCATTCGCTTCAGTATAGGCCCCGATTTCACGAAAAAGTGCAATCCCCTTATATCTCGGAAAGTTGTAAAGATATGATATTCAAAAAGGGCTCAAAAGACGCATATTTATAAGAGCTGTAAGGTGCAAAAATAATTTTTCGAAAAAGTCAAAAACGAAAAAAGTTATGGTCGAAATAGTGAAAACAAAATCAATGTTTTTCCGAATTTTTGATTTTGGCGATCGATATTTTGGAAACGAAGAATGATATCAAAAATTTGAGAAAAGCTCCTCTGGAAAATTTAGTCAGCTACAATTTGAGCTTAAAATAAAGACGATCGGGTTAAGGGTTTGCCCTGTAGCTTAATCTTTTTGAATGAAATCGACAAGTTTCGAAGTCCGTAGATTCATTTCCAATGTGCTCGATAGTCGTGTGAGGCACGAAATGTGTAAATTTTTTACAGATGATCTAGTAAAACTGTTGCAGCCCTTGCAAGAGGTATGAATGTTATAGCACTGTACAAACGGGCGCTGAACGCTTCCAAGTGTGCAGCGCGAGTCAAATACAATGTCGAGATATTATGGAATATCGATTTTGCTAACGCTTCCTGCTGCCGTCTGCGACTCAGCCAGATGTAATGTATGTTTTGATGGCTCCCTCCTCTCTTACCTATCCAAGCACTAAACTTGTCTTTGGTTATGTCGACTGTAAGCTTTAAGTTTCATTGTAGAGCTTTTACCTTTTATTGTTACTTCTAAAAGTCTAAACTACGGGCTGTAAAGACTGTAGTCTAAATTACTCTTTTGTGACTATAGTGTGATTTGCTTCAATAGAATTAAAGTAATAATGTTCGATTGAAATTAACTGATTTTCATGTAACTTGGTAGATAAACATTTAGACGTACAGGACACAAGATACGCGGACGAAGTCGCGGGCATCACACCAGCTAGTTAAATATAAAAATAAAATCAATTCTTACACGTTATACTTACATTTACGTTTTGTATTTGTATTTTGAGAACATGGCAGTCGGTTGGTAGAAGCCAACTCTTTTTTATATGAAGTCAGGCAGACGGGCTTATAATTTACTTGATGGTAAGCAATTACTTGAAGGTGATGGTCGTATTAGCACAAGAAATGACATAGGGGTGGTGACTAAAGGAACTACGATATACATAGGTCAAAAGGTATTAATATACCTAGGGTATTTTAAAAAAATGGAAAACGTAAGAAGCGGGAGACGGGTCTCTATTATTACTATAATATTATTAAGATTATATTATTTTACGTAAATAGCAAAAAGAAATAGACTGTGTTGCATCGAACGTTGTGTCCAAGGCTGAAAAGTAGAGAAAAGCTTTAAGGATTTACATAGAAATGCGAGGGAGGGTTACATTCGCAGTACTCTTATGCAACCGTATGAAAATCCATATATTTGAAGTCACTTTAAATTCAGGTAGCTGATATTTGTAAGGAAAAATTTGAGCTACTTTTATAAAAAATATTTTTTTATAGACAGTGCGTCCAATACCTTTTTTTGAATGCGAATCTTTTCTTTTTATCTATACTAATATTATAAAGAGGAAAAATTTAATTGTTTGTTTGTATAGAATAGGCACCGAAACTAGTGGACCGATTTGAAAAATTCTTTTACCATTAGAAGCCGACATTATCCGTGATGAACATAGGCTACTTTTTATCGCGGAAAAATGCTTCATTCCTACGGGAAATTTAAAATAAAAGTATAAATACTAGCGGCTTGGCCCGGGAGATAGCGCCATCTATCCAAAAACAAGTGAAGCGACTAACATGACAACTGCTTGGTGATATTTTTAGATGGCGTTTTATACTTTTCAACGCGGACGAAGTCGCGAGCACCCAGCTAGTATTAAATATAGGTTTAGTGGCTTAACGAGTTTTAGTATTATCAATTTAAAAAAAAATATATATTTTTTTACATTCGTTACGAAGAAGTTTAATTAAAGATATTGGAATTAATCCAATATAATTAAAGACGTTCAAGTGTCACTACTGTTTGGTGATCTTGAGTGTGATAAAACGTGCCATAAAATGTGCTAATTCCGCCCCTCAACGGATTTAACACCCAAGCGCTGTTAAAAGTGAACGTAGCTACTTTGAAAGTTTTAAACAATGTTCTTTAATAATGGCGACGAAAAGATGAGACTTTAATAGATTATACTTTAAATTTGAATGGGATTGATAGTTCATAAAAAAAATTATTACATTCATTCTTTCTCTAAAGTGTTCATCTTTCATATAATATAGAAATATCTAAGTTAGCTACTTACCTACTCTCATTATATATTTATTTTATAATTACAAATTCTATTTTATGACCATTGACTTATGGTGATTTAAAAAAATCCCCATTTATAAAATCTAAAATATTCACAGGAATAATTTCTCCAAAGTGTAAATTAAAAGAAGCAGTGGCACTTCGGCAGTGCCGACAGAAGTGAAAACTTGAACAATTACATGTCTATATTTTGAATTGTAAGGAAATATTTTACAATATATAATATACATTATTGTACATACTATACAGAGGTGTCCGTTACTGTAACAGTGTCGCGAGTTCAATTGTTTTTTCCCATCTCAAAAATGCCCAACGCGCCTAAAGATAGCCTAAAGTTTTCACTTAAGTATAGCCTGATTTTGAACTAAATATATGTGCTTTGCTACCATCTTCAGAGGCAATTTCAAAAATGCAATGTTTGTGCGGACCGTTTATAAATGTCAATGTGTAAAGTAAGCGACCCTCGACTGTATCTACCTAGAAAGGCTCCCCATCTTTTGTTTTACACTAGGGACGCATACTGTCAAGTAGGAGGTAAGAGGGGGAAATCAGAATTACAACCAACGTTTATCTGTTATGACCCGTGCAATCTGAAGGGGACTCGGGGTTTTATGCACGTGATGTATGACAACGGTCTGTACTTAGCCGTTTCTTTATCCAACAGAAATTAGAGTATATCTTCGCCGGTTACCTTAATGATGAATAACGCTTGAGGCTTTTAGATGCGACCTTTTTACCTTTATTGAGCTAGATGTTGCCCGCGACTTCGTCCGCGTTAAAAAAGATAAAAAGTAGCCTATCACGTGTCCCGTACTTCTGAATGTTTATCTACCAAGTTTCATAAAAATCAGCTAATTCCTTTAAGAGTGATGGAGGAACATACATACGTACAGAAAAAAATTGTAAAAATGGTCAATTTAGTTTCAGTATCATGTATAGAGCCTATATACACGATATTCCTGAAAACAAAGTAAATTACTCCATGACCGACCCCTACAGATTTATTATTAGTATTTCTTTCTAATAATAATATACCTAACTAGCGAACTCGACTTTGCATTTGTTTCTGCGAATTATATTATAAGAACTTTCCTCGTTTGACGCTCTTTACATAAGTGAAAACCGCATAAAAATGCGTTGTATAGTTTAAAAAAAAATGTAAGCGTACACACAGAGGGACAGAAGGCGAGAAGCGACTTTGTTTTATACTATGAAGAGATCTTTTTGAATGTATGTATGTATTATAGACAGTGACTCGCTTAAACACAAATGTTTCTCATTTATTGCTTTTTCCATTACTAGTGTAAACCGTATAAAAATCCTTTGGATGGTTTAGTTAGGACAAGAGACGGACAGTAACTCTTTTTACTATAGTAATAGATTGATGTGCACAGACTTGCCTTTTTCAAATTGAATTTAAAATGTAATAATCCATAGTACTGTTGTCTTGTCAATTATCCTTGTCCATTATTCCTCTCAATATTTATTGCTTATATATTTTTTGTCACTTGTTGCATTTTTTATTTATATTTTTAGATGTCCCACGGGAAGTATTTCTTTTCTAGGTGAAAGGTATCTTTGAGAATTCTCTGTAACCCTGAACATTGAACAAATGTTCATGGTAAATACATTCGGAGATTTGCAATTATTTTTTTATTTATATAGATTTTACTTAAATTATTTACATATTTCCGCATTGGGCAAACTGTCGATTATGTGAATTGTGAAACATAGATAGCACTGTCCATAATTAACAGTAAAAATTCATCTTATTTTGTCTTATCTTATTGCACAAACGCGCAGGTTTAATTAGATCGATATTTCAGACTATACGCCTCGAAGTGAAATACGTGTTTCAGATTTCGACTCGAAATTGGCGTGCAGGGCAATATGAGACCTGTCTGCTCTAGTGCTTATCGACTGCACTTTGATTTTACTACTAGTTAGTACAGTTAACCCTTACCTCTGAATTACAGCTTGTCTGTGGAATCCGATTCGCATACAAGGGAATGTGTTTCGAAAATTTTGTTCCTAGTTTCTCTCACCTCTGTTAACGCTCTTCCAGTTTTGAAACGTACGTACTTAAGTAGACACAGATATCCTAAATTTTAACGGGATAAACAATTGATTAATATCAAATTATTTCTCTTAATACAGAATCTGACGGTTTTGACGAAACATTCATTTACATATTTGTCAGATTCTGTATTAAGAATGTTTTGTTTTGTCATCTTGTGTGATGAGATAACAGACTGCCTTCGTAGTATTTATATTTGTTGAGAAAAACAAACAATAATTACACCATGTATAGTAAAAAAAAGACATATATAAAATGTAGATAATAATATGATCAATAGGTAATATTTTCTATGAATTACTTAGTTAACAAACTTTATACACCAAAAAAGAATTAACAAAACAACGTCATTAAACTAATGTTAACCTAATAATATTAGTAAAATTAAACCTTTTTTATCTAATTGCAATATTTATTTATCTTATTGCGAGTTATACTATTTGTTTAGTTATATGAAGAAATCGGACTGTTAAAAATAAGTGTATTCTGCCCTGTCCCCTGCCAATGATATCTTTTATTAGATCGATAATTCTAGAAGCAAGCAAATTAATTATTAATCTCGAACTGCTCCAAACATTTAGTTAAGCTGCTAAGTACATCGAAACTTCGCTTTCACATGTAAAGTACTTGTATTACAATAACACTCTCCCTAATGGTACCTCTTAGGGAATAACCCTCCGACCTCCATGAGAAGGATCTTTTGACTACAATATAAACTTAGTGGACATACATTGGTATTTTAATCGGTGTTAAATGCGACTTCGCGCTAAACTAGCGACCCGCTGCGGGCTTCGCCTGGGGTGCATTTTTTTGTGAGAACGTGAGAACCTACCCTGATTATCCCTCTATCCATGAGTGAAGACAGAATTAAAATCGGTCCAACCGTTCTCGAGTTTTGCGCTTAGCAACACATTTAGGGATTCATTTTTATTTATATAGATAGATTTTAAAAATTAATATTTAGTGTAATGCTAATTTTGTTACTACAATGTTTTATTTACATAGATAATAAGTTATTAATCTGTTAATTTTTTTTTAAATTACTTTAAGTTATAAATTAAAAATAAAAATAAAAATATGTAACTCGCCATAAGTCGTTAAATTGTCACTACTAGAGAACAAAATAAACTTCACGTCCAAACGATCATAAAAAGCTTCAATAAGTATGTAAGTAAGTAAGTACATACTTATTGAAGCTTTTTTGAAGTAAGTAAGTAAGTAAATTGAGTGTTCAGTTGTTTTGCACTTTTGAACGTGTTAATCGACTTATGCAGCCGACTGTACATCAGTTACCTTAAAATAATTCTAAGAATTTTATATAATAGTACGTAACGTACGAGTATGTCCATTAATTTGATACTCTGGTAAAAGAACTCAAACAAATTACCTCTTTAATACATATTCAAATCTCGAGCTGAATTTTTATTAAATTGTGGAGTAGGAAATGTGAATTGTGTTACATTTCCGTGGAGGCAAGTTTGATCTAATTGCGGCAACACAATGGAGCTTTCATCAACTTTGTGCATAACACAAAATACTGAGTTTCTTATTTTTAATATTCAGTATACTACAATTTCTTTTTTTGCTAAGGATGTACTTACCTGGAAAAGTACATAGTTTTAGGATTACAATGTAGACGTAAAATGAATAAGCAAATTTTAATCTACACTAATATTATAAAGAGGAAAGATTTGATTGTTTGTTTGTATTGAATAGGCTCTAAAACTACTGGACCGATTTGAAAAATTCTTTTACCATTAGAAGCCGACACCATCCGTGATGAACATAGGCTACTTTTTACCGCGGGAAAATGCTTCATTCCTACGGAAAAACGGGTAATAGGAACACGGGTAGTAAGAATTATCCTTCCGTATTTATCTTTTTCACATAACTTCTAAACGGCAGAACCGATTGGCTTGAAATTTTATATGGGTATTTCGATGGATTCCTGAATGATTTAAAAGTACAATTGGACCCGGTAGGTGGCGCTGCTGTCGGTATATCAATTACTAAACAGCTTGACCGATTGGGATGAAATTTTGTATGTATATTTCCATGGTTCCACAGATACGAATGTATTATATTTTATAAAGTTACACGGACGAAGTCGCGTGCAACAGCTAGTTTAACATAAATTATTAAAATGATTAATAAGAGTATTGTTATTATCTCTATTTTTTTTAAATATTATTTTCTTATACCACTTGCTGGTAGGTGGTTAACTTACCATCGCTTATATCACAAGGAACTCCACAGGTGCTTCAAGTGCGCTGTCGATCATAGTAAGATTTTATTAGGAGATTAGGAAAGATTAGGCATAGGCATAGGAGGGCTCTGGCATACCCTATACTCACTCACCGACTCACAACAGCATACATGTTGTTATTTGACGATGGTCTTCAGTATAATAATTATATTAGCGACCCTACCCGGCTTCGCACAACCTTCCTTGTTTATCGGCTTTTCTATTATTAGCAAGATTATTTTACTGTCCAACAAAAAACAACCGACTTCAAACAGGAAACTAATATTTATTACTTATATATTTTTTGTCAGTTGTTGCATTTTTTATTTATATTTTTAGATGTCCCACGGGAAGTATTTCTTAATTTCCAACAAGAATCCAATTAGATCTTACTGTTTTATTGACCTTACGAGGCCCATGGTTAGAGATCACGTTTCAGCGCCATATGGCGCTGACACATATGGCACCACCTAGTACCAAATAAATCTACTAGAGCTAATACATATTTTCATATATAATTCATATATATACATGCTTTAAATAATTTGGGAAGACTTTTATTCTTACTGTTTTATTCGTGTAGTTTTTTTTAATGTTAAAGTCGACAGAGTTAGACAGGTAAGTAGATCGACCACATACATTCTCACTGAAGTTTTCCAAGTATCGTGATCATTAGGAACTCCGTGAGTAGTGTCTACTGCAATCGTCCGCTACGCTGAACGATCACTTCAGAGCGATTCGACGACACACATTATCTGCACGTTCAAGCTATAATGACCCTTGGAGGCTGGGGAGTGTTCGCACTTAAAGGTGGGGATTCATTGTATATAAATTGCTGGAAGCATAATCTGATAAAATTAATATTAAGGGCCTTTCACAAGCTACAAGTAAAGTGTTGATTAGTTACTTTTAGAAATAAATTTAAGTATGTTTTATTGAATTATGCACTCGGTTTAGTGCATAATTAGACAGGGGATTTTTTTTAAATTATTTTCTATTTAATGTTTTGGGACTTTACCGTACAAATAAACGTAGATATATCAGCTAAATTATTCCCGGTGACAGGTGACTTTAAGTGACGGTTAGACTACTTGACAGATGGTGAAAGAGGCCCTAAGTCTAATGTTACTTTTATACGTATTAAGAAGTTTTGTAAGTAACAATTAGATATTTGTAATAAAAAATACTATACAAAGTAAAAGTTTGTTGAAGACTTTTTTATAAAGGTCTGCTGGTAGCGTGACGTATAACTGTTGCATATTAACACAATCCCCGTATAAGGAATAATTTAGAATATTTTGAAAAAAATTAGAAAAATAAAAATATATGTCACAGTGTTAGTTGTCATACTCCTCCGAAACGGCTTAACCGATTTTGATAAAATTTTATACGTACACTTGGTGGGTCTGAGAATAGGGTTTTATCTATTTTTTATACGCGGGCAAAGTCGCGGGCAGCAGCTATAGTAGTATAAAACAAAGTCGCTTCCCGCCCGCGCCGTCTGTCCGTGGCGCTAATTTATCTATATACTACGAGTAATATACTCGTAATAAAGAGAGAATATAATGTATCGTTTGTACTCAAAAACTCAAAAACCACTGGTCCGATTTTGAAAATTCTTTCACCTATAGAAATATACATTATCAGCGAGTAACATAATCTATCAATACTAATAATAAATCTATATGTATGTATGTAATAAAGTTACGCGGGCGGATTCACGTTCAACACCAAGCAACACAGAATGGCTGAATATTCTTTGAATAAATGCATTTATACAGCCGTTATTCAAGCAATTTGGGCACAAAATAAATTGCTTTAAGCTGTATAGTAGCAAAATAATAGCTGAATAGTAGCTGAATAAGCAGCAAGAAGCCCATAACAGCCCATAGTGTTATAATAGCCCAAAAATCATTCAATACAGCATTTGCCTATCTTATCAGCTCTAATACCCTTATAACAAAGCTTTAAACTGAATTATTTGTGAATTTCATACTGTTATCTGGCCTATGTGTTGCCTGGGCAGCTAAGTTCTACACAATTTTAATTTTTACAAGCCAAATTCTTTTACTTTCTACCAGCTGTGTGGAAATCTAAAAAGAAATAATACGTCGTAGACACATCCAGATATTTAAATCTGAACAAAACGGCAGTCTAAAAGTGCACTTAGCATTATTACGCATGCAAATCGGAAACGCTAAGCGTCATCTGCTCACTGGTAATCTGATTATGCCGGAAAACTGACGGTGCCGTTCGTAAATCGTGTTTTATGTAGAGCATGTTCAATTGACAGAATTTGCATAGAAATCCCCTTTCTCCGAAAACTTCCGATAACAGCAGGGTACCATTTTGACTCTTTTCAAATTACGGAGTCCAAGTTTTTTTTCGTTTTCCCCCAGGGGTACGCCACCCCGCGGGACGTACATTTTCAATTAATAAGGATTACAACAAATTGTGGACTAATTGATAACAATTGTAACAATTAAATAATAATAATTAATAATGACATTCTTTTTTTTTACTTTTTTAATAATAATAATTAATTAAGTTTATTCAACAATACTTTTGGGACTCTAAGCATCCTCCGAGTTATTTTTTTTGCCAATTTACCAACTTCAAAATTTATATTTCACAAAAAAATTTATGCCAGATAATGAACACAAAAATCGTACTCATAAGTAGTAACTATTGTATTTGATTAGTGAAAAGCTTCTTGTAACATTTAGTGTTTGTTTCATTCCAAAAGTTTTTCAAAGAAAAAAGTTATTCCGAATTTCGGAAAAAAATTATTACGCTATTTAAACATAATTTAACCTTGAACTTTATAATTAAAATAAAATACAATCAAAAAATCCACTGTAGAAAAAGCACCGAAGGCCCTGAGGCTAAAGAATAAGCGAATGCCTTTCACTTAGGAATGTTCCGTACAAAGGAACGCCCTTTCAGAATACAACAGTAAATTTTCCAACTGTTGAAAATGTACGACGTTTTAATTCCATTTTAGAGGCAACATGGTTAAGATACCAATGAAATAAATACTCAAATACTCGAAGCAACAAATCTTCGAATGTCTCGAAAGGGAATTCCTCTTAAACGAGTTGTTCGGAATGTAGACGCGATTTGATATTATTATTTATAAAACTAGCTGGCGCCCGCGACTTCATCCGCGTTGAAAAAGAAAAAGTTGCCTATCCTATGTCATGTACGTCTAAATATTTATCTACTAAGTTTCATGAAAATCAGTTAATTCGTTTAAGAGTTTGAACAGATTTTCATTTTTCATGATGTATGACTTACTGGATTAAACAATAGGATACTTTTTATCCTAAAAATCTGTTAGGTTCCTGTGGGATTTTCAAAAAAACGAACTAAAGCGCATATATACGATTTTGCTTGCACTAGCTAGTGATCAATAAAGATTGAAGTAATGTTTTAACACCTTAGAAAAAGGGGCGCGAACGAAGTCGCGGGCAAAAGCTTGTAGCCTATAATTTATAATGAAACTCGAAGGAAGTTGCAATAGTTCTTAGTAAAATCTTAATATTGTTGTGTGACGCATGGGCACTACTAAATATATGTAGATTATTCTCATCCACAATCAAGAAGCTGTATGTTCGTTAGTAAAAGTAATTAACAAGACAAATGAGTTTGTCTGTAAATTAATAAACACATTTATTCGAGACGAGGTCGGAACAACCTCAAGTAACGGGCGTGTGAGCGACAGACGCTAACTAAGCAACTATATTATCGTCAAAGCCATATTGCCGGATATTAGTTCCCTTCCTGTCAGCACTTACGCCAAGGGGACAAAACGAATTGTCGATTCGTTTACGATTTAATACCGTGACTGAGACTTTGTAGTATCATCCCACATAAGGTAGTATGTTATGTAAGCTAATCACATCACCACAAATGTCATGCAAGGACAGCTTAATAGAGCAAAAACATTATCTGCGAACGGTCTGATAGCGAAGATCCTCGACCATCACCTCAAGAGGCTCTCACTAGATGGCTGGATCAAGGGACAGATACAGAAGGCGATACTTCACACACGACACCTATTGTCAGGAGATTCCTCACTCATTTTACAATAATATTATCCTGAGTTCCTTTCGGGGTTTCTTTTCAGGATCGTTATCTTGGCTTTTTTCCAAAACCCTGCTAAAGGTAAATTTAAATTTATAATTACGATCATAGTTCTTGTAGAAACCTAATTGATAAATAAATATTTTGATTTTGATTTTACAGCTGATTGATTTGGCATTTTGAGCTATTTTGATTTGGCATACAGCTGTGGGGTACTGCCAGCAACACCAACATATCCATGCTCCAGCGAATGCAAAATTCTATACTTAGAACCATATTGGTACATCACAAACTCTGAAATACACCAACACCTCAACATGAACACTGTCAAGGAGGAGATCCGAATGACAGCAATGGAGTACAGGAAACGACTGTCGTTTGGGAACGACAGACACCCAAACGAACTGGCGGCGCAACTTGTTGATCTAGGCTATCATAAACGCCTTAAAAGATTTGACATAATAGAGATACACAAAAGAGAGTAGCCGGTGTAAATCAAACGGGTAGTCTTCTTGGTGAAGAGGACACTCACACTGTATAATGACCAGACAACACATCTGATTATAGTCAAGGACTGATGGCAGATAAAAAGAGGAACAAAAGAAATTTATTTTATGCCAGACTTCCACCGGCAGAACAACCAACGACTTCCTAGCGCGGCCGTAGATGGGCGAGGTCGCGGGGACGTTATGACAAGACATCGATGCCCTGCCACGGCTATCCAACGCGGGGAGAGCTACGCTCCCTGTCGAAACCTCGGCGTACCCGAGAGCTCTAGAGCGTACCCGATAGGGGGTACGCCAGCCATCTCGGAGGACTTCATGACGGGCAGTAGTCTCTCCTAGGAAAATCTCTTTCGTTGCTCACCTGGTTTCGAACTCCAAATAACTACATAATATAGTTTGTAGCTGTGGTTCTAATTTGTAACCACAACTCTATTTTATCTCATTCAAGAAATAATCTTCTTGTACATAATGTCTTAATTAAAATAATATTGGGAGTCTCATGTTCCAACCGACAAACCGTGACGTTGATTTTGTGGGGTATTGTACTAATAACTTAGATTAGTGTTTAAGTTTGTATTAATTAATAAAATAATTAAGTAATACCTATAGCACCAGGATCTATTCACATCTGAGGCGAGGACTTTGCAGAAAAACGTTATTTTTTTGTTAAATTTACCGAATTTAACTTCTTAGAGTTAATTAAAAAGTTCGATAAAATTTGCATAAAAGATCCTATTTGAATAGGAAAGAATTACACAAACAAAAATATATTTTTTGAAAAAAAATATAGTAAATTATTATCGCGACCAGTAGGTAATAAAAAATTTCAGCGACAACTATATTTATTTTTAAGCTCAAAACAAAGTGTTATTGGTATATATGTTACGGTTAGTTTGATTAATTGAAAATTATTAATAATTACCAAAATTGAAGGCAAAAGTAATGAATGATTTACTTTTGCCGGTTATTATTAATAATGACACCTTACTTTTGGTAAATGTAATAAATTTTCAAAAATAACCAGACCCTTTCTTGCAAAAATAAATAATAATTTCTATTACTCATTTTAATGTTGATTTTATAATTCTTCAAAAATAAATAATAATTTTTGTAAGCTTTTAATATTAGTAAGGATTACTTTACTTGCTAATAAATATTGACCAACACAGATTGTCTCTTGTTTGTTTTACTACTTTTATCACACCACATAGTCAATTATTAATAAAAACCATTAAAAGTGTTGAATTTCACAGTTTTTATCACATTTACCAAATCATGAGGTAAGTATTAATAATAACTATAGTAATCACATTTACCGTAACATATATACAACTGAAACTCCAAGAATGATATTGCATCGCGTGTAAAAATTCCACATAGCCCACACTTAACGCCGTGCGAACACTGGTCAGAAATTTTGTTTTTCCACAATACCTTTTGTTGTCTACGTTTTTGGCTAAACTGTGCATTCAAAGAGTTGTGAACAGTGAGCACTCGTGCGGATTCACAGACAAAAATGCAGCGAGACATGACACGAGTACCTATATGCTTTGAAGGATTCCATTGGGAAAATATAAACGAATAACCAATTTTCATCACAGTTAGTTTCGTGCACCCTATTTATTTGTATAATATTTCAAAATATTTCAAAGTTCAATCGAACAAAGGAGCGTGCGCTTCATTTTCCACATAGCCACTTGTTTAGATGCATAGAAAGATTTTTCCCCTAATAAATGAAAACATGAAAAATACTTTCCATCTTTGTGCAGGTGAAAGTATATTGTATTTATCGAAAATAACAACAGATTGTTGTCGATTGTTCTGACCTTGTTGACACAGAAAACATTTTAGGTCGATTTGCGGCCATGTTGTCGCGTTGGCTGTTATTTTTCTTTTGAACAAAACAAAAGGGATCACCACAAAAGAGACCATTATCTTAATTATCGGTGAGATTCGGGAATTACCGATTACAATAGACGTGTTATGTGCCTGCGAAGTTATTTTCCATTGTACGAGGAAGACACTATTGCGGACACTATTATAGGAGCGTATCGTTAGTGTAGAATTCCTACCATTGACATTTTTAGGACACTGCCCACTATTGATGGTGCTGAAAGTGCGCTGACGACCATAATGGGATTAAGGATAAGGAATTAGGAAGGGTTGGGAAATGGGTTTCATTTACTGAAACAACATTCAGCCCAAATAACTCGAAACGCAGTGTGGCCTGCACTGTACTATAACTTGACTACGGATACCAGTCTTAATAACCCATTTAGTTTTCAACCGACTTCAAACCGTCTCATGGTCTTTTCTCATGGATGCCATTGTCAGAACTGGACCAAATTGATATGGGACCAGACGGGAAGCACCAGCTATCAAATAAAAAAAGAACGTGCTTCCCGTGTGGTCCCATTTCAATATGGTCCAATTCTGACAATGGCATCCATAAGAGAAGACCATGAGACGGTTTTAAGTCGTTTTTTTTTTTGGTAAAAAGAGTTATTTATTTGAAAGCTGGTGCTTCCCGTGTGGTTCCATTTCAATTTGGTCCAGTTCTGACAATGGCATCTATGAGAAAAGACCATGAGACGATTTTAAGTCGTTTTTTTTTTAGTTAAAAAGAGTTATACCATGTAAGCTTTCTTGAGTACCAAGTATTTTTTTTTACTTTTTGTAAATATGATTAGAACTAGCTCTAGGTACCGTATCTAAATTAATGAACACTTTTCTAAAGTTTTAGACGCAACTCACTGGAGCGCCATTTTCACTATAACACACAGAGAGACTCAAACCGTACATTGAGTTATCGAATTATCGATTGTGAAATTTAATTTTCCATACACTGTACTGAATTACGATACACCGTCCCAACGGAGTGATTCTGACTCGAACGTGTACCATACTTAATCGTATCTATGGTTATAATACATATAGCACAGTGTTGAACAGTCAATGCAGTGTGCAAACGAAACAGTTACAAACCAACCTTACACTTTTTCTACTTAGGTAAGTACTAGAACTATCCTAAATACAAGATTTGCTCCATTGTAATGTTTGTGGTTATGTTACTAAGTACTATCAATACTAATAATAAATCTGTAGGGGTCGGTCATAGAGTAATTTGCTTTGTTTTCAAAAATATCATGTATATAGGCTCTATCGATGATACTGAAACTAAATTGCCGATTTTTAGATATATTTTTTTCTGTATGCATGTATGTATGTAAGTTCCTGTATAACTCTTAAACGAATTAACTCATTTTCACGAAACTTGGTAGATAAACATTTAGAAGTACGGGACACGTGATGGGCTACTTTTTATCTTTTTTAACGCGGACGAAGTCGCGGGCAACAGCTAGTTAAACGATAAAATGTGCTATGCCAAATCCAGACAAGAGCCTTTTAAAAGTTTTGCCTACTTTCGAAATAAATATACACCAATTTCGACATATACTTAATCGTATTAATCGCTTCATCTATTTCCTCTGTCTTGGTAAAATTAATAGAATAATTTTCAGATTATAGTATACCATCCACTATGACGATGGTACTTTGAATATTAATCTACTTCGGTATGGTGCTCCGGCTTTCGACTTTGTTCATAATAAATTTCACAGCAGGACGAACAAGTTTTTAATTTGAACGAATGACTTCAAAGCAAAATAGATGACTGAAAGTGGCACTCACATGAAACTAACTTTAACTTAAAATACGTGACTCGTGAAATTTGTTTATTAAAAAGGAGTTTGTCGAGAGAAGTAAAACAAAGAATTAATGGGCTTATAGCAGTCAGAATAAATGTCTTTGAACAAAATCTATAGTAATGAGGTGTTCTTTGATATTTTTTTTAACATTAAGACAGACTGACGGACCATTTTCAACCGACTTCCAAAAAAGGAGGGGG
Organism: Synanthedon vespiformis; assembly: GCA_918317495.1. Classification (NCBI taxonomy): domain Eukaryota; kingdom Metazoa; phylum Arthropoda; class Insecta; order Lepidoptera; family Sesiidae; genus Synanthedon; species Synanthedon vespiformis. The sequence continues at coordinate 2,057,042 of OU906962.1, forward strand.
TTCTCAATTCGACGCGTTTTGAAAGCTGGTGCTTCCCGTGTGGTCCCATTTCAATTTGGTCCAGTTCTGACAGTGGCATCCATGAGAAAAGACCATGAGATGGTTTGAAGTCAGTTTATTTTTTGTTAAAAAGAGTTATTTATTTGAAAGCTGGTGCATCCTGTGTGGTCCTATTTCAATTTGGTCCAGTTCTGACAATGGCATCCATGAGAAAAGACCATGAGACGGTTTGAATTCGGTTTATTTTTTGTTAAAAAGAGTTATTTATTTGAAAGCTGGTGCATCCTGTGTGGTCCTATTTCAATTTGGTCCAGTTCTGACAATGGCATCCATGAGAAAAGACCATGAGACGGTTTGAATTCGGTTTATTTTTTGTTAAAAAGAGTTATTTATTTGAAAGCTGGTGCATCCTGTGTGGTCCTATTTCAATTTGGTCCAGTTCTGACAATGGCATCCATGAGAAAAGACCATGAGACGGTTTGAATTCGGTTTATTTTTTGTTAAAAAGAGTTATTTATTTGAAAGCTGGTGCATCCTGTGTGGTCCTATTTCAATTTGGTCCAGTTCTGACAATGGCATCCATGAGAAAAGACCATGAGACGGTTTGAATTCGGTTTATTTTTTGTTAAAAAGAGTTATTTATTTGAAAGCTGGTGCATCCTGTGTGGTCCTATTTCAATTTGGTCCAGTTCTGACAATGGCATCCATGAGAAAAAACCATGAGACGGTTTGATATCGGTTTATTTTTTGTTAAAAAGAGTAAGTTGTAAAGGATCCAGGCTGTTCATATTGGAAAAAAATGGAGGAGGTCTACTTCCAGCAGCAGCAGCAGCAGCAGACTATAATGGTCTTTTAATTCGACAGCCCATTTGCAGCACCTGTGGTTTTGCTTCTTTAAATTTGACGACAGCCATCTACCATCAAGGACAGGACGACAAATTAATAGATAAAAAATTAAGATCGTGGTAGAAAAAAATTAGTAAAGGCTTTTGCATTTATAATTGTATTTTTTTTATATATAAATATATAGTGTCATATCCAGGAAACTATACATCCACCTATAAAACCCCACTAGGTTGTGAATACGGCGTCCATTTTAAATATATCTGTCTGCGCCACAATGGAGCAACTAAAATTCATAGCTTTTGTTGGCGTTTGTTTTCCTATAATTTCATTAAAACTAGTATCGAATTTGTTTCATGTCAAACGAGCCTCTTCTAGTTCTTTACATATTATTATGGTTGTGGTGTGAAGTATAGGTAACGCGTTTTGATAACTAGTAAAGAATTTTTTTCGCTCAAAGTCAATAATAATTAATTTAATTAAAAATATTACCGGGCACATTTTTATAGGAAAAAACATAATTATTGCCCCTTTTATAATTGTACATAAAAATGATTTTTATTTACTACTCGATAGGTACGCATTCTTGCGGCCGGATCTTAGACCATTAGAACTAAACGTCCACAACAGAAATGTAAAAGTACTCTTTATAAATATCGTTTCACTCCACCGAAAACAAATCTCCGAAGCGAGGAAACACTTCAATCCACTATTTCACCTACAAGCATTACCGTAATCAACTTGTCTACACGTGTACAAAATTATTCCCTCACCCACTAAACAGTTTCTTACTTAAAATCGACCTTCCGTCTTAGAAGTTACGGCACACAATTCAAGGAGCCGACAGAGTTGAGTTAGAGTTTAAATTTGTAACATTGTTCCTGTAGTCCAACGTAAAGGCCCGCCATTCGCGGGCGTGCAAAAAGTGCCATAAAAGCCAACGAGCACCTTAACTCCTGGCAAACTTTCCTAGAGCTAGTAAACCCAAATTGCCGAAGCAGACCGGTTGCAATCATAATAAGTAACGGACTTCATCGAGTTTTGCATCGGTGTTCGGAAAAACATTACTTGCGTTTCACAATTTTTACTGACCAGAAAACTTAAGTTGGTTTAATGTGACGATATTGCCTTATTTATGGAGTTATATATAGCTCCATTGACGAGCCCACAGGTCGAGTAATAAGGCCTTACTTGAAGCCTTACTTGAAGGCCTTATACTTGAACTTTGTCTTAGGAGTCGCGGATTCGAGTCTTGGCTTTCAGCTGGTAGGAGTCTGGCATAACCCAGCAGGGTTATGCCAAAAGCTCTTCGCTCAAAAGCACCCATGAGATTTTCCAAACGTTAAAAAAAGTTCAACTTTCTCTCTGTTAAAGTTATCTCTGGACTGGGTCTGGCAAGTAGACACTGCGTTTTGCAGTCATTTGGGCAATCTGTCTGGCTGAAGTAACCGGTAAACACTACCTTAGAGATTAGGTGAGTGAGTAATGGATGCCAGAGACCATTTCCCTGTCCCTTCCTAATTCTTAATCCTACTAAGATTGCAAGAAATTGTAAGTTATGTTATTTCGATTTTTATTTGATGGCAGAAAAGCATAATTATGCATACATGTATATACCAAGTATTGTTTTTCAAAGAGCTTATTATTAGAATTGTGAAATTTTACCTTGGAATAAAATTTATATCATATTCCATAGACGTCCGAAGCCCAGTTGATGTTTTCTTGGTGCTATTATTTCATTCTTCTTCACTTTGCATTGAATGAAACAGGTAAATTTTCATAGAGCTAATTAGTTAGTAGCATCACCGCGAGAGGCGCCAGTCTCGGTTCAAGTTACAGAATTCAGAGACATCTAGCGACTAAAATAAGAATTATTATATGCAGTTTAAATGTAGCCTGTTACTAAACGGTTTAACGAAGGCGTAAAAAGAAAGCGGAATTAAAAATATCATAAATATAATTCACGGTATTATATTATATTCAGGCATGTACCTGAATTGTAACAGTGATCTTTTGGATAAGTATTTTCGTGTCTGGTTATGAAAAGGGGTTACGAAGTGGCTGAAGGGTATAAAACTTTAGAAGTCGATCACTATATGTCATAAAAGTGCCATCTGTTCTCACAACATTTAACTTTTTCTATATTTGTCTACCATTTAAACGGAGTATTCATTCATTGTTGTATTTTTATAAGCTTACGCTAGATTGCGCTTTCTGTGACTATTCAAATGTATAGTGAGAATCAAGTGGGAATAAAAGACTTCCTGGTCAGAATGAATAAAAAAATACACTCAATAAAACGAACATTCACATGAATCATGAATAAAAATCCACGCTGTTAAAAACCTTAAATTAATATATTCATTTCTAAAACTTGCTATGCCTTATTTAGAACTGAAATAGTTATTTTCATTTATTTGACAACAATAAATTAGGTATCGTTATTACCTTTCATTGTTTGAAGCGTTTTTTAAATCGATAAAACTTGCCTGTGACTTGAAGGATAAATAGTCTAAAAAAATATATTTTTAACAACTGTTTTATGAGTTTAAATTTTTTTCAAGAGAGAAAATTTGATTTATTTTAAATAAAACGGCGTGTGAAACCGCGAAGCACAGCTAGTACTAATATAGTCTTCTAAACAGAGTTATTGCTGCAACCGACGACATGACCAGAGACGATGGATTCGCAACATTAACTCCGCTGATGGCACAGTATTCGTCCGTGTTCTTGTAAACGTCGAATGGTGTATCTAGAAGATCATACTTTGTTAGTGCCTTGTTAATTTTCTCCGAACTGTCCTCTTTTAGATGCGGTGTCCTGCTGAGTTTCCATAATTCATCTGCAATAAAAATATATATCTACTTATTGCTTTTTTATTTTATTTTTTATGAGGTTGATAGAGAGGCTGACGGTCCACTTGATGGTAGGCCTATAACATAATTAATGTTTCAAGATTTTCAATGAAAAACTTTTAGATCTTAAAAAGTTACGCACGCCTAATTAATGTGTATCGGCATTTTATATAACTTTTAAACTTTTTTATATAAGTTTTTAAGACCCACTCCCGGCTTTGCACGGGTGCAAATTTTTCTGCAAATTATATATAATATAATAATAAATAGAAAAATAAATAAATAAATAAATAAATAAATAAATAAATAAAACCTAATTAGTGAAACCGATAAGTTTGTATAGATGTATGGATGTTTGTCGCTTTCACGCAAAAACTACTGAACCGATCACCATAATGAAATTCTGTATACACATTGTCTGGGACACCAGAAAGGACATAGGGTACCTTTCATCGTTCAACGCGGACGAAGTCGCGGGCATCAGCCAGTAAGATATAAATAAGCCATCATTACATCTTCTAACTAAATGGAACCAACAAACTTTAACCACTATGTATACTTTAACTGTCTTTGTTAACTGAACAATGATCCGGTAGTAATTAAGTAAATGTGACGTCGAAGGTCGCAACTAATCAAGCATGAAAACAGTGATTTTCGTCTAAAATCAATTAAACGAAGAGACTTCGCATAAAATTTATAATTCATTATTGTAAAAAAAATGACGGATGTTATTATTGTATTTCCTTTTATAATGGTAGGAGAGCCCAATAGGGGATTTTTGGATTTACACGAGCGCGTCAGATAATGCCAATGTATATTCCCCATGTGTCTCCTATAACGGATATGTATTAATCTGACGGTTTGGTTGGTGGGGTTGGCGGGGGTGGGGGTAAAATTTTAAATACAACTCGAACGCGTCAGATTTTTAGAGGGGATGTTAAGTGAACCTAAACTAAGCTCCCATTTAAAATTCAGACGATTTGGCTGTAACGCAAGCTCGTGGCAGCTTTTTGAAAATACAAAAAGATTTTTGACGATTGTCATTTTGTATAATACTCGAGCGCTTCAGATTTTCATACAGATAGTTCAGCCTGAGTTCCTGATCGTGCTGATTCTTAATCTGACGATTATATGGAGGATTTTTTAAAATACAGCGCCTACAAAATTTTGAACGCCTGTAGACGCTTCATATAACCTTTTTTTCTTCTTACTATCCAATATTCAAAGTCCAATAGGTCCCCACGACGCTCGAGTGACTTCACATTTAGCATCGTGGGCTCCCCTACCATAACCTTTTATGTATAGGTTCGAGGGCAAACTGATACTTACTTGATAAATAAGTGGTTATAGCAACGCCATGATGCTGTAAGTGATATAAATTTATGTGGTATTAAAATTAGACCAATTTACTTACAAGTACTACTATTTCCATCTTCGTTGTTGTAACAAGCAAACATGACGGCGTAGTGTCCGTATTCCACGTCTAAGAAGGAATAAGTTTCAATTTTCGCATCTGAAATATAAAGGAGAATGTTCATGAACAGTATGAAAAAAAACCTAGCCAAGGCGCAAAAGAAATGTAACTCAAATTATAGGTAAAAATGAGTTAATTAAATTATATTGAATAGAGACATCATCGAAATCGATTGCATAAATGTGTGAAATTGCTATTCAAATTTTTAAAGGGGTCATATTATTATTAATGTACACAGTAAAAGGAGCATTTAATATTACAGTTACCGTATAAAAGTTTATAATATGACAAAAATCCATCGATTTTGATGATGCCACTATGCAGTAGATATTAAATTACCTAATATTTACCTATATTTTCAGTTATATATAATAATGGCTGTATGAAATGTAAATATATAAAATTGCGCCGGGGCTGGGTCTTTTTTAAGCATTGGATTTGCCAATTTTATTAGGTCTAATAAAGACAATTTTATAGGTTTCTCGGGGTGCGCCTGAGTGGCCAACTTTGAAAAGTTCATTATACAAAATTGACCCTGTCAGGATCGAACCCCGGTACCCTAGAAAAGAGCGTTAAGGCAATCACCCCAACCACTCATCCAATAGGTTCGTTAAAATGCATGAAAATACTCGCTGCAGATGCAGCATACATTTTTAAATGTAGCGAAACATATTTCCGCTCCAAGACATAATTAATTGGAAAGAGGACATTTTATGTTAGAGGTACTGTCGTAATCTTACCTTGATAAGTAACGGCCAACAGATCTCCAGTTCCATTACTCTTTGGATCTTCAATGATAGCCAAAGAACCATTGTAATAACTAACTGTGTTGTTGCTGACCCAACTGATGCTGATTTCTGTGGCATTATTCTTGATATGACTGAACTTTATGATTGCACATTCTCCTTGTATTTGTATTTGTGATGCTGAAGCAGCTAGGTACCATTTTCCATCTAACTGAGACAGAAATTGTCTTGTTATACTAAATACTAGGCTGTTGCCCGCGACTTCCTCTGCCTTCAAAATGTTATTTAGCCTAAAGTCTTTGGTAAATGGACTATCCAACACAAAAATATTTTTTCAATTCGAACCGGTAGTTCCTGAGATTAATGCGTTCAACCGAACCAACAGGCGAAGTCGCAGATCAGAGCTAATCAATCCTATTATATACATACTAGCCGGTGCTCGCGACTTCGTCCGCGTAGAAAAGTATAAAACGCAATCTACCGTATTTTGGATAGATGACGCTATCTCCCAGGCTAAGCCGCTAGTATTTACATTTATTTTAGATTTCCCGTAAGAATAAAGCTTTTATTCCCGCGGTAAAAAGTAGCCTATGTTCATCACGGATAATGTCGGCTTCTAATGGTAAAAGAATTTTTCAAATCGGTCCAGTAGTTTCGGAGCCTATTCTATACAAACAAACAAACAATCAAATCTTTCCTCTTTATAATATTAGTATAGATATAGATACAAATTTCGTGTCACGATGTATGTTCGGAATAAACTCCGAAACTCTGAACCGATTGAAATCAAATTTCGTAACTATCTGTAATTTGGTTCAACTGATAACATGGGATAGTTTTCATTTATTTTATTTTTAAAATTGCACTCGTGCGAAGTCGGGAGCGGGCCCCTAGTATTAAACAAATTTAATGTATATTCTCACATATTCTCTGTTCGAGTTTTTTTTAATTTATTTATTAGGAAGCCAAGACAGTATACAACAATTCATACACTTATTCACGTGCTAACTCAGCATGCATTTAGTTTTCAGAAGAATGCACTATATGCAGTAGGTGTCTTACTCACTTCTTTCCAATCAAGCTCTCTTGGTTCAACTTCGGGACAAGTCACGTTTCGAACAACAGAATCTACGCCACAAAGTAACAATACTAAAAACAAACTGTGCAATAACATCTTGGAACTCTGTCGAAGTGCAACGAACGCAAACCAACTGGAACATTACGTAAAAAGTCACGTCTTTTATAGTGGAAGTGATGTTTTTGTAGAAATGTTTTTGTACAAGTCTTCATGTTAACATACTGTTTAAAAACTTATTCAGTTTCGTCACAACATCCTGTCTTCCATGATTTTTAGACTTTTCGCATTGCCATGTTTTTGCACAACATACATTGTCATATAAATACAACGAGGTAAGCCAGCATGCTTGGGGACACTGCCTAGGGGACCGAAGCTTCATATTCTTAAACACAATTTGTAAATATATTAACACTAGCTGGTGCTCGCTACTTCGTCCGCGTTAAAAAGTATAAAACGCTGTGGCAATACTCCACATTACAAAATACGCATATACAACCTCTTCATAGAACGCTGGCAGCGAAGATTCGAAAACGTCAACATGAAATATTCGAATGAACATTTAAAATTTAATTTCATGATTGATTTGAATTTGAAATAGAATGTCTTGTCAAAATGAAAATATATAAGGGCTGCCAAAATTTGTAAATAAACATTCTTCTATCGCTTTTCAACCGGGGTTTTGCTATGTAAACATTCTACTATCGCTTCTCAACCGGGGTTTTGCTATGTAAATATTCTCCTATCGCTTCTCAACCGGGGTTTTGCTATGTAAATATTCTACTATATTTTTCGGCCGAAGTTCTTCTATCTAAAATGTATATAGACTAATTCACTAACGTAATTCAGTGAACACAATTCAAACAATGGTGAAGTTTATTCGCTAGTGACCCCGCCGTGTGGGCCTAGCCGCTTTCCTGTGCCCATGTGGATCATGTGGTCCTTGCTGACCATACTACGTCACCACCTACTGGTGATCCCCGGGTACTTGCCTGGGAAAGAAAACATTGTCGCTGACGCACGCACCGTCACGAGAGGAAGAGATTGCAACTGCAATTGACTACGAGGAACTTGCACGATTTCAGGAATCAGATCCTGAACTGCAAGACCTTCTACTAAACGGTTCAGCACTGAAACTTCAGAAGAGGAAATATACTTACCTGTCTACGGTGACACTTCTATTTTTCCTCGACCGTACATCACTCCTCAACTACGAAGACAAGTTTTCGACATTATCCATGGTCTGCATCATTCCAGAGCATCTGCAACTTTAGAGATGTCACCGAGTACGCAAACCGACTTCGCTCCTACATGGCGAAGTTGACTCCACAACCTACTACATGGCACAACAATTCACCATTCTACATACCCCGAGACCTGCATACATCTACACACGTCTTCATTCGTCAAGACCATGTCAGAAGTTCTCTAGAACCGCCGTACGCTGGACCCTACAAGATAGTGAAGAGGCAGCCTAAATTCTTTACTGTCGATGTCCGCGGCAAGATGCAGAACATCTCCATCGACAGGCTGAAACCGGCATTTCTGATGAGAGAAGCAACGCACCTCAACGAAGACAGATGTGAGCTGACCTATGAGCCATCTTCAAGTCGTGTCGTCTTACCTAACGTCGAGCCTGAAGAGAAGAGGTCGCGCAGTGGTCGTCGAGTCAGATTTCCAGACTACTATCGACCATAGTCATGGTCTGGCCAGGGGGAATATGTGGCAATACTCCACATTACAAAATACGCATATACAACCTCTTCATAGAACGCTGGCAGCGAAGATTCGAAAACGTCAACATGAAATATTCGAATGAACATTTAAAATTTAATTCCATGATTGATTTGAATTTGAAATAGAATGTCTTGTCAAAATGAAAATATATAAGGGCTGCCAAAATTTGTAAATAAACATTCTGCTATTGCTTTTCAACCTGACTTTTTCTGTGCTAATGCAAATGTATTTTGAGTTTCATTGGCTACTGACTAAGTTGAGGCTTGTTAATCATTCTGGTGGAAGTCGGGGATAGTCTGCAGCTTGCATACCAATATATGTACATACGTGGGAACATTATCTAACCATCCCACAGCTGGGGAGCCCTCTATACAGGCGCCCCACAACGCCATCTAAAAATATCACCAAGCAATTGTCATGTTAGTCGCTTCACTTGTTTTAGGTTAGATGGCGCTATCTCCCGGGCCAAGCCGCTAGTTTTTACTTTTATTTTAGATTTCCCGTAGGAATGAAGCATTTTCCCGCGGTAAAAAGTAGCCTATGTTCATCAGGGATAATGTCGGCTTCTAATGGTAAAAGAATTTTTCAAATCGGTCCAGTAGTTTCGGAGCCTATACAAACAAACAATCAATGAAATCTTTCCTCTTTATGATATCATATTATTATTATTATAGTATAGAAATATAGACTAGCTGGTCCCTGATGTTACTTCGTCCGCGTTGAAAAAGAAAAAGTAGTCTATCCTGTGTCCTGTACGTCTAAATGTTTATATACCAAGTTTCATGAAAATTTGTTAATTCGTTTATACATACATACTTGATACATATAGAAAAGATCTAAAAATCGTTATACATACATACATACTGCATACGTACAATACCTACACGTAAAGATTTGATGATGATAATTGATTGATGATATTGTTATTAGTATGTTGATGATTGATTGATTGATTGATTGATGATGATAACTAAACTTCTTACTTTAATAACAGCCACATTGTCTAGAAATTCTTATATTATATTCAGAAACTCTTACATTAAAATATGATCTTTAGATATCTTTAGACGTGTAGTTTTATGTTCTGACTAGGTACTATGTATACTATATAACACTACATATTATAAAACAAAATCCTCCGCCGCGTCTGTCTGTTCGCGATGAACTCAAAAACTCTTCACAGACTACAAGTAAAGTGTTGATTAGTTACTTTTTGAAATAATTTTTATGTTTTATTGAATTATGCACTCTATTTAGTGAATCCTTCGATAGGCGTTTTTTTTATTTATTTTTTAAATGTTTGGGACATACAAACAAAGGTATGTACTTCGTTTGTACTTTTACCGTATAAACAAAGGTACTTATATCAGCTCCATTATAATCCCCGGTTACCGGTGACTTTAAATGACAGTCAGCCTACTTGACAGACTGATGGTGAAAGAGGCACTTAGTATTGTTGAGTTTATCTTTTATCGTTCTCTGTTATCGTGATACGATATCGAGGGAAAAAGCAATATTCCCAGTCCTATCGATATGTAGTTTATCTGCAAATGATATCACACATCTCGATTATCAATTTGACACTTGATAAAGTAAAATGCCTCTGTACACAAAATGATTGTTCTCTTCATCGTCTCCCCTTTTATAGAGAATAATGTACGAAAAATTGTTTCTAATATTTACAGTGTTCATATTAAAATTAAACGAGGCTCAAGTAATACAATTCGGAACTTGTGTTGATGTTAAGACTAAAGAGTTCTTCAGTCTAGAGAAGGTGCGTTCATTTATACATTTAATAATAAAATAGTATTTTTTATTTATTTATAATTTTAACAATTTTAAGGCTAATAAAATACAAGTGTATAATGATAACACTAAAAACTAGTGAGGTTTAATTTTGTGTTATCATCAATCAATCAATACTAATAATAAATCTGTAAGTGTAGGTATTGTATGTAAATGTATTGTATGTTACGAATTAACTGATTTTCATGAAACTTGGTAGATAAACATTTAGACGTACAGGACACAAGATAGGCTACTTTTTACTTTTCCAATGCGGACGAAGTCGCGGGCGCCAGCTAGTTGTAATTACAATTTAAACATAACATAAGCAATATTGCTTTAACTTAAATTTAATATTTTTAATCGTTATAGTAAACAAGTTGTGTCTGTACATTAAATATTTTTCCCGTGTGGTCCCGTTTTAATATGGTCCAGTTCTGACAATAGCATGAGAAAAGACCATGAGACGGTTTTTTTTTTTAAAAAGAGTTTTAAAAATAAATTTCTTTTCTCAGTTTCTGGGTAAATGGTACGAAATCGAGAGGTACCCAACATGGTACGAAGACCTTGGAAGATGCGCTTACAAGCACATACAAGTTTGCGGCAGACGAATTGAAATTGAACATGTGTTTGTGAAAGACGGCATTGAATTCGTGCTACATGTCAATAGCTCGTATATAGCTGGCGACGAGGCTATATTTGAAGTGAAGGAAAATAACATTGGTATATTTTGATTTGTTACTACGCTTTTCTTGTCTTCAACATCCATCCTTACTAATATTATAAATCTGAAAGTGGCTCTGTCTGTATATCTATCTGTCTGTTGCGTTATCACGCCTAACCCAACCGCTAGGTTATATAGGAGATGTCGTGCCTGACTTTTTTTTGACACAGTGTTTAAAAAATAAAATTTTACAAGTAGAGGAATTTGTCATAATATACGACTCTGGTGAAATGGACACGAAAATAAATGTCGGTTACTCAACCCATATCTCTACCGATCATATTGAAATTTTGTATATACATTTTCAGGGTTATTGTGTATGTAAAATAAATAAAAATCTTTTAAATCATTTTACTTCCCATGTATTTTTTTGTTCGTTTCAGACCCACTGGGCATCCCGTTGAAGGTCATAGCAACGGATTATGCGAACTATGCTGTCGTGTATGGATGTAAAAATCAAACACTTCTGGAAAGACGATACGGTATCTACATAATTTTATTGATTACACATTTTAAATCGTGCTACATTGTACATAAAATTATAATTTATTTGGCGCAGATAAAAGATAACTATGACTATGTAATATAATCTTTATTTTTACAATCAGGTGTTGACTTTCTGTGATTCCGCTGTGATATAAATGTATGTGTCATAAACATTACACATACCTACTTAATAGTATTGCGAAAAATATACTGCTCAGAGAAACTATTTAATTACAAAAATGTGACATATAAATTTATATATATATTACTATATATTATATATATATTATTAGTAATGGGTTTACTCTTGGTCAGCATCTATATTCATCGAGCGAGCTCACCCAGAAGATGCTTATTTCACTCCAACTTTAAAAAGATTTGGGTTATATGAGCTCGAAAACAGTCGCTGGCAGGTAGACCCGAGCCATGCTTCTGCACTTTCTGTTTATTCTAATAATTCCTCCCCCTTTTCAGTTACAGCATGGATCTTGTCAAGAGAACGGACCCTTGCTCCTGAGTTTCGTGAAGAATCACACGCTGTACTGAGATCAATAAAATACGCAGGCACAGCGTACTTGGAGACAGTGGAGCAATCAGAAGACCAATGTCAATTCCACTGGTCAGCTCATGTTCAAGCACTAGACCAAACCGAGGAAGGAGAGAAATAAAATAAAATACAGCTTTTAAATCTAATTAATTAATAACATTTTTACTAACTTTACCACAAGTAGTATAAGTCAGAATACCTACCACCTTTGTTAAATGACAGCTTATAAATTAAAAACTAAATTAGGTATGACGTCACGTTTGATATAGTGGCGAGTAACCCTAGTTGTTAACCAAACGGTCGCGGTTCGAATCCCGATAGAGACAAATGTTTATGTGTTAACATTTACCTGACTCATGGATGTTTGTATTTATAATTTAAATAAGTAATCTATGTAGTATATCAACTGTCTGGTATCATCAATCAATAAATACTAATAATAAATCTGTAAGTGCAGGTATTGTATGTTCCGCCATAAGTCTTAAACGAATTAATTGATTTTCATGAAACTTAAAACATTTAGACGTACAGGACACATGATAAGCTTTTTTTTTTCGACAACGCGGACGAAGTCACGGGCGCAAGCTAGACCATAATAAAAGCATTAGTTGCTTAGTGTGAAACTAGATAGTGCTGTGTGGAATGACTGTGTGTTTATTATTATTATTTATTATATCAAATCCAGAATAACATTTTATATAGGAACAGGGTATCTGAAGGTCTGGGGTTCAGTTTGACTATCTTCATAATATTTAGGATGACAACTGGAGAAGTCTTGCTTCACGAACTGGCTGGAATCGATTCCCAGCTGTTGCATTGGTTTTAAGGCCAGTTCTTTTGAAACCTCATTCAACATGGGATCTCTTGACAGTATCCATACGTAAACTGCAAATAAACAACACATTAAATAATAGTGAAATAATTTTTCGAATAGTGGTTACGGAGATTACCTTCCACATAAATAAACAAACATTGAAAATCAGCTCTCTCTCTTTTATTATATTAGTAGGTATAGATATTAATTGGTGACACGTCTCCAGGTTTGCATGGATGAAATTTTCTGCTGCAGAGCATATACAGTATACACATATGTACCTTTCTCGTTTATCGATCTTTCCATTATTGGAAACTGCAGTATCAAAATTCCTTAAGAGTAACAATCTATTATGAGTATCACATCATCATCAATCAATATCAACATCAATAAATCAATCAATACTAATAATGTAGTATTGTATGTATGTATGTTCCTTCATAACTTTTAAACGAATTAATTGATTTTCATGAAACTTGGTAGACGTTCAGGACACAGCATAGGCTACTTTTTTCTTTTAAACACAAAGGACGTCGCAGGCACCAGCTAGTCTAATAACAAATTAGAATACTCACTAAAATGTTTATCCACCAGAGGACTGTATTCACAAGTATAGACTGTCGCGTAGTATTTGTAGTTTGTGGCTAGTATACGGAATGGGTAGCGTCTCTTTTTCACTGAAATCGTTAATGAATATGAATATTAATGAATATAACTTTTTTATATTAAAGTCGACTTTATATTAATGTCGACAGTCCACTTGATCGTACGTGGCTACCGTCGCGAAAACAGCTGTCGATTACAGGGGATTAAGGACATAGGGGACATATAATTTTATTATATCAATAAATTTTAAAACAAAAGTTCACATAGTAAATTAGTTAGTTAGAAGCAGGTAACATAAATTGAACTGCGTCACACATCACCTTAAAATATCTGAGAAAATTCTACAAGAAACTTACGTCTTCTAGGAGCATCATCGAATTCAAATATCACGTCTAAATTGGAACCCTCTTCAATGTTTGTAGGTATAACTAATCTTCCAAGACTGTATCTATGAAATAGACCTCTGTCGATTCTGGACTGGTTCAAATAAATACCAGATGGTTTTGTGATCAACTCAATTGTGGAGCACCTGTTCTTGTCTTGGCCATCGCTGGAGTAGTGATAAACTTGGTACCATTTATCAAAAAACTTGAAACAAGTGAAATATACAAAATTAAATATACAGATATACGAAGAGAGGTTATCCTACACCCATTTCTTTACCAGAGCAAAAGTATATTTAAATATATACACGTAGCTATCTATGACAAGAAAAATAGCGATTGTGTTGCCTATTAAAATATTCTCATGGATATATTTTATTTGAAAAAGATTAATCTAAGATTTGCTTAGATAAGAGAGCTTTACAAAGGGCGGGCCTTATGGTCAATATTAATATAGCGAAAATCAAATTTAAGTAACATTACGTCTACTTGGGAAAAGCTCGAAAAGGCAGCGTACGGGAAACTCCACATTTTCTTATACGGTAATTTATGCGAAGTTCACCAGGAAGTGATCAAGAGATCCAGAGCTCATAAGCTTATTCCTTATTATTATTATTTTTTAATAAGATCTCACTAATTGCAATACCATTAAGTGGATTGTCAGATTAGTTGTCTATCTTTATACTATATCCAATAGTAATAAAATAATCTCAAAATCAAAATACGAATTTATCTCCAGACATAAAAACTTTTTCAAATGGGATTCATCAATAAGCAAGTTTCGTCTCTAGTCCTTTAGTCTTTATAAATAAGTCCGTTTTAAAAAGAAAAATACAAACTTACATCACTTAACCGGAAATCTTCCTTCAATTTTATATTATCTGGACATTTTCCGGGCAATGTGAAGTAACCATGCACGCAATATAAACTCGTAAATATAATTATTAACTTCAACATTGTGCTAAACGACACGACTGTATTTGTTGTGAAATAAAATGAAAATAAATAACAAAATAAGTTAATAAATGTATATTAGTTATCTCATAGCAAATGTTAATAAGTCACCTTTTATCATTTGAACTCTTTATCGAGAATAATGGATTAAGTTTCTTAGAAAACTGATTCTAACGTGGAATCCATTAAATTCATAGAAATATTATTTAAAAGTAGTGTTTTCCTTTTAAGGGCAAGCTTATAAGTATTGGCTATTCACTGTAAAGCCATTAAAGCTTACCAAACAGAATTATTTCTGGTGCTGCTGTTCTATCTAAGTAATGTTATAAATGCGAAAGTTATGTTCCTCCATAACTCTTAAACGAATTAACTGATTTTCATGAAACTTGGTAGATAAACATTTAGACGTACAGGACACAGGATAGGCCACTTTTTCTATTTCAACGCGGACGAAGTCGCGGGCACCGGCTAGTAATACAAAATACCGTATTCCGTTTGGAGTTCAGTCGTCACAGTCGTAGTAGATTGTAAAATTCACAACTTTTTCCAATTAAGTTAAGGAAACAACAAAATAAGATTATTCCAAGAAATGTTATTATAGGTACCTATAAGTCTTTAAAAAAAAACATGTCATAAATTGATATTAATTTTATTTATCAGAGCAACTTATAAATTTGACCCGCCAATGCGATAAGGAAGTGTTCATACTTGAATGCAAACTTAACTTAAATTATAAATTAATTTGAATATATTTCAATATAAATATCTTATTTCGGTCATAAAAAAATGCATGAAAAAGAGGAAAAAAATAATTTAACTTTAATTTTAAAAAAAATAAGCCTAGGTACAAAAATGTGTCCTTTAAGTAAAAAAAAACTATCAGGAGTTATATTTATAATTTTAATTATTGTATTTTATTATAATTTTAATATAGTATTTTATTTATATTTTACTATAATTCATATTTTATTTATATTTACTATAGCTCAATAGATATTGCAATGAGCTATAGATTAACGCTCCATAACTATCTTTAAATCTTTAAATCGAATTTCAGGTGCATTATTAATGTTCGAATAGCAATTTTGAATTTATCATTTAATTAAAAATTCCATAGATATATTTACGATTTATCGTAAAACAAAATCTTTAGTAATTAGTAATTTAACAACTTCAATAAATTTGATCTCTTTTCCTTCAATAAGTTTTTAATTAAATGATAAGTTTATTAGTGGTCATAATCTAGTGTATAAGATTACCTATCAACTTGAATTTATTGATTGTTGATATACTACATGTATATTTTCGCTATATAAATCGGAATATATGTTAGTCCGTTTGCTGAAAGAACGACTGACAACTTACGAATTAAATATTTTACAAATACAATATACTTAAATACTTTATTTCATTTTACCACAGTTAAAAGTGTTTACGAATAGTTAAAATAGTTGAGAAGTAACCGCATATAAACTTTTGAAGTTCAGTTTGTTTTCAGGATGGCATAACTCCTCATATTATTATTTTTTCTTACAGTTTATCTCTTAGTTATCATCAATCAATCAATATCATCATCAATCAATCAATCAATACTAATAATAAATCTGTAAGTGTAGGTATTGTATGTATTGTATGTATGTTCCTCCATAACTCTTAAACGAATTAATTGATTTTTATGAAACTTGGTGGATAAACATTTAGACGTACAGGACATAGAATAGGCTACTTTTCAACGCGGACGAAGTCGCGGGCGCCGGCTAGTAAAATAATAAAAATAGGTCACTATAAATTTTTATTTTAAAAATAAGATAATATATTACGTGTTATAAAGAAATCCGATGTTGAAAATTTAAATCGCAATTTCAATATAAACTGACTTTACAACGGGGGTCAATAAATAAAATAATTAGTGCGTGGGAGACGTCTCAACGATCATTCGATAAACTACATTCGTTAAGTACACGCGTTTAGTGACCAAGCATGCTTCTGTTTATGTTATTATTCGGTATTGCTTTTGGTGCGGAATTCACGCTTCCCGGAGAATGTCCTAATGTCAAATTGCATGAGAATTTGGACTACACAAAGGTAAAAAAATCAGATACATTTTATACGATCCCTATATTTTTCTTTGTTGTTTATTGTATGAAGATTTGAGAACACCTTGATAATGGTACTTTTCTATTGGTCACAGCCGACTTTTGTCTTCCAGGAAAAGTCTTTATTATCTTTTGCGTTCTCTAAATACCTATGTAATGTAAGATTTGTCTATGAAATGTAAGAGCATGTAAGCCTGTCCCAAGGCTTAGTCTTCTTGAACACGATGCACGGTCTTCTGTCTTTTGCACCCGCTTCCTGCGTAATTTTTTTCCTTTTCAATGTGTGGCCTCCATTCAAGGATTCTTCTACCTCATCGTTGCCACTTCAACTTGCTTATTCTCTTGGCTATGTAGACAAGGATAATTAACTTAATAGTTAATGGAAACTTAACTATAGAAAAAGAGGACTGAGCTTTAGTTTTTTTCATCTTTATTTATATGCTTAAAATTAGAAATTAACTATACAATTAAATAGTTTTCAGGTGTTTGGTACGATGTAGCCAACTACGCAAGCGATGGGCGTCCAATCTACGACTGTGCTAGTCTCGATTTCCAAGAAGACAACCTCGGTTACACATTAAGGGAGACTTATGTAGATTGGGATCAGGGATCAGGGAATAGAACTCAGAAGTCATATTTCGCAAGAGTCGATCCAACATTTGACGCTGGAAACAAAGCTCAGTTTATTGTTAGTCATGAAGATGGGGGTAAGTGTGCTTTTATAAATCGTTTAGATTCCTATTAAGGGTTGAATTAAGATCAGCGTTTTATAGTTTTTACAAATAGCATTTCATTCTTTCTATTTTAGATATCATATCTGCAGTTACACAAACTTATAAATGTAAATAATGTGTTCAGTACCATATTTTCGAGGAACTGATTTGTAGCCGCACACCGTAAGGTGTATAAAATTTTAATACGAATAAATACATGTACTATAATAAAAATTATATAAGTAATTATGAACTCAATATTTTGATATCACCTTTTATTTGATTACAGACAAAGTCCTCCAGTTCCCATTCTTCATTCTCTCAACGGATTACGATGCCTACGCCATCGCGTACACCTGTAAGACTTTGAAGAAAAAACAAAGAACACATTATGGTAAACACATTTTGTGATAATACGTAAATAAACAGTTAATATTTTCACAATATATTGACAAGCCCGTTGAATGAGTGGTAAAGCTCTGTCTCAGGGAACCCGGGCTCAACTTCAACTTTGGAAATGAACCTTTCAAATGAACTTTAATTGTTTAATATGTACTAAGATTCCAACCATTTCATGTTTTTACCCTCATTATATATATTATATAGTTTTCATATTTGGGAAGAGCATTCTTTCCATCAATCACATAGAGTTTAAACCTCTTTCTTCACTTTCAGTATTCACATGGGTCCTATCTCGCCAGAAAGAAAATTTGGAAGGGGAATTACTGAAAAAGGTAGAAGATGCTGTCGCAAAATACTCAGAACTTTCGAGTCATCGGCAGTCTTTTGAATTCAAAGATTTCTCCGATTCGAGCTGCGGATACGTCAGTAAATTCGAAACGGATTTCTTCACTACCAACTTTTGGTGAAGTCTTTATTTGTAAAATAATGCTTAATACAAAGTGTCTGTGATTAATAAATTATTATTGAGAGATAATTGCAATGCTTCTTACTTACTTTCTTTCTTTATTTAGTTTTTTTTTGCACAATATTTGGCGAGTAACTTTTTCTTTGTTAAGTGACTGGAATGAAACAAACACTAAAGGTTATGGAAAGCTTTTCTTTATTAGAGAAGGGTTTCTCTTGGCCAGCATCCAGCCGTATATCGAAGATGAGGCCTATGATGAAGTGAGCTCACCCAAAAGGTGCCTATTCACTTTAACTTTGAAAACATTTAGGTTATATGAGCTCGGCAACACAAACGCCGGCAGCAAGTTCCAAACCTTGGTACTGCGCATTATAAAGGAGGTTTTAAGGATGTGACATGTCCAGCTCGGATCGGCAGCATTCAGGAAGTTCTGAAACTCTTCTCGCCCAATATTCTCGAGAAGGTTCTCGAGTGGAGGTCACCGACCGGCAAGCGCAGCGTAAGATGTTCACCCACAAGGTGGACAGACAACCTTATAAGGGCCTCGGGTCAACAGTGGATCCAGGCATCTTCTGA
The DNA here is from genome assembly GCA_918317495.1 of Synanthedon vespiformis. Lineage (NCBI taxonomy): Eukaryota > Metazoa > Arthropoda > Insecta > Lepidoptera > Sesiidae > Synanthedon > Synanthedon vespiformis. Next base: position 2,076,324 of record OU906962.1, read on the forward strand.
CCGGTCCTTTTTGGAAAATAAAGGGGGAGCCCTCTGTACAGCAGTGAATGACCTTCGGCTGAAAAATATAACACCCGATAAAATATCTGATATATTTATCGCTACGGCGACAGATGGCGATATTTTTGGGAATCTAATTTTTTCCAGCAAAAATAAAAGTGTCATGTATTATTTTTATATTATTCAATTTATTTACAATCACAGTGTCAGAAATGTGGTCCAAATACACCTATTTTGATACTATGATGTACTGTTTTTAGCAAAAAACATCCGTAAAATATTTTACCTACCATACCTATTGAGGCAACGATGCATAGTAGCTATTAGTGCAGTGTTTAAAAATTTTTTTTTTTTTTTTTTTTTTTTTTTTTTTTATTAATCCACGATCGGTCGCCAGACCATAATTGGATGTGTTTTGAGAATTATGGCTTTGCGGGGAAAAGGCCAGTGCCTTGATACCCTTATAGGACAGTCCCTCGCTTTAATCTCCTGACATTGACTGTAGGGTTCATAAGCTCTGCGGCGAGGGGGTTTTTGTGGGAAGTTAACCGATCCGCATACAATTTTTTGAACCGGTTTATCTCCGAGTTGATTGTGGGCACGTTAAGATAATTGTGGATTTCGTCATTCCTAGTGTACCAAGGTGCATTCAGGATGATCCTAAGAGCACAATTTTGAGCGCGCTGAAGGCAAAGTATGTTGGTTTTGCTTGCAACTGCCCAAAGCTGGATGCCGTATGTCCAGATAGGCTTGATGACAGTATTATAAATAAGTAATTTGTTGTCTACTGACAGCACGGAGTCTCTCCCCAGCAGCCAGTGCAAGCTTTTGAACCTTTGATTGACAGCATCTCTCTTTGCCTTGATATGATATTTCCAAGTGAGACGTCTATCAAGCAGGAATCCAAGATATTTAACGTAGTTTGTGTGCGGTAGAGTGTCTGTTCCAATCCTGACTGGGGGACAGTCCTCCTTCCTTAAGGTGAAGGTAATGTGATTCGATTTCTGTGCGCTTACTCGTATGCGCCACTTACGTAGCCAATCGTCCATTTTGTCCAAGACATTCTGCAGCCTCTCACTAGCCGCAGCGGAGCTCGGATCACAAGCTATGTAAGCAATATCGTCGGCATAGGTGGCAACAGTGACATTTTCCGAAACTGGTAGGTCGAATGTAAAGATGTTATACAACACAGGGCCAAGCACAGAACCCTGAGGTACTCCAGCATTTATTTTGAATAGACTAGACCTGGCGTCTCCTTGTTTGACTCGAAAATATCTATCCGATAGATAAGACTCAATTATCTGGTATATTATATGTGGCAGAGTCGACTTTATCTTGCACAGGAGGCCCTTATGCCACACCCGGTCGAATGCCTGCTGAACGTCCAAGAAAGCCGCGGAGCAGTACATTTTGCGTTCAAGTCCCTGCCTGGCTGCATGATACACCCGGTGAACCTGTTCAATGGTTGAGTGTGATTTCCGAAAGCCGAATTGATGATCAGGTATAATAGCAAAGTGGTCCATGAGAATTTTGAGCCGAATCAGGAATATTCTTTCCCAAAGTTTGGATAGTACCGGCAAAAGGCTTATTGGGCGGTACGAAGAAGCCTCGTGATGGGGTTTACTAGCTTTGTGAATCATGATCACTTCAGATATCTTCCACGGCGATGGAAAATGACTCAATCTGAAAATGGCGTTGAACAGACAGGCCAGGAGAGTGATACATTTCCTAGGCAGTTCTTTAAGGATCCTTGGGGTGATGAGATCATAACCTGGGGCCTTCTCTGAATCCAGCGTTCCAATTTCCTTCCATATTTCCTTTGGGGACGTTGGGCTCAATGGTAAGCACATTTGCAGATCTTGACTCAAAATGACGTCCATCTCTGATTCATCCAACAGGCTGTCATTGGGCTGAAATACAGAAGCCAAATGGACTGCAAAAGCCTCTGCCTTCTCATAGTCTGTTCGCGCCCAGGCCCGATTATGAGATCTTATTGGAGGTGAGGACTCTTGTGGATGGTTCAAATTCCGCGTGGCTTTCCAGAGAGAACGCTCGCCTCTGCCAGATGGAGACAGAAGTTCAATGTTTCTCCTGGCGTCGTCATTGGCAATATCTCTTAGGAGAGACCTAAGTTCCTTTATGGCACGGTTAAGTTTCGCCTTGTCGGATTGGTGTCGGGACTGGTGCCATACTCTTCTTAGTCGACGTTTTTCGAGAATTTTCTCCTTTAGGAAAAGAGGTAGGGCGCGAGTTGACGATTTTGGACTTGGAGGAGGTGTATTTTTCCAAGCTGCTACTTGTATCAGGTTAGTCAAATAAAGACACGCCTCATCAACGTCCCGACCCGTCGCCAGGGCTATCCTTAGGTTAATACGTTCATCTAAGCAGGCGCGAAAGCCCTCCCAGTCAGTCCTGGAGCTATGCAAAGTTTCTGATTGCTCACGAAGGATGACGGTAGTGCTCACGGTTAGGATCACGGGAGTATGGTCAGAACATCCATCCAACGATGACTCAATGGCTGTATAGAGATGATTAATGCCGCAGGTAACAAAAAAGTCCAAGAGGTCTGGCAGTCTACCAGGATCAGAGGGCCAGTATGTAGGATCGCCGGATGAGAGAGGGTGCAGATGATTTTTGTCCATACAATGCTTTAGCTCTCTTCCTCTTGCTACGGTACAGCGAGATCCCCAAAAGGTGTTCTTGGCATTCCAATCCCCTCCAACGATGAAGCGGCAACCAAGAGTCTTGAAATAATCCGCAAACATGCTCTCAGTAATTTTATGCCTGGGTGGGCAGTAGACCGCAGACAATGTAATGTAGCCCGCGCGATCCTCCACTCTTACTGTAGTGGCCTGAATGTGAGCAGTGGAGTAGGATTCTAAGAGAGTGTGTCTTATAGATGACCCGATGACAAGTGCGGTTCCGGCATGGGCTTTCCCATCGGGGTGGGCAGTGAAATATACGTGAAATCCTTTAATTACGTACGAGCTTCTTGTGGTACAATGAGACTCTGAGATAAGAGCAATGTCTATTTTGTGACTTGACATTATGGTTGCTAACACGTTAATGTTACCAGATAAACCATTAATGTTCCAGGTCGCAACACGTAAAGATGTCATTTAGACGATAATTTACAAATGACTGTTGTCAGAAGATTCATTAGACTACTAATTTGGTGTAATAGAGTGTCCATCTTCTCATTTTGTTGAATAAGTAGGTTTTCTAGCTTAGTGCTTTGTTGGCTGTTAAAAATATTGGCTGTTAAAATGTTTAAAAATAACGATAATTAGTGTTTCTGTATATAATACATACCTAATGATAAATTATAATCATAATTAGGTACTATTTTATTTTACTATTTCATTAATAAAGTAGTAGGTAATGTCATCAATTATATAATATCATAGGATGTTTTAAATTTCTTGGCAAATAATGTATTTGCCTGTATAAAAAACGGTAGTGGACCAAGAATGATTCCTTGTGGAACACCCTATAATTTGCTCTATTTTTGTTTCGGTACATATTTGCCTAATCTGGATGCATTGTTTCTTATTAAATGGATACAATCTAGCCGTTCTAGTGCGGCATACCTAATAACTTACAGTTTAAAGATGTAACCTTCCATGGTGTCAATATTAATTTCCATTTTAAGCGTTCGCATCCTATCTAAAAATAAGTGCGGGAAGTACGCGTTATAGAAAATCCCATGTTGGCAATTGAAATCGCAATTTCAATGTAAACTGACTTTATAACGGGGGTCAGTAAATGAAATAATTAGTGCGTGGGAGACGTCTCAACGATCATTCGATAAACTACATTCGTTCAGTACACGCGTTTAGTGACCAAGCATGCTTCTGTTTATGTTACTATTTGGGATTGCTTTTGGTGCGGAATTCACGCTTCCCGGAAGCTGTCCTAATGTTCAATATCATGAGAATTTTGACTACACAAAGGTACTTTCTGATATCTATTACATACATAAGATTTATATGTTCTTGTTTGACATTAATTTTCTAAGATGGATATTAACGGAATGGTGGATATTGAGAAGTAATTTTATTCTATCAACAAAACGGAAGCAGGAGAAGTCGCAAAAGCTAGTATAAGAGAAGGATAAGTTTTGACATCTAATAAAATACAACAAGTACATGTACTAAGATTTCTCGCTGGTCTTCATTAAGGGGATGGTTACTGCTGCTTGTTGAGCTGCCTAATAATTTAAGGCTACAAAAAGAAGTGTAACCTACGCCCCTTTGCCAGTAGCCGACATTTGATAAATGAAAATATTAATTATAATGTTAAATCGTGGTGCATTCAACCCAATACTTTGTGAAAAAAGGACTTTGACACATTCATTGAACTTTATTTGTCATTGATAAGAAAGATATTAGCAAAAGTTTGATTTTTTCTCTTCTTCACTAACTTCAAAGCAATAGTTTTCAGGAATTTGGTTCGACGTAGCCAACTATGCAAGCGATGGGCGTCCAATCTACGATTGCGCTAGTCTCGATTTTCAAGAAGACAACCTCGGTTACACGTTGAGGGAGACTTATGTAGATTTGGATCAGGGATCAGGGAATAGAACTCAGAAGTCATATTTTGCACGAGTCGATCCAACATTTGACGCTGGAAACAAAGCTCAGTTTATTGTTAGTCACGAAGATGGCGGTGAGTGTCTTTTTATTTCATACTATTAGGATCCATTCCTTCATTCATGTATAATATAGAAAGTACGTCATGAATTTGTTTTTTTTTTATTTAAATTTACGAAAATAGTTATTTTCGTGCGGAAGTCTTCAGCAGGTACGACTTTCAACCCTCGACGTCCGACGCAAGAACGTGATGTTAGTAAAGTTTTACATGTGTGTCTGTGTATCTGTCATTTATGCTACGCGGCCGCCCCGTGATCACGTCATGCGATCACGTGATGTTGCTCTAAGGTCTGTGAAATCTTAAAGTGCTCGCTCACCACGAGCATTCGCGTGTAATGTAACGTTACAGTACATCAGTGAAGAAGGAGAACCGAGCATTACAATGCGCACTTTGTAATGATACAATGTGTAATATCTTTATACAACTTGTAACATCAATGCGCTTCACTTGTAATGTAACGTACGAATGTTACACGTGAATGCTCGTCAGTTAGGGAGATAGTATTGTAATGTAATGCTCAAAGTCGAATCTTAAATGTTACATTACACGTGAATGCTCGTCAGTCAGGGAGGTATTATTGTAATGTAATGCTCAAAGTCGAATCTATAATGTTACATGACACATGAATGCTTGTCAATCACAGAGTTAGTATTGTAATTTAATGCTCAAAGTCGAATCTTAAATGTTACATTACACGTGAATGCTCCCGGTGAGAGAGCACCTTTAGCTCCTAAACGGATGCACCGATTATTTCAGTGGTATCTCCATGACATGGTAACCTTGACCTGATGCTGCAGCATCGAGTAATCTGTGTTATACTCAACTCCTTAGCAACTTACAGCAGATATAGCGTGTTTAGGCTCAATAGAAAGTCGGGGGTTAGTGAGTCAATTTTAATTATAGCTTGTATTTAAATTTTCCATTATTTCAGATAAAGTACTCCAGTTTCCATTCTACATTCTCTCGACAGATTACGACACTTACGCTATTGCGTATACCTGTAAAACTATGAAGAATAAAGAGATAATGCATTACGGTAAACTTAATTTATATCTAAACTTTTATATACGGTACTTATCTTAATGTTTTTATCTTTAACTTTACATATTCAATAGTATAAGAGAGAGAGAGGGCAATTTTTGTAAGTCTGTCTGTCTGTTCGCGATAAACTCAAAAACTACTGCGCCGATTTTCATGCTGTTTTCAACAATGGATAGTGGTTTTAGTATATAATTTACAAAGTTACGCGGCAGAAGTCGCGGGCAGCAGCTAGTTTGTTTATATGTTAATCTACGGAACCACTGCATTTATTTTTTTTATAAAATAGCTAATTATGTTACTCGATGATAATGTAGCTTGAAGGAGCTATAGATGATTTTTTTTTTAAATCAGCTAAGTATGTAGTTTTTGAGATTATCTATTATAATGCTCGCAGAGATATATTATTTCGATAATATATAATGCTGAAGAGCTAGCTAGAAATCTCAGGAAAATTGAAAAATTCTTTTCAACCGACGAAAACGAAAAAACAAAACGAAGGTTCTCAATTCGACGCGTATATATTTTTTTAATGTACATATGATCACGCATAACTTTTTACAGAGTAGTCCGATTTTGATAATTCTTTTTTTAATGAATAGGGTATAAGTTGAAGTTGGTCCCATATAAATTTGGAAAAAAAATTCCTACCTAAAGGTGGGAAAAATAGGAGTGATTTAATGTTTACTGACAAATTTTAATGCTGAGCTGAATTGAGTAAATAGTAGATTAATAGCCACGAAAAATTATGAAAATTATAAAACTTTTTAACAAAAAATTAAACGGCCGAAAAAACTGAAAAGTTCTTAAACTAATGTAAGTATACCTAAGTAATTTTGAGTCGGCGCCAAACAAGCAAATTAATTAATTAAGTACTTAAAGAGTGATTGATGGGCGGCGGCGATTATTTTAACTTAATTATTATTATAAGGTTAAATAAAAATATTTCTTGCTTTTCATTTTTTTAATTTTTTTTATGTTTAATAGTCCATTTATCGAGAAAGGCTATAGGCTATAGAGAACGCGGACAAAGTCGCTGGCGCCAGCTAGTCTATACAACATACATACAAAAAATGTCCACACTAATACAATATTAGTGTGGATTGAAAATTGAATGATTAAACTTACATAATAATAATATCACATAGATCAAACAGATAAGAATAGTAATAGGTACGGTGAAATAATAAATAGGTATACATACATTTGTTTATTTTTTACAAACTTTACATCCTATTACCGTTATTAATACTCTGATAATATTTTAGTTATCTTTCTTTTTTCCAGTTAATATTACGTTAAAAAAAGATAGCGACTCTATAGAATAACTTTATCGAAACAAATAGATAAGTGTCTGAACGAATTCAACTAATCCATTGATAGATTGAACTGATATTTCACTAATTAAGTTTTTAATACCACTTTGATTTTTATACCTATTATTTTCTTCGAATAACATAAAAAAATATATACGTAACTATTTTTTTTTTTTTTTTTTTTAATAATTAATATGACACACATTCAACACAGCACCATCTAGTTCCACACTATGCTTGTATTATGGATACTAGACAGTTGATATAGGTACTACATAGATTACTTTTTTATTTGTAAATACATACATATTATAAATACAAAACATCCATGACTCAGGTACAAAGGTAAATTTTAACACATAAAACATTTGACCCTAGCGGGATTCGAATCCGCGGCTGTTTGGTTAACAGCCACTAGACCAAACGTGTCGTCAAAATTGTAAATCTATACTAATATTATAAAGAGGAAAGATTTGATTGCTTGTTTGTTTGTATAGAATAAGCTCCGAAACTACGGGACCGATTTGAAAAATTCTTTTACCATTAGAAGCCGACATTATCCGTGATGAACATAGGATACTTTTTACCGCGGGAAAATGCTTCATTCCTACGGGACAACGGATAATAGGACAACGGGTAATAAGAATTATCCTTCCGTACTTATATTTTTCACATAACTTCTAAACTTTTTCACATAATTAAAAAAAAAAAAAAAAACGCATAAACCGATTGGGTTGAAATTTTATATGGGTATTTCGATGGTTTCCTGGATGATTAAAAATACAATTGGACCCGGTAGGTGGCGCTGCTATCGGTATATCAACTACTAAACGGCTTGACCGATTGGGTTGAAATTTTGTATGTATATTTCCATGGTTTCACAGACACGAATGTATTATATTTTATAAAGTTACGCGGACGAAGCCGCGTGCAACAGCTAGTTGTAATATAAAGTAAGTAAGTGTTTTGTTTCTTATATAGACGTCGCCTACTACGGTCATAGTAAGACTAAGGATAATCATACTTGCCATGATTGGATGATATATTTATGGTTAAAACTAATTGAAATAATTTTTGAAATTTTAAATTGTTTGTAATTTAAATTTTCATAATTATTCTACGCAGTGTATAATGCTTATTATAGTTTGCAGTCAAAAACTACAGTTCTATTACATACAGTCACTGTGAAATAACAGCATATAGGGCAAAATACCCAATTGTTGGCACTTTATGAAATACGACCATTTATTGGCACCTTTCGACCTATTGTTCAACTCAAATAAAATTTGAAAGTTTGACAATGTTTAAATCATTTGACTGTTTAGTGTTAGCAATTCTCATAAACCTAAGATTTATTTTAATTTCTTGTGGGAACACAGTTTATGGATTAGTTTTCTTATTTTTCAGTGAAAAGTTTAGGGTGCCAATAAATTGGAGGGGGGCCAACATTAGGTCATTTTACCCTATATAGCATTTGTCATACCTGAGATATGAAATCACGAAACTGATATCAATACTAATAATAAAGTTTAGGGGTCGGTCATGGAGTAATTTACTTTGTTTTCAGAGATATCGTGTTTATAGGCTCTATACATTATACTGAAATTAAATTGATGATTTTTAGAATTTTTTTCTATATTGTATTTATGTACATATGTTCCTCCATAACTCCTAAACCAATTAACTGATTTTCATTAAACTTAGTAGATAAACAAATAGAAGTACAGGACACAGAATAGGCTACTTTTTATCTTTTTCAACGCGGACGAAGTCGCGGGGGCTAGTAGTATACTAAAGTGTCTGAACTTGTGCACACGAGTGTCACAGAACTACGAGTATTAATTGCTCTAGAAGTATATATATTTATTTATGTCTGGACAATACCATTCTTTCCAACGATATAGAAGAAAGCTAATATGTATTTCCCTCTCTTTCAGTATTCACATGGGTCCTGTCTCGCAAGAAAGAAAAGTTGGAAGGGGAATCACTAAAAAAAGTTGAAAATGTTCTCGCGAAATACTCAGAACTTTCGAGTCATCGGCCGTCTTTCGTTTTCAAAGATTTCTCCGAGTCGAGCTGCGGATATGCCGATAAATTGGAAACGGATTTCTTTACAACCAACTTTTGGTGAAGACTTTACCTATTTGTAAAATTAATGCCTATGGGAAAGTGTCTGTGATGAATAAAATATCTAGAAGATATAATTGAAATTCGTCTATTTTTTTGTATCTGTGTATCAATTTGAAAATAATGAAATAGTTGAAGATTCTTACTAATCCTTATTCCATACTTCTATACTTCTATCTTCTATACTTACTATAAAGAGGAAAGATTTGATTGTTTGTTTGTTTGTTTGTATAGAATAGGCTCCGAAACTACTGGACCGATTTGAAAAATTCTTTTACCATTAGAAGCCGACATTATCCGTGATGAACATAGGCTACTTTTTACCGCGGCAAAATGCTTCATTCCTACGGGAAATCTAAAATAAAAATAAATACAGCTTGGCTCGGGAGATAGCGCATCTATCCAAAATACGGTAGATGGCGTTTTATACTTTTCTACGCGGGCGAAGTCGCGTGCAACAGCTAGTATATTATAAATGTGAAAGGAACTCTGTCTTTATGTGTCTCTGTTTGTTACCTTTTTACGCCTTAACTACTCAACCGATAATCGTGAAATTTTGCATACACGTCAGGGAAGGAAAGAACATGGGGTATCTTACATCCAGAAAAAAAGTACTGTTCCCGAGAGTTCACTTAAAATTAAAATTAAACCACTTAACGCCTGGCAAAAGTGTAATAGCAATGCAGATGCCAGTCGTTATATTGTTAATAGGTATTTTTCAACGCGGACGAAGTCGCGGAGACCAGCTATAGTTCTTGTATAAATTAAAAAAAATGTGTTTAGGTATATTTAAGAAAATTATATAGGTATATTCACAAATCCCATACTTCGTGTATACACAAAAATTAATAACGTCGAAACAATTTAGATTCGTTGACGATCATACGCTCAAAACCTTTACTCGTGAATTGTTAACATATTAGTAACTATAGTTAAACAAAACATAACTAAATCCTTAATAATAAACATTATTGGAACATATGTTTGTATGGACTTGGCATATATGTTGTCATGACTCAATTTTCACCATCACCATCATGATTTTGTGATGGTGTGAATTCATGATCATCAGGCTTACTGAGGCTGCATACAAGTTGATTGAAAATAAAACAAAACATGGCCGTAAAAAATGTTTATTAACCAATTATTAAGAATGAAACAATTTTTGGTGTCAGTTCTCCGATAAATATTGGAATAATACTGGTATAAATTAAAAATGGGACAACAAAAGATCTCCCAGTTTTGTATTGTTATGCTATCTTCTGTGACCCATTGTAACGTTAGTAAATTAGGACTATAATACGATACATAATTAAAATGACAGAAAGGTACTGAATACTAGAACCTGTTAAAATAATATTATTCGTCTAACAAAACCTACCATTTCAACGTTTTATAAGCAAATATTGATGAAACTGTCTATAAATAAATGAAGTATATAATCTAAACCAGGGATAATGAGATGAAATCTTAAGAAACGACGTCGTCAGAGTTTAATAATAAATATACGTATTAATCTCTAAACAAACAGTCTTCAATGCGCCGGAGGTTCTGTGATCAGACTCGAACTATTGAACTTGCAAGCCGCTTCGGAGAAATCTGTTTGTTGAAATTTAGTCAAATCGAGTTCCTTGGCGTTATTCTTAAAGTAATTGTCGACTGCAGTCTTAGCGTCGCCTTCAAGCTTCTTATTTCTCGACAGGATCCGGGCAGTATCTTAGAAAGACAAAAGTATATGTTAAAGACTTCGAGTATACCATTCACCAATTTTTTTATCCTTCAGCCATCGAGTGGTGTAATTAGACTTTAGATGTAAATCATAGATATGTATGTAATACATCAAACTTTTTTGGAAATGGATCAACCGATTATGGAAGTGAACCTACTGTGGAAGCAAATTTAAAGACGTATTTACTTCAAAATTATAGTATAAAGAAAAGATTGATACAAAAGAATTTAATACCAGAAGATTTTAGTTTGTATCTGACCTTTACATAAAAAATATTATAATTGCAGCCAATGCTATTAATGTAAGTACCATTAAAGTTAAACTTAACTAACATAACAATACCCCAAGTTGATATTAATTCTGTTTGTAGCAACTCACCTGTATGGCTCTTGTTCTTTTCATCATATATGCAGTTGTAAGCGATGGCATAGTTGGTGTAATCAGTTGCCAAAATCAAAAGGGGCGACTCCTTAATTACATCTGTGAAAAAGAAGTAGGTTTGAATAAGAAGTAAGTTGAATAAAAGAATGAAATCTTTTGAAATAGTAAGCCATATTTACTTTGCTTTCATAAATCTGCAGCCATCTAATAAGTTTCTAAGGTTTTATAAATAAACTCCTCTTTCTCCAAAGTATTGAAGTGATTCAAAACATTCATTAATGTATTAGGATCAAATGTTCAGACGAGATCAGCTAAAAGCTAATTAACCAGAAAGTTCAGTTATAGAATACTTTAGTGTATGTAGCCCGCCTTTAAAAAGTTTCTGTTCTTTAAAAATGTTTTCATTCAAATCTAAAACTACAAAAACTGATTGTTTGTATCTAGAAAAGCCTTATGCCTTGTTAGTGTCTGAAAATTTGAGTTTTCCCAAAATAAAGTGATTTTTCGTGTGTTTGAAATTTAATAATGTTGTAAACTCACCTCCAAACTTAAGAGCCAAAGCAAGTTTTCCTGATTTGTTAGCATCTGCAGCAAGTTTAGCAGTTCCTTCAATGTACGTTTGCACTCCATCAATGACATGGGCATTTTTCACCTTCAACGCCTCGCCTTCTAATTTATATTCAGCAGTGGCACATTGGCCTTTCTTTTCAGCGTCTTGCGGATATTTCTGAACTTCATACCACGTACCTTGGTACTAAAAAATAAATGGATTTTATTTATAAAAGTAGAACTGTGCCACACATTGCTTTTTCAAATTTTATCTAAATACTTTGGAAATTCTGCACCTGAGTCTCGGAAAGTCGGCGGTAGAATAAATTTGTATACTCTAGAAAAATATATCAGACAAGAACTACTCAGAGAGCAGAAGAAACGTATTAATAACTAGCTGGTATGTAATTTTTTTTCAGGATTGCAGCAATCAAATCAACCATGTGATGCAGCAGCGACTTTCTTTTAATATCTATACAATTTTAATTATAAAGAGAAAACATTTTTACTTTGCTAATATTTTTGTTTGTAATCATCGATGTTTTGTAATGAATAAACTCAAAAACTACTGGACCAATTTTAAAAATTCTTTCACCCATAGAAAGCTACATTATCAGGGAGTATCATGGGCTATATTTTATAAAATGACGCGAACGAAGTCGCATGCAACAGCGTATATATATAGAAGATAGATTGCTATGCATCCAGTTACATTCAACTTAACTGACATGATAATTAAGGTAATCTGCTACTTATTGTATAGAATATTGACGTCCGATGCAACAACCTTCACGCTCGATCGAACATAATGATTCATTCCATTATTTCTATTCACCCCTGCTTCTTGGCGATTAATTTAACCGGACAACCGGAACATCAATGACTGTGACTAATGTAATTACTTTTATTGGGACAATTAGTGTCTTTACATTAATTTGCTTTATCTGAGTGATTTATGTGTTGCCATTTAACAAAAGTACTGGTTACAATAATACATTTAGGCATAATGTCCTTGTCTTGTTCAATTATCAGTTCTGTTGATTGTCAATTGACTTTGAACATGTCTTGAACAATTATACAGATCAGTTTTAAATGATATATTTCTCTATGCGACAAAAACAACCCCGTTCGTTTCAAGTAGTCAAGATATTTTTACATACGTTACGTACTACGTTTTATCTCTAGTAAAATTAATTTAGTCAATTCTAGAGTTCACTTACTTGAGAGAGAGAGTTCTTGATATACTTGGTCACAGTAATAAGCCTGGCCATAATTTATGTATTAATTTTTGGGAGAAGTGTGAAATTTGGTACACTTGAAGTTTATCTGGAGAAGGATTGGAGTCGCTTCTCGCCGTCTGTCCTTCTGTATGTACGCTTAGAACTTTTAATCTACGCAATAGATTTTAATGCTATTTTCACTAATAGAAAGAGCGTTAGAAGAGGGAGAGTATATATAATTTTCAGAAAAAATTGCACCCAAGCGAAGCGGGGAGCGGATCGTAAGCAGGTATTTTATTGTATACAAAGGTTGATTCATTTAGAGTATTTTGGGGGTATTTTGTATATGGATTTTTTAACAGTTTGATTTGCAGTCAGTGTCCACGTATGGCCCCTATGAAACGCACATCGCTATGCCATCGAAAATTTCGAAACTCAATTTTAATGCTTAGTTTATTTGCTACCAATTAGACTAAACCCTACACCTTGGTCCGTATATTCTTTATCTGTGGTTTTGCTGTGGTTATCGACTCGATGCTGTTATAGACTCGTCAATTTTCTACTTTGGAATAACTCCATTCCAAGTATTTGGAATACTTTGGAATGTGACGTGGCGATTAAAAGGAATTAAGTAGCCTAACTTTTAGGGGTCTAGTTTAAATACTTAATTTATAACCTACTAAGCGACTCGCACTCGCAAGTAAGCATTTTTTTTTTTGCAAATTTATACGTAAATCGTTATCCCTCGTTTCAAAGACGACAGTGACATCCAAAGACGAACAGTGACTTTATTTTTATACAGATATTATGTACAGATTTTATATTTATGTACAGATATTACATGTAGATCTTTATATATATGTATCTTTTTATATATAAAAATATTAAGTTGGTTATGCTTCAAAAACTCGACAATGGGTAGACCTATTTTAATTCGGTTTTCACATATGGAAAGAGAAAAAAGTCGGGAAGACGTTTCAAAAATTGCACCCCTTGCGAAGTCGGGAGCGGGTCGCTAGTACCGCATAAAGTACAAAAATAGTGAAATAAGTATTTAGTTGTTCTTGTAAATTTGTTTTTATTTAATTAATAAATGTATAATATATTCAACTGCATATTTTTATAATATTAGTACATAAATATATAGATAAAATAATTTATTTAAAGACAAAGTTATACTAGCAATACCTTTTTGCATCGCTCCTGTAAATTTTATAATGAGCACTTGCTAGATCTGGATATCTTCAGTTGTCCTATAGGAGCCTGTAAACGAAGCCTTAAACAGGCCCTCGAAAATATAGCTGTCTCTTTGTAGCGGCCAGTTTATCTATTTATTTGATATGTTATATGCTATTTGTTATCTGGTGTATTTGTTTCTTTTTCTCTTTCTTTTTTTTTGTCTGCCTTTGTGTATGTTTACTCTCAGCTTTCAATATTATGTGCTCTTTAGTCTTGTAATTTATTATATGTTTTAATAATTCAGTGAAAACTTTGTTGATTTATGTTTTACTCATATGTATGTGTATAATGTGTATCGAGATATTGTATGTTCCCCAAATATAAATGAATAAATAATCACTTACTGCAGTTAAATTGAAGTTTTCTACCGGCTTCAGTTCAGGACACTTTCCGTCATGAATGACATGCGCGGAGACGGCCCCGACAAGAGCGAATATAAAATAAGTCAGCATTTTAAATAATATATGTAACCCTTCTCTCTGTTGCTAGTGCCAGCGAAATAGTGACTAATGTTGTTTGTGTTGCCACCCTTTTATATCTGTAGCAGGCCAGAGGTCACGGACAGATCACAATTTTCAACCAAGATTATTTAATTAAGATTCATCTCGGTGAGCGAACCGGGTGGACACTTCTAGAGAATCCCACTTGTTTCCATCCATGACGATATTTCAAGTTGAACCTTCAGAATTTATTTTCGATATATTTTTTTTATGATAACTTGTGGACATTAAGCCTTGGCAATTTAAAATTATTAAAATTTAAAAAATATATAATATTATCATCTGTACGAAGCTGGGGGCGGTTCCCTAGCCAATACAAATACAGGTCAACACGATTTTTGGGTCTGCCTTCTGCATATGAAATTTTGATTTCTTCTATGTTAAAAATAAGGGAATAAATAATTTTTTTGATCAAAGTTTGCTTTTGTAGAAACTAGATCATTTTTTTTATTTTTTTAAGACAAATGATAGATTCATACATTATTTCCATACTTTTATTTTCAATTACAATTAGAAAAGTTTTTGTTGAACACTAGAGCCTTTGTCATTTAAGATTTTTGATAAACAACAGGAAATATATGTAAAATAATGGAAAAATTAAGTTCAAAAATGAATATTTTTAGTGTTTCTCTTATGTTTGTATGGGCTGTCTCGTATCTTACTTATCGTCATAAATCAGGCAAAAGCAAACTTTAAAAGCTAAAAATGAAAATGTAACTATTTTTAGATGTCTAGAGTCAGAATTTAAGCATTAGAACAGAAACCCAAAAAAAAAATTTTTTTGTTGGCTGATGTAATAAAACTGTAAGTGTAGGTGTTGTATGTACTTATGTTCCTTCATAACTCTTAAACGAATTAACTGATTTTTATGAAACTTGGTGGATAAACATTTAGCCGTACGGGACACAGGATAAGCTACTTTTTTATTTTCAACGCGGACGAAGTCGCAGGCACCAGCTAGTTACAAATAAAAAGATGAGATATCGTTTCTGTAGGTATAGGCTATCATAGCGTCAGGTAGAGCTTTAGCTTACGTTGGGCGAAACAACCAAAATACAAGTCATCATTTTTATATACATTTTTATTTATGAAATATGTAAAATTTATAAACTGAATTATTAAATCTGAAATTAAGAAAGAATTTTATTACCAAATTGTAGTTTAAAAAAAAACAAAGGCCTGATTTTGAATGATGTCCTTTGAAATACTCATCGAAAGATTTTCGAGATGATTGAGCAACCAAACATCTTCACAGACACTATAATCATCATCAGAGTGTATCTCTCTATTGTTGGATATAGGCCTCTCCCAAGGCTTACCACCATACGCAGTCCTTCGCCTTTCGCAAACAGGCCTTACCTGGCCTAAGGGTGTCCCACGCTGCGTCTTCTAATCTTTAGTCACAAACTTTAGTCATCTACCATATTGCTTTTCAGTTTGTCTGTCCACCTGGCCGTAGATCGTCCCACGCTGCGTCTTCCAAGCCTTAATCACAAACTTTAGCTAAACATATTAGTCTATATACTTACCATCATTTCCTGCGTTTCGCACACTTCGAAATCAATATCAAAATAATCCCTATACTATCCATCTTATTATAAGATCATTATCATTACTGTCGTCATTGAAATTATAAATAAAAAGTTCTTAAACAGACCTTCAAAGGGCTGATCACATGCCATCCACAGTCATCGATCTGTTGAAAGGAAATAGAGCGTGAAATAATCACAATGGCGTCTCTAATCGGTTAATCAGGATATTGTGACACCTCGTGTCAACAGGGACATAATATCTGATAATAAATTGATGGTAACTGTAGAGTTATAGAATATGTAACTAAATCTAAATTATATCCAGTAACTCACGTGGAACCAGCTACTTTTTTGTATTAATATACATCCTTAAAAACATCATAATAAAGTATAGGCTCATGTGTTGTACTCACACATGTGAGTAAAAATCCTATCCACATCTCGTCCCTATAATCCTATATTATGTATATCTTATCAAGATTGATAGCGTATTTGCATACCTACTACTACTTAACGTTTTAAAGCATCAACGGTCTTTTATACATATAAAAAAGTAGTCCAGCAATATCAGCCACGCCTTGGAGTTGTGTTCGTAATGCCTAGTAATCCAGTAATTTTTTTCTGATTACTAACAGGCTGAATCTTCGTGAATAGCTTCAGTTTGCCGAGACAGAAAACTTTTCCTCTGCGAAAATTCCCGATAGAGGTAGCTAAAGGAGTTGGCAGCCGTAAAAAACTTCCAAGCGTAGGACTGGGAAAACGTACCACTCAATTTGTAGGACTATGCGGCCATTATTATACAAATTATGTTTACTAATCTGCAGACAAAAAATCAGCTTCTCCATAAGATTTTGGTCTCTAAGACGTGACCTGTTGCGAGATCAAAAATCGCATGTCTATAACATCGTCATAATAAATGGGGAAAAGAAATGAAAGTCCTCTATTTCATAAATTTTATTGATTACTAGTGACCCGCCCAGCATATAGTGCATTTAAGTGTGCAACTAATTTTCTTATCATTGAGTATTTTAATGTTACTACAATGCGATGGTGAAAGTAATATCTATTTTTAATTGCATTCCAAATTTTGGTATTCAATAGCTGCTATTTAGCTTGCTATATATCCAATAGCTTGCTATTTGTAGATTGTCTCACTAATGCGAATGATATTTTAAAACGTACTTTATCTTCGTATTCGTCAGCAATCAAATTTTCATGATAAAGAGGCTATCAGTCGCCTATAAGACACTATTTAACTGCTGGTGAGAAAAGGATGTAGCACCCTCTAGGGTCTATGGTATCTAGCAAATTTTCAAAGAAATATAATATTACGAAAATTTATTTAATATTTATTTTTTGTTTTTGAAATTATAAATTATTGTTACTTTTCCATTTAAATTGTCTAGTTAGATACTAGTTTTTCAACATATTAGAAAAATAAAAAGTGATCGTAGTCCCAGAACACTAACTAATTAATATAAAATAGTGTAAGCAGTATTCACAAATAGAATGCAATGAACTACAGTGGAAAGCTTAGAGGAAGCCACTGATTCAACAATTTGGCGATTCATTCAATTGAGTAATGCGTACTGCCGCAGGGGACCCATCTTGTATTCTCGATTCTTCTTTTTTGTCATGCTAACAAAGTCAATGTTTTAACTCGTTATGAAATTAAATATTTTTGTATAAATTAATATTCTGATGAAGGTAAATTTGTTGTTTAGGAACACGCATATTTACTAATATTTCGAATTTTTTAAGTTAATATTGAAAACTTTGTGAGGAGTGCAAGATACTATGATACGGATGAGCTATGCTCGTGTGAGACTGAAGGGGTGTCCACCTGTCCACAGCAATGTCCACCAACACTGCGGAGGGCAGAGACTGACCGCGGTTACCGGGCCACAATTGCGATACTCTGCTAGGCGGTCCTTCCTTGCCATAGGGCTCCGTCTTCGCGTGCGTCGCCCAACTACCACTGAGCGACAGATCTATTTGAGAGAATCCGCCCGTTGCGACCCGCAACAGTCCGTTCGCGGTACCTAAATCCATAACCTCGGTCCTACGCACAAGGATCAGAGGATAACGAGCTCCGTTTATCGTAGCCACTTACTCAACGAAACACAACAGCACACATGCTGTTATTTCACGGTGGTCTTCTGTGAAGGGGTAGTTATTGTTATACCGCAAAACGGGCTGCCCAAATGACTCCGAAACGCAATGTGCCCTGCCACTTTTTTCCAAAACCAGACCAGAACATGTAAAGTTCATTTCTTAAGTTGATCCTGCCGGGAATCCAATCAGGAAAACCCTGGAGTGTTAAGGTAAAACACCCTTTTTGCGTGGGAAAATCTACGAATCAGATCACCACCGACCATGGTGAGATCGGTAGTGTTTGTGGGACCCACGGTGTTAGGGAACGTTAAACACCGCTACCTTCTCAAGGCAAACACCCCAACTACTCATACAAAAAGCTCGACAAAACCAAATTGTGCACATAGTAAATATATTAAATAATTATATATTGTGCACCATGGTTTTTCATTTTATATTATACTTACTATTGTACTACACACATTTTTATTTTCAAAGTCTAATGACATAATAGCAGTAATTTATCACTTGTATTGGAGCGGGCAGTACTCAAATGGTACAATTGGATGAAAGAGTATTACTTAAGTATTATCACTGTGGCTTTTTTATTTTATCTTCTCTAAATGTAAGTTGCTATTTTTTCCTGTCAATATGTGCATAGAAAATACCACATTTATTTTAAAAAATATTTTATTTTTTTAGTAGTTGAGACAAAAAAATTATGCTTAAAAATAAAAGACATTAAAACAGCGTATTCTATTAATCCTTACTAATATTATAAATGCGAAAGTAACTCTGTCTGTCTGTCTCGCTTTCACGCCAAAACTACTGAACCGATCACCATGAAATTTTGCATACACGTTGTCTGGGACACCAAAAAGGACATAGGATACATTTCATCCAAGAAAAAAGTAATGTTCCCGAGTGATTATCTAAAATATAAAACTGTAACTAACGCCTGGCCATTGTGTTATAGCAACAAGTTGTCAAGCGTTGTAATTGCTTTTATATTTTTAATTTATCATCGCGTACGAAGTCGCGGGCATCAGCTAGTATGATATAAAGTGAGTGTTTTTGAGTTGTTTAAAATAATCTTTAAAAAAGTTTAGTTTATTGAAATAAGAGTTCTTCGAAATGGTTTGTTATGAAATATTCTTAGATCTTTAACAGCTTTGTGCTCGAAACTAGGATCATTCTAAATGTGGATGGATCAAGCGCATATTATTTTATGGTGATCTTATGTGAGGCTCACACTGTCGCAAGACGCGCTGCCACTACATAAAATTAGTATTAAGAGGCCACTTTCCAACTTGAGCGGCTTACCAATTCCATACTACGTAATTCCACGATTACTCATTAGTTATTGATCGTAGTAACACATGAAAAAACATGACTTTTCTGAGACATATTATAAAAGTTTGCATCGAAACAAAAAACTGAAATTTATTTTATATCTAGTATAATTAATTTTTAAAATGTACAGAAATTATCACATTTTCGCTGGTTGATTCATAATTTTCGTAATTATTGATTGAAAGCCAATAATGTTTTCCAATGAAAACATCATAGCTATAGTGTACATTAAAATTGGGATGTCAATAGTTACCATATATAAAGGTTTTTCTAAAATATTGGAATTTCTGGCGTATGTTTCGCTAGTTGAATAAGTGCGCGAATGTGTTGCTTCGCATTCTGTCTTGGGTTAGTAGCGTTACAGTAAGTTGAGACAACATATCTCCCAAATACCTATTACTGAGTTCCCACGCTCGTCCAGCGCCACCTTAAGCACTTAATATTCATAGGTCATGTTAGTACACAATGTTCACATAACGTTTCAGGGGCCCTGGGTTCAATTCCCGGCGGGGTCAACTTCAACTTTGGAAATTTTAATATAATTTTCAAAATTGACTCTGGTCTGGATTTGAAAAGTAGTGGTAAGGCACACTGCGTTTCGCAGTCATTTGGGCAGCCCGTCTGGCGGCAGTAACCACCCCCTTATAGAATACCACCGTGAAATAACAGCATATGTGCTGTTGTGTTTCGGTGAGTGAGTAAGGGATGCCAGAGCCCATTACCTCTTCCCTTCCTTATCCCTTATCCTTAATCCTTCTATGGTCAGCAGCGCACTTCTAACACTTATGGCGTTGCTTGTGTTATAGCCGACGGTAGCCACCTACCATCAAGTGGACCGTCAGCCTGTCTGTCGACCTTAACATTAATAAAAAATGTTACACCTATAGTTCTGTACTGTTATAGGAGTATTTGCGATGTTGGTCGTCATAAGTGACGGTAATCACTTTCAATCAGATTAGATATTGTATGTCCTCCCAAATGTACCCCTGTAATTGTGAGAAGGTTACATTGTATTGGATTGTTTGATATGAAAAATTTTCTTCATTGTCTACGAACTTGGTGTTAAATCTTCGGCAGCTTTTCGGTTTCGTCCGCGTTAAATAATGAAAAATGTAACACCTGATAAAATATCTGATATCTTCATGGCTGTGACGACATTGGCGCCCGATTTTTTTATATTATATTTCTAGACGACCCTTCGCCCAAGCAACACAGAATGGCTAAATATTCTTTGAATAAATGCATTTATACAGCCGTTATTCAAGCAATTTGGGCACAAAATAAATTGCTTTAAGCTGTATAGCAACATAACATAATGTTTAAGTAGCAACATAATAGCTGAATAGTAGCTGAATAAGCAACAAGAAGCCCATAATAGACCATAGTGTTATAATAGCCCAAAAATCATTCAATATAGCATTTGCCTATCTTGTCAGCTCTAATACCCTTATAACAAAGCTTTAAACTGAATAATTTGTGAATTTCATACTGTTAACTGGCCTATGTGTTGCCTGGGCGGGAACCTAACATTTGTCCAGGATCCAGATAATCCTATATGTGAATCCAGGTAAAAAACTATCTGTGTGCTAAATTTCAGTAGTTTTTTATGTGAAACAGTAACAAACATACTTAGTAGGTAAATGCAAAGGAAAATATTTTATGTGCCAAATGAGAATACCCGATTATCTTACAAAAGCTTACAGTGATTAGTTAATAAAAATCTTCGATAAGCATTATTGTGTTGATAAAAATTCATATTATACGATAAAACGCTTGATAAATCGCAATTTCTATTAGTGATTATATTGCGGTGGACGTTATTGGACCATGTTGTGAAAATGTATAAATTACTAATTATAGTTTTTTTGGTTTTTTTGGAATTAACTTTAGGACAGATTGTACAAGATGGACAGTGTGAAGAGATTCTGGTTGACAGTGTCGATATTAGTGGTGTAAGTTAATTCAGTACTACATACATACATACATTACCTGATTTCTTTAAATTCCGATGCAAAATAGTGACTAACAATATACCTACTTTCATTTTCATGTTGCAATATCAATATCAAGATCAATATCAATATCAAGAATATCAACTATATCTACTTGACGAGCCCGTTGGACGAGTGGCAAGGGTGCTTGCCTAACGTTCCAGGGGCCCCGGGTTCGATTCCCGGCGGGGTCAACTTTGGAAATTTTAATATAATTTTCAAAATTGACTCTGGTCTGGATTTGAAAAGTAGTGGTAGGGCACACTGCGTTTCGCAGTCATTTGGGCAGCCCGTCTGGCGGCAGTAACCACCCCCTTACAGAATACCACCGTGAAATAACAGCATATGTGCTGTTGTGTTTCGGTGAGTGAGTAAGGGATGCCAGAGCCCATTACCCCCTTCCCTTTCTTATCCCTTATCCTTAATCCTTCTATGGTCAGCAGCGCACTTGTAGCACTTATGGCGTTGCTTGTGTTATAGGCGACGGTAGCCACCTTCCATCAAGTGGACCGTCAGCCTGTCTGTCGACCTTAACATAAAAAAAAAAAAAAATCAAGGATGATTATAATTTCATTCATTAAGCGGTCCCTAGACAATCATGCAGCATGACATGCGTTACATGCTCGCATGCATGCATGACCGTTTAATTGCATTGATTGATGTGAATGCAACATGCAACTACGTGCTGGCAGTTGATTGATAGTTCCTTTTATTTTTCATCCTGGAAGCTATGACTGACAATATTGACATACCGTTGCTTAAAATCAAAAGTGCCACAAATCAATAAATTATACTTTTTACAAGAGAGCTAATCGAAAAAAAAAATGGTCTATTTTTTTCTTATTCGATATATATATCAAATATATTATGCATATTATACATAGTTAGTTAGAAGCGTATTTTTAAGTAGCATTAACTTTTATAATAAACTGAATACTAGAGTAGAAACATATTTACTTTTGAATACAAAAAAAATATCAAAATATACTAAATATTGAATAAAACAACCATAAGTCTTTTCGCAACATACAATATGAAGGATTGTGATTATATTTTTGCATATAAAAACATTCTTGTGTATTTTTTGTTTTTTCACCCTTAAGTTTTCATGATCGTATAGCGGTCCCTAGATCACCATGCGGCATGACATGCAGCATGATAATTCACGTAAACGCATGTCATGCCGCATGATCGTCTAGGGTTCTTTTTTTTTTATTAGAGATGGGTTGGCTCTTGGCCAACAAGCAGCTAAGTAGCAAGGATGAGGCCTATGATGGAGCGAGCTCACCCAGAATATGCCTATTCACTCGAACTTTGAAAAGATTAGGGTTATATTAGGTCGGAAACACAGACGCAGGCAGGGAGTTCCAAACTTTGGCGGTTCCTTTAGTTATGTGAATATTAGGCTTCGCTCGGGTTGATTTTTTTTTAAATACATAAGCCTTCCTTGTTTATCCCTCTTTTAATTAGTGAAAACCGTATCAAATCCGTTAGGTGGTTTACTTCAAAATTGATTAATTTAGAGCATTGATGGTGAATGATTATGATAATTATGTACTTGTATATACATACAAAATTGGAGTTAACTGTAATCCCTTTATCTATTACTAATAAAATCAATGCTAATAATAAATCTGTGATTGTATTGTATTGTATGTTCCTCCATAACTCTACTGATTTTCGTCAAACTTCGTAGATAAACATTTAGAAGTACGGGACACGTGATAGGGTACTTTTTATCTTTTTTAACGCGGACGAAGTCGCGGGCGCCAGCTAGTTTAAAAATAAAGTTCAGCGTTTGGCAAAAGTATAATTTCAGGAGTCGATGTATATCAGGCGTAATATTGCTTTACATATATTGTCAGGCGTTATGTATTTCATTTTTCAACGCGGACGAAGTCACGGGCACCATCTGGTTAAAAGATAAAATGGATCAGTCATGATCGCTCTATGTCTAAATATGGGACCACACCTTTATGACGGGGAATCCCCTCCATCCATAACTGAACGTAGATCGATTAATGTTAGGTATATGTCCGGAATTTTCATAATAAGCATCGAATTCTTTTGTAGGTCACTGGAAAATGGACTGATAAAGATTAGATAGCTTTACTTTGCGAAATTTTTAAGGCGTGTGTGTTAACTGAATTAACGCAAGAAATAAATTTTACTACTACTACTTACTACACTCACACATTCACACGATCACCCACTGTTGGGAGATTTTTGATTCCAAAATTAATTTTTTTATTAGTTCACAATGACTCCACAAACTATTACTAGGCTCATAAGATTATTCATACAAAATATGAAATCGCTTTTAGGCCTCATGTCCCTCCCGTTTGTCTGCACAAACATTGTTTCTCCTTTTTAGATATCTCCATGAAAGTGTGTCTAGAATTCACATTTCTGTAAATACAGTATGCAAACATTTATTTCATTTTTACAACATAAATTACAAATTACATAATTTACACTGAATAATATTCAGTGTATTTACAGGAGACCTAAGGGGTGCCATATAGGTTAAGTCCATTTCACTAAGTACATACAATATTCAAAATTTTCAGCTTTTGGGCGAATGGAACGAGCTAGGAAGAACTGACGATGCTAACTGGAGGGGAGATTGTTCAAGGATGTACGTTGCCTTTGAAAACGATAGTATTACATTCTATAACGAGGTGGTCAATGAGAACTTCTTCTACTCCTATGAGGGGACAGTTGAATATGAAAGCGGGAATAGACTGACATTACAATTGACGAATTCAACAGAAAGTAAGATGTTTTAAGATTAAATTGGTACTATGTTACAGACTAACAAGCTAGGATAATATTCCTGTATTAACAATCTACCGAAATGGGTCTAAATGTCTGATGGCTGAGTGTTTTCGATTTCTTGTGTGATTCAAATTCAAATTATTTACTGGGCCAATGTGAACCAGTCCTATCTATCTAAAGTATGAGTATGTGAGTTAGAAATATTTTTTTTTACTATTAGAGCAAGTTTTAACAGTAAAATTAAATAAAATAATAAAGAAAAATTTAAGAAACTCGTATGTCCTAGAAACCTAGCTATTGTCGGTGACATTTCATATTATGCTACCTCTCAGTGATTTTAATATGAAAAAGAGGTTCATAGGTACCTTCTTCCCACTCAGGAGAAACTTATGTCAAGGTTGGCAAGGACGCTGGTTCATGCCATAGTAAGTCAGAAAACTTACATATTTAGCACACAAAAACTAACTCCAGTATTTAGATATTTTTCCTAGGCTCTAGGTGTGTTTAAAAACTTCCAACCTGTAAAGCCAATAACAGTGTATTTTCTATTTATCTATTTAATATGCTTCTTTATTTGATTCCAGCTATTGACGTCTGGCTTCTTTTGGCTAACTATATAAGCTATGCTGTATTTTATAGCTGCACAAATATAAGTGCGTCTCAGAGAACTGGTATGTAATATTTTGTAAATTTAAAGTATATTAAGACCTATCACGAGATTCATAAAATCAATCGACATTTTAGTATTTATATAGCAGGGCAGGTAACCATCCTCTAATTCTTTAAGATTCAAGGGTGGTTTTGATCAACGTAAAATAATGACACTTGTCTTGTTGTGTTTTGGTGCGTAAATAACGGACACCAGAACATATTCTCATCCTATCTCCTACCCCTAATCATCTATTAAGCGTTTGTAGCGCACTCACATCACTCCTGGTAAGTTCATGGTTGTCTATGCGGTAGTCCCACGGGCGCAGCCTTACAACGAGATAATTTAATCAGCATGCTATAAACTATCATAAAGGAAATCACGCTATGACTTGTAAATATGTGCTGTAATTATTTTTTAATGTAAAGGCCGTCAAACAGGCTGACGGTCCACTTGATGGTAGGTGGCTACCGTAACCGTACCGTACCGTATATTACAAGCAACACTTCAACTACTGCAAGTGGGCTGCCTTAGGACCTTAGTAAGATTAAGGACAAAGACATCATCATCTCAGCCTTACTTTTCCAAAAGGACCTGACAGAAGCAGTAAGCAAACAACTTACATACGTTTGAAATTAATTTTGGCATTCGTGCAAGAAAATGTCGACTTTAAGCTTACGAAACTTTTTTTACCGCGATGTACCTATATTTTTATATTATTAAATAACTATTTATTTATTACTATTTTTAACCTACTCTATATTAAATTTTACAGTTAACGTCTACCAATTTAGCAGAAACATGCAGTTTTCTGAATTGGAAAATGGATTTATTACCACGTCTCTTCTGAATCATCTTAACATTCAAAGTGACCAATTGAGAAATTTAGATTTTTCTGATGACGCTTGCTACATACTTCCCATTATTGATGAAGGGCATCCGATTGTGCTTCCTGGGCTATGTGATACGGATATGACTCCAGTTTCCAACTTCAATGAGACCCGTGTAAGTAAAATGAGACATCTTTTACTTACCAAAAAACACGCTCACATGCTCGAGTAAAGAAAAAATGTTTATGTGATAAAGTTTTGAAATGCACTTACAAAATATATATTTTTTTAGTTTGCTGGGCTATGGCATGAAATTTCCTATTACCATATGGATTTCTATCAAGGAACTTGTGGAAGAAACGAGTACACCTTAAGAAATGAAAACGAATCTACTTGGTACGATATCGTCCGAGACCAAGTCTCCTCTCAAACTCTCATGTACGTGTATGGACAGGCATTAGTCAGTCCGGGAGTTTTGACAACCGAAATATATTATCCTGATGTTGATGGTAAGTAATAGTCAAGAATCTTTCAAATGGTACGGTATTAGGGACAGCGTACGGGAAGCTTCGTGAATACTTCTTGGCCAAAATTCCTTGAGCCTTATAACAAAGGTTTTCAAACAATGTGTGGTGCCAGTGATGACATGTGGCCATGAAACGTAGCCTCTAACTACTGACCTCGTATGAATCAGGAATGAGACCCAACGACCAAACTCAACGCATAATCAGTTGAAATGGCCACTGATATGATGGACTAAAATACTCTGGGATACAAATGCATAGTATTAAGTATAATTCTTTTTTTCTATAGAAAAATAAAATGTCCCTCATCATTCTTATTACAGGTGTAACGGCGTCATACGAGCAAATAATTTTAGACACAGATTACAACGAATATGCAATCATGTATAGTTGTTACAATCAACCAGACAATACAACCAACTACAAACGAGGTAAAAAATATATTATTATACTTATAGTAAACCAAATTATTTCATTGATTAACATAGTTTAAATAATTTTATTACTCTAGCGAGAGTATTTTATTACTTAGCGAAGTATGGCCTAATAATGACACGCCACAGTGTGTTACGTATTCATTATTGGGGCTGCCCATCTGGCAGCAGTAAACTTCTCTTAAGACTACCGTGAAATAACAGCATGTGTGTAACAGAAACATCTGTGAGTGAATTAAGGATGACTGCCAGAGCCCATTTCCCTACTAAGGTCGGCAGCGCACTGGTAAATCAACCTATAAAATCCTATAAAACCTATAAATCCATAATTCCATAAGATATTATGAAAGCAAATTTAAGAAATAATTCCCATCAAAAAATTTTTCAGTCTACAGCTGGATTCTAAGCAGAACTCGTCAGCTTTCCGATGAAGCTCAAGCAGCTATCACAGAAGTGATAAATTCTAGAATAGATCTGAACGTTTTATACTATCATGAAGTGGATCAAACAGATGACGGTTGCTTCTACTATCCAGAGCCTGAGATAGATCAACCTGTTGTTTTCCGTGGCCAGTGCGATACGTCTATACCAACAAAAGACAATTTTGTTATTGAAGATGTAAGTAAATTTCTTTAATAGTTTTAATAATAATCATAATGATATTAATTTAATTATTAATTAATATTACAAACAGTTATTGCAAAACATTTGCATATGACTACCCTCACTCTATCGATGTGCTTGCATCACCTGGTAATTGTGTTAAAAATTTTAAAAGAGGAAGGAACTCTAACAAAACTATATTTGAATTTGAATCATAATAAATATTGTTTTTCAGTATATGGGTATCTGGCACGAGATTGAATCATATCCATCTATTCATCAAATGGGAACATGCAATAACGCTGAGTACGAATTAAACAATGACGCTGTAGAAATTTCAAACACACAAGTCATTGATGAAGAACTTTTTACTGTTAATGGCTTTGCTCAAGTCGATCCGAATGCAAATGGCACGGCTAAGCTTATCGTTACTTTCTCAGTAGCAGGAACAAATAGTAAGGTTTCTTCTCTAATTTTCATATTAATTTACTAGCAGTGCGCCCGCGACTTCGTCCGCGTTCAAAAAGAAAAAAACAGGCTATCCTGTGCCATGTACGTCTAAATGTTTATGTACCAAGTTTCATGAAAATCAATTAATTCGTTTAAGAGTTATGGAGGATAATAATACGCAAAATCGATTTGTTTCTAACATAAAATGTCTACTTTTCAGTTACAAATACAGCAGACTATTGGGTCTTGGATACGGATTATGAGTCCTATGCATTTGTCTATTCATGTTTAAATCTTGACGATGATCACAGAGCAGGTAAATAATTGACTAACTTTTAAAGATTATATTTTGTTTGTTAATATTTGGCTATTCATAATTTTTTTTTAAATATTTTGTATTTTAAAAACACGATCTGTTTATCTAAATTAACAATTATTTAATTATCTAAATAAATATTCTAAATCAGTTGTTTGTGTCTGTTATTAGAGTTCTAACAACGATTTTGAGTTCTAAGCAAACACATCAAAACTATTTCATCTCATTGGTGATCATTTACTTAGGCGTAATAACTGTTCAGCTGCGTTATTTATCGAATTGGTTCTGTTTTGATATTTTTTAAAATGTTTGATTATCACAACATGTTGTCGATAATCTACCAAAATATTTCCATTTCGAGCGAGCAGACACTTTTCTGTTTAATTCTAATTTTTCTACTTCGTGAATATCATTTGTTTTTACTGAATATTTATAATGAAAATCAATACTTATAGTTTGGAGTTGGAAATTAAGTCGAACAAAGCAAATGCCAGATATTGGAAGCACAGAAATAGAGACAATAATCGCCAATATCCCAGTATTGGATCAGATGTATTATCAAGAACGCGATCAGAGTGCGGTTGGATGCTTCTATTATCCAGTACCTGAACCTGGAAAACCGGTAGTCTTTCCTGGACAATGTGACCAAAATCTACCTGTGGTGACCGACTTCAATTTAACACTTGTGAGAATATTTTTTTGTTAAGTATTTTTAGGACTAATATCTAAATTTTATAATTTTAGGGACTGCTAATTTTAAGCAAGCAACTTGACAGAAGCAAATAGTTAGATATGTGGCGATGTTTTTAGGAATCGAATAATTGGTACCTTTTATGTATATTTGTTCCGAAAGCTGATTAAGTATATCATCTCATTGATATTATTAGGAGTTTCAAACTGTAAAATTTTTTAGACTATTCAGAGAAAGATTTTTTTATTTACATTTTATATGATTTTGTTATATTCTCACAAAACTTTTCAGTTCGAGGGCATCTGGCATGAAATCGAAGCTTATCCCAAACTCGAGAGGACTGGTCAATGCGTTAACCACGAATACATATACGAGAATACCAATAGAATGGAAATGGTCTCATCACAAATAGTGAATCAGTTTCGCCAAGTATCCGAGGGTTACACAGAACTTCTTGTTACCGATGGCAGCGCAAAATTAGAAGTCAACATCCCTATTAACGGAAGTAAGAGGCTTAATTTTTAAGTGGTCAGACATAAACAACACCACAAAGTGCTGCAAGTGCGCTGCCTACCATAAGAGGATTTAGGATTAAGGGATAAGGAAGGTATAAGGAAATGGGCGCTGGCACTAATCGAATCATAACAGCACACTTGCTGTTATTTCATGGTGGTTTACTGTAATGGGTTGGCTACTGCTGACAGTGTGTCCTGCCACTAACATTAGTTTTCTGCCTGTTTATTTTCTCGAAAAATATGCTTGATATAATATTTGCTTGTAATAACGTCAAGTAAAACACGCACGTGTACTAGCCCAATGAGAACGAAATACTTATATGTCTATTTAATTTTATACCTTATTTTCACCGTGCCACTTTCGAGTTACTTACAAGCAGTTAAGGGTATTTGATAGAAGGCTTGCTTTAGATTCTCTTAATTGACAGAAATCAAACCTATGCTTGTGACTAAAGATGTGCTCGGCCCTCCGGGATCTAGCATAGAGTTCTTCATTAAAAACTTTAAATTTTAAATTAATTTTTAATTAAAAATTTATGATTGGGGTTTATAATTTGGTCGCCAACTTCCTTTGTAAAATGATTTTGGATGAATACCGCTACAACGTGACATTTATTGCCGGCGTTCCGCAAGGCTCTGTGCTTTCCCCAACACTAATTCATATCAATGATAAGTATTGCTAGCCAACAGCATTCATTGCCAACCGGAGTAATTGTCAAAACAAGTTTTGCTTAATGTTGTATTTATTGTAATGTTTACAGGTTTACTCACACTTCCGTTCTGGATTCTCAACATAAACTACACAGATTATGCGTTGGCATATAGTTGTATCGACATTGACAGTGATTACAGAGCCGGTAAGAGCTATTTTGTATCACTTACAATTAGCTACGGATCACTAAGCTGGTAGTGGGTTTCATTAATGGAGGCCACGGACCGGTAAGGGCAGCGCAGGACATGGATAAACGATCCGATAAGGGCCGCTGGTCAACGGTGGATCTAGGTTGCTTCTAACTGCTCCTATTTTAAAATTAGGGGAGAGGCCTATGTCCAACAGTGGAAGTTCTGCAGCTGAGATGATGATTATGATGACCATCTGCTACTCACATCCTAAAATTTAATGGTGATCAACAAGTATGCTACTTTGATGAAACCTACAATGATTTCCTGGCCCAAAACTCTCATACATTTGGGCAGTACTTTGATGTTCCATAAGACATCTTATGCATGAAGACTAAGAAATCATTTTCTAGTCGTTGTCCAATCAACAGGAAAAAGTCCGCGTCGTTCGATCAATCGGACGAAGCAGTCGGACCACGCGGTCTCAGGGCACATTTTTCTTCGGAGACGCCTTTATATACACCTAATAACTTTTCTTACACACATTTTCAGTTTGGAGTTGGAAGCTAAGCAGAAATAAAGAATTGTCAGAAAACGCTGTGTCTGAAATCAATGAAACTATATCTACGATTGACATTCTAAACGATGTCTACTACGAGCCAGTTGACCAGTCAGATGAAGCTTGCTTTTACTTGCCACAGCTTGACCCAGGAGAGCCAGTAATACTGGTCGGACAGTGCGATCCTAACATTACTGTAGTGTCTAACTTCAATGTTACACGCGTATGTAATTTTTTTTAATTTATAATTCTATATATTTATTTATTCAAGTGAAAAATTTATTTAGGCACATTGGGCACTTTTAGTGTGAGGAAAAACACTGAACTTGCACCGTCATGCTCTGTGATTTGACAAAAAAATTACGAAACATACATCATGCTATCTACTGGTGCAAACCGAAAGAACTTTCTTTTTAACTCAATTATATTATATTTGCAGTATGCTGGGCGATGGAGTACCATTGAAAGTTACCCGATCGAGTCACAAGTCGGTTCTTGTATTGACGCCACATACATTCTAAACGATGATGGCTCGATTACTGTATCAAGTTCTCAAGTCCTCAACGAATCTTTACTCGTTGGTTCACTTTCATTACAAGCAACTGACAGTAGCGGAAAATTAACTGTAGTCTCGCCTGATGGTACGTAAATCACTTGTATAAGATATCTATAGTTGTATGTTTGTATGTAGGAGGTTGTGGCGATACTCCACATTACAAAATACGCATATACAACCTCTTCATAGAACGCTGGCAGCGAAGATTCGAAAACGTCAACATGAAAAATTCGAACGAACATTTAAAATATAATTCCATGATTGATTTGAATTTGAAATAGAATGTCTTGTCAAAATGAAAATATATAAGGGCTGCCAAAATTTGTAAATAAACATTCTGCTATTGCTTTTCAACCCAGGTTTTGCTATGTATCAACCCAGGTAATCTTCGAAGCTAATCGTCCGATTTAAAAAATTCTTTCACCAGTAATTAGAGTAGAATTTCAGGATGAACATAACATTCCTCGCTCCATATACCCAGGCTTATTACACGCGGGCGAGGCCGTGAGCACATGCCATATGCATAAAAATAAAGATTATACGCTTGGTAAAAGTATAATGTTAGGTATCAACGTAAATATGTTAGGCATTATATTGCTTTACATGATTTGTCTTATATTTTGCAACACTAGCTAGTATTAATAATAGGCTATGAATCATCTAGACGACGAATTTAATCAAATCACTAGTAACAGAACATTAGGGTAATAATCTGAGTCTACAATTTTTTTAAGAGGTTTTTCGTTTTCAGAAAATACGCCATCTGAATATTGGATTCTCGACACTGACTATGAATCCTACTCACTCGTTTACAGTTGTGAAAATATTGGCAGCGACCAAAGAAGGGGTAATTATTTATACTAATCTCTATACTGATTATCTTAATAGCGACAATCGACAATAGAATAACCATTCTGGCAAAATTGTTTGTAAATCTTTTTTATTTTTAATTTTAATAGTCTGGAGCTGGAAATTAAGTCGCACAAGATCTATGCCAACTGAAGCTACCGAAGCTATTAACGAAATCATGGATGGCATCAACGTACTGAATGACTATTACTTCGAAACCTACGAACACACTGATGATGCATGCTTCTACT
Organism: Synanthedon vespiformis; assembly: GCA_918317495.1. Classification (NCBI taxonomy): domain Eukaryota; kingdom Metazoa; phylum Arthropoda; class Insecta; order Lepidoptera; family Sesiidae; genus Synanthedon; species Synanthedon vespiformis. Next base: position 2,108,891 of record OU906962.1, read on the forward strand.
ATCCTGTACCTGATGGTAATCCTGTCATATTCCGTGGCCAATGTGATGAAGATTTGACAGTTGTCACTGACTTCCGCATTGAAGAGGTAAAAAATATTAAAGTTGAACTATATGCCTATCTCAACATTATTTTAACGAATTTCATCTTTAGGCCGTTATACGTTTAAGTGTTTCTCTAATACTTGCTTTTAACTTTGGTATAGAATTATGAGATTCTGAAATCTCATAGAATGTATAGACCGTATAATCTAAATCTGAAATTTTCCGACTTCCAAAAAAAGGAGGATTCCAATTTTCAATTCGACTGTATTTTTTTTAATGTTTGTTACCTCAGAACTTTGTGACTGGGTGAAATGATTTTGAAAACGATTTTTTTTATTTGAAAGCTGGTGCTGGTCTCATTTCAATTTGATCCAGTTCTGACAATGGCATCCATGAGAGAGTTATTTATTAATTTTTCAGTATATGGGCGATTGGAACGAAATTGAAAGTTACCCACAAGACTTTCATGAAGGAACATGTCAGACGCATGAGTACACTTTGAATTCTGGAATAGTTGACATTATGAAAGGGCAAATTGTTGTTCAAAAATTGAATACGATAAATGGAACTGCTGTGGCAACAGCTGGAAATGAGGAGGAGAATTTGGCAAAATTAGAAGTAACTTTATCGGGACCGGCAGGTAATTGATTTAAACATCATCACTTCAAAGATGTTATTTATCATTTATTTTTGATGTTTTTTATCATTTGTTTTTCACTAGTAACCCGCGCCCGGCTACTCCTTGGTTGCAATTTTTATCAAACCGTTTATCAAGATTATGATAATCATTATTTTAAGAATATGATAATAATATGAAATAAAACTTTTTAGCGAACGAGTCTTATCCGTATTGGGTTCTTGCGACTGACTACGAAAACTACGCTTTAGTTTACTCTTGCTATGAAATCAATGAAGAATACAGAAGAGGTAATGTATTATTTGAATTTCAAATTCCTTCAAAATAATGTGGTATCAGAGAGATTATTAGGATAACGCGGTCTCAGGGTTACAATCATTAACCAAAAACTAGTAAACAATAAAACCAAACATCTTATCTGCCTTCATGATGTAATACATATTTTATTTTGTACAATTTCATATAATTCCAGTTTCCAGTTGGAAGCTTAGCAGAGATAAAAACTTATCAGAAACACACGAAGAGATCATCAACGAAGCTATGAGCAACATAAAAGTACTTCACCAACAGTATTTTCAGCCCAGAAATCATTCAACTGACGATTGCTTCTTCTATCCCAATAATTTTGGTGGTCCAGTACTTCAGAATGGACAGTGTCCAGATGATGACGACGTTGGTGCTATGACAACGTTCGATGTAGATGGTGTAAGTTTTAAAAGTAAACTCGTAAATAGGATAAATAGATTTTTTTATAAATTTTCTGGAAGTAAAATGTCTTCATCTACGTAATTTTTGGTTTTTGGTAATATGTCTATATCTGTGTATGAGTATATGTATCTAACTGAGGAATGATAGCTCGAAAACAGGATCGGAAACATTCTTAGCTATAATTTATAGACATTTCTTCAGATGTTTGAAGGACGAACCACCCATTTTCTAGTTGAAGGGTACCTATTTCACTAATTTTTGAAGATTTGATTGATGTGAAATTTGGTATAACTTATACTTCGGTGGTATTTCCATGATTGATTCCATGACATGGTAACCCTTACCTGATGCTGCGAGATCAAATAGTCAGCCGTATATCTGCTCCTTAGCTACTTACAGCAGATATAATTTATTGTGTTTGGGCTTAAATCTGGGATTAGTTTATAATTTTTAATTTTAGCTTGTTCATTGTTTCTTCTATGACTTGCATACGCATTAATATAACCTTGAAATTAATATGATGTTTTATTCTTTTCATTATTAATTAATTATTGTATTATTAATTTTGTAATAATAATAATTTAATAATAATAATTTAATAATAATATAAGTCATATTGCGTTAACTTTTCAGTTCTCCGGCATTTGGTATGAAGTGTCTCGATTTCCATCAGAGCTCCAGTCCGGAGAATGCATATCCACCAACTTTGTGGTCAACTCGGGAAATTTTGATATAACACAAACTGTAATTATTAACGAGAGACTGGTAACTGTATCCGGTACGGGTACTGTGTCCGCTAATGGTACAGGCATTATAGAAGCATCTCTTAGTGATGATCTTGGAGGTAATATGGATTTATTTTTTTCATTATTAGAAGTGGGTTTGCTCTTGGTCAACAACCAGCTGTGTAGCAAGGATGAGGCCTATGATGGAGCGAGCTCAACCCAAAAGACGCCTATTCAGTCGAACTTTGAAAATATTTGGGTTATACGAATGTGCTTGTAAATACAGACGCAGGGAGTTTAAACCAAATATTCTTAATCAATAACGACTTTAATATAAACCAGTGCAACAATTATACATATTCTAGCTGGTCCTCGCGACTTCGTCCGCGTAGTATCTCCCGGACCAAGCCGCTAGTATTTACTTTTATTTTAGATTTCCCGTAGGAATGAAGCATTTTCCCGCAGTAAAAAGTATCCTATGTTCATCACGGATAATGTCGGCTTCTAATGGTAAAAGAATTTTTCAAATCGGTCCAGTAGTTTCGGAGCCTATTCTATACAAACAAACAAACAATCAAATCTTTCCGCTTTATAATATTGGTATAGATACCATTTGCAATATGTACAACTATACTAATGAACAAATTTAACAATGTTTTAGTAGTGGCAGGGCACACTGCGTTTCTGGAGGAAGTAAATACCTCCTCACACAAGACCACCATTAAATAACAGCATATGTGCTTTTGTGTTTCGATGAGTGAGTAAGGCAACCCAGACCCTATAGCCTCCTTATCCCTTATCCTTAATCATACTATGGTTGACAGCACACTTGCAGCACCTGTGCTGATTGCTTGTTTTACAGGCTACCTTAACATTAGAAATAACAAAAGAACTTATTTAAAACATTAAAAGTGATTTTTTTTGTTATTTTAATTCACAGGTTCCACTGATATAACACTGTATGTGTTGGATACAGATTATGAAGAATTTGCATTGTTGTACAGCTGTAGAAATGTGGGGAACACGACAAAACAAAGTTAGTACTGTTTTTTAGTAACGCCCGACGCAAAAACGTGGTATTAAAAGTTTGACATTTATGACTGTGTATCTGTCTGGGAAATCGTAGCTAACAAACGGATTAATCTATTTTTATTTGATCATTATTTTTCCGTTGAAAACTGACATTTGAAGGCATCAGACGTCTGAAGACCATCAGCTCATTTCTTAGTTGACGAAGGGATTTTTTTTTTTCAATTATATTCCTGTAAGTTCGAAGTAGTTAAAGAGAAGCTCGAAAAACATAAAAACCCCATTTTTCTTTTTCATATATAATATTACTAGCTGATGCCCGCGACTTTGTCCGCGTTGGCCGACGAAAGGTACCCTATGTCCTTTCTAGTGTCCCAGACAACGTGTATGCAAAATTTCATGATGATCGGTTCAGTAGTTTTTGCGTGAAACAAACAAACACACATTCAAATTTATTCATAATTTTAGTAAGAATTAAACTTTACAAAAGAACACACAAATAGAATTTAACAGGACTATTTCAGTCGTGTCAATGATTTTTGTTTCCTTTTCTTTAGTATACAGCTGGAAATTGAGTAAACTAGAATCAGGATTGACAGAATCGGCCAACAATTTAATAGACGAAAAAGTTTCAAGCCACATCGATCTGGATGAAGATTATTACGAGGAGACAGAACGGAGCTATGATAGCTGTTTCTATTATCCTTTTCTTACGGACAGTCCTGCTTTTATCGAACTTCCTGGAGTGTGCGACGATAGAATACAGGGAATGACTAATTTCGATTTTTCTGCAGTAAGTAAAATTTGTAGAAAGTGTCCATATTGGGGTTACAACTCCGGATAAAAGTATTTGTTACTATACAATACAACTTATGACTATAGTCTGCCATTTGACGCACAATTTTATTTTTATTTTTTAACTAGCTGGCGCCCGCGACTTCGTCCACATTGAAAAAGAAAAAGTAGTATATCCTGTGTCCCGTACGTCTAAATGTTTATTTATCAAATTTCATGAAAATCAGTTAATTCGTTTAAGAGTGACGGAGGAACATACATACAGAAAAAAATTCTAAAAATCGTCAATTTAGTTTCAGTATCACGTATAGAGCTAATATACACGATATTTCTGAAAACAAAGTAAATTACCCCATGACCGACCCCTACAGATTTATTATTAGTATTGATAAAATATAAAAAACAAACCAACTATAAAATATATGTACAAGTACATACGGGTTATTTTAGCTCTAGTAAAGTAATGCAATGAACAAAATACAACTAACTCCATCTAACATCTCTAAAGCGAACTTTTTTGTTTACTGTCATATCTGCAAAGAAGCGGGAAATTCAAACTTTTTTTTTGTTTTACCCCCTAGAGCTGAAGTACCCCGAATTTACGGTATTATACATTTTCAATTTCTTAAACTACAACAACTGTTTTTCTTCCAGTACTTGGGTAGATGGTTTGAAACCTCAAAATATCCATTTGAATCGGCAGAAGGGGAATGCCTCCAATATCACTATGACTTCGGGGAAATTAATGATTTCACAGTTTTCACAAGCACTTTTGTTAATAACAACACTTTGGAAACAATCGAAGGAATAGCTGTACCAGAAGTGAATGATGGAGTCATCACTATTACTTTTGAAGAAAATGGAGGTATTCCAATTGTAGTAGGTACTAATAAGTAGTAGGAACAATTACCATTCCATACAAACTGTCATCATTCATCAGTTTATACAATACTAGCTGCTAACCTTCCTCAAGAACCACTCTATCCATTGGTGAAAACAGCATGAAAATCAGTGCAGTAGTTTTAGAGTTTATCGCGTACAGACAGACTGACGCGGTGGAGGACTTTGTATTATAATATGTAAGGATAATAATAATAAATTATATGATTATTTATTTTCAGAAACCATAACGGAAAGTTACATTGTAATTGGAACAGACTATGATAATTATGCCCTTCTTTACAAATGCAGGGATTTGGCCAATGGAAATAGTCAAGGTAAGAAAGATTAAGATATTGTAGTAGTAACTTCAACAATTATTTAGCAAAATCAAAGGAATAACTTTTAATCGGCTTTGTATTTTTGAGTTAGAAATGTTAAAATCTATTCTGCTTTCATCGCCTGATCCAGGAACATTTCTTGATGCACTCTTTTATCCTGTGGAAGAAATCCGACTTGACAGCATTTGCAAATAATTTAATTTATTTCTCCTTATCACACAGCCTACAGTTGGAAACTCAGCAGACAGAGAACACTAAGTGATCAGTCGATTAGCGCTATCAACGCATTAGTAGCCAACACGCGTGGTCTTCTGGAAGATTACTACCAAGATACGAGACAAACTGATGAAGTATGCTTTTACATCCCAGAACTAGTGCCAAACGAAAACGTTGTGTTCAGAGGGCAGTGTGAAAATATTACTGGAGTTGAAAACTTTGATGTTCAGAGGGTATGGTTTAACATGGTTTAAATATTTAACAAGACAAAATCGCAAGAAAGCTCAACAATAACAAAGAATATCAAACAAAGAGGAAGAATTTCCTTGCAGATTCCTGTTATTATTTCATTATCCTTTGGTCGATTTCTGTATCCCTAAACTTTCGCATTTATAATATGAGTTAGGATTGTAATTAAGATAATTTACTAATATTATAATATGTTAGGCGCTACCTGTTAATTATATAAAATGGATACGTGCTGCTTTGTTTTTACAGTATCAAGGATGGTGGCACGAAATTGAAAGGTATCCAAACACCAGAAACGTTGGAGACTGCATCAGCTCACGCTACCAATTATCCGGCGATCAATATGTAGTTGTTGAGACAAATGTATTTGGCCAAACGTCCCAAGTTGATACCAGCACAGTGGTCGCGGATAATAACGGAAAGTTGACAATAACTGGACCTAACGGGATAGTAGTTGGTAAGTTTAATTCTGTAGAATACGATAAAAATTACATTAATTAAAACAACAACAAGGAAACGAACTGTCGGTTCTTCGATTTTCAATTTCATATGTACATACGGATTTAAAATAATAATGAAGGAAAATATCGCAATGAAACCTTTCTATAAGACAAGCAATATATGAAATCTTCCAATCCTGCGTAAATTTTAGAGGTCGATCCTTCCTCCTCCTCACATATGGAGAAGGTATAAAAATGGCGGCCAGGTGCTTTAGCGGCAATTTGCAACATCTTTATTAGAAAAATAATGGATATCTTAAATAAACTAGTATATAATAAATAATTTTCAAATCAATTTCAGATATGTGGGTGTTGGCAACGGATTATGAAACATACTCTCTTATTTACTCTTGTGAAAACATTGATGATGAGCATAGACAAGGTAAGTGATAAATGCTCATGCACTGCTAATATGGAAATCACTTATTAGATAAATTATAAAATATTTTTCTAATATTCACAAAAACATTAAATTCTTTTTTTATGTTTATAGTATGGAGCGCCAAATACAGCAAGTCTCGTCATCTTACTGAAGATGCTGAATCAGCACTGGCTCCTTATATTGAAAGAGATGAAGTTCTCCGTGAAGAATTGTATATGCAAGTGGATCAGAGTGATTCGGCTTGTTTTCACTATCCACAAGTCGAAGGCGATACAGTTATACTGCCAGGACAATGTGATACAAATATTCCTACAGTACAAGACTTCCAGACAGATATGGTTTGTGAATCTAAACTTTATCTCTGGGCTTTTTCATCTCATAAATTATTTAAAATAAAAATTTGATCATCGTTATCAAGAAAATTAATGTAAATAAAGCTTTTTTTGTAGCCGTACAGAAAAGACGAGGCCAACGATGGAGCGAGCTAACCCAGAAAACCCAAATTTTTTTGGGTCATATAAACTTCTTTACTTTTCTTCGTTTCTGGTCACGTTTTCTATCTGTTCTGTCTGTTCACGGTCTATTCCTCCGTTGCTTTGTTCTCCATACAATACAAGTGACTTTAAGTAATACTGTTTTTACTAATGGAAAGAGCTCTTAACGAAAAAGGTTGTTTTATAAACAAAGTTACCTCAAAACCATGAAAAAGAAATGTTATCTTTTCGTAGTGTGATTTCAAAGGATTTAACAACTACTAGTGACCCACCCCGACTAAGCATCTTTTCTATAGATTGTATACACAAATCTTCGCTTCGTAATGATTCATTAATGAAAACCGTATCAAAATTCGTTGAATGGTTTAGGTTTAGAAGGAGTAAGCGAAGAAACAGAATCGAGGCAGACAGTCACTTTGTTTTCCTACATTAGAAAATCTAAAACAATCTGATATGAGACTTAGTTTGTAGTTGAAAAACTTAATATTTTTTACTATAACAGAAAAGTATGGCCATTTGAGGAAAGCAATCATTATAGAAATTTGACCATTCGAAGAAGAAAAACATGAAAGAAAGAAAACATGGTCGATTTTATCTTTTTACAGTACACCGGCAACTGGTACCACATTGAAAGATATCCTGTGCCAGACTTCTACTACGAAAGTCGGCTATACCAAAACGGGGTATGTCCTGGAGTACGATACACTTGGGATGAAGAGGGAAGATATGATGTTTTGAATTGGGACGTGGTTGACGGCGAGGTCAGAGCGGTGGAAGGAACTGCTACCATCAATGTTACCGATGGCACCACATTCATGTTTGTCCATTTGCCGATCTATGACAGCCTTAGTAAGTGACTTTTTTCCTATTAGAGTAGGTACGGTACCTCTAAAAGGCAAATAAAAACGAGATTTTTAGTTTCATTTTGATATTAGAAAACTTTAACCTTATGTAAAAATATTTGTAACATCCAGTAAAAACAATTTTAACATGTTGTAGGTTTAACAATTTTAACATAATAGAATTTTAGGAAAACACATGCTATCGCTTGTGAGCTCTAGCCCCGGGGCAGTCGTGCGATAGAGAGCGTTGCAGCTTCCAACTGACAATAGTACATATTTTGATGAAATTTCATTTCGGGAGAAAACAGTTTCCACTAACTAAATCTTAACAAATCACTTTGATTTTCATGTCGATCGTTTCAGCATGCTATATTCTAGGTTTATAGGTTTCGCTTTTTATAAAGAAATAGATGGTTTTTATAAAACAAACGGTTTAATTCGACAAAGTTTTAATCATAAAAAATAGTTATTTGAGGTGCCTATAAGTTTGAATCTAATGCAAATTTTAAAAAAAGGAAAACCTATAAACTTAGTCTTTCACTGTGTCAATAACATGCAAAAAAATCATGGAGATTGGAAAATATTTAGAAGTGGAAAAACGTTATCTCTTTTTGTATGGACGAGTGCGTGCTATTCTTCCCTCTTAAATGCAATTTTCACTTATGTATTATAGCAAGGCGTCTTATAACATGTAGTTTTTGTTTCATTCCAATCGGTTTACTAACAAAAAAGTTATCCCTAATACCGAAATACCAAGCATACTTATGAACCGCGCGTACAAAGTAGCGGGCACAGCTAGTCTCATTACCTTTTTAAAAAAATGCTCTAAATTTTTTATATTTTTTTACAGCCATCGTATCGACACAGTTGTACGTTTTGGACACGGACTATGTCAGTTACTCGTTAGTAATGAACTGTTTGAATGTCAACGAATTCCAAAGAAGAGGTAAGTAAAACCGGTTTTTCATAATCTCCATCTGTTTAAACCTGCACAAGATGTACAACAGTGTTGGTAATATTTTATTACCAACGCCCTACTCTACTTCTACCCTCAAATTCTCGTCTTTTATTTGACTGGTTTTTTTTAATTGTGCTCTAAATACCGATCAGTGCTTCTGCCTCTTTCTTTCTTAACACAAAAAAAAATGCAAGGCTTTTAGTCAAATTCGTTTGGTCTAGTGGCTAATAACCCTAGCTATTAACCAAACGGTCGCGGGTTCGAATCCCGCTAGAGGCAAATGTTTATAATGTTAACATTTTACCTTCGTACCTAGTCATTGATGTTTTGTACTTATAATAATGTATTTACAAAAAAAAGTAATCTTTGTAGTATATGAACTGTCTATCAACCAGTAGCGAACGACAAAAGTTACTATGAATTGTTCAGTTTAGTTAAATTAATATATTATTTTTCTATATCTTTTTAATAGTTGCTGTTTGGAAGCTAAGCCGGACTCGCAGTCTACCAGCCAGTGCCAATCTAGCTATAAACCAATACATGGAAGGCAGAGAGGAGTTCTTCCCGTCTTACTTCATTACTCTCACTCAGAGGGATGATTGCGAAGAACCGAATTCAGCATTTTTATTTAAGGGCAGCGCGATTGCACTCCTAATTTGTATTGTGATACAACTATTTATTAGTGTGTAGAATATTTGAAATATTTAATAAATTATTATTTTTATTAATTCTACTTTCTATATTTTTCAAAAAATATCTGTGAGTGGAGGGAGACATAAATTAATAAAAGCTTCACAAGAATTTGAAGCAGTTTAATCAGTGAAACGTGTTATGTAATATAAATATTACATTGTTTTATTTAATATTTTAATAGTTACGGGAAATTTAAAAAAAATTGTTATTCGAAATTTTACGTTCGTTCCTGTATTATAAATAAGTAAGATCTCAGATAACTAGATAAAATTGTAACTAGATTAAACTAAACTAAATATTGTAACTGCGAACCCAAATAGTAATAATTATTTTGCGTTCCCAACTTAAGTTATTTGCGAAATTATAGAGATGCGCTTATACTTTAACAAAGGCACAAGGCAGGTAAATTTGGCCTGCATAGTACAATAGTATACGTGGGCTCACGAGACCGACCACCCCCTCCCCAGCTTATTCGGCGTAGGCATTACTATTCTTAATTCTGTATTTTTATTTATGAATTTCTGAGGAAATTATGATAAAATATTTAAAACTAGATACTCTAGGTATCTCTTAGGTAACAGGCTACTATAGGTAACTTGCTCTACAAGATTTTTTTTCCGAAAATGTTTGCGTTCTAAACGCATTCAAATATTTACGCAGAGTACTCATAGATATGTTTTTCAAATAACTAAATTCTAAAGTAAGTATTATTTGAGTCTTCGATTGCCAATTTACAATTTTCCATACAAATATAATACGCTCTCGCTAGTGAGTGCGAGCCATCGAGCATTATAAACTCGTACTAGAACCAATGTAGAGTTGGGGTAAGAATAAGGTTCGTCACCTCAAAGTCGACATTTACTTGCACCAAAATTTTATTTCAGCATCTGTTAGTTTTTTTTTTTACCTTTTTTTAATTGGCAGTAGGTCATTCCAATTATTTGGAATGTTTTTTATATAAGTAGATTTGTTATTATATTATCTATATTATAATAGAAGACATCGGAGCCCTAGACAAATGGCATTCGATTCGATTCGCTAAGCATGAAATGTATGAGATTGACATAATTATGCCGTCGCTAAATCACATGATACTTCCCATACATTTATTCTATCGAACTTCGTTATTGTTTTTAAAAATGTTACTTTGACTAAAGCCCCTGTTATTTGTCTTCTTAATGTTTTAGTTGCAAAAGGTACTAAGAGTCTACGACTTGATAAAGGAATTAATTTAAAAACTGACGAAGGTTTTCGTACCCCGACTGTATATACAACCCGAATTCAACCTCAACGGATAATTTTGTTGTATTCTGTGGTCATCTCATAAGTTGTAGTGATCTGTTGCTTGAGTCAATCAAACTTGTCAAAGTTTTGTCAAAAATCAACCTCACTCAAATCAACTGAACGAAGTCCAATCATTTCATTTCATTTCATGACATTTTTCATTTTTCTAATGTAATCTAATGGATGTGAGAAAGTCACGTTTTTTTAAGAATAAATAACATTATTCAAAAGTTAAGAAACGCTTTAATTATTCTATTAATTTTTGTTTAACAATGGCAAATACTGACGAAATCACCGGCCCTGTGTCTCAGGAAGACATAGAGGCAGCGGAAAAACTTAAAAACGAAGCCAATGAATTTTTTAAAAGTAAGTGCATTCTTTCAAATTTGTCCTTTATAATGTTCCGGATAATTTTTTAAATTAATCGAACATTTTTCACGATTTCCGCACTAATCACAAATTTCCATTTAATATTGATAACCTCAATTTCAGAACAAAACTACAACTCTGCAATTGAACTTTATACAAAGGCCATAGAAAAAAATCCCAATAATGCCGTGTTTTACGCAAATAGAAGTATATCTAATCTTAGGCTGGAAAATTTCGGGTATGCTTTAACTGACGCATCGAAGGCCATCGAGCTGGAGAAGTCCTACACTAAGGCTTATTATAGAAGAGCAGCCGCTCACATGTCTTTAGGAAAGTACAAATTAGCTCTTAAGGACTTTGAATTTGTAAGTATTGATACAAATAACATCGGTCCAATTCGTTAACCTGCTAAGTCCATTTTTGGGTAATTTCACTTTTTATACTTTTCGACAAGTTTAGACAATTATCTACCGTTTGGTGAAGGAATAACGACGATTATTAAACTAAAAAGGTGAGAAATTTCATAAATGAAAAATGCTTTCTGACTAATAGCAAAAGAAAACAGCTCAATCCTAAGTTTTGTACTGATAATGTTGCTCATTTCACATGCCTGATGCGACTCACATTTTGTCATGTCATTTTTTCTTCCTCCTAAAAACTATGCAAAATGTAACTTATCAGGTTATCGAGTTAAGCCAACGATGCAACTTTTAATTGCAATAATTTGATGTATAACAAACAACTGGTGAGGGTGAAGTGACTGAAAATCTGCTTGGTCTTACTCTGACACTTATATGGTGGTTTATTTATGTTGAAGTCGTATCTGTATCCACGGATCTACATTTTCAACGATTCGGCACATCACTAATGGCTACCATCGCCTATAACAAGCATGCCACCCAGTGCTGCAAATTAGGAAGGGACAGGTCACTGAAATCTGGCATCCGTTATTCACTCGCTTAAGATGACACAAGTCAGCGGCTCAAACTCATCGGTGTGTGTAGCTAAAATTCATTCTGTCTCACACAGCACAATGCGCGAGAAGAGGACTCGACTGAGATGCACAATGATTCATACAACAGACAGACACTTGGGCATATACTCTTTTTGACAAAACTACTGCATTTATCTATTTCTTGTAAAGTTATTTGAACTCTTGAATAACTAATCAATATTTGTAGACTAAGTATTTTGGAGTTTTTGTACACTAGAGGGACCTTATTCACCCTCAAAGTTGCATTAAAACTTGTGTTAAAATATGGATTTTTCAAGGATCATATCTTTTAAATTAATACTTTTTTTAAAAGTTTGTATGCCAAGGAACCTAGTTAACGACATGATAATCATGCTTACTTTTGTAAATTAAACATAAAACAGCGGAGTAATAATCATTCTATGTTTGTATGGAGGAAAGCTGACTTGTATCACCTTAAAAACAGTTCATAATATGTTCATATTTCCTTAAAGTGTTTTCCTTGACTGTTTGAGAAATATATTATTATGTGATCATTAAATTACGTAATATATTTGGTTCATTCAAATATTCTTACCACTTTATTTCTTGAATTTACCTTACTCCAATAGAAAAAAGTTAAAGTGGAAAAAAATTCCCATTGATTTCGAAAGAGTAACTTTGGAGGTTATTTTTTTAACATACTAAATAATGACATGATGTTTATGTTAAAATATGTAAATGCTTGTGAGGCTAATATAGTTAGATGGAATAAATTAATTTGATAATGTGTAACTTGGCATTCCAAAAAACAATTTACACATTAAAACGTATTCAGTACTAGCTGGTGTCCACTACTTCGTCCGCGTTTTCAGCTTTATATTTTGGTATAGATAAAAAAAACTTGGAAAAATTTACAGTTGAAATTTAAATTAAAATATTTGCATGCCCTTGTCGTGTAATTGCTGTATATGAATTAACTTCCTATGCACTTGTATTTGTGCATATAAAAATTTAAATTATGCAGATGTATTTATTTCTAATACATCTTTTCCCAAAACTCATATTAGGGGAAAATACCCAATTATTGGCACTTTAAGAAATACGACCATTTATTGGCAACTCAAATAAAATTTTGAAGTATGACAATCTTTAAATCATTTGACTGTTTAGTGTTTGCAATTCTCATAAACCTAATATATTTTTTTGTGGGAACACAGTTTATGGAATGGTTTTCTTATTTTTCAGTGAATCTGAGGGGTGCCAGTATTAGGTCATGTTACCCTATATATTAAATTTTCAGTTGCTAAAAAATTGTTAAAAAAAACTTTCAGGTAACCAAAGTTAGGCCAAATGACCAAGATGCAAAAATGAAATTCAATGAATGTAATAAAATTGTTAAGAAGATTGCTTTCGAGAAAGCCATCTCAGTAGATAAGAAGGAGGTAAACATAGCCGACTCCATCAACCTAGATGCTATGAGTAAGTGTTATAAAGTTTTTAAATATTTCAGCATAGCATAGAAGAAACAATAGATAACATAGAGAAGTAACGAAAGAAGTTCCGGCCACTTCTTTCTATTTTTATGCTTCCTCTTAAACTAGGTTTATTTTATAGTCATAAAACTTCAATTTTAAAGTTTATAGAGACAAAAGAATGAATTTAAACAAACTTCTAGTTGTTCATAATTTAAAAAAAGAAAAAACAAATTGTTATAGTTAATTAATTAATACTTAATTAGGTAGTTTAATCAATTAATATTTACTTTTTAACAGCCATTGAAGATGAATATGGGGGGCCTTCTTTGGAAGATGGGAAGGTGACATTGAAATTCATCACAGAACTCATGGAACACTATAAACAACAGAAAAAATTACACAAGAAATACGCTTACAAGGTAAGTGTATTTCATGACTCCATGACCAACCCCTACAGATTTATTATTAGTATTGATTAGATTGTTTAAATCAGTAGGTACATACTTGCCAATTTTAAATTGCAGATATTGATCGACGTAAAGGCGTACTTGCAAAAGCAACCTTCCCTCGTCGACATAAAGGTGCCGGACGACGAAAAGTTCACAGTGTGCGGCGACATTCACGGCCAGTTCTACGACCTCATGAACATATTCAAACTGAACGGATTGCCCTCCGAGAAGAATCCGTACCTCTTCAACGGTGACTTTGTTGACAGGGGGTCGTTCAGCGTCGAGTGCATATTTACACTGTTCAGCTTCAAATTACTATATCCCGATCACTTTTACATGTCCAGGGGTAAGTTTTCACTTGTTTTCATTTACAACAGCTGCTATCTCTTTGAATAATTTCCTTTGATAAATGTTAGATTCATTAGATTCAGGGTCTCGAACAAAATAACTGCTAAAAAGTGTCCACTGGATTTTTTATACAGCTATTATAACTTTCTCTCGTTAATTTGTGATAAAAAAGATGACAAATGTAAATGTTGCACGAGTGAGTTGAATCTTGACATTTAGTAGTAATTTTTTTGTAATAAACATTTGCCCCTAGCGGGATTCGAACCCGCGACCGTTTGGTTAACAGCTAGGGTTACCTACTAGCCATAAAGCACCATCTACGCCGGAGCAACAACACCGTGCGACATTTTTGCAAGCAACACGCTGTTGCCTCGGCGTAGCATGCCACAATGTCGCACTGTGTTGCTCCGGCGTAAATGGGGCTTTTAGACCAAACGTGTCGTCTCAAACATTACTCCATAACATTGGATTTAACATTATAAACGGGACGAGCCCGTTGGACGAGTGACAACGTTGGACGTTGCTTGCCTAACGTTTCAGTGGCCTCGGGTTCGATTCCCGGCGGGGTCAACTTTGGAAATTTTAATATTATTTTCAAAATTGACTCAGGTCTGGATTTGAAAAGTAGTTGTAGGAGGCACACTGCGTTTCGCAGTCATTTGGGCAGCCCGTCTGGCTGCAGTAACCACACCACCTTACAGAATACCACCGTGAAATAACAGCATTATGTGCTGTTGTGTTTCGGTGAGTGATTAAAGGATTACAGAGCCCATTACCCCATCCCTCCCTTATCCCTTATCCTTAATCCTTCTATGGTCGGCAGCGCACTTGTAGCACTTATGGCGTTGCTTGTGTTATAGGCGACGGTAGCCGCCTATCATCAAGTGGACCGTCAGCCTGTCTGTCGACCTTAACATAAAAAAAAATATGTCTTTTCGCAGGCAACCACGAAACAGTGGACATGAACCGCATGTACGGTTTCCGGGGCGAGGTGACGTCAAAGTATACCTCTCAAATGGCCGACTTGTTCACTGAAGTGTACAATTGGTTGCCACTGGCTCATTGCATCAACAATAGGGTGCTGGTGATGCACGGGGGCCTATTCTCGAAGGACGACGTGACCCTAGACGACATCAGGAAGGTCGACAGGAACAAACAGCCGCCCGAGGATGGTATGTGGTGTTTTTGGTTTCGATGTTATATAGTCGTTTAACTCAAGTGCAATCTATACTTTTTAATATTAGAAAGAGGAAAGATTTGATTGTTTGTTTGGTTGTTTGTATTGAATAGGCTCCGAAACTACTGGACCGATTTGAAAAAATCTTTTACAAATTAGAAGCCGACATTATCCTTGATGAACATAGGCTACTTTTTACCGCGGGAAAATGCTTTATTCCTACGAGAAATCTAAAATAAAAGTTGACTAAATAAAAATAAAACACTTGACAGCGCCATCTATCCAGAATCAGGTGAAGCGACTAACACGCTTGTGATATTTTTAGCGTTCCGCTCCACGGTAGATGGCGTTTAATACTTTTCAACGCGGACGAAGTCGCGAGCACCAGCTAGTTAATTATAAATTACTCCATGGAAGGAAACCGCTAACTGGATAGACACTTGTTAAACTAGCATCTGGCGGTGTTTAAATTTAAATAATGCTTAAAAAAAGCATTGTCTAACTAACCCTAAACACTGTTTTGTAGTAAAGTTTTATTTAACCACGCGTTCAATGTGTTTAATGTCTGTGTTAAGACCGGTAGTGTTTAATGAAAAAGTGTTGCGCGTGTCAGGTATAATGTGCGAGCTGCTGTGGTCGGACCCGCAACCGATGGAGGGCAGGTCGCCGTCGAAGCGCGGCGTCGGTTGCCAGTTCGGGCCGGACGTGACGCGCGCGTTCCTGCGCCGCAACGGGCTGCAGTACATCATCCGCTCGCACGAGGTCAAGAACGACGGGTACGAGGTGGCCCACGAAAACACCTGCATCACCGTCTTCTCGGCGCCCAACTACTGGTCGGTATTTATTTTTTAATAATAATAATAATAATATAACATTTATTTGCAACTTAGTAACATAAACATAACATAATACTAGCTGTTGCCCGCGACATAGGGAACCTAGATTCTGGGTTGCTTCACTAAAAGTGGCATAGTAGAATATCACCGCACACACAGCTTGGGGTGATATTTACAATTAGTTGCACAAAGTTGTCCTTAATTGAGGTGAACACATGTTACGAAACTAGCTGTTGCCCGCGACTTCGTCCGCGTTAGAAAAGATAAAAAAGTCACGTGCCTACTTCTAAATGTTTATCTACCAAGTTTCATGAAAATCGGTTAATTCGTTTAAGACTGAATGGAGGAACATACATACAGAAAAAAAAATCTAAAAGTGGTCAATTTAGTTTCAGTATCATTTGTATAGAGCCTATATACACGATATTTCTGAAAACAAAGTAAATTACTCCATGACCGACCCCTACAGATTTATTATTAGTATAGATTATGTTAAGGTGTAACAAGTCGGTGGTCCGAACTCATCGGTCTCATGTCAAAAATGCGTCCACGTCTCCACACAGCACAAAGCGCACAAAGAGCAAAGCAGCAACATCTTTAATTGAATATTATTTTATTTTATAACAGTGATACAATGGGTAACCTTGGTGCTTTTATCACATTGAATGGCAAAGACATGATTCCCAAGTTCACAACTTATGAAGCTGTGGTGAGTGCTAAGCTTACTTTGATTATTTTATTCGCATTGGACTATAGATAACTAATTTTTTTTTTATTATCTAAATTTTGTCTAAAAAAAGAAAAACATTCACAATACATTGCCCTTGCAATATTCCTTAACAGTGAGACTATTTCTCTGGTCCATTCCCAGTAGTCCGTTTAACAGTCCGGTTGACCGAACTATGTGAGACTTTTTTTCCCAGTAGTCCAGTCGTACAAAGCAACCGGACTACTTGGAATGGGCCGATACAATATTAAAGAGCTAACAAGCCCATTTCTCTAACCCTTTCCAATTCCTTATCAAAATTAATGTTGAGTCTTTTTTTTTGTCATTTTATTGTTATTGCTTTAGACAGTTTTTAAGTTAGCATTAGCTGCAGATAATTATTTGAAATAAACTATTACTATTTTTAATATGTAATACAATTTTCAGCCCCATCCGGACGTGAAGCCGATGGCATACGCCAATTCGTTCCTGAGCATGCTCTGCCAATGATGCAACTCAAAGAGTCG
The DNA here is from genome assembly GCA_918317495.1 of Synanthedon vespiformis. Classification (NCBI taxonomy): domain Eukaryota; kingdom Metazoa; phylum Arthropoda; class Insecta; order Lepidoptera; family Sesiidae; genus Synanthedon; species Synanthedon vespiformis. The sequence goes on from OU906962.1 coordinate 2,126,507, forward strand.
CCTCAACGCCTCACCGCTCACATACTCGAGTCGCCTCAACCACTCATCGCTCACGTCACGCGCTCCGAACCGCAAACGAGACGTGCGCGAAAACAACACAACCCAATTCCACGTGAATTGGTGCGTAATTTTCAAGATTAATTTCAAACGTAATAATTTTTATCTTAATCATCATTGGTTTTTGTTATTGTCTGTCAATTATTACAAAATAAATATGTAATAATTATTGTGTACGGTTATCTTCTTGTTTATATAAATAATTAATTGTGTAATATTTTGAAGGAAAGTGATGAGAATGAAAATGTTTGATTTGAAATGTAATTAATTTCTGATTTTAGTATAATTAGTTTTTTTTTTATTTGAATTTAACGCGCACGCGATATTTTTTTTTTTTTTTAGAATTTTTTGCCAATGCAATTTTTCTTTTTGTTTCCTCGTTGTTTAGTTAGTTAATTAGATTTAATTTTACGCCATTTATTGTAGTTTTAATAGAATAATGGGACTGCCGGTACTTAAAAGTCACAAAATACAGTCAACACTGGGAAATCGTTGTGAAAAATAAAAATAAATAAATATGTATACATAATTATTTATATATTTTACAAACTTGCATCTATTTGAATACCATATTATTCAAGAAACGTAATAATATGAACGTGTCAGTTAAAATACAATGTAAAATATGAATAAGTGAATATTATATTCATAATGTGACAGTACAATAAAGAAGTCAAAATGTGAAAATATTTCACTAGATGGCGCCAGTGTGTTTACAAAGTTGACTTGTACAAAAAAAAACCTTAGAACAAATTATATTAAAAAATTTGAATGGAGGCAAATTCGCTTATTTTATTGATTTACAAAAACATTTTTCAATTCAAAGGGGTGTAATTTTTTCGTTATACACTGGCGCCATCTAGTGCCACTATTCAACGACTCATTGAAACTTTACAATAAATATTAAATTGTCTTTTGTTGCTCTTAATTGTATGCAACGTTCACATTGTGACCGAGAATGAGCAATAAATAAATCACCCCTATTTTCCCACCCTTAGGGTAGGATTTTTTTTTTTCCAAATTTATATGCTATTTCTCGCGTTACAGCGTAAACGTTGCATTAGTATTAAAATTTAATTTTCGTGCCACCTTTTTTAGTACATACATTTAATTCGGTCAATTGTTCTTTAGACTTGAAAAAAAAGGGATGTAATGGTTTGTGAGTTAGAATATTATAATAATAATAAATTCAATATTAAATACTCTTAGTAAGAAATGTACCCGTTTGTATAAAAAATATAATTAATTGTATATTTTTAATTGAAAAAAAAATATATTATTTTTTTTTCTTTTGAAATTCAACTGTTTTAGAGGAATTTTAAACATAAATATTGCAATGTAGAGGTTATTATTATTTTTTATTAATATTTAAATAATCACATGCAAATGGCGTCCTCCTTATTTAGTTTTTTTTATTATTTTAATTTTTTTATTGATACGATAACAATGATTATTATTTGAGTTATTATTTAAATTAAATGCAAACCAACAGACGATTATCTCTATCTATATTATTATATAATTATGTATTCTTGTTATTTTATATTCGTTACCAGTAATTATAATTAATTTAAAACCTGTGTTTGTGAACAAACGGAACTTTGATTTTTTTTTTTTTTTTCAGTAATAAATTGCAAAAAATACTCAGTCTAATCGTCCCCGTAATAAATGTCAATAAAATTAATCACCATTTTTTTTTTTTTTTGAAGAATTAAAATACATATAAATTATGTTTATTAATAAATTCTTAAGAACATTTCTTTAATTAAAAAAAAATTTAATGTGTATACTATTTTATACATATTACATACATCATCTCGCACAGAACATAATATAAATAATGCATTTATTTATAATAAATAAAAAGACCAATGTGTTTTAATTTGGTTAAAGATTTATTGAAAACATTCTCTTATAAATAAATATTATTATTATTACTATAATAATTATTATTTTCTTCTTTTAGTTTCTCTTGTGTTGTCTTGTGTATACCTTATATACTTTTAATATTTTTTCAATTTATTAATCAATACACGTGTATTATATGTCGCGTGTACATATACTCATTACACGACATCTATCGGTAATGTTTGTTTACGAACAAACTCAACTAGATATTAAAATTTATTATAACGATGAAAATTATTCTTATAATACTTACGTGAAAATATTCATAATTTTTTTTTTTTAACAATAAATAATAAAGTAAAAAAAAAACACACTAGCTAAGTGATTTCGAATGCAATAATAACGAATTTGAACGACCAACGTCGGTTAATAGTTAAATGCCTACGCATAGATTTTAAAGTCAACGGAAGCTTGTGAACACTGCCTTACACGGCTTAATAGAAAAATGCTCTATACTTACTATACGCACGCAGTTAAATTTGGGGGTCAAAATACTGATTGGTTAATATAATATAAAAATATATACAATTTTGCGGTCCATTTCAACATTTTCCTAAGCGTTTTAAACGTTTTCCTAAGGAAAATGTTAAAAATGCTTGGAAAATTGTTGGGGGAAAAGTATCTATATACCATTTTTCGGTCAATTTCAACATTTTCCTAGGTTGAAAATGCTTGGAAAATTGTTGGGGGAAAAGTATCTATACACCATTTTTCGGTCAATTTCAACATTTTCCTAGGCTATTTCAACAAATTCCCAAGGAAAATGTTGAAAGTGCTTGGAAAATTGTTGGGGGAAAAGTATACCATTTTTTGGTAAATTTCAGTATTTTCCCAAGCATTTTCAACGTTTTCCTAAGCAAATACCTAATGAAAATGCTTGAAAAGTTGTGGAGGGGAGTACATATCTAATTTTTCGGTCAATTTCAACATTTTCTCAGGTTATTTCAACATATTCCCAAGGAAAATTTTGAAAACGCTTGGGAAAATGTTGAAATTGACCGAAAAATGGTATAATCTGCAGTCGTTATCGTTAGTTTCAATAGAAATCGGTTTAGGGTGTGTCCTGAGTGACGGCGTATAGCGGAAGCGGAATCCGTTGCGCACGAAAAAGGAATAGATCATATCATATTCCGACATTTTATAAAATACGTAAGTATTACTCGGAAACGAAAGAGGCGGGGTTAAATTGGACTTCTTGATAGTGAATTTTTAGTTACTCAATTTGGCTAGGGATCCCCAAATATAACAGCCAAATCTATGCTCAAAAGCATAGATTTTTATGAAACTTTATATATATAAAATAATAATTATTCAATTGTACCTTTTTTTGTGAAAGGTAATACGCACTAGCGTCCAACTGTTTAGATAGAAACTATAACTTAAGTAATGTAAGTATGGTACGATCCTTCGAATTAATACAAGACTTATTACTCATGTATTCATGTTCAACTGCTGCCAACTTCTTGGCTCATATAAATCCGTTTTGACAGCTTAAAATGTCAAAATTGACTTTGACTTACTTGGGAAAAGGAAATAAATGTATTCTATGTACAATAGTCATCATCCTTATCACCACATCGCGCGTTATCAGCCACATCATAATAGGCCGCTTCACGCGACGTCGCGTGCCGATTTTGCCGAAAGAAGACTTTGTTATTTTTAAAAGTTAGTAATACTGCATTCAAAGATTTTCAAAAATTTCAAATAAATTCTGTAGTCGTCGTTAATAAGTAAATATTCTTGAAATTTGAATCAAACATTCCTTTCTTTTAAGATATTATGTTAATTGAGGAGAATTATTACTTTTTTGTCCATTCTTTCGATTGGCATCATAAAAATACGAGTAATTAGATTCCCAAACGAAGCGAGTAATTTTTAGAAAATATTTGAATGCAGTATTACTAACTTTCAAAAATAACACAGTCTTCTTTCAGCAAAATATCCTATCCACTATATTTAAGGTACATTCCCTTCATGTCGCCCTGTAGAAACAACTGTAGCCACAGTATAAGCAGGATGTTTCTAGGTCATCAAATGGTGTAAAAAAACCCGCTCAGCTGTTCGCTGGTGCGTATGAAACCTCAGTTAATGCATAATACGACTATAAATTAATTAATACGTATATAATTTTAATGATTAGTTAATGTCGAGGTACTATACTGTATTGTATGCGAGTCACGGTGAATATTTGTAGGCGTTTTGTGAAGGAATGTTTCGCTGAGCATATCAGATGTAGATAGAGCCCTGGTCTGGTGTTGACTTTAAATAATAAATTGTTAAATTTATAACGATGTGTCGTTTTATTTAAAAACCACCAAAAACTTAGGTTTAACAGTGAGGCAAATTTTGAAGCATTTTTTTTTATATATTCACAGTCCACATAACACAATCTGGTTCCATACTAAGCAACTATAGGCTTGTATTGTGGATACCAGACAGTTTATATGCTACATAGATAACTTTTTTTTAAATACATACATATTATAAATAGAAACATACATTACTGCGATACAAAGGTAAATGGTAAATAAACATTTTCCCCTATCGGGATTCGAACCCGCGACCGTTTGGTTAAAACAGCTAGGGTTTACTAACCACTATAGGTCACTAGACCAAACGTGTTGTCAAAAATTGTAAAACAAACCTATCTCGTGTATAATCACTTTTTCCATTAGTTTAATTAAACCATATTGTCTTAAAAGCCGTTGAGTGGTTGATAGTATGACATGGCATGGGCTTTTTAATGGACATATTATTTTAAACCTTATTCCAATGGTTTTAGCACTCTCCACTTTCTAATGGCATGCCTTATTTTTCTTCGACTTCACAAGTCTTAAAAAAAGCTTACCTTTTATTAAAATTTTCATTGTTTCCCGGTAAATACCTCTCATTCTCTTGAACAACGAGTCTCAAAAAACTTACGTTAGTTCGTGAAATAGTGCCTACATACATATTAGCTTAGAGAATGAAATTAAAGCAAAAATAAATATTTATGAAATTTTTATTTTAAAAATACAGTCACTAAATTAACAATTACATAAAAAGATATCACATTAAAAAAAAGCTTTTATAAAAGATTTATGAATGAATGGTCCGCGAATTGTCCGCAGAAGTCCGTGAACTTATAGAATTAAAAAAAAAGAGAATTTCCCTATAATTAAGAAGATCACTTATGAAGGTACAAGTTGGGTTAATATTTTCACAACCGTTTTCTTATCCAATTTGCATTTTGGATATTCTTGCTCGCAGTTCGTGTCTAAGGATCTCCCAGCGGTTATGGCTTCCAATATTGACGTACCGTCTAACATACGGCGGATTAGCGAATTGCTGGAAAATATAACAGTTATTTAATAAAAAAATATATAAATCGAGACTTTGTCGATTTTACAAACATCGTCCCTATTAGTTGTATCTGTAACCAGTTTTATTGACCATCACCTCGTGAGGCAGTAATACTTCACATCGCATATATTGTCAGGAGACTCCTAACTTTGCAGCCCTAACCACCGGTAGCTTGTGGGCTTTGCCCCGCTACCAATACTTGTATAATAATAATAATAAATGAAAGAATATACTTACGAAGATAAAGACGCTAGCAAAGCGTCGAAATCTGTGGCATTACCAGTGACCATGTTCTCATTAGCGAGTTGTACGTAAGAACAAGCAAGTCGCTGTGTGCACGCCGAAGAGTCTATATTGTATCGTCCCAGCATTTCGTCTAACTTGTTCATCATATCAGTCACTTGAAGAAGACTGGAATCTGCGCCTAGAAGCAAACATAATCATTAGTATTTATTAGTACAACATTAGTATATCGCAATGAACTTTTCGGAGAGGAAAAATTCGAAATTAGACAATCTTAATAAGTGATCATAATAATTTCTAAGTAAGTAATCGCTAAAGGCCTAAAAGAGAGATCATCTTATAATCAGAATTGCTAAAAATAATGTCACGAGATGGTCGAGTGGTTAGAGTGCTTGCCTTAGCCGTCTGACTCAGGGGTCCATAGTCCAGGGTTCGAGTCCTGGCAGTGCCAAATTTGCCAATGAATTTTTAAGTCTGCTCTACTCTGGGTGTGCAGGGTTTCACCCTCTGTACCTACGTTATTGGTTATGCATAATACAAAGCATAGTCATGGTGATAGCAATAATAATATAGTGTGTTGCAATGTTCGTAGTTTATATTAAAGTAGATATACTCACTGCGACCATATCCTCCGTAACTGTATGAGAGTGCGTGTATAATCTTGGGTAGTATGATTACTGCACCAAAACCTAATATAGACCCTATCAGAACACCACCAAGGTCTATTTTCAGAGGGCCGTAGAGTCCGGGAGCCGATCCACCGTAAGGTGCCTGTAAAACAAGGCATACTTCAGTTACAAGACTACATATAATTACATACAAATAATTAATTTAAAATTATTGGGGCACTAAAATTAAATAAAAAAATATTACAGGCTTATGTACAGTCGCGGTTATTGTAAGAAAGATTATAAGGTTTGCAGAAAGCGAGTCGACAAAACAGTACAATCATGGTACAATAGACATTAAAACACTATTCTACCAATGTACTCAACTTTTTATTTTTATTCTTTCAATTTAGTAAGCTACTTTTCTATGTATGTATTTGACTAGCTGTTGCACGCGACTGTGCCCGCGTTACTTTATAAAATATAGCCCTATGTTGTTCGCTGATAACATAGCTTTCTATAGGTGTTTTTTTTTAATCGGTCCAAATACAAATCTCTCTTTATATTGGTTTAAAAAGAAGTCGGAATAAATAAATGCTACAGTACCTGCCCACCGGTACTGCCAAAGGCTGAAACGCCAAACCTCTGCGTCCTGTCTGGTTGACCGTCTCTATCTTCTCGACTCTTCTCAGCCCTGCTAGCCGAAGGTTCAGCAAGTTGGTCTTCCGTGCGGTAGCTCGAGCTTGGCATGAAGCCTCTGAAATCAAAACTGATATGGGTAAGGAAAATTTTCCATTAGAAAATTTGTTGCATTGGAAAACCTTTAGGTACTTCTGTATTCCTATAGATTGTTTATATAATACTAGCTGGTGCCCGCGACTTCGTCCGCGTTGAAAAGGAAAAAAGTAGCCTATATATCCTGTGTACTGTACGTCTAAATGTTTATCTACCAAGTTTTATGAAAATCAGTTAATTCGTTTTAGAGTTATGGAGGAACATACATACATACAATACCTACACTTACAGATTTATTATTACTATTGATTAGCTGGTCTTATATAGCCTATGACTTATTCGGATGTATAAGCTTTATTATTGTAAAGTTTCATTGAAATCCATTCAGTACTTAGTTTTTGCGTGAAACATCTATACATCCATACAAACTTTCGCATTTAATTTTATATTAGTAAGAATAAGTAAGTAAGGATTAGTTGCTGCTATTTTTTATGTTATTAGTCGGCAAAGCGAGTAAGGATCCATTGATGATAGATGGCTACATTCGTTTATAACACAACGACCACAGTAGAGTTAAAGATAAGAGATTGAGAAGGTAATATTGAAAAAATAGACTCTAGCATCCCTTGCTCGTTCACCAAATACTCAACAGTGATATTGTTGCACTGTGGTTGCTGCGTGATTGCTGATTTAGATGGTTTTTTTAATGAAAATGTTCAGAAAACTGTAGTCTCAGAAGTAGTATAGAAAATGAACTTACCCATCGCTCACATAATCAGCTTTGACCAAACAGGAAGCGAGCGCCAAATAGATCACTAATAACTTCTCTATCTTGGTACCCATCTTGTTAAAACCTAATACATAACTGTTTAATTTTACGACAGTGTATGTGCTATATACGACACGTTCCATCGCTTGACTCCAGACAATCGTATGGGGAAACACCATTGTCACAACATATACACAAAAGTGTTACGCAAAGCCAACTTTTACTGAGACAATTTTATTTTGTCACGCACTGCGCATTTGAGATGCTATCAAATGGGGAAGTTAATACGTCTTACGATGTCCAATACTATGTGACCGACTACTACGTTCTTTAGCCTCCCTCCACTTGGATCCAATGGGAACCTAGGATTTTTTTTTTCTTTTGACACCTATGGGATCCAAGTGATCCAGCATGGGATCCTAAGATTTTGTTTCTTTGGCTTTTGACTCCCATGAGATCCAAAAATGATGGTATCCAAGTGATCCAGCATGGGATTCTAAACTATATTTTTGTTTTGGATTTTGACGCCCATGGGTTCCAAGTGATCCAGCATGGGATTCTAAACTATATTTTTGTTTTGGATTTTGACGCCCATGGGTTCCAAGTGATCCAGCATGGGATTCTAAACTATATTTTTGTTTTGGATTTTGACGCCCATGGGTTCCAAGTGATCCAGCATGGGACCCTAAAATTTATATATTTTTTGCTTTTGACGCCCATGGGATCCAAGAAATCCAGCAAGGGATCCTAAAAAATATATATTTTTTGGCTTATGACTCCCTGGGATCCAAGTGATCCAGCATGGGATCCTTGGATATTTTTTTCGTCTTTTGACACCCATGGGATCCAAAAATGATAGGATAAATGTGATCCAGCATGGGATCCTTGGATATATTTTTTTCTTTTGACTCCCATGGGATCCAATAACGGTGGGATCCTATTATATTTTTTTGGTTTTGGCTCCCATGGGATCCTAAAGTTTTTTTTTACTTATAGTATCGTAGGATTATAGTATTGGCAGAGAACTCTGCATTCCGCATCCTGACCGGCTACAGTAAGCATCCCATTATAGAAAACCAAAGTGAAATAACAGCATGTGTGCTGTTGTGTTTCGGTGAGTGAGTAAGGGATGCCAGAGCCTATCCTTTCTACAATAAAGTGGACTGCCTTCTACCGGAATCTATATGGCTGTGTACACTTATAATATTATATTAATTAGAATTACTTAGACGAAAAAAATTGACTTTCAATTTTTTCAGCAGACTTACATAAAAAATCTAAAACATTGAAATATTTCACGATTTATGAACGAATACAGCATCACAAATGAGTTACAGCGTAAGTAAGACAATTATTTTAATGTTGAATCAGAGCGTGAATATTTCATAATTCATTCAAATTTAAGTATTTAAACTTGCGCCTGCCTGCGACATCGTCCGCGTTGAAAAAAAAACGTAGGTAGCTTATCCTGTATCCCGTACGTCTTAATGTTTATCTACCAAGGTTTGAAATTTGGTGTTCCGATTGGATTTGTTTTTGGAAGTTTGTTTAGCTTCGTCTGGATCAAGTTATACGATGAAAATGTATATTGATTGAAAGCTTTCATAAAGTCTGGTCTACTTGTACCTATATTAAGATATTTAATACAGGTACAGTCGTCCGCATAAGTCGATTAACATATTCATAAGTGCAGAACAACTAAACACTTAACACGTAATAAGTCGTTGTCACGACTAGAGAACGAAATAAACTTCACGTACAAACGATAAAAAGCTTCAGTAAGTAAGTTGTGTGTTTAGTTGGTTTACACTTTTAAATGTGTTAATTGACTTATGAGGCTACCTGTACCTACCTACCAAATTTTAGCCTAATGTGACCTAATAGTGATAGTGAAAGCCCTAATAAAATAAAATATGTACAGTGCACAAATTATCACTGTTTAATAAATTATTTTTTAATAATAATAAATTAAAATTGTCTCTTTGTTATTGGGGCTATAAAATAAAAATGTATATTTAATTTGATTTGCTCAATGATAGGTACAGTCGGCTGCATAAGTCGATTAACACATTCAAAAATGCAAAACAACTGAACACTCAACGCGTCATAAGTCGTTGTTACCACTAGAGGACAAAATAAACTTCACATACAAACGATCGTAAAATGCTTCAGTAAGTAAGTTGAGTGTTCAGTTGCTTTGCACTTTTGAATGTGTTAATCGACTTATGCGGCCGACTGTACCTTTTTTACAAAATCTGCAACCATTTTTCAATAGCCACTTTCTATCGGGAAATATATCTAGGGGAACATTTGCTTTTGTTATGCAGCCCATTCAATGGTATTCTAAGAACAGTACTACAGTGCATTTATTTAAGTATTAATGTGCTAAGATTACATGCGTGTTTTAGCATTTTATAAAACATCATGTTAACCACATGCCGTGAAAATACACTAACAAATTGGTGGCAATGTTCGTGTATTGTAACGCGTAGATCTAACAATTTATAGAGGGGACGTCATATAACTTTATGGTGGCTTTTTATAATAGGTTTTTTTTTTTTTATTTTTTTTAAGATAAATTGATCACAAGATAACAGGAGTTAGTGTTAATAGTTCAAGGTATTCACATCACGGTGTGTTACAGCCTACTAAATAACTCTGCTTTTCGTTACTGCTGCAAGTTTAAAAATATGTGATGGGCAACAAAATAATTGCATAAATGTTCCCTTTTTTCTCCAAATCCAATTTTTCATAACCAATCTTTCTTTAACTTAAAATTAAAAACTATAATTTAAAAATAAAAAAAATATTTTTACATACTATCAAGTCTACAACTTCATAACTCTGCGACACTCGTCACTAAATAAGTGTGATGTACTAAACGTGCGACTTGTAAACTTAACTTTACTTCACTTCTACTTTATACAATACACGGAAAGTATGACTACTTAATTTCCTCGACAATTATTCCTCTATAAAATATTACACAATATAAAATTGGTGACATACACTCGCGAGTTCCGTTGGGAGAAGCATACTCAAAGTGAACAATCAAAAAATGTACGCGTTTCCCATAAATGATTTTATGTAAAATGTGTTTGAGGGGAATACCCCTTATTTGTGCTAGCACAGTTCTAATCTTATGTGTTAGTGGTTGCGATGGGAATAACGCTCCGAGGGAATCCAGATTTTTGTCTTTCAACACTTCCAACGATGATATTACTGTGAGTTCTTGTAAATTTTTTTTTAAAGTTTTGTGATCCCTTCATAGGGGGGATCTCAAGATAGACCCCGTGATTACAGTCATCCAGAAATATGCAGCCAAAAAAGACTTCATCATCATGTGAATGTCGAAGCTATTCAGCTTCTCGATATCACAAATATAGTTAGACGTTTGAAAAGGACAAAACCTTTTGAACTAGTGTAGTGTTAAAACAGTGATATTCACAAAGATCACAATAACAAAGTGTCTTTTGAATTAGTGCAGTGACAAGCTAGCGATATGTAGTTACTTGTAAAGAACACAATAACAAAGTGTTCACCCCTTAATAGAGACAATAAGAATCGTGTTAATGGACATTATTCTTAGTAAATATTACAGTTAGTAGTTTAGGTTATATTAAAATTATTACTCATTAGTCTTAAGACTAGATTGTAATCTTATAAGGATGCACTTTTCCAAGTACACCCTTAAAAAAAAAAAGTTTTAGTAAGGGATGACAATGTTCATCCCTTACAGAAGACCACCATGAAATAAGAGCCAAGGCAGTATTTACGTGACACTATAGATACACTGGAATTTGCCCATGGCGGCAAATTCCCAGAGGCGGCAAATTTAGAGGCTTGAAAAAAAAATGCGAATTAAAAATGCTTAAAAAATTGTGCATTTATTATTTTTAAAAATAAATTTATATATATTACTAGCTACACTCTCCGGCTTTGCCGGGGTTCAAAATAAAAACTATTCTATATTTTAAGTTTGACCAAATTACACATGGTTACGAAGTTTTCTCAAAATTGGTTCAGTGTCTAGTTTTAGGTTTTCGTGACACGAAATTTTTATATTATAGAAATTTATCTGAAAAAAAAAATGTTAAGTAAGTACCGATAAAGAGATGTAAGTAGTTCATGTCCTGAATGGAAGTGGTTATGTATGCATTTTCGCTTCGTGGAAACCAAAAGATACCAATTTTCTCTTAATTTTTCAGGTAAGTTTGGACTTCACAATTCCATTTCTTAGCATACCCATCAAGAAAACCATTAATTCTTCTTTTGGGCTTTCAAGTTTGGTAAGTTCCTATTTCCTCAATTAGTTAACTCATTTTAAAAATCTATATACTATAATAATATTTATTTGTTTGTATAGAATAGGCTCCAAAACTACTGGACTAATTTGAAAAATTATTTTACTATTAGTAGCCGACATTATCCGTGATGAACATAGGCTACTTTTTACCGCGGGAAAATGCTTCATTCCTACGGGAAATCTACAATAAAAGTAAATACTAGCGACTGGGCCCTTAAGATACCGCCCATGTATACAAAATACAGCAGATGGCGTTTTATACTTTTCTACGCGGACGAAGTCGCGAGCACCACCTAGTTGTTAACCCGAAGAAGGGGGTCTTCAAATTTAGTATTAGTCCATTATGTATTAAAAGATAAACAATAATGATTACAGGGTTTACCAACAATAAATATAAACATTGCATCATTGATGCTCGGAGGAATTGTCGTGCTGGGCTCTGCTTTTCTGCAAAACTTCCTGCCTCTGCTTTTGAAGAACTACCAACCAACGCTCTCCCATTTCCGTTACGCCAAATGTAAGTATTTTACCCTATTCATTAATCCGAAACCAGGTTTTTATCTGGGTGTGCAAAGGCTTCGCCCCCTGTACCAGTGCTTACTTTGGCTGCTATAAAATTGATATGTTTAGACAATTTGAGTCGCAAATTTTATTTTAATTGTATGAGAATCTGTCTTTTTGGTAATCTGTCATGCGAATAACCCACAAAAATATTCCATTCTTTTTTACAAGTTCAAGTGTATATAAGTTTGACATGTTTCCGCCATGGAAGGAACTACTGGGAATATTCCTTATATCTTTGTGTCTATCTGTTGAATCGTAGCTCCCAAACTGATAAATTTTAATCAGATTTAGCGGTTAGACCAGTGATTTAGTACAATTGCGAGTTCAATGTCCGAATTATTCTTAGCTATACCTAATTTCACTAACTTGCACAGTGATGTGAAATTTGGTACACTGCCGCCTACACTATTTCCACGACATTGTAACCTTGATCTAATGCTGCAGACACCCAACTCTTCAGCAACTTCCAGCAAATATACTTAGCATGTTTGGGCTCAATAGATAGTGTATAATTTTAGGGATTAGTTTATAATTTGTAATTAAAGCTTGTTAAAATGAAACTTCAAAAAATCCATTCCTAAAATTTACTCTTTTCGTACCTATATTACTTACAAATACGATATTTAAAAAAATTAAGTGCATGGACCACAGCAGCTTCTTCTGCCGCTTCTTCTCTTCTGTTTTACTATTGGCATTTTCTTGTCACTCTGACACGGCGACTCTGGGAGTCCCGCATCAGCCTTCGTATACTGAGTTTCCACGTGAATAAAATTCTTCCTCTTCCTCGGTGCCAAATCGAAGCAACCAAACGGAGGTGTATACTCAATGTCCCAAGTGGCGTTACTTGACAGAGAGCTTAGGGATTCTTCCTGGCAAATACACCCAGGCTCCTTGAAAGCTGGACAAGTGTCTATAACCTTGTCTATAGCACTTAGATCGTTACAATATACATCCATATAAGCACACTTGCATATATCCTCGACGGCTTCCGCCAAAGCTTTCCTTATTTCACCGTCTCGTTGCTTCTTTAGTTTTACCATTTTTCTCGCTTCAACCTTCGCTTGTTCCTCTGGACTTCTCTTTTTGATTATCTTAAAGACCATCGGATCACAGTCCACATACGGATCCTCGTTTGGGGATATTTCATTTAAATCCTTCAGAGGATTCACCTGGAAGTTTTTAAGACATTATTACATTTGTGTCTTTGTTCATTAGTTGATGAACAAAACTTGAATAGAGGAGAAATGTTGCGCGAGTCAACAATGCTATGCACTCATCTGTATAAAAAGCAATAATGTTCGTCTTTCCCGGCTCACTCAATTATTTAATTAGCTATAATTTCCAAGTTTATATTCTACATAATTCATACAAATAACGAAAATCGCCCAGAAGTTAGTAAAATGGACTTTTGAATAAGTCGAAATTTTAAATTCCCGTCATAAACCGAGTGGTTGTTGCTTCACTATCTAGTCATTGAACAAGCAAATGTGAGATGCTATTGCTTGTGATGTAGAGGTATACCAGAATCTGATGGCATTAAAAAAATATGTTTAAATTCGTAATTATTCATGTCTAAACGTCGTATAAACATTTAATATGCCGACTTTTATTAAAGATTAATATGCCGACTCTTATTAAAGACAAGATAGTTTATTCCAATTTCCGTATTGTACTCTACAATTTTATTTCCCTCTTTCCATGAGATTCTGGTAGACATCTAATGTGTTCTAAGATGTTCGAAAATAATTGCTTCACCTGAATGGTAAACGTGTCTCCTTTTCTTTGAACTTTGAGTGCTGGTTTGGGCTCCAGAGGATCTTCTGGTTCAGAATCACCTCCTCCCAAAGCCATACCCGGTTTCTTCTTCTTTTTCTTTTTATTTTTATCCTTATCCGGTCCACCGCGTGGACACTTGAACGTCATCATTTTAGCCACACTTTTACCGATTACTCCAGGTTGCCAGCCCTTTCTTGGCTAAAAAGTGAAATAAAAAATATTCCCGATTAAAGTAGTGACCACCCGCTTTGTTTATCGCTTTTTCCACCACTAAATAAAACTGTATCAAAATCCTTTAGGTGGTGTAAAAGTAGTGGAAAAACAGACAGAGGCGGACGGTGACTTTATAATATATCTTATAAATGCGAAAATAACTCTATCTCAACCGATCATCATAAAATTTTGTATACACGTTGTTAAGCATACAAAAAAGGAAATAGGAAATACCTTTCATCCAGGAAAAAAAGTACTATTCCCGAGTTATCATCTAAAAATATAAAGAATTGAGCGCCGCTATGGCGTGGCGGCGCAGCGCCATAGCGGTAACGATGTCAGCCGTTATTGCTAATATTATATTTTCTTTTTCAACGCGAAGTCGTGGGCACCAGCTAATAATTTTATTACATAAAAAGAAAAAAACTCCACTCTATATAAAATGCATCTGCATTACTTTCATGCCCGGAACATCTGTGGCATTCCAAAGCCATCCCATTGGCCCGGGAACCGGATATCCTGGCTTCAGAAAAGTGCATGTTTTGTGGCCAATAGTGACTCCTGTAAAATTAGAAAGGCTTTTTTTTTTTTTTTTTTTATAAGAGATGGGTTTGCTCTTGGCCAAGAACCAGCTTGGTAGCAAGGGAGAGGCCTAAGATGGAGCGAGCTCACCCAGAAGATGCCTATTCACTCGAACTTTGAAAAGATTAGGGTTATATGAACTCGGAAATACAGACGCAGGCAGCGAGTTCCAAACCTTGGCGGTGCGCATTATAAAAGATGTTTTAAGGCTCTGTAATTTGAGCATAATTTGAACATATAGGAGATTGGGAAGGGATAAGAAAATGGGCTCTGGCATTCCTTACTCAAGCCAAAACACAACAGCAAACGTGGTGTTATATCACGGTGGTCTTTCGTAAGGAATGTCTACCGCTGGCAGATGCCCTGTATAAATGAATGCGAAACACATTGTGTCTTGCCACTATACTTTCCAAATCCAGACCAGACCCTCCGGGAATCAAACCCGGGGTCCTAGAACAGATCGTTAAGGCAAGCACTCTAACCACTAATCTAACGGGCTCATCAGAAAATATGCTTTTGATAAATTGCGAATCTGGCTAATTGAGAATCTTGTTAATAGGCAAACTGATAAATTGCGTCTGAGGATCTGCAAAGTGGTGGATACTGCTTCCAGACCAGTTTACGATTGCGGAATTGAGGGCATTATGTTCCCTCAATCGTACATAACATAAAGTGATAACAAGATACCATAATTAAGCTACAAATTCGAAACAAAGTATTAGGTATAACAATTCACCTGGATAGTTGTCCCCAAATGAATAATTATATTTAGATGCACTTTTCTTTTTCTTTTTCTTATCATTTTCTTCTTCATCGCCCATTGTACTTCAAAATTTCTAAACAAATTTGTAATAATAATATTAAATAAAGTTCCAATAACACTCATCGTAGTTTGTGAATTGTTTAAATATTTGAATATGCCTGGCGCCGCAGTTTAGAATATTATCATTATTATTGTACTAAAAACACACTCAAAAGGTCGACTGGAATCCGACGACCATACTTTACCATTTTGAGAGCTAAGCGTTTAAGCGGCCAGGTAACTGTTTCAGTAACAAATTTATTAACTAGTCCTCAAAATAGAAACCAAAAATTGCTAGAAAAAATTTACACTTTCGAATTCAATGCATCAAAAACGGGGTTATTTTGCAAAACATTAATTAATAACAATTCATACTAAATTGTTTCGATTTAGAATGAGGAACTATTTAAAAATAATTTTACATATTGAGTTGCTATTCGTTTATTAAATGTTAGACATTTGGGTTACAAAATAAAATGTCACAAAAATTTCACTGACTCATCTTTGATTTTTTCTTTCAAAGCAATTTTGTGTGATCCACAGCAAGATTTACCTATCAAAGACATGAGCACCTGTTCTTTGTCACAACTGCACCCTCCTCTCAGTATCTACGTTAAATGTAATTTACGCATCGGTAATCATTATCTTTTTCATTTTTGAGGTATTCGTTAAGAGCCCTCTCTATTCTTTCAAATTCTTTTGAGTGGCACACCTTGCTAGCTTCGCTTTTATAGATGGCAGCAGCGCCATTGCTTCCGTCTTATACATTCTTGCAAAACCATCAGGCACGCAAAAAGGCTTACCCATTACAAGACATGGCCCTAGGTTGATTGATGGCAATCCGCATGGAAGTTGTTCCGTTTTGTCTTCGTTATCCTCTATTTCCACCTTGTCTTCATTTACTTCCATCATTAGAGACATGGGACAATTACTTTTATTTTATATTTATATAAAGGACAAATTATTGTCCTTACCCTGTGACTATTTCCAGCTGTATACTGTGTTTCCGTAAGGCAGTCGCGATCGAATGTTTTACACGGTGGCGTTTGATTTCGGTGGACTACAGTTACAATCCTTATCCTCTGGAGGATCTGTACAGAGGTCAACTTCGACCTTACGCTTAAAATCCTTCACTTTTGCGTTATAAATCATTGGGTTAGAAGTACAAAAAGAACGCGTCGAAACATTGTTGTTGGGATATAATATGTTAGAACTGTAAACATGACGTAATAATTGCTTTTGTGTTGAAGGCGATTGCATGTTGTAACTGCAGCTCCAAGTGTTTTGACCTGTATTTGCACGAATCAAGTCCATCTCCAGTGTAAAATTAGCAGATGAAACTTCACTGTTGAGGGAATACAAGCTATTCGACTTACTAGTAATATTCCATGCCAGTTGTTTCTGAACAGACACATGTTTATTTACTTTACTACACGAAAAACAAACTTTTCTATTTTGATTTATATCACTAGATTCCGTGTTGGAACTTGTAGTAGAAAGAATCTGTTTAAGTTGTTTTTGTTCACCACAGCAGCAACTACTTATAAACTGATCATCATTATCGACTTTAACATCAGAGTTCAATATTTTTGTAGCATAAATCTTTTGCTAGTTACCTTAGATTTAAACCCTTGGAACCTATTTCCATTGAGAACATAGGCGATAGTTTTCATGGCACCCTCTAATTTTCGCTTCCTATCTTCACAAGTTTCCCCAATAGGAGTCACTCCACCACATGCGCTACATACAGTCTTCTGTAAAGGATCTTGTGCATCTTTTGTACATTCGCCGCTATGGAAGCGATCATCTTTACAGTCACATTTACCACACAGTTTACTCGATACTTTGCCTTTTTCTGAAGTTGTCCCTCTACCTTTAGCCTCTGCTGCATAACTTTCTAGATGTCTTAAATAAGTTCTTACTTTGTGTGCTAGCACACAATTAGTATTGCCGCATGGTCCTGTGATGTCGCCCATTCTTATTTTGTCTAATGGATATTTCTTCTTATTCTCTAGCTCTTTCTTTTCATCTTTCTTTTCACATACAGTTTCTGTGCCTTTCTTATTGAATCTACAACTTTGCAACTCTGTACAAACTTGTATGTCATTTTGCACCTTATCTTTTGCATTTGGACCTTTGGCCAAAGCCGATTCATAGACACTACCATTCATATTAAAGTTTGGATCGTTTGCCTCAATAGTTTTACATTGATACACACTTCGTGTGTTATCTGTTTTAAAAATGAAAACATCTGGATTTTTCAAAGGTTGCTGAAATTCGGTAAGAATATTCTCTCCGAGTGCACTTAATCTGGCAATAAAATATATCTCTCCGACTTGTTTGCAACAACATTCATCCATTAGTGGTGTTAGTTGTTTAATACTGAGAGGCTGGTGAGGTTTGCATGATTCAGCGTTGTCTTTTATCATGTGAATAAATTGTGTATGCCAATACATTATACCATTTCCTATAAACAGTTCCTTTTCATTTTCTTCATCATCCCAAACTTCTATTTCTAGAGGATATGTATTCAATATATTTAACACAGTGTCAGGATATGAGGGAAATAGATAAGACTTTCCAACTCGAAAAATTTTCGTCCATGTTTTACGACCTTCTTTATCATTTTCTATGACAGCATCTTTCTTTACTTTGTCCACAGCCAACTGGCCTTCCTTGAAAATGAACTGTGTATTCGGTCCAAACTTTACTTTGACAATGAGATTCTTTGTAACTGGGCCATTTTGCTCGTCAGATGCAAAAACAGTTACTTTGTCTATCAATATTTCTACCAAGTACATTTGCTCCATTACCTGCAGAGTTCAACAATTATATCAGAATTCACTGAACTTCTTCACACTTGCATCTCTGTCAATTGGGATAATTTTATTCAATGTGATTTTTTTAAATTACAAAAAAAAATTAAGATGAACATTATTCAGACCCTTTAACAATTTGAGAGCAACCAATAACAGAAACACCTTTGGTACCTAGGCATGTGAATTTCGTTAGCTCCAATATCGTAAAGTTATCTCTTTTTTCATATATATAAAAATCAATCGCCGTACGTTAGTCTTGCAAAAGCTCAAGAATCCGGTTTTCACTTATGGAAAGAGGGACAAACAGGGAAGATAAGTTTTGTATATATAAAAATTTCACCCCGGGCGAGGCCGGTGCGTGCTACTAGTTAATATATAAAAATATGTTAAACATGTTTATGCTTACGGAATCTGTGTATATCCTCTACGTATTTAAATT
Organism: Synanthedon vespiformis; assembly: GCA_918317495.1. Taxonomy (NCBI): domain Eukaryota; kingdom Metazoa; phylum Arthropoda; class Insecta; order Lepidoptera; family Sesiidae; genus Synanthedon; species Synanthedon vespiformis. The sequence continues at coordinate 2,145,670 of OU906962.1, forward strand.
CATAACTGCACTGAAAATTTTATTTTGTAACCCGAAAGAGAATTTCGTCTAGATTTTTATGCAACTGTCATTATTTTGACTTGACGTTGCCTTGTACCTTAAATTTAGAATGACATTTCTATTGAATTGTTTTTATTTCCTACCTGTTATTTTAAATTAAAAGTTCATGACATTGAACCTTATTAGCCTTATTAACGTTAACATTTTAAGCATTAACCAGGACCAACACATTTTTGTGGAAAAGGGACAAAACACTTTTTTGTACTTCATTAACACAGGCCACTATTGGACATTTCGTAGAAAGAAAAATTCTTTGTACGTAACTGGTTTCGTAGCAAGAAAAACAATTCTTGTTACGTAACTGGCTACGCAGCGTTGGTTTCGTAGGCGGCCGAAGGGACGTGACCGATGATACACAACGTATTTTCAGTCACATATGAATACACCTTGTAATATAGGGGATAAAGTCTAACTTATGGGCTAGGTTTTAAGATTAATGTATTAAGAAACGAATATACCTACTATGCACAATCCCAGTAAGGCTTTGTACGTGTATTGACTTGTTTCAGTATCCGACGACACAGAATGGGAGGCAGCAGCTGTTCTGGATATTTTGAATAAAATTATAAAAAATCCCAACCGTATACAAGGCTGTATACATCGTATTGCTTGCTGGGCCGGACAAAAAAATAACACCGAGTTTATGGATATCTTAACAAGAATCTTTAGGTAAAGATACATGTACATACTTCTTTTGAGCTACTTATTTGGTTTTTACCTTTTTAACGCCCGACACAAAAGCGAGGCCTGCGGAATGTCTCATGCAATTATTTACAGAATATAACTGACTGCTCAATCAATCCCCAATGCCTACGAAGATTGCTAGTTTTGTAGGAAAAACACTTTTCCTTGCAATTTTTCTACACCGTTAGAGCCAATGAAAATTATGACATTTAGATATTCAAATCATCTGTAAAAGAGAGCTTTTAAGCATCAGACCATCCACCAACCTTCACTAAGGCAAAAGGAACCAGCTTGTAGCCATTATCTAAGGCTGGTTTCAGTGCTCTCCTGACGGTCAGTACTGACGATACGCACTCCTGGCCGTGTGACCGACGCGCTTGTCATTTGTATGAAAATTCACAAGTCGTTACAGGGCTCGCCTGACCGTACGCACGCATTTTGCTACCGCGGTCACTCGTGCGTATCGTCAGGCCTGACCGTCAGGAGAGCACTGAAACCAGCCTTAGTATTTATAAAATTTCCATAGGATTATAAAAAAACATTTGGTTTTTTTTAGCAACGACCTCGTATCAGCAGCAATCAATACAACAACATATGAAAAAGCAATTGAATTTGGACGACAGAGAAGAAACTGCTACCATTACAAACCATGCCCGTTGAAAGAAGAACATTTGACTATTGCAATAAAAGAGGAATTTAAATCTTCAGATCATGATTAAAAGCGACGATAATATTTTTTATGTAGCATATTACATATTATAAAAAAAATAAGTATAATTATATTTTAACCATTTAAATTATAATACCTATAATAAAAGACTGATTCGGCTACTATCTAACTAAATGGTTTCCTTTGTAAACTAATATTGATTCGCCGAGTTCATTCCAGACTCGTAGATCGACTGAGATAAAAATAAAATAAAATAGATATTAATACTTTAAAAAAAAATACCTAAGAAATTTCCATCGGGATGTTTCTAGAAATTGGTCAATTGAAGTTGTGGGTACAAAAGTAAATAACAAATTACTAGTAGATTCAATAGTGGGACAGCTCAGTTCAAATTCAGGTCTTACTTATAGAAATCAAGTATACCCAAGACTTGTTGCATAAACTTTTAATTGTATGTTGTCAATACTAGGGTTACAAAATAAAATGTTTATTTTATACAATTTTCATTCACTTTTCGTCGTCCTTGAATTTTTCTTTTAATGCCATTTTATGGGATCCGCAACATGATTTGCCCATTAAAGACATTAGCACCTGTTCCTTATCACAACACCTTCTCTCAGTATCGATGTTGAATGTGTTTACACAACGATAGTCATTGCCTTTTTGGGACGAGAGATATTCATTAATCGCTTTTTTTATTCTTTCAAATTCTTTAGAGCAGCACACCTTACCGGCTTCACTGTAACTAGGTGGCAGTGGCGCCATAGCTCCTGTCTTATACATTCTTGCAAAACCATCAGGCACGCTACAAGGTTTACCCATCACGGGACAAGGTCCCAGTTGGATTGGTGGCAATCCGTAAGGAAGTGCTTCCGCCTCGTCTTCATCGTCTTCTGCTTTATTCTCCTCATTCTGTTCGTTCATTAAAGACACAGGACAATTACTTTTATGCTTGAACAGGGGGCAATATGATTTATGCTGCTTCCTCGATGCTATATTTACAGTCTCAGTAAGACAGTCGCAATCAAACGTGTTACATGGTGGTTTCGGTTTAGGTGGACTGCATTTACAATCCTTATCCTCTGGCACATCTGTACAATTATTGCTGACTTCAACTTTACGCTTTATATCTTTTCCCTCCACGTTATAAACCATTGGATTCACTGTGCATAGATTACGCGATGATGATAGTAGCGCTTTCTTTGCAGTACATGTAGAACGGTCATCATCGCTTATTTTTTTGTTTTGTTGAGAAGAAGATTGCTTGCTACAGCCGCAGCCACCACCAGATTGGCATCTGTTAGCGGATAATAATGTCGTTTCCACATTTTGTACAGTGTAATTTTTCCCATAAGGGTACACTTTACACAATTCTTTGAATTCTTGGTCTGGACTTGTGGATCGTTCTTTGAGACTACATCCGAAGCGGTCAATCATCATTTCAAGATCAGCATTGTCTGTAGAATTCATACTCGTATCTGATTTAGTTAAAGAATAGTCTAAATTATCCGGGAGACTTTGTATAGTAAAATCTTTTCCATATTTGGAAACTTTAAAATCAGGTGCATACACACTAAAAGCGTACGAAACTTGAGTCTTTGTGCCACCTTTGGTTGAACTACTTCCACCTTGAGATTTTTTCTCTTCACAATTATGATCATCTAAATTTGCTGGACCACAGCTGCTGCATTCCTCTTTTACTGTACCTTGTGATTTCAAATTCTGTTCGACGAATTCAGGACAGCTTTCTCTATGACGTCGATCATCTACCCTCACACATTTACCGCACACTTTTTTTATTCTTTCTTCTTTAACACCTGTCACATCTCCGGCTATTTTCTTGTAGCTGTCTAAACTCCTAATATACGTTCTCACTTTGTGAGCTAATGGACAGTTGAAGTTACCGCATGGACCTGTAATTTCACCCATTCTAACCTTTTCAATGGCATAAGATTTCTTTGGCTCGTCTTCACTTTCAGGTCTATGTTCACAACTATAATCAGGATTTGTAGTACCGACACCGCAATGTTGAAGTTGTGTGCAGATTTCTATCTTTCCCTGAGCATCTTCAATTATATCTGGATCTTCCAAAGTAGTAGTTTCATAAAGACTACCGATCATACAAAAATTTAAGTCATCACCTTCAACTCTCTTGCACTTCAACATTCCCGGGGCTTTATCAGTTCTGAAAACAAATGACTTTTCTGGATCTGTTAACAACTCTTGAAATTCCGTTATGATGCTTTCGCCCAGTGCACTTAATCTAAGTATAAAAGCTATTTCGCCACATTGTCTACAACAACACTCAGCAAATAATGGCGGAACTTGTTTGATTGTAAGTGGTTCATGTAACTTATTGGCGTCAGCACTTTTCTTTAACATATGAAAGAATCTTTTATCCCAATGCATAGTACCTATTCCTACAAATATTTCAACCTCTTTATCATCGTCATTCCATACTTCTATTTCTAGTGGAAAGTTACTTAAAGTTTTAAGTACTGTGTCTGGATACGAAGGAAATAGAAAAGACCTTCCAACTCTTACAATTTTCGTGTATTTTCTTCGTCCCTGCTCGTCACACACTACGATATCATCCTTCTTTTCATCGCTAACTGGTTCCCTAATAATAAACTGTAGTTTTGGTCCAAATTTTATTTTGACTATGAGGTTCTTAGACGCACCACTTTTTTCATCCTCTTCCGATAAGAAAATTGTGACTTTATCTATAAACATTTCTAGTAGATATATTTGTTCCATGTCTGAAATTTCACATTAATATTAGAATATATTTTTATGCTGAATTTAAAGGCTGTAAGCTAGATAGATGGGCAGTTAAAAATGGCTCCATCGTGAAGGTACAAAAGCAACTTCAGGGTTGACGTAAGTGGACTTTGGCATTTCCTACTCATCTAAATACATGTTTTTATTTTGGAGGTACTTTAAAAGGTAACACTTGTTAACTTTAAATGTGACTTGTGTTACTTTTAGAACAATGTCGAACGTAATATTGTCTTGTCACTTACTTGTTTTATTTGTAGCTGGGTTTGGGTTCTGTAATTTTATTTAATAGTAATCAGACATGTCGTGGAAACGGTGGTACAAAATTTATTTTGTAACCCAAGTTTAAATCATTGTGACCGTTTATGCAACTATCATGGTTTTTGTATAAAGTTATTTTGTTCTTGTGCCAGAGCACAATGACAAAACGTAAATCAATGTGACAGAAATTTGACAGGATTAACTTTTATAATTTCTATGCCAGTTATTCAACTATGCAGTATAGTAATGTATGTATGTTCCTCCATAACTCTTAAACGAATTAACTGATTTTCATTAAACTTGGTAGATAAATATTTAGACGTACAGGACACAGAATAGCCTACTTTTTCTTTTTCAACGCGGACGAAGTCGCGGGCGCCAGCTAGTTAACTATATAATTATTAGACACCAAAATTTTATTCTTACACTGATATTTTTTTAGTTTTTAGTTAAATGTATGAATTCATAATAATAGATTTTCCAATTAAATCCGGAATCCATAAATCTCGTCCACATAATTTTGTAAAATCGATTTGCTAATAGATAAATTATATTCATAGTATTTCCTTCCTTGTTTTATAAATAATAATATGAGTTCAGATAATGAATTCAGATTCCAGTCCTAACTAACGATTGTCGATAAGGCATATTAAGTAAACACTTCTTCTATGTAGTAGAGGGACAATTATTTATCGAAAACTTCTATAGCCGCGTTATACGACTTTGGGTAGGGAAAAAATGTATCAGTTCGCGTCAGCAACATGCTAATGCTCACAGTTATGCGCGCGCAGCTGTCTACGTACGCGATCACGCCAACATATACCCCATTGTATGTCTGTGCGTTGCGTTTTTTTATTCTAGTTAGAATGTGGACTCCATAAGTAGTCTTAATAGAAAAAAAAAACAAAAAAGCTTTAATATTAATTTATTTATCTATAAAATAGCGGCTAAGTCATTTCTATTTAGTTTCAAGGCGTAGTCGTAAGGTGTGAATCCAACGACGTCTGCAGTGTCTTTGGTTACTCCGTGTTCTAACAAGTACATCACTGCCTCTGTCTGGTTGCAGAGGACGGCCTGAAAATTTACAGTTATTTAAACAAACAAACAAACATTTTATATCCTTCCTCCCAAGCGTCTGTCTGTCTGTTCGCGATAAAACTAATGCACCAATTTTCATGCTGTTGTCACCAATGGATAGAGTGGTTCTCGAGGAGGGTTTTAGTATATAATTTACAAAGTTACGCGGGCGAAATCGAGGACTGCAGCTAGTAGACTCATAAATTTGGCTCATTAGTGAGGTTTGTACAGAGACTTGACTTGACTGCTTTGGACTTGACGGACCTATTTTGGAAAACTAAGAAAAATTATAGACTTGACTTGACGTGACTTGACTGACTAGTCTCGGGATCTGCTATTTTTGATTTTTAATTCAATTTTGCCTTTTTTGTTAAAAAAAAAGGCTTTTACAAATTGCTATTTTTACTAATGACACTGGCAAAATCATCGGAGAAGATCTGATGGAGCCAAGACATTAAAAGAAGAAGAAGAAGAAGAGGTTTGTACAAAAGTTTTAGGAAAGAATTTGATAAAGAAGAAACTTGGTAGATAAACATTTAGACGTACAGGACACAGGTAACGTCACACAGGATACTTTTTTCTTTGACAACGCAGACGAAGTCGCGGGCGCCAGCTAGTATTTTATAAAGTTACGCGGACGAAGTCGCGTGCAAAAGCTAGTCAATACTAATAATAAATCTGTAGGGGTCGGTTATGGAATAATTTACTTTGTTTTCAGAAATATCGTGTACATATATAGTCTCTATACATGATACTGAAACTAAATTGACCATTTTTAGAATTTTTTTTCTGTATGATATGTATGTTCCTCCATCACTCTTAAACCAATTAACTGATTTTCACGAAACTTGATAGATAAACATTTAGAAGTATGGGACACGTGATAGGCTACTTTTACCTTTTTTAACGCGGACGAAGTCGCGTGCAAGAGCTAGTATTTAAATATATTTGTACAATTTTTGACAGTGATGAAGTTACCTTGTGCAACGGGGTCTGTAGCATTTCGTCTGGAGTGTTCAAGTCGGCGCCGGCTACCCTCAAAGATTCCAGCTTAGTGAGGCTCCCACTTCTAGCCGCCAACGATATTAGTTCCGAAACAGATTTGCTGTCAATACCGGACAAGTGAGCTCCGCACTTAATCAACAAATCGATCATGGTGCGGTCGTCCTTGTGTATAGCTGTTAACAGGGGTGATTCTCCGCATCTGAAATTCATTATGGAATTAATAAAACTGTAATTTGTGGCAACCCTAACTCTATGTAGTTGCTCCAGTAAGTACCGTTGGACTGTACCATTAATGGTACTAGTGACACTAATTGATAAACTAGTTTAAGTTAGTTGGAAACTAGTTAAAATATCCATACTCCACTTGCTGAACTTATCTTTACTTATTATTTATGCATACTTGAATTTTATTTCTCTGTGGCTACGCATAGAAATAATTTTATAACAGACTAGCTGTTGCACGCGACTTCGTCCGCGTAACTTTATAAAATATAATACATTTGTGTCTGTGAAACTATGGAAATACACATATAAAATTTCAACCCAATCGGTTCAGCCTTTTAGAAGTTATGTGAAAAAGATAAGTACGGAAGGATAATTCTTACTACCCGTTGTCCTATTACCCGTTTTCCCGTATGAATGAAGCATTTTCCCGCGGTAAAAAGTACCCTATGTTCATTACGGATAATGTCGGCTTCTAATGGTAAAAGAATTTTTCAAATCGGTCCAGTAGTTTCGGAGCCTATTCTATACAAACAAACAATTAAATCTTTCCTCTTTATAATATTATTATAGATCTTGTAAGGCTTTTTAGAAACCTGATCACTTTTTTTTTTAAACCCTGATAAATTTAAATGTCTATGTTGACTGTCATAAGACTTTCTTGGAGAAACCTATTTAATTTGATGAATAAATATTTTTTTGATTTTTCATTTAGATAACTTTAAATTTACATAGATAAGCGGATTTACTGACAAGCACAAAAATGCAACAACATCTAATAAATTGTAGAGATACTTAACACGAGAAATTATTTCTTAAAACTACACAATTGAACCTACGAATACGTAATTTGTAAAATAGGAAACTAACTTAGTCTTTAAATGAACGTTTGCGCCGCTTTTCAACAAATATTCAACAATGTCAATGTTGCCCTTGAGAATTGCATCGTGGAGCGGAGTTTTTCCTTCTGAGCCTTGAGCGTTTACATCTGCACCCATGTCTGAAAAAAAAGCATTCCGGAACAATGATTTCAAAGTGAGGATACGCCCAACGGAACATTTTACACAAACTTGCTTCTTATAGTATAGACAAACAGTAGCGCCATCTGTTAGAAAAGATTACAACTCGTACGAACACCTCAGGAAGCGCTTTGTACGTCTAGCTGTCATTGGTGCCAATTTCCGCTTTTGACACCAACGCATCGGTGCCATAAACTAGGAGCGTTAGCCTTGTCCTTACGCAATCAAAGTTCCGGAATTACTCTAGTCTAAAATCGTCTTAAAATTAAAAATTAATAACCATGGACTTGACCTGACTGCTTTGGACTTGACGGACCTGTTTTGGAAAACTAAGAAAAATTATAGATTTGATTTTTAATTTCAATTTTGCCTTTTTTATTTAAAAAAAGGCTATTACAAATTGCTATTTTTACTAATGACACTGGCAATATCTTCGGAGAAGATCTGATGGAGCCAAGACATTAAAAGAGAAGAAGAAGAAGTAATAACCATGGATCAAAATAACTGTAACAATTTTGAAGTGAAAACTTCTAAAGAAGTTGGATATTTTTGAGATGGGAAAAACAATTGACCTCGCGACCTGTTATGTAATGTAACCGTGTAACGTAACCCATGCCTCTGTTGACAAATTATAAAATAGCAGTACTTACAAAACACAATAGACTTTTATTATGCTGTTTACAGCCTTCCGTGGAAAATAGTATTTATCTTCACACGCTAATTTTCTCAATGTTTTTTCTTGATAACATTGAATGACCATTGCGGTTCAATTTCCATAAAGATAAGAGGAACATAATTATTGTTTAAAATGACTTTTTTTATTGGAATGTAAGTATTCCATTTAAGTTCAGAGTAGGTACTTAATTAAGTTAACTTACTTTAAGTTAAAGTTTAACTTAAGATTTAAAGTCTTAACACGTTTAAGTACTAGTTAAGAGTCACTTTGAGTTTAAGAGTTTAAGGGCCTCTTTCACCACCTGTCAAGTAGGCTAACCGTCATTTAAAGTCACCGGGGATAATTGAGATGATATATACCTACCTTTATTTGTACGATAAAAGTCTAACACCATAAAAAGAAAATAATAAACCCTGTGCATAATAAAACATAAAATTATTTCTAAATGTAACGCTAATCAACACTTCACTTGTAAGTTGGTGAAAGAGAGAATAAAAGTTAAGTGATAAAAGTGAGTTAACTGAAGAATAAAAGTGAACATGCACAGCTTGCTTACCGCATTCCACATCCACATGCAAAAGCTAAAAAAAAAAAAGGGGTTTTGATTAATATACTGACCCAACATCTTCATAACGGATCTGTCGTCGTCATTATCTATAGCGTGCAGTAGCAAGGCGTTAAACACTTTCTCTGTAACTTCGATTAACTTCTTAGGTGATTGTATGTTAAGGCTGCTTGCCAATGCATCTATTAGTGTGTGGTCCTAGAGAGAAATAGAGATAGAAAAGAGATTTTATAAGAGATGAAAGGTAAATTTTTTTGCTAACGACTAACTAAGTAGGCGTTCAGGTATTGCGTAACGCAATTTTTGAAGATTTCTTTAACGCGCTGTAACGTTTTTCTGTACTCTCATTTAAACGTTACATTTATAGGACCAAGTAGCGTGTTATCATTTTTAACAACGAAAAGGGTTGCCAACTTGGGAGAATAAAATAGAAATGACGTACGATACACTCGAGGGATTCCCCTTTCATTGTTGTTAAGCATAGTAACGTTTTACAAGACGCCTCCTCCCCCAAATTGCGTTACATAATACTTGAACATCCCCTAAAGAGTCTTGTGAAGAAACAAATAAGATTTTTAATTTCAACGAGCCGTTGGACGAGTGTATACATGCTCTGTTCCAGGATTCGGTAATCCTTCAATTCCCGGTAGGGTCAACTTTGGTAATTAATTTTTCAAAGCCGGCTTCTCGTCTGGAAAGTGGCACACTGCGTTTTGCAGTCATTTTGGCAGCCCAACTGCCTGATTGTATGTACATACTGTTATTTCAAAGACGTCTCTTGTAACTACTATGTATTATATTTACTTGAACTTTGTTGTCGAACATTTTCTATCATAGAACTACTAGTAAAGGTAGAACTACCTACTACCTATGGAATAATCCAAATAAATTTGTTCAAGTGATATGTACATTTAATATTGGTATTCTCAATTTCAAAGTGAAAACAGAGCCCAAAAATTATAAGAATACAGTACAGTAATTATAAGAATTAGGCAATAACATAGTTCATGGCGCATAAAATTGAGGTCAAATGTTATCATTCGCGTCACTTTATATTCACAGAAGATAAGATTTTGTTTGTCAAACAAAATGGCTCATAAAAATAGAATTAAATTCTCCAATCAGCTGATTCTTAGTTAAGTGAGTGGTTACTTTTAATTTTTTTTTATTGCCCTCAGAGTGTGACCTACCAAATACTATTTATATCATCATACTAACTACAATATTATATACATGCAGAAATTATATTTTTTGTTTGTTTGTTAGTCTTTCACGCCTTAACTACTCAACCGAACATCATAAAATTTTGCATGCACGTAGTCAGAGGATACGGAAAAGGACGTAGGGTACCTTTTCGAAAAAAAAAAGTACTATCATAATATATTCATAGCACCTAAATTTTAAAGCTGTTAAAATATTTTAACATTCACTATCGATCTTACGGACGTATTTTGTAAAGTTTCATTCAGAAAATTCGACAGATTCCACTGTATTTTTTTATAATTTTTATATTAAAAAAAAATACAGTCGAATTGAGAGACTCCTCCTTTTTTGGAAGTCGCTTGAAAAGCAAATACCCTAATCCTTTAAAGATAATATTTATATCACCAATAAAATATAAAAACGGGCTATTAAATTATCTTAGTCAAATGTATATATGAATGTTTTGGACCACGCTTCTGTCAATCAATATTGTTGTTGTTACCGATCGCCTTCGCCTTCGCCTTCGCCTACGTCGTGAAAACGTGATTATACCGAATGACGTTAATGCAAACATTTTGTTTACCTACCGAGTGAGCACTCAACGTGAATATAATTGAACTGTGTACTTAACCTAAACATTTTCGTTACACGAACAAAATGCCGAAACCATTAGTTCAATCTATATTAGGTGAACACTAGCTTTTGCACGCGCCTACGTCCGCGTAACATCAATCAATCATTACTAATAATAAATCTGTAATAGGTATTGTATTGTATGTTTATTCCTCCATAACATTGTTAGCATACGAACGAAGCCATGTTAACCATAGAATAATAACTAAAGCATGTTAACAAATGACTGAAAAAGTCCTTAACGTGAAACTAAAAGGGCTACCACACCATACTATTTGAACGTATCCAATTTAGGAAATCGAAAGGTGTGATCGCAGTTAGAACAGATTGGACTCAATTGAGAGTTTATCCATTTTCAACTCTATATCTTCGATTTAGAAATCAATTTAGCGTAGTGTGATCACGAGCTCTCTACTTAGATTCCTAAATAGGAAACTTTCAAATTCTATGGTGTGATTGCCGTTTAACTAACTAACACATGTATCCCGATTTTTTACTAAGTGCGACTCTAATGTAGCCAACAATATGCAACACTAACCAATTAGGAAGTTTTCTAAGAACCATGCGATAAAAAATTTAAAAAACCTTAAAAAAATCAGTTACTTTTGAAAAATTTACAATAAGGGTGTGGAACGTCTACCTGCACCAGTAAAACATCTCTTGTGTTATGAAGTACATGTTTTGTCCACGACATTTATAGCTTTTTGGAAAGCTGATTAAATGTAGAGGTTTTTCTAATACAACGTACACTTAGCGTAGTAGATTTTTTTTTGGATAGACGTTATCTTTTGAAACATGAAATGTAAACTCTAAAAAAAGTAACTGTTGGTAGCTTATAATTTGAGACTTTTTGTAACTGTAATAACTAGTTTGAAGCATCAGTTGTAAAAATAAATCTAAATGAAACCCATTGTTCAAGTGATTTTTTTTTATTTCAATGACAAATTCTGGGTGATTGGCAAAAAATCATTAAAATTGAAATAACTCGAAAACTACTGAATTTCAAAAATCAAAAACTCGTATTTTACGTACGTATTATTTTTTAAAAACCTAAGATGGGTTTATTTCCATTGTAACAAATTTAATAATTTGCATTTTCACTAAATATTTTTCATTTGTAGGCTCTCCTACCGTAATTTGATGGATTTTAATGTGTACATGTGTTCATTTCGGAAGACGTTTGTCAGTACAGCAATAATTTTAAACTATAATAATTAAAGATCAAGGCAAAGTATCAATAATGTAAAAGCATAAACAACTTTGTAATTTATTCTAATTGAAACAATCGTTTCTAATCAGAAATGACAATGATTAATTAAATAGGTACTTACTTCGATGTTTCAAATGGCTAAATATTAGTTTATTAATGTGACAATTAAATTTGACTAGTGTTTCGGTGAGTGAATAAGGGATCACTTCCCTATCCGTTCCCAATCCCTAATACCTACCCGTAAGCCCTTAAGTATCCGGGAGCAAACTTGCATCTCCTGGTGCATATTGATAAATGTGTTTGTCGCTTTCACAAAAAAGTAAAAGGGACAAAAAATGTAAAAAAGAGTAAATAATAAGATTAAAAGAAAATATAAAAGTATATTGGTACTTACGTCAACAGCAACAGGTACATTAGTTGTTAACTCTCCGCGAATATTTGTTGACATCATCTGAAACCCATAATATTATAACAATTTCAGTGTACTATATATACTATACAGGGCGTCCCAAGACTATGCGACATGAAGGTAAAAGAAGACTATGTTATTTTTTAAAATTATTAATACTGCATTCAAATATTTGAGCGTACCTCGATTTTCTCCTTAAAACTTAGTTCGGTCTTAGAGAGAACGTAGGACAGCTTCGTAAGGGCAGCCTCCGGAGTCATATCGTAGCCGGATACTACTCCGCACTCCGCTATTAACTATGCAAGAAACAAAACATTACTTACTATATATTTTTTTCATTTACTAGGTTTCATTCTTGCCTCTATCCTTAAGCGGTTATCACACTATTCAATTTAAAGGAAACCTAAGTAGTGAACGCGTTGATCACACTACACTAAATTGATTACTAAATGGAAGATATAGAGTTAAAAAATACACCTTCCTAAATTTCCTAAATAGGTTTCCTTCAAATTGAATAGTGTGATACTGATAGCGGTTTAACTCTACTGTAGTCGGCAGCGCACTTGCAACACCTGTAGCGTTGCTTCTGTCCTTTTTAACTTGGGGAAATCCTCTTGGATACCGGCAGCCTTATTATCTAAATTCGTCTACTGAGCGACAGGCGAAAATGAGAAAAAATTGTGCAATATCACACTAAGTCGTTAATTTTTACGCAAACCACACTAGTGTTATGAGCTACGTGATACGATTTAGTGTGATATTGCACAAACTTTTCGCCTGTCGCTTAGCAGAGGCATTAGCTCTACGGGGTTATGCCGGATTCGTACCAGCTACAACCTCACGATTTTCTAGTGCGACCATTGATGGGCGGGGTCGCTGGGACTTTAGGACACGACTTCGGTGCCCCGCCATGGCTATCCAGTGCGGGGAAGGCCCATTCTGCTGGTCAGAACCTCGGCGTACCCGAAAGTGGAGGTACGCCGACTAAGGCGTATCCAGAACTGGAGGTACGCCGGCCAACTCTGTGGGGACCTTACGACGGGCGACCACCGACCGCTTACTTGAAGAAATGTGCTTAAACACTCACACGTCCTGTTTCATAAACTGGTGCAGCAACAGCCCCCGTAGTGCATTGTGTGATATTGACAACGATTACACCTCGTTTCACAGCAGACGTGATTTCGTCGAACAAATCCTTGTTGGACGGTATATTGCCGGCTCCATAGCTTTCCAAAACCACACCTGTTTTGCGAAATACATTTTAAAGGGACCCTCCTATATGTGAATGAGATTTTTTCACGGATGTGTACTGCCAAAAAGTATTCCAAAAACAAAAATTAAGAAATAAATAAATAAATAAAGAAGATTCAAATTATATAAATATATAGGTATAGTAAAGAAATAATTGTACCTAAACTTTAAATAATATACAATATACATCTATAATATTAAGTCCTAAATTAAAAAAGGTAAACTAATATTGTGAGTTATTAGGTATCTGCTATTCGGAACTATCTGTTTCTCCGATAACGTCTTCTAAACGACCAAACGGATTTTGATATAGTTTTCACCAGCGGAAAGAGCGATAAATTAAGAATCCTTAGGTATAATTTGCAGAAAAAAGTTACATACATAAAAGCAGGAAGCGGATCGCATATAAAATGGAATTTAAATCTAAATTCATTTCGTGTCTCTTTCTTTATTTAAGTATATATAAAATAATATATATGTTATCTATGTTTCTATGAAACCTACCTTCTATGGGAGGTTGACAAAATGCTCGTATAACAGTCGGACTGATACTTGGAAATATTCTCAAAAGGCCAACATTTTTGGAAAGCTTTGCGTGCAGATGAAATTTCTCGATGTTATTCGGTTTAAAAATAGCCTTTTTATTCACTTCCATCTCGATACCCACTTCGACTAGAGGCACGCAGTTCGGTGAATCAAATGCGTACAGATTGTTTGCGGATATTTTTCTAGTCCTGAGAAAAAAAAATCTATTAAGGTATCACGAAAAACTATTGAAGTTATTTTGATGAAACTTTTTATTGATGTAATGTGTAGATCAGAATGAAACTTCAATTTATTAAAACACTCGGACGTAGTGGAAGCCAAAGTCTATTGTAAAAATGCCTATATCATAAAACACCGTTATGAACAAAGGTAATATTTAATTAAACAGTGCAACATACCATACCTGTTTCCTCTGAAGAGTTTGCTACCAAAGAAAACGGTGACTTCAGGTATATTGAGCCCTCCGGCTATTAGCAAAGACGATACGAAGTTATCAGCGCCGTCACTGCGCGGTTCAAAAATGGGAATCTATAAGATTAAAGTAACGCTTTCTACAATAGTTTTCAAGTTATTATTTTACAAATTCCTTCATACGTGTAACCTCTATTATACCTGAGATCCTGTGAGAACAACTCCCTTGCCAATATTTTCAAACATAAACGACAATGCTGACGCAGTATACGATAAAGTATCGGTGCCGTGTAACACCACGAAGCCATCGTATTCTTCGTACATCCTCTGAAATTTTAAACTTATTATAGACTAGCTGGTGCCCGCGACTTCGTCCGCGGTGAAAAAGAAAAAAGTAGCCTAATCCTGTGTCCTGTACGTCTAAATGTTTATCTACCAAGTTTTATGAAAATCAGTTAATTCGTTTATGAGTTATGGAGGAACATACATACAGAAAAAAATTGTAAAAATGGTCAATTTAGTTTCAGTGTCATGTATAGAGTCTATAAACACTCTGAAAACATAGTAAATTACTCCATGACCGACCCTTACAGATTTATTATTAGTATTGATACTCTGAAAAGAACTCTGTCTGTTTGTTACCTTTTCACGCCTTAACTACTCACGCGATCATCTTGAAATTTTGCATACACGTTGTCAGGGATACAGGAAAGTACAAATGGTACGTTTCATCCAGAAAGAACTGTTCGTTATATTGCTTATATATATATTTTTCAACGCAGACGAAATCACGGACACCAACCAGCTAGTATTTATGTAAAAGTGACGACAATTTCATTTAAATTAACATTAAATAGGTACCATTATGTCCTCTGCTATCTTTATCCATTCAGTTTCAGTCATATTTGATGAGTCCAATAGATTTTCATATTCATGAATCTTGTATAATATTCTCAGATCTATCTCTTTTGTTTCTGCAATTAAATATTAATAAACATACATGATTATTTTATCAGCAAAAAAAAATGGAAAAATATTTTTTTATTTAGGCATACTTAGTATTAAATTGATATTTATAAAATAATATAATAAAATAATATAATAAAATAAGTTATAATAAAATTGATAAACACGATAGTTATGTATAATGGCCCCATTGATGAAACTAAAGGGCCAGAAATAATATGATATTTAGGCATCGAAATAAATATATCTTTGCAATTTTATTTTTAATTGTTTTACTAAATAGGCAAAGTATATATCTATACTTACTAATTTATAAAGAGAAAAGATTTGATTTTTTTGTTTGTTTGTATTGAATTAGCTCCGAAACTACTGGACCGATTTGAAAAAAAATTTACCATTAGAAGCCGACATTATCCCTGATGAACATAGGCTACTTTTTACGGCGAGAAAATGCTTCATTCCTACGGGAAATCTAAAATAAAAGTAAATACTAGCGGCTTGGCCCGGGATACACTTGACAGCGCCATCTATCCAGAATCAGGTGAAGCGACTAACATGCCAACTGCTTGGTGATATTTTTAGCGATCCGCTCCACGGTAAGATGGCGTTTTATACTTTTCAACGCGGACGAAGTCGCGAGCACCATCTAGTTTACAATATGATAGTATGACACTTGCAATAGTAATGTGTTTACCTGGTAGTGCAAGAAATGAAGTATCAAAACCTGGCGAACTGAGTTTCTGCCTCCAAAACGCACTGTCGTGCAGTTGAGGATATCCTCGTATTAAATTTTCAAACGCACCTTTTTGAGGTATCAACACTGTTGGAGAAACATAACTGCCACATTATATTCAATCTAAACGGGTCAGTGAGGACAAATCTGAAACCTTTTTTTTATTTTATTTTTATGTTAAGATCGACAGACAGGCTGACGGTCCACTTGATGGTAGGTGGCTACCGTCGCCTATAACACAAGCAACGCCGTAAGTGCTACAAGTGCGCTGCCGACCATAGAAGGATTAAGGATTAGGGTTAAGGGAGGGATGGGGTAATGGGCTCTGGCATCCCTTACTCACTCACCGAAACACAAGTGCTGTTATTTCATGGTGGTATTCTGTAAGGTGGTGGTTACTGCCGCCAGACGGGCTGCCCAAATTACAAACGCAGTGTGCCCCCTACCACTACTTTTCAAATCCAGACCTGAGTCAATTTTGAAAATTATATTAAAATTTCCAAAGTTGACCCCGCCGGGAATCGAACCCGGGGCCTCTGAAACGTTAGGCAAGCACCCTTGCCCCTCGTCCAAACCAAGAGATACAGGAAAATTTTTCCGTTAGGCTTGCCTTTTTCCGACATCTTCAACAATCATCGTCATATTTCAACCAATTTACACAAAACCTTAAAGACTTTTTATACGGCTTATATACCTTCCTCAGTAATCACTCTGTTGATAGATAAAAACCGCATTTTTGAAATTGTAAAAACTAGCGATCAGTTCCCAGCTTCACGCGGATGCACGTAACAAGAGAGCAATTTCACTACAATATGTAGAGATATTGATTGATCCTTTTTTTAATTTGTTTATGGACAGATATTTTTTTGTCCTTTGACGGACACTTTTAAATAAAGAATACTAGCTACACGCTCCCGGCTTCGCCCGGGTACAAAATAATAACTATCTTATCTTTTAAGTTGGACCAAATTACACATAGTTACGAAATTTTATCAAAATCGGATCAGTAATTTAGGAGTTCATTGGCCTCAAACATGTGACACGACAAAAAGTATATAGAGATGGTTGTAAATGACATAATTTTTCAACGTATTTAGTAATTATATTATTTGTGAAAACTGGAACGACTGCTGTATCAACAAAACAAGATCATTAGCAAATATAATTATGTTGTTAAACAAGTTTCCATTAAACTAATAGAAATGTCGCATCCTTACAATACGACTAATGAGACTGAATAATTAATTTTTTAGAAAAACTCACCGCCATTTCTATTTTGCACCATGCCAATTGTGCCACCAGTATAAATAACGAGGACCTTTCTCTCATTTTTACCAAGACTCATAACTGAATTTGTAGCGCTGACAGACAACTCCAAGAAGCTCCTAGCTTTTTTCACTTTTGCTGCTATTTTCGTAGGCACCTTTTCATCGCCGTTCACAGCTTTCATTTCGCGCGGTTTTTCTCCAGATACATTTTCAACATTCACCGGTTCCATGGTGGCGCTTTTCTTTAAAAAAAATGGGTATGCAACGCACAAAATTCCAATTGTTACTACTAATATTAGGTATTTAATTAATTATATTTTTTCGATTTTAAAACGCCCGTGTCAAGCGCGTCTGTCAACAGACACAACGTGCGCGTCCACGTGGTGGCAAAAGTCGACTGACTATCTATATAGAGAATGTGTGTGTTGTGTTGTAGTAGAGTAGACAATTATAAACTTACTTACGGTTGTGTGACGGTCCATCGTCGACTTCAATCTCAAGAAAATATTAATTGACGCGTAATGTAAACTTAGTATTGAATAATCTTTGTCATAAGAAGAAAGATAAGTTGTTTATCAGCTTACACAATTTTTACTAATTGTAGATGTTTTTTTTTAATAAAATACGGTCTTCTATATATCTATTTTCTATCTACATCATCAATTAATACTAATAAAAAATCTGTAAGTGTAGGTATTTTATGTATGTATGTATGTATGTTCCTCCATAATTGACAGATTTTCATGAAACTTGGTAGATAAACATTTAGACGTACAGGACATGCTACTTTTTTTCTTTTTCAACGCGGACGAAGTCGCGGGCGCCAGCTAGTATATAAATAAAATATGAACTCAAAACCACTGAACCGATAATTGAGATAACTTCCATAAGGAAAAAGTAGTGGCACAAGGCACACTGCGTTTCGCTGAGGTATCGCTCTCATTTTGGCAACCCGTCTAGCTGCAGTAACCACCATACATCTTTATGGTAACCACCCTCTTATAGAAAACCACAGTAAAGCCTGGGCTAGACCGCGAAATGAGCGAGGTCATTATAATGACGGTAAATTTCATAGATGAGGCTCGACCGCGAAAGAGTCTAGCAGAGCGGGCTGACATTATCATTTTAACTATTTCTCGCTTCAAAAAACTCGCTCAGCTCATTTCTGTCCGTTAATTTCCCGGTCGAGCCTCAGCTTGAAACCACGTTATGGTGAGCAAAGGATGCTAGGATGCAATGCAAGGGAAATGACGTTTACGCACAGGAGTGTGGGACTCGCCCGGCGAAGTCTTAACTCCAGGAATACCCACTAAAACTCCCCCAGCATTCCACCATCAAGTTACTGCAGACGGGCTCCCAAAATCAAAGCTGAACGCAGTACACATACAAACTACTAAATGTTTACGATATACATTTTACATGCATTCAATACACAATTACACACTAGCCACTGCTTTCTACATATTCTTGGTCCGATATTGCTTAAGACAACGTAACGTAACACTTCCCCAAAGCAAAATAAACTCACAGTTCGTGGCATCAAAGTTCATATTCCTTCTCCCTCATTTATGAATGTCACATTTTATGCTCTTGAAACGGCTGTCACAACACACTTGCACATCCAAATATGCACCATATTTTGTCAACGCTAGAGACTATAATCGAAGTTAACTAAAAGTTTGAACTGGATATTCTGGTGGTGTCAACAAAGGCTCTAGGCCAGGTTGTTGGGAATGGGAACCCAGTTTGTGTTTAGACTTCAAGAAGGCTGTGTATAATACTTTTTTGCGAGATGGTAAGTTAACACTATTACTTTTATATAGGTATTTAAAATTGGAATACATGACATTGAATTTGACATGATTTATTTATTAGATACTTTGAAGGTCGTATATTGTTTTAAGTTTCTTGAATAAAACAAAATATTTCCACTTAAATACTAAAGAAACTCTAGAGATGCCATTTAAAAGCCTCTGGCTTTCGCTTTATCGCTCTGTTTCGGGGTTTGGATTGATTACCAGCAGGGCAAAAAGATTTTTTTCTTCAGTCTTAATAGACGACCAAAGCTTATAATACTTAACTGATCATTAATTAAACAGTATATTTATTTTCAGCAAAAACGAAGAATTTTTCTACACAAGATAATCATCCTTTTGTTTGTTACGAATGTAGAGAAAATATGCTGTGTGAGTAAATTTTAATTTGCACCTTATTCAGACCTGTGGAATGTTCCAAGTGGTATGTAGAATTTTCATTTGTATGGCAGATAGTGGAGTGTAAGAGCGCTGTCACACTGGGTATTTGCGAGCGATCCAAAGCGAGGCGAGAGGCCAACAGGCTTGGAGTTACCAGTTCACAATATGAAGTTACACATATTAATAGAGCAAGATATAGATATAATCTTTTATATATAAAAACCAGTATATGCCCACTACTTCGATTCAATTGCAAATCATCATTCTACTTGAGATCAATTGCAAATCATCAGAGCGATATTGCCTTAATGGAACAGTCTTTTAAACGGATGTCTACACACTCATTTTATTACATAAAAAAATGTTTATACTCTGAATCGCTCGTAATAATTAGTTAACGCTAGCGTTGGAATGTTGTTAGTAATGAATTAATATGTAATTCATTCTATGTATTGTCATATAGGTATATCAAACATAAGTATGTATTACATACTCCTAGGTGAATTATGTTGATTTCAAAAACATAGATATACTATCCATCTTTGGAAGATATTATCCTAATCGACTCAGCGTCAATTACTAGACCGTAAAGCGCATCGCGCATCATGAAGTTATTGCGTCTTGCGATACTTTTTGTGTAGCAAATAAGTTCTATATTGTATTGCTACCTGTGAAACGTGCGCGCCGCTTCGCATTGCTTCGCGTTCGGTGTGAACTGAACCTTATGCTAAAACTCAGGTCTCCTTCGACATTGAAGGCGTAGTAGCGCCAGTGTTCACTCCGTTCGACGAAGACGGAGGACTGGCACTGGACGTGATACCGACTTACATGAAATACTTGAATGACCACGGCATCAAATCAATATTAGGTGAGAGGTCTTTTTTATAAAAAATAAAAAACATAAATCTAAATACATAAAAATAAATCTGTCTCACTTTAACAAGTGGATACTTAAACGGCAAGTATTTCTCAGAATTCATACAACAATGTTTCATATTTTTGTAATTTTGTAATTTTAACAAATAAGATTGAAATTGAAACCTATAGCCAGTTTTATAAATAATGTACCCTACCTATCATGTGTGGATCATGGAATATATATTTGGTAGATATTTGAAATGATTTTGACACATTGACATAATATTCTATTATTATTTTTTAGTTGGTGGTACAACAGGAGAATCCTTATGCCTAAGTTTAGACGAAAGGAAGTTCGTGGCGCAGGCGTGGCTGCAAGAAGCTAAAAGGTTTGGCGCTAAAGTTATAGTACAAGTTGGCGGAGTTCCATTACCGGATGTTATACAAATGGTAATTCTACTATCATCTACAAATATTCTTCACTAGCTGGTGCCCGGCTTCTCACGGTTGCCAGATTGAAACCAGGGTCAACTTTGAAAGTGCTAATTTCCAAAGTTGGCCCTGCCGGCGATCGAATCCAGGACTCCTGAAACAGATAGGCAAACATCAACGGGCTCTTTAAAAAAATATTACCTTTTTAATAGTCTATGTTAGGTAAATATTATAATATTTTTAGGCAAAATTCGCCGAGGCCGGAAAAGCGGACGCAATAATGTCATTACCGGAAATATATTATAAGCCAAAATCTACGGAACAACTCGTGTCTTATTTGGAAATTGTGTCCAAAGCGGCTCCAACATTGCCTCTAATTTATTACGACCACCCTATGATGTCCGGAGTCAAAGGTAAATCGCTGATTATTTTAAACACTAATATAATATCAATATATAAGTGTGTTTAAAACGCGGATCCACGTTCCACATTTTCGGTGCGTTGTGTGTCTAAACGTGGATCCACGCTCATACAACTTCACAATTGAGAAACAATATTGTGCCTTATTTTATAAGCATCTAGGCTTAATTTCCTTTGCTACGTTCTCCTGTTGGACATTGGACAACATCCCGTGATTCAAAGGGATTGTGTTTTAGAAAAAATTAATGGTAAAAAAACTTTTTAAATTTGTTCTATCATAGAACAAATAGTAGAACTAGTTGGACTAACCCTACTAGGTATATAATATATAAGATAATCTAATAGGTTTTTTTCTTTCACAGTGAACGCCACAGAATTTTTCAAACTTGCATCGACAAGAATTCCAAATTTTAAGGGTATGAAAACTAATCTGGAAACAGCAACACAGATTCATACATATTTGAAGGACGATCAGAGGGTCTTCATTGGAAATCATGTAATTATTTTATACTAGCTGGTGCCCGCGACTTCGACCGCGTTGAAACTCTTATTGCTATAACACTTTGGTCCGACGTTATTTTTTTATTTTATGTTAGAATTTAGATACTCCCTTGGGAATAGTATTTTTTTCTGAAGAAAGGTACCCTATGTCCTTTCTTGTACCCTATGAACGTGTATGCAAAATTTTATGATGATCGCTTTAGTAGTTAAGGCGTGAAAAGGTAACAGACAGACAGAGTTACTGTGTTAGTATAGATAAATATAGTATAGACTAGTATAAATTACTATTTACACCAATATGTCGAGTTCCGTTTATTATGATTATTATATTATGTCGAATCGTGAGCTTTGTAGCTTTCTATGGGTGAAAGAATTTTTAAAATCAGTAGTTTGTAATAGTTTTTGAATTTCATATAAAAATACATACCTACAATCATACAAATAAATCAAATCTTTCGTCATTATAATTAGTATGGATGTAGATAAGTGTTTATTATATTTATATAATGCTATATTTATGAGCCATATTATCTGAAGCCAAGTGATGACCCATCGCCCCATAATGAATTAGATACATTTAGTAATCTAATCAAGTAATATAATAAAGAGTTTAAAGAGATCTACTGGTGGACATAGACTACCCCTATATGTTTCAATAGGACCGGTCAGAAGCAGCCTGGATTCACTGTCCACCCGCGGCCCATGTTCTTATAGGTAATAAAAACCGTTTAAGGCTCTTTCCATTAGTGAAAAGTGTATTAAAATCCATTGCTTACTTTAAAAGATGAGAGGGATTAGACTAGTGATGGATATTCGTATCCGCTACTTTTTGGCGGATATTTTTGCGGATCTTTTACCTTATTAATTTTTATCCTTACTTCTTTACTAATATTATAAATGCGAAAGTAACTCTGTCTGTCTCGCCAAAACTACTGAACCGATAATCATGAAATTTTGCATACACGTTGTCTGGGATACCAGAAAGGACATAGGGTATCTTTCATCCAAGAAAAAAGTAATGTTCCCGAGGGATTATCTAAAATATAAAACTAGCTGTAACTTAACGCCTGGACAATGTGTTATAGCAACAAGTTGTCAAGCGTTGTAATTGCTTTTATATTTTTAATTTCTCATCGCGTACGAAGTCGCGGGCATCAGCTAGTTCTATATATATATAGATGATTAGGAGCAATGAAAAACTATTAAATTCCATTTAGATTATTTTTTATTTCTTAAAATCAAACATTTGGGTAATAAAGTTAAGATCCGTATCCGTATCCGCGGATATACATTTTTAACAATCCCGCACATCACTATTATCTACATAAGATATTACTAGCTATTCAAAGTATTTATTCTATAGCAATATGGAATTAATATTTTGCTCAAAATTTTATTCTCATAACCTAGGGTAACACTTTAGATCCTAGACTTCATTTGAATTCGATCTGATTTCAGCTGATAGCTTCAGCGGTACTGCTTGGCTTCGAATCCAGCATAACTTCAGCGACAAATCTCTTCCCCGAATTGGTGAAGAGAATTGTGGAAAGCGTCAAAACTGGTGACGTGGTCAATGCCAGAACACTTCAGAACAACCTCAATGAGCTGGTCGGGTCCATAACTCAGCAAGGTAAGTAGTTACTTATGTTTAAATATGGTGTCCATATTGCCCCTTAAAGTGTGTTTACATTAATTGTGTTGAATCATTGACCTTGCCACAGCAACATAAGCAGAACTTAATAGTCCAGTATTAACCTGGATTTTTTTTCCTAATTACTAACAGGCTGAAACTCTGTGAGTAGCTGTGAGATGGTTAGTAATCCCATCCCTCCCAAAAAACCACTCCCAATATATCACAATAAATAGGTCATAAAAATTATTAGTAACCAGCTGATTTTTTGTCTGCAGTTTAGTAAACATTTGTATAATAAAATGGCCGCATAGTCCTACAAATTGAGTGGTACGTTTTCCCAGTCCTACGCTTGGAAGTTTTTTACGGCTGCTATAACTCCTTTAGCTACCTCTATCGAGAATTTTCGCAGAGGAAGAAGGTTAACGTCTCGGCAAACCGAAGCTATTCACAAAGTTTCAGCCTGTAGTAATCAAAAAAAAATTCAGGTGAGGGATACTGTACCATAAAAATGCAGCAAAGTAGCAAAATATAAAAATAATATTTACAATACAGGAAAGTTTTTTTTTTAATATCTTCACACATTCCATACAGCACCATCTAGTTACACACTAAGCAACTAATGCTTGTATTATGGATACCATCAGACAGTTATCATGCTACATACTTTACTTTCTTTTGTAAATATATACATACTAGCTGGTGCCCGCGACTTCGTCCGCGTTCTGGATGAAATGTATCCTATGTCCTTTCTGGTGTCCCAGACAACGTGTATGCAAAATTTCATGGTGATCGGTTCAGCAGTTTTTACGTGAAAGCGTAACAAACAAACAAATAAACTCACATTCACATTTATAAATACAAACATCCACGACTCATGTACAAAGATAAAATGTTAACACAAAAACATTTGCCCCAGGCGGGATTCGAACCCGCTACCGTTGGGTTAACGGTCGGTTTGGTTGTATCCAAAGTACCTAGGTACCACAATCTTACCAAGCGATAATTTCTCCAGGTGAAACTCTGCCCACAATGAAAGCTGCGATGGAAATCCTCACGGGCATCCAAGTGGGTCCACCAAGGCGCCCACTGTTCGCCATTGAAGACGGACACAAGGACATATTGATTGAAAGCCTCGACAAGTTGCGGGACAAGTACGTAGAAGAAGAACGCGCCTTGGTTATGAAATCGGAGAAACAGCCAAGTGTCAAGAATTTGTCCTCACCTCTAATGCCGACTCATGTCGACAAGAAAGATTGGATAGTGCCTCTAGTTTGAAACTACACCAGAAGCCCTATAGCCAAGAGCAAACCAATGCAAAAGGGAGCGTTGCGTGTTTACGAAAAGATATAAAATATAGCCCAGTGATTGGTGAAAATTTTATGTGGGCGTTACAACAACCAATCACCGCGCTTTATTTCTATCGTTTCGCTAAATACGCGACGTTTCCGTTTGCATTGGTTTGCTCTTGGCTTGGTTTCCAGTAGGGCCCGTAGGCAAGATGCAAACGCTTCGTTGCGTACTTCGGAAACGAAGAGAGAACGCTAAAAGAAAACTTACTGATTGGTCAACAAACGTTCTCTTCGTTAACGAAGTACGCAACGAAGCGTTTGCATCTTGGGCGAGAGTAAAACTCGCTAGTGCAAGTTTTATTCGATCAAACGCATAGAACGCGTAAACGTGAATTTGTATAGGAATGAAGCAGCGCTACACGATAACCACTAGGTGGCGCTGCAGCATTCTCATACAAATTCACGTTTACGCGTTCGATGAGTTTGATCGTGTAAATTTCGCACTAGGCATAGCCACTAGGTGGCGCTGCTTCATTTCAATACAAATTAACGTTTACGCGTTCGACGCGTTTGGTCGAGTAAAACTTGGTTAAACTCGTACTAAGTTAAGCCTTCTTCTGGTTCTGATAACTTCATTATTTTCGATATTAAAAACTGACATTATAATAATTATATGTTGTAACGAAGCGTTACATGGTTGAAATTATTATTAATAAATTGATAAATAAATAAAATTAAAAAATAAGGTAATTGAAAAACTAAAGTAAGTAGGTACACGCCCGGCGTGCAACGAATGCAATTGCGCCGGCGCGGGTGGTACCTACAACACGGATTTTGATCTTGATTTTGAAATTAAAGCGGCAGTCGGCAAAGTAGCCGAGACACGGACGGTCCGCGCCACTCAGCGCATTAGTTGAGTGGTGCGGTCTAATTAACTGTTTAGTAATTATGTAGTTTAATATTTCGTATAATTTGAATCTCCCGCGTTAGGGTAAGTTTTAAATGGCACACAATATTTTTAACTTTTAATAATACATTTTAAAATAGCTTATTTTTTTATTTAATTGCTTCATCATATATTTTAAATTCATAGTTTGTTTTGCTAATATTACTTATTTTGCTTTGCTTATATCCCTTTTGCTTTCTAGTATATTTTAAGTTTTTTTATGTAGTTACTTAGATTTTATGTAGGCAAGTAAGACTTACCTGCTTAATTATTTTTTTTTACATTTTAAATTTCATTTTTATATATCCTTATAAAATTGCTTTATTGCTTTATTGTTTTTTTATCCTTTCTAAAATTGCTTTATTGCTTTATTATTTTATTTAATTAATTCTTGCTTGGTGCATCTATCTCTTTGTAAACTCCGTTCTGGTAATGCACCACTGCGGCAATGCTACTGCTGCTTAGCAGGCATTTCATCCTGTTGCCGTCGTGGCGTATCCAGATCGGAGGGTAGATGTACCAGAGCGTAATCCCGTGGTCCTGTCGATTCCAGGAACACGCTTCGGGCTGAACAAGCGTACTTCCGGCTAGCAATTTCCAGCAACCTCCGGATTGAGCGGACGGCCAGCTGCGGGTCGCGTTAGATCCAGTTGCTGCCTACAACCACCGCCGCCTTACCATCGTCGGCACGCGCATCGGCAGAGCACATTACCACCACGCCCACTTCGCCGCATCTACCACCTTCGTCGGCTGGATCATACAGGGGAGTGCCTGCACGCTGCGTGAGGAGACAGACACAGGGGAGTGCCTGCACACTGCGTGAGGAGACAGACAGGCCGACCACCCACGACCTACACTTTGTGTTGCCTACCATTGAGCGCGTAAAATATATATTTTTTATTTACCGATCACGCTGCTTGTTTTATTTTCCGGTAGGCTACACTGGCGCCCAACATATTTTTTTAAAGATAGTTTTTCCATCACACTTTAGTCAGTGTCGCCGTGGGAAATTCCCAAAGCGCGACACTGGCGCCCAGAACGTGGTTTGTCTGTCTTCTCATCGTAGTAAGTAGTTAGTTTGGTGTTGCACGGTGGTTTTGTTTTTTTTTTTATTTTTTTTGTTTTTTATTATTTTGTAAAACGTTTTTATTTATTTTTTTGGTTTGCAGTAACTGGAGTGAAACAATAATCTTTTTGTAATTGTAATTTTATTTCTTTTATTTTGAACAAAATTTAAACACGTTATAGTACAGTCAACAACAAAAAAAAAATATTGTAGGTATATTTGATTTTTTTTAACATCTCCAAAGTTATTTTTATTTTAAATTCTTTTGTTATAGAGCTTGTTTCACACTAGTTGCATTTATACTATTTTGCTTTTTATTATTTTTTTTTCCTTTCATTTTTTTAGTTAAATTTCTATATCATTAAACCAAAGCGTTGTATAATTAGGACATTTGTAAAGAACGGAGTATTAGTTTCTTTAACGTTTTGTGTGCTATTTTTAACTTACCGACGTTTTTATAAATTTTTTTTTTTCTTATCTTTTCGCAATTTTTTTAATTATTTCGTTGTAGTTTCTTTCTTTAATTATAATTAAATCAAAATGGCCTATCCCGTTAATTTTTTTTTTCATTACAAAAATCAAAGTAGGTATGAGATTTGCCGTTTTAGGTGAGACTCATGCTCATATTGTAGCTGATTTTCGAATCGAAAACAGTTGTGCGTTTTGTTGTATTGCCCACTTTGTCATTAGCATTTAACTCACTTTTTACAAAAAGTCGTTTGTCGCATAATTAGACACACGATTTTAGGTTTTTGCTAGGACGCGTCTTGTAATTATAATATTACTTGATTTATTTTTTTGAATGTTTGTATGTTTGGGATGAATGTTAGAGTTTTAGTAGGAAGTATGAAAGGTTTAGTAAAAAGTTGATACTCAATGCAGTAATTGCGGATTTTATTTTTAAAATAAAATCCTTATGAGGGACGAGCGGGTAATGTAACGAAGCGTTACATGGTTGAAATTATTATTAATAAATTGATAAATAAATAAAATTAAAAAATAAGGTAATTGAAAAACTAAAGTAAGTAGGTACACGCCCGGCGTGCAACGAATGCAATTGCGCCGGCGCGGGTGGTACCTACAACACGGATTTTGATCTTGATTTTGAAATTAAAGCGGCAGTCGGCAAAGTAGCCGAGACACGGACGGTCCGCGCCACTCAGCGCATTAGTTGAGTGGTGCGGTCTAATTAACTGTTTAGTAATTATGTAGTTTAATATTTCGTATAATTTGAATCTCCCGCGTTAGGGTAAGTTTTAAATGGCACACAATATTTTTAACTTTTAATAATACATTTTAAAATAGCTTATTTTTTTATTTAATTGCTTCATCATATATTTTAAATTCATAGTTTGTTTTGCTAATATTACTTATTTTGCTTTGCTTATATCCCTTTTGCTTTCTAGTATATTTTAAGTTTTTTTATGTAGTTACTTAGATTTTATGTAGGCAAGTAAGACTTACCTGCTTAATTATTTTTTTTTACATTTTAAATTTCATTTTTATATATCCTTATAAAATTGCTTTATTGCTTTATTGTTTTTTTATCCTTTCTAAAATTGCTTTATTGCTTTATTATTTTATTTAATTAATTCTTGCTTGGTGCATCTATCTCTTTGTAAACTCCGTTCTGGTAATGCACCACTGCGGCAATGCTACTGCTGCTTAGCAGGCATTTCATCCTGTTGCCGTCGTGGCGTATCCAGATCGGAGGGTAGATGTACCAGAGCGTAATCCCGTGGTCCTGTCGATTCCAGGAACACGCTTCGGGCTGAACAAGCGTACTTCCGGCTAGCAATTTCCAGCAACCTCCGGATTGAGCGGACGGCCAGCTGCGGGTCGCGTTAGATCCAGTTGCTGCCTACAACCACCGCCGCCTTACCATCGTCGGCACGCGCATCGGCAGAGCACATTACCACCACGCCCACTTCGCCGCATCTACCACCTTCGTCGGCTGGATCATACAGGGGAGTGCCTGCACGCTGCGTGAGGAGACAGACACAGGGGAGTGCCTGCACACTGCGTGAGGAGACAGACAGGCCGACCACCCACGACCTACACTTTGTGTTGCCTACCATTGAGCGCGTAAAATATATATTTTTTATTTACCGATCACGCTGCTTGTTTTATTTTCCGGTAGGCTACACTGGCGCCCAACATATTTTTTTAAAGATAGTTTTTCCATCACACTTTAGTCAGTGTCGCCGTGGGAAATTCCCTAAGCGCGACAATGTTTAACATTGTATACTAATTTACTAAAAATTTTATAATCTTTATAAAAGACGTAATAGAAATCACTGATAAGATGTATTTTATCTTGTAGTCATAAGATTTATGTTATATCTTGCTAAAATTTAAAACTAGGCTGTGTTTTAAACTATTATACCTACATCTGGTTGTGACGACTTTATTAATTAAAAATATCTTCATTAAAACAGTTTTTGTGATCAAATTTCAATCAATTTAATGATCAAAAAATGGGGACCAAGTTTGAACACATATAATAAGAAAACTAATTAACTAAGTATTTATTTATTTCAATAGGAAAAAAAAAATAAGCAAATAATAATTTATTTCCTTAAACAAATTATTGACGATATATTTGGAAGCACATTTAGGACACATTTTATTTATTAATTATTATTATTATTATACATTTAAATGCTTATTGAATGAATTGTCTTTCTCATAAAAAATGAGTTTTTTATATAAATTTTACTTCACAAGCTCCAAGAATTTGAGTTTCGACTCGATTCTGTTCCTGGCTTCAATAGTTATTGGTTTTTGGGGTAGACACGGTGGTCCTACTTTCATGCCTGTCACTATTTCCATGGCAGCCTTCATTGTGGGCACCCATTCACCTATGCATTAGACATTTGTAAAGTCGGGGTACAAAAACCTTCGTCAGTTTTCAAATCATTGCTTTATCAAAATCGTAGACTCTTAGTACAGTCGGCCGCATAAGTCGATTACACATTTAAAAGTGCAAAACAACTGAATACTCATTTTTCGATCGTTTATACGTGAAGTTTATTTTGATCTCTAGTCGTGACAACGACATAAGGCGTGTCAAGTTAATTTTGCGGCCGACTGTACCTTTTGAAACAAGCACTAAGCCGGACAACTGACAATACGTTTGAAATGAAATTTTGACATGACTGACAAACCTTTTCTTACCCCGACTGTACCTCGGAAGTTTTGTATTCATAATATGTACTAGTTAGTCCCCGCGACTTCGTACGCGATGAGAAATTAAAAATATAAAAGCAATTATAACACTTGACGCCTTGTTGCTATAATAACACATTGGCCAGACGTTAGTTACAGTTTTATATTTGAGATAATCCCTCGGGAACAGTACTTTTTTCCTGGATGAAAGGTACCCTATGTCCTTTCTGGTGTCGCAATAAACGTGCATGCAAAATTTCATGGTGATCGGTTCAGTAGTTTTTGCGTGAAAGCGTAACAAACAAACAAACTCGCAGGATAAATGTTATAAATATTTCTGAAATTATGTTAAGAAGCAAAAAATCAAGAATCTTCTTGTTACCTTCTGCAGTAATCGCTTCCACGGCTTTGCTGTATTTTTCTTGAAGTGTCCTGGCCTTCACTACGTCGCTTTTCTCAACGGCATCAACTATATCTTGAGCCAGACGAGGAAACATATTGAAAGAAGTGCAGTTGAATGTTCTTATTCCCAGTAGAGCTGCGGGTGCTATAAGCTGCAAGTACAAATTACTAGCTTTTGCACGCGACTTCGCTCGCGTAACTTTGTAAAGTGTAGCCTATTTAACTCGCTGATAGTGTAGCTCTCTATAGGTGAAGGAATTTTTAAAATCGGTCCAGTAGTTTTTGAATTTATTCAAAAATACAAATCTTATCTCTCTATAGACAAATTGTAAACTAATTGACTTTCTGTTAAAACGCTACTTCCGCAAAAAAATTGCTGACAAAAGGTCCAGAGATTATTTGGTTTTTTCTATGTTAACATAGACAGACAGACAGACGATCCTATTAATGGTAGGTGTAAAACAAGCAACGCCATAGGTCCCGACTATAGAAGGATATAAAAGGATTGGGTAATGGGCTCTGGTATCTCTTTCTCACTCATCGAAACACAAAAGCACATATGCTGTTATTTCACGGCAGTTATCTATAAGAGGGTGCAAATTGATGTTGCAGCATCAAATCAAGATGACTCCTTAATACTGTACCGTCTCTGTTGAGCTGTAAATCTGCTGATCATCCTTAAGAAGCCTCAATATTTGTGCAGCTTCGCTCAAATCAGTCCAAGCGTATTTAAGGCCTTTGAAATTTGGAATTTTCTCCGTCGCCGCTGTCACAAAAGCTGGCATGCTAACTGTAATCACCAAAATAAGGAATAAAAATCTAAGTCAACCCAATAACTTATGGATGTACTTCAATAAATGAACTTACTTTCAACTTTATTCCTTTTTGGTGTGTAATAATAGAAGACAGGTAAGTTTGGTGCAGCTTTCGCAACTAAGTCGATGTAGGAAACAAGTTCATCAACTGAATTCGGCTTGAAATATAATTCCGAGAGAGTCAGCAGAGAATCCACCCCAGCCGAAGAACAGTGTTTAGCCTTCAAACATAAATAAAAGTACTATATTTATTCATACTAAGCTAGCGACCCATCCCCCGGCTTCGCACAGAGTTGATTTTTTTCAGAATTATTTCTTAGTAAAGTCGATTATTCAAAGAATCTTCGTGGAAATACTTGAACGGGTGAGTGCGGCGACGATCCGGTTGCACCGCGCGCTGAACAAGTCACGGCGAGGAGAATGATCACAAGGACGCGGTCATGGCGCGGAGAATGATCACATAAGGACACGGTCACGGCACAGGAAATGGTCACAAGGACGCGGTCACGGCGCCGCGCGGAGATTGATCACAAGGACGCTGTCACGGCACGTCGAATGAATACAAGGACGCGGTCACGGCTCACGGCGAAGCGAATGATCACAAGGACGCTGTCACGACACGTCGAATGAATACAAGGACGCGGTCACGGCACGTCGAATGAATACAAGGACGCGGTCACGGCACGTCGAATGAATACAAGGACGCGGTCACGGCACTCCGAATGAATGCAAGAACGCGTTCACGGCGCAGCGAATGATCACAAGGACGCGGTCACGGAGCGGCGAATGATCACAAGTACGCGACCACTGCGCGGCGGTACAATTTAAAATTTTCGTCTCCGTCATTGTAGCTTTACCTATTTTCTACATTTCAGCCTTCTAGACTTTAGTTTTAGTTTCGATAGTCAGTCAGCATGAACAATTTTGTAAGTATAGACAATTTAAAATAGACCTAAACTAAGTAAACAATCTAAACTACTATTACTTATTAATATATATCGACATGTACTATATAATCAAGGTAGGTAACAGTATAAACTTACCAAATCCAAAACATCAGCTAAAGGTGCGCCGCCTACATGCGCTTGGATGTGAAGACCAAAAGGTTTGCCATTCTTCACCCAGGCATCTATTAGTTTTTTCCTTTCTTCGACATTAAGAGTCACATGCTCACCTGTGGTTCCTCCAACTTTAAATAAATAACATTATTTTTTATGTTAAGGTCGGCTCAGGCTGACAAGCTGACGATCCACTTGGTGGTATGTGGCTACCGTCGACAATGAGCAAAGATTTTAGAGATTACGAGAGAGATATTGAAAATGGGCTCTGGCATCCCTTACTCACTTACCAAAACACAACAGCACACATGCTGTTTCAATGTGGTATTCAAGGTAAGGGGATATATTTTGATACATTTTGGTGTATTTTGATACCAGCTTGATGTAATTTAGTTTCAAATTGCTACATTATTATACATGAAAAAGTTTTTACCAAGAATAGATTTGATCCCAGAATCGGCAACATACTTGGCATAAGAAGGGATGATGTTATAATTGACAGTCAAACTTTCGTTAAGCGGTGTGAAAACTGCAGTTATCAAACTCCGTGCCGACTTCATCTTTAAAAAAATTAAATTAAAAGACAGTTAAAAAGACCGTGGTTATAAAAAAATTGCTGGACTTCGCAAAATTATCTAGGAATTCTTTTATCTGCACTGCGCGAGAATGCAAGTTTTACTTGACTATGTAAATGTTGCATTCAGGGAGGCATTACAAGCTGCGTCATATATATGTCGTCGGCACATCGTAGAATTGGACATATCATGATATTCCCGGGCAGATCATATTTCTGTTAAAACTGAAAGGGTTGCCTCACTCCGCTCCGCTTCGCTCAGATCCCCAAATTTATTTCCATGTAAACCTAACACGCTCCTCCTCGCTTTGCTTCGCTCCGCTACTCGTCGCACCTATTTTTGACTTTTGGTGAAAGATTTTTGATTTGACACTTTACGATCTGCCCACGAAATATATACAAGCTAAGCTGCTCTCCTTTCCATGAATAGAATGTATTGTAAAATATATTTTAAATTGGTATGCTATGCTGGCGTTTTCCTTGGTATTTACCTGCTATTAAAATATAGGGAACCTATTTACTCAGTTGTAATTACGATATAAATTAATCAGATTTATATTTAACCATTCATCACCCTAAAATTGAACATTGATAAGGTCTGTTTTCCTTTGAAAATTCAATACCTATTTCAAATGTTAGCCTTAGCGAATTTTGAAATTGTAATTTGTTATCGAAACTGATAAAGCACTTTTCTGGTCGGCCATACATACCGCTGAGTATAAGTAATTATTAAATATATACTGCGTACCCGCTCTCAGCAAAATAAATAACCAAACAGCTACTTACTATAAATAACTAAACTCAGTACGACTCACTAGTATATGAATAAAATTGAAATTCAGAATTGTGATGGAAAGGAAAGGAAAGGTCATGGATAAGGTCATTTTATTTAATCTAATTCATAGTTTGTGTTACAGAACACAGATAACAACATATCGAGATTCTAAAAGCCTAAGTACACACTAGTGTACACTAGTGTAGACCATATTGCGCGATTTGTCATGCTACAGAATGCTAGTCTAGAGACACGAGAGACTTCGTTCTTTGTTTCATCTAGCTTCCATACTACATGCATCAATGCATGTCTATCGTTGCATGCCGTCTTCAATTCCGATCGGGAAACATTACACCCGCGATTTTTGGTCTCGCCAAAAACGAGAATTGGTCTATAGACATGTCAACGTAGACAACTTGAGACACATCTCGAACTTCTTGGAGACCAAAATCGCGCAATCGCAACATGTCTAATGCATGGTGTGTACTAGGCTTGTAATAGGCATTAGCAAATCAATGTCAAAAAAGAGAGACAGTGAAGTTGCAGTAAAAATTGTACTTCTTCTTCTTGGGTTTAAATGGCAAAGCGGCTCATTTTAAAATGGCCATTAAAAATAAAGATTGTAGATTGATTGTTTGTAGACGACCATTTGAGTGACGGCCACAGAGTAAAAATAATTTTGACAGTGCTGTGCGTAGTCTATGCTATATATGTTAGCATACATGGAATGTATCTTAGTATCAAAGAGTATAGTAATATATATTGTTTAGTTTAGTATCCACTTTCACTTTTCCTGGCTTGACAACGAATATTTGCTGATGGTGATAGAGCCATTAGGTGACTTACTGAATTATTAAATCCACATCTTCCCCAACAACAGAGTCTTACACAACTTAACTCTCTGTTAACTTACATAGCCTGTTGCTCCTAAAGTACTGATCGTAGAGTAAAAATAAATATATCCAAATGTATAGAAGATTTTATGTAGAAACTTTTGTCAAAAGTATTCATAATGCTTTTCGTAGAGATATTCGATATGAGGAAAAAACCTGCAAAAAACCCTTCAACGACACCCCCCTTAACCCTCAGAGCACACACCCCCCACCCTTGAGGACTTTTAGTACGTTCATAATACCGCAAGGTATAACTGTATAAATTTTCAAAACTACACTAATTATTTCCCCTCATTTAAATAAGTAATTGTGGACTTAAATTAAAGTACATATAGGCGCTATTACAGGCACACGGTTATAATAAATAATATTTAAATATAAAAATTTTATTTTTATTGAACGTTACGTTAAATATTAATATTGAAAAAACTTACGTTTGTAGGTGCTTATTTGATTTTTACACACACAATCAGCTTGCAAAACGGAGAAGTTATACCTAGATACTGTACAATAGAATGAATTGTGAATGTTATTTTTATACCAATTCGTTATCACTGTTATCAACTAAAAACAACTTACCAATACCTATATTTCATGAAATGTCATTGTAGTAATACTAAAAAAAATTCTAAATAAATATTTCGTTGCTTATAACGTTCCTTTCGGAGTACCACAAGGTTCCTTGCTCGGACCCTTACTTTTTAATAACATACCTAATTACCTACTTGTTTATTAATGACGTAAGTAGTTTCGTAATTCCGTAATTTCAATTTTTTTGCAATATTAGGGACCCATTGGACCCTTACTTTTTAATAACATACCTAATTACCTACTAATTTATTAATGACGTAAGTAGTTTCTTAATTTCGTCATTCCAATTTTTTTGCGATATTAGGGACCCATCGGACCCTTACTTTTTAATAATATACCTAATTACCTACTTATTTATTAATGACGTAAGTAGTTTTTTAATTCCGCCATTCCAATTTTTTTGCTATATTAGACACTATAATATATGATGATGAGTGATGATGACCTTACGTGTATGTCTCTTATGCTTTTTTTGTTAATTTTATAACTTGGATATTATCATATAAGAAACATAATTATCCATATAATAACGTTATGTTATTTTACAAGTGTTGACTTTATTTAATTTTTATCCACATTAATATTTTTATGAGAGCTATTTTATTGAGAATTTTCAAATTCTGACAACGTGTATGCAAAATTTCAAGACGATCGGTTGAATAGTTAAAGCGTAAAAAGGTAGGTAACAGACAGACAGACAGACAGACAGACTTACTTTCACCTTTAAATATTAATATGGATATGATTTGTAATGACAGTGAAGGATAATGCAAGTCACATTAATACCACTAAATGTAACAAATGGTTTATTTCTCTCATAAATTATTTACATATTATAAAAAACATATAATTATATATTTTTATTTACAAAACATGAAGCTCTTTTACCAATATTAGTCAATACCGAAGTCGAACTAAGAACTTTTAGTTACGAATCACTCCTAAAGTTCTTAGTTTCGACTCAATTCTCTTCCTCGCCTCAACACTAATTGGTTTTTGTGGTAAAGACGGTGGACCTACTTTGATTCCTGAAACGATCTCCATACCAGCTTTCATTATAGGCACCCACGCACCTGCAATTAAATTAAAAATATGTACATTCATTCTATATGGGCGACCGCTCAAGGTGAAAGAGCGATGGTAGCGTGGCGACGCGGTGTCGAGGCGGAAGCGCGGTGGCGTCGTGACGGAAAGCGCGGCGGCGGCGGCGGCGTCGAGGCGGGAGCGCGGCGCGACTCCTACTCGTAGCCAGGGAATCTACTTATACTTTCTATGTACTCGCTCGTTAGTCGTAGTCTAGGCGGAGTCGACGCACCTCTGCATAAGCAGCGAGCCTAGTCCCCTAGACGATTCGTGCCGACATTTATTCACTTATAAAACCAAACCTGTCTGCTATTAAAAAAGTAATTTTATGCAAATCAAGTTTTAAATACAACCCAATTTAAAACTTTACCTTCTGCAGTGTGCGCTTCAATTGCTTTGCTTAATTTTTCTTGCAACTTCTTCGCTTTCTCTATTTCCTTCTTCTCGACGGCGTCGAGTATTTCTTGAGCCAGTAGGGGAAACAAATTAAAAGTAGTGCCGATGCTGGATTTTATTCCCAAAAGTGATGCCGGTGCTAGAAGCTGCAAATAAAAAATTATTAAAGATCACACCGCTCAAAAATACTGCTGCCATTTTGTCGGCCATTAATTATATTTTTTAATTGTGCTACATATTCATATTCACAAGACAGTTTTCCTTTAAAAATTGGTATATTTAGGTAAATCTTTAACTATTTACGAGTATCACAAGCTTTTTAATTTACTCAACACAAAACTTACAGTATCGGCTCCGAGGAAGATCTCCTGATCGTCCCTTAGGGCCCTCAACACTTGGGCACCTTCGCTCAGGTCGTTCGAAGTGAATTTGATACCTTTGAAATTGGGTATTTTCGCTGTCGCAGCCGTCACAAAAGCTGGCATGTTTACTGTAAACCATAAATGTTTACTGTAACAATTTTCCGTCACACATTCCACACAGCACCATCCAGTTCCACAGTAAGCAACCTGTATAATGCAAACCTTGAGACATTTGATATACTACATACATTACTTTTATTTTTAAATACATACATATTATAAATACTCAGGTCATCCATGACTCAGGTACAAAAGTACAATGTTCGAGCATAGTGCGAAATTTTATATTGTGTTCATTATAGAGGTCAATGAACGAAAGTAAATAGCATAAAGTTTCATACATATTTGGGACAATTTTTCCCTCCGAACACATAATGTCCCACAGTCATATGAAAAAAGTACATTTTTTTTTTGTATATTTTTTTTTTTCAGAAAAAGTACTATACCTAGATTTTTTTTCCTACTTTTAGGAGAGTCTGAAAGGTCAACCTTATAACATTTTTTTCTGGAATCAGAAAATCCATGCATTATGACGTGATGCCATCTGCCCCTAGCGGGATTCAAAACCGCGACTGTTTGATTAACAGCTAGGGTTATGGGCGTAACCACGGTGGGGCAGATTGGGGCGCTTGCCCCACCCTGGCTCTGACCTATAAGGTACCTAATCAAACCTAAAAAACTTAATTATCTAGGTACTAATAACTACAATACTTAACATCTGTAAGAAAGTTCTCACTCGACAGTCGTCATTTTTGGATGGAAGATTTCGTGGAGTAGGTAGGTGAGCAATAGGAAAGTGTTTTGAATAATTCGAATTATACATACAGATACAGGGTGCTATAGGGTGTGTGGGTGTACCTTTTTGTATGAAAAAATTAACCGGAGCAAGACTGCGGCTATAGTTTGTTAGTTACATAAATTATTTTAAACTGCTGCCCCACCCTGACCCCATGGCTGGCTACGCTCCTGCTAGTCACTAGACCAAACCGCATCAATTTTGGTTAGCGGTGAATTAAGGGTAAATTTAAATACATCCTTCTCCTGAAAACAAGGAAACGAAACAAACTTACTTTCAACTTTACTCATGCTCGGTATATGGTAATAGAGCACAGGCAGGTTCGGTGCAGCGTTTGCAACCAACTGTACGTAGGAAACGAGCTCGTCTACCGTTTGTGGCTTGAAGTAGAGTTCCGGCAGAGTGAGGAGAGAGTCCACGCCGGCCGTTGAGCAGTATTTAACCTTGAAACAAAAACAAACATTGCTTTATGTAAGTATGTATAACAAATACAAAAATTAAAATAGTTTATCTAATTTATTACGGAAATTTTAATAAGCTCCTAACAATTAATAGCTTTAGATAGTAATTTGAACTCACTTATCATCAACACTAATAATAATAAATCTGTAAGTGTAGGTATTGTATCGTATGTATGTATGTATGTATGTTCCTCCATAACTCTTAAACGAATTAACTGATTTTCATGAAACTGGTGGTAGATAAACATTTAGACGTACAGGACACAGGACAGGCTACTGTTTCTTTTTCAACGCGGACGAAGTCGCGGGCGCCAGCTAGTAATTAAATAAAGGAAAAAAAAAAACAATATTTTGCAACCATGCTATGCAGAAATATAAATTTACATGGCCTAGGTACGTAGACTAAACCTAGTTTCATAAAAAATTGTACTAGAGAATAGTAGTTCTTCTAAAAGCCCAAAGAAAACTCCGCGGTGACATATCTTTATGTTTTATTAAAATTTTAAAGTCTTCATTTGTCATTAATATTATTTACTTTCACACAAAATTCAACCTTGAAATTTTACTATTCCGCAAAGAAATTTTTCTTCAAAAATCTTTAAAAATTTTAAAAACTACTCACCAAATTCAAAACATCAGCCATCGGTGCACCACCAACTTGCACTTGGATGTGAAGACCAATAGTCTTCCCACTCTTCAACCAGGCATCAACTACTTTTTTTCTATCTTCAACATTCAGGGACATATGCTCGCCGGTCGTTCCACCGACTAGAAAATAAGAAATTTATTTGAAAAGTTACGACAACTAGTTAATATTAAAACAATGAATGATATGGAAATGGGGACAATTTTTACCGAGAACTGATTTGATTCCAGCATCGACCAGGTATTTGGCGTAGGCAGGTATAAGTTGATAGTTGACAGTCAAATCATCATTGAGAGGTGTGAACACCGGGGGCATCAAACCACGTGCTGTGAACTTCATCTGAAAAGGAAAATCATTAATTTTAAATTTCATTTTTTCATTATTTCTTCTTTCGCAATTGGTTACGAAACTCAGGTTTCGTACGCGGCCGAAAGGATATAAACATGTTTTATGCTAAGAAGGATATAAACATGTTTTTGTGACAAGTTATTTTCTGATTATCTAGTCCCAATTGTCCCAATTACAAAAAAATTGTCCCGTTCCGAATATCAAACGAAGTTGTTATTTGGAATGGGACAATTTTTTTGTATTAAATTAAATAACATTTTAAGCCAGGCATAGTCATTGTAATATATTATTCGTGGTAAAAAAACATTGAAAATTTTAAAATATTTATGTAATCCGTCATGACTCAGAGAAAGTAATTTTGTTGAAATAAAAATTAAATAAATGTAAATCGTTTACTAATTTTTAACCGATAAAAGAAGTCTCTTAAAAAAAAACAAGTTTATTTTTTGGACGAAACAATAAATTAATCTAATGTTATAGAATGTGAAATAAAATACTTAATACTCTTTTGTTCGCTTTTAAATTAGGTGCTTTCAAACACAACAATTTAAAAATTTCCTTACATAATTATCTACCACGTAATTGACATTATCAAAGTATTACGAAAATTGTAGATACCATACTATTTGTCTCCCATGAAGTGATAAGACTTCAAAGATTAAGTCTATTTACCTACACTTTTCTATAAGAATATTATAAAGAGGAAAGATTTGATTGCTTGTTTGTTTGTATTGAATAGGCTCCGAAACTACTGGACCGATTTGAAAAATTATTTTACAATTAGAAGCCGACATTATCCCTGATGAACATAGGCTACTTTTTAACGCGGGAAAATGCTTCATTCTTATGGGAAATCTAAAATAAATGTAAATACCAGCGGCTTGGCCAGGGATACTCTTGATAGCATCATCTATCGGATTGGGTAGAACTGCTTGGTGATATTTTTAGCGATCCGCTCCACGGTATCTACCGGTATCTTGATAACGCCATCTATCGATTATCGTGTGTTATCGAATTTTATACTTTTCAACGTTATAAGTCGCGAGCACCAGCTAGTTTATAATAATTGGACATTATAGATGTTTTAAAAAAGTACACCAACACTGACTTGAATCTAAATCCAGTAGGCAGTAGCAGGGCTTTTCAGAGATATTTTGGCAGACCTGCCCCATCCCACAAAACCCCCGTAAGTACAGCACAGTAACCACCCTCTTACGGAAGAACACCGTGAAATAACAGCATGTGTGCTGTTAGGTTTCGGTGATTGGAGTAACGGATGCCAGAGCTCATTTCCCTATCCCTTAAGCGGCGGTAACCACCTACCATCAAGTGGACCATTAACATAATAATTTACCAACGGGTTCGTATTAATAAAACATAAAATACATGACCTCTTTATTACTCCAAAATTATTATCAGCAATTATTGACAATATAATTTTTTTGTAAAACATAGGTAATGAATGAAAATGTAAATTATGTAAGATGTAATCACTCTACAACTACATATTATAAAACAAAATCCTCTGCCGCGTCTGTCTGTCTAACTGACTGTTCGCGATGAACTCAAAAACTACTGCACCGATTTTAATGCTGTTTTCACCAATGGATAGAGTGGTTTTCGGGGAGCGGTCAGCAGCTAGTGTGATATAATTTAAAACTTACATACCTCTTGTAATTTATTTTTCTAAACGTCCTCAGTTTACAAACACCAACAAAGTACTAAAAGTCTTTTTGTATGACAATTACATAATACTTACTATCTTAATGTTGTTTATATAAAATCGTTATCGCATTTATGTAACTGTTATCAATGTTATGTAGCTATGAATTTATGTAACTGTTAATGATGTTTTTTTAAGAAAAGTCAGTAGGTATAGGTACACAGTTATGGTTTTCGAACATTGATATTTAATTATGTACTTTAAGAATATTTTTAAAGTAAACATCTGTAGTGGAATAAAACTCTAACTTGTTTAAATATGAAACAAAGAAAACATTACATACTTACAATACAAATATAAAAGAATAGAATAGAATAGAATAACGTTTATAGAAAAGAGAGTCGTAACTATTAAAAAATCACAAAGAAAACAATGGTGATTAAAATTAAGTTTGTCATAAATTTTGTATGGAACGAGTTTTTATTCTCAAGCGGTACGAAGTTCGCCTGTAAGTGTAGGTATTGTATGTATGTATGTATGTTCCTCCATAACTCTTAAACGAATTAACTGATTTTCATGAAACTTGGTAGATAAACATTTAGACTTACAGGATAGGCTACTTTTTTTGTTTATCAACGCAGACGAAGTCGCGGGCGCCAGCTATAATGTACTATAATATTAGAAAAGTTTTGTATTTTTGTTTGTAATGAATAAACACAAAAACTACTTGAACCTTATTTTAAAAATTCTTTTAAAAAAACTGCATATAATGTTTAATGTGCCTATACATCGTTTCCAGATCATAGAATTGAACACCTAAAACTAGTGTGATAATTTGTAATTTTTAGACTATCTGTAATTTTTACTGAATATACAACTGTA
Source organism: Synanthedon vespiformis (assembly GCA_918317495.1). Classification (NCBI taxonomy): domain Eukaryota; kingdom Metazoa; phylum Arthropoda; class Insecta; order Lepidoptera; family Sesiidae; genus Synanthedon; species Synanthedon vespiformis. The sequence goes on from OU906962.1 coordinate 2,187,630, forward strand.
TTTAAGTGTTCCTTTATATGAACTCCCGTTTTTGTAATAAAATTGTGACAAAGTTGATGATCTTTTGTAATTTTAAAGATTTTTTTATTACATTATGATTCAATTTATAGTATGTTTGCTGATATGGTCAGTTTATAACTGGCCATTTCATGAAATGGCTGGCCACCATGAGCAGTGAGCACACATGAAACATTTTACTCTCTAGCAAACAAAATAATAATAATATTTACTGTACCTACAAATATGTTTTTCAAATTATCTATTTTATTACCTGTTGCAAAGGTTCTGATTTTGAAGGTAAATCAGCTGGTAAGTCTGTCAATTCGAATGTTTCCAATGATGAGGAACACTGAAAAAAAAATTTATTTAAGATTAACAAAGAACATATTTTGATACAATTAGAAATTATATTATACTATTAGACAGTACTTTTTTGATAAACAATGTTGAAATGCACAATATTAAAATTGGAGAAATATACCCATACTGCAGCTTGTAAGAGTACATAATAACATAGATAACAAAGCAACTCCAATTTCATATTTATTTCTCCTATTTATACACAATATATAAGCTGTTTTATATAATCTGTTTATATAAAACAGATATATATAAAAATATAATCTGTTTTATATATTTGTTAAATATTAAATGCTGTAAGGTTAGCTGTTAAATAAATAAATATATACAATCCTTACTAATATAAATGTGAATGTGAGTTTGTTTGTTTGTTACACTTTCATGCAAAAACTACTGAACCACCATGAAATTTTGCATACACATTGTCTGGGACACTAGAAAGCACATAGGGTACCTTTCATTGATCAACGTTATGTATAAAATATACATAAAGGGGCCAAAATCGTACTCATCCTTTATTTTCATATTTTATAATATGTCACAGTGAAAGTAGTCACAATTCATTGCGCATTTCTTGTGCAATTTATGCAAATGTGTATTTTAATTGTAATACAGATTTGGTTTTACGCTCGACAACTGTTCGTAGTCAACTGCATATCTATTACATCAATGTATTTAATATACATTTTACCAGAAATGTATAAAACCTAGGAATTGTAGATATATATATGGAAAAAAATATATAAAAAATTATTATTCTTACTTGCAAGAGATGCATTTCGTTTCGAAATGTAATTAGTGTATTCTTTACACTTTCTTTGTCACCCGGAACTGCATACCTTGATAGTTTCTGTTCGTCGCTATCAGAAAAACAAGAGCTATCAAAATGTTTCCCACAGAGCACTTTGTGGCTTTTATTCAAAGTGCCTAATTCATTTACTGATAGCCACTCTTGTTCTGGCCAACAGTATTTTGCCCAAGCTCTCAATCTGTAAATAAAAGTATATTATGTATATTTCAGTAGAGTTGACTGAGTTACATAAACTTTTTATAAAAATCTGAATTTATTTTCTAGCTGTTGCACGCGACTTTACTCGTGTTATATAGCCAATGTTACTTGGTGATAGTGTAACTTTCTATTGGTGAAAGAATTTTTAAATATCAGTCCAGTACTTTCGGAGTGGGATACATGTATGTATGTATATATAACTGATAAATAATTTGGACTCACGCAGCGAGTTCTAAGCCTTCTATGCGATTTTAGTGAACTCGCCAGGCGAGTCCTTGGCAAGGAACGGGTTAAGTGGATGAAAGTTTTACTTATGTTAGGTAAGTAAGTGATAATTATGGTGATACCTAAGAATATTTGTTTTTCCTGGTTTAGGAAACCTGTGAAAATTCACTGTATTGTCTTTTATTGGAGTTGCACCACATTTACAACATTTCCTATATTGCTCGGCAGACATTATCACTAATAAGTATAAAGTATTAACTTTCTTATTATCCTTAACTCCATTAAAAGTAAATATATTCATTAAATAATTTTCTTCTTCTTCTTAGGTTTAAATGGCAATTCGGCTCATTTTAAAATGGCCATTATCTGCCAATGATTAAATAATTTTACTATTTATTAATAATTATAATACTGAAATTTTTGCTGCGGAAGTGCGGAAGCTGCGGTTAAAATTCAAATTTAATGACTGTCTGACATTGACATAATTTTGACTTGTCGAATCGAAATCTATCTTGTCTATGAAAGTTAGTGATATTTTATTACAAAATATAAACTTAGTTTCAAGAACTTACATTAACAAATATTTATATTATATTGTATATTTTATTGAAAATTTACGAAATAGAAACTTGAAAAACGTGTCTATAATTTTTAATATGATTTAAAAAAGAAAATCGTATTTCGTTTGTTTATTTTTTTTAAATTGTGTACAGTAGTGTGCAATTTATTTAAATCTGAATATACCCTGAATATAATAATATATTTGGATCCAAATAATACTTACCTATATTTGCAGTTTTCAATAGTTCCCACACCATTGAAAAGCTATTATGAGTAAGGAGGGTGGAGATAGGAGGTAGAGATCTTATATGGGTGTTAAACTAAAAAAGTGGCAACTAAAATCGACAAATTGAAATGGCGCTGGTGTGTCTAGGGCAGTGATCTAGAGAGTTTGAGAGTATGGAGAGTATGAAATGAATGTAGCAGTTATTGACGGAGTGAAGTGCGCGCTGAGTTGAATTGTTTACTATCATAAAGGTATAATTCCAACAAGTAGGTATAGAGCGCTAGCGTGCAAGTGGGAACAGGATACGCGGGTGGGAACATACAACTTGATCTCGTCTAGCCCTCGCCAGTCATAACCGAACGCTTATGACGAGCGTGTTCCCACTGAATAATCGCTTAGTTTTCAAACAATGATTGTTAAATGTGCCATAAAATCTTATACAAATGATACTAGGAAAGATAATAAACAGAATTCCGGCATCACATTTCATCGGTAAGCCGCTAATTATATTTTTAAGCCGAATTAAAGGTACACTTCGCGGGGGTGAAGTAGGTGTAGGACGGGTGCGGATGGAAGTGACACCGCACTGCCCCGTACCTACGCTACGATACTAGTGATTGACACGTTCGGCGCAAGAGTCGATATTTTTGGGTGATTAGATATTCGATTTATATTTTCAAGTGAGAATCATGTTTTAAATCAGTAGTTTTAAATTAATATTTTATGACACCTGAATTAGCGCCATGAATTGTCTTATTATTAGATTTTATTTGGTAGTAGTTTATTGTAGAAGTAGCGGCCAGCAGCTAGTTAACTATTATTTACAAAGTTATAGGAAACTCGAATCGCTTAGTAATCAAATTTAATTTCACTTTAGCTGCTTGAATAAACATAATTTTATTATAATAATCAATCATACCTCATACATTCACTAATTTTCTGACTCGGATTTTACAAGGAAATGTTAAATGTATCGCTATTCAGGGTATCGCAGTAACATCAGCATATCGATAACACACGGGTTGTGTCGAACAATTGATTCACATCCCTATTACTCACACATTCTTCGATATAACTATCTATAGCTCACTTGTCTACGACGCTCACTACGCGATCGGAGCGATAGTAGCGTTCTGTACCTACCATTATTATTCTATGTTTACTATCACTAGCTGCACCAGCGCCATCAGTTCGTCGTCTTTCAACGGACACTTTTAATACGGGATATTATTAATTGCACATCAAATAAAATAATCACTTATCAATTTATTTTCATCATTTATATACCTTTGCACATCAAATAAGTTATTTCGCTACAAATAAACTAAATGTTTAACAAAACTAGTATTGCAGACAATTCGAAAATATACATCAACACTACATTACTTTTTTCCTCTAATGCGAAACAAATAAATTCCTTTAGGTACAAAAATAATACAATCTCATCAGAAATACTGACTGCACAGCAAATTATCCACAGCGTGCATAGATAATACTCATTCTCATAGCAAAATAACTATCCAAGAAGCATATTAAGCACCTTAAAACTTGCTCATCATATATGTCTTAATTTCTAAGAACATATGCTCAGCGAAATAAGTATAGCAATAATTTTTTTTATCTGATTTCGCGCGCTTTTTTGTCACTAAGTAAATTGTACCCTTTTTTAAGTTAAGTTTGACAGACAGGCTGACGGTCCACTAGATGGTAGGTGGCTACCGTCGCCTATAACACAAGCAATTCCATAAGTGCTACAAGTGCGCTGCCGACCATAGAAGGATTAATGATAAGGGATAAGGGAGGGATGGGGTAATGGGCTTTGGCATCCCTTACTCACTCACCGAAACACAACAGCACATAATGCTGTTATTTCACGGTGGTTTTCTGTAAGGTGGTGGTTACTGCCGCCAGACGGGCTGCCCAAATGACTGCGAAACGCAGTGTGTCCTACCACTACGAATATATAGCTATTATTTGTAATATTTCATGTCACCTGTGAAAATATTCTCATAATAAAAATTATAATAATCGAAAAGAAGGCTAAAATTTAGATTATGAACTGTCGAGTTGGCTGACCGTGAGGTTAAAGGGGTTGTATAACATGTACTTTATACTAGAAAATACTTATTTTTATTAGAAAAAAGAGTTGGGTTAGGTTCTAGGAATGTATATGAAAATGTGAGCGAAGTGAGCACACCCGGGTAAAAAATTTAGGCAAAAGGTGTATATTATTATTTGGACATGGTTTATTAAATACATACCTCGGAGTAGGAGTTTAATTAGTTTAATATTAATTCTAAACTATTTAATGTTCTATAAAGCATTGATTACGCTTTTATAAAACGGTAAAACGGACGTTTGTGTTTGTCTGTAACTTATATAAGAAGAAAAATATGTCAAATAAAATGCTGTTTTATTTAGGTAAATTGCTGTATGTTATATAAAAATAGAAGCTATATTTAGAAAAAAAAGCGTTAATAGGTATAATGTGCGTTAGTCATTATTAGCTGTGCATTAATAAAAAAGCTATACATTAAAATAAATAGCGGTACGTCACGAATATAAATTGTAGTGTATTTACTAATATTTTGAGATGAGTATTTTGCTGTGCAAATCATTAATTTTGTTGTGAATTCGGATTATTTTTGCATACAAAACGTACTTTCTTTGATATGCGTTTAAATACTACCCTTTTAATACACGGAGCACGGAGCTTGCGCTCCTTTACCTCTATTCTCCTTGCTATTATTAATGGGAGGGATTGATTGTCAACGCAACGCAATGTCAATAGCTGTCTATAGTGGTCAGCTGACTGACATGATGCGACTGACATTAAATTTTTAAATAATACCAGCCAACAGAGAGTATTATATTCCTTGCCAGCATGCCAGCCAGCCACAGACCATTTTTTTTTCACAAATCCGTCAGAATCGGAAACTCAAAGATCTTTTTCATTTATTAATAAATGTATTTAATTTAGTAATTTTCACATAATACTATATAATTGTTATGATTATTTTTAATTGTGAGATTTGTGAGTGATTTGAACAGGAACATTTAATTTTTGTACATATTTATTATGTGTGATTAATATTCCTTGAAAATGTTGTAGAAATTTGTGTTTTCTTTGAATACGAAGCTTGTATAAATAAACAGAAATGAATACTATACCGACTGAGCTTAGCATGCACGATTTGTCTCACAAATTCTTCGATTTAATGCAAAATGAGAACGTCGTCGAGGAAGCGGCAAATTTCATTTACGAGAACATCTTCGACGATGTTACGATGGGTTTCATCTTTGAGTTTCACCACGGTATGAAAACCGGCCTCACTGAGTTACTGGAAGGAGAAAAAGAAGACGAGGAACCGTTCAAGATTGTGAATTCATCCGAATGCGACATATTCGGGTTCTCTGTGATGAAAAAAACACCGGACAGCAATTGTTCGTGTCCCAACTGCGACAGACCGGTGTCGGCGACGCGATTTGCACCTCACCTAGAAAAATGCATGGGTAAGTTCTTTTATAAACCCAAAGATTTAAATCACAGATATGCCCTGTACTTCTGAAAACTGTCCATGTAATATGTCTGTATGCAATGTGAACTGCTATGCTTTCTACAGACGACTAAAGGCAGGAAAAGTGAGCTCACTCTTCCCAACGATGACACATTTTCGGCCGCCTGAAGTATGGCAAGGACACATCTGTGATATAAATCTTCGTTTCTATTCAATAACAGAACTAAACATTTTTTTTTGTAGTCTAAATCAAGACATATCAATAAAAATCTTGTCGTGCGTGCCTGTATCAACGCCTCTTACATCAATAACAAAATTTTCAATTTTAGGTATGGGGCGTAATAGTTCTAGAATAGCTTCACGACGAATCGCATCAAACAGTCGTGAGCCAACATCGTATGCGGGATTGCTGAGTGACGATGAGGATGATGCTGACTGGGCCGGTGGTTCATTGCACAGCGAGCGGCGCAAGAGGAAAATAAAGAACAACAATAACAGGAAGCCAAACAAGATGCACAAGTGAGTTTCTAAAGTTTATACTCTTATTAACCCATTCATTGCCGCTTTAAAAAATAGTTGAATTACGCTCATGCCACCGCCCGCCATACATTTGGTATCGGGATGCCCATTGGCGCTTTCGTCATGAGAATAAAGATTTTTCGAACGCCGATGGGCCTCGTCAGCATTGAATGGGTTAATGTACCATTTACGGTACATTCCCTAGCCTCTAGCGGGTTCGAATCCCGCTAGACAAATGTTTATGTGTTGACATTTTACCTTTATACCTGAGTTTTGTGTTGTATAATATGTATATTTACAAAAAAAGATCTATGTAGTACGTCAACTGCTTGGTATCCATATACAAGCATTAGTTGCTATACTGTGGAACTAGATAGTCCTATGTAGAATTTGTGGATAATATTTATTTATTTATTATTTATCAATGGTACATTATCAAGTGCAAATATTACAATTATTATTATGCCAGAGCCCACTTCTGTGTCCCTTCATAAACTTTTTTTTATTAATCCTACTATGTTGGGCAGCTCACTTGAAGCAAATGTGGGGTTGCTGGTGTTATAACCAATGATATTCAAAAGGTATTTGTAGGTTACATTTTACATATTATTTAATTATGTTGAGTACCAGCATCTAAACTATAAAACTAGGCCCGAGCCTGTATCTTGGACAATGTTGAATGATTTAAAATAATAATAAAAACATGTAATTAATTTCAGTGGAAACAACAGGAACAATGGCAGCCAGCCAACAGACACACACGACGGTGGTGCGACCTACGAGACAATGTCCGCTAACGAGAAGAAGAATCTGCTCCTACAAATCTGTGGCGTAGTCTCTGAACACACAAAGAAGTTGTGCACTAGGTAATAATACGGTATCTTTCGTGCCCGAAATACTGCAGCTTCCTCTCCTTTATAGTCCTCAGCATTCAACGCAAAACTTCAATATTTGTGACTTTATGCTTGATATGCTAAGTGTGTGTCTGTATATCCACATCTCGAATGCTTTTAATTTCGAGCACAATGCTCGAGTCAGCGTCCAACTCTCCACTCCGTAAAATAAAACACCCCACACATAAGGCGACAGTTACACGTACAATATTTATTGTGATCCATCAATTCAATATTTATTGTTGGATGTCAATATTTCCATAAATCCATAGAAAAAAATATTGACATCCATCAATATGCTAGACTACACTTTCAATAAATACCATTTTTATTGACAATAAATATTGTACGGATCACAATAAATGTTGTACGTGTAACCGTCGCCTAACAGACCTATCTCATGCAGAGTTTGAGACTGAATCGTCTGCAACATGGGAAACATAGAAAAAAATATTGACATCCATCAATATGCTAGACTACACTTTCAATAAATACCACAATACGTCATTATTTATTGACGGATTACAATAAATATTGTATGTGTAACCGTCGCCTAACAACGGACAATCTCATGCGGAGTTTGAGACTGTATCGTCTGCAACATGGGAAAAATCTTTCCACTTTCACAAATGCGCCTCTGGCCAACCCGAACCTCTTGCTCACTGTTTGGTCCCAACATTCATTTACACAACTACCCCAGATGGAAAGAATGGCAATAAAAGTTGTTACGCTTGTTGAAGGTCAACCCGCTGCCCTCAGCACACGGAGGAGCAGAGACGCGCTCTCCGCAACAGTGTTCTGGAGCCGTCCACTCCAGAGTCGCAGAGCATGAGTCTGGCGGACGAGGCCGGCTCCCCACCGGACTCCAGCCCCTCGTCCTCGTGTTCCAGCTCCAGCCGCAAGAGGGACAGGCATCGCGCCGGGCCCAAGAAGACCAAGCGGGACCGAGTCTCGCCAAGCGGCAGAGACTAAGGTCACCCAAAGTCCCGGTATACCTGTTGGCTCACAATTTCTCTGCTATAGTGCTAAGGGCTAAGGGGCCCATTCATTTATTACCTACGTTAAAGACAAGAGTGCGCAAAGTTAAGAAAGACTTTAAAATTAACCCCTTAGTGTGTCTCGCTCGGCTTGTGCTCCCAAGAAGACCCTAGTTTGCCTAGTTGTTCTTATTTTTTTTCTAAAGCATTGTGCTTTACGGGACGATTGTCAATGTCAACAGGAAAACGTAGCAAAACAAATTAAGCTTAAATACTTATAAAATAAGCCAAAATATCGTTTCTCAATAGTCAAGTTGTATGAACGTGGATCCACGTTTAGACACACACACGCAAAGCACCGAAAATATTTAACGTGGATCCGCGTTTTAAACACGAAGGTGTACCACTAAAATAAAAATTACTAGTTACGTTTAACATTTCCTAAAAATTAAAATAAACCAAAAATGTGTATTACATTTTTCCTTTAGATTCTCATGTAATAAAATATTAAAAATAGTCTATTCTTATTTTTTCTTTCATAGGGATGGAAAAGGGCCAAAAACATGATACGTAATAAATGAATGGCGCCTAATCCATATTTGATGTATTCACTGGATGTGATGTGACTCGCGCTTTAAAATCTGACGATCAATGAAGCTTTTATTAATTGTAATTTATATAATATGTTGTACCTTAGCTCAACAGATGAGCTCATTCCAAGACAAATGTCCCTAAAAGTAAGAGGATAACAAAAAAACTTAGGATTCTATTCCGTCGGGAATTCTATTGGGATTTTTGTAAATTGTCTGTTTGACATTTCAAAAATTTGTGAATATTATTTTATAATTATAATATCATTTAAGTTAAGACACTATTTTTCTGAGCTTTGTTGTTGTTCAAAATATGTACCACAGATATTGTACCTATGATAAATGAAATACATAGCAGGTAGGTAGTAACAAAAAATAATGTATTAAAATTGAACCAAAAAAATGTATGTAATAAATGAATAAATTGTTCTACAAATTTCCCTATAGGTATAGATGTGACTTTTCAAAATAAACTACTCATTTCAAAATTAGGGGGAAAAAAATTGATACGGATAAAGCAATGAGGCAGAACTAGTAATGTATCACACAAGGAAAGTAAATATGTGTACCTAATCATTATTAATTGACATGAACTGTATAATAATAATGGTAATAATGAGGCTAATTCATAAATATTGAAATTTGAATGAAACAAATTACTTAGTCTCTTCATATAATATGAACTTGTCATATATTTTATAGGCGTAAGTACAGCATTTATAAAGTATGATAAAAATCATTAAATTACAGTCATTTTCAAATTGAAAGTCGCTTAGGACTTCACCAGTGATTCCTTGGAAACTCAATAATTATATTCTTATTCGAATATTATTGGGGTAGTACAAATATTATTGGGGGCAGTGCCCGTATTATTGGGATATTCCCGATATTATTGGGGTACTAACTATATTATATAGAATATTATTGGGGCACTAAGTGTCAAGAAAACACCAAAACGAGTGTCGGTGAAATCCCAAGTAACTTCCAAATTGAAAATGACAAAGTATAATTAATGCACTTCAAATGTAAATCTATGACTAAATGAATAAACCTTATTTGAAAATTATTATTTTTTTACTACCAAAATTATTTGCCTTTGACCAACGCGCCTTTATGTAGAGGTATTTGAAAATTGAAATCATACTTTACTAATAATATAAATGCCTAGTTTGTGAGGATGGATGTTTGTTGGCGACGGTAGCCACCTATGATCAAGTGGACCTTTAGCCTGTCTGCCAATCTTTATCTCTGTTATTCGTCAGCGTGAAAAAGATAGGATTATCGAGATCGAGACGAATGACGCGCTCTCGTGTCTATAGAAAACTGACGTCACGGAAACAGAAAAAAAAAAACAACAGATAAAAGAATAAACCATCATTTAATTGGCATAGTAACTGTTATAATTATTTATAAATAATAATTAGTATATAGATATCACATAAAAACATCGTAAACAATGTTTCAAAAGCAAAACAATGGTTTCTCAATCATTATTGTAAGTACATCTCGATAACATCTTTGGAATGGGTCCATTGTATAAAAAACGTAATAAGTAAAATATCATTACATAATACATACACCGTTAATAACAAAAATTAATCGATCAAATTTACAATAAATTGTCGCAAATATTATTGCAATAAAATATGGTGTTCAATTTGTAGAACTAATTCCGCAACTTTCAGAATATATTACAGATATTTTCCCGCAATATAAACAAAAAACAAAACACCTTTTCTACGCTAAAAAGTTAGTATCAACAAGACGATATTTAAATAAGAATGTCAAAATATTATATAAGATAAACTTAATTGTATATATAAAAAAAGGTCTTTTTCAGTTTGCAAAATTAATTTTTTTGTGCTCGCAACACCTGTTTTATTTCAAAATTAAAACGTCCGAAAAAATACTGCGTTCTAAAAAACAATACATGTATTATGATGAACAATTTCAAAACACAGTTTGAAATTAAGTATTTCCAGTCACATCCAAGTGTCAACAAAACGGATAATGAACGAAATACACGATCAATCATTCGACGTGACTCCAAACGACTTAAATCTGACTGACACGGTCAGTCTAATTTTTTGTCATTTATGCGTTTTGACCGGGTCGAGTGACGTTGACACGAGCTCTGATTATTCGGAAGCGCGGTGTGATTCCACTTCGTAGTCTACCAAGGAGGATAGATTCTTTTATCACAACTGGATGCCATGAAAGACTAAAAGATCCTCGTAGACAACGGAGGGATAGAAATGTATTCTATCCTCCTTGGATTTTACACTCACGATCAGTTGGCGCGACCATAGATCCTAGTATTACTACCGTTCCCTTAGGGCGCGACCAACTGACGTGAGGCAACGGCGCGTTTTGAAATCAGATTTTACCATTCACGATCAAATTTTGGCTTCACGTCAGTCCATTTCACGCTATGAACTGATCGTGTGTTTCGTCCATAACCGTTTTTTTTTTTAACTGACAAGGAACCAGTTAAAATTTAAGGTTTAAACTACACACCTACAGCAACGAATCCTTTTTAAAACTACTGGTGTTCTTTTTTAGGAAGGATGGTTTATAAATTACATCTTACAGTAACTATTATTGCTGAAGACAATAAAATTATTCCATTTGAAAAAAGAAACTTATAGAAATGTTTCAATAGCAAAAAATACATCAAAAGCTCTAATATATAGTTAAAAGTTAAGGGTCGTTCGTCTGTTTCACTATAACCTACATTTTTCACTCACTGGCTAGGAATTAAGTACATTATTTATTGCATTTTATTTATCTATTCCGAGGGCACTTCTTATCCACAATTACTTCATGGCTCGTATAAAAATTTCTAATGTAACCGTTTTTTTTTATAAGGCATTATCTGAAGCAAATTGAAGAACTGTCGACCCTTAAATGTAAAATTATTGTCTAGTCAAACGGAAAATGTTGCCATTTAAATCGACTCCCTCATTTATTCTGTTGTCAACAAATCAAAATCTTGATATATAAAAGAGACGCGTGTGTATGTTGGCTGAACCGATTCTGATGAAACTTTCAGACAATCTTCAGATTCAGTCCCCGTGAAGTTTTTGTGGCTATCGGACACGGGCAAAGCCGGGAGCAGGTCGCTATATTATGTTTCAATTAAACTAACACACGAGACAAAACATAATATTACACCAAATCTACTTTAACACGATACCTTCTTCTTTTCTTTATTAAGACAGAATTTCATTATTTTTTTAATTAAAAATGTAAATAATGTATTTTTATTAAATTTCTTTTTAACGCATTTTAAAAATCGAATAATTGATTGATAGGAAAAATAGACAAGTTTTTTTTTTTTAAATCTACCCTCGAGTTTTACAGTATAGATAATAATTTGTAATTATAATTCACTATATTTATATTTTCACTATTCAAGCAACAATTCACAAATTTAACTACAAATATTAAAAACCGTTCACGGACCGACATATTATTATAACCATTTGTTGTCGAATTTTATATTTCAATTACATACATATACATACATACATACAGACAGACGTTCATATTATGTTTTAGAGACGCTATAATATGGAAAAAAGATTCAGAGAGCTAAACGTATCAGAGTAAAGTCACTAAAAGAATTGAAGACTTGAGTGGATGAATGTGACATGTCGCATAATTCCAATTTTGAATAAATTGAGGTTAAAGTTTAACTTTTAATTTTTGATATAAGTCGACACGGAACTGATTTTTGTACTAAATTATGATGCAAAGTTGTTCAAAAACAACTTAAAATATTATTAGTATGATAGCAATTAAACACTTCTATTATTTAATTAAAAAAAAAAAAAGTGAATAAAGCTTCCTTTTTCCATTGACAAAAGAAAACTTTTCTGCGTTCTTTCTTTGCTTTTTAAAATTAACTGCACATAACACCTTTTTATTTTCCAAAAATGTCTTAAATCGACGAATTCATTCACAAGGACATATTAACTTCATCAACGCAACAAAAAAAAAAACGCAAAATTGTGACAACACCTTTTCCCACTCACGTCTTCAATTACATATTTCAATGTTGTCCACGAATTATTTCATTTTCAAAACTGTATGACGAATCAAATTAATTTATACTTAAAGATTTTTATGGTGGGTAGTTTGAAAAATCAGATTTATTCGAAATATGTTCTGAATTTATGTGTCTAAATATTCGAACATCCTCACTGCTTCTATAATACATACATACAAATACATAAAATACATTTTGTTTATTATTAGTTAGAAATACTGTTCACATTATACATAATAATATTATGTATGTATATTTCACAATATTTTCCAATGCATGTTTAGTTGAAACGCGGTATAGATGGCGATGGCGACATTTATTTGTATTACATTAAAAGTTTAGGTATCATTTAATAATATATTAACGCCCTCGCACAATAATTATTGAATATTGCATTGAAATAATTTTCCTTGTAGGTAAATGAAAAGCCAATTACTTTTTATGTTACCTTTTTATGTTACCCGGTAACATTAACTTTTAAGTTACTTTTATGTTATATGAGACCAATTCGACGACCCATTATGAGCCCGCATTAATTTTCATTATTTTTTTCGAGAAAAAACTGCATTCTTTTGAGTTGAGACACTACTATATTATGAAAATTAGAATTTATTAGAAAATTTTTCAATGCACTTTCTATGTATTTGCGAGTGGCTTTACACAATAAGTAGTATTTAGACATTTAAATTTTAATTAAGAGACACTGGTTTCGAATTAGTCGACGTTGATTATGGACTCCCGGCCTTGACCCACACCTATGTATTTTACTGAAAAAGAAAAACAATGTAATATATTTAACAATGTAATAAAAATAGGCAACTAACTTACATGAAAAAAAAAAAAACTACTAAATTACTACTTAAAAAACAGTATTTTCTTAAATAAGTAAAGGTCATCTTAACCGTGAGTTAAGTTAGAATAATATTGTGTAAGAGAAACTATTATATTTTAACAAGAGTTTTTGTATTAAGATGATAATTTACTTAGTGAATTTTTAAATACTTTAATTAATGCTACATTAAAATTTAACGATACATTACGAAAAACAAACTAATTTTAAATAAAACAATAAAAAATATTAAATGTTAACGTTACTTTATATTTTAATGCTATTTCGAAATAACTCAACGTTCATTAATGATCTCTAATGTCTCTAATATTAATCAGCAAAAAATACTAACACATTCTCTTTTTTATTGATTAAGTTCGTCTTTTCTCTTAATAATGGCCTGCCTTGAGGGACCTACGCCGATATACCATACTGAAAGCATCTTGTAACTGTATTTATCTAAAACTACGGAAAATCCTACAAATATATTTAAAAGAACCTATTAAATCATTAAGTTTTTGGAGAATAATTTTCGAAACTTTTTGAAATAATCTGTCATATTTAAAAGTATTTATCAGACAGACATTGGTTTGTAATCCTCACATATTATAAAACAAAAACTACTGCACCGATTTTCATGCTGTCTTCACCAAAACACTAGAGTTTGGGAAACCTAGCAAAGTTTAAGTTAACAAAGGAGACTTTAAAAAAAAACATTGCCATACTACTCACTTGGTATTTGTAGGAAGTTTTCGATGGCTTTCACGTATTGCTTAGCGTTGTCTGGCAATCTGTCAAACTCGCGAACATCCTCTATACTGCACGCCCAGCCGGGCAGCGTCATGTATTCCACCTAAAAATTTAAACACATTTCTAAGCAAAACCATTCAAATACTCATAATATACTTCGTTTACATAATTATGGCCCATTTCCACGGCCATGAGGGACAGACATGGGAAATAAAATGGCCATCGCGAGTAAACAGGTCGCTGCCGTTGCCCTTGTGTTGCAGCCATGTCAATGGCCATATGTAAACACTCATTGCCCTTGACGTTGCCAAAACAGTTGGTCGGGGAAATACGTTTAGGGAGGCCGCACACTGGCTACTATGGCGCGAACAACTGAGTCGCTTTGCTGAATCATTTAGAAAAAAAATTATCCAAATATTAATAATATATTGTTGTGTTTAGTTAGGAATTTATGATAGATGAGAAAATTGCATTGTATAAATGGGCCAATTTTTTTTTACCTCGAGACTACTGAGCTCTGACACCGACGACGGGAAATATTCAATCTTTTTTCCGTTCAACTTGTAACCGACGCCAATCTTTATGGTGTCCAACGTGTCCAATATGTCAAGCTTCGTTAGGCACAACCTGAAAACAAATATATTGCAAATATGTAATAATAAAAAAAAAACAGATGATAAATGGGTGGCAGACAGGCTGACGGTCACTTGATGGTAGGTGGTTACTGTCGCCTAAGGACACAAGCTGCTGCAAAAAACGATCTTACCTTCATAGAGTCAAACAAAGGTGACACCCATAAAATAAAGTTTATTTGTTGTAGTTCTGTTTCATTCTGTTACACACCTAATCAGGTCATAGGTTCCGTCACATAATCAAAACTTTTTAATTGAGAATGTTTGGCCATTGATTGAATTCGAATTTCGAATATTTTATGAAAATGTGCACTACTATTTCGAATTTCATTTATTTTTAAACCAGCTGAATTCGGTCCAGTCACGTTACAATACCAATGTTCCCACAGCATTTATCTCGTTTGGGGTTGAATTTCCAAAGTCGGCTATACAAACAAATGAACATAATAAATTGAAATGACTCACGCCGAGTATCCGTTGACCAAGGCGGTATACCGCACCAGGGCGAGATCCAGCCAACCGCATCGGCGCACCCTCCGAGTTGTCACACCAATTTCGTTACCTCTCTTTTGAAGCAACTTGCCCACATCCTGTATCCAAACCAGACATTCATTAAATACACTACAATGAGTCACACGAAAACATGAAAATATTACTAATAAAGTTACTTTTAGGATGCATTTGATGCGCGTACTCCTGAAATTGAGCTAGGATTTCCAAATTACAGCGTTAGAAAGTGTCACCGCTTTTTAAATTTGCGTTAATTCGCACGATACTGCGATGACGACACGCCGCGTGTGTTTTGGGAAGATCCGCTTCACGTGGAATGCCCCTTGTGTAGGTCCAATAAATAAATAAAATAATGAAGGTACTAACGTCATTGAGTTCCGTGGGGAAGGGTCCGTCGCCAACCCTAGTGGTGTACGCCTTCACTACGCCGAGGACGTCTCCGATGGCGTTGGGTGGCAACCCTAGCCCGGTGCACACTCCGCCGATACTGCAGTTCGATGACGTCACGTACGGGTATGTGCCTACGCACACACAATACACTCAATTCAGTGGACAATCTTAAAGAGTAAATGAACCGAGTTCTTATGCGAACAACACCATTTAACTTTAATAGCTTATTGATATTTCACCATGAGGTGAAAATAGTAAGCTTTTGGGGTTGGCATTGCGTTACTCCGAAGTCAGTTTTGATGATACATAATTTATTTTAATGTTTAATTTCATTGTTTCTGAAATGACACTACGATCTCTTGGTATTGAAATAATGATTATGGTAAAAAATAATAGTCAGGGTCGTTCTTGAGAGGGTAAAACAAAATTGTACACGAGAAACTAATATGCTATTAAGTAAGGTTTAATAAATAAAGCGGAGTATCGTACCAAAATCAATGTCCAACATGGCAGCGTTGGCGCCCTCTACGAGTATCTTCTTGCCCCCGGCGAGTTCCTTGTGCAGATAGGAGACGGTGTCTCGCACCAAGGGCCTTATTCTCTCCGCGTATTCGCGATACCTCTTTAATTCAGTATCGATATCCACTTCAAGGGACGGGAACATGCGCTTGTAATTTTCCGCGAGCGTTCGAAATCTGAAAATGTCAAATGTTCTCTTTTTAGGCGGGAACTTTGAGGAAAAAAAATATAGAGTGAGCCGTCGCGGGACGGCTGGCAGATGAGAAACATAGAAAATATTTTGTTTAAAAAAAGTAAAATAATTGTGTTTAGGCCAGTGTTGGCCAAAATGTTGAACAAAAAACTTGGCCAAAAATAAAAATAAAAATTGAGCGCCACCGTCGTAGTCACGGCGATAAAGATGTCTGGCGTTATAATACTGATTTATTTTCTCATTCATTTTCCAACGCAGACGAAGTCGTGGGCACCAATCAGTTAGTTATTAACAAAAAAAACTAAACAATATAGAAAAAGATGGTTTTTAATCAATATAGGGTAAAATGACCTAATGTTGGCATCCCTCCAATTTATTGGCACCCTAAACTTTTTACTAAAAAATAATTCCATAAACTGTGTTCCCACAAAAAATAAATAAATCTTAGGTTTATGAGAATTGTTAACACTAACACTAAAATGATTTAAATATTGTCAAACTTTCAAATTTTATTTGAGTTGAACAAATAGGTCGAGAGGTGCCAATAAATGGTCGTATTTCTTAAAGTGCCAATAAGTGGGTATTTCCCCCTAACAAATTAAACTACATACTTGTCCTCAAATATCTCGAAGTCACCCAGCAAGTCTCCGATTCTGAGACCGTTTCTGGTTGCTTTGGACGAATAAGTTGGGCCAATACCCTTCTTTGTCGTCCCTAATGAGTTTTTTCCCTTCTCTGCTTCCTGAAGACCATCCACCTGAAAATAACGAGCATGGTTAATATCAGTTATCACGTTAGTTAGTGAAATCCCTTCGTTAATTATGCAATGAGCCGATACGTCTTCAAATGCCTGAACAGATCTTCATAAACCATATTAGCTAAGAACGATCCTAATCGAGTCAGCTTGCAAACAAAACAAAAACATCAGTTCATCCATTGTGGGAGCTACGATTGCACAGACAGATACACAGACAGACACACACGTCAAACTTATAACACTCTGTTTTTGCGTTGGGCCTTCAAATTTACTGTGAATAGATTAATTAATTAGACTAGCTGGCGCCTGTGTCCTGTACGTCTAAATGTTTATATAACAAGTTTCATGAAAATCAGTTAATTCGTTTAAGTTATGGAAGAACATACATACATACGGAAAAAAAATCAAAAAATCGTCAATTTAGTTTCACTATCATGTATAAAGCCTATAAAAACGATATCTCTGAAAACAAAAAGTGACAGGAAACAACTATTGTATAAGTAAGTACCTATATATACTGCTTAATACTAATTATGTGCGCCCCTTTTTAAATATATACAAAGTTAAACAAACAATCCTTGATTGTGTACTGGAAATATGACCGAACACATGATTCATTAGCATCCAAGTCACATAATATTCTAGCTATGCATACGTACATATATATCAAATTCCGAGAACCTATATTGTATTTTCTTGTTCAACACTCTGTACTCTGTATACATTGTTTTATATATTTTCATGAATTGCACCATTATTTTAAACAAGAGTGCTCTATTGTATTTTTTATGACACAGCAGTACTGAGACGTACAACTATGTTGTCATATAAATCAACTTTTAATAATTTCAGTTGTGTTAGCGTGTCTAATAGAATATGGTTCATGTTTTTTTCAGTTTTGAATGGGCTACTACTAATGACAGGCACACGGCGAGCTAAACTCGAAAAACTGTGGAGAAAAGGTATCAATACTAATAATAAATCTGTATTGTATGTACGTATGTATGTATGTATGTATGTTCCTCCAAACTTTTAAACGAATCGACTGATTTTCATGAAACCTGGTAGATAAACATTTAGACGTATGGGATACAAGTTTAGGCTACTTTTTACTTTTTTTAACGCGGACGAAGTCGCAGGCGCCAGCTAGTAGTGCAATATAAATATGAAGTACCTGTTGGTGCATATCAAGCACCAGATGTGCTCTGTCCGAAATGATAAGTCTGTTTTGCCAATTTGTCATTCCTTTCGACTCGTTTTTCTTCAACTCTTCAAACAGTCCGGGCAGATGTATGACGACACCGTTTCCTGATAAAAGAAAAACATTGCAAATTTCATTTGTGCCGGAAAACTTGTCCTTATTCTTAGCCCAACAGCTAATGCAGTGGTCTTTGGGCAGAAAATAGTTCTGATGCAATTGGACTTCTTGTTTTCTTCTGTATTAGGATTAGGAAGATTCGCTGCGGCCAGTGTCACTCTCGAGAAAGCGTGGCGAAAATAACCGAAGTTAGGCCAAAGTTAGTTAGGCGTAACTAAGGCGATATTTTTTGAAAATAAAAAAATCAATGTTTTGTTCCTATAAAAAAACATCAAAATATTATGGTGCCTACATAGTACCAATACCTACATATATGTACATCCAAGCTATTCATATGACTATGTAAACACTCGCATACCTAATCATTAACAATCCCACTCTTTGATTAACATGAATTACCGTGACCTTCGTAAAGTTAACCGTTTCATTTGGAAACATGTAATATTGTTGGCTCGTACATCACACCGTACCAGGCATGGCTTTGTACAATACTTTCGTTTACTTAAAAATTACCATTTCTTAGTATAATGTTAATATTATGTGGCATTGTAATGCCATAATCGTTTTATGATTGCACGATATCTAAATTTTTTTTCATGCAATTGCTGAATATTTAACAATAATAATCGAACAAACTTGTGAAGATATGCGGTAAGTGAATAGGGAAATGGTTTGTTTATATCTCGGTTTAAATCAGTAATAAAGTAATAGCACTACACCCTGAAATTACTTTCCAAAATCCAGACCAGCCAGCCATTTACAATTATTTTCCAGCCTACAAGTTATTACATCAATGCTATGTTTACTAAGTGTAGAAAGATACAGCACATTCCTATATTGCGTAATCGACAAATAAATCACTGCCAGACTGCCACGCATTTATATCGAAACGAATGCGGTTATTCCCCGCACAAACTCGATGCGCCGATAAAAATACGCTTGTGCTGACATCTATGCTCCCCATAATAATTTATTATGCTTCCCCATAATGTTAACGTCTTGACTTTGAAGATGTGAAGGTCAATGTATTTGTATTCAACATTTTTGGTAATGAAGAAAATGAATGAATGATTTTATTTGAAAAGTAAAACTGGGGCCTTAGACAAAGTGACATGACGAAGACGATAACGAAGTTCGAAAACAACAAAATGTATGGGATTGACATATGCCTTCGTTAAGTCACGTGATACTTCCCATACATTTTGTTGTTTTCGAACTTCGTTATCGTCTTCGTCATGTCACTTTGTCTAGGGCCCCAGATTCTTGTCTATGAAAACGATTTCCAAAATCGGTGGTAGATTAATTATTTTTATTGTGATTGATGATTATTATTAATGACAAATACTTGTCATCAGCGACTGTAACCAGTAGCCACCTACCTATGGGTGGACCGTCAACCTGTCTACCGTCCTTAATATATATACTAATATTATAAAGAGGAAGGATTTGATTGTTTGTTTGTTTGTATAGAATAGTCTCCGAAACTACTGGATCGATTGAAATAATTAATCGCAAATGAACAAGGTACATGTATTTCTAGTGTGGTGACTTTTGATCGGGACTTACCCGTAGAATCAAATAATACCAAGTACAAAGAAAATTATTCATGTTTATTTATATCGTGTTTATAATTTGCGAATGAATGTGGGTGTACCTAGAATTGTTAACAATTCGCTACATAATGTATGTAGGTAGTTTTCTAAGAATATATTAAATACGAAAGTTTATTAAATTGCTCAAAAATAAATTAGAATAAACTCAAAAACTTAGGTACTGGTTCGATTTTAAAAATTCTTTCACCCATGGACGACTAATTATCAGCGAGTAACATCAATAATACTCATACTAATAATAAATCTGTAAGTGTAGGTATTGTATGTATTTTCCTCCATAACTCTTAAAGGAATTAACTGATTTTCATGAAACTTGGTAGATAAACATTTAGATGCACGGGACACGGGATAGGCTACTTTTTCTTTTTCAAGGCGGACGAAGTCGCATGCAAGAGCGTGCAAGAGCTAGTCGTCTATATTAAACGAGATGGAAATTTCATAAAAGAGGTGTGGTCGCAGCGGGTGAGTTGACGTATCGCTCATTTTATGTTTACAAAGTAAAAGAGAAAACAATCACGATCCCGGTATCAAAAGTTAATTTCTGAACAGATATTGTCTACGTACACTATATAATATAATAAAGATATTCGATATATGATGTTTGTTTGAAATGGATCTCAAAAAAAATTAACTAACTAAAAAACTGATTTTTAAAAATTCTTTCACATATAGAAAGTTACATTATCAGCGAGTAATATGGACTGTATTTTATTTAAACTTATAAAATATTATAACGTATAAATCCTTAATTCCTTACTAATATGTAATGTAAATGTGGAAGTAACTCTTTCTATCCGTCTGTGTGTTTGTTATTTTTTTCACGCCTTAACTACTCCTATCATGAATCATCATGAAATCTTTCATACACGTTCTAAAGGATATAGAAAAGAACATAATAGGGTACCTTTCATCTAGAAAAAAAGGACTATTCTCGTGGGATCATCCAATGTAAGCAGGCGTTGTATTGCTTCCATTACATATATTTTTTTATTATTTAACGCGGAGAAAGTCGTGGGCACCATATGGTAATGATATTATAATTTATAGTACTCACTAACCAGTAGTAACCAGAAAAAGTTCGCGAAGTTAGTCAAAACAAGGATAGAATCGAAAGACGGTGACATTCCCTGATACGAATGTCATCATCCATGTAAAATCCTCTTTAAGTTATTCCTAAACAGACCTTTTGTGTATTAGTTACCTGCACATTTATGATATACCTTTTTTTAGAGAATTATACATTCATATATGATGCAAACGAAAAGTTGCGGGCATCGGCTAGTTGTGTATAAAGTCGTTTATCTACTTATTGGGAATCAACGTTCGCAGCCAACCTAAATATGTGTGTGATAAATTAACACATAGTAAACATAAAACTTGACTTATCAGTGCTATTAGCACGCGGATGGTAACATAATGGCACTTGTGTATAAGAGTATTAAATGTCCACTTGTATACACAGAATTAGATAAGATACCTCAGTACATCCTCTTTTAATAAGTATATCTAGAGAAATTTGAACTTTGGTCATCGAAGAACTACAACAATGGAATTTGCGTCTCAAATGACAAAGCGGCACATAAAAAGTACACCTAATATGGAAACATGGCGGAGCCTTCCCTTTGCTTGTCAATGGTAAAATGTAGTAACGACCAAGTTCTACTATTGATTTTAAACTACAATGTGTTGACGTAAAGTCTTTCTTTAAATTACAGATGACAAACTTGATGTTCTCTATGTATATGTCACTTTTAAATGTTCCATAAAGTTCGTAGCTTCGTAGTGTTTTGTATGGCGTGCGAAATCCATTTATTGTAGTACATTGATGGGTTTGGTACAATTGGTACTCAACCATCCGTTTTTTTTTTTCAATTGGCCATTAGAGTTCATTTGAATGCCAAATGTCATAACCTAACCTAAAAGTAGACGGCGATTAAGATGGCCTATTAAAGTCGAAGAAGACCAATAGTCAGATAGTGAAAGTCTCAAACGTGGTTAAATCAAATACTTTAGTATAGATTAAATGAATGCTTATTTCTATTATGTTTACATTTTTATTTATTTTTTAATTCACCCTAATATATGAAATATGACTAGTATTTCCCGAGCATTTGACGAGCCGAGTCAATTTTGTAAATAAACTTTTTGTGACGTTGTAATATAACTGTGTTATAGGCGACGGTAGCCACCTACCATCAAGTGGACAGTCAGCCTCTCTATCAACTTTAACATTAAAATAATTATCAAGCTTCAAATTATTATTGTGCACTATCTTAAGCCACGAAACCCACCAAAAAATCACATCAAAAATGGTTCAGACGCTTTGCTGTTAGAAGTGTTAGAACATAACTTTTAAATATCAATAGAATACATAATAATATATCGATATAAACATTACAAAAGTAAAATTACAAACCTATAACTGAACAGCAATTTGGATTTATGATGCCGCTGGGCAACAGATGGAAGTCAAACTCTTTGCCGTCCACGACTACGGTGTGACCAGCATTGTTTCCGCCCTGCAAAAAAATTTATTGGTCAAATATGTATGTTAGGCAAATCGGGATGATTTCTAGGGAGGATGCGGAATGTAAATGCGGAACTTGCGCAGCGATCTAGACGTCCGCATATGAAACCATGTACAATAGGTAAATGGTTTCTCGAATCTCGAAGATTAACCTAGGATAAACTATGCAATTGTTTCAATATTTTTTAATTTGAACTGTCTCAAGATATTTGTCGTAAAACTAATTTGGCTCAGATTTTCTGTTCGTTTCTTTTCGATCACGTGACTTGGCGAAGAAATGTGACGTTTTCACATAATGTACAAGATTTCTCACAGCGTAATCGAATGCAGAAAGCAAACTGGGCTAGTCTTCTAAAGTGCGTAAGAAATAAGTTCAATTTATATGTATTTTACAAGCTTTTTATTAACTTGCAATGTATGTAATATGTATGTATGTTTGTCCTTGACTATTATTGCTCATGTAGGAATATTGTTAGGCGTAATATTTTTTATTTTTCAGTCGCGGGCAGCAGCTAGTATAAATATATATCGCGAATAAAACTTCTCATCACAAATCTAATGCCTTAGGCACATTTGAAAGTTTTCAGATCTATCAAATATTACCTACATGTATTTCTTCAGCTCATGTGCTGAAAAAAAAAGTGTGTCTTTGTGCTTGCTACTACTATTACCAAACATGAAATCTATGTCAAAGCCGCAAAACCTTGAGCTACACAATTCCAATTTGTTGTCTACAAAGAAATTGTTTCAACACAATTGCATCATTATAGAGTAAGATATTTGCAGCAATATTAAGTAGGTATGTACTTGATTTCTTATCAAGTGAGTCATGTTTTCGATTACAATTCGTTTATTAAGGTTGTCTACACCTGCCATAAAAGGTGTTCTATACTTATAGGCAAGTTATTCTATACTAGCTGCTGCTACTTCGTCCGCGTAATTTTATGAAAATACTAGGTGGCGCCCGCGACTTCGTCCGTGTTGAAAAAGAAAAAAAGTAGCCTATCCTGTGTCCTGTACGTCTAAATGTTTATCTACCAAGTTTCATAAAAATCAGTTAATTCGTTTAAGAGGGAGGAACATACATACATACAATACCTACACTTACAGATTTATTATAATACCAGGCTGTTGCCCGCGACTTCGTCCGCGTTAAAAAAGATAAAAAGTAGCATATCACATGTCCCATACTTCTAAATGTTTATCTACCAAGTTTCATGAAAATCGATTAATTCGTTTAAGAGTTATCGAGGAACATACATACATACAGAAAAAAATAGTAAAAATGGTCAATTTAGTTTCAGTACCATGTATAGAGCCTATATACACGATATTTCTGAAAACAAAGTAAATTACTCCATGATCGACCCCTACAGATTTATTATTAGTATTGATTGATTGATTGATAGCCTATGTTACTCCCTGACAATGTAGCTTTCTATAGGTGAAAGAATTTTTAAAATCTGCCCACTAGTGTTTGAGTTCATTCATTAATACAAACATAAGTACAAGTCTTCGGTCTTTATAATATTAGTATAGTATAGAAGTATAGATATAAAAACCTTTATTAGCAAGTATTTGTTAATATATGACTAGGCTAACTAACCAAGTCATTTTCAAAAGGATCATAATGTCTCACGATTTGAAATATGTGATGAAATCCATGAAAATATAGGGCTGCAAATGCTGCTGTGGTTTTGGTTACTTTGTTTAACACTGTTTACGAAAATCACATAAAAATGTGAGCCTTATCAATGTAAACAAATTGAGTGAGGTGTTGACGTAAACTGTCAACGTCTTAATGTTTTCCTAGCATCATAAAACGCCAACACATTAAC
Organism: Synanthedon vespiformis; assembly: GCA_918317495.1. NCBI lineage: Eukaryota > Metazoa > Arthropoda > Insecta > Lepidoptera > Sesiidae > Synanthedon > Synanthedon vespiformis. The sequence goes on from OU906962.1 coordinate 2,212,435, forward strand.
GACTATAAACATTCTTGCGATGTTGGTATAGTCTCATGATTGTAGATGATTTCCATTCATCATAATATTGGTATTATTACTAATGCAATCTTCATTATCATCATTATTTGAGCCAACTGAGGGCTCTTCTATATTTCTTTCAGTAGGACTAGTTAGAAGCAGCCTGGATAGTGTAGATTATTAGTTCGTCAGTTCATCTTGTGGATGGACAATGGACATCCTATGATCCCACACTTGCAGGTATAAACCTGCTAGTGCAGTGTAGGATCATAGGATATATCATAGGACGTCATAGGTCATAGGATCATAGGACACTGAGATCATAGAATATATCATAGAACACTGGGGTCGAAACATTTTCTAAAGGAGACACCACAGGGTCAAACATTCGAAAATGTTCCTACTCCAGTGCCATTGGCCATGATGAGTCCTACCTATTGCCAGTTAAACTTACTAATCTGTCATATTTTTGGTGAAAAAGGTTCGAAACCAGTTTAGAAAACGGAATTATTCTTCTTTTTTGGAAACCTGGTTTCGAATGGAGAAAAATAATTCCGTTTTCTAAACTGGTTTTCAATGGAGAATATAAAATCTTCTTTTGAAACTCATTCACAAATTTTAATATGTAAGTATACAAACTTACATATTAAATTACTTGATTAGTATTTGAGTATTTGAGAATAATAACCTTGTGTTATTAAGCTATTAGTACCTATTTAAGTAGGCACAGTCAGCATCAGAAATGTGTATACATTTCAGTGCTAATGTCTCGAAGTTTTTTAATATGTTTAATTAATAAAAACGGCCGAAGCGGATATATCATAGGCCACTGGTATATTGGAACATTTTCTGAAGGTGACCACGAGGTCTCCATTCGAAAATGTTCTGACACCAGTAACCATTGGCCATAACCATGATAAGTCCTAGACTTAAGGGAATATTAAAATTAAAAGGTTATTAAAACTCCTAAAACTCTTTTTGGGAAAACAATTGTGTGTCAATTTCAATTTATAAAATGAACAGAAAATCAATTTATAAATTTAGTATAAATCCAGGAACACTTAAAAAAACGTATGGATGACCCATTGATATCTCAACCATGACAATAAATGTCCCAGACCTTGGCAGGAATCCACAATTAGCATCCGCAACATTCATACATCAAGGTCTATTTGCGTAGCTAATGTTTCGTTTTAGCTACAACATATAAACACTGGCTTCTTCATATCATGTGATCCGAGATACAAACACATGTATAAAAGAGAAATAAATGAAAATAAAGCAACGTTACGTAACGTAAAATATAGTTTTCACCGGTTTACGCAATACAAAAAAAATTAAATACATAATTCCCGCCAGAATATTTGGCACACACATCTCACGTTTCTTCACAAAAACAATGTAACAACGAGAATGTTTTCAAACACGATCTGGCGTCATGCCAAAAAATAAACCTCTCTTTGAAATTCAATGGAAACAGTTAAAGTACTATAGGGAAATTGTAATAAAATTAAAAATAATCAATGAACCACTGTAATGAACTGCCTACTTATAAAAATCTAACCTCAAATTTATTTATTCACTTTAACAACTTAACAATTAGAAACTACATCAAAACTAATTTCTCAATAGGCATGTTATAACAGTTATAAATAATAACATAAAATACATAATTAAACATATAAAAGGTAAACTAACCTGACAGCGGCATACAATGTCGGAATCCACGGCTAACAAATCAACCAATTTTCCTTTCCCTTCATCGCCCCATTGGGCACCCAACACAACAGTTGCTTTATTTTTGCTGGACATTTTGTGTTTCTTGCACGGACACTCTTCTAATTCTCCGTTTTGTTCAGTATGCTTCGCCGAAGCCATTTCCGAAATCTTTGAAACACCAAACGAGAATGCAAAACATGCGATTGCGATGCGCGCGCAACAGAGCACTTGCTTGGAAACTCCCACTCCCTTCCCTCAAAACTTGTGATTCCGATTGGTTAATAATTTGGTAGAAATGCCACAGAATCACACAGCACTGCTTTATATGATATGAATGACCGTTATGACAAGACAAACAAATAAAAAAAAACACTCTTTACTTTCATCCATCTTTAATCACGTGCTTACTATAATCCGTTTCCGGCTTATTTTCCGCTTTGTTTTGAATTATCTGGCAATATCACATCAATAGATTGTTGTCTGTTGTTTGGCGTCTGTGGCTGCTGTCAGTTATATCAAACTGTCAATGTCAATCTACATGTGTATTCTGTTCTGTGTTCTGGCTGTCACTGTCATTCAAAAATTGACAAATGATAAAAAGTTGATAATCTTGATAACAGTGCAGTGGTCACTGGATTAGATATTTATTTTAGTTTAGATTAGATGAAATGGAAGTGCAAGTGAACATGGTTGGGTGATGAATGTTTCTGTATTCCCAAGTGTTGCCGTCCAGTTATTTAAAAATCGTGAAAAAGTTTTTACTTTATGTAGTAATTATTACTATAATCAATAGAAGAAGTTGTTAAAAAGAATATTTAGAAGGTAGGCGAATAGCGAGATGAAATTTTGTTATTTTTTGCTGTTGTATGTGTGTGGTGTGGCAAGCAATAATGAAAAAGAGAGTGAAGACGAGGCCAACAGGAAGAGGATACTTGAACAATTGACGAAAACTCGTACAGTCATACTTGATGACTATCATTTGGTCACTAGACAAGTGGCCACGGATGTGTATATGTATAGAAGTTACCGAGCCGTATCTGTGGTATTTTATCCCGTTATGAGAGATATTAGCGATGCACGCTTCACATTTCAAGCTGAAGAGCTACATTTAAATAATATTGGTAGGTCCTAACACTGACACTGCTTATCACATATTATAATGTACTTCAATCATATTTTAATAACATGCTGTTATTATTCACGTGTATTAAATGACACAATATGTATATATGTTTTATTGATTTAATAAAGTTAAGGTTGACAGAGGCTGACGGTCTAATTAATGGTAAGTGGCTATGGTCGCCCATAACACAAGCAAGGTCACAGGTGCTAAAAGTGCACTGCCAACCATCACTATGGTATCTCACTAGATTTAAGGTGTGATTTCGTGGGATGCGGCAGTCGGTGACGGGAATATTTTGCAGTATTCACTTGTATGAGACCGATTCCGACATACGACTTCAATTGCCATGTCCTGTCCCTTACTCAGTCACCGAATTTTTAACACAAGCACTTGCAGCACTTTGTGGCACTGCTGGTCCTAAAAGGATTAAAGATGAGCAATAAAGAAATTGCATTTGGCATCCACTATCAACACCTGCAAACTCATGCTGTTATTTCACAGTGGTCTTCTGGAAGACGATGATTACTAGTGCCAGACAGATTGCCCAAGGGACTGAAATCCAGGATGCACTGCCACTACTTACCAGAGCCAACTTTGAAAATTTAATTTCCAAAGTTGACCCTGCTGAGAATTGAACCCGGGACCCCTGAGAAGGAGTGTTACGATAATCATCATAACCCATCTTCCAAAGGGCTCATCAATTTTAATTAGATATTTTTTTATTTTTTATAAATCAAAGCAATTAACTACATAAATAATCCAAATGAAATGCCAAAAACAAAATAGGAATTGAAAGCTGGTAGAGCTCAGATGATATTGAAAATAATTAATACAAATAGTGTAGATAATAATAATAAAAGAATTATTGTTATATGAAATGCTATAAATAAATAAAAAAACTTGAAAACCAGCTTTCAACTCGCTTGCAGCTTTGCATGTTGCCATTTTTTTCTGCAAATTATATGCACAAACCTTTCTTATTTATCACTCCTTCTTAGTTCCAACTAATGTTGAAACTATAATTTGTTTTCAATAATATTATTATTATTGAGATAAATATATTGTTTAGAATTACTACTTAGTATAAAAATATTGGTACTCTATTCCATATTTTTATTCAACTGTGTAATCATTTGTAAACTTTACGGGCTAGTGTGTTGCATTCATTTTGCTTTTTGTACATTAATATGCTCATACCCAATTATTATTTAATATCTATGCTATTATTTTTTGGTATTATTTATACCCAAGAGTATCACTGGAAAAGGAGAGTACCTACAGATAATTGATTATTTGCTTTGGCCTAGCCATGACATTTAACATTCACCTTTACGATAAATCGTAAATGTCACATATCTAGGGTGAGTCCCAAACTGTTTCACATTGTATTGTTTTAAGGCATTATATTTTTTTATTTTTCAATAGGGTTAAAATTACGGCCACCAACTAGTATTTTTATAAATTATAGTTCATGTTTTAATAAAATAATAATAAAAATGTTTATTAACAGTTAGAAAAATCTTCTGATTTTTATTCAGAGTTTATTCTGATATTTATAAACTATAATATTACTGTAAGGTTTTATTAAAATCCATTCAGTAGTTTTTGCACAAAAGCTTTACAAAGCTGCACAAAAGTCATTGATTCTCACAAACTTGTACATTTATAATATTGGTAGGATTAAATCTTAGTATTTATTGTAAGTTTGTATTTTTTAACCCAGATGCAAAAACGGGGTGTTATAAGTTTGACGTGTGCGTCTGTGTGTAGAATTGTAGCTCCCAAACGGGTGGACTCAACGGATAATTTGTTTTTTGTTATTATCAGCCAATTTCCTAGCTGATGAAGGGGATCTCACTAAATTCCACAGATTTAATTCTTTTAAAATTTGTGTAAGTTAAGTACTGTTACTTTGATATTTCCATGACACGATAACCTTGAACTGATGCTGCAGCATCAAGTATTCTCGGATAGTCCTGAGGGTGGATCGGAGTTGTTGCCTCGGCAGAGCCCGGTCCACACTCGCACAAAGGGCAAAGGAGGCACCGGGGAGTTTTAGTGGGTAGTGGCCGGGCCTGCTATGACGAACATAGCGCGGTGCGCCGGCTGACTCCCACATACCCCTACCGTCTAGCCAGCGGTAGGGAATCTGTAAACGGATTTCTCCTCGGAAAAAAAAAAAGTATTCTCGGATGCCTTATATAGTACTAGCTGGTGCCCGTGACTTCGTCCACATCCACATTCAAAATGTTATATAGCTTAAAGCCCTCGATTCTCGCGCTCTCTCGCGGTGAGTAGCCGACTTGTTGAGTCAAACTCGTTTGTCTTAATAGTTCTGCCACTGAACGATAGATGTCGTTAATCTAAATAAGGTGGGATTTTTTTTGTTTTTTTTTTTAGCCTTTTAGGTCACACTAAATAGCCTTCCTCGATAAATGGACCATCCAACACCTTACAATTCTGAAAGAATTTTTCAATTCAAACCAGTAGTGCTTGAGATTAGCTCATACAACCAGACAAACAAACAAACTCTTCAGCTGAGTTCAGCTTTATATATTGGTATAGATATTTAATTTTTAATTATAGCTCTTTGCGTTACAGGTTCCTGTAATCCGCAAGATGTAATTATCAACCTGAAACACGGTTCCTATCCGGCCGTAAATCCAGACGGCTACGATTTCCCAAAGGATTTCATAAATCCAGCGAACAGAGAAACTATACACAACATAGAACTGTTTTCGGACGGCAGAAACACGACTTACTCCATAAGAAATCCTAAACCTGGGAACTGGTACGCGTTAATATACATAAAGTGGGAGGATCCAAGAACGCAAAAAGTTGAACAACAAGGTGAGCGATAAATAAGTAGTGACCAAACGCGACTTCGTACTAACTTAGGTATCTTAAATTAATTATTCGTTTTAGCTTAGCGTTCTTTCCATCTTTTTTCCTATTTGTCGTGGTAGCGTGAAGTCTAAATAGCCTTCCTCAAATATTGGGATTTTTTTTTTCAAATCTAACTGGTAGTTCCAGTGATTAGTCCATTCAAATAATCTCAAGTCAATAAGTCTTTAGCTTTGTAATTTGTATATTGGTTTGGAATCAGAATCAGCTTTTGTTCTCACCTTTGCTCTAGTTAAATAAGTATATAGTCAATGGTTTAGAGCTAATTTGTGCCTCTAGGCACAAATTAGCTTACCTGCTTTACTTGCCTCTAAACCAATTTATTTAAATCTGTTTTTCTGGAAAAATTAGTCTGAATGATCTAAATGTAAAATTTTTACATCGAAATTAAAGTCGCATCAAAATCGGTTGCCTAATTTAAACGTACTAAATATTCTATTTCTAAGCTTATAGGCATGATAGTCTGTCATCTTCGAGGCATAGTTGTTCTGAACTAATTTTGCAACAGATATTCGTTTACGTATCATCATTACTATAATATTCCTCCAGAAAATTTGCCTACGAAATGCGAAAATGACAAATTAAAATTGATGTGCAGTGCAAACTGAAATTGTTCTTATTTGGTGTGCCTTAAAAACTAGTTTTGTTTGTTCCAATAAAAACATAACGTCATCTAAATTTGATGCATTCATATGCCGCACTTAGTTCCACCCACTGAAATCACTGCATCACACTTTGCTCGTATTGACCTCGCTGCATTGATTAGATTGTCTCGAATGTCAACTTCCTCTTCCAACGCTGTCTATTATCCTATTACATAGTATAGGAGTGGGTCAAAATAAATACTTATTGTATTTCGTCGAACCCATCTACATAATCTATACTAATATTATAAAGAGGAAAGATTTGATTATTGTTTGAATAGAATAGGCTCCGAAACTAATGGACCGATTTGAAAAATTCTTTTACCATTAGAAGCCGACATTATCCCTGGTGAACTTAGGCTACTTTTTACCGCGGGAAAATGTTTCATTCCTACGGGAAATCTAAAATAAAAGTAAATACTAGCGACTTGGCCCGGGAAATAGCCGGCGCCATCTATCCAAATTCAGGTGAAGCGACTAACACGACAACTGCTTGGTTATATTTTTAGCGATACGCTACGGTAGATGGCGTTTTATACTTTTCAACGTGGACGAAGTCGCGAGCACCAGCTAGTATTGTTATAAATAGGTTTTCTCATGTTAAAAACTATGGTTTTGACAATAATTTTTAAAATATTTATAATATTTAAAATTTATGTTGAAATTCAATTTGGGTTTTATAGCTACGTTCCGATTAGTGTGTGTACGGACCATCGAGGCCCTACCCTATGTTTTAATTAAGAAAGGGTGAAAGGCTTCTGATTTCAGTAAAAGTCAAATTTGTTTATCAAATTATATCTTGTTTTTCGTATTTATTATTCATAAACTACACATTTTATTCAATTATGATAAGGCCGGAACTAAACACATACAATACAACATATGACATATTTAATGATAAGGTTCTAAAATCTAAAGATATCGACTTTGAAAAGTAGTATCTTATCTATATTTACTTATAAAAAGATAAATACAAAATAGTTCTCTCATTTGTTTTGTTTTGTAACCTTTTGTTTTCTTTTTTAATTTTTTTTTGAAGATCTTAAGATTTTTGAAGAGTTTTAATGTTTTTAGAAATATAATTTTAGAATTAGGTTTTCTGCACCCCTGTGTAATGATACTGCCCCGAATTATGATTAATGGGCGAACTAGTTACTAGTTAGTCTTAATTTTTTCTATTCTTTTACTTACAGGACTAGTAGCAGACTGCCACACTATATTGTACACAGATCTTCAAGTGAAAAGGGAGGACTATATACAATTAGTCAATTGTTACAAACGACTGATCATAGACTACGAGAAAATACCACTGACATACAAATGCATGACCATAGACAGTACAAATTCGATACCTTTAGTCATCGGTACCATAAACGCACCAACGAATGCTAGCAGTGTGTTGTTTCAACTGAACTCACTCTCCATACCTTCAGAGGAAGATAGACTCGTGTCTTGTGTGTTCGATTCAGATACAGATGTTACAGTACATTTCAGTCCACATCCAAGTGCGTGGCATTATATGACATTCGAAAAGATCGATTTCGAAGATGGAACTAAATACGCTAACTGCGAATCGTACGCTCGCATGAGCAATATCGATGAAATCGATAATCATACTGTCACAGATTTAATGAGAGACGATAAAGGCAGATTCTTTACATTCGACTATGGACTGCCAACGACCGATTTGCAGGACGCAACCAGTCTTGTAAATTTAACATCGAACGAGACAAAAACCCTTAGATTCAAAGTCAATCAATTTCTAGACATAGGCGGTACACTCACCATAGAAGCGAGTCTTTTAATGAGTATAAAATATTACATGGGATACAAAAGGGAAGCAACAGAGGACAATTTGCTCGCGTTCACTGAGGACAGCCAGTTTTTTGTGGTTGTGATTTGTATGAGCATCGGTCACGGTAGTGTTCCATTAGAAACTGGTCATTGCAAGTACAACGATATAGTAGTGCCGGCTTTGTTCGTTTTAAACAGTACCGATTCAAATTCTATCCACGATAAGACTATAATACCGTTTCCAGACAGCGGTACGTGGTTTTTGACGCTAAAACTGTTTTGCGATGAGATAGTGTGTCCATGCAACACGTCAGATAACGGGACAAAGTATTACGTGTCCGCCGGTGACGACAGGGAGTCAGACACCGCTGAGTTGACGAATATCAACGAGTTGAGAATTGGGGAATCGGATTGTAACGCCACAGTGATATTGTCGGTTTCGTCGACGTCTTGTGTGGGTGGAAGGTGCAGTAATCATGGAAGCTGTCTTCTGAACACGTTCGGCGGACTCGTTATGTCTTTCTGCTCTTGTCCCACTGGATACGGAGGTGAGTTATTATTTCATGTTATTCAGTTATTTATTTATTATAGCCTATAAATTTTACATTATAAAAAATAATCATATCAATACTAATAATAAATCTGTAGGGGTCGGTCATGGAGTAATTTACTTTGTTTTCAGAAATATCGTGTATATAGGCTCTATACATGATACTGAAACTAAATTGACCATTTTTAAAATTTTTGTCTGTATGTATGTAAATATGTATGTATGTCCCTCCATCACTCTTAAACGAATTAACTGATTTTCATGAAACTTGGTAGATTAACATTTAGAATTACAGTACACGTGATAGGCTACTTTTTATATTTTTTAACGCGGACGAAGTCGCGGGCAACAGCTAGTAAATAATTAAATTTAAATATCTTCACACATTCCACACAGCACCATCTGGTTCATAACCGTAGACCAAACATGTCGTCGACATAATAATATACTTAAACCAACATATATATACTTTAATTAAATACGAACATTTCAGGTTGGGATTGCTCGAACGATTCGAGAATGGACAGTAGAGCTTCAATGCTTCTGTCCGTGCTACTTCTAACACTGAGCAATCTGCTATTCTTCTTCTCCATTTACGTGGCAGTGATACGTTACTATTACACCGAAGCCATGATGTACGCGTTCACGATGATTTTCTCCACCTTCTATCACGCGTGCGATGCTCCCGCTCAAATAGCCTACTGCATAACAAGGGGGAATATACTACAGTTTGGAGATTTCTACTGCGGCCTCATGTCCTTTTGGGTGACACTTCTCGCGATGAGCATCGTAAGCGATAAGATAAGATCATCGCTTCAACTGATCGGTGCAATTGTGATAGCTTTACTGACCACTTGGAACATGCATTCGTTCGTGTCGTTCCTTCTGCCGGTGGCTGTCGGAGTGTCTGTATTGTTGTTAACATGGTATTTAGATTATAGGAAGAATCGCAAGATGAGATATCCGCGGAGTTTTTACACGAGATATTTGCCGGTGGGGTTGGTTCTGGTGTCTGTAGGTTTGGTCGCATACGGTTTTCTGCAGACCGAACAGAATTACAAGATTGTACATTCTGTGTGGCACATGATTGTAGCTTTAAGTGTTGTTTTCCTATTGCCGGACGTTAAACGCGTGGACGTGAACGCGTTCCTGCCGGAGTCAAATTATTGTAAGTTGCAATTCTGCAGGGTATTCCATAGATCTCAGGCGCCCGTCGCCGCAGATTAATAATGTCAATTACCCCCCACCAAACTAAAAATGCGCGCCACTCCAGTTTGGTTTACTCCACTGACCTACTAATATGTCAGCTGTCTAACTGACATATTAGTGACAATATGTCTAACTGGACAGGCTGTCACAAATGATAATTTTTTTGTACCATTTTGAAACGCCGCCTGCGATTGTCCCGAGAACTAATTTTGACGTTTGCGTAATTTTATTTCTTCGATATGTATATGTTACGGCTAAAGATAGGTGTGAACATAAACTTAAGATTAGCCGGCTAAACTTAAGTCAAACCGCAGGCCCTTGGCTTAAATGTAGAAGCAAATGAAAAAGGAAACGTTATAATAATGTTTACTATTTCGACAAGAAAACTTTTATTAAAAAATAATCACTCTCATTACACATAGGTAACTCATAGGTAACTCTCATTACTCATTACATGTAGGTATTCAAAATTACAAAATAAAACTTCTGCAGTGTTAATTACTTAAAACAACATCTAGTTATTAAAATAAAATAATTATTTGGAACATGATAAACTAGAATGGCATTTCGAATTCGCGAATTCGTCTCCCCTCCGCCCCCTCAAGCGACATGTTCGCCCCGGCGCGTCCATCGAATACATTTTTACCCGTTTCGTTTCGGTTAATGTGCACATTAGCCGGCTAAAGATGGAAATTCACAACGCAAACTAACATGTTACCGAACATTAGCCGCTTCTCGAAGATAAACTTAAGATTAGCCGGCTAAACTTAAGTTTATGTTCACACCTATCTTTAGCCGTAACATATATATATATCAAATCACTAATTAGTTCCACGGACAATCGTTACAGCTTACAGCGCCAAAATGGCGTTTTTTTAACTTTTCTAACAGTGAAACTTTTAGTTTGGTTTATCTATTATGAACCATTGAGGAATAGTTTAAGCAAAAGTTACCAAATGTCTCCAAACTCTACAGCTAGTCAATATAGTCCAAAAAAACTTGAAACTTTTAAGACTTTTTTTAAAAGTGATAAGTACAATGAGATTTTTAACTTTTCTACTCGTAATGTAATAGTACATAATAATAATAATGACAGATACACATGACAATAGAGTAGTACATAACAATTTATTAAGAAGGAAAGGAAGCGTTATATGGTGTAGGTTAAGAGTAGGTAAGTGTAAATGAATGTGAACCTTATGAGGAGGCTGATTCTTCAAACGGATTGCATTGCATAGATAGAGAGCTAATAAGGTCTAATTTCGTTTGATCTTTTTATGCTTTGATATCTTACAGTTATAATTCCTGTAAGTAAAGGGTCAAATAAAATTGATTAAAACCGCTATCACACTATTCAATTTGAAAGAAACCAATTTAGGAAATCGAAAGGTGTAATCGCAGAACAGACTTGACAGATTGGATCCAATTTAGATTCTATTATCTATTTTCAACTCTATATCTTCGATTTAGAAATCAATTTACAAGAGACTAGTTCACTACTTAGGTTCGTAAATTGTTTTCCTTCAAATTGAATAGTGTGATAATCGCTTTAGTTATCATTATTCCGCCACTGCAAGCAAAATTGTGGCGAATTAATGGGTTCGTTTGATATTGTTGCTGTAGGTCATAATTACTCAAAATGTAGTTTGTACAAGTACAATTCAGTTGGTACAAGAAGGCGAAATCCAGTATTATATTTTGTCAAGAGTGCACTTCTACTTGACTGTGTAGAAGCCCAAATAGAATTATAAAGACTATTTTTACAAAAAAAAAAATAACAATAATATCTCACATCTTTTTAGACTCAATGCATTCGGACTCTTTTAACTCTTAACCACTAAAGTTAATTAGAAACGTCTCTCTAACTTTCCTAGACTATAATAGAAATTGAAAAGAGACAAATATACTTTTGTAGAGTGTCTTCTTTTTCGGACTAACTCTTGACAAGAGTATTCGCCCAATATTAGATATTATTATGTGTAAAGTTAAACCAAAGTGTGTCCTAAATAATGTATCCACAAGGTCTATTATTATATATGTTTTAAATGTGTTTTTCGTGGCTATATTATAAGCTTTTTGCACCGACTTTACCGCATTGTTAGTTAATTGTGATAGATAAATTTTATTTACATAGAAATGTTGTTGATAATTATTATATTGTATACGTGTGCTATACATAATTTATTGTATTTAATTTCGTCTTATGACTAAATACATTTCCAAGTGTCTCATATAAATGAGACTATATTTATGTTTTTCAGAATCAATTATTTATATCCTTCATTCAAATATGAATGGTATTGTATATTTCAATACTAAAAAACCATTTATCTCCATATAATAAATCTGTGTAAAATCGGCAGCTTTTAGTTCAAAAAATATAAATATACATAATATGTCCCACGATGGCAGCTATATTAAAATGTAATTAGCAGGTGCCCGCGACTTCGCCCGCGTTAAAAGTAAGGGATGTGTAGCGCCTGACTAAATGTGTAAAGCAATATAACGCCTAACGTCTTTGCTGTTATAAAATTTTTAGGGGGCTGTATCTTTATTTTTAGTAGATAGCTGGTGCCTGCGACTTCGCTCGCATTGAAAATTATAGATTTTACATAATCATATGAAATCATTTTACGTATGATTTTATGATTTAAGTATACTGTTTTTTTTAGTATAAAATTCAACTTGAAGCTTTAAACACTATAATTATATGCATGTTATATTTAGGTACATTTTAAAGACTTGTTTTTATTTCCGCTTGTAGCATTTAATTGTTTTACGCTTTTAAATAAAATAGTGTCATATTGTGTGCCTACAATTAAAATTTTACACCAATTCACAATATACTAAAGTGAAATTCGTAGAATGCCAGTGGCATTGCACTATAGAAAATTTAAATATCTTTGTCTCAAAATACAGCTGGAATTAGAGTTTTTAAGTGTGATTTATATAAGACCCGCCAAATTGCTAACGCGCCTAGCCGCCATTTCGGTGACGTCATCTTGTGACACACTCAGTACCGATAGCAGCATTGGCCAGAGTTGTAGTTGCGGCTGACGTCACGTGCGATGTTAAGCTGACAAGGTTCCAGCGCATTAGCAATTTGCAGTCATTATACCGTTTTTCCTGTTGTACTGCAAGAATTCGTTTTTACTTCAGTAAACTCCAATCACTTTCATGTAACACTTCATATAAATAAAAAAGTAATTCTTGGACATTTATGTAAATAAGCAACCCTGTAAAGGATTTAATAGGCATAAAGGAATAGTCAATTTTTTTAAATAAATATTTTTATTTTTAGTTGAGTGATATTAAATGTCCTCACCATACTATATGTAGGCTTTATGCAAGTTTTTTTTTGTATACACAAACTTTCCTCGTTTATCGCTCTTCCCATTAGTGAAAACCATATCAAAATGGTTTAGAAGTAGTTATCGGTGAAACAGACATGACGGATTTATAATAATGTAGAGAGATTAAAGTTTTAATGAAACAAATGGTTACAACTGTGAATCAACCGTGACATAATTACTTATATAGATAGATAACCATTTCGGAATTTTCTTTAGGATTTTAGAAGAAAATTCTCTAGAACATCATTTTTAGGTTTTATTGTAGGTATATGTATATATAATAAAACTTTCCACGAAAAACCTAACCTAACCTAGCTGATCATGAAATTATTCTATGTAAAATGTAAAATAGATGAATTTTGATTTTTTCAATAACTGTGCCTTATATCTATGTATGTATAGCTTAAATCATGTCAATAAAAAAAAAATAGACGATCGTAAAGTAACTTAAGTAGTTTTATAAATAACGTCAGTTAATCGGAAAACAAACAAAAGTTTTATTTTGTGTAAAATTTAACTAGTAGATACTTTTTTGATTTTTTATTAATCACAGATCTCGGTCCATTTAGTGCTTCTGAAAAAACTCGACATTTCAAATCGTGCCATTGAATAGGATGCTTAAATTACATTTAAATACATTTATCTGCGGATTGATGATAATTCAAATGCAATAATGAAGTTATAAAATGGTTTTCATTTCATCAATTATTGTAGAACTATTTGTTGTAAAAAAAAACCTAGTTTCCAAAGAAAAAGGTCATGACAGTGTAAATTATTTATTGTTCTGATAAATATATAACAGCTTGTTTTTATTTATAACTCTATACATTTTAACCTATTGTTCTCGTAACTACATTCCTTTGCTTTTTTGCTCAATTATAATTTCCTAAATCCGTGTTCTTAAACATGTAAAATACATATTCGATTTCTTTAATTGAAAAAACACTTCTATAAAGAGTTTACTTCTATGTGAAAAAGATGTTATTTTATGACATCTGTAGGAATAATTTGTATAAGGTCAAGTCGCAAGCATATTCGTATATAAATCAAGACTTTTTTTACCTATTCCAGGCCTTACTATTTTGTGTGTGGTAAGATTTAATTGCATTGAAAGGAAATTATGTAATACATATTATTATGAGCCATAATGTAGTAGATTATAAGTATATTATTATTATATTTTGTTGAACTATAATAATTTTGTTCTGAAATCATGTTTATGTTGTATGTAATTTACAAATTGTAAAGATTTATTTGTGTACATTGTCACTTTGTAAATGTGATAATAATAAAATCAAAATTTATTTATCGTAATAGTTTTTTTATTTACTTTTATAAATAATGTAATTATAATATTTTGTATACAATTTACATATCTACCAACTATATTTTATTATACTGATCTCTACACTCATACAATCTGAATTAAAAATATTATAATTAGGGCCTCTTTCACCATCTGTCAAGTTAACCGTCATTTAAAATCACCTGTTACCAGGAATAATTATTTAGCTGATATACCTTTGTTTGTATGGTAAAAGTCCCAAACTAAAACAAGTGAATTATTTAATAAAACATAAAATTAAATTTCTAAAACTAACCAACGCTTTAATTGTAGTTGGTGAAAGAAGCACTTATAGTCATAATTAAAGTTTAATATTTTATTTAGTGGTTAATTTTTTTCTTCCAAAGCTATTTAAATAGGTACTTTAATTCAAACGAATTTAAAATTTGTGACAGCTCAAAAATAGAATAAAATTTTATATGTAAAATATAATAGGTTTTTGAAACCCTTTAATAATCAGATGTACATGACTGTGGCATGCAATTTTCAAATAAAATTAAAAACAATTTCTAGACCAATGAACACTGAATATTACCGAACACTGCCAGCTCCATATCTAATTTCCCTTTCAAACTGTTCAGCTTTAAGAGTGCCATCAATGCTTTGGCAGTTTTCATTAAAAACACTATACGCCGATACCTCCCCAATTTTCCTCGGTTGCGTTCGTGTATTCAAATAAATACCTATAAGTAAAGTTACAACAAAGTACACAGCACCAAACTGTATCCTTAAAAAGAATAGGTAAAATAAGAGCCATAAAGTTATGTAGAAAACCCATTGTATGATAGATTTTCTTCTACAACCTAGAGAAGGTTCTTCAAGGGATTCTTGGTCACTGATTTCCGATGTCATGCTGATCTGTTCCTCTGGTTGTATTAGTGTTTTCGGTTGAACTGTTTCTTCGTTGTGTTCTTCATAATCATCAAGCTAGAACAGTAATTAAGATATTAAAAATAGAAATAAGAAACATCATCAATAATCCTAGGTAACAAACATATTATGGCATGTACAATATAGTACAATTTTTATTTATCAAATACTATAAAAATAATAAAAAAGGTAGCTGTACAATATATTGTATAGTTCCCAGCAGAGCCAACTTTATATAGAAATGAACTTTTCAAAGTTGGCTGGTTTGGATTTGGAAAGTGTTGGCAGGGCACACTGTGAAATAACAGCATGAGTGCTGTTGTGTTTCTGTGAGTGAGTCTGGGATGCCGGAGCCCATTTTCCCGCCCCTCCCTAATCTCTCATTCTCAATCTTACTATAGGTGGCAACGCATTTTCAGCATGTGTGGTGTTTCTGGTGTTATAGGAGATGGTAGCCACTAGTGGCGGATTCACACATTTGCCTCCAGTAGACTATTCAAATTTTGCCGTCCCTATTAGCCCTTGCAATTTGATACCCTAATTCACAATCATAATAATATAGAAATAAAAAACTGGTGTCCCAGGAGAATGCAACCAATTTCTGATTTCTGTAAGACGAAAATAATTTTTTGGCCATATTTGCCACTCCCTAAAATCTCCAGCTCAGCCTTCTGGTAAATCTACCACTTCTGGTACATCAAGTGGTTTGTCAGACCTTTACAATTTACATTAATTATCAAGCTATAAAAAAGGCATGTAACTACAATAATTATACTGGTTTTTATATTGCACTATTTTAGCACATAATTTTTATTTTGAATCCCTACAAAACAATGAAGCAAATAAAACATTTAAGCGACTTTATCTCGTCTCTTTTTTAGAATGTGCTGACGTCATTTCATGAACCAACTTTTAGATTAATAAATCCTTAAAAAGAACACACACAGTACGCGTTTCTTGTTTAAATAGTTTACAGAGCGGTTTTTTTTTTGTGAATATGAATGTACTTACAAGAACTATTTCATCTTCTTCCTTTTCCCTGCTCATATTTTTAAAAATGTTCGGTGTTAAAAAGTTAACAATTTTTTCCTTTGATTCTTCCAATTTGTGTTTCGCCTTTTCCATCAACTCTTTACGCCGTCGTAATGCACGATACTCTCTGAGTTTCGCCTCCATTCAGGTAAGTATATAGTGATAAAAATTAAAAGATAATTGCAAATGTTATCATAACACGAATTTCAACATACACTACAAATTTTAAACTTTGCAAATGTTTTCATAGCCACTTTCATTCCACTGCCACTAAGTAATTAGCACCCACGTAGAAGTATTCAAACTGTAGTAAAATTATATTTATTTACATTAGGCACTCTTGCAACGATTGAAGATAACCATAGGAAGAGAATATAAAAGAAAACATGAAAAACTAAGTGCCAAAAAAGTTAATCTCTCGTATAAATAAATAAAGTTTGTTTTTAAATTGTATGTAATTTTTTTTAACACTTCATTCATCAATCAAATTAACCACAGACCAGAAAAGAATGTAAAGTTGACATTGTTGACAATTATTATTCTGAGGTTGACAAATTGACAAAGCATGGTACAGACAGACCAATAAAGCCAAGGGACCACACACACTTAAAAAGAAATAATTTACGTTATTTTTCTTTACAAATATTTTGGCTCCATCAGATATTCAAGATTATGCTAGTTTCAATTGTGAAAATAGCAATATAAAAACAATTCACGTTCATTATAGGCGTGTTTTCGAAGACAACTGACACAGAGCACAAACTATATTTTATGAACTGTAGTCAATTTTATGATCAACAATATCAATATTGTCAAGATAAAAAACTTTTAAAAGATTTCTATCTTAAATTTTCAATTTTTTTAAATTATAATGAAAAGCGAAACTTTCAAATGTCATAAAAGTAACTTGTTTGCATAATGGCAACACTGAATCTCATGGCGCGAAGCTCGATCAATACCAGTAAATATTTTCTGGAGTCAAATAGTCGGGGATAAAATGTGCGGTTTTAAAATCTTATACTAATCATGTATGTGTTAAAATCATTTGTTTTATTCCTTTCCTAACATAATATTTCCTTTATAATATAAATGGAACATCAGTCTGAAATGGGATCTTACGGGGAAAATCCAAATGTGCAAAATTCGGGAAACTACATAACAATAATCCCGGTCGACTATACCCGACGTGGTTACCCTATGCAAGCAGAGTATCAGTATAAGTATGTCGTTTCGCCTGGGCATGCATATTTTGAAATATATAATTATATATATAAAAGAAACATAATTTTTTTCAGCGAATACAGATCACGCGAAGAATATTACAGTGTTCAAAGCCAAAAACTTCAAGCCGAAGTGAATGCCCACCTTTATTCGGTGTCACAAAGATTGCCGCACTTATCCTACAGTCCACTAGGTCGACATGGAGACTGGGATAAACATGACCAACATAAATCACTCCAGGCGGAGGCCAAGGAGAGCAATAGCTCTGATTCTTTGGAGAAAAGTGTTATGGGTAAGTAAAAAGATTTAGTTAGAGGCCCATATAAAAGGGTCGTACAAGATTATAATTATTATACTAGCTGGTGCTCGCGACTTCGTCCGCGTAGAAAAGTATAAAACGCCATCTACCGTATTTTGGATAGATGGCGCTATCTCCCTGGCCAAGCCGCTAGTATTTACTTTTATTTTAGATTTTCCGTAGGAATGAAGCATTTTCCCGCGGTAAAAAGTAGCCTATGTTCATCAGGGATAATGTCGGCTTCTAATGGTAAAAGAATTTTTCAAATCGGTCCAGTAGTTTCGGAGCCTATTCTATACAAACAAACAAACAAATCTTTCCTCTTTATAATATTAGTATAGACTAGTTGGTGCCTGCGACTTCGCCCTCGTCCGATCGCTATCAAATTTCATAGGATTATCGGTTGGACTAATCTGAAGATTGTTCGTATTTTTTTTTAAATTCGGTTCAGCCATTTTGGAGTCCATATGGAACATACATACACACATTGCCTTTTTATATATGTAGATAGATATCATTACTTTAAAATAGCTTTCCAATTGTAGGATCAAACATAAGTAGTTGCTCAAATCAAACAGGCTCAAGTAGCGTTGCAGCTGGCTCGTTCAGTACCACTGAGCCTATTACCAGTGGAGGGAGTTCTTCCAGTGCTATATCTCCGCCTTTACCAGGTAAACCATATATTATCTTAATGAATGAATATTGTATAAATGCGAAAGCAAGTTTCTTTGTTTGTCACGCTTTTTCGTCTATTTAGACGATTATTTTGTCAGGGATATAGAAAATGACATAGCCACCTTTCATTCAGGAAAAAGTATTCATTACCTAAAAATAAAAATTCAACGTCTGAACCCGACAAAATGAGCAAAATAATGATTGTAAATAAGTTTTTTTAACACCTAATAACAAGAAATAAACCGACTTCAAACGGTCTTTTCTCATGGATGCCATTGTCAGAACTGCACCAAATTTAAATGGGACCACACGGGAAGCATCTGCTTTAAAATAATAAAAAAAAAACATACGCGTCGAATTGAGAACCTCCTCATTTTTTGGAAATCGATTGGAAAAAAGGGCGCGTACGAAGTTGCGGACAAAACCCAAACAAAACCTTACAAATATTGTAAATATTAAAAAATCAAATACTTACAGCTTTTACTGCGGCTATAATAGTTACGCACCTGAAAATATCTCGCACGTAAGCCATAAGAAGTCCACCTGATTGGTCCGTTAGTAATTATTTTTCCTAACTGACAATCTATCTATAATAGTTTGTCGGTTAGTAGGTACCTAATAAAAAACGAATTGTTTTTTTTTCCACAACTTCTCAAGTATCATCAGGCAGCGCAGCGTCATCTGCAACGGTATCCAATCCTCTCACTTGCGTATATTTAATGTCACCCGTCGCCATAATGGTAGAAATGTCTTCCGAAGAAGTTCCGACGTCTGTGACAGCGGCGAGGTTCTTGAACGCGGCTCTAGCTACTGAAGAGTTAGGACTCACTCAAGCAAGTACAAGAAGTTTAGCGGCGAACGTTTTTGCATTGTGGATGTGCAGTCCATTGTTGGGTGAGTTTCCACAGTACCTACATAATTTACAATAAATAACTCTTTAACAAAAAAAAACCGACCTCAAACCATTTTCTCTTGGATGCCATTGTCAGAACTGGACCAAATTGAAATGGGACCAGATTTCAAATAAAAAAGAATCATCAAAATCGATTCACCCACAGTCAAAAGTTCTGAGGTAACAGACATTAAAAAAAATACAGTCGAATTGAGAACCTCCTTTGGAAGTCGGTTGAAAAAATATTTAATTTTGACGACACGTTTGGTCTAGTGACTATTAATTGGTTCGAATCCCGCTAGGGGCAAATGTTTACGTGTTTCGCTCTTTTCAATTAGTGAAAACTGTATTAAAACTGTACCACCGTTGGGTGGATATTTTTAGAGTTTGAGACACTCTGTCTCAGGGGTTAAGCAAGCAGCACTTGTGGTGTTGCTTGTGATAGAAGGCACCTACCATCAAGTGGACCGTCAACCTATAATACCTTAACATAAAATTTATATTAATCTTCAGAGATCCAGTTAAAACCTCATCACTGCCCATGGCGAGTTTGGGCCAATTGGCAAAAGTTGCTCCAAAAATATGGCCATGGCTCCGAATCTAGAAGAGCAAAAGACCAACCTGTATTGAGGTTGCAGAGAAATGTTTTCTTTCCGAAACATTTAGAAGAAGGCATAAAGTAAGTTAACTAAGAAGTGGTATTCACCTGTTATTGGTTGCCACACATGTTTGTTATAGTTTTCTTATTAAGTGGTTGGCTGTGTATGTATATATGTGTGAGCAAATGTTGGTGAGTCTTATGTAAATAAATAAATAAAATAAATCTATACTAATATTATAAAGAGGAAAGATTTGTTTGTTTGTTTGTATAGAATAGGCTCCGAAACTACTGAACCGATTTGAAAAATTCTTTTACCATTAGAAGCCGAGATTATCTGTGATAAACATAGGCTACTTTTTACCGCAGGAAAATGCTTTATTCCTACGGGAAATCTACCGGGATACACTTGTCAGCGCCATCTATCCAGAATCGGTGAAGCGACTAACATGACAACTGCTTGGTGATATTTTTAGCGATCCATTCCACGGTAGATGGCGTTTTATACTTTTCAACGCGGACGAAGTCGCGAGCACCAGCTAGTAATGAATAAACTCAAAAACTACTGGATCGATTTTGAAAATTATTTCACCTATAGAAACCTACATTATCTGTCAGTAACATAGGCTAAATTTTATAAAGTTACATGGGTGAAATCGCGTACAAAAGCTACTTTTAAATTAGCAAATATATCTGTGTTCAGTCTCGATTGCTATTATAACAATTTTGTTTAAAATATTGTCGGTTCCTAGACGAGCGTTAAGTTCTTTTGATGAAGTGACCATTCTGACATACTTACTACGTTCTGAGACTAGACATTCTGAGATACTGCACATTCTCTCTCTCAAACTTAAACTCTCAAACTTAGATTCTCAAACTTTTTTTATTAGAGATGAGGCCTATGATACGATGGAGCGAGCTCACCCAGAAGATGCCTATTCACTCGAACTTTGAAAAGATTAGGGTTATATGAGCTCGGAAATACAGACGCCGGAAGGGTGTTACAAACTTTGGACTACTTAGACATTTTGAGACTAGACATTCTGAGATACTGCACATTCCGAGACTAGACATTCTTAGACTACTTAGACATTCTGAGATACTGGACATTCTGAGATATTGGACATTCTGAGACTAGATATTTTTAGACTGCTTAGACAATCTGATATACTGGACATGCTGAGACTAGACATTCTAAGATACTGGACATTCTGAGGCTAGACATTTTGATAGACTGGTAATTTTGGAACCATTCTGAACAATATTGTCAATATTGGATAATATTTGCGTTCAGAGAGGCTCGCATTCAAGAGTTGCTTTACGAAGAGGCGCGCCACAATGTTGTCCGCGGCCGGTACCCTTTGGAAAGCGCACAAGCCTTGATGCTTGGGGGTCTACAGGCTCGCATTGACCTCGGGCCCTACGACCCTCATCGACACACTGCTAACTTCTTCAGGTAAAATAAGAACTAAAGACCTCTATATTATCTGTTGGACGAGACCGTTGGACAAGTGGTAAGGATACTTGCCTAACGTCTCAGGGACCGCCAACCTGGCTGTCGACTTTAATATACAAAAAAAATACTTAGTCTTACTAATCTTTTATCTCAAGACATATAAAAATATCTAAAAATATACAATTTTTCAATCAATCAATCAATCAATCAAACATTTATTTGCAACTTAGTAACACAACAAAGATAAGAAAAATATGATACAAGTTAAAAATAGGTCCCTACTCTATTATTTTGCTGGCATAGGCCAGCACTGATCTTCCGCAGGAACCCTAGGTTTAACCCCTAGGTTCTACATTTTCCACATTACCTAAGCAAATTTCTAAGGAAAATGTTGAAAATGCTTGACCAAAAAATGGTACCTAAGTATAGATAGTAAAGAAATAATGAAAAATTAGGGAAAACATGGACAAGTACCTGCCAAGGCACGCGCGCTCCGGCCGATGGGCGCAGTTGCTGCCCGCGGGGCGCAAGGGAAGCCCCGAGGCCAAGTTGCTAGAGCAAGCGCAGCGCCCTCCGGCGGCGCCGCCACGAAAACTGCGCTTCAAGTATCTCCAACACATACGCACTACGCCCACATATGGGTATGTCTTTCCATTCAGTTAAAGAGCTTATAAAAAATATTTTTTTAGCTAAAGTGCACCACCAAAATTCAGATTTCTTCCATACAAACGTAGAATGTTAATTACTCCGCTATTTTATGTTTAATTTACAAAAGTAAGCAATATACCGATTTATATTGTCGTTAACTAGGTTTGTATGCATTCAAAATTTAAAAAAAGTATTAATTTAAAAGATATGATCCTTGAAAAATCAATATTTTAAAACAAATTTTAATGCAACTTTAAGGGTGAATAGGTCACTCTAGTGTACAAAAACTCCAAAATACTTTGCATACAAACATTGATTAGTTATTCAAGAGTTCAAATAACTTTACACGAAATAGATATATGTAGTAGTTTTGTCAAAAAGAGTATACGCCAAAGGGTCTGTTTATGATTTTATTTTTGGTATGAATGATTGTGCATCTCAGTCGAATGTTCTTCCCGCGCTTTGTGCTGTGTGAGACGGGACGCATTTTAGCTATGAGACCGATGAGTTCGGGCCGCCGACTTGTTTCACCTTAATGAAACCTAACAATATATGGTTTAAGGGCTGCCTTCTTCCAAGGACAAATCGAGCAACCTGTTCGGAGTCTGACGAGTTTGCTCACTCACGAGGACATCCCTGTCTTGGTCGCCATCAACGCCACAGGCGTCTACGTCATCGACGACACAGAAAGTGTTAGTATACAAACTAACATAGTCATGTGCCGGATATCCGTATCCGTTTCCGCGGATCTTGACACCAAATATCCGTATCCGTATACGCGACACTTTTAACGATCCGGCACATCACTAATACAAACACACTTAGAACTGTTCATTTTATATTATTAGCACTCTCTACTTCTTGTACCATTAATTAGACCACTTTATGTTCGACCGTATAAGAACTACAAAATGTGCAAACATGCAACGAAGATCTCTTTTCGCGTTCGTTCAACTGTCTCTGATACCTTTTTATTTTAATATCATGTCATAATAAAAAACACAATAACAAAGTGTTCTCCCCTTAATAGAAACAATAAGAATCGTGTTAATGGACATTATTCTTAGAAAATATTACAGTTAGTAGTTTTGGTTATATTAAAATTACTCATTAGTCTTAGACTAGATTGTAATCTTATAATGATGCATTTTTCTAAGTACACCCTTAAAAAAAATGAATCATCGAATGAATCTGAATGAATGAGCACCTCTTTTTGCAATTTCACAGTGCACTTTTTACTATACTTTTCGCTTATATATCAACTTCAGTCGATACAAATATCAGGCGCTAACAATAATTTTATCCTTTTCACTGGAAACAAATTCACAAAATTATCGTTATTTAATTATTTCCATATATAATATAGTGTCCTTTCCCTTCCTTAAAAATATAAGTAGTGATTTTTGTCGGGGATTCCCAGACCGTGCTGCTTGGATTGCTGTACGAGGAGTTGTCATGGGACATAGGTCTACCTTCAGATGACAATGAAGATTGTCTGCCTTGCCTATTCCTGCAGTTCATGGTTGTGGAAAACGGTTTGCGGGTCTCGAAAATTCTACAGGTAGGTGTATCATCTCATCATGCGGATATTTTAAAAATTACTTCTCATTCTAAATGTGCTTTTCATTCATTCAAAGTATACCATGTCCATAGGTGTTCTCGAAACAAGCGGTGATGATGGACACTTTGATTGAGCATTTTGCCGGCGAATACCGAAAAAGGCTCGGACAGGACACGCCCAGTGATGCCCAATACGACTATCAATCTGGTAATATAATATATATATATATATATCATCATCATCATCATCATAATTTCAGCCGCAGGACGTCCACTGCTAAACATAAATAATTTTCTAATAGGACCGTTCAGAAGTCGACGTGATATTAATATAGTATTGTATGATTTTATATGGAAGTAAACTGACTTATTGTGTACCGTATCGCGCTTGTACATATTTTGGATAAAGTTCTAAAAATAGTTGATGTGCCCAATATCTAATATGCCTTTTTTTGCGACAACAACCGTAATAAAACAAGGCTACGATCTCTTCCAGTTCCATTTCGAAAGAGACTAAACCGCGCCAAGTTGTCGCCTATCAAAAACGTGCGTAAAAATCGTACGCGAATCTGTGTGCCTATGGTTATGTGCCATAGATATTTTTAAATCTGGGAATCATCAAAGTACTACAATACACAACTATGCATTTCGCATACAAAACACTAGGAATTTTAAACCAACCAAACATGGTCATTTAGGGAAAATTTAAAATGTGTTAACATTGGCGTTTAAAGTCAATAGTGGAACATGGTCGTTACTACTTTTCACTATTGACGCGCTACGGCGAGACGAGACTCCGCCGTTATTCCGTTTTAGGTGTACTTTTTATGTGCCGCTTTGGCATTTGTGACGTAAATTCCATACAACAATGGTCCGCGACAGATATATCAGTAGCACTACCATGAGTTTATGACGAGCGAAATCGCTAGCGAGAGATGAGCGAGAACGTACAATTTTTCATACAAATATTTTACGCTCTCGCTCATCTCTCGCTAGCGATTTCGCTCATCATAAACTCATGGTAGTGCTACTGAACTAAAATTCCAACTATAACGCGACGACCTCTCTTCGCGAACGTGTTCGATCAACTGTCTGATACCCATAAAGGTATAATTCCAACAATGATCACTCTACGCCGATACCTTTTTAATATCATACCACCGAATGAATCTGAACGAATGAGCGCCTCTTTTTGCAACGTCACAATGCGCTTTTCAATCAACTTTAGTCGACATAAATTTCAATCACGATTGCCTAAAATGGGCTACCTCTTGGGACAGATTCTGGCAGCATATCGCTACCGCCGTTGACTAGACCTGACTCACCGCAGCGTCGTCTTGCCAACAAGCTGTCGCGGTTGTCGTTGGCTACGCACGACGGCCGAGGCAACTTGCTCGGCGGAGCAGGAGATTGGAACACAAATCTCAACCACCCACAGCCATCTTGGCTGCTGCCTAAACACTAAAACCTTAATGTGACAGTGTATAGTGCATCATAAGAGGTCTTAGGGGTCATTCATTCATTAAGATGACACAAGTCGGCGGCTCGAAGTCATCGGTGGGTGTAGCTAAAATTCATTCTGTCTCACACAGTACAATGAGCAGTTGACTGGACCCTTGGGCATATACTCTTTTTGACAAAACTACTGCATATATCTATTTCGTGTAAAGTTATTTGAACTCTTGAATAACTAATCAATGTTTGTAGGCAAAGTATTTTGGAGTTTTTGTACACTAGAGTGATCTATTCACCCTCAAAGTTGCATTAAAACTGTTAAAATATGTATAGATTTTTCAAGCATCATACCATTTTTTTCAACTGTATTATGCTATTAAAAATAGCCCAAATCGCCTTTACGTAATGAATGGCCCCTTAAGTCTGTGAAAAACTGTCTGTGTCTGTGAAAAACTATTAAGACCGAAGATGACAAAAAATAGTTTCTATAGTAGAAGAATCTCAGTTATTTGTTATGTAAATAAAATCTAATACAACCAATCGTTTGTTTTCATTTAATTCCCATAAAGAAAAATGCTATAAAAATTTATAGAAACCCGTGCCCAGCAAATTAGATGTAACCATTACAATAAAATTTATTAGTAATGTTTATGGTATGCTCTGTACCGATAATACTCTTTGAGCAATGGATGCTTCTCAAGGTATTCTTCGAGGATCTTGAACCTGGGATTGGAGAGATCCTTGTGTCTCGTCAAACGCACCTCCAAAGTGTGCACTTCGAATGCCAATTCAGCGCTGAAAATACAAATAAATAAATATAAACATCGCAAAACTTGATGGTCTCTGGCGATGTCACGTGTTAAATAAGCGCAGTAACCGATTTTGGGAGTGTGTGTGAGTGTTTGTAAGGTATTACGGCGCGGGGATGGGGGATGGAAAAGCCAGGGAATGAGCGAGATGCAATGATAACATTTTGTACGAGAGAAAACAGGTCCGCTATATTGTTCGCAATTCTACATGCGCAAACGAAAGATACCCGCTCAAGGTCAGAGCCCATCAAGTTTTGCGATGTTTATATCTTCATACATTCCACACAGCACCATCTAGTTCCACACTGAGCAACTAATGCTTATGAAAAACGAAATAAAATTAGTTAAAACATTTTGTTATGGAAAAAACGTTTTAGATCTAATTTCATATAAACGATTTTGAGAGTATGTTAATAAGATTTAAAAAAAATCAATTATTTCAGGCATCTAAAATAAAAATGACAAGTTCGTAAAAATAAAATGTTGCGTGCGACTTCGTCCGCGTAACATTACAAAATATAATCTAACTAGCAAAATATATATGCAAAATTTCATGGTGATCGGTTCAGTAGTTTTTGCGTGAAAGAGTAATAAACATCCATGCAAACTTTCGCATTCATAATATTAGTACGGATATGTTTTTCGTCAATAATGTAGCTTTCTATAGGTGAAAGAATTTTTGAAATCGGTCCAGTAGTTGTTGAGTTTGTTCATTACAAACAAAAATACATATCTTTCGTTGTTTCGTTACTTTTAATACATTGTTCATTTACTATTATTGTTTAGTTACCCTAGAGCCCATTACCCCATCCCTCCCTTATTCCTTATCCTTAATCCTTCTATGATCGGCAGCGCACTTGTAGCACTTATGGCGTTGCTTGTGTTATAGGCGACGGTAGCCACCTACCATCAAGTGGACCGTCAGCCTGTCTGTCGACCTTAACATAAAAAAAATAGTAATTTTTATTATTATTTTTATTTGTATTATTAGTAAGACTGTTTCAACTGTAGTCTGAAACTTCAAACTTCAAGGTGGTTGTTATAATTGTAAAAAATATAGAATATCTTACTTTGTAGCAAAGTAGGCGCTCTCTTTTTCTGGTGTAAGTATGAACTGGTTCGCCAGGTACCACAGTTTCTTGCTTTTATATTCTGCGTTGGTCTGTAAGCAAGTAAATTATTGAGAAAATAAAATGTTTATATGGATAAATATGTTTATTGATTGTTATTGATTGTATATAAAAGAAAAATGTGGCCTATCCTGTGTCCTGTACGTCTAAATGTTTATCCACCAAGTTTCGTGAGTCAGTTAATTCGTTTAACAGTTATGGAGGAACATACATGCATACAATACTTATAGATTTATTATTAGTATTGATGATATTATATTGATTAAGTATGTCTTTAGTTGGTAAGCCTTTTCAATGATTAAGAGCCTTAATAGAGGCTTACATCCAGCAATGGAGAGACTCGGGCCTAGTGATGATGATACCTTATCAAATCTATCCTGCACGAGGAGTTGTCTGGCGAGTTGCTTGTCTTTGAAGTCATTGATGCACTGCTCCCGGACCAAGGCAGCTTCGCGAAGAGTCAGAGGCGCGGAGGGTCCGCGGACTACACCTCTCAACCTTGCAAGATACGGCGCTAGGGGATCTATTTCTGCTTCTTTTTCTCGCTCTGACACTTCGGCCTTTTGTGCTTCCTGTGAACCGAAGAAGGTTGTGTAGTTATGATAGTGTATATGTGGCAAATCACACGTCCACTCATCAAGGTACATTATACTTCAATGCGTCCACATCGGCTCGCGCTCTATGGAAAACTCGATATATATTACTTATCAGTGTTGCCATTGCCACCATACAGTGAACGCGAGATAGTGTATATAACTATGATTTAGTTATACAACACACTACATCTCGTATATCGTATATCGGGCTCAATAGAAAGTCGGGGGTTGCTCGGGAGTTGGATGTCAAGCTGACTACTTTATGTTGCATCATCAGGTTAAAGTTACCATGCTGAGGAGTTGTGTGTCAAGTAGACTACTCGATGTTGCAGCGTCAGGTTAAGGTTAACATGTCATGGATATACCACCGAAGTAACAATAGATATAACAAATTTCACATCAATCGAATCTGTGGAAATTACATAAATCATTTCTTCAACTAGGAAATTGGCTGATGATCTTCAAACGATTGAACAGATCAACACAAATGATAGCTAAGACAAGCATAAATGATAACATAACGATCCGGATCACCTCAGCTTTCAAATATTAAAGAAACGGATCAAAATCGGTCCATTTTAGAACTATGATCCATAAATACACACATGTCAAACTTATTTCTACACGCCATTTTTACGTCGAGTCAAGGGTTAAAATGTGTAACTTAATGACTATTTCAACTGAGGTACTTATTATTCAGTTTGACTTTATTTAAAAAAATCATTAAACTCACTTGTTCCTTCCATCCCTTCTTAGCTTCCTCGTTTCGTTCCGTGTCGAAGAGTGCCACAAACAATAGCGGCTCGGTCAACTCTCTGTATCTGTAGCGCAAGTACTCGTTCACATCTATCTCGACGTCCCTGATGTGTTTGCAGGTCCTGTACTCCCAGCTCAAATGGTCGCACAACGTCATGTACACTGTCAGTGGCCGAGGCTGTTTTGCGATAGGGTCTGCCTGAAAATTTAGAACACTTATTGATAACTAGCTGTTGCACGCGACTGCGGCCGCGTAACTTTATGAAAATATAGCCCAGCTAGACAATGTACGCTGACAGTGTAGTTTTGTATCGGTGAAAGAATTTCTAAAATCGGTACAGCAGTTTTTGAGTTTATTCATTACAAAAAAAAATACAAAAATAGAAGTCTTTTCTTGTTATAAAATTAGTAGATATATAGGTACTAGATCTTATTAATTATCATTATAATTTCATTTTTTTTTATAATAAATAGAGCGGAGAAGTATTTTATTATTGTCTTCCAGACTTTTAACAAATAGTGGATCAGTTAGAAAGTTGTCTAAAAATTTTAAGCCATCACAAGTCAATATTGAAGTGAAATACAAAAGTAAAAAAAAAAAATAGTAATTATATAGAGATCACACCAACACATAAAAAAAGAAACACACACTCATATTTAATATGAAATAAGAACACAAGAAAAAAATTGATAAATGATGTACAACACTTACAATGTAACCTGACGTTTTCTCTGGATAGTACAAGATTTTACCACCAGTTTCGGCGAGGTTTGATTTAATATAGCGCCGTGTGTCATTAGTGACAAAATTGTACGCGTAATGGTAGAGCAACTCTATAGTCTCATCTTGTATGTGAAAGATTCTTTTCCAGATGTCTTCTTTGGTTGACTTCGAGTAATCACGACCATATGTTTCCGTGACATCCTTCAGCTGACGCTTTGGATCTGCCTTTGTCCCTTCACTGAATATAATCATTCTGGATTCTAGTCTGAAATTATGTGAAATAGTTATAATTTTATAAAATCAAGCAGCGTTTGGCCATGATGTCACTTGATATAAGACGCAGATGCGGCCGAAGGTGGACCACGCTTACCTAGTAACTGCCTATTTACCCTTGATTTAAAGACCCCGAGGTTGTAATTTTGAGAAAACACGGACACAGGCAATGAGTCCCACTCCCTAGCAGTTCGGACAAGGAAGGTGGAACTGTAACGCTTTGTGCGTGACCGAGGAACATCAACCACGGAGGGATGAAACCCTTGCCCGCGCCTCGTGTTTCGCAGGTAGAACGGTTCGGGCTGGTAAAGGTTATAATATCATGGAAATACCACTTAAGTGACAATATACCAAATTTCATATCAATCTAACGAGTGGAAATTAATGAAATCCCATCGTTCCTTTAGTGAAATCCAACTCTGCAGACTTCCGCAGACTACTTGATGTTGCAGCATAAGGTAAAGGTTATGGAAATATCACCGAAGTAACAGTAGAAATACCACATTTCAAATATACCGCGGACGAAATCGCGGGCAACAGCTAATAAAATATCTAAGAGCCAATGAAAAAATAATACCGATCAAAATTAGTCTATCTACGATCAGATCAGATCAGATAGCTACGTTTCCACAGAAACACACGTCAAATATATAACATCCCGTTTTTGAGTCGGGCGTCGGGGGTTAAAAAGGCATTAAAACTCACTTGTCGCTTCTATCTGTGTAATATTCATCGAACGTTAAAGGTGTACACACGATCTTAGTGAGGTGGTCCAAGCGAGCATAGTAATTGAATTCCAGCGATCTCTCCCCTTCAACTGACGTGGGGGATGCATCCATTGAGTACACGTGCTCTAAAAGAACGTTGAGAAATCAAAGTCAAAATATTGTTGCACATAATTCAATAGATGGTTCAATCTTGCCACTAATGCGTATTGCAGTCATTTGTGATTCATGCAATAGACCAGACCCTTGGGCATATTACTTATACTCTTTTTGACATAACTACTGCATATATCTATTTCCTGTAAAATTATTTGAACTCTTGAATAAGTAATCAATGTTTGTAGCAAAGTATTTTGGAGTTTTTGTACACTAGAGTGACCTATTCACCCTCAAAGTTGCATTAAATTTTGTGTTAAAATATGGATTTTTCAAGGATCATATCTTTTAAATTAATACTTTTTTTAAGTTTGTATGAAAACTTAGTTAACGACGTGATAAATCGGTATCATGCTTACTTATGTAAAATAAACATGAAACGTTTGTATGGAGGAATTTCAAAATTATGTTTCTCGAAAATGTTTCTCAAATTTATCAGTATGTACACTTACTCAATAAGTGTTCTTTTCGCCCAATACCGAAGCATTCCTTCACTTCTCTTTTCACGTGGTCTATTCTAGAAGTTTCCATAAGATCGACTCTATGCTTGTACCATTCGTAACTGCAAGAAATATTAAGGTCAAAGCTTTATGAAGTTGAATTTTTTTAAAGATATTTGTTAAGGTATAAAGTAAGTAATGGAATTTCATCTTGCTTGTACGTGTCAAGGTTCGTATTAAATTCTAAGATGTTAACTTCATACTTTGGTATGCGCTTAATTTTAAACTGAAGAAGAAGCATGTAATGTGCTACAAATTAACATTTATTTATGTAATTTGGTGAAATATATATACTTAAATGCAAATAAAATCTTCAGTAGACGTCTAAAGCCAATCTTTCTACATAAGTTTTATACCTAATTCAGCAATTAATAAAAATCAAAATTGTATCTTACGTAATCAGTGGCAATGTCAAGGCGTAATCTTCATAAGTACTGATTCTCTTCACGATGCCAGTTCTCTCAGAGTAAGGTGCGAATTTCTCATAAATCACCTTCTTATAGTGTATAACTTTGTGGCTGCCAGGGTAACGCTGTTCATATTCTGAAAGCAATAAGTTCACCGTCAACCTAATGTACTTGGTTAGCGTCTATTTCTTCATGTAAAGGTCAGCAGATCTACTTTATCCACTCTGTACTTAGCTAACCGTACATCATAAAAGCGCTGTTGACCTTAAGAGTGCGTATAAAGCAAACAAAATAAGCCAAGATAGTTTTGAGATTTTTGTCCCCTACTCCCTGGACTGGACTGGACAACTAGTGATTTTCATTTATTTCCAAAACTAAGTAAAAGAGAACGAAATTTATCGATGATAACGAAGTCATAGCTGCCATAGAGGAGGTTTTCGATACTCAAGAAAAAAAGCTAAGATTTCATGAGGGAGCAAAGAAATGTCTGTCGAGTTTAACATAAAAAAAACATAGTTGCCTTAAAAGTTGTATTACTTCTAGAGAAGGTTTTTATATCAACAAAAAATATAAATTCATGCAGCAATCCATTATGTTCATGCAAAATCTCACCGTCTGCAGTAATATCTAGTTTCTCCACCCAACTAGGTGGCATATCAAGATGCTTTTCGGAATCAACAGCAGTCCTCTTGTCTTGCAGGTCGATGCCGACAAGTTGCCTTCTGTATTCTGGTTCACCACATAATAGATGTTCCCAACAAGTCAAGTCACCTAAGTCGTAGTTTAATGAGGCAAGATCTTCAACGTCTTTTTGTATGTTGACCTGAATGGCAGGAGTGATAATATTAATTGACTAATTGTAATGAAAAAGCAATATCTATGAATGCGTTTCAAAAGAAGATTCTATATTCTGCATTGAGAACCAGTTTAGACAACTGAATTAATTATTTTTCTTCATTCGAAACCAGGTTTCCAGCGGCCGAAGCGAAATGATATATGTATCTATACTAATATTATAAAGAGGAAAGATTTGATTGTTTGTATGTTTGTATAGAATAGGCTCCGAAACTACTGGACCGATTTGAAAAATTCTTTTACCATTAGAAGCCGACATTATCCGTGATGAACATAGGATACTTTTTACCGCGGAAAATGCTTCATTCCTACGGGAAATCTAAAATAAAAGTAAATACTAGCGGCTTGGCCAGGGAAATAGCGCCATTTATCCAAAATACGGTAGATGGCGTTTTATACTTTTCTACGCGGACGAAGTCGCGAGCACCAGCTAGTATACTATAATTATAAATCAATTTCCAATTATAACTTACATAATAATTCTCGTGATTGTAAACGCTATCGATATACTGATATAGTGGTGAACTCAAGGGGTACATATTGCCCTGGCTTGGCTCCAAGAAGAACGGTTCTTCCACGTCCTTGAAACCAGGCAGCACCAGCACCCAGCCGTGAGTCCGCCAACTGTCTATATCATCTGGCGGTGGTTTTTCTAATTCCTGAATTGACGGAAAAAATAACAATAAGTAACCATCCCTTTACAGAAGACCATCGTGAAATAACAGCAGGGGTTCAGTTGTGTTAGATAGTAGACCGTCAACCTGTATGATGACTTTAAAATAAAAAATAAACATTCAAATCCCTCCTAACTAAGTACTT
Organism: Synanthedon vespiformis; assembly: GCA_918317495.1. Taxonomy (NCBI): domain Eukaryota; kingdom Metazoa; phylum Arthropoda; class Insecta; order Lepidoptera; family Sesiidae; genus Synanthedon; species Synanthedon vespiformis. The sequence continues at coordinate 2,245,531 of OU906962.1, forward strand.
ACTTACAGAAAATTACTTACGGCAATTTTTTGAAGCCGCGCATTTTCTTTCTTATCAATTTCCTTTTGTTTCCGTTCTTGTTCTTTCCTCTCCATTTCCTGACAATATTTGGAAGTGAGATCTGGAAGTGGAACTAGCCTATATCTAGGCTCCTCTTCCGGTGGCTGTGGTTCCTCGATAATCTGAGACGAAGAATTAATTCGTTATTGATTTGATGGAAACCCTGTGAAGTTATTCAATATTAACATCGCAAATCTTAATGAGCTCTGACTCTTTCGTTTGCGCATGTAGAATTGCGATTTGCGAACAATATGGTGCACCTGCTTTCTCTCGTACAAATGTTACCTCACAAACAGTCCCAAAATCGGTTACTGCGCATATTTGCCACATGATATCACCAGAGCGCATTAGGATTTGCGCCGATTATAAGTCTCACCTCTTGTTCATCGGGTACCTCCGGACATGAAGTCCTGTATCTTATCCCCATACACAGGTCTCTTTTTGCACATCCCACCACGACGTACGCGTCGTACCCTGCTCCGACAAGCCACGAGACCAATACGTGAGCCAGTTCAAAAGTGTTCCCACTACGCCTGATTATAGCTGTATAGGGAGACATGATACGTTCAGGCTGAAAATAAAAATATAAGTGATAAATTATACAGGTGAAAAATAAAAAAAATGCGCCTAAGAGCGGCAGTATACTTACTTGTGTCCCTTTGACGATACGTTTGGTCTAGTGGCTAGTAACCCGTGGCTAGACCAAACGGTCGCGGGTTCGAATCCCACTAGGGGCCAATGTGTATTTGTTTTTTACCTTTGTACTCGAGTCATGGAGGTTTGTAATTTGTATTTATAATATGTAGGCATGTAAAAAAAAGTAATCTATGTAGTACAACTGTCTGGTATACGTATACAATCATTAGTTACTTAGTGTGGAACATCATAGATGGTGTTGTGTGTAATGTGTGAAGATATTTATTTGTTTCTTGGTCAATACATTTGAAGAAAACTATTTAGTAACTATTCTTAGAAACTAATGTATACCTAAGCCATCTATTAAAAGCCAAAACAAACACGATGTTTAGCAAGGGTGCCTCTCATTAGTATTGTCTAAATAAAATGCTTATTAGTGAAAGACCATTTCACTAGATGACGCCACGTATTTTGTTTCTATGTGTTTTCATCAACATTAGTGATTATTTCTCGAATTTTTAAAGTTCTACACCGCAATAGGAAAAATAAAAACGAAGTGAGATTATAATGCAAAACAACTTGTCAAGATCCTTCTCGAGATCAGTTGTACATGAGTTGAAATTTTCATGAAATTCAAAGGTTGCATTTGATCCCAGGTTATTATATATTAAAAATCTCAAGCTCCTAATAAATATCACTTATTTTGTTAACTATACTGAAAACTGAACTTATAAAATTTCCCGTCTCCAAGTTGACCTATTAGGTATGACTTGGTAGAACTTCACATGTCTTCTGCAACATGTTGGTCATGTAGATTTCCTCAAGATTTTAGAATAAGCCAATCTTTTATACTCAAACTCTATTAAGTTTGGCGTCGCACTTGCAAATCTTATTGCGTTGCTTGTGTTAATTGGCAAATGCTACTGTAACCGCATACCATCAAAAAGTGATTAACTACTTCTAATCAACACATGCAATCGAACTAATATGAATGCCTACAAAAGTTGGCAAAACAGACCAATATGTATGAGTTACTACAAGAAAGTTGGGCGAATACGGTCAATTCACCCACTGAGCTAATACTGGCTAGAGACGACGAATTTTGCAAACCGATCACACGATTCGCATACGAAAAGGTTCAAGATTAATTACGCAACCATAACAATTTAATATCAATTACACCTTCGCCGAGTGGCAAACAACCTGCGGTGATTGTTCTGGCCGAATCATAAACGGTCCATTGTCGGCGACTGGCGAGGGTGGAGCGGGCGGCGCCACCTTCGCCTCCCACAACAAATTCAATTCGAACTTGAACGAAAACAAAGTCCGCGCCCGCAACTTTTGCGACTTCCGACTTTCGTTTTTCGATGTAAACTTTTCAACACTTTCCCTTCGCTTCGGTGTGTGTGTGTTTATATTTTATTGCGTCGCGAATTAGTGCATCAAATAATTCAGTTGAGTTCAGTTAAGAAACAGTAACACGTCTGTGTATACTTACCTCAAGTGTAGACTTGAAGTGTAGAAGATTTTATACTTTTATGAAGATTATAATGACTAATTAGAATACTAATGCACCCAACAAATTTTGATATTTGATACGATTTTCACAAATAGAAGGAGCTATACACTAGACACTAGTAAGGTTTGTGAATTATAATCTGCAAAAAAAAAATTGAAAAAAATATCCGAGGACAGGTTCCAAAGTTCTCCACTAACTTCTCCTAAACCAGCCAACGGATATATATACGCTCTTTACTAATAGAAAGGCCGTTAAATGAGGTAGGTTTGCGTATATTGCAGAAAAAAAAATTTACATCCGATTCCGTGCAAAGCCGGGGTTGGGTCGCTAGTAATAGGTATTATTATAGTAATTCAGTACGAAGACACCGCAGAGCGCGGTGATGACGCAAATTAGAGCGGATGCCACCACGTTCTACGCTACACTTTGAGTTGCGCTTGACCAAGCGTTATTCGAAACTCGAACAAGACGCCACTGCACTAGAGCTGCGGTGCTTATCGTTATCGATGCCGGCAAAGACACTCGAGCCATCGCAAGTATCGATTCGACGGGGGTCCGGTCACAGGGTGGCTTGCAAAGCAACGCAAGCGACGCGCACAGAAGCCACTCATGCGAGCCACTGCGAACAGACACGGACCGTGCTGCGCCTCTAATTGAACACGATGCGACCCATATCGATATCGATATCGACATTTGCACATGTCGATAAAATTTTCTTCAAAGCTTTTTTGCTTCGATGGACACAAAAATGAAAGTACAAACTAAAAATTATGTATTTTACTTTCTTAATATACCTATATACAAGCAAGGGAAGCATATGCCATTGGAAATAAATAAACAAAGATTTTGTTGTATTTTAGCTAAGACAGCGATATATTATATATATATACATTATCATAATCTTCTCACTGACAGTAGTTATATCTTATAGGTCTATTTTTTAACAAAAAGAACAATAAGAATAAATAATATAAATATATTATAGTATAGATATAGATAGATCATATTAAGTTGTAAGTATAAAATATAAACTGTACTTATATTATAGATTTCTACGTATTCAGTAACAATTCTGATTATTAAGTAGTTTTAATTCTTATTTCAAAGGAATTGGTAATCTATTCGAATGTTTCCTAGTAATTACCTATTCTTATTACAGTCTTAATCACGGATCGTTTAATTAAATGACAGTATGTTCATCTTGAAAGGTTACATTTTATCGATAAGCAGAAAAGAGGCAAGCGTCAGCAAAGCAACGGAGAGCACTCTTTAAGAACGGCAGGCAGTCCGCGCGAGTGATTTGCACCACCCGCCGCCGCGTGGTCGCGATGCGAATAAGTATGTTACGCAATTTTTTTTCATCGATATCGATAAAAAATATCGTTTCTTTTTTTTTCAATTTATACTTGGAAAATCTTTTAAACGATTACGTGGAGATTATAAAATAAAATTTATAACTAAATAAGAAAATTTATGAATTTTTTTAAATATTTAATTTTAGAGAATACTTACTTAATTGTTCAGAATTGTGGTTTTATTAAACGTCGTCTAAAACCTAAATCCCGTGAACTGGTTTAGGTTGCTTTATTACCGACTAATATTATGTTTTATTTTGAATGAACTAAATGCAAACCGTTTGGCCTCAGAACTAATTAGGTACATAACACACGAGAAAAACTTCAATATAAATTTGATGGTATTAAGAATTTTATTTGAGAGCTTACTAAAGCCAATGTTTATAGTAGTTTCAAGTAAACAAACTGTGGGTAAATTCTTCTTGAGTTATGTGAAAATGTAGGTAGAAATGGGGCATGTCTTTCGCTTGTAGTAACGTTTGCAGCGAACACCCGTGTCAGGCACCTTGTCATAGACAAACAAAGGAGTGTTGTGTGTGGTGGCGCCGCCCTCCCGCCGCCTGTCGTGTCCGTGGCGACGTCCGCGGGCGTCAGGTCGGCCGCGGATCGATATCGCCAGCTCGAGATCTCGGCCTACGCGCCCGCCTCGCCGGCCATTTGCCTACCTCGACGCCTCAAGCTCGTGTGTACATAACCCGCCACCCACCACCCCAGCCGATACACCCCCGCAGATTACCGCCTACAAAGCAAACTTCATTGGTACGTGCATGCAATATGCGCAAGGAGCAGACCCGAATTGCGCCTCCAAGCCTCCAACGGTCGCCCGGCTACGTCGCTTTGAAACCCAACCCGTTTCCTCTATATACGCTATTGCTCCGAGTCTTAGCTAAAGGCTCTCTCGAATAGTGCTCCAGAATACACGGCTTGCAATCACGTTAATTACTCAAGCGGTAACGAACAAGGGAGCCGATAATATCGTGGACGCACGGAGCATACATAACTACATCGGCGAAATGTTCCCACATATTATCTTCATGGAGCTATATTGTTTGAAAGTCTAGTAAGAGTTATTTTAACTAGGGACAAAGGAACGGGTGTAACGTGCATACGACACTTCAAATACTATTTTCAATTGAAAGCTCCGGAGGGTCGTAAATCGGCCAAGTGCAGTAAGTTCACAAACTGCGCACCGTTCGTTCTGCGATGAAACAGAGAAAGTTTACATTTGCATATTGGCCCCTGCCTTTTAAAAACTTTTAAACTTTTTAGAAAGCTCGCCATCATCTAACTGTGAAAATGTGATATTGGAAAATGTTTGCACATAACGACAAACGTTTACGATTATTACTACGCAGGCAAGAAATTTTAATTAAGTAACTTATTACCAAAAACTATAAAAACATTGACCAACGACTGACCTTGTTTCCTTTTGAACATGGAATCAGAAACTGTTACTATGCTTTTGAAGCATTTATTCTACTTATTAACTAGCGATCTTCCCCCAGCTTCGCGCGGATATAATTTTTCTTTTCAAATTATATACATACTTACTTTCCTCGTTTAATCTCTTCCTATCTATTAGTGAAAACCTTTTCAAAATGCATTGTATGAACAAGCTAGCATTGTTAGAATAAATATCTATATTATAGACATAACGTGGTTACTATACACTTTTCTAACGGGAGTTAAAGAATGTACCTATACCAATTTCAAAATTATAAAAGTGTATATATTTTTTTATATTGAGATAATATCTGTAGTTACAAATACTTAATTGTATTGGACATAGTAATTGCATATGTTTTGTGCAAATAAATTAAATATTAATTATTAGAATATAAGTATTATATTTTGTTTCCAATGAGCATTATTTTCTTAAAAAAGAAAGGTAAAGTTTACAAGCACTAAAATAAACAATACTCAGTAGACTATATTACAATTGTAGTAATTTAGACATAATTCTATGGAGAAAAGCTTAAAAATTAACGAAATAACTCAACACCGGCATCCCGCAATGAAACGAATGGAAAAAACAAACAATAAAAGACTGAATGAAATGAGTAAGGCGAGTACTGAATATGAATGAATAGAGATCGCGGCGCGGTCAGACGCCGGCAGCACAATCGTCCGCGGGAATATTTTAGCGTATTTCAATAAAGGCGCGACATCTTTAATCTAGGCGGGATCGGGTAGGGGCATAAATCTTGCAGGTCCGGGCGAGTTTTGAATCATTTAGCGCGGTGCGGCCGGCACCCCGCGCGACTTCCGTCCGGCACGTGCTTGGACCCTCTCCGCCCCCGCGCGTCCGCCGCACGCCCCTCGCAACCGTGCCACCCGCACCCGCGTCACTGAGTACTGAGAAACAGCTTCAACAAGCGCACGGCGCCGGGCACTTCACTACATGCGCAGCTATGTGTGCGTGACCTTTCACCGACGGGTTCACGAACGTGACCCGAAGGTATGTTTCGGGCGGCCTCGGCAATTCCGAGGGTACATGTCACAGGGACTCAGACGCACGCGAGGCGAATGACGCGAGTACCTACGTACTACAAACACAAAACTCGCGTCATTAGATACATGACACTATATAGGCTACTTTTTCCTTTTCCGAGTGCAGTGCACTCACCCTGCGTTCCAACTAAATGTAATTAATAGTCACAAAATATAAGGGCTATTGAGTAATAATTGTTCAAAAGTAACTTATATGCTTAGGTACGAGTATATCTGATAAATATCTAATAAGAAAAATGTAAAGGATGTTTATTGTTATTTAATTTCTGCATGTAAGATATAAATTAATTAGTTATATTTAAATAACATTATAAATAGAATATAATAGAGACTTAGGTTAGATGTTTATAGTTTGTAAAATAAGAAAAATATAGACAAAAAATAATTTAATTTTTAAGTTCTCCTATAAAAAGTGTAATTTTGATTTGTGGCCGTTTAGTTTTTAAGCAGCGATATAATCCGATCTCTAGTAATAAACTTAAATAAAAATAAAAATATATTTTTGGGAGCCCTACAAGAATAGGCTAATAAAATTTAAGCTTCTAGGGAGCTGTCTCTCTGTATAGATACATTACTCCGTGCCCGCGTTGCGCGTCTGTCTTGTCGAGACAAAGGGGCAATAGTGTTGTAACAATTATCGATAAAATTCAATAAAATTGAAAATTATTTACCAAATGGACTATTCGTAATTATACTCTATTTGACTTTACCTTCATTACAATATAAATTTAGAATGAATTAGTTCGTTATATAATTTAAGAAATAAGAAAAAAACAACCATCCACTTCTGTTTTCTTGCATTGGATGTTGGGTTAATATTTAAACAGTATAAAAAGTCTATCTTATGTAATTAAATCTATTAATATATATTTGGGGTGTTAACACAGCTTTCAGAATATTAAATGCATTAAATTAAATTAAATTAGATAGAATATTATAATGTTCTTGAATTTGTCAAATACGTGGGAAGTCGAGTTGTTTCGTTTATTGGTATTATTAAATGTAACAATGGTTACGATCTTATTATAATAATACATACTAAAATACTAAAGCGGTTAAAAGCGGTTAAAAGTAAAGCGGTTAAAAGTGTATATTTATCTATGTCATGCTAGAATGTTTGTGCTAATTAAATCTAGAACAAATCTCAAGTGCATCGCATAGAAATCATTTATTGTTTATAATATTATCAATTGAAAAAAATTTTTGGTTGTGACTTTTTTATTTACACATATAATCTTGGATGTTGTAGTGCTAAAAATAAACTTTTACTAATCAATAGAAAGAGTTAATTGACAACTACAGTTGAAACTATAATTGAAATCAAGCTAATCTCCAAAATTGAACCTATGGGGAAACGATCTCATGAAAATTAAATTAAAACTTATAACGTTTTTAAAACATCGATAAGTATGTATGTTTCGCATCCCTAGCGCACGACGTCCGAGCCGCCCCTAATTTGAATTCACGGAGACTCCGCGACGCGTTCGCCGCGTCGGCCGCGCCCGACTTAATGAATCGCGAGGTGGATGGGGGGATAGCTCCCGCAGGGTGGCAAGGGGGACTGATCGGACGACCACCGCATCCTCTGCGCGGATAAGTGACGCCCGTGTTGCTCCGCTTGGTACATACGCCTTATGTATTGCGGGCTGCGGCACATAGTCGCCGGCCTGTACCTACGGCTCACCAAATTTATGTCCCGCACATGTCTAGAGACCGCGGCGTACCTTTAGAGGGATTTTGCGTGTTTACGTACAGTGAAGGTCCAAGGAAATTGCGTTCGGACTCGCATTGATGAGCGCTTTCCATATATGAATAACTAACAACGTATAGGCTTAGGAGATATGTACACACCTTAGGCACTAAATTTGTACCGCGTCACTAAGCTCACCTTATTCCCATTGTGCATTTAGCTCTAAATTTGATGGTTTCATTGCACTTAATAAAAATCTGCTGTTCAAGAAAGATCCAATCCAATGCTAAAATAATTTATTTTTCAATGTAAGATATTATCGAAATAAAATTGAACAGAATAACTTAACTGCCATTAATTTTATAGCTAAAATACAATTGATGGTGTTCTAACCTGGTTCTAACATTAAAACGCTCTAAGGTGTCAAAAGATCTAGCTGGTGTATTGGTGTGTCAGAGGTGAGAGCAATATTCCATATAGAACAACACATAATATGGTGTAATCTTTATTTGGTATTGGTGTCAACAAAATACAAAGGACCAAAGCGAGATAGTGTAATTATTTAAAAATAATAATAAACAGTTTTCACAAGAACATGAATTCAGTTGAACAATTTTGCACTTTCCCGTACACAATCTCAATTCGTAACGCCCTGAGAAACGCATACCTCTAAAATAAAAGTGCTCTGAGAGAGTTTCGTGTAAAATAATGCAAATTGGTTACCGCGAACGGTAGAGATGTCGCCTCGAGCTACAGCCAAACATTGTGGTGCCCTCAAGTCGACGGCAAACAAAAACTGGCTAATGGGCAATTATGCAAATCGCACGGTCACGACGACCAATCAAAACGCAGTAAATTATTCAACAAACGATATGTATACGCTTGGGGCTAACTTAGTTTTATCGATATCGATAAGTTTAGCGTCAACATCTCTATAAAAAATATACATTTAAAATACAATTAAACAAAAACGAGTCTTATTTCTTTCATATAAAAATTATTTAAATAAGTACTAAAATTATCATATTGGCAGTATGGTATAATTTAATATATTTTATAAGTCTTTAGATAGTCCTTTTGCCATGTGGCGTTGCTTATCATATGGTAATAGCCGATGGTAGCCATCTACCATGAAAAACATATTTGGAGGAAAACGGGTTTATCACGACAACAAAAGATTATTCCTTGTAAAGGAGTTCCTTTATTATTTATTACAAAAACCAAACCTTAAATAAAATTAAAACCATGGATAAAATACATCTAATATTTATTATTTATCTGTATAAATATAAATTCACTTTTTTTAATTTAAATGTTAAACATTTGAATAAACAAATTTAAATAACTTTTGTCTCGAAATTACTTCTGACTGTCGGACCATCGGAAATCGTTACAAGAAACTTTGACTAAAAAGCGAAAATATTTGAGTGGACATTTCAATCAATAACTTCATCAAATTTTAAGATTATCTACTTTAAAATTTCCTTTTATAAAAATACAAGATTCACTCAATTAAAACCAGATTTTATACTTATCCGCGGTTCAGCGTTTTGAATATTCGCAATGATTATAGCCTTCCCCTTATACATAAATGCTCCAATTATCCATAGGGTCGGGGCTTAAATCCGTCAAACGGCCGTGGGCAACGGACACTGTTCTCTAGCGTGGGAGAGAACACAGACAGTAGCGCCAAATGTTTCATGTTTAGAGTCATTCTCGCGTTATAATAAGAATCTATATCTATACTAATATTATAAAGAGGAAAGATTTGTTTGTTTGTTTGTTTGTTTGTATAGAATAGGCTCCGAAACTACTGGACCGATTTGAAAAATTCTTTTACCATTAGAAGCCGCCATTATCCGTGATGAACATAGGATACTTTTTACCGCGGGAAAATGCTTCATTCCTAAGGGAAAACGGGTAAAAGGACAACGGGTAGTAAGAATTATCCTTCCGTACTTAACTTCTTTTTCAAATAACTTCTAAACGGCTTAACCGATTGGGTTGAAATTTTATATGGGTATTTCGATGATTTCTTGGATGATTTAAAAATACAATTGGATCCGGTAGGTGGCGCTGCTGTCGGTGTGTGAACTACTAAACGGCTTGACCGGTTGGGTTGAAATTTTGTATGTGTATTTCCATAGTTTTACAGACACGAATGTATTATATTGTATAAAGTTTCGACTTCGTTCGCGTTGAAAAAGAAATAAAGTAGTCTATCCCGTGTCCCGTACGTCTAAACTAAATGTTTTTCAACCAAGTTTCATGAAAATCAGTTAATTCGTTTAAGAGTTATGGAGAAACATACAATACCTGCACTTACAGGTTTATTATTAGTATTGATTGATTTTGTACAATACGTTCACAAATATTCAGTAAAACCCTAAGATCTGATGGAGCCAAGACATTAAAACAAAAAACAAAGGAAGAAATCAGTGATGGCATTTAATTTTGTCGCCTCGAATTGAAATAACATTTCAGCAGAAAACGTCCATAAGAATATCAAAGCAACAGGTGACGTTCTGACTTGTTTTACTACCAGTTAAAAGTTGGAATCGCATTTCCTAAAAAGTTTTTATTTGAGACTTACTTTTTAATAGGTATTATTAGCCTTATTATTAACAATATTATAAATTAAAGTTGAAATATTATTCACAATATCAATAATTCCATGATCACCAATAGAATACTTATGAAATAATCAATTAAACTATAAAAATTATTGTAATATTGTGCAATTTTAGACACTAAATAAAATAATAAATTATAAAAATATAAAAAAAGTTTATAAAGATTTCGATATGGATGGAATCTTAAGGGTAAGTAAGTATACCTATTGAAATTAAGTTTATTAATGTTCTTCGAGCTTATTCTTACTAGTAGCTCAGATTAAATAATAATTACTGTCGTACGTTTTTGAACGGATAAATAAGTATTTAGGATTTGGTTGTGCCGTTCCATTAAGTAGTCTGGCTGGTTGTCGACGGTGTGGTATGTGTGTGGCATTTAAATGAGGGCAACACCGCGAAGCGCTCGGTACACACGGGGGAGTTTGCTTGAACGTGCCTCCCGGACTGCGCCCGCGCCGGTTCACCGAGCATCCGCTATGGATGCGACCAATCTCGTATCGAGGACCGTGAGAAACGCTAAATGGGGGACAATTATTATTGTCCCTTTCGAAAAGGCCGTGCTCTCTCCCGCTTTATATTTACTACAATACAATGTGTAATCTTATTGACTTTATTGGAACGTTTCGTGTAATAAATTAATGAAATGATAGCCTATGCTATTTAATGTTTGCTCATACAATATACTTTTGTATTGGTGCTAAATATTTTTAAAATGATTAGATAAAATTAACTCAAATTAACAAAAGATAGGACCGCAATTTTTTTTTTGATAAATCGCCAAAACTATTCACACCAATTGTATTTTTACCAGGTATTGTATTGTACCTAGTTTGTTATTGGTTAACCAGAAATGGACAGAAAGAAAACCCTGCACTTCCAGAGCAGAGAACCATGAAAAGTTGATTTGCAAAGTTGGCCCAGCCGTAAATCCAGCCGAGAACACATGGCATAAGTCAAAGACTTCATGCCAAATGCCAATGGGTTTAAACAAAACAATAAAACACAAATAAGTACTTTATATTTAAGTTTTAATTTTGACTTTTGATAAAAAATATTATACGGTTACATATATTGAGGCTTTTTCAATTGATTTAGGATAGACAGAGGTTTTCCATTAGATATAATATCTTCTATAGAACAGTACAAAATACTATATTTCCAAAAAAATGTGTACCAACCTATGAAGAGGAAACATTTTCAACGCTCAAGTAAAAAGGAGCGAAGACGAAGTCACAAAAAAATCAAAGCATACTTTTATCGATAATATAGTAAGTTATCGATAATTGTAACATCACTAGCCCGTATCACGTCGCGGTTTCTCAGCCGCTATCGCGTGAGTCCGCGCTTCCCTGGCGGCAGTGGCGGCTGCGATACGATCTTTCGCGGAGTGCGTGACCACATCCTGTCGGCCCCAGCGGCCCTCATCGGCCCCATCGCGGTCCCATGCCCATGCGTGTGCGCACGGACCGCGCATGCGCGCTTCCGCCCGCGGTAAAGCTCGGAGACCACAAACAAGGCCGTGCAAATTTCCCGTGTCATTTAATACTTAGTTACGAACTTGCCTTTGCACGCGACTTCGTCCGCGCCTCTCTTTTTTAAGGCAATACAAGTCAGCTTAGAATGATTATTACTCCGCTGTTTTATGTTTAATTTACAAATGATTATAAAAATGTGTGGTGTAAGTATAAAAATTGTTAAAATAAAAATTGTACTGCAGGCGCATATGGAACCAACTGGCGACCCCTACCCTCTTTAAGGAGACTTCGATTTACGACCTGTTTACGATGGTGTCAGGGGACCGTTAACAATTCTCACAGGTGCGTCAACGAGAAAAAGGATTATTTTTAACACATAAATGAAGCATCTGTGCCACGAAAACAACTTTATTCACATAGCAATAGATTAAATTATCACTTGAGCATTACACATTAATTAACAGACGATTTCGCATCTCGTAATTTGCCTTTTATATCATCTGTAGACCTTTTAGCAAACTTTTTTATAAGTTTACTAGAAAGAAGTCATGTTATAGTCGACCCGCCCCCGATTTCACACATTATGCTAATCTTCCTCGTTTATCGCTCTTTCTATTGTTGAAAACCGTATCAAAATCTGTCGGGTAGTTTAGAGGAAGTTAGCAGAAACAGACAGAAGCGCACAGCGGCTTTATTTTATAACATGTAAGTATCTAGATTAGCGACCCGCCTCGGTTTAGTGCTTAGGTTTAGATTATACTAAGATGAAAGGTACCCTATGTCCTTTCTGGTGTCCCAGACAACGTGTATGCAAAATTTCATGGTGATTGGTTCAGTAGATTTTGCGTGAAAGCGTAACAAACAAACAAACTCACATTCACATTTATAATATTAGTAAGGAGTAAAGATTTTTATATTTTTGTTTGCAATGAATAAACTCAAAAACTACTGGTCCAATTTTAAGAATTCTTTCACTGTACTTTCGTAGAAATATTATAAATGCGAAAGTTTGTATGGATGTATGGATGTTTGTTACTCTTTCAAGCAAAAACTACTGAACCGATCACTATGAAATTTTGCATACACGTTGTCTGGGACACCTGAAAGGACATGGGGTACCTTTCATCATTCAATGCGGACGAAGTCGCGGGCACCAGCTAGTAATTTATAAAGTTACGCGGACAAAGTCTCGGGTGTAAGCTAGGCCAACGATACTCTATAAGTACTTAGACGAATATGGGATAGTGTTGTCAGAAGAGTCACGTAGTGTGCGTCACGTGGTGTGTAAATAGGGGAGGCCGCAGCGAGCGCCTCGCGGCGTCGACACGTGCCTTCATTTCCCGATTTCCACGGGACCAGCGGCTTAGGCGGTACACACGTGTATTGGGTTTACACAGCTTATGTATAAGCACACATTCGGTGCCTCGCTTGTATTTTAAGCTCCACGCGGATTCTCTAAACAAAGCACATCAGAAACAAAGAGATGTCATGGATGGACTCGATGGTAAGCGGCGACGATAGCCACCTAACATCGAGTGGAACGTCATCCTGAAAGTAATTTTGAAAAAGTAATATAAAAAATATGTACTTTTTGATCACTATTCACTACACAAAATAATCTTTTATTTGATAATGAATATTATATGGATGTTATTTCACAGATCAGAACAACGCACAAGGCATTAGTATTTTATTTATGAAATCATTTAATTCATTCGAAGTCGGAGTGGGTCGCTTGTATAAAATATAACCGATATTTATTTTAAACATCAGAGTCAAATGGTTGTAATTTTGTTGATCGATATATCGTTAGTTGACTTACTTTAGCTGCCTTATTGCTGCACGATACCCACAAATTGATCCACAGATTTTACAATGAATCCTTTCACGTTAATTAATTAAGTATTATTATTTAAAAAAACCGCTTACAAATACGCGGTTAAATGTCTATGTTTATAAACCTGCACTCGTTGTGGAGAAATACTTTGGAGCCATCGCTGCGAGTCTCACGGGAATCGCGAATTTTTAACCGCTCGCGATACCACCCTCCTACGGGGGAGTCGGAAGCGGCCCCCTCTTTATGGGGGGGAGGTTAATTAGTCGCGAACGCGGTCCAGCTCCACTCCATCTAACTTGTTTCCTTCTTTATTTGCCCACTTGAAACAAATGTGGGGGATTCGTAGGTAGCGGACGGCGCAAAGATAGCTAAAAGGTTGCCGGGGCATCGGCTAGCTGGATTAGGAATTATTAATGACGGTTTTCAACTTGTACAGGCGTAAACGGGTTCACCGGTGGTTACTTTATTTAATTTATGCTTAAACGCCGAGACATTGTGGGCCTCTTTCGCCATGTGTCAAGTAGGCTAACTGTCATTTAAAGTCGACCGGTAATCGGGAATAATGGAGCTGATATACCCTTTATTTGTACGGTAAAAGTGTCAAACCTTAAAAAAGAAAATCGCCTATCGAAGGATGCAGTGAACAGAGTGCATAATTCAATAAAACATAATAATAACTCCTATAAAAAAGAAATAAAAAATTAAACAGTATCAAGATTTCTATTTCTATTTCCCCATCTTCAATGAGACCTCTAAGTAATAGTTAATGTCACAATTTGCACTAACTTAAGATTTATTTATTTGATCACCTATTTTTAATATAAAATTCTCGTGTTACAGTGATAGTTGCCATACTCCTCTGAAACGGCTTAACCGATTTTGATGAAATTTTATATGTACACTTGGTAGGTCTGAGAATAGGTTTTTATCTATTTTTTATACACGGGCGACGTCGCGGGCAGCAGCTAGTTAGATTATAGAAATCAAGCAAGTGTCATTAGATATACATACATAGGTTGTCCGTAACACTAAACTTGTGAATTTTAAAATAGGAACGGACCTATTTAATTTGATTTACAAATGACAAGCGGTGAGCTCACCGCACATTATCGGGCAAAGAGAAACTTGCGCGACCTTTAAGTTAAAGCCGGGCGTACAATCATAGGGCTTACTCGTTTGAGTTGAGAGTTTAGTTCCCGGGGGTGGCCGGACCCCGCGCTAATGAAGGTGAATATCTTCAAAGGGGTCCACTGCACAGATGAGGCGGCTGTCCGATGCCCGCGGTGCTGTTGAATCTTTAAACGGGTCGCGCGCCGGGAGGGTCACGTAAATGGAACTAAAATGTATTCGACCGACGAACTCTCTCTCGCCGATAGTAATTACTATTGACGTTCGATATATTATTTATTTACAATTTGCTTTGCTCAATTTCTAATATATGACGGTCAATACTAAATACGTCTCGTATTTACTTAGTGTTGACCGTTAAACTTTCCACAATAAATTGTCTTAAAATTTTTGCAACTTAAACAAAAATGATTGCATCTTTTTTACATAGCATAAAACAAAGTCGCTTCTCGCCCGCAAGTATCTAGATAGTAATATCTGGCACCTATTTACAGAAGACTGTGCTGAAATAACAGCATGCGTGCTGTTGTGTTTCGGTGAGTGAGTATAAGAGATGACAGAACCCAGTTCCTTATTATCACCTCCTACATCCTGCTAAAGTGAGAAGCACATTTGCATCGCATATGTATGTATAGATACAAAGAATCCTTTATCTTCACAACTCAAGAGTGTACCTTCGTGGGCTTTTTCAAATAATTCGATCGATATATTTTATCTTAGCAAGTTTTGTTAATATATAACCAAACTTAATGTCACTTTCAACATACAAGTATTGAAATAAAGGCGTACTTTCAGAGTTAAAGCGTATAGTATCTAATCTCGGGTACAAATTGCAAAGCTGTAACAGGGAGAGTTCCGGGGGGAATGCCGGGCAAAGGCAAGGATTCCCAGGATGCCCACTGTAGCTAACTGTCCAGAGAACTTTGGTTTCTACTAAACTATTGGATATTAAGGAAACTGGAAAGTTTTAAAGGGTTTGAAACGTTGTTAATAATTAATTAAAAGTGTTTTCTTGACGAGGGATAATGTTATGGATTCACAAATGGTTCAATCTTTAAATCGGAATAAAAATCGCTACTAGATTATTTTCCCCAATTTTTTCTGTTGTTTTTCTGGATATTATAATTGTTCAAGATGAGAAAGTCTGCATAAATAAACAGATACGTAAAAAAAACGTTCTAGTAAAGAAAAAGGCGTCTGGAAGTTCAGACATTCCGCAGTTTTAGACAATTTTCTGGAGAAAGATTCTGGTGAGTGTATAGTCTCTATATATAGAGACATCGACTTTCCAACCCCACTTCCTTGGGGTTGAAAAATCGATGTATAGAGACTACACTTTACTACCCTTAGGATCATCGTTTATCCTATAGTCAAATAATAATATTCAGTCTACCTCTAAAAATTTCAGCCTACATTGAACATCTGCCGACATTTTTCATTCACCGCTTGACGAATTTTTAGACCATATCCTACGTTTTCTACTCCTAATCAATATTAATAATAAATCTGTAGGGCTCGATCATGGAGTAACTTACTTTGTTTTCAGAAATATCGTGTATATAGGCTCATGAAATATCATGATACTGAAATTAAATTGACCATTTTTAGATTTTTTTCTGTATGTATGTATGTTCCTCCATCACTCTTAAACGAATTAACTGATTTTCATGAATGAAAGTACGGGACACGTGATAGGCTACTTTTTATCTTTTTTAACGCGGACGAAGACGCGGGCAACAGCTAGTAAAATTTAAAAATCCTTCCAACAACCTCAGAATTGACTTGTCGATGTAGTCATAATCACTTAATGAACATTCATAACTGCACGGAGTAGCTAATACGGGCTTTTATCTGTCAGCCCGTGAATATACCTCGAGATATCCCTTTGTGACGGTCCAAAGAGCTTGAGGAATGGACGGGCGCCAGCAGGGGTGTGGTAAGTGGTAAGGGGTGAGGCTGAGGCTTGTGGAAGGGCGGAGGTGGGTTGGGTTGGCAGCTCGCACGACACAGCTGACGCAGAATGTGCTGAGCCGTAATACATGTTGTATATAACAGAAGACGATCTTGTACATAGCCGGCTATGTATCATGAATTGTATGTTACCAGTAACAGTAAATAACCACACTGCGGTTTAACTTGGAAATAATCTTTAAAGAAACATATAAAATGCGCAAAGAATATTGAAATTAATCGGATATTTATCACCCTGTGATTTATTTTTTTCCTATCATCAATTAAAAATTTTTTAGTATTTTTTATTGAAACTTTTTTATTTGAAATTATTAATGTACTAGCTGTTGCACGCGACTTCGTCCGCGTAACTTTTTAAAATATAATACATTCGTGTCTGTGAAACCATGGAAATACACATACAAAATTTCTACCCAATTGGTCAAGCCGTTTAGTAGTTGACATACCGACAGCAACGCCACCTACCGGGTCCAATTGTATTTTTAAATCACACAGGAAATCATCGAAATACCCACATAAAATTTCAATCCAATCGGTTCAGCCGTTTAGAAGTTATGTGAAAAAGATAAGTACGGAAGGATAATTCTTACTACCCGTTGTCCTTTTACCCGCTTTCCCCGTAAGTATGAAGCATTTTCCCGCGGTAAAAAGTATCCTATGTTCATCACGGATAATGTCGGCTTCTAATGGTAAAAGAATTTTTCAAATCGGTCCAGTAGTTTCGGAGCCTATTCTATACAAACAAACAATCAAATCTTTCCTCTCTTTATAATATTAGTGTAGATGATTATTAATATTAATAATACATTAATAATATATTACAGTACACTCAGGTTCTAATCCTAATCCTAAGTATTAATATAAATTAATTACTAATGTATTACAATACACTCAGGTTCTATAATCCTGATCCTAAGTGTTTTTAGTGTTCATGTCTAAATTAGAAATTACGGTCAAAAATAGCGAAAATAGAGAAAAATAGCGACCTTCTTTCTTAAGATCCAGTAACACTCTTTGGATCCAGTAACCTGTAGCTTTAGGCTTTGGAGAAAAAGGTAGTGTCCCTTAAGTGAAAGATTAGCAGCATCTGCGATTAGCAGCGGCCAAATTAAAAAATAAAATGCAGCGCTGGACTTGGAAATGCCACATGAGTGGTATGTCGACATTTTTTATTATTATTAGAGATGGGTTTGCTCTTGGCCAACAACCAGCTGTGTAGCAAGTATGAGACCTATGATGGAGCGAGCTCACCCAGAAGATGGCCATTCACTCGAACTTTATAAACTTTATTTGAGTTATATGAGTTCGGAAATACAGACGCCGGCAGGGAGTTCCAAACCTTGGTAATGCACATTATAAAGAGTGTTTTAATGACCAATGGTTCGTGGTGGTTGGACCAAAGGTTTGTTGTCTGTTATAGGTAAAGAAGATATTCTGCATCATTATGTCATTACACTAGAGCGCTTTGAATTTGAAACTTTATTCACTGCACTTTGAATTTGAAACTTTATTCACTTGTATGTCATGTCAACTTTCATGCAAATTCATCATCATCATCGTCGTTGTCGTCGTCGTCGTCGTCATCGTCATCATCATCATCATCATCATCATCATCATCATCATCATCATCATCATCATCATCCTCTGAATTTTGCATCCAGCCGCTTCTTACAAACTCAAAAATTTGAAATGTCTCCATACCGTAGCTTAGACAGAAAAGATGAGGTAGAGATGAGGTACCATAGAGATGAGGTATCTTTTCAGAATTCGCATTTATAATATTTGTAATATATAGTAAAGCTACAGTTAGAATATAATTTATGCAAATTCTACAACTACGACTAGTTCTGTCCTCACAACTGAAACGACTGTAAACAGAAAAAGAATATATAAAAGTAAAACAAGATTCGTTGAAATGGATACCCTCTATATCCAGCAGTTGCTAGATTCCACGAGATATTAGTTTGTACCTGCGGACGACCTACATTCGCGTTCACAAAGAGAGTGCAAGACAAAGAGCAAGCAAGCACAATATAGAGTCGTTTATGTATTGGTCAGGCAGGACGTCGCGGACCCCACAGTCCGATGACAGCCGCGGCGTCCGAGCTCTAATTAAAACACCCCCTCGCGACCCCCCGGCCCACACCCATTGCCGATTGTTCTCAAAGATTTGGTAGACAGACGAGACAGTTTTTAATAAACAACAGTTTGTTACAATTTAAAAAGTTATATGCTAGAAAGTTGTATTCTTAGGTTAAGTATTCTTAGAGCCTATTTCACCATAATAATATGTCAAATAGGCTAATTTAAAGTCACCTGTCACCGGGAATAATTTAGCTGATATACTTACCTTTACGGTACGGTTTGTACGGTAAAAGTCCCAAATAATAAAACATAAAATTATTTCTAAAAATAACTAATCAACACTTTACTTGTAGTTGGTGAACGAGGCCCTTAGATTCTTAGATTGATTTTTGATAATCTAAGTATACTATCAATGTCACAATAACATAATAGTTATTTATTTACAAATATGTAGAGCTCAAAGGAAAGCGTCTCACGCGTTTTCCAGCCAACGGCCAGTCGTCGCAAATAATATCTTGGACCTAGCAGATTTTTTGTCTGCAGCTTAGTAAGCATTTGTATAATAAAATGGCCGCATAGTCCTACAAATTGAGTGGTACGTTTTGCCAGTCCTACGCTTGGAAGTTTTTTACGGCTGCTAACTCCTTTAGCTACCCTTTATCGAGGATTTTCGCACAAGAAAAAGGTGGACGTCTCGGCAAACCGAAGCCATTCACGGAGTTTCAGCCTGTTAGTAATCAGAAAAAAATCCGTATGAGGGATACTGGACTATTAGGTTACTCTCTCTATACCTACAACACTCTTTTGTGACAGTATCTTGAAAATGGAACTTTATTTTTTTCATTATTCTTTGGCGGACGCGGCCATCCTATCCAGCCAGCGGCTATTTAAAAAAAGAAGAGCCACGCACAGCGCGAGTAAGATTGCCTCGTAAAACCTCTATACTCGCAACTAGCGAATATGTTGATCACACACACACTGAGACACACAAGAGCCTCATACATAATCGGGCACTTTGGCCCTTTCAATTTAAGGCTAATCACGCCCCGCGGGGATAAAACACGTGTAACCAGGCCACCTTTTTAAGGAGCTTCGCCTGATTACACACTGTTTGCTGAAATCCGATACAGAATGCCGCACATCCATTGTTAATGAGTGAGGCCTCATCTGGCATTGGTGATCTCTTATTTGTGATCAGGGTAAATTATTCAGGTAAATAAAACTACTTGGTACGCTTTAAATGTATCTTAAGTATTATTGTACATGAAAATTGTATATGACTTGGAATAATTTATTAATTTCAATCTAAAAGAATTAATAACGAATACTTAAGTGGTAAAATAAAACTTATTACTGTGTTCAAATTCTCTAAATGTATGACGAGTCCGTTATTGAAAGAACGAAAGAAATGTTTATTTGATACATTGTACAGTATTGGTATTTTATAATTTATAGAAAAGTGCACCATTTCATAATATACCAAAAAAATTACCAAAATACCAAAAATAAATTCTTGCCTTAACGCTCGCTCTCTCTCAGGGGTCCCGGGTTCAATTCTCGGCAGGGACAACTTTGAAAATATCTTTTCAAAGTTGGCTCTGTTCTCATTTTGGAAATTTGTGACAGGCCACGCCTTATTGGAATTTCGCAATAATTTTGGCAGCCTGTGTGGATCCAGTAACCATTACAATACAGAAGACCACCGTGAAAAATACTTTAAAATGCTTCAATTAAATATTTTGACAAATTTCAATTTAATATACCTATTAATTTTTATTTACTATCTTTATACTTACTTAACCAATATTAACTTGTCAATTAATTACTATTTATTCCATAGACTAGGAAATAAATAGTTAAAAAAACCAGAATCACCAAATTCTATTTTTACATCAAAATTATATAGATGTTTCCAAAAACCATGTTAACCATTTACCATGAATTTAATTATTGAGTTATTTTTTTATTTATTACATTGAATTGAATGTCTCAGGCCATCGCTCTCACATGTTAGGGATAAAGTTTGGTCTAAATGGCCTGTGTACTGTGTATAGGTAGTACATAATATATAGGTCGTTTAAGACGAAACAATGTACACCTACGTCATCGACGTCAACTCATCGGCCTTGTGTCTTGTCAACATGATTTATGCTCGCAGCTCACTAGTAATTACTACGAATACTAAATTTCAAGGAGCCTTTAGGCGCCTCAACAGCTTTACAATATCACCCTTACGTTAAGGGCGCGTTGACCTTAAATCTTTGATAACAATGTACAATCTGATGTACTTAATCCGAACTAGTATTAGCTAGTTTGTTCGTTAAGCTCACATCTTAACTATACCTATATAGTCATGTAATTTTTATACCTAATATGTAGTAATATATACCTATATGTAGTCTTGGGGTTACAGAAAATAGAAGTAAGTACTGGAAAAAGAAATTAGTTACCCTTCATCGCGGACGAAGTGGTAGGCAAAAGCTATTGAATTTATCCACACTAATATTATAAATGCGAAAGTAACTCTGTCTGTCTGTCTGTCTCGCTTTCACGCAAAAACTACTGAACCGATCACCATGAAATTTTGCATACACGTTGTCTTGGACACCAGAAAGGACATAGGGTGCCTTTCATCCAGAAAAAAAGGACTAAGTATTCCCGAGGGATCGTATAAAAACATAAATAATTGGGCGCTACTGTCGCATGGCGGCGCCATCGTCGTCACAGCGATATAAGATGACATGAGATGACATTACACAAAATGTTCCTAGCTGTGAAACATTATTGATGTATTTTGTCTAAAATTGTCACTTGGTTGTCAAATATTTATAGGTGTGTTCAGAATTTTGTTGTAGTATGAGGGTCCGATTTCTAAGACCGATTTTTAAGAATTTTTTTTCGGTAGGTAAATGATAGTTGCAAAATAACGTTTGCCCGGATCAAGCTAGCATATATTTTCTTTAGCAACGCGAACGAAGTCGCGGGCACCCACTAGTATTATATAAATTCAATAAGTAATGTATAAACTTGTTTTGTTTGTAATGAATAAACTCTAAAAGTTACATTAGGCGGACGAAGTCGTGTTTTTATCTTCTGCTATTAAGTTAAGTTAACTATGTTAAAGTTTGTGATAATGATTGATTCTCATTTTTATTTTATGGTAAATTTGAAAATAGAAAAACACACGTAAATAAAAGTAACAGTGCAATCCACAACATTTTCTACGAATTGATAAAATAATTTTATACACAGAGCAAAAATTTATACGTATACAAAAATACACAAAATAAATACAACACAATAAAACTAAAACCACTTAACAATATTATTTAAAGTAATTTAAAAGATAAGTACATTTTTTTTTAATTATCACATACATACCAAAATCACAAATACATATATAAGTATTGTAATTTCTAATATGGGAACGTTTACGAGTCAATTAGCGAATTGTCGGTTGCGGGAAGCATTGCTAGCTTCCAATTTGGTCGGTTCACATTTAATTCAGTAAAATTTACCAATAATTATTTCCAACCAAACAAGTATCGAATAAAATAATAATAAGAGCTTCTTTTGTTAAATACTAGGCTGCTGCCCGCGACTTCGGCCGCATAACTTTGTAAATTATAGACTACTAGCTGTTGCACGCGCCTTCGTCAATCAAAATTTCAACTCAATCGTTCAAGTCTTTTAGTAGTTGACATACCGACAGCAGCGTCACCTACCGGGTCCAATTGTATTTTTAAATCATCCAGGAAACCATCGAAATACCCATATAAAATTTCAACTCAATCGTTCAAGTCTTTTAGTAGTTGACATACCGACAGCAGCGTCACCTACCGGGTCCAATTGTATTTTTAAATCATCCAGGAAACCATCGAAATACCCATATAAAATTTCAACTCAATCGTTCAAGTCTTTTAGTAGTTGACATACCGACAGCAGCGTCACCTACCGGGTCCAATTGTATTTTTAAATCATCCAGGAAACCATCGAAATACCCATATAAAATTTCAACTCAATCGTTCAAGTCTTTTAGTAGTTGACATACCGACAGCAGCGTCACCTACCGGGTCCAATTGTATTTTTAAATCATCCAGTAAACCATCGAAATACGCATATAAAATTTCAACCCAATCGGTTCAGCCGTTTAGGAGTTATGTGAAAAAGAAGTTAAGTACGGAAGGATAATTCTTACTACCCATTGTCCTATTACACGTTTTGCCGTAGGAATTAAGCATTTTCCCACTATAAAAAGTATCCTATGTTCATCACGGATAATGTCGGCTTCTAGTGGTAAAAGAATTTTTCAAATCGGTCCACTAGTTTCGGAGCCTATTCTCCAACAACATGTCCAACACGGGCACATACCTAGTATTCAATAAATTTTAGAAAAAATGCTATAAGTAGTGCGAATGTTTTCCAGTTTCCACATTAGAGTGGGTATTACATAAATGTCTAAGGGAGCTTGCCGGCACGATCGCGTCAGCCAATACTACAACAGCACTCGAAGCCACTCGACCTTTCATTCAATGACGTCATCACATCACTTCGTCCACCGCCAGCTCCGAAGCTCCAAAACGGAAATATTTTTGTATCGAAATTGTCGAAAAAATAGTTTATCAATGGTAATCTGTGACGATGTGAGCAAATATAAATACTTATGATTCATGAGCATTTTTTTTAGATATGCTAATATTATAAAGAGAAAAGACTTGTACGTTTGTAATTAACTAGCTGGTGCTCGCGACTTCGTCCGCGTAGAAAAGTATAAAACGCCATCTACCGTATTTTGGATAGATCGCTATCTCCCGGGCCAAGCCGCTAGTATTTACTGTTATTTTAGATTTCCCGTAGGAATGAAGCATTTTCCGGCGGGAAAAGTAGCCTATGTTCATCACGGATAATGTCGTCTCTAATGGTAAAAGATTTTTTCAAATCGGTCCAGTAGTTTCGGTTCCTATTCTATACAAACCAACAAACAATCAAATCTTTCCTCTTTATAATGAACTAGCTGTTGCACGCGACTTCGTCCGCGTAGCTTTCCCATAAAATGTAGCCTATGTTACTCGCTGATAACCTAGCTTTCTATAGGTAAAAGAATTTTTGAAATCGGTACAGTAGTTTTTGAGTTAATTCATTACAAACAAAAATAAAAACCTTTTCTCTTTATAATATTAGTACAATTATATAGACTACGTAGTAATAGTGAAGCGGGCGAAGTTGCGTGCAAAAATTACTTCTTTATATATCCGAACAACGAAAGCTGAACAAATCCACAATGCTAGGTTACTAATATTACTTGTGTGTCTGTCAGTTGCTCTTGTAAAAATAGTTGACAAATAAGAAAGTGGAAATAAATTGACGCGAAACGCGGGGCGTAACTCAACGTCAGTGGATTGTGTTCGTGCGCCTTCCGAGCGGAATATTTTTGCAAACTAAGATTTTTCGATTGTCGCGACCCTCGCGAAAACGGATGAGGGTTATTTACGTACAGGGCCCGTCCCTCGAGGTGATCCTTGTAAAAACCGTGATCGATACAGTCGGCGACACGGCGAGGCGCGTCAATTTGGCCTCCGCCTCGTCAGCGCTAAATTATCCCGACATCTTTAAATGGAATTTCGCGGGGACCACGTCCCAAAAGTCCCTGCACGTTTCTCTATACTCTCGCAAGGTTAAGCGAGGGTGGAAATTTATATAGACCGCTTTCACCCGCGGTCCCCTGGCGTGTGAGCACAACGATGTGCCACCTGGCTCGTACTATCTACCTCCATACAGAGATGTACAGTCGGCCGCATAAGTCGATTAACACATTCAAAAGTGCAAAACAACTGAACACTCAATTTACTTACTTACTAGTCACTGTACTTGTATTACTTACTAGTACTGTTTTGTATGTTTTGTTAATAAGTGCGTAATCTCACCATCGGCTCCAACGGAAGACCAGCGTAGATTTCTACAACCTGCATTATGCTGAGTTGAAGCCGGTTTGTGACAGGGGACGTTTGTATGTGTGTGTGTGTTTTTCAAATAAACTGTTATTCTATTCTATTCTATTCTAGTCATGTACTTCGCAGTCATTTGGGCAGCCCGTCTGGCGGCAGTAACCACCACCTTACAGGATACCACCGTGAAATAACAGCATTATGTGCTGTTGTGTTTCGGTGAATGAGTAAGGGATGCCAGAGCCCATTACCCCATCCCTCCCTTATCCCTTATCCTTAATCCTTCTATGGTCGGCAGCGCACTTGTAGCACTTATGGCGTTGCTTGTGTTATAGGCGACGGTAGTCACCTACCATCAAGTGGACCGTCAGCCTGTCTGTCGACCTTAACATTAAAAAAAAACTTACTTACTAACTTCCTTGCTGAAACTTTTTACGATCGTGTGTACGTGAAGTTCATTTTGTTCTCTAATCGTTGACTGAATAAGTTGTCCGTTAATATCGATACAGTCGGCGACTCTCCGCCCCCTATCTCGAAAACGATTCAACATATAAAAAAAAATTTGAAACAAAAATTGTAGGGAATTCAATACTCTACATAATTGACTATAAATACAAATCGCGAAAACCCCATAGGAAACGAGATATTTGCAAAAAATGCGCAAAAATCTGTCTTTGTGACCTTTTGACCTCAAATTTTAATAGAAGCGGACGCTCTACCATATGTAGATTTTGAGAGAACTTTTAGGATGTCTAAATACAAGTTTATTCGAGTTTATAGCAGGGTATCTCCAATTCCGAGGTGAAATCCTTATTTTAGTGGACTATATAGCGCGTTGAGTGTTCAGTTGTTTTGCACTTGTGTTAATCGACTTTTGCGGCTGACTGTACGTAGCTTGGACGAAAATATTTTAGACTTTATTTTCACTTAAGTATATATCACTTTACCTTTGATATGTTGTGCTATTTCTCAAACATTGAAGGGGTAAGAGGGCGTCAAATAATTAAAAAAAAAAGTTTCTTCTAGAGTTTTTAAATATATACAAACACTAGCCGTTGCACGCCACTTCGTCCGCGTAATTTTATAAAATACTAGCTGTAAAAGTAGCCTATCCCTGTGTCTGTTTATCTAGCAATTTTCATGAAAATCGGTTAATTCGTTTAAGTTTTATGGAGGAACATACATACAAACGAGTACAATACCTATACTTACAGATTTATTATTAGGATTGATATAATATATTGATATGATATACTCGTATGATATGATAATGTAGCTTTCTATAGGTTAAAGAATTTTTGAATTCGGTCTAGTAGTTTTTGAGTTTCTTCCTTACAAACAAAAATACTTACAACAAAATCTTTTTGTAATATTAGTAAGTATAGATTAGTAAACCAAACAATTTAAATTGTAAATTAATTAATTAGTCAATTAATTAATAATTTAATTAATTAATAATTTAATTAATTAATAATTTAATTAATTAATAATTTAATTAATTAATAATTTAAATAATTAATAATTTAAATAATTAATAATTTAATTAGAAAATTGTTCAAGAAAACAACAACGCAACGAAAATATAGACTACAATATTTTCTCAACACTATTATAAGTATTTATTTGAAATACAACCTGAAGTGGTGAGATACTCAAATTGGATGTTTATCGACTTCAACAAAGCTGTACAGAGGAAAACCGTATGGAAAATTATCTTTAAAAAGTTACACTCAGTGGGAGTTTTAATTGTTAATGGGGTTTGTATAGAGTTTTACCCTTGTCCAAGCAAAACAATCAGGTGGCTAAAATTTAATAAAGTTCAAATCGAGGGGCCGATTTTGATTAAAACTTTGCCATTTTACCTTTCAGAGATTTTTCCATAGCTACTTACCTTATTATATTTTGCTTCATTCACAGACATTGTGTCTAAATATTTTGTACAAGCTGGTGCTAGCAAGTTCGTCCGCGTTGAAAAAAGAAAAATATATAACACCTGAGAAAATATCTCAGGTGCATTTTTTAACCTAACATTTTCCTAGGTTGAAATGTAAATCAAGGTTATTATTATACTATCTGTGTGCTAAATTTCGATCCAAATTCATACGGTAGTTTTTACGTGAAAGACATACATCCTCACAAACTTTCGTATTTGTAATATTAGTAGGATTAAATTCGCACAGATATGTTTTATACAAAGAAAAAGTCTTGCCACGCACACTTTCCCTAACTAAAACGTACCTATAACATCTAACCTGGGGCGGCAACCAAAGTCTCGACAAGACATGCACACGCCATCTTAATGACTACCCACGATGTTGGGCCAAACACACAAATGTTTGTGGAGAAGCGAAATCTTAGTTAGAAAATTGGATCCAACAACGCCAACAAGAGGATTGTAATCACCAACGGCGGTGACCGCTCGCGCGTAAATTACTCAGTTCAACCAGCTCACTTGACCTTCCGCCCCTCCCGTGTTCATTTGCCCAGCCGAAGTAAGGGCGTCGCTTGCTTGAAACACTGTGGTTCTATTTATATTAGCCAGTGTAGATGACCTACACGTCCTTAGCTAATACCCGCTTAGGTAGCCCCCGGGCGCGCCTGCACACATAATGGCTGGCCCATTGTCATCCCCCTTCTGAGGACAAGTGCGACATTTTATGGCACTGATTGATTGGATGTGTTTGTTGGCCGCTAACTTAGAAAATAATTGTTAAGAACGTATTGTATTTTAATTGTTAAGATGTAGGTTAAAATCTATAATTTTAACTTGGACTATTTTCAAAGGCGGCAATCTGACTGAAAATTTCTGTGGGAAATGAAAAAAATAATGTTTATTTTTCTTCAATTATAGGAATTTTCATTTCAAAGTTGGTCCTGCTACGAATCGAACCCCAGACAGAGCGTAAAAGCTAACCCTAGCCACTTATCCAATGGGTCCGTCAAAACTTTCGTTTGATTCATGATTTATTTATGCGCGTGTATCTATTGAAAACTATTTTATTATGAAGATAACAAGTTGCTAAGTCAGTCTTAACACCCAAATTTGGGGTACTGCCAGCAATACAAACATATCCATGCTCCAGCGAATGCAACATTTTATACTTAGAACCATAGGTGATGCTCATTGGTACATCACAAACGCTGAAATACATCAACATCTCAATATGAACACTGTCAAGGAAGAGATCCGAATGACAGCAGAACAGTACAGGAAGCGACTGTCCAGACATCACCCAAACGAAATGGCAGTGAAACTTATTGATCAGGGCTATCACAAACGCCTTAAAATGGAGTTGCATAAAAGAATGTAGCTGTGTAAGAAAAGGGTAGTCTTCTTGATGGAGAGGGCACTCACACTGTGTAATGAGCAAATAACACATTTATGATTATAGTAAGACAGTGATGGCAGATAAAAAGAGGAACAAAAAATGAAGATATTGCATCTCACCAAATTCGAAGCATAAGAATTGAATTACTTATTGATAATTAAATCAAATTGTTTGCTTTATCCACAACAATTAAGTTACAGAAGTGTCAAAAGTGCCGAGAGTCGCTTCGAGAAAAGGATGGTACGACATGCTTGCGTTTGGCGGTTTGTTGGCTTGGCTAGACTTGGCTTGGGGGCACAAAGCCATATCTTATGGCGTCTTCTTATCTAGTTCTTCCCTATATTCAACATACATGTTACTTTCAACATGTTCATTTAGTATCCAAATAAACTGCTATTTCATCAAATAATTCCCTATTAATTCTATTAGATTCGCACAACTTTCATTATCTTGCTTAGAATTTCTATTCACGCAAACTCAATATCCGGACGCGTAATAACCATCGCGACTGTCTATCGGTCCCGCGTAAATTATGTACGTCCGTGCCAAATGAACTTTGCGGCTAGTTATGTCAAATTACACCTTATGACTGAGACATTTGAATACATTTAGACCGCAAACACCTGTTGGTACTCGAAGTGAACGTCGCTCGCGCTAATGGTCAAGCGACCCTCCGCCCGCGTTGCAAAACACGCGTCCAGAAATAAAGAAAACCTTTGTTAATTGCAGACGACGTTTTTGTTTCAAAGGTTTTTATGAATGAGAATGTATGTATGTGAGCTTGCTTTTAATAATACAGATCTTTAGATAAACACACAAATTACTACAACTTGGTTTATTAAAAGAGGAATTGAAAATGGCGGCGCCTTGCGGGTACAAAAACTAACAGTTAATAATAGCAAATCTGCAAAAGAAGATGGCGTCACAGATATATTATTTCGATGGTTAACCAATAAGATATTAGAGTTGTCTAAAGCTAAAATTATAATGGCCCAACTAATTTTGTAATTGAAAACAAAAGTAAAACACCAGTGTTGCCATAAAGCAAATATATTAGAATTTATTGGCAAATAAAAATAAAATTGTATATATAAGTTTATTCTGAGATATAAGTAGTTAATATGTGTTTTGTGTTGTTGCTATCCTGTTTATGAAAATCCGTATCCGTACTTCCGTACTAATCCGACTTAATGTTATAAATGCGAGTTTTACTGAACTACTGAAACGATCACCATGAAATTTTGCATACACGTTGTCTGGGACACCAGAAAGGACATAGGGTATATTTTACAAAGTTACGCAGGCGGAGTCGCGTGCAGCGGCTAGTGCTAAATAAAATACTAATGGGAAATGTGTTTCGTAATGAATGCTTGCAAAGGCGCGTTGCAATATGGCCGTCCGGCACGGCCACAGGCGCGCCAAAGCGGGCGAGCCGAGCCACCCTACTCTACTCGCGACGCCGTTAACTTATTTTTTCGCGGAACACAAAAGCGGGCAAGGGAAACGCCCGCCGACAGCCTGCGTTCTAATTCCCGCGCGGTAGCCCGCGGCTACGAGAAAATATCCCGATGCGCGCCATTTTTATTTTTTTTACTGTTGTTGCAGACTCTTTGAACGTCATCCACGTCGCCGCATACTAGGCTGCGGGATGAAACCTTTATGAAAATGTCAGAAAAATACACCTTCTATATACTTACTCTCAATCTCGGAACGGTTTTGAACTCACTGAAGAAGTCAAGAAACTTGTTAACATTTTAACAGGGAAGTGAGATACACAACCTCCTTTCTCCAGTTTCACGACGCTCGTGACAAATTAGGTATAATTATCTGAATAAAAAGTATGTACATACTTACAGATTAGATTCCATATTTTTATTCCCTTTATTTTAATGATCATTTCCGAAATTTTGTGGGTTCAATAATAATTGATAAATGGTCAAAGTAGGTTACAAAGTTTACAAACTTTTAGAAGAAAATTTCAGGAGCTTTATCTATAGCAACGGATTTTGATGAATGTTTGTGTATAGAAAATTGCATTAATAATATTTTTATCATTAAAGTTATTTTTTCTATAGAATCAGTATAAAATAAAGTCGCTGTCTGCCTGTGGTTTTTCTCCGTTTATTTCTTCTAGCAACAGATTTCACTAATGGAAAAAGCGATAGATAAACGAATAAGTTTTTTTGTATACCTATATAGAAAATTACACCAGTGTGAAATCGGGGACGAAAGTCTAGTAGTAAATATCTTTTATGATATGTTCGACAAACAGGTTGACCGTCCACTTGATGGTAGGTGGTTACCGTCACCTATAACACAAGCAACGTTACAGGGTGCTGCAATTGCTACAACAGTAGGATTACGGAACCCAGTGTTGCTATGCCATTATCCAGATCCGAACTTCCAACTTTGAAAAGTTCATTTTTAAATTGACCTTTCCGGGAATCGAACCCAGGAACCCTAGATCCAACGGGCTCATCTTAACTAATCGCAATAATCGAAAGAGTTTGCGGTTTGTTTGCGTACAATTTTCATTGATTAATCCGCCAACCTATCAACCAGAGAGTTTAGCTACAGAGTTTACTACCTATATTAGCATGTATGTAGGTGAAATTTTGAGTGGATCTGGTTGATGCGGGGTTAAACCTGGATATATAGGAGGGGTCTAGGAGTTATCTGAGCGGGCGTGTGTCAGGCTGGCAGTGCGATCACGTCGTACTCGCATGCGGCCTCCTCACACCGCACCCCGACCCGCCCGCCGCCGACCGTGTATAATTCACCGGCTACTCTAGTACACGCGCAATTTGTGCAGGGCTATCACAACGCTCTTATTTATTTATTGGAGTTTACTCCTTAAAAATCAATTTCATATATATAAGTGTAGCGACATATGTAATAGTAATTAGTGTGCATCTATATGTGTAGCGTATGTATTAGTATCTGTATGTATAGCGCATACGTGTTAATAGCTGAAGTTGCATTTCATGTATTCAGTCGATTAGTGTCCCTGCGGAAGCGTAACTGGGTAAGCTGTGTCTCACTGATTTATAGTGATATAAATCAGTGAGACACAGTAACGTAGAGGTCAATTATTATTTATCTATCGTTCGTAAGTCCAGTCGTGCGTCGGAGCTGACACACCTCTTTAAATTTGCTTTTAGAGTGGAGACAATTCAGAAAACAAAGTCGGTGTATATAGTTTGATGTAGCTACAGTACTGCAATCTATGATCTACATTCAAAATTTAATTACACAACTGTACTAACTCAAATGGAAATAATACCAGCGATACCGATTTAAATTCTCATAAAGATTCGATGGAGCGTCTAAAATCTCACAAGCCTCTATAATATTAATTGAACACGTAAAGTACACGACGTATTAGAGACGAAACTAAATCTAGTTCCAAATAACAGATTGATAAAATTTCTTTTTTAAGAAAAAAACACCACGGATTAAAATAAATAGATTTCAGTGGCAACCCTGTGCGAAACCGTCAGAAGGGGGACGCAGGGCGGGCGCCTTGACAGCGCAGCGCTGTTAATTCCTGAACGTTCCTCGCGAGCGATTGACAACGCGGTCGGAATTTATCGACGCGCACACTCGCCGCCGCGCCACACTATAGTTACGGGAAATAATATCGATCAACAATAAAATTATCCTTTCTTCTTATTCTTCTCTTTCAATGTCTTGGCTCCATCAGATCTTCTCCGATGATTTTGCCAGTGTCATTAGTAAAAATAGCAATTTGTAAATAGCCTTTTTTTAAACAAAAAAGGCAAAA
Organism: Synanthedon vespiformis; assembly: GCA_918317495.1. NCBI lineage: Eukaryota > Metazoa > Arthropoda > Insecta > Lepidoptera > Sesiidae > Synanthedon > Synanthedon vespiformis. The sequence goes on from OU906962.1 coordinate 2,277,489, forward strand.
TTGAAATAAAAAATAAAAAATAGCAGATCCCGAGACTAGTCAGTCAAGTCAAGTCAAGTCTATAATTTTTCTTAGTTTTCCAAAACAGGTCCGTCAAGTCCAAAGCAGTCAGGTCATCCCTATCCTTTCATTTTGCGAGTAAAACAGTCTCAAATAAGTTTCAGAGATTTCGTTCCCGTCGCGTTAACTGTCACTGTCATGTCATTTGGCAATGACAAATGACACTAAAACGCAATGGCAGGCCACATTGCATATTATTATCGCAATCATTTGGGCTGCCCCGCCTGTATCCACACCCTTACAAAAGACCACCATGAAATAACACTAGCATATATGTGCTGTTGTGAGTAAGTAAGAGATCCCTTGATTATCCATTTTCATAATTTCTATGTTCTTCAGCACACTGCTTGCAGCAACTATGGCGTTGCTTGTGTTATATGGGCTTCGATATAACGTTTCTGTCAACCTTACATAAAAAAGTAGATTCAAACTAATAACACAGAGAGAATTAATTGTTTAGCTTGTTTCTTTAACCCGTTCATTGCCATGGACTCGCCTGGCGAGTTCACCAAAATCGCTTAGAACTCCCTGCGTGAGTCCAAACTATTTATCGGTTTATCTTCAAAAATACTAGGAATTAATGTAAAACAACTTATTCATTCAAAACCCCCTTGAAATGTGGATATATGCATGCAATTTAAAAGCCGCGTCGCGAGTCCAATAGTCTTGTCATTCGTATACGGCCGACGACTCACCACACGAGTTCAACATAATATTATACCGCTGTGCTGGCCATTCATATGAGATTTGAAAGTTTTGGTGCGGCAATGAATATGTTAAAAGGTTAAATAGATATACTCGCACGTACAGTATCGATGTCGATAATGCACGGAATAATTTGCCCGCATGCCTAGCTCGCGTTTCTGCGTCGAGCTCACCGCTGGCTATATACATACCGCCTATGTATATTTGCCAGGTAAATAGGGATGCCTTTTAGGTCTAAACTTGGGTTACCTAGCCTTCTACTCGCCTGACGCGCGGTTGACGCGTTTCACCATGCTAAGACATGTACTAGTATTAAAGTCAGGCCACTATACATATATAGGTAAAATTTGTGATGATTTTTGTGTCTAGTTCTATACATATCTAAATCTATATCTATAGATAACAATACGAATAATAAATCTGTAAGCATGAAACTTGGTAGATAAACATTTAGACGTACAGGACACAGGACACGGACGAAGTCGCGGGCGCCAGCTAGCAGATAAATAGTAGGCTTTCCAAGGTCGATTTGGATGCGTGTTTCGCAGCCATTCCCTATTGGAAATTCAGTGCGTAGGCAGAGACACGACAACGCAAATAGTTGTTCTATCATAAGCCGAACATTCGTTGGCCTGTGGATCTCGTTGGCTCTGTGCAATTTGTATGCAGACCGCACCGCAAATCTCAAATGGGTCAAGTTAAATACGACACTGTGCGGAGTCACACGGAGCCATGCACCGGAGAAATGACGTTTAGCAGCGGACGCAGTTTGCGCCAAGCCAACCACAACCACCGAAATAAAAAATCCTGCAAAATATTCTTTGCTGAGTCGCGCACACATGCATTTTGGAGAGAAAAAACAAATGCGCCCGAATGAAAGCACTGATCTGTAATAGAGCACTGGATAGGCTACTGTCAAATTATTTTTAAGTCTATTTAAAAATCGCCATTTGGCGCTGTAGGCTATGAAGTGAAAGTACATGGAACTAAAACTAGTGATGATAGGGACATTTCTTCATGTTTCAAAACTCAAGCGGACACAAAACAAACTTCAGTCCCTAAGACATCGACAAATAGAATGAAGGGTAAATAAAACAGACACTATTATACTTATCTATGGATTAAAAATACGCAAACGTCAAAATTAATTCCCACACTTTCGTACGGCGACGCTTCAAAGTGGTACACGAAAGTATCTGTAATTTGTATGGGATAACCTGTCCAGGTTTATTGAAGTCAATGATGAAAAGGGATCACGAAAAATACTTCGCATGTACATAGTTCAGATTCGGTACCAGTTTGAATTATAATAATACTAGTGGACTCAAAATTACTTAGGTGTACTTACATTAGTATAAGAACTTAGTTATTAAGGTTAAATAAAATTATTAATAAAATTATTTTATTAATATTTTAGCATAGTCACTAAGCTAACCAACCACTTACCACCATGAAGAGCTCACTTCCTTGTCCCTTATAACCGTCAGCCTGTCTGTCTACCTTGACTTAAAAAAAAGGTAGTTAATATTCTTTCTTCAATCGGTTTCCAATTACAAGAACAGTTTACAAATATAGTGAATTCGAAGCTATTTATAGATAGTTAACAACAATTTTTAAGTTAAGAAATATCTGAACTGAACAGATAATTATCCTTATTACTGTAACATCTATCTGTGATTCCAAGTATTCCCAATTACACATTGAAACTTTTTCCAAAAATAGTAACGAGTGTTAAGAAAAACGGTTATCTTTAGAAACTTACCGAATAATTAGGATTATTACGCAAAAAATGTATATTTTTTTGAATCTTACACAGTGTGTTGTGCATTTATCACTACATATTATAGAACAAAGTCCTCTGTCGTGTCTGTCTGTTCGCGATAAACTCAAAAACTACTGCACCGATTTTCATGCTGTTTTCTCCAATGGATAGAGTCGTTCTCGAGGAAGGTTACGCAGGCGAAGTCGCGGGCAGCAGCTAGTTAATTTATATTATACCTACTGGGCACTAACCAGCAACAAATATTACAAACTAAAATACTTAGAATTTAGCATTATTCTATAGTTACGTAACTTTGGTTTTTGTCTTGCTTGTTCAGCTATCAAGCTAAAGTCGTGAGTACGAGGCAACGTTGCCGCGAGGATTAAGACTAGTTGGCTACTGGTCAGCATTCTCCCTCCCCCGCCCACAATTTGTGCCTTTAAGGGTGGTATATACACCCCTATAGCAGCTTCATAAAGAAACTTAAACGCTAGAAGGACGCTTCTCTGCGAGCGCGTAGTTGTAACCAATGTCAAAATTAAACGTTCTAGGAATTCTGCGTCTTATAATGATTAAATTAGAGCATAAATTCCTTTACAAAGAGTTGTTGATTTACGAAAATGGTTTGAAATTAGTGAATCTCTTACAAGAAGGTATATTTTATAATATTAATATGTGAATAATCAATATGAAATGGTTAAAATATAGATCAATAATTTATTAATAACTAACTGTTACCCGCGACTTTGTCCGCATAACTTTGTATACTATTATAGAACCTTCCTCGAGAACCATTCTATCCATTTGTGAAACAGACAGACGGATAGACAGACGCGGCGGAGGACTTTGTTTTATGTAAGGATATTATTAATAATTACTTGACACTCTCATGTGGCATAAAAAAAATAGTATTTTTTATCATGCTGACGAACTTGATTGTATGTTGCAAGTTATATATATATAAAATCCTACCTCGTTTAACGCGCTTTCCAAGTCATAATCGCATTAAAATCCTGTCGGAGTATAAAAGATCTGAGTGTACGTACATACTTACATATAGAGGGACAGACGGCGCGAATAGACCTTGTTTTATACTATGTAAAGATATATTTATTTATTTATTTATATATTATGGATAGCCAACGTAATAAACGTAATAAAACGTAACGTTTACAGGCTACCACAGTATGGCATGTTCATTAATTCTTTGGTAATACATATTTAAATCAATCAATCAATTTATACGTAATATTCAAAATCAATTCAGTCAAATATAAGTTAAGATTAAAGTCAAACACAAAATTAAAAAAAAAAAATAGAAATCAACCTAAAAAAGAAACATGCACATAATCATATGACACTAGAACACAAAATTGATAAAAGGTGGGCGGCCAACGGAGATAATGAAATGTATCTAAAACCGTGTAGGTATGTAGGTCACATCCAGTCAGCAATAGGTGCATGTGCGCACTAACGAGCGGTGACCGCGCGAGCCTCTAATGTCTTCATTTGTATTCAGATTTACCTACCAAGTACCAAGATGTCGTAGTAGTACTGATGCATGTAATGACACATGTGTACTGCAATTTTCTACCACAATTTGTTATTAAAATTATAAATTGTTATATCATAAGTTGGATAATTTAAGCAGTTTTTGCGATATCTCATCGTATATAAAGAAAATATATACGATGAGACATCGCAAAAACAAATTAAAAAAAGTAGTTGCTATTTTCGCCATCTGATGATTGAAAAATAAGACATTTTTGTCACTGCAGTAACGTTTGCCAGATATATTATAATGTCACTTTATATATAACGTCACTTTTCACTGACAGATGGCGCTAATTGACGCAAATCGAAATTTTACTAAAATCTTACTTTTTCTGGATAAATGTTCTTTCTGGTGTCCCAGACAACGTATATGCAAAATTTCATGGAAATCGGTTCAGTAGTTTTTGCGTGAAAGCTTAACAAACAAACAAACTCACATTCACATTCGGAGTTCTGTGAATATTTCGTTTTGGTAAAACGTGGTCACAGGATAAGTTATAATCGGTTATAATATTACATATTCCACACAAAGGTTTTATAGAACTTTTACATAGCCATAGAGTTCTATAGTAGTGGTATATATGCGTCACAAAAATATAGTTCGGATGACAATTAAAATGTATGAATTCAGTTCACGTCTGGTGTCGCAGACGGTCCTTCCAGACAGACGAGCTGAAATATGGAGAACTGTAGTACCCTACTTACATACATATTTGCCGCCCTCACAACTTTGACCTACTTAACTCTCCGTCAGACAACTTTTTTGCACGAGACTTTGCATTTTAAGCTCACCGTTAAACTTTAGGTAATTCCATTTTTAAGTGATTTTTTAGTTTGACATTTTTTTTCACACATTTTCACCTTTTTCACACTCTTTTCAGTTTACGACTTCTTTTTTTTTTAAGTCCAAATTCAAAGGCAAAAGTCAAATATAGTAGGTTCAATATTTAATCCATTCTACGTATTTATGTATTATTGAATAATTCCACCCATTTTTAAATCATGTTCTTTCATCAGAAATTCACGTAAGAAAAGATATTATGATGACTACTTTAACAATTTGTTTACCGTTAAAAAAACTCACTTAATTTGATGTACATACATATTATTAAATTATATAACTTTTTCCAGGAGATCATTACTGGAAAACATAAATATATGTCAATTTATGTGTTCCAAAATGACAGAATAAAATTTGTACTATTTTTATGTTTTCTTGAGAATTCTTTAAATTATAGAAAAATGGATAAACGATTTGTGCATATTTTACTAAAATTTACCTAAATATTTTATCGTTTTACCTAAATAACTAAAGAAACTAAAGTTTTGTAAGAAAAAAAAATGGTAATTCCATATACGTTAATAAAATTGATTACAAGAGCGAGCGGTGAAACAGGAAAAGTCGTGAAAAAACCTTCAATAATTGTAATGAGAAAAAAAACTCCTACCGTTTACGAGTGGGTACATTTACGACTCGCTGTTCACCAAACATTCCGAATTAAAAAGACTAGGGGTAGCGCATAAAAGAGCGCCTAGCGAGGCATCGAACAATTTCTTTCATCTTGTCGGGGGCGTCTCCGCCGCCTGCTCCCAGCATAAACAAGCGTAGAGAAAAAACTCCCTGAATAATAATTAGGATTCAAGATTAGGCAGGCGACTGACGCCGGCCGATCCGACCTCTCGCTATTAATTACGGTGCCCAAGGCGGAGCGGCTATGTGCGCGGTATATAGGCTCGAATTTCCGGGCATATACCTAACGTAGATACGTGGGCAGCGCGGCGTCTCGCGTGCCACCCGCAACCCCCCAACGACCCCCCGACTCGGTCGACCCACCCCCGTCTAATTGACGCCGCACCGGACGCTACGACGCCCGCGGGGACTGCGCTCCGCCTTCCGGCGTCCGTGCTCGCCAAATGCCACTCCGATTTACAGCATCGGCCGATAATCTTTTCCTGATGACGCAAACACACCTACACCTATCCGGAATAGCGGATACCTTGCTGTTTTAAAACTCCTGCTGATTAATTAAGTCTCAGCAAGACAGTAGCCTAACGCTCTAGGATAGTAATGCCACTCTGATTTACAACATCGGCTGATAATCTTTTCCTGATGACGCAAACACACCTACATCTATACGGGGAATAGCTCGTGCCTTGCTGTTTTAAAACTCCCGCTAATTAATGAAGTCACGGCAAGACAGGACAGTCGCTAAATATTATGCTCTAGGATAGTAATGCCACTCTGATTTACAACATCGGCTGATAATTTTTTCCTGAAGATACAGACACACCTACATCTACGGGGAATGATGTTTTAAAACTCCCGCTAATTAATTAAGTCACGGCAAGACAAGACAGTGGCCAAATATTATGCTCTAGGATAGTAATGCCACTACGATTTGCAACACGTCGGCTGATAATCTTTTTCTGGTGACGCAGAGACGCCGCCTACACTTATGAGAATGCCTTGAATATAGGGAAAAAAAACTCCCGCTGATTCATTAAGTCTCTGCAAGACAGTCGCCAAACGCTCTAGGATACTAATTAAAAAGGTTGATCGCGAGCCGGAAGACCATCAGGGGGTCGAGAGGTGTCGTGCGGGAAGAGAGAGGGGGACCAAAACCCGCGGGGGTCCGCGTAACGAACGCACTAATTAATAAGGGTCCGCCAATATTGATTTACGAGGTACAGAGTGTGCTGAGACGCTCCGGGGTCACGGGGAATAATGATCCGCCGATCACGCTCGCCCCTGGATACAAATTGTGTGTCTAATTGTACGCACGTGTTTGGTGCTCACGTTATTACATACGGACACGATATCACATTGTTATTCTACGTAATCAAAGGATATTATGTCGTGAGGAAAATTTTGTATCTACTTAAAATATATTTGAAAACGCTGTCGATGATAAAAGACAATTCTTATATGGAATGTTCATTCGTCATTATAATTATATATTATAAACAAATCTTAATTTGCAAACGTGTCTAAAGGATCTTTACTTAATTCATATATATATCTACTGGTCTGCAGTTACAAGTACTAAGTCGACAGCAATTTTTTGTAAGTATTTAATTATTTTGAAAACTACATGTATTGTAAATTTTGTATTGTATTTTATTATGAAATTCTTTAGTCATGATAGAAAGTTTTTCTTATTAATGGCAATTCCTTTATAATATTAGATAGTTTAAAAAATTTGGCACTTATGTAATGACGCATTTTTCTATTTTCCAGAAAATTATAGTTCCAGACTACATTTTGCTCTGATTTTCACCATTGACATTATTTTTTGGAATATAATTTGGATATTTTCTAACACAATCATGTCTTTATATGCAAGCGGGACTTTGGGTTGGGAAATACTTGTAAATAGCGGTACACAATAAACCTCACCACATATAATTTCTCTTCGAATCCAAATCAACCAAAAACAGAAGGAAAACAAAGTGGAAGACGCCTTTTTAAAAATCATTATTTCGAACAGAACACCGGAGACTTAATGAGTGGTACAATCCTGAAAAAACATTAGCGAAAATTCGGAATTTCCATTCGTACGTTGCGCCGTGACGGGAAATTTGCATCGGAAAGAAAGGCAAAAAGAGCAAGACGCCCGCGATAGCCACCCCTGTACCTGCCTCCACTTGGGGACCATACGTATACGGGAGAACTCCTAAACTTGCATATATATACAAATAGTATACATGTATTTTCCATTCGCAATCCCCATTGCAGTAATAGCATTGGATGACATGCATACTTCGGATTTTAAAATGATTTATTTATATACTTTCTATCTTTACAGATTTATCCTAATGTGTAACAAAATTAAAACTGAAATAATATTTTCATGGCTTACACAGGTGGAAATAATATTCTCTAAATACTGAAGATAGAAAAAAAATCCCAAATTATTATAAAAACTAAGACATTTTGATATTTATAATAAAATTATAGGACAACTAAAATCTTAAAATGAAAGCACTAGACTGCTACACTACTTTGATTTCATTTGATTTAAATAAATGCTTTGATTTATTTTTAATTTATTCCACTCTTCGGGCTAAAAATCACACAAGTTGTGGTGTAGATAATGTTTGTAGGGTATAAAAGTGGTAGAATGAGTGAGTATTCGTCAAGACACGTTCCTCGCTGATCGTGACGCGGTAAATGGCTTTATTTACGCCGCGTTTATTATCATGAGTGAACTCGTTAGCGGGCGGCTCGTAAACAGCACCGAGTCTCACCTGCTGTACCTACACGACCCCTATTATGTAACAATACATGCTATGCCATGCCTTTTGCGGCTTCGGACCGCTTTGATCCACTAGTTTTGACCTGCTGAATAAAAGTGCCCTTTGGACCCACTTTTAAGTACCCGTTTGACCCACCGTGGATCAGAAGAATATTTTATTGAGTTTATTTATTTTATTTAATTAAATAAATTAAGTTTATTTTTAATGCCATTCTGTGGGAGAATAATTGGAAACTTATCATAGCATTTTGGATGTCAATCTTTTGTCATACAGATAGAGACTTATATTTATGCTATTGTCAACTATGTTTTTTTTATTTCTCACTTTTTTTGCCTTAAGGTCGTTCAGACAGGCTAACGGTCCACTTGATGGTAGGTGGCTACCGTCGCCTACAACACAAGCAACGCCACAAGTGCTACATGTGCGCTGCGGACTCCAGTAGGAAAGGTTAGGGAAATGGGTTAGGAATATTAGTAAAATAATTTCTTCATTTAAACCTCCATGATATGCGTCAAATTAAGTTTATTTCTATATAAATAGCGAGAGCTATAAGACAAAGAAATGGCTATTTCAATTGAAATTAGGTCATAGCAATCAATTGTGATGTCGACACGTAATATATCCACGTACCGGTAGTTCACTAAAATAAACTGGCGCATCGGTCGGACGGATCGTAAACGCGAGCGAGCGCGCGCGATCTCAAACGACCGCGCGCTGTACAGAAGCTTACTTGCACAGTATCGTCAACGCACAGTAAACATCTTTAAAAATTTCAATTCCTTTTATGACACGTTTGGTCTAGTGATTAGTAAATAACCTTAGCTGGTAACCAAACGGTCCCGGGTTCGAATCCCGCTAGGGGCAAATGTTGAGATGTTAACATTCACCTTTGTACCTGAGTCATGAATTTATGCATTTATTATATATACTTGCAAATGTAAATGTACTTGCAGGGGGGGGGGGGGATGAATATCATGCTAAATAAAAGTCAGAAGGCAGAAACACGTGATGCCAGAGCTGCCTTCTGAATGTGTTGCCTCGCTGAAATATAAGACATAAATGCTGATATTTCACGGTGGTATTCTGCAAGTAGACAGTCACTGTGACTGCGAAACCATTATTTATCTACATAGATATATACAAAATGTAAGTAAAATTTTGTAATTTCCCGAATATCAAGTTGCTTTCAGCTAAGAAAGAACTTTGAAAATGTCAACTCTTCAACTCCTGGAGGCGGGTCACACGAAACAAAATTGAAAATACAAATTTGTGAATAGACAAAAGCAAACTCGTAACTCCTGAACTAGGTTGGATGTTGTATGGAAGCACAAAACCTAGACTAATATTTTCAAATATTAATATTTTAGTACTTTTGTTAAAGGCTCTTCGCAATCTCTAAAATTAAATTAATGTGGGCACAATCGAGTGAGTAAAATTTGATTATATCTAATAAAACCATATTTCTGAAGATGCATTACCGCTAGTTGGGGTATACTGTGGTCGCACTGTGCAGAAGAGCTTGAAGAGCGATACCATCCGTTCTGAATAACGACATTACCAGCTTTACGTATAACGAGTCTGCGAATGCTTGCGCCCGCTGTGACTGTGAGCTATCGGTTAATGAGGAAACACATTATGACAATCAACGTTTGTCAATAAGGAATGTGGCCCGTGAAGTGGAGTACTGTCACAGTACGACAAAAAAACGTACAAAATTATACGCACCTAATTGAGTTGCTGAAAGAGTTTAACTTGATAATGCATTTAATTTATACAATCTTCTTCAACACAAAATATTATACACGATATATTTGTGAACAAATTAACTAATATTAGTTTATAACTAATCATCTATATTTAATTGGAATTTCGTGAAAAAAAAGTACATAAGTTTATACCTCTGTCTAAATGCAAGTTTTTGAAGCATACACAAACCAACACAACATTGTTATCACTACATATTATAAAACAAAGTCAAAAATTACTGCATCGATTTTCATGCAGATTACGCAGGCGAAGTCGCGGGCAGCAGCTAGTATGTATAATATATAAGTTGAACACGATTATAATTCTACGACAAGAAATAGATGGTTGTTATGAGCGGCAATTTTGAGTGCACAAAACACATTTTCCTGTTTCAAAGCAAGCACCACGGAACGGGGATCAAAAAAAAAGGCGGGGGAGGTGCCTTCAAATTTTCTCGCCTTTTTGTGTCGAACCTCCCCTCGCCGGTACTCTACCCGTATCACCATCTGCAGCGACGACGCGGCCAAGTTTATCAAAGCTCCGATCGTAAAATGAGAACTCCACTGTGCGACTCGTGTAGTTGCGTCATGAAGAAAAAGAACGACGACCGCCTGATGGACTACGAAACTAGACGTCGCATTAGGGGTTACGTGTTTTTATTGGCTTGCCGCCTATATCCCTGATATTGACTAAGTAGTGCAACAACTAATAACAAAAGTCAACCTCTTGTAGAAATCCACCTTAAAAAAATTACAGCGCAAGGCTTATTCCTATCAAACTTTGATAGTTTATATCAAAGACTATATCTATATCTATATCTATATCTATATCTATATCTATATCTATAGGTTATCTCAAGTTAAAGTATTAATTTAATTTGTATTTTGCATTTCGATATTTTGGAATTGACGAATTAAAAAAAAATCCAGTTTCTTTCTTAATTTTAAAATAAAATCTTAAATTTAATTAAACTTCTTTAAAATTAGTTAAACGAATCATTTTGCCAAGTGGAAAAAAAATTTATTATCTGAAAAGTCTAGAAACACTCACTTTTAGTGTTCTACTGACTGACCAACACTTGCAGTTTTATCTGTAGCATTAAATACCTATACTATCGTGCGAATGCAGTATGCAGTATACCACGTCGGTAGCCTTTGTTCGGAACGATGCTGCCGGAATTTGTAATGGTTCTCTTAACCAGCACACCTAGTAACTGTTCTATGTACTCAATCCGCGATGCGGGCAAAACCGTGTACTAAGGGGATCACGCTCCCTTTGAGCGAAATGTTTGACCGAAATTCACCACGCGATTATTGGTAATGTAAAGTGATTTGTATCATTCAAATCACTTTACATTATAATAAAAGATTACAGTACGTACCAAAATCTAGTACGAGATATTTACTCGTAGAATCGTTGGTAGGTAATTTATTTATTTAAGACTAACTGTTGCATGCGACTTCGTCCGCGTAACTTTATGAAATATAATACATTCGTGTCTGTGAAACCATGGAAATACACAATACAAAATTTCAACCCAATCGGTCAAGCCGTTTAGTAGTTGACATACCGACAGCAGCGCCACCTACCGGTTCCAATTGTATTTTTAAATCATCCAGGAAACCATCGAAATACCGATTTAAAATTTCAACCCAATCGGTTCAGCCGTTTAGAAGTTATGTGAAAAAGATAAGTACGGAAAGATAATTCTTACTACCCGTTGTCCTATTACCCGTTTTCCCGTAGGAAAGAAGCATTTTCCCGCGGTAAAAAGTAGCCTATGTTCATCACGGATAATGTCGGCTTCTAATGGTAAAAGAACTTTTCAAATCGGTCCAGTAGTTTTGGAGCCTATTCTATACAAACAAACAATCAAATCTTTCCTCTTTAAAATATTAGTATAGATACACCAACAGTACACGACACACGTGTTACTTAATGTAAATCTATACTAATACTAACACTGGCTTCGCCCGGGTTCAAAATAACAGCGTAGCTTCGCATACCTAATATAGCCGTAATACAGCATTATCATCAATCATCATCAATATCAATACTAAGTAATATTAAATTGTAAGTGCCTAGTAACGTCCGATATAAAACCTTATCATGAAGTTAATATGACTTCATCTGATTATAGGAGTGTAGTGGTGTACAGTCGGTCGCATAAATCGATTAACACATTCAAAAGTGCAAACCAACTGAACACTCATTGCACCATGAGTCGTTGTCAGGACTAGAGAACAAAATAAACTTCACGTACGAACGATCGTAAAAAGCTTCAGTAAGTAAGTATGTAAGTAAGTAAATTGAGTGTTCAGTTGTTTTGTAATTTTGAATGTGTTAATCGACTTATGCGGCCGACTGTACATTGCAATTGTTGTCATCCTGATGTTGACACTAGCTAAAATTAAAAACGTAATAAAAGTTCTGAAGATTTTCACGTAGCGCGACCCGCTCAAACTCGGACGATTATAAATTTTAGAACCTTATTTATTTTACGGTATTCGTATATTTTTTGAAATATTTATTTCACCAAAAGAAGACATAGAAATCTACATCGTTTTTGCCCTTAATCCGTTCAGATGACTCAATCACACCGAGGCTATAAAGTGAATAGTTTCCATAATTGACATCTCAAAAAAAGAACCCTTACATAACCCTTGAGTCAAAGGGAACACTTGTCTTGAACCACTCGACCAATCAGCTATTCATTATAAGATATTAATATTAATTAACTTCCGTATGTATGTGTCCTTAAAACTCAAAAAGTACCTAGCTGGTTTATTGACTTGTACAGTCGGCCGCATAAGTCGATTAACACACTCACAAGTGCAAAACAACTTAACGCGCCATAAGTCATTGTCACGACTAGAGAATAAAATAAACTTAACGTACAAACGATCGTAAAAGGCTTCAGTAAGTAAGTAATTAAGTAAGTAAGTTGAGTGTACAGTTCTTTTGCACTTTTGAATTTGTTAATCGACTTATGCGGCCGACTGTACTTGACTGAGTGTTCCTATTTCTATGTACTTTTATTTCAAAGTTCCAACTTTACTACATGGCAGTAATTTAAATTAAATGACAATCCCAAATTCCAAAAGAAACATTATTTCTAGCATTAATTCCTCCTAGTCCTAGCATTTCCGTGTTCACATTAAGACTGTGAATGCATTGGTCCTTATGGACCACCTGTTGTGACAAGCCATTAGAAGTATTTTCTTTCCTCTCAGCAACTTTCAATTCTTATTTTAAACAGTCTAAAAACAGAACTGTACACATATTGTATTGAACCTCAGCAATTTGTGAGCACAGAGTCGTGGAACGGCTGTGATTGCTGCCCATTCTAGCATAGCATCTCATGGTGCAAGTGCTACAGATATACCTATGTATTAACGTGGCCTCTATGTAGATATGTATATACGTTTATACGTGTGCAGCGCACAATCGGGTGGCTCTGGTAAGACGAGAGACCGCAGCGGGCAGGCTTTGTGCGAGCTCGCTGCTAAATGACACCCTTAACAGGCTTACAAGCGGAGCGTTGAGCGTTTTTTTTTTAATTTATAATTTTGTTACTTTAAAAAATTTCAAAGCCTTCCTGTTAAATGAACACATTATAAAATAGTATAAAATATGCAGTATTACCATAATAATAATTATGCCAAATATAAACTTTGTATAAACAATTTTATTTAATTCGGCCGACACGGAACCACCTAATAAACAGACATAATTAAAATTATTAATTATTTAAACATGGACATAATTTAAATTGCAACATTAAAGCAATGGCAGCTAAAGATTTACTGTGATTTAAATGACAGAACGATTAAAGACAAGCTCGCGTACGGTAACAGCGTGATCATAAACCCCTTTTTACGTTGGGAAATTGTTATGGATACCCATCAGTATAACTTTAAGGGTTACTGACGGTTTTTGCCGAACTATTATCGCCTAAACTCAACGACTTTCTACTGCGACCATACGTTATTACACGACGTCTGCGACCCGCCACAGCTGTTGTCCGGAGTGGGGAGCACTACGAACACTATTAGCGTCTAGGTATATACAAAAGTAGACGTACGCCGGCTAGGACTGTGTCCATACTAGGAATGAATTTAAAATATTTACAAAATCGCTCCGCGCATCTCTATGACCGCAGCTCGGGCTCGGTGCGGGCGTCAGGTGCCCGTATTTTGGTCGGTCGGGTCCAACTAGACGTCGTCGTTGAGTTTATGTAACGAGAATATATAACGTGTATATACCCTCAAGGTATGTACACAACACTGCCACCTATACCTATAATATACGTCTTGCTTTTGCTTCGGCGAGCTTTGGCAAACCCTATCACGGCTTGTTCAACGTTGAATTGCAACTTGTAGCGTTTATGTATCCAATCGTTATATAACACAAATAGTAGGTATTATATATAGCGCAGTACTCTCCCTTCTCACACTTAGAATGAGTTGAAAATAAAAAAAAAACATTAATTGATTAATGTTTATTTCTCACTCTCCCAAGTCTTTCAATATATCTTCGCAGTCTCATTTTTCAATACGGAATAAGTGGATTCGTAAAAATAAAATTTGAATTTAAAAAAATATTTTCTCAGGTATTTGATAAGACGTTGAAATAACTCAATTTCGAATTTATAATAATTAGTAAGGATATTTAAGTTAGGTACGAGCAAAAAATTTATGTTCATGAATTATTGCTAGAGTAACTAACAAGAAATACTAATACTAGAACTAGAAAAAAAAACTATATAAGAAGTAACATGTATATATATTTCTATTCTATTCTATTTCTAGCTTTATACTAGAAAAAATATAATATAATTATAATAAGTATATATTTCTAGTTAAAACTTCAGTGCACCGCCGCCGTCCTAAAAATAAGAGTGCCCGGAGGCCTAATCATTTATAATGTTTATCTAAGTAGTTTATGTCCGCAAAGGCTTTGCGTACAACCAAATTACTTGGCCCAGTTTCGGACACAGCCTCCGCATGATAACGACGGGACGGTATTTACCTTACATTCGCTACTATCCACATATACACACACCGCGTATATTACCGTCTATATGTGATTGCAAGTGTATCTTATATATAGCACAACACGAACAATAAACAGTAGATAATCTGCACATTTTTCGCTACGGTAAATGTCTATCTTAGTCATAAAGTTATAATTCCAACAAGTAGGATCTTAGTTCTGTACCTTTACCATGAGTTTACAATGACCGGCGCACAGGGCGTAAAACAGTTATACGAAAAACTGTCAACTGTCATATTATTAAATATAAATATTTTACGCTCTCGCTAGCGAGTGCGGTCATTATAACTCATGGTACAGGTACAGTAGCACTACCATGAGTTGCTATCGAAATCTTACGTTAGTTTACTTCTGTCGATAACGAACGTTTCACCCTTCAATGTGCTAGTGAATGATTTAACTACTAACGTTACGGTATTTCTCGAGAGCATCAGTCAAATTTGTAACTCATGGTACCGATTTTGTATAGAAATGTCAAGTCAAACGTCAGTCGCTAATGGTCGCTAGCGACTACATTCGATAGGTTTTTCACTTATACAACTCATGTTACCGGTTTTAATTCTTTGCGTGACCGCTAGAGGCGCTGTACAATTTTTCATACAAATATTTTACGTTCTCGCTCATCTCTCGCTAGCGATTTCGGTCGTCATAAACTCATGGTAGTGCTACTGGTGTACTCGCGAATTAGTGCATTCTTCTTCAATTAAATCCAAAAACAATATCCTTCTTGACCACAAATTATTAACAACAGTGTATATAGTCACTCAATAAACACCCTTTCAGAACCCATTTCCGAATTGCTCATTAAAATTTTGTCCCTTTTCCTTCATAATGTCTTTCTTTGGTATTGCTTGTGCAAGCTGAAAACTTGTCCAACAACTCTTCTACTACAAACCTGGCTGAGGAGTAGTGGGGTTAAATTAAATCAACCCTTATATTTTCTCGATCGTCGGGCAGGTAGAAAGTCCTACCAAAACGATCTGTCCAAGTGTCCACTTGTACCAAGTTATAGTATAAGTTTTCAGCTTGCCTCAAAATACCTACCCCGAAATGTCTACCATATCTCTGAATAAGTTGACACAATTGCACCAGTGTTGCAAAATTTCTAAGTCAAACGCTTTTACTCAAGATTGCTTACTGTTATATTTTGTATTGTGGGCGAATAAATGTTGGCTTAGTTGCCTTAGCGGCGTGGGCGCCCTAGTTACCGCGGTAGTGCACCCAACCGCGCGGAGCGTGCTAAATGCTGCTTGGCTAGCAAAGCCAATGACCAAAGTAGGTATTTTATACGTTAATATATAAAAAGCGGTTTCAAAACTTTCAAAAATTATGGAATCTAGAGTGTCAATATTTAGAGACTCAATATAAAATCGCATTACCTACTGCAAAACCATGTGGCAACATACCTGTAAGTATTCTTTTCACAAATTCGCCCTTCGCATTCAAAATATTTGTACCTATTTAATTATTTTAATCAATACTAATAATAATTCTGTAAGTGTAAGTATTGAACGTTGTATGTTCCTCCAACTTAAACGAATTAACTTGATTTTCATGAAAATTGGTAGATAAACATTTAGACGTACGGTCCTGTGTCCCGTAATTCTCTTATTTTTCTAATATTTTTATTGTAATAGATTAATAATGAGTATTACTAAAAAAAAACATTCAAAGTCTAATAATGACAATGAAATCTAATGAAGACCAATAAGACCATAATATTATTATTTAAGCAACAGTCTAATAAGTAATTATTCTGTCAATTTTATTGAGAATATAATATCGGGCAATCCTATTGCCTCATATATACATAATGTAGTTTACATACATTTATCATCATCATAATCGTCATCGTCAATCAATCAATACTAATAAGAAATCTAGGTCCATAACTCTTAAACGAATTAACTGATTTTCAAGAAACTTGATAGATAAACATTTAGACGTACAAGACACAATACATGATAGAGGCTACTTTTTTCTTTTTCAACGCGGACGAAGTCCAAAGAGAGTATAGAAAATAATAAATCTTATTAGTCAAAATACAAATAAATAAAACCATACTACATATTATATTCCCTATAATATTATATTAAGAACTCGTAAACAGTTAAACGGACCGTTCAATGCGTCGTCAACATAGAAACTCGACAACGAGACGACCATTACACATGACACGTTTCCATGAAATAAAATAAAACAAGTGAAAACAAAATAAAACTAATGCGTGCAACAAAGTCGTCTGCCACGAGGACGAAGGGGGTAGGAAGGGCAGGGGCGCGCCGGCAGGGGGAGTCTACAACTCTACTACGAGCACTCTCGGTTTCATTCATAACTTTTTACAAGTTTATCTGCGGCGATACCTCCTACATATTTATGTGTTTGTGACTGCGATGTGACAAAGAATAATATATTATTACAATTTTTTTGTAGACGCGACACTTCTATTTTCCTTTGGTGTACTAGTTAGTATGTATGGTGTATGTATCCTTTGGTGTACTACTAGTATGGTGTAGTAGTATTTGGCTAGACACGTTTGGTCTAGTGGTTATTAACCCTAGCTGCTAACCAAACGGTCGCGGGTTCGAATCCCGCTAGGGGTGTATATGTGTTAACATTTACCCTTGTACCTGAGTCATGGATGTTTGTTTTTTAATATGTATGTAGGTATTTACAAAAAAAAGTAATCTATGTATTATATTAACAGTCTAGTATCCATAATACAAGCATTAATTGCTTAGTGTGAAACTAGATGGTGCTGTGTGGAATGTGTGAAGATATTATTACTATTATATTATATTATTTTAAATTAAATTAAATTTTGTTAAATTTTTAATTTCTAATTTGATAGTTTCTTGAATACATATTATTATATTCATTACGTTTATAAAAGTAGACAAAGCAATGTATAAAGTAAAGATTTTTATACGTATGTACTTCATAATTGTCGCAATAATATTGAAGAAATTCTAATAAGGGGGAAAATGACAAAATTTGTGTGCTGAATATATTTTGTTCTTCCTATTGCAATCACTATTGTAAACAATAATTGAAAGAAAAAATGCTATATTTTTTGGCTAGATCTATCCATATACATAACAGGGTTACACGTAATGATAACACTTGTATGAAATTCGTTATGTTCAAATGACTTGTTGTATAATGTTCAATTGATATAGAACCATTTTTGAAAAATATTATGGAAATAAATTTTTAAATAAATTTTTAACTAACTGTATCATACCTAAAATTATGTTTCAATCCGACTTGTACCTTGTTTTGAAAGTACTAGTCTTCACTTTGTTATTGTAACTTCTTAAATAAATAAATTAATTAATCAATCAATCAATAAAACATAGCACTTTTTTGAAATAATGACATCAGTCGACAAAGCGACAATAAAAGTCACCTAAACTCTAGTAAGCAACGCAACTGTAGGTACAAAATTGCTTTGCCCTTGTCTGCACTGCACTAACTAATCTTTGATGAAACAAACGCACACATGCGCAGTCGACATTGGCAAGGTAACACACACATTTATAAATTGAAATAAAGTTTGTTTTAGTTGGGCATTGGGCATGAATGAAAGCGAAAGGCTCCGAGTTGAAAACGGCTGATTGTTATCAAAACAACTGCCGTTTGTCACAAATTCACTGTTTTGAAAAGTACGTTTTATTTGTTTACATTTCAACTTTGAATTTTATTAGAAAAATTATTTTAACTACATAAATTTTGGTGATTGAATCTTGTTAGAAGTTATCAGATTATTTTCTAGTTGGATATTTAGGTGGCATTAGAGGATTTTTTTGCAAACTGCGCTACAGTTTGCTGAATGCTTTTTACGTTTAAGCTTCCACAGAAAACTTGAACAGTAGAGGTTTGCAAAGCTATAACATTCTATATTATAAGCTGTAAAAAGTACATTTAGATACTAATATAGGTACACTTAAAATCTTCGAGAACTTCAATCGCCAGGAAAATATTTAATCCTAATAGATATTTTGCCCTATTATATTCACGTGTGCTATTGTGTTTCGGTTGTATACTATTGGGTCCGTGGTGTTTGCCCACAGTGGTGTTAGCACCTGTGGTGTTTGCCCACAATTTGAATAATTTAAATTTCATACTTTTTTTTTATGCTTTTCGACTTAGTACAGTAAACCACAATTATGGTATTCCGTGGTTTCGGTAAGTAAGAGATGCTAAAACCCTTCCCTTATTCCATTCTTATACTAACCCTTATCGTATCAATATCAAGGTCAACAGCGGTATTATAACCTCTACTAGATATGCCACATTTCTAGACGACATAGCCACCTACCATCAAGGCGACCATCTAATCAGTCTGTATGGCAACCTATGCGTTTAAAAGTATATACTCTCATAGATAAATGATTGGTTTCGCAACATTACTCCGTGGTCTCGCTGTGCTCTACTAGATACGGCCCTACCTAAAAGCAATAGTTCCGTGAATGCGACAACTTTTGGCTTGCTTTATTTATCAGATTTATTATTATTTATTGCTTGCTTTTTACAGAGTTAATTATATTGTTATTGTTACATTGTTTTACTACGCAAATTGGCATTTTATCATGCCTAAAATTTTATAAAACATTCTGAACGTACACATCACAGACAGTTCGCCGTATGACTAGATCGGGTAAGCCGAATTCGGCGTAGTATTTGTTGCCACATTTTTCAAGTACGGCGGCTGTATCTAGTAGAGCGCAGCGAGACCAATCAAATATCTTTGAATACATACTCTATTTGTAACGTTAGGTATATTGGGTTATATATTTGTAACGTTATAGAATTTGAATTTTAAATTACTTATATTAGTTTCCATTTTCGTGCTGATAATTTGACTTAGCCCGTCAGGCATAACATGAAATGCTGGAGTCTCATTGTGTGAATGTTTGATGCCTGCGTTCGCTGTACGCATCGCCTTTCAAGGTTTTTGTTTGCCTTGAAATAGGTGCTCAAGATTAAAACGGGTTGTGAGATTCTATCTCAAGCTATATCATTTGGAATGATCAAAAATGGAATGTGGATTTGTAATTTTGACAAAATTTCTAAGGTACCGATTATTTCAAGAGACTAAAAGCCAAATATTCCAGATATCGCGTCGTCCTATATTGTAAAATGTTTTGATACAAATACCTTCTTAGAAGGCGAATAGGTGTATATTCTTGGAATTGTGATAGAGGTAGGTATATAAGTATGTATTAGTAGTGTATTATCGCCCTCGGCAACATTAACCGCAAGCATCTGAAGGCGCGCGTGCGACTCGCAATTTAGCGGGACAACATGGCCGACCCCGGACCTCAGGGTTGCCACTAATATTTTATAAAATATTTATATTATCGGCACGCATAAAATGAAAATAATTTCGTAATATAATTGATAATACATTAAATAGGTACTACTAACTAACGGTGCCTCATTTCTACTAAAATAATTTTTTTTGGCCAACCTAAATGTAAAAACGAAACCAAGCTTAGTGATTATTTTTTGTAAAATTAATTCCTAATATATAACAACTATTGGCTACACATTAGTCGTAAGCGTAATCAAATACGCTCCTCGCTCTAATGAGACGCGTATAACGAAGCTTATTCTATAAACGTTGTAGAAGTAAAAAATATTTTTTTGTCACTAACATTAAGTGTCTATTTGTACCACCTCTTGTAAATTTTTGTATTACTTTATGGTAATATATGTTTCTATTTTTAGTTAACTAAGCTGTATATGACTGTTTTTGCCTTAATAAATAAATAAATAAACATTAATTCAATGAAGATTATTTAATTTCAACGTTCAGACCATTATTTCTCTCCCATTAGATGCTGATCTATGAAACCTTATAAACCGAAAACCAAAAATAAAATATCAGAGTGGCAACCCTACATGTCGCGATATAACGTGACGCGGACGGCGCGGTGAGGGCGGTGAGGGCGGCGCGGGCGTCGCGTCCGGTCGCGCGCTATCACGCCGGGATGATCGGAATCGTTGACATCACGCCAGCAGCCGCGGTGGAATGACCGCGCCACCTTAATTGCCGCGTCACCTTCGCGCAAGGGCGCCTCGCGACGCACGCACCCCCCGCGCGCCGTCTGTCCCACCCCCTTTGCGGCCCCGACGTGCGTCACCTCACCTACGACGGTCACCCACCCGCGAACGTCTTTTGTTTTAACTACCTATACCGCCGCTTACACGCGCCTCTATCAATCTCATTGTCCGATTGATGGAGCATTGTATTACACTTGCTAGCCATCAGACCTTTTCAGGCAAGTTACTGCGAACAAGCCAAACAGTTCATTGATCGCATTTCGTATAAACCCTAGCTAGCAACATGACCGCACTTAGAACGTCACCTTACAAGTGCGTATTCTCATCTCTACGGAATCGGTACACATTCGAAAGTTTACTAAAAGGAATCACAACCAATGCCATAATAGGAGAAATAACCGGGCAATAAACTCAACGTAAAATATGATTCCCATTCATAATGCATTGACTTTTACGTGATTCTTTCTTTATATAACAATCGTAACTAACTCAACATTATGTTACAAATGAGGAATGTTTTTATATATAATTTGCAGGAAAAAAATGCACCCGTGCGAAGCTGGAAAGCCGGTAGAGATTTTCACATTAATAACATAGAGAAATGAACAGAAGTGTGATCATCAAATTATATAATGGACATAATACGAGTATATTCATAGTCATATACATACATTCCCCAGGCGCGGCGACCTCAAACAACTTTATTTGCAAATCAAGTTTTTATTACTCACGTAGATAAAAGTTAAGATCGCGTGCGTTCACATACTTGATTCACGTATCCAATACATTATTTGTATATATATATATATATATGTCTACAATACATAATCGATGTATCGAGACGTGAAAGCACAGGTGGTGTCCGAGTCGTCTCATCGATCTCGGTAAAAATACGATAATGCCGTGTACTGCCTACACCGCATTTAAAGCCGTGCACCCATTAACAATAACAAAGAGGATAATTATGTTCAAAATTTGCTCCATTTACAATAACAGAAGCAACTGTCCTTTATGTATGATGAATGATATAAAAAAAACATAAGAATAGTATAAGAAATTAAATGGAACAAATTCTAAAGAAATTTAAACCTAGCATATTACATTATAAATAAATACATGTATTATCTTGTATTTAATCTTTGAATAATGATACTTTTATTATACATGCATATTATGAAATGAATTTCAAGAATCAATCGCATGTTTTGTCATATTAATATCATGTGGTTTATAAATAATAAAATATAAATATTTATTTATTTATTTATTTACTAGCTGGTGCCCGCGACTTCGTCCGCGTATAATACGGTGCAATTACGTGATAATATTTTTAGATGACCCCTTTAGTCAGCGAAAGCAATATAAACGCTTAATGTATTGTTGCTATAACGCTTTTGCCAGGCGTTAGTTTTTTTATTTTATTATTCTTGATCCTTCGGGAACAGTACCTACTTTTTTTCTGGATGAAAAGTACTCTATGTCCTTTCCCAGGCTACCTGTATACCAAATTTCATTTAAATCGGTTCAGTAGTTTTGGCGTGAAAGCGAGACAGACAGACAGACAGACAGACATAGTTACTTTCGCATTTATAATATTAGTAAGGAATTATTAAAGTAATTAGAAGACAGTAAAACATTTCTCAATTATTAAAAATTTCTTGTGTGTGTTTTTTTTTTTGTTTTTTTCTTGAATACTTATCCAATGACCCAATTTTGTTGTGTATTTATATTTGACTTCAATATTGACTTAAATGATATTTGACTGAATTATATTTTGAATATGTACAAATAAAGTCCTGTTTAAATGAATTTCTATTATTCATTAAATACTTCTATTTCTTTCAAAAATGGCACCATTATTTCAATTTAAATGTAACATTTTTTGAGTTGGCAATCCGCTACGCTTAACACTCTGTCCGCGTCCTTACCTAACGCTGTAAAAATACACGCGATACGCGGCGGTCAGCGATAATATAACAGAGTCGGCGCCCACGCTAAATACTAATACTACTTATACGTACCAATACCTATATTGACTACTATACAGATACACTATATTGTGTGGCTTCGAGTATATTACGCAAGGGCACTCCGTGTGCACGATATCGATAAGATAATATGGTGTGTATATTTCTAGTGGATTCGAGTTGATTCTGATGTAATGGGGAAAGTTCAAGATAATATACGAGTGCAAGACAGGCAGAAAATTTTCATTGTGCGGCTTGCGTCGCCAGTCGCCACATGAAACGAACAATCTTTTACTACGTGACATGTTGTCAAATATAATTACGAGTATTTCATTAAATTAAGTACATAGTCATAGTCATGCTAAACTGCAAAAGAGAGGTGTTTTTGAAGGCATATAGCATATAGGTATCACCGAAACGAGTGGTTCAAATAATCTGAAAAAATATATAAGTACATATAGTTCATTTTTCTTCTGTTGTTAGGTACTTTTATCAGAAAAAATCTAATGTAAATTAGGTATATTTTTTTCGAGAAACTTTTTCCGACCCCTTCTATAAACCCCTGATAATTTGATTTTTTTTTTCACAATATTATAGACAATTTAATTTATACATAAAAAAATTACAGAACAGCAGGACGAAAACAGTGTCTTGCACCGGTATACCGACCATTTTCATAGTTTCGAGCATCTCAATGTAAATGAAAACATATTCAATTGCAATCAGAAAACTTATATGTATTTAATTTGATACAGTTAAAATCACTATGCGCCTTCGCACGCTACGTCTCGGTTGAGTCTAAAACTCCGTCGGTTCATTATCAGATACATACATAGCATAGCTGGTTAAATTTAATACCAAACAGCATCGGAGAAGCGCTCGTAAAAATCGCGGCTCGTTTTAAAGCCACGCATCGCATCTTGCGCTGTCGCCGCGCGCCTCCATCGGCCGTCGGACTATACAAGGGTAGTTTTTCAGTCCCCCGCCACATAAATAAGTGATCACGGCAGTGCACCCCCCCTCCCTCACCCCCACCCGCGCCCGACGCTCGTAAACTAAGCGCAGATAGCGAGAGGACTTAATGGCTGATCGGATTTTGATTAGCGCAGGCCGGCGACGCGACGCAACCCCGCACCCGGAGCCGAATTTGAATAGATAAGTGGGCATCCGAGGACGGTCGCGGGCGCCCGTAATTTACATACTTACTGGCTTTCGGCGCACCTAGAGGGTGCCAAGTTATGGACGACACAAAAACGATAAAGTTGAAATAAAGCTTCGGTCATCGATTCGGTCGCATCGGGTGCTTTTTCAGCGCGTTTTGGTTATCGGACGCGTAACGAGAAGTATGCACGCCGCTTGGACAAATGGACACACATAGCATAGTCGGCATTTTTTGATAAAAGAACAATGATATAACGCCGCGCATCACTCTTTACGTAATTTTTGCTTGTTTGGCGCCGACTCAAAATTACTTAGGTAAAATAATAAGATTATTTTATGCTTTTCAGTTTTTTCGACGGTTTTATTTTTTGTTAAAAAGTTTCATTTTATATTTTTTTGTAGCTATAATCTAATATTTACTACATGCTTAATCCCACCCCCATTTTCCCACCCTTAGGGTAGGAATCTTTTTTCCAAATTTATACGAGACCAACTTCGAGGTATACCCTATCCATTAAAAGAAGATTTATCAAAATCGGACTACTCTGTAAAAAGTTATGCGTGGTTATACGCTACAATCGGTGAGTGAACAATCAATCATCCCCTGTTTTCCTACCCTTAGGGTTGGAATTTATTTTCCAAATTAAAATGGGACCCCCTTGGGGGTGCACTCTTTCAAATAAAAAAATAATTATCAAAATCGGACCACCCTGTCACAAGTTATGCGTGATCATTATATACGCGTCGAATTGAGAACCTCCTCCGTTTTTGTTTTTTCGTTTTCGTCGGTTGAAAAGGATACTTTTATCATTGTTATTTACACAAAAAATTAACTAAATATTAATCTTCTGTTAGCTTATAATGAAGTTGATAGTCGTTAAGTCAATACTAAGGAATTCAAGGGAGTAATTAAATCTCAAATGATTAAGTGCGCAAATCATTTTGAAATATATCATTTTGAGTTTCATTTTCCTATTATTTGTCGCTCAGAGGCTGAAAAAAATTGTTTTTAAAGTTCTTGTACCTAATAGTTTGTAGTTTGTACCTACTAATGTTGGTTTTTCATTAAAATAAATTGAAATAACAAAATTATATAACACTCACCGCAAAAGGATATGGGACCTCAAAATTATTTCGTAATTTGAACCGATTGCTAAAACCTCAAAAAGCGATTACAAGGAAAGTCGAAACTTTTTAGGTTAACCGCGATCAAAATATTATTCCCATAACACGTATTCCTCCAACAATTTTCATGTCCATATTGTTACTGAATCTTGTGAAATATAAGTTGAAACTTTTGATAATAATATGTAATTATCTTTTACAAACTTTTCTAATTATATAAGGAGAAATTTGACCTTACTTATTTAATTTTAATATATTAATACAATTATGTATTAGTCATCATACTATCATTTATTTATTATTTAGTTATTAAATAAATAATTGATAAATAAATACATTGATTTTGATAAAAGATAAATC
Source organism: Synanthedon vespiformis (assembly GCA_918317495.1). NCBI lineage: Eukaryota > Metazoa > Arthropoda > Insecta > Lepidoptera > Sesiidae > Synanthedon > Synanthedon vespiformis. The sequence continues at coordinate 2,303,310 of OU906962.1, forward strand.
TTATAAAATATATTAATGAGCCTTCTTTTATTGATTAGCTCATTTTGCATTTTCAATTGAGCTGCAATCATAACAATCACAATTCATTGCAAATTAATGGTTGTTTATCTATAAACCTTAATTTTGTGGGCGTTTTTGTACTTGTATATATAGTCTTTGCATTCAAGAGTTAATTTATTCTTCAAGAAAATATAGCATACTTATAGACAACAAACTCGAGGGCTAATCTCATGGACAAACACTTATTAATATAGCTAGATCATAGTAATAGGACATTATGATACTAAAATTCAACTAAAACTGATATAACTAGATCTGTTTTAATTTTAACCAAGCTCGTCTATTGAGAATTTTTAATTTATATTAGTACTCCAAAATGACTTTTGGACAGTCGACACAGTTTCGCTACTTGCTATGACTTCAACCGGCCGCTATTGACGAAGGTCGGAAACTTGTCGAGTACGCTTCCATAAAGTAAGTAAGTGGACAGACAGAGACGTACTCTGGACAGTATCCGTGGCTGTCACCCAGGGCCGGGCTGTGGTTTCCGCGGAGCGCGGTTCGTTCGATAACACGCGCGAACGGACGGACGGGAGGCCACGGCACCCCCTTGCCGCTTCCCCCTCTGCTTCTTTGTGTATCCCCCCCCCGTCTCTAAACCCCCTCGCACGGTTTCCTCGCGTTTGTTTAGTTTGGCAGGTAAAGCACAACAGCGCGGAGGGGGGGAACCCGAAAACGTGTCGCGTGGGAGTGATCGGCCGCCCACACTGATCTGTAATAAAGCACTGGATAGGCTGCTGTGAAATTATTTTTATGTCTATTTGAAAATCGCCATTTTGGCGCTGTAGGCTATGGAGTGTAAGTGCATGGAACTATAACTAGTGATGTCCGCATGATAGGGGCATTTACAGAATACACATTTCTTCATGTTTCAAAACTCAAGCAGACACAAATTAACTTAAACAGTCCCTAAGACATCAAGAAATAGAATAAAACGTGAATAAAACAGACACTATTATACTTATCTATGGATTAAAAATAAGCAAATCTCAAAATTAGTTCCCGTACTTTCGTACGGCGGTGCTTCAAAATGGTACACGAAAGTACGTGTAATTTGTATGGGATAACCCATCCAGTGCTTTATTAGAGATCAGTGGCCGCCCAGCGAGCGCCTGTATCGGCTGTCCGTGGCCAACGGCGAATAATAAATTGAAATTTGGAGATACAAGACACAGACAGCGAAGCGTGTCCATGGCCCGGCTCCCAACAACCTAAATACACAGAAACGTCTCAGTGGAATTGAGCCAATATACATAAACTTAATTCGCCAAGCACTTAGTGCGTTGCGAAAGACTAAACAATGTTTTCTACTACTTAGTCCAATCAATTATCTACACACGTTTACGGCTCAAATATATTGAGATTGAGGCGGCTAAATATAATTGGCACTTATCTGTAGAAACACAATTAACAATAAAACTAATTAATTCTGTAACATTTGTGTCTAATAGTTAGTGTGAAATAAAATGAAATGCATGTTTTATTTATTTATTTTATTTTATTTCATCGAAATACCAACCAAAAGCCAAAAGTCAAATTAATAATCTTTACTAATATTATAAACTAGCTGGTGCCCGCGACTTCGTCTGCGTTCTGGATTAAAGGTAACCCTATGTTCTTTCTGGTGTCCCAGACAACGTGTATGCAAAATTTCATGGTGATCATTTCAGTAGTTTTTACGTGAAAGCATAACAAACAAACTCACATTCACATTTATAATACAGTCGCTTTAGTACTCTTGCAAAATTACTACTATTAGGGATTCTGTATTACGAGCAACTATGAGCATTACGTCTTTCCGTAGCAAATCTAGAAACTTTAAGCCTTCTAGACAGAAATACAAATAGGGTCTTGGTGTTATGGTTCCATTAGTCACAGTGCTTGGCAAAATGGTTGGTCATCGAAGTAAAATTTCCCTCAGTCGCTAAATAAAAATATAATATGGTTAAATTTGTTACTAAGTGCATAATATAAGTCGAAAACGGCTGGAGCAATAATTCCATTCGACTAGGTTTTTTTTTCCAAAATATTCGATGAAGTCCGCGGAAAGTTCATATGAAAATCCACAGAACAAAGAAAATTATGAATGGTTGATAAGAAATATTTTGTGTACCGAAGATATTCATGGTTTATTTATATATTTGAGGACATTATTTATAAATACTAAGTGCAATCCTTACCTTGCACAATGTACTCTTAGCTCTATACTCTATATCTATACTCTACTGGGAATAGTCGAATTTATATAAATGTGAATGTGAGTTTGTTTGTTTGTTACGCTTTCACGCATAAACTACTAAACCCATCACCATGAAATTTTGCATACACGTTGTCTGGGACACCAGAAAGGACACAGTACTTTTATCCAAGATAAAAGTACTGTTCCCGAGGGATTATCTAAAATATAAAACTGTAACTAACGCCTGTAGTCTGTAGGCCAGGCGTTGTTACAGCAATTATAACGCTTGCTTATATATTGCTATAATTGATTGTATATTTTTAATTTATCATCGCGTACAAGTCACAGTAAACTTATTTACAACATAAAAGAAAATTATTCGTAATTATTTTAGGAATTAGTTAAATGCTGTGTGCATTGAATTGCTACTAACATAGACTCGACACTCGTATATTATAATAGGTGCAGGTAGAAAGAACAAGGAAGAAGGCGCGAGGCGAGATGTGCGATGGCTTGTCGTCGGCGCGCTGTTTAAAAGACCATCAAAGCGACCGTCCACATAAAACGAGTCCTATTTTACATTCGGCTCGCTGGGACCCGCCATCCCCGGTTTATAGCGGACCGACAGGAATTCTGCTCGTAATGAGGAAACCGGGCCCCTACTCAGGTAGAGCGATCGCCACTCGATCGCTTATCACTTTTTCGTCCTTCACTATTAATTATTAGCCGAACACTTCGGGTCCATTTGGTCCTACTAATGCGAGTGTGAGTTGCATACGTCATGTTCTCAAGGATATAGGGTGAATTTAGTCCAGTAAACAGTACTGTCGAAGTAGCGGGTGCCACCTAGTTTGGCATAAATTGATGTTTTCGGAATGTATAAGTAATTTTGCATGTGAATTTGGTTACACAGTGGTTTTCATAATAGTTCTACTTTATTAAAGTGTCTTGTAGCAGCTACATTTCAAAAAATTTACAAATTTCGTGCCTCACACGACTATCGAGCACATTGGAAATGATCTACGGAATTCGAAATTATGTTGTTCTGACTTGTTAACTTCTTTCAAAAAGGTTAAGCTACACGGCAAACCCTTAACCCGATTGTCTTTATTTTAGGCTCAAATTGTAGCTGACTAAATTTTCCGGAGGAGTTTTTCTCAAATTTTTGGTCATTCTTCGTTTCCAAAATATCGAGCGCCAAAATCAAAATATCCAAAAAAATTATTTTTTTTCACTATTTCGGTCATAACTTTTTTATTTTTTGACTTTTTTGAAAAATCTTTTTGCACCTTACAGCTCTCATGAATACGCATCTTTTTGAATGTCATATCTTCACAACTCTCCGAGATATCAGAGGATCGCACTTTTTCGTGAAATCGGGGCCTATACTGAAGCGAACGAAGACATTTCCAATCTTAAAAACTGGAATGTCAGCCCGCCTGCCATTCGTTCTCATAAAAAATCTATTGTAAAAAAGTGACTTGTGATCGTAATTTCATAGTAATTCGATTTGCAAACAAGAAGCGGTCGGCTATTTTAGCTCTTGGCACCTTATCTGACTCCCGCCTTAACAACGCAAAAGAATAGTTTATGCAATGATAAAATTCGTCTCAAAATCACATACTTAAAAACTACTAAAATTTTTATATTATGTAATATTGATACCTATGATCAAGTTGTTTCCTGGGCAAACCCGGCAGCGGGTTGCTATAGTTTAATAATAAAAATATATATAAACCGAAAACGCTTTGATGTCTACAATTTTTGCCATGTAGTGAAAGCCTTTCAAATTGCCAAGACGGAGGTTTTGCTAGGAGTAAAAATAAACACCTTGACTAGGTTGTACTCTAGTGAAAAAAGGGAAACCTAATTACCGGCTTCCTTGCGATGTGACGTTTCAAACGAAGACTTCCCGGAATAGCTAATTGAAATTAATTCAAATTGGAATAAACACATATTTCTTAACTATTTATTAAATTCAAATTAAGAAACACTTGTGCATCAAACACTTGAAGTTAAGATTGTAACATAAACATCAATACTAATAATAAATCTGTAGGGTTGGTCATGGAGTAAGTTACTATGTTTTCAGAGATATCGTGTTTATAGGCTCTATACTTGTTACTGAAACTAAATTGACGAGTTTCAGAAATTTTTTCTATAATATGTTCCTCCATAACATAACTCCTAAACAAATTAACTGTTTCTCACTAAACTTGGTAAATAAACATTTAGACGTACAGGACACAGGATAGGCTACTTTTTTCTTTTTAAACGCGGACGAAGTCGCGGGCACAAGCTATAGTAATATAATAAAGTCGTTTCGAGAACCGTGAATGTAAAGTTGCAGGAGGAGCTTATTGAATTAAGCCATATCCTTCGATCAAACAATATTCAACCTTATGTATGTTTAGTGCGGAATTGTTATACGGGATAATGTTATTATGTCGCATAAATTAACTGAGATTAAAGTTATGGACACATTATTGAAAGGTATCGCAATTTACGTAGTAATCCAGACAAAGTGTGGGCACTTTTCGTTCGTTGATCACTCTTTTCTTTAACGAAAATCGTATCTATAGATAGACCAAATTGAGAAAGTTTTATTTTTATATTTATCGCAAAAATGTTGCTTTAGTTTTTTATTGACAACAGTGCCTGTTAAGGTGATACAAGTTAGTTTTCCTCCATACAAACGTAGAATGATTATTACTCCGGTGTTTTATGTTTAATTTACAAAAGTAAGCATGATACCGATTTATCTTGTCATTAACTAGGTTCGTATGCTTACAAACTTAAAGAAAAAGTATTGATTTAAAAGATATGATCCTTGAAAAATCCATATTTTAACACAAGATTTAATGCAACTTTGAGGGTGAATAGGTCACTCTAGTGTACAAAAACTCCAAAATACTTTGCATACAAACATTGATTAGTTATTCAAGAGTTCAAATAACTTTACACGAAATAGGCATATGCAGTAGTTTTGTCAAAAAAAAGTATAATTATGCCCAAGGGTCTGTCTATTGTATGAATCATTGTGCATCTCACTCGACTGCTCTTCCCGCGCATTGTGCTGTGTGGCTGTGTGAGACAGAATGAATTTGTGACTTGTCATTGTGTCATCTTAAGTATAAATAATTTAAATTGATGGTACTCAACAATTTAACATGAACTACAGGCTACAGGTCATTGTTTTAGAAAAACTTAATATCCAAAATCCATATATAAGTGCATTCAACAAACAGATATCTATAGTTTATTTATTTATTTATTTATTATAGCCTTTATTTAACAACCTTTATACATATATATTTACATAAAATTAAACATTATATAGTCCTGACACCGTTTCTTAAAGATTGTCTTGCTTTTCAGCATAGGCCTCCCTTAGAGCTTTCCACAATTTGCGATCACGAGCCTTTACCATCCAGTTCTTGCCTGCTACCTTCTTAAAATCATCTTCCCACCGTCGTTGTTGTCCTCCTTTCTTCCTTTTGTATTGTCTCGGACACCATTCCGTCACGTCTCTAGCCCATTTGTCTATCTTACTTCTTATCATGTGACCTGCCCAACTCCATTTGAGTTTTTTAATAAAGTACGTTATGTCAATAATTTTAGTTACCTTTCTAATATTCTTTAATTTAATTTTGTCTTTTCTTTTAATGTTAAGCATACTTCGTTCCATACTGTGCTGACACGTTTCTAGCTTACGCATGTTTACATTCGTCAAACTCCACGTTTGACACCCATAGGTCATACTTGGTAGGATGCATGAATCAAATATTTTACTTTTGATTTTAAGAGACAAACTAGGATTTTTCATGATTTCTTTAAGAGACCAATATTTTTTCCAAGCAATATTAATTCTGTTGTTTACTTCTTTTGTCGAAAGGTCTTTTGGAGATATTATTTGACCAAGATATGTATATTCATCTACGTACTCTATAGAATTGCCGAGAACTTCGATTGGAGTCTTGACTCGATTTGTCATTATTTTAGTCTTTCCATTGTTCATCGATAAACCAACCTTGTCACTTTCAGATACCAACTGTTGCAGCATTTCTTGTAATTTGTTTGCATTATCCGAGATTAATATAAGATCATCCGCAAATCTTAAATGGTTCAGTTGCGCTCCATTTATTCTTAATCCATATTTCTCCCAGTCAAGATTTCTAATTACGTATTCGAGTGTTGCAGAAAAAAGCTTGGGTGACATGGGGTCTCCTTGTCTAACTCCTCTTTTAATAGAAAATTTATCTCCTACTCTTTCAGTTCGGATTTTTGCACTCATGTCTTTGTATATATTAATAAGCAATCGCACGTATTTTTCATTGACTCCTTGTTTTGTTAAGGCATCCCATATTTTTTCGTGTTTCAGAGAGTCGAAAGCCTTATTATAGTCGACGAATGCCAAATAATAGTTTAAGTTATATTCATTACATTTTTGAATGACTTGCTTAATAGTGTGTATGTGGTCTATTGTTGAGAAGCCACTGCGGAACCCCGCTTGTTCTTTGGGTTGATTTTCATCCAAAGTTCTAGTTAAACGTTCCAGTAATATCTTAGAGAAAATTTTATATAGGTTCGACATTAAGCTAATGGGTCTATAGTTTGCAATGTTATCTTTTTTACCTTTTTTATGAATTAAGATTATGGTAGATGTAGTCCACTGAAATGGTATATATTCTGTAATTAAAATTTCGTTAAATATGTCTGTAATAAAATTTAGTGTTATTTCCTTTGTTTCGATTAAGAGTTCATTTGAAATGTCGTCTTCACCGGGTGCTCGTCTTTTTTTCTGTGATTTTATAGCCTTACAAACTTCTTCTTTCATGATGTGTGGAACATCATTATCTGTGTTATTATTGTTGTTACTTGTAGACACAGACATTGGCTGAATTCTTACATCATCATCGTAGAGTTCCCTGTAAAAATCTGTTGCTGTTTTTAATATTTCCACTCTATTTGTCTCGTTTTTCTTATTTCTATGATGAGTCATATTGTCAATCCAATTAAGACTCTCTTTAAGTTCGTTCCATGCTTTCTTGATACCTCCCGAATGCTCAATATGGTAATTTATAGTATCTGTTCGTAATTTCTCTCTATGATTTCTTATACTTAAACTTATTTCTTTGCTTAATTTTGTAATTTCACATTTATTGTTTTTCCTGTTTTTGAATAAGTTTTTCCTTTGTTTAATTAAATTTTTTGCTTCTGGCCCTATTTTGTCTCGTGTAATTTTATTTGTTTTCATTTTGCTTTCGATTTGTTTTAGTTCTTTTTCTAAGACATTATATCTTTCTTGAACCCCGATAATATCATTTATTCTTCTTAAGTTTGCATCTAAAGTTTCTAAAATATCTTTTGGGAGTGGTGAGTGCATTGGTTGTTTTTGATTGGTTATATTTTTTCTAGATTTCTTAACTGGTGTTGTATGTAGTTGTCCCCTAAGTAGTCTGTGATCGGAGCTGTAGTTCAGTTGATTAACAACTTCAACATTTGAGAATAGTCTAGGATTGTTTGTAATTATAAAATCTATTTCGTTTTTTATCTTCCCATTTGGTGACATCCATGTCCATTTTCTATTTTGTTTTTTCTTGTAATAACTATTCATAATGTGTAAATTATTTTGTAACACAAAATCTACTAATCTTTGCCCATTGTCATTCCTTTTGCCTGTTGTATATGGTCCCAGTATTTTGTCTTCATTTTTTTGTCTTTTTCCTATTTGGGCATTAAAGTCTCCCAATATGATAACGGTGTCACACAGATTTTCTATAATAATATTTAGTTTTTCGTAGAAAAGAGTTTTAATTTCATCTTTGGCAACCTCGGTGGGTGCGTATATTTGAACAATTGAAGTGGGTTTTCGTTGACCGGGAAGTTTGATGTTTAAAACGGCAATTCTATCTGAGATGCCCTTGAATTCTATTATATTATTCTTAAGGTATTTTTTTATCATGAACCCTACTCCATATAAACCAGCTTTATCATTTTTGTAATATAATATGTAATTTTCATATTCTATGATACATTCTTCTGCTCTTCGCACCTCACTCAAACCTAGAATGTCCCATTTCACAGTTTCTAAAGCATATTCTAGTTGTAATAAAGATTCTCGTGATTTAAGCGATCTTGCGTTAAGCGTAGCTATGTTTATTCTGCTCTTTTCTTTTGAGAGCGGAATCAAAGAGCCGAAGTGTCTCCCTGTAAGCTCTAAGGGGGTGTGGTCTATAACCCCACGGTGACCAGTCGTATTGGGGATTAATTTATTTTCAATTAAAGTTTTATCTGAAATAATTATTTTCTTTAAGTTATCGGTGTCAGCGGTTTCCTATGCCTTATTTTGATTTGACTTTTTATCTGATAAAGAGAATGATCTTGCCCTCAAATATGCAAATGCGTCGGTTTTATGAATCTTTGATGGGCCCATCACGCCAGTATCATCACCTCCTTTAGAACACGATGGTGTTGTTTGTAATTCTTTAGGTGACAATGATAACATTCGTTTCCTTTTCTCAGCTTCTTTTTTATCTCTTATAATCAACCTATTGTTCTTAATGAAAGCTTCATTACCTTTTTCTCTTTCCTGTTTTTGTTTAACTAACAATTTCTTGCGTATGTCTAGTGTTTCTTTTGAGTAGTCTTCGGTGAGGTATATAGGTTGTGGCAATTTTATTTTGTTTTTCATTATCTCCCGCTTTTTTTGATTTGTCGTCAAAGTAATTAATATCGGTCTTATTTTGTTTCCATCTTGTTTGCGACCTAACCTATGATATTTATCTATATCATATTTTTCAATGTTAATGTTAGTATTCTTCATTATATCTTTTATTGTGACAAATAATTCCTGATAGTTGTTCTCAGTTTCCTGTACGCCATGCAATAATAGATTATTTCTTCTGTTTAAATCTTCCAAGTACTTCACTTTTATTTTTAATGACTCCATCTCAAGCTTCATGAATTTGTTTTCCTCTATTATTGGTTGTATTTTATTATCTACTGTACGCAGAATATTGGTAGTTATATTCTCTGTAATTGTTGCAGTTTGTTTGTCTAACTCCGTTTTCATCATTTGAAAAAGTTTCATCATTTCCTCTGACATTCCATCGGTAGTCATGTTGCAATAACTAAACGTTTAAACTAACGTGTAACGGAACGTATTTTTTTTTTTTTTTTTTTTTTTTTTTTTCTCGCCCGTTAGGTTGTTACAACTGCAATGTGTTGTGGTTATCTATGTGTGTAAGTATTTCTTATTCTTTCTATTTATGGTTTATATCTACCCACTATGCCTTTTTAACACATTCAACTAATTTCGATCTAATAAAATTGCAGTTTTATCACGTTTATTTCTTCAATAAGGTTATTTTAAAACGTTTGTTTGGTATATTCTTAATATTGTTTATGCAACATAAGGTAAATATATGTAAGTTAATCACATTTATTTCAATTAAAAACTGGGAGCTTTTTAAGAACACTGTTATCACTTTGACACTGACACTGACAAGTTACACAGATTTCAATCTATTCCCGAAAAAGTGAGTTTTTAATTTTAGCCGGCGGACGTTTTTAACTCGACAAACAAAAAAAGCCTTTCAAGTTTCAGCTCCACGCAACGCGGCGAGCGTCGTCATCGTATCGCACAGTTGTCAATGTCGCGTTTCGCGTCATTCATTTTTATGTGGACTGTGGCACACAACATAAATGTACCTACCATAAATAACTTCACATATGTACCTACCATAAACTTCACACAAAACTACACATAGTTATATATTTAAAAATAGCTAAACGCGTCGCTAATAGATTAATCGCGCGTCAAACCGCGAAAACTAAAGGTCCTTTCACACTAGCTGCGGAAAGATATTTTTTCCCTTGTTGCATGAAAAACAACAAATTCGTAACATTTTCGCTTTTCTCTGCGTCTCTTTATATATTATTACCTATTATGTTTAAAAAACCATTTTTTATTTTATTTTAATTATTAATATTATTATTTAATAGCTACTATATAGTTATGTGGTCATATCATTATTATGATTGCCTAAGAAACAAGAAAATGATGACTTGGTCTGGCAGAAATTTTGAATATTCCCTACCAATTCAGGTGTTTACCCTGAAACCCTTTTACTTGCACTAAAAATTATATTATAATTCATTGTATTTGTAAGTACATAGTACCCATGTGTATGCGTCGAGTGTACGTATAGGTAGAGCGTGCCAGCACATTCCGCCAGCCAGGGAATGCTGAAGTGAGCTCGCAGCGTGGCGAGCTATGCAGACGACAAGAGCGAACCTAGATGCATACATACACCTATTTGCAACTATGCACTGATAACGATCGCGCTTCGAAATTAGCCTCACTTTAGACAGTCAATACATAAAGGTAATAACGACCCTCTTACAGAAAATCACCTTGAAATAACAACGACAAGCCCGTTGGATGAGTGGCGAGGGTGCTTGCCTTTCAGGGTCCCCGGGTTCGATTCCCGGCGGGGTCAACTTTGGAAATTTTAATGTAATTTTCAAAATTGACTCTGGTCTGGATTTTAAAAGTAGTGGTAGGGCACACTGCGTTTCGCAGTCACTTGGGCAGCCCGTCTGGCGCCAGTAACCACCACCTTAACTGTGAAATAACAGCATGTGTGCTGTTGTGTTTCGGTGAGTGAGTAAGGGATGCCAGAGCCCATTACCCCCCATCCCTTCCTTATCCCTTACCATGTACATGGTACCCTTACCCAACACATATAGGTACCGTTATTGTGCAACCGTATCTTTCTGTATGATAGCCCTCTGCACAAAACATCTTAGGTCTGTGGCCCCTCTGCAATTTCTTTTTAAAAACAACTTAGTGGTATAAACAACTTGCTACCCGCTACCGGCTTCGCCCTCTCATCGGGCAGTACCTAACCTGTGCTAGCCGTATTATATACAGACTGATAATAATTATGTAAATAATAAGTTTAGCTAATTGCGCTCATGCGAAGCCAAGGCAGATGGTATAAAATAATGATGATTTTATGATATAAAGCCAGCATTTAACAATTGAACGACTTTTACCACTTCGAGAGCAGCCTGCCCCTCCTTGCAATTTCCACTCTCCTATCTCAAAAACCAGTCATCTCTTCCAACTTACGCAACAGAATTTACGCTTAAGCGAACCGAGGTCCACTAGCATTAACGTTACTCACACCCATGCAATTTGTATGAACTACTCCACCACTTTCACGGGCTCTACCTCTCCCCCCGCTGTTACTAAGGAGACAGGCTACAGAGGGGGCAATTGCGCCGGCGGTGAGGGCTCTCGGCACGACACAGCGTGCTATAGTGTGGTATCAGTATCCGACCAGTTTGTCTAGAACTCTCACTGCCAGCTATTCGTTCGATAGCGCTTTGATGTGGAGAAAGTTTGTGAGCACGGCAGCAAGTCTTGTAACGCTGGTCGGTCACGTCAGTATGTTGATACGGGTAGGTGTATAGGGCGAGTGGCGAACGAGTGCTCACGGCGTGGGTGAGACGTTTACGGTCGGATCGCTGGTCGACGACGCTGGGGTGACCACGCTTCAATTAACAGAGAATGGGACTCGCCTTTTTAGTATCAGTCATCGTTGTTGCCAAAAGTTACGACTCGTAACGAGGTCGTTTAATACACTACTTACATATAAGATAAACTACTCACATTACATCACAAAAAAAATGACGAAATAAGAATGTGTATTTATTGTACTTATAATTATTGTTTCCTTCTTTTGTACTATTGTATTATTTACAATTTATGAGTAGTCTCATGAAATTGCTATTGTAGATGAATTGTCATGCATGTCAGAACAAAAAATAGAAATATCTATTTAAGATATTCTATTTATATATTTATTAGAATCAAAGCTATGTTTTCCTTGATAAGGTAATGTATCTAGCTTGATTATTTGTATTCTATAACTACAACAAACGAAAATATTTTGAAACAAATTATATTCATTTATTAGCTGATGAATTAAATTTGATTAAATGGATTGAAATGCTTGTCAGTTAGGAGCGCATAGCTGATCTACCAGAAAACATTCAAAAATGAGCCACTAAGAACACTGGATGAACTTAAGAACGAAACTTATGAAGAAGAATAAATTCTAAAGCATTATGCCACGCGAACTTTTTCGTGGTGTAAATACCTAGTAGGTAAATTCTAGTAATATGACGTAGTTTAAGTTTACCTATCTATTAAGTACTAACAAACAAAAAATAAAAAAATCGTATCTCTTCATAATAATACAGAATAATGTAGATTGTAGAGAAATAAATCTGAAAAGAATATCAAAGTAAGTATAGGTATAATTTAAAAAGTTCACAATAGAAAGAGTATTATGGTGACCACTCTCGCGGGCGCAATACCGCGCTGCGAGACGCGCCGCGGTCGGCCCCTCGCGTCGCGCCAATTAATTACGGTGGCCATCTTAGCCCCCCCTCTGCCACTCACCCCCGCACTGCCCCCGGCCACCCGTCCCGCCCATCTTAGCTGACGGACAATAATTGCCACAGCCGAATCTACGCCGCTCGCAAACCTCTTCGCCCAACCGGCACCTACTGGACTCTACTTTACTACTCTACACTGTCTGCACAAACCAACGAAGACACAGTCCACAAAATACTTACTACATAGGACCTTCCACTAAGCACTTTATAAAAAATCATAGGGCCTATGAAGCTAATACTTACTAATATGGTAGTATTTTATTAATTATTGCCCGCGACTTCGTCCGCGTTAAAAAAGATAAAAAGTAGCCTATCACGTGTCCCGTTAAATCACGTGCCGCCTTCTAAATGTTTATCTACCAAGCAGAAAAAAATTGTAAAAATGGTCAATTTAGTTTCAGTATCATGTATAGAGTCTATATATATATATACACGATATTTCTGAAAACAAAGTAAATTACTCCATGACCGACCCCTACAGATTTATTATTAGTATTAATTTTTTCTTCATTCTAATTTATCTTAGACGTTGATACAATGGTGTGTCTCAAAATTCAATGATAAGCATCAGATTATTGCAAGAATAACCTGAGCGATAAGCGGGCACCAGTGTGGACAACTCCGTAAAAAAAAGAAAACCCATATTATTATGTATTTTTTTATATTTAATATGGCTTTCATTCCTGGTCCTTAAATAAGATTTAATTAAGTAATTAAAAAGTTTTCGAGGTGAGATTACTGGGCGATAAAATAAATAGTACTTAACCAGCTAGTAGGTATACCTTTTTGACAGTCGTTTAGGGAATATGGTTTTTATGTGTACATAAAAGCGATTTTTTTGTAATCAAATAGTTTAAAAAATAACTTAAGTATACTGGTTACATATTAAGGGCAATACATAATATACCTACCTTAAGAAAATCAAATTTAGCAATAGGATTGCCAATCGGATCGAATCCGCAATTTTTTCCATTTAATTATTTTAAATGAGGTTTTAAAAGGGAACAGATAAATTTGTTTTTCTATTGCCATCGACTTACCAGTGTGGGGTGGTAAGTCGATATCTGCTGCTCTTTGCACGTATATATATATATTTTTAATTAATGTTAAAACTCCTTATATTGAAACTGTCGTTTAGTTGAGAAAACATGTGTAATATACTAGTAGCGGCCTGTTCCCGGCTTCGCAAGGATGCAAGTTATATACCAAAACCTTTATCGAGAACCACTCTATCCATCGGTGGAAACAGCATGGAAATCGGTGCAGTAGTTTTTGAGTTTATCGCGAACAGACAGACGACGTGGCGGAGGACTCTGTTTTATAATTTGACGCTCTATAATATAAAAACTGTGTTAAAAAAAAATTATTTTACGAATTATTATTTTTTGCGTATTTTTTTGTACCTTAAAGTTAACGTACCGTTTATCTTTTGTACTTTGAATGTTTGAGAAGCGGCGACGTCTGGTCTTAACTGCCTTTGTCACTCTTCTGGAACTCGAATGACGCGCGGCTAATAAGCGTAAATCTTGAATATACTGCTACTACGAGTATATACCATTTTGGGTATTTTATCTTCTCTTTATAATATACCAGAGAACTCACTAAAAACAGGGCTACACATATTTTTAATTACGACTTTCCGACAACATAATATTCTATACAGGGAATTCCCACTGTGCGATAAAGGACGGTGACAGCGTCACCACCAGACGTAGGACAGGATGACCAATTATGGAAAATATCTCCTATTGTAACGTAGATAAAGTTCAAATTGTTTCTTATGTAATCTTTTGCTGTTATTTGTGTTTATATTATGTGGTTTTCTTATAGATTTTAGGCCTAATATAATACGTTTATTTATATAATCTATATAATCTATATAATTATGAATTCACGTAATCGAATGCATAATCTAACATATAATGTTAGATATAGAAAACTTTTGTTATCTATACTAATATTATAAAGAGGAAAGATTTGATTGTTTGTTTGTTTGTATAGAACAGGCTCCGAAACTACTGGACCGATTTGAAAAATTCTTTTACTATTAGAAGCCGACATTATCCGTGATGAACATAGGATACTTTTTACCGCGGGAAAATGCTTCACTCCTACGGGAAAACGGGTAATAGGACAACGGGTAGTAAGAATTGTCCTTCCGTATACTTATCTTTTTCACATAACTTCTAAACGGCTGAACCGGTTGGGTTGAAATTTTATACGGGTTTTTCGATGATTTCCTGGACGATTTAAAAATACAATTGGAACCGGTAGGTGGCGCTGCTGTCGGTATGTCAACTACTAAACGGCTTGAAATTTTGTATGTGTATTTCCATGGTTTCACAGACACGAATGTATTATATTTTACAAAGTTACGCGGACTAAGTCGCGTGCAACAGCTAGTAACTCATAAACGAATTAACTAATTTTCATGAAACTTGGTAGATATTTTTTTCTTTTTCAACGCGGACGAAGTCGCGGGCACCAGCTAGTAATAAAATAATATGTATATCTCCAAAGGCTCCCGGCCTCGAGTGCTCGAGGTCTCTGCGTGCATGTCGTTTACCGCCTTCGTAGACCGAGCGGTGCACTGAGCCGCTCCACGCCAGATGTAACACGTACTTTATTGCACACATGTGCACAGTACACGGCAGGTATGCGTTCGCGGTCATAACTTCATGTGTGGTCACTGCCATTTTTTGATAAAGGACACACTATTTATTTATTTATTTAATTATTTGGCCACATGACAGCAGTGCCACCTACCGGGTCCAATTGTATTTTTAAATCATCCAGGAAATCATCTAAATACCCGTACAAAATTTCAACCCAATCGGTTCAGCCGTTTAGAAGTTATGTGAAAAAGAAGTTAAGTACAGAAGGATAATTCTTACTACCCGTTGTCCTTTTACCCGTTTTCCCGTAGGAATGAAGCATTTTCCCGCGGTAAAAATTATCCTATGTTCATCACGGATAATGTCGGCTTCTAATGGTAAAAGAATTTTTCAAATCGGTCCAGTAGTTTCGGAGCCTATTCTACACAAACAAACAAATAAATCTTTCCTCTTTATAATATTAGTATAGATTAATTATGATTTTATATTACATAACTAGCAATCCGCTCTGAGCTTGCAATTTTTTTCTGCAAATTATATATTATTATTTATACATAAAAACCTTCCTCATTTAACGTGTAGTTTAAAAGATCTTTAAAACTTTAAAAGATTAAGTGTACATACAGACGGACAGACGGTGGGAATAAGCGACTTTACTAATTATGTATGTAAAGATAGTCAGACCATTTTAAATTTTATAGATGTTGAAGTTATAATAAGTACACACTTAATATACCTAAATAAAATTAACCGCTTAAATGTGTTGCTAACTAAAGGCTGCTTTTATTAATGCACTCGTTACGACACGTTTGTCGTTATGTTTTATTATGTTATGTCAATAACACTCATAACTTCATTGTGGGTGCGTATAAAAAAAACCACAATGAATCATTCCTTTTATAAAAGACATCAACGGTGCTCCCGCTTCAGTCGCGTTTCCCCTTATTACTCTTTTCATTTTATTGCATATTTATAATTATATATTTTTAAATATTACTTGGCATTATTTTAAAAAAAAATTGTATGCACACTAACTGTTTATTTATGATTTAACAGGTAGATAATTTGTATCATTATTTATTTAAAAAACCTATTAAAATATGATAATAAAATATTATAAAGAGATATTTTTCCATTTTCATATGTTTGTAATGAATAAACTCAAAAACTACTGGACCGATTTTGAAAATTCTTTCACCTTTACAAAGCTAAACTCAGCGAGCAACATAGGCTATATTTTATAAAGTTACACGGGCGAAGTCGCGTGCAACAGCTAGTGTAATATAAAAATGTTAAGTTGGTTTGTATACGCCTCAAAAACTCGAGATAGGGTTGACCGATTTTAATTCGGTTTTTATGTATGGAAAGTGGAATAAATGGGCAAGGTATTTGTATGTATTTAAAAATCGTAGATAACCCAGGTGGAGCCGGGAGTATGTAATAAAGTGGACAGACAGTTTTAAATTTGACTATGGCCAAGCTCTTTGGACAAATTTAATGATTAAAGTTTAACTCAAGGGTACTCAACTCAGGCAAAAAAGCTTCACGGTGGTCACGTGATTAGTTAACTAAAGCACTAGGCAGTACTAACTAAACTGAGAGACGTTTGAAATGAAATTTTGGGAATGCGACTACATTGATGACGATCCTTTTTAACCGACTTCCAAAAAAGGCGGTCAATTCGACCGTATCTACACTTGTTTTTTTTATGTGTGTTCGCGAATAACTTCGTCGTTTATGAACCAATTTTGATGATTCATTTTTTGTTGGACAAGAGATATTCCAAGGGTGGTACCATGATAAGGAAACCAGGATCTGATGGTGGCATCCCAGAGAAATCGAGGATAACGTTCGAAAATCGTAGTGGCGAAATCGTAGTGCGTTTGTTAATTTTTTCAAGTAAGTATCTTATTAGTTTCCTGTTTGCAGTCGGTTTTTTTTTTGTTGGACAGTAAAATAATCTTGTCTTACACCGACTGTAGGTACTTTGCTTTCTCTCCTCTCATATTATATTATCACAGGGTTGTCGCTAAACGTGTGGTCACATCGAGCGCCTACACTCGCCTCCCACGTAGGCATAGGGTTGCCACCGTACGAGATTACCGACTTGTGCATCGTACGCGGTCCGCCATTAGCCGCTCGCAAATTACTAATTCCCTCAAGAAACGTCCGCCGCCACTGGTGCCGATCGAAGTTTCTATCCATTAAAAGTGTAACATACTCGTAGTGTATGTTAGAAATTCAAAAATAATTTATCCTTACTTAATATTATAAATGTGAAAGTAACTCTGTCTGTCTGTCTCGCTTTCACGCAAAAACTACTGAACCGATCAATATGAAATTTTGCATACACGTTGTCTGGGACACCAAAAAGGACATAGGATACCTTTCATCCAAGAAAAAAGTAATGTTCCCGAGGGATTATCTAAAATATAAAACTGTAACAAACGCCTGGCCAACAAGTTATCAAGCGTTGTATTTGCTTTTACCATAGCGTACGAAGTCGCGGGCACCAGCTAGTAATGAAATAAATAAATAAAGGAAATCAATTATTTCTCACATTAAACCTATAAAATAGCGATATGGTACTGACGCAATTTATTTTTGCAAATTATAAAAAACAAGCCTTCCTCATTTATCATTCTTTTCATTAGTTAAAATCGTATTTATTAGCGGTTATTGAGTTTATTAGCGGAGATTAGACAGAGGCGGACAGAGAATTTATTTTATAATATTTTATGAAGATATAGAAGATACATTAATACAAAAAATAAATACAAATATAAATTTTATTATGTACTTACTCATTTCATCTGAATTTAGATTTATTTTATAACGTAAGCATCCATGCGATAGGTACAGGTCGCTATAATATTGTATTTCCATCACTGCTTAGAAAACTGAAACTATCCACCGAAACCCTCTTGGAAATGCGTCAAATTAATTCCCATCAATAGGTTTCCAAGTTATCTGAAAGACGCTGTCCAGCCCGAGTACATATTAATGAGGGCAGGTAGGTGCCAGTGGGGTTGGGGGGTTGTAAACGCGGGGGTGGGTTAGCCGGTTGGGTTGTTATGGTAACGCGACGCGAGGCCTCGGGCGCGGTACTGGATACAATGAAGGCAACGCGAAGTATATCTTCGATGACGAAATTCACGGGTTATAGAGAATGGCTAATAGGTCTTTTGACAAAAAAAAAATTATAGATTTCATAAATAAATCTAAATAAATTTAGAAATATTGCACTCATCGGTACAAACAGTTTAGTATAGTAGTGTGGTTTCACACAAACAATACCTACATTTTATCTAAAATACATTTTTCTAGGTG
This sequence comes from Synanthedon vespiformis, assembly GCA_918317495.1. Taxonomy (NCBI): domain Eukaryota; kingdom Metazoa; phylum Arthropoda; class Insecta; order Lepidoptera; family Sesiidae; genus Synanthedon; species Synanthedon vespiformis. The sequence continues at coordinate 2,321,967 of OU906962.1, forward strand.
TAGAGAAGATATTTTTGAACATAGATATTATATTGGTCGCACTTTGATTAAGTTCTACACACAGATGGGTTATGTCTTAGATTACCACAGCGTATGTGTTCCTGCAGGATGGAGGATGAAATTAAATTTTTGAACTACATAATACAGTTTTCAACCTATTACAGCAATAATAAGTAGATGCAAGACGAGAACGAAACTGAGGAAAACAGCTACTGTTTTTATATTGGAAAACTAGAAATATACTACCTAAGTATACTAGCATGAAATCTAAAAATTATGAAGTAACCGTTGTTTTACAGAAGACTACGGTCACACCGTGCAAAGTCTTTGCATGTCCATATCACCAAGTCAAAAACTTTGCATATAGCCTTTTAACTGTTGCAAGTGTAAGTGCAAAAATTAGATAACTCACTATCTATTATGTATTATGTATGAAGATGAAGACAAACATAATATTAATAAAAATCTATAGAAAGTATTTAAATGAAAGCGATATTCACTTTCATAGTACGTACATATGTTTTAACCGCGTTTTATTTTGACTTAAGTATATTCCTTTTCAATAGATGCTATAGTACTTATAGCACTGATAGTTGAGGAATACGCTACGTAAGCCATGTAGAAAGAACCGCCTCTGAGGTGGACATAAAACAGTCGACACGGAACGTATTTATAAAGTGGAACGGTTGTCGTGCACGTTGCAAAACTCTCATGCCCACGGTGCCCACCCCTATCTGGAGTCGCGCGTGATATTCGCGGGGGTGGCGGTGAGCGGGTGGCTGTCGGGTGTAAGCGAAGGGAGGGAAAGCTTCCCAGAACGTGCCGCGACAAAAAACCCAACGCTGACCCAATCCACAGTACAACAAGAAAACAGTGCATCAACTCCATCGAATACAATATACTCTTTTATGTAACTTCTGATAGAGTAGTGTTTTTGAAAACAATTATTTCTTTCCTTCTTTTTATGTAAAGGTTGTCAGACAAGCTGACTGTCCACTTGGTGGCAGGTGCATAAAATTAAATGCAAAAATAAATTTATGTCATTTCGGAAACCCAAGGCAATAAGAATACCATTTTAAAATACATCTTACTATTTCGACTCAAATCACACCGAACTGCGACTCACCGAACTGCGACTCGACGTAAAGCTTCGCATAAGTTACCAATACCACTAATTATAATATAAGGTACCAATACAATATAGAATTTATTTTATACATAAAAAGGCACACAGTTCAGCGAGTACTCGAAAGTAATGTCGGCAGCGTCACTCTGTGTTTCGCAATATACAGGGCAAAATAAGATTACTGACCTTTTAGCATTGTTGCGTCGCGTTGGGTCGAGTCGCATGTCTTTTTGATGTTGTGAACTGACCCTTGTGAACTCTTTTGTGACTCTTATAAATCTACATGAATCTTCATGTATTCAAGAAGTTGGTAAGAATGTTAATTATTTATTACATACCAATAAGGATCCCTAGTCAAAGTAACAATCGAAACGATAACGAAGTTGGAAAACAATAAAATGTATGGGATTGAGATGTGGGGATAAAATGTCTAGGGCCCAAGGATTCTGATTATTACATATCAGAAAGCGTCATCAAATTTATTTCAAACTATAAAATGTACAACGAACTCAAGCTTACTTTCTCTACATTGTGTTTACTGTGGCCGAGATCTGGCCGTCATATAGAACCCGAGCGTAATAAGCCTCCCTTTGCTTGGCTTGCGTTAGTTGCGACAGGAATGACGCTCAAAGGAACGCACGACGCACGTTCCAACTGTGTCATTTCGAATTTGGATCAGTCCATTCCATTCCGAGAAAGATCGAATGAAATTGGACCGAAATTATTACATTTATTGAACGACGATCTGCTGAGCCTGTCTGCTTGCAAATTGAAATAAGATAATAGAAAGAATCGTTCGTGAAGAGCTAAAATCTTAATTATAGATACCTAATAAAATAAGAATACCTAATAGTTACTTTGGTAGTAAAATATCTATATGAATAATAGGTACATATTTCCTATCATTGAGCTATTATTACTACGTATGCTATCAATAGATTATAGTTCGAATTCAGGTCTAAAAAATTATATTATCAAGTCAATAAACAAAACATACTCAACGCGCCATAAGTCGTTGTCATGACTAGATAACAAAATAAACTTCATGTAAAAACGATCATAAAAAGCTTCAGTAAGCAAGTAAATAAGTAAGTAAGTTGAGTGTCCAGTTGTTTTGCACTTTTGAATGTGTTAATCTTATGCGGCCTACTGTACTATAGGCGATGGCAGCCACCTACTATAAAGTGTACTTTGTTATCCACTGTCGAGCATCGAGCACATTGGAAATGAACCTACGGAATTCGAAAAAATATGTTGTTCTGACTTGTTGACTTCTTCTTCTTCGTTTCCAAAATATCGAGCACCAAAATCAAAAATTCGGAAAATTAATGATTTTTTTTTTTCATTATTTCGGCCATACATACTATTTTCGTTTTTGACTTTTTTGAAAAATTCGTCTTGCACCTTACAGCGTTACAGCTCTCATAAATACGCGTCTTTTGACCCCTTTTTGAATGTCATATCTTCACAACTTTCTGAGGTATAAGATAATCAGCACTTTTTCGTGAAATCAGAGCCTATACTGAAGCGAACGAAAAGACATTTAAAATGTCAAAACAAGATGAGGGCAAAGTACTGCGGCATTCTTTTTGTGAGATATTGCCCCTAAGCGCTAAACTCAACAGAACGCATGCTTTTCTTCAACAATGATCTTTGGTTGTTACTATAAAACTATAACTTGTATACAACTACAAGAAATCAAATATAAAATTTCCGATTATATCGGTATGCAGCGACAATATATGTATTTTACAGTACAATATAAATTTCCATTAAGCTCAGACAAGTTCGCTTACCTAGACAATTGGAATACAAACGGCCATTAAGTAAGTTGCAAACAGAGTTCAACAGGTGGCGTCATTCGTTTCAATATCTACAAAAGTTTCAGAGTCGCCTCAACAAATCGACCAATTACACGAGATCCCTAACGACCTCAAACTTTCCCCTCAAAATTGTACAAATCACTTAAAGTGGAGGGAGGTGGGGCGGGTCGTCTAGCACTGGCGTATCCTTGTCCTGTTGTTATTATTACAGCCCTAAATCGTTACCATTCGATTTTGAACTAAAAGCGCTCGGGAACAAAGCTTAAATTTCTATGTGACTAGTTTTATTTTTTATATTCAGCAGTTTACCGAGACGTTTTGTGTTACAAAAGATTTATCGGTTACATAATTGTTTAAGATTGGCCGTCTTTATGATATCACAATCAACACGGGAATTGTTTATTGCGATATACTTAACAGCATTAATGTTTGTTTCTTGAGAACAATATATTTTATTTATACTTAGTTTAGAACGGTTTAGCAGCTACAGCTCATTCGATCCGTAATGGCATCTAGAAAAAGGCATTTTTTGGATTTTTTCTGCCAATAAAAATTGCAATTTTTTGTTATTAACATAAAACAAAAAAATCATTTTGACAATTAAATTAATTTTAAAGAGGCTTTAATTTTTTGACAATAACTCAAAAACTATAAGCCATAGAGAAAATTTAAAAAAGAGAAAATTTAACGTTGAAAACCTTAGAGCACTTTAGAGAGCACAGCACATTTATAATATATTTTTTATAGTATTAAATATCAATTTAAAAATTTGGAAAAATTTAGGTGTTCGCTAGACACTCCAGAGAAAGTGATCCCGTTGGAAATAAATTGTTAGCTCAATTTTTCAAAAAGTTATGCAACTGTTAACTACCTGTTTTTTTCGGGTCTTCATTATCACAAAAGACGTTCACAACATGTACTATATATTTGAATTTTTTTTTTACCATAAGGTTCTCGTAAAAAATAATGTTTTATTTAAAAAAAATCTTAAAAACATTACTATATTAGTATAGTACCGGAGTCTTACGATGTCGAGCAATGTCGAGTAAATGTGATTTAATAAAAACGAACTGTGATGAGGTTTATGACCATAATACTAGGCTTTGATTTAGAAAATTCTTGTAGAATTCTTCAAAAAAAGATATTCTTCCTACTGACTGGCCAGCTACCTGCGTCCAATCCAAACCATGCGAGTGCATGTGCGAGCTGCTGCCTTGCGAGTGGTGGGAGAAGACGACCAGGGGAGTGAAAACACAAAATATTGCACTTCAATGGGAGCTACTGACCTATATACCCCATACTTGCAAGTGTGAGTAACTCGTATGATACGTCTACAGTTCTACACAGTGCGAGTTGCTGCACGCTAGCTCGCACTGTCTAAACTAGGTATTAGTTAGTACATTCATTGTCAAGCAACGCCTTTTTTGTGTATGCAGCTGCGCGCCCGCACCGCCCGCCACAAAACCACGATTCACGGTTACAAGGCGGGTGGTGAAGTAGAGATAGCGTTAGATACATTGTTTCACTAAATGTGTAGGCGCCATGAAAGGGTTTTAAAGTACAAGGCCGAAGGCATAAAAGTTGGATTTAAAAACTTATAAGCTCTCACATAGCGCGATTAGCACGTGCTATGGAATCCTATGATTTTTCCGGGGTTTGAAAACTAATATAATACTGAGCATATAATAAGCATAAAACAAATAACTTCAATAAACTTAAAATATAGAAGAAGCGATCACTAGAAGTTTTAACAATTCTGGTAATTAGTTCATCGTCACATTCGTCACTCTTTCACAAACATTTACGTACTCTTTTGGACTCGGAACATTTCGGCACCTTCCGTGGGGCATTTCGGTAGAAATTTTTCCATTATCTGTGAATAACAATACTTTTTAAGTTGGCGAGTGCATCAGAATAGAAACCAAACGCATCAGGCATCAGCATAGTTTTGTAAAAATAATAATAATAATTAGTGAATGTTCGTTCGGTTCGGTTCGGTTCGTATCATTTCGGAAGCGGCCGGTGTCCTTCGGCTAGAATCGCGGGTGACTCACGCGCCGGTCGGTCGCGTCACCTACGCGTCCGCGATAATGGCGGCCCCATGCGGCCCTTAATGGGCAGCCGACCCCACGATACGTTACTTGCATTCTAATAAATCAATCAACCGGGATCATTCTCTTGTTTACTTGCTACGTGAAAAGGTACGACTTGGTGATTAATAAAATTATGTACATACATAGCTGAGATGCATAGCATATAGCGAGCCGCCCCAGTCATTTCTGTCTTCAAGTCACTTCGTAGCATATAATCTGTAATTGAAATTATTATAAACTAAGCCTCGATTTCCTATTGAGCCAAACACCCTATATCTGCTGTAAGTTTCTGAGGAGTAGGGTGTTCTGAGGAGATGCTGCAGCGTCAAGTCAAAGTTACCATGTCATGGAAATACCACCGAAGTAACAGTATACCAAATTTCACATCACATCACATCACATCAATTTCACATCAATATGTTTCACTCAAAGTTTGGGAGCTTCGATTTCACAGACAGATAGACAAAAATTACAATAAACCTATATTCCAAATTATAGGCATTCTAGTTTTAATCTAGACTTAGTAGTTTTACCTAGGTCCCAGATCATTCTTATGTATCTCTTAAGGTTTAGCAAAATCTTCCGTGAATACATCTTTTTAACAAAAAAAACGACTTCTAATTTTCTCCATGAGAAAATGGATTGTCATTGTCAGAACTGGACCAAATTGAAATGGGACCAAACGGGAAGCACCAGATTTCAAATAAAAGAAAGAATCATCAAAATCGTTTCACCCAGTCGAAAGTTCTGAGGTAACAAATATTAAAAAAAATACAGTCGAATTGGGAAACTCCTCATTTTTTGGAAGTCGGTTGAAAATAATCTAACTGGTTGAAATTATACTATTAGTATTGAAGCCTTCAGAAGTCAAATACATAATATATAAATTAAATACAAAGGTTTTTATGTTCAACTGTACTGTACAGACAGAATCACCTATCTATATTGTGAGCGCCCAAGCAACACAGAATGGCTGAATATTCTTTGCCGTTATCAGCCGTTATCCAAGCAACTTGGGCACGAAATAAATTGCTTTAAGCTGTATAGTAGCAACATAATAGCTGAATAGTAGCTGAATAAGCAACAAGAAGCCCATAATAGCTCATAGTGTTATAATAGCCCAAAAATCATTCAATACAGCATTTACTTATCTTGTCAGCTCTAATACCCTTATAACAAAGCTTTAAACTGAATAATTTGTGAATTTCATACTGTTCATCTGGCCTATGTGTTGCCTGGGCGAGTTGTCTAGTTAAATAATAGGTAAAAATCCAAACATGAAAACTCGCCGGTTTTAGGGCGAAATAAATTCCGGCGAGTAGTCTAGTGAGTCAAATTATGGGGCTTAGCTAGCAATAAGTTCGGTAGTTTTATTTCACATGTATATACTACACCTATTAGTGGTCGCTGTTGGCGTATGTACGTGTAAGGTAAGGTAGGTTTGCCATGTCTCGTTCGCGACTTGCTCTCACATAAACTATTCACTATATGTGAACGGTCTCTCGAACGTGTTAACTATTTAAATAGAGACCGCATATAGAGAACTTCAAATACGCGATACGCGAACAAAATAATATAATAATGTTCTTACGAAGAAACACTTTAATAATTTTCATTTTATAATATGTTAGTTTAAAATAAAATTATGTCTGTCTGTTCGCGATAAACGCAAAAACTACTGCACCGATTTTCATGCTGTTTTCACCAATAGATAGAGTTGTTCTACCAATAACTTCCAAACTTCCAAAAAAGGAGGATTTTCTCAATTCGACGCGTATATATTTTTTAATGTTTGTTACCTCATAACTTTCGACTGGGTGAAACGATTTTGATGATACTTTTTTTATTTGAAAGCTAGTGCTTTCCGTGTGGTCCCATTTCAATTTGGTCCAGTTCTGACAATGGCATCTACGAGAAAAGACCATGAGACGTCGTGAGGTCGGTTTATTTTTTGTTAAAAAGAGTTTAAAGATTGTAGGCTTATTGAAATAAACGTTCGAAGGACGTCGTATTTTTCACAATTTCACAATTTGATTGGGTCCATCATGACTTCTGCGATTATCACGTTTCTGTACGCAACATCATCGCGCTACTATCGTCACGTAAACACTGCGTTATCGCGCGATAGATTGTGTTAAGAGGAATTTAGTTGCGAGACATAACGCTCGCTGTTTTTGAACATAATATTCTTTGTTTCTTAATCAAATTTATAGAGCTGTGAAGGAGGAAAGTTTTTATATATAACTTATCAGCTGCTGCCCGCAACTTCGCCCGCGTAAATTACATACTAAAACCTTCCTCGAGAGCCACTCTATCTATTGGTGAAAACAGCATTAAAATCGGTGCAGTAGATTTTGATTTTATCGCGAACAAACAGACAGACAGACGCGGCGGAGGACTCTGTTTTATAATATGTGAGGATTTGAAAAAAAAAAAACCGCCAGTGATCCATACTATTTATCTATACTAATTACTAATAATATAATTATAAAGAGGAAAGATTTGATTATTTGTTTGTTTGTATTGAATAGGCTCCGAAACTACTGAACCGATTTGAAAAATTCTTTTACCATTAGAAGCCAACATTATCCCTGATGAACATAGGCTACTTTTTACCGCGGGAAAATGCTTCATTCCTACGGGAAATCTAAAATAAAAGTAATTACTAGCGGCTTGGCCTGGGATACACTGGACAGCGCCATCTATCCAAAATCAGGTGAAGCGACTAACATGACAACTGCTTGGTGATATTTTTAGCGATTTGTGTTGAGATATTTTTTGATTTTGTCACATTACATTTAGTCAGTGTATTTGGATATCATTATTTTCACTAAATCACCAAAACGCATTATCGTTAGTGTAATGGACAATTAATTAATGTTAAACGCGTTTGATAATTTGTTTCTCGTGCAACAGCTTCTATACTTCGCGGTTAATTAGTCACAGACGCGTCGGTAATTACCGCAAATATATCATTGTCAAGATTGTATCGTACCTTTGACCAGCCGATCGACCAACGCATACGGCTAACCATAAATTATAACGTAGGCATATCTTTTAAAAAGTTAAATAAACACCCATACTAAGAGAAAAAATCACAGATTTCGTATCTCACACGACTATCGAGCACATTGGAAATTAATCTATGGAATTCGAAATTATGTTGTTCTAACATGTTGACTAATTTCATAAAGGTTAAGCTACAGGGCAAACCCTTAACCCGATCGTCTTTATTTTAGGCTCAAATTGTAGCTGACTAACCTGTCCAGAGGAGATTTTTTCAAATTTTTTAATATCACTCTTCGTTTCCAAAATATCGAGCGCCAAAATCAAAAATTCGGAAAAAAATTCAAATTATTTCACTTTTTCGGCCCTAAGTATTTTCGTTTTTGACTTTTTTGAAAAATTCTTTTTGCACCTTACAGCTCTCGTGAAAACGCGTCTTTAGAGCATTTTTTGAATATCATGAAAATATAAACTCTCCGAGATATAAGGGCATCGCACTTTACTGAAGCGAACGAAAAGACATTTCCATTTTCCAATGTCAATAATTACATTTGGGTTACTTGTTTAATAATTACTTGGCTTCTTTCATGGTAATGTATCTAAATGAAGGCGGTCTAATAGATAACATAATTACTTAGTAATTTTGTCTTCCTCTGTATAAAAATGAAATAAAATTCATAATTTATGTGTTTTAACATGATAATGCTCATTATTATAACGGAAAACATCTAGACGAGGCTTCCTGCACATTATGGGGACGAGCATACATTAGACAACAGGCTCAGATTATTAAAACAACAGGTATAAAATAATCCATTTCAATCATTATCAACATTATTATATATGTATGTATGTTCCTCAAAACTCTTAAACGAATTAACTCATTTTCATGAAACGTAAAGGACACAGGATCTACTACCTACTTTTTTTTTCAACACGGATGAAGTCGTGGGCGCCAGCTAGTTTTAAATAAGAAAGGAACATATTAATAACTAGCTCTTGCCTGCGACTTCGTCCGCGTTAAAAAAGATAAAAAGTAGCCCATGGCGTGTCCCGTACTTCTAAATGTTTATCTACCAAGTTTCATGAAAATCAATTAATTCTTTTAAGAGTGATGGAGGAACATACATACATACATACATACAGAAAAAAATTCTAAAAATGGTCAATTTAGTTTCAGTATCATGTATAGAGCCTATATATATACACGATATTTCTGAAAACAAAGTAAATTGCTCCATGACCGACCCCTACAGATTTATTATTAGTATAGATGTCAGTTATATAATGATTTATGACCATAAAAAATAATGATAGATAATAATATAGATATCATACGATTGATACTAAAATATAATATATTTAGTATCAATCTTGTGTAGGGATATCAGTGAGCTAAATCGTTTTCTCAAAATTTTGTGAAGCGTGCAATCATCACAAGTTTATTCCTTTGTCATTGACATTGCATTGGCGCTAAGCCCGCATTGCGCTGTGTGGTCTTATCGCGCGGCTGAAACACGTCGCCGCTCGACAACGCACTTAGCTAACGGAATGTCTTTGAATAGGGCGAGAAACGAGCAGAAATGGTTGAGGAGCCCAAGAGGGGATTTTTGGATTTACTCGAGCGCGTCAGATATCCCCAAGTGTCTCCCATAACGGATTACTGTATTAATCTGACGGTTTGGTTGGTGGGGGTCGGGGTAAAATTTTAAATACAACTCGAGCGCGTCAGATTTTCAAAGGGAATGTTAGTGTACCTAAGCTAAGCTCCCATTTAAAATTCAGCTGATTCGGATGTAACGCAACTTGCGTTACACAAGCTCGTGGCAGCTTTTTGAAAATGCAAAAAGATTTTTGACGATTGCCATTTTTGTAATACTCGAGCGCGTCAGATTTTCCATACAGTCGGTTCAGCCTGAATTCCTGATGGTGCTGATTCTTAATCTGACGATTAAGTGCCTATATATGGAGGATTTTTTAAAATACAACGTCTACAAAATTTTGAACGCCTATAGACGCTAAAATGAAAAACTTCATATAGCCTTCTTTTTTTCTTCTTTGTATGGTAAAAGATTCAAAGTAAGATCTTCAAAGTCCAATGGGTCGCCACGACGACGCTCGAGTGACTCCACATTTAGCATCGTGGGCTCTCCTACCAAAATAGAAGGAAAAATACAGCGCGGTGAAGTGGCGGACGCGAGGCGGACGATGGCTTCGCAAAAAGAAAAAGTCGGATCGATCGCGGCTATATCCGTTCAATGCGGTGACGCAACTATACCCACTAGTATAGTACGCAGCTCGGACTTCGCTGCACTACGACCGATGCGACATTATTAGAAAAATTAAGACATGCTCTAAGCTTCGTTTGTATAACATACTGGCAATACTTGTGGGCACCAATGATTGTGGCAATGCTGTGTACCATGTAGTGTAACATAATTACAGTTCAACGGTGGACACATTTCAAAATTTGTAAAAAAAATTCTATGAGCGCAGCGAGGCATTCAACATAGGAACATAGGCCAAGCCGCCCGAGAACAAAACGTTTTGGCCCCGACACTTTTTTTTTATCACTACCGAGAAAAAGACAGAGCTACACGTCACCAAATCGTATGTATTTGGACTGAAAGTGTAAATAAAATTAATTATTATAAAAAAAAAATAATATTTATCTACTCGGTCGGACCAATCACACAACAGAAAACTCAAAAAATAGACTCAGAAAATAGCTCCAGAATCATTTAGACAAAATTGACACTTTTCGAATAGGTCTAATGAAAAATAGATTTGCTAATTTCTTGATGGGTCAAACGGTGTTGGAACTTAGTCCTATGTGGAATGTAACAATTATCTAATAATGTAATTGCAAACATACATTTTCACTTATACATAAGTAAGCATTCGTTAAGATAGTGAAATAAATCTTAAATCGTGTTGAGACACCGATTGCCTTGTGTTGTTTAAAATTTATCAACTCGTAACTGATAACAGTCCGACAACGGCTACTTAAAAATATGAATCATCGATGTAAACAACCTCTTCCTTGAAATAAAACTGCAACTAACTAGATATAAGAATCTCTATTTTCTAAACATGTAACATACCTTTTATTAAGAAACTAGCGACACTCCCCCGGCTTCGCACGGATGTTAATTTTTCTGCAAGAATTTCAAGTAAGAATTCCATCCTAAATTAGTAGTAGTAGTAGTAGAGCCATTTTTTTTTTATTATTATTGACAAAAATATAATATACCTAACTTATAATTAATTTCACATACAACCATCATACAACGAAATAATTTTAAAAGATAAAACTACATGGGTAATGTAGTTACTTAATCAGATTTGAACTGTCGTTTGACTATACATATTTTTATCCTAAGCGCCTGTTTCACCAACGTCAAGTAAAGTGTTGATTAGTTACTTTTAGAAATCATTTTCTGTTTTATTGAATTATGCACTCGGTTTAGTGCATCCATCGATAGTCGATTTTTTATTATTATTTTCTATTCAATGTTTGGGACGTTTACTCTACAAACTGGCGCTAATTAATATTATTAATGCGACAATGAGTTACTTTGTTTGTTTGTTACGCCTTGACGCCTTATCTACGCCAACAGTTCATCAGAAATTTATGCATAGATAGGTACAGAAACAAGTGGTCAAGGCTCAGGCGTTATATTGCTTATATAATTATTTTTTATTTATTAACGCGAACGAAGTCGCGAGAACCAGCTAGTTATAAGGTAAGCAGACAGGCGAGCTGACAGTGCACTTATTGATTATAATTATTATTGATTACCATTGCCTAGGACGCAAGCAACACGATTGCAGGTGCGATGTCCTCTTTCTTGGAAAATTTATTTAAACTGTAAATTTTTTATGAAAATAGCAGACTAAGGGCCTTTTAGACAAGTAACTAAATCAACACTTAACTTGTAGTTGGTGAAACTACAGGTAAAGTGTTGATTTAGTTACTTGTAGGAATAATTTTATGCTTCACTAGCTGTTGCACGCGACTTCGTCCGCGTAACTTTTTAAAATATAATACATTCGTGTCTGTGAAACCATAGAAATACACATACAAAACTTCAACCCAATCGGTTCGGCCGTTTAGAAGTTATGTGAAAAATATAAGTACGGAAGGATAATTCTTACTACCTGTTGTCCTTTTACCCGTTTTCCCGTAGGAATGAAGCATTTTCCCGCGGTAAAAAGTACCCTATGTTCATCACGGATAATGTCGGCTTCTAATGGTAAAATAATTTTTCAAATCGGTCCAGTAGTTTCGGAGCCTATTCTATACAAACAAACAAACAATCAAATCTTTCCTCTTTATAATATTAGATTAGTATAGATTGAATTATGCACTTGGTTTACTGTATCTTTCGATAGGCGATTTTATTTTTATTACCTACATTCTTTTTAATGTTTGGTACTTTTACAGTAAGTACAAACAAAGGTATATATATCAGCTCCATTATCCCCGGTTACCGGTGACTTTAAATGACAGTTAGCCTATTTGACAGACGGTGAAAGAGGCCCTTACCTTATAATATATCTGTCAATAACTATGAGCTCAAGGGCTCAAGAAAATAATTTAAAAAATCTCCTATCGAACCTCATAGTTATTGACAAATATCGCCTGTATAAGGGAAAATTCAAATGCCCTGGCTTTGAATAGGCTGATATAGGCTTCCTGGGAGCATGGGTTAGCCCTAATCGAGTTGAGTGCTTGTAATAATAATAACAACGCGATGTTGTCGTGAATGATGTGTTGTTTTGTGGCGTCGCAGTCATATAATAGGAACGGCGACCTCGCAATGTTTGACGCGGTCAATGCGCGGCCGCGACCACGCATTTACTCCGTGACGAGTCACTGTCTTTTAGTACTCGACACTCGTTCACGAGCTACCTCATTACGGCTCGAAAGGACGTACCTACACCTACCTATAGTTAGACAATACTGTTTTATTTATTGAAATAAAGAAAACTTACAGCCACTATATTATTTATATATATACATGTAGATATAGAATCGCTATCCACTTTTGTCTGTCTAACTTCAATTTATATAAATAAAAATCAACCACTAAATGTGTTGCTAAGGTCAAAACTCGAGAACGGATGGACCGATTTTAATTCTGTCTCCACTCGTGGCTAGATGGATAGTCAGGAAAGGCATTTACGTAAAAGAAATGCACCCCGGGGCGAAGCACGGAGCGGGTCACTAATCAGAGATATATTCTTGTTAATATATCTCTGATTTTGATACGATTTTCACTACTGAAAGACTAAAGAGCTATAAACAAGAAAGGTAACTTATAAGATAACTATATAAGATTTCAGAAAATTCGTGCGAAGCCGAGGGTACAGTTTTGATTCATGTCTTATTATGTTTTAATTAATTTATATTAATTTTTCCATTCGCATTCCCATCACTATTGGGTTATTAGGTGATAATGAAAAACCGCATGTTGTTAGGTGGTCATGGCGGTTAGGTTCTAAAGACTTTAAAAGCGCTTTAGAAATGTCCCGTACAAGCGAACGTGGTTTCAAACACGCTTGTGTCAACTAAATTAACGTCCGTAACCGGAAACACTAATTACAGCTAATATTCATAGAGGCCGCCGCGGCAAGAACTTTGTCCAGCGACTTGGAGCAATTAGCGAAATGGACGCCGCCGCGTCGTAAAGGCGAACGTACTCGCGTAGGTCGAGTGTGGGTAGGGTGAACTCCCGGGGACCAGGAAGCGTCGCCTATTAATAGTACGGCCAGTGGATAATCAATATTCGCCGTGCAAGCCAAGCCATCCCTCGCCCGCATCGCGTTTCCTGGAAGTCGCGAGCCGCGCCAATTCGGCGGGGGACACGCGGCCAACGCGGCCCCCGGCGGCGTCAGAATAAATCTAAAGCGGCCGCTTCGGCCCATTGTTGATGGCTTTTTTTTTCTCCCTTACATGAAAATCACTCGTCAACATCAGGTATAGAGAGAGAGATGATTGCGACCGCCGCGCGTAAAGTGTATACGTTGCAGGCAAACATCAAAATATATCTCTGCGCAAAATAACTGCCCGGTTTTATAAATCAATGGTTGCCCAATGTAATTAATCAAATCACGAAATATTTTAATTTAAACTATGGAGGAACTAATTAAATCGTTAATGTTTTAACAGTAAAAACAGTTAATGCTCTAGCAATGTAAAAAATCAAATAAGATTTCTCAAAATATTAACATATTGAAATTTTCTACAGCTTGATTCTATTCTACAAGCAATCACACAACCAATATGAATAACGATTTCATAACAGTAATATGGCAAAGTAAACATCGATTAGCGATATAGCGAAAGCAGTCGAGTGATTACAGTAGCCGTTACCCGTTTTGTATGTTTCATGTGACTTTTTAAAAACAATTAACAATTCTTTTAAATAAATATCAAGTTTATATTTGTGTGGTTAAAGTGAATCGAGCCTTTAAAGTGCCCTCTAACTTAAACTTAAGTTGAGATTCATTAGTCAAGTATAATATAAACTTCGATAAACAGCGATAAACTTCGTCGATTGGCCAGTCAAACGCTGAAAAATCGAAATTTTAACTTTGCCCACGACTTAAACATTATTACGCCTCCTATTGGTCACGCAGATGTTTTGAAGTTTTGTTGTCGGGTGAGTCAGGCGACACGCGGGCGGAAACAATTACGCCGCACGGACTCCAATGCAGAAACCAAATAACTGGCTTGCAATCGCGCCCACTCGGTGTCTCTGCTTTCGCAACCGACTCACACGTACCCATAAAGCGACTGTATAACCATTAACCTATGTTTAAGTATAATTAAGATAGTAAACTTAACGAGGGAATTAAACACGAGAGTGCAACGCGACAGAAATGTGTATAGAGAAGCGAGTGTGTGTGTCGCAAGGCGAACCGCACCGCTGATAACAGATCACGGACAACCGCGCATATATACATTACATTACATACGTACTTACATACACACTTTATGCCCTATGTATTGAACATGAACAGATAACGAGACGGATTGTGAATAGTTACATAAAAGACCGTGCGTGACTTATTTCTGGTCGCCTCTCGCACGTACGTACGCGGTAAAATTACAAATACCTTCGCAGCCAGCGGTGACGCAACGTAACTTCCCGACTTTGAATTAAAAAGATAAGGATTTACAATTACAAAAGCCACAGAGGACATTGTTATACTGGGAATGATCGTTTTGAAACCAATACTTATAAAATCGTTTGTTCTCTCATCTGCGGGCCTATTCTCTATCTGTGGTTTTTAAAAACGTGTCGACTTCAAAGTCGACATTAAATAAGAAATAGTACTTTGTCAAACTAAAAACCACACAATAACGCGCCAATAACTTCATCGACATGTATAACTATGGAAAAAACGTCGTAGACATTTTGACATGTGCTTAGTGAATACCAAAGTAGCCAATTGTCGAGTCTATAACCGCACCGAGTCGATAACCACAGCAAAACCACACTTAGAGAATACGGGCCCTGAAACTGAAACTTGAAAATGGTTTATTTTATAATGTAAGCATCAACTTTTTAGGGATATTTCACTCGAACTGGTCTTTATAAATTTTGTAACACCTATCTATACATTATGGTTTTGCAATAAATGATTGAATTGAATTGGAAAAAGGTGCTGCAAGGGCGCTATCGACCATAGTTATGTTATGATTAAGGATAAGACAAATTAGAAAGAAGTAAGTAGACAAAATGGGCTTTGGCATTACTGACTTTCCGAAACACAACAGCCCCACATCATTACGAAGATCATAGAGTTTCACACCATCTATAATAAGTTTTTAAGTCCTCGAATAATTTTATAATGTACTAGCTGGTGCTCGCGACTTCGTCCGCGTAGATAAGTATAAAACGCCATCTATCATGGAATGGATTTATTTAGATTTACTTTTATTTTAGATTTCCCGTAGGAATGAAGCATTTTACCGCGGTAAAAAGTATCCTATGTTCATCACGGATAATGTCGGTTTCTAATGGTAAGAGAATTTTTCAAATCGGTCTAGTAGTTTCGGAGCCTATTCTATACAAACAAACAAACAAACAATCAAATATTTCCTCTTTATAACATTAGTATAGATAGATAGAATGATAGTAAATTTGGCGTGCCTACTACTATACTAAGTTATGCAATTAATAAACATACGAGTAACTTTTAACAAGCCTCGATTTTTGTCAATAATTTCTGTAATAGTACTGACGCTATTACTTATTATTACGACATACGGCAGTAGGGCTATCGTTTTAAAGGGTTTTAATTAATGCACACCAGTACAGTTCTCTCACGCGTGCAAAAACTACATTTTCAACTATAGAGTATTGTATGAATTGTTTTTTTGGATAGCAAACTGGCTCATATCAACCCTTCGCGAGCGATTCTGTTCCCACGAATATCTATCCTCTCAAACTATTTCAGCTCTAAGTAAGTATAATACACTACGTAGCAATTTTATTGTTTGTGCACAGCTCCGACAGCGACAAGCGCGCGGGTATTTGTCGCGACAAAAAAATCAGTCAAATGCCAACTTAGACTAAAGTTTGCACATGAAGGGTTCCATCACAAAATGGTCAAATGTGGTAAGAAAATGATTAATTATAACAACAGAAATGACATTTCAAATAAAATCAATCAATCATCAATACTAATCTATACATACTTCTATAATAAAATTATAAAGAGGAAAGATTTAATTGTTTGTTTGTATAGAATAGGCTCCGAAACTACTGGACTGATTTGAAAAAATCTTTTACCATTACAAGCCGACATTATCAGTGATGAACATAGGCTACTTTTTATCGTGGGAAAATGCTTCATTCCTACGGGAAATCTATACAAGTAAATACTAGCGGCTTGGCCCGGGAGATAGCGCCATCTATTTAAAATACGGTAGATGGCGTTTTATACTTTTCTACGCGGACGAAGTCGCGAGCACCAGCTAGTAAATAATAAATCTGTAAGGTTCGGTCATGGAGTATGTTACTTAGTATGTTTTCAGAGATATCGTGTTTATAGGCTCTATACATGATACTAAAACTAAATTGACCATTTTTACAATTTTTATGTGTATGTATGTATGTTCTTCCATAACTCTTAAACGAATAAGCTGATTTTCATGAAACTTGATAGGTAAACGTTTAGACCTACAGGACACAGGATACTATTTTTTTTTCTTTTTCAACGCGGACGAAGTCGCGAGCGCCAGCTAGTTTAGTGATAAAAATGTGTGGTGCGGGTGAGAAAAATGATTTCATAATTTTTTCAGACTAAATCGCAATCATGTAACTTATCAGCGATTGTATGAATATCTGAACAGTACAATATATGATTTATTAATATCACATTGATCGCAACGTTAGGGTTGGCAATGCACCAAGAAGAAATTAATATCCACATAATTTTGACGGTCGCGACATTTTAATTAATTTAAATTGTAATTAAATTGAATGAAAATTTTAAAAACAAAAAATATTTTATGCTTCTTTTTAATTCATATTAACTTTTAACAGGTAAATTTATGGCGTTTTCTTTAAACCACATAATATTTTCTTTAAACTGGGATTCGGAGTTTGTAATTATCCGCAGGAGATATTTACTTCACAAATGAATGTTCAATTAATTTTTGTACAATCAACAACAACGTTATACATGGTTAAATTTATAAGAAACTAGCGGTTCGCCCAAGGCTTTGCATGGATGCAATTTTTCTGCAAATTATGTACACACAACGCATACAAATGCATACACAAAAATCGTATTAAAATTTGTTGGGTGGTTTATAAGAAGTTAGCGGATTCTGTCATGTTAATATAATTATGTAGAATTAATTAATTAATTACAATTCAGTCAATAATATAATAACTAAGAAAAATAAATACTACTAATTTTAATTTTTTGAATTAGTTTTGACAGCCCTGCACATCATTTGTGAATGTGTAAGTCAGTAACAGTCGCTCGGGACTGCAAGATAACATATAAGTGATAATACGCGGACAAGCCGCGACTGGTTATTGCCTCATTATTATATTAATATTATTTTTACTAAAAATGAAAAAAATATGCCGCATTTGTATTCTTTTAACATTTTAATAGCTTCACGGTTTATATGTCATTTTAACAGTATTAAGTATATTTAGTATAATAGAAAAATTTTTCTTGAATAAGACCTTCCAAGAGCAAAATATATGACTGTCTCTATGCTTTCATTTAATTCTTTAAAATTAAGTAGGTAAGTACAAAAAAAATCTATACTATCTATACTAAGTATACGAAGTAATAATATTATTATTTACCTATCTATAGACTTTGTCCCATACCATGGCGAATTGGGTAGAATTAGATGTTTTACCGAATTCCTATATATATATGTGTGTATAAGTAGTATGGTATCGCGACATTTCGAGTTTTTACGTAACGTTCGCGATGAGTGTGCGATGGCGGCGGGCGCGGCGACCGGCGGGCGGTTAGCGGACTCGGCGGGCTACCAATATCCATGCATGACATACGCTGCTATTTTCTTTTAAAAAAACGCAGCGACAACATTCTTTATTATCAACTTGTCGCTTCAAGAAAGAGGGACCGAGTGCTCGTATTAGACCACTCTCTTAAATACTTCAACCAGGAAGACTTTCTCCTGCTTACGCTACTAGGATTAAATAACATTTAGAGTACAGACAGTAATCATTGCAAGTATAATAAAGACGATGACAATAAGTACAAAGTACTCAACATTTGTAACAATCTACTTGCCACTAAATAGCAAGCGAAATCTAGAAAGCTAGAACAAGCCTCCTTCTTAGATCATTAATTAAGTCTCAGGCTCTTGACACTAAACTAATACATAAATCAATACAGCATTTGTCCGGTCAATAGCTTTATCAATCAATTGAAGTTGTGTAAATTTATAAATTATAAGTACTCAATTAATAAGTATAAAATAAAGGACGCGTATAATTACAGCGTGTTGGAATATGGCTAAACATGGTATATTTTAAATAACAGATGTTGCTACGAACATGTTTTTATTTAACGATCTACATATTCCATTATAATATATTTTTAAATAGGAAATAGAAAAATTAGGTTTAGAAAATATGGTTAACATTAACATTCAATTAGTATTTACAACACAGCGGCTGCAGCTAGTGCAACGGTCACCCGTGTGTTTTCATCCGCTAAATAATGGGTGCGCAAGACGGCCGGATGGCGCACGCCATGAGCTCACATTTTCGCACCAGTCACCGATCGCCGCCTCCGTGCCGCCATTCGCGCCACGTATACACATACACATACCTACATGTGGTCGGGCACAACTCGAAGGGGCACGGCCGCGAAATTACGGCCATCAATCGTCGAGCCGAGAACGGCACGACGATGCGACAACGCGTGACATCCAAGCGACCAAAAAAGCATCAATTAGATCTTCTTTTTCGCTTCAATATTACCACCAACCGTATACGCATTAATAAATATTATCCAGTACTTATTTGATTGTTATAATAAGTAGCGCACGCAGGATAGCTTAATCCTATCCTGTACAGTTCATTAAAATTTCATGGTCTTCCTGTTATTTAAGATGCTATGTTGTTTAGAAGAAATATATGCTTACGATCTCAGATTATTAAAACAGACAGATGGAACGCACGGGAACAAAGCCCTGCGGTCAAAATGTCCACACTATGTCCACACGTGTTCATTATTGCTGTGCAAAAAAAAATGTCTCTCTGTGTAAAATGTTGCCAGGGTAACAAAAACTTCCCACACATAATTAAATAATATATAATTTTTTTTTTGACTATCAAAATTTTGATGGAATCCAATTTTCATCGTTTCTGCTTTTTCGTATTATAGACACCCATTTGCTCTGTAAACCGGGATCGGTCGGAAATCTGAAATGATCACCTAAGTGTTATTTAAAAAAAACTATAAAAATGTTACGTAATATGTGCTCGACGTCTTACAATTAAAGTAAAATGTTTAATTAATCACTTATAGAGATTTTTATTTGACCTCTTTTCAACACTATTTAATTCTATTTATAATAAATATTATTTCCAATAAAAACTAAAACGATAGAGCCCTTCGATCGGTACAGTAAAATCACATGTATATATTTTTATTTAGCGGGTTCGATTCCGATAAAAATAAAGTCTTCTTTCAATAACGCCTTTATATAGGTATAGACGTAGATATACATACGTAGTAGGTACATACCATATATTATTACGAATTTTTATACAGAAAAGTACATAAAGGTAATATTTAACATAGACTTTTTTTTTTCAAACTAAATACGGTTCAATCTAATTATTATTTAAATTTATAAATATTCAAAAATATTTATTATATCGCTTAACGAAATTATGTATGTATCCTCTATGTATCTAACTGATCCCGATAGGGGCATGTACTTACTGCAGTGCAGACTTTAGTCCTGCCTGTACCCTTCAAATATTGTTACAAAAGGAAACAGGTAGGTATTATTAAATAATACGATCACAAAATGCGACTATTCGCTAAGAAAAATAATATAACTTCCTTCTCTTTGTTTGTAATCCTGCACTAATAAAAATTACTGCCGAGACACCTCCTTTGTTAATTATTACACCCTAAACAGGGGACTGCCTTTTTTTGCCGCGTTATCGGGTTCGTCGCGTTGTTGCTATGGCGCATTGTTTCCGCATTGTCAGTCATTGCCAGACCGTGCATACTGCAACCACCAACCACACTGCAACTATCCAATGTTCGAACCAAGCAACCCGTCGGAGACTCATTACGCGTCTACCTGCGCTTACGCAGCCCGGTTGTGGCCCGGTGCCGCCAGCCGCGGCTAATTGCGGCGCATCCGCTAGTTATTGTTACGAGGCGGGTTTTTTCCGCGATCGTCCACGAATAGCCCTACTGCCAACTGAGATAATAATGGTACAGTACAGCTTACCTCGTACCAACTGCATTTTTAATTAATTATTATTATACCAGTGTTTGGTTTACTACCAAACACTTTGTGATGACGTAGCGCTGCGCGTGACCCCTATTTAGGTCGGTCACCGCGCGCTTGTAATTACTTAATTAAACAATAAAAATCAGTGCAAAATCGATCGTCACATCGATCGGGTGTACTCACAACATTAAAACAACATTTTATTTAACATTTAACATTAACAACCCTTAACTCACCACACCCATCCCCCAACAACCAGGCTCCTTTGACCGGTCCAATTGGAAATTTTGGGGGGGAGGGGGTCCTGCAATGGACGTCCTAAGGCTGAGATTATGATGATGATGATACCAACACCATCACATCATCGAGTAGTTCAGAAAGTCGTCACACTTTACACTTGGCCCAATAATAGTTGGTACGAGTTAAAGAAATG
Source organism: Synanthedon vespiformis (assembly GCA_918317495.1). Taxonomy (NCBI): domain Eukaryota; kingdom Metazoa; phylum Arthropoda; class Insecta; order Lepidoptera; family Sesiidae; genus Synanthedon; species Synanthedon vespiformis. Next base: position 2,343,442 of record OU906962.1, read on the forward strand.
GTCACGGTCCACGACTCCAAATGGCCGAGTCCACGATTTAGAAATATAGTACCTAATGTACCTAACTTTATTGATTACTAGTTGGTGCCCGCGAATTCGTCCGCGTTGAAAAAGAAAACAGTAGCCTATCCTGTGTGTCCTATACCTAGGTCTAACTAAATGTTTATATACCAAGTTTCGTGAAAATCAGTTAATTGGTTTAAGAGTTATGGAGGAACACACATACACACACAAAACAATTCTAAAAATCGTCATGTATAGAGCCTAAAACACGATATCTTTGAAAACAAAGTGACTTGACCTAACTCCATGACCAACCCTTACAGATTTATTATTAGTGTTGATTATTTCGAGCAATTAGAGACATTCTTACTTTAAAAAGTAATAACAAAGCTAAAATTCGCAGAACAACGGCAAAGAATTTACCTTACTACAGGCGGGTTAGACGAAAACGGGCCTAAGAATAACATAAGGAACTATGTTAGTCCTTATCATTTTTGTCGTACTGTCTAAAATAACGAAGTTATAAGCGAATATTTGTTACGCCTTAATATAAAAAATAACTGGCGAAGCTCAGGTCGAGAATGGTCAAGATTTTTGTTTTACACTCCCACTGGTGAAAAGGTGGGTGAAAAGAATTTGCTACCTAGAATTAATGTAAGCTTAAATGCTAACCTGCCTGTGGTACCTGAAACTTACCCGTTATAATACGAGTTATTGTCAATTTTTGTGAACTTATTATGTTCGGGTGAGCCGCGACTGTTCATTTTTGTGTCGATGAGTGAGAACAAATGCCTCAAAAATTGTTATCTTCCACGTAAAAAGTAATGACAAGGGACCTCGCCGCCCCATTGTGATTAACCGTGACGGTTTTAGGGTAATGCCAACACTAATTCGTGGAATATCGGGCCCAGCTTAACGACAAAATAGTTTAAATATTTCATTATCTACAATTCACCATATTGCGCCTGGCTACACTACGAGCATACACTAATGGGGTTAAGTTTATTAAATTCTGCCAACATTACGCGCTCTCCCATTAACAGCTACACTGGACCGCAAAGAAAAAGGGTCAGTTAGAAAATATTCAATATCTTCAAAAATTTTTATTTTTATTTAAGCAAATTAAAATATTGTTTAATTTAGTCTTTATTTCATGAAGCTAGGTCAGATACTTTTGAAGATATTGAACATTTTCTAACCGACCCTTTTTCTTTGCCGTCCAGTGTGCTTGAAATTTTTAGGCAAATACATATGATGAATTTTTCTATTGACTGTCAATGCCACGATGCGGGTCGATTCGAGCTTTTGCATTGTGTTTTAATACATTTACTCTTGTTAAAAAAGGAAATTGTTAAAATAAATTAAAAGGTGATAGTTATATAGTCCATCCGTTCTTGATAATAAAAGTATGAAACCTCTTCAAAAATTGGACTATCCAATACGAAATATTATGATATTAACCGATATCAGCGCGTTCAAAGTAAGCCACTTTTAGTTTTATTAAGGTACTAGCTGTTGCCCGCGACTTCGTCCGCGTTAAAAAAGATAAAAAGTAGCCTATCACGTGTCCCGTACTTCTAAATATTTATCTACCAAGTTTCATGAAAATCAATTAATTCTTTTAATAGTGATGGATACACACATACATACATACAGAAAAAAATTGTAAAAATGGTCAATTTAGTTTCAGTATCATGTATAGAGCCTATATACACGATATTTCTGAAAACACAGTAAATTACTCCATGACCGACCCCTACAGATTTATTATTAGTATCGATGATAGAGTATAATGATTATAATATATTATTTAATAGTGTAACGTATGTTGCTTCTCTATAAACGCCACGTGGTATCAAACTGGGTTTACACCAGTAGCTGACCAAAATGTCGACTTTTCTAATGGATAAAAAGTTATTCCATTGTGCCGACGCGAGGTGACGACGACGACGGTAAGTTGCTTATAGAAAAATGGCTGATCGAAAACCAAAGCGTGTAGAAATCAAAAAGATTTAGGAAAGGTTGCGCCGACAAAGTGAACACATTACATACGAAACATAAGTACAAATGAGACGTCAGAAGCTCTATTATAAATATCTACTATGTACTATCTACTCCCGGCATCGCCCGGGGTGCATTTTTTTTACGTAAAAACCTTCCCTGATTATCCCTCTATCCATGAGTGAAGACAGAATTAAAATCGGCCCAGCCGTTGACGAGTTTTGCGCTTAGCAACACATTTAGTGTTTCATTTTTATTTATAAAGAAGATTTTATAAAGACAGAGGGACGAAGTCGTGAACATAATCCGATATTCAATATAAAATTGTTCACTGTGTATTTACTAATTTTTTAACTAAAAATTCTTAATATAAAAAAAAACATAAATGTTATAATTTATCGACACGTCATAAATGCAATTATTGCGTTGGCGATTAGGAATCGAAATTTTCTCGCATTTCTCTCTGCTACTACAACTACAAATAGTGCATACATATCATAATATGGAAATTATACAATATAAGTATAATAAATACAAAGTAATATTACATACTAACTTTTGCACATGACTTCGTCCAACTTGGAACAAACGACACAAATCCTTTTAAATCAGTTGGACGGTTTCGTAGATTGGCGTGTTTACTAACACACATATAACTAATATTTTTACATACACATTAAGAAACAACAATACAAGAAAATGAATTATGCATTTTCTTGTAAAAGTAATAAAGCAAAAAATGTAAAAAAAGGACGCATTATCTAACCGGGCGAGCAAACAATAAAGTATAAAACGATATAAATACGTAATTAGTACGATAAAATCCTCGTGTACAAGGGAAGCAACAAGTTAGTTAATAACAGCACAACAAAAGGTGTGGCACCAGTTAAAGCGATTAATAATCAAAAGGAAAATGGTTAATCTTTATTATTAATTTTTAAATGTTATTAAAATATTCCTATTGTAAAATACATACAACAGTTTTGTCTTTTTTATTTCATAAACGAAATACACCAGAAAAATTAAAATTGTAATATTTTATTTACAGGCTAAAATTCACAAAATTTCATCCCTAACTTCTATTTTTTTTATCCCTAATTTCGGCCTGTAACCGAAATTCTATATATATTATTATATTTAATACTTTATTATTATAGTTATATAGAGTTACTTAAATAATCACAAAACTATTTTAATATTCCTTTTTATAACGCATTTAATTCATAGCATTAAGTTAACCCTTTTTTAACATATATAAACACATATAAAGTTTTCTGCCTCTCGGGCCATAAACATTTATCTCATAAATATATTATCAAACTATATAATTTCTCCACGATTTCGCCCACGTTAAATCTGAATCTAGTTAAGACGGCAGTCTCCCATATAATAAAAATATCCCATTTATGAAGAAATATCACATGTAGAAGAAAAAGTAACTTTTAGAATCTGATTAGTAGTACCTATCTTAGATTTATGGAAGGGTTTAAACATAAATTTGACTCTACTAAAGCCTGTAGGTCTCCTACTTTAGCTTTCCATTGGTGATAAAAATTTTGAAAACGGAAGTAGTTTCGGAGATAATTTCTATCCAAACATAAAAACTTTACTTTTTTGTAATATTAGTTGTTATATTTTTAAATGTTAATAATTAGTTAACAACAACAGGGAGGTGTAATAATTTTCGAAATAATAATATGAATACGAATGCCTGTAAAAGTTGGCAAAACAGAACCACATGTAAGGGTTACTTCAAAAGTATTATACTATATAAAATATTATAAAACAAGAAAGTTGGCGAATACTTACACGCTCTTTAATATAAGAAAGTTATTAGGGGGAATTTCTTTTTGATGGGATATAAAATAAATCATTTCTGACATGATAAGTAGTTACAAATTACAAATACATAATTAAGGGTTGAATCGCTTGCATTGAGGCGCTACACGTAAAACGTTTCATATCGCTTTAATGTGATTATTTGGCACATTTCTTTTTTTAACACACCAACTGCTAATGGTCGAAAAGTACCCAACTGCCTTTTTATTATCATAACAATACAATTCTACCGAAATGGATGCATATTTTTATTTCTTTAAATCACTACGCCCTCGCCCCGGTTTTGCGCGAAGATTTTCTTTTTCTTAGACCGTACCTATAAAAAAAAACCGGTAAAATACCGGTGACTTTTCATTGTCATCACATATAATCATCATTATATTAATCTAACTGATTGAAAAATATCTAACTGATCGTCAGCGTCACGGTGTCTTAGATAAATCCTAAGAACTCTCTACGACAAAGCTCCGATTCTTTTTTGGATAATAGTCCTGACATGAAACCTTCAATAAGGGGTGCTCAAACGGTCTGGCGAGAGCTTTTTGAGTAAATTACGGGAAACATTGGCCGATATCGGTATTTTCACAGTTTTGTTTGTTGACGACATTATATAAATTTAAGTAGATTTAGTTAAACCCCTTATTACTTATTTTTTATATCGAAATAACCGCCTGCTTAGCGGCGAAAGGCGAACGCGCAGTAATTATTATCAATTAGCGACCTGCTCCCGGCTTCGCCCGCGTCCGATCGCTACCAAGCTTCACAAGATTACCCGCTGGACTAATCTGAAGATTGTCTGAAAGTTTCATTAATTGAAATCTGTTCAGCGGTTTTGGAGATGGAGACCGTATAGGGAACATATACACACACATCGTCTTTTATATATTAAAGACTCAGATTAGTAAAACAGATAGATTTAAAATTAAAAGATTCCATTCGATTTTTCTGTAAACTTCTGAAAATGTCCTAGTTTCTTGATAACGGGAGCCACTTATCAATTCCATATAAGTAATTACGTTGTTCCACCCGTGATGCAAACTAAAAACTGAAATGAATTTCGAGGGCTAAATTCTTCTAATTACTGACTAAAATGACTTAATATGACTTAATATGAAATAAAATTCTTGTAAAATATTGGAAGTGCTCGACCGGCTTAAAAGAAACCGTCAAAATGTTCAACCGTCATTCACCGTCGCACAGCTAACACGCATCGCGTTGCCTTGCATCTTTTTTTATCTTTTATTGCAATGATTGTCGTGAATGCAAACACGTAGGCATTCCGCGTCTCAAAATGACCCTTCCTTGTTCTCTATTGTTTATTAGAAGGAAATGAAAAAAACGCGGCCGGTACGGCTCGAATGGTGCTCATAGAAGAATACTTTCTTTTGTCCCCTGTCCACAATGGGCGCAATAACAACTCAATGCGATACTTTTGTATTAAAGTCGCCTGTGGGAAGTTTTTATTATTTAAATATTTTTAATGGGAAATGAATATCATATTTCGTGAGCGCCTCTCTCTCTCACTAAAAAAATGCCAACGACATCATGGATTAATAATTGGGCAAATGTGTTCTTTAATTAATTAACAATCTACTTAAGAAAATACAATAATTTCGCCTGGTGATATTTTGAAAACACGTGTTTTATGGGTTATAGAAAAGGACATAGGTACAGTCGGCCGCATAAGTCGATTAACACATTCAAAAGTGCAAAACAACGTAACCCTCAACGCGCCATAAGTCGTTGTCACGACTAGAGAACAAAATAAACTTCATGTACAAACGGATCCGTGGTGTTCGCATCTGTGGTGTTCGCATCTGTGGTGTTCGCATCTGTGGTGTTCGCAACTGTGGTGTTCGCCCCTGATTCGAATAAATTAAATATCATATTTTTTTGTGATTTTCCACTTAGTACAGTAAACCACAATTTGATCGTAAAAAAGCTTCAGTAAGTAAGTAAGTTGAGTGTTCAGTTGTTTTGCACTTTTGAATGTGTTAATCGACTTATGCGGCCGACTGTACATTAGGTACTTAATATCAACCAATCCAGAAAAATATACTGTTCCATGTGTTTAAATGAAATAGTATGCATGTAAAGCATATTTTTCAAAATTCACCTACTTTATTGAAATTTTCATGAGAACAGTTTCATTTAATGCGTGCATAGAGGCGATCGGTTTAGCTTAGAACCAACAGAATTACGCAATAGCCTTCAGGCTGTATGCGCAATGCGTCTCCACTGCGATGATGCCGCGACCGGCTGAATACTACCAAGAATAGATATCTACGTAGACATACGAGTATATATGTATATATATAAATACACACGTAGAGATTGCATTTCATCTATCCGCACACACAGCTCTAACTCTACGGGCGGTTAGAAGGCGCAGTAATTTTAATCAAGAATACGCAGTATGCACAAAACTTTCTACTAGTGAATTGTGCATTGGTTAAAAAATCCAAGTAAAAAAACCTATCATCAAGTGGACCTTTTAACCATACCTCAACATAAAAAGTACGTCTTAGGTAAGTATAAAAAGGATTATGAGCCGTAGACGTAGGACGATTATTTTAATTACCAACACAACTAACTATACGTATATAGGAAGGTATTGACTCTGGTCTGGATTTGAAAAGTAGTGGTAGGGCGCACTGCGTTTCGCAGTCATTTGGGCAGCCCGTCTGGCGGCAGTAACCACCCCCTTACAGAATACCACCGTGAAATAACAGCATATGTGCTGTTGTGTTTCGGTGAGTGAGTAAGGGATGCCAGAGCCCATTACCCCCTTCCCTTCCTTATCCCTTATCCTTAATCCTTCTATGGTCAGCAGCGCACTTGTAGCACTTATGGCGTTACTTGTGTTATAGGCGACGGTAGCCACCTTCCATCAAGTGGACCGTCAGCCTGTCTGTCGATCTTAACAAAAAAAAAAAAAAAAGGAAGGACTTATAGACGCATATCAATACTAATACTAATAGTGTTATATATATATGTATTTTCCTCCATAACTCTTAAACGAATTAACTGATTTACAAGAAACTTGGTAGATAAACATTTAGACGTACGGGACACAGAATAGGCAACTTTTTCTTTTTCAACGCGGGCGAAGTCGCGGTCGCCAGCTAGTAATTAATATACCTAAGGACAATTTCGGTTTGTGAGATTACAAACTTGTATTTTTTGTAACAACGCGAGCATTTCATAAATATAAATTGATACCATTACGTACATACTATCACTTACTTTTTATTTGATCAACAAATAATGAAAATAGAGTCAGTCATGATCCAGTTAATTATCGATGACACCGATAGGTCGTCTCCGGTACAAGTTGGCTCAGTCGCCGCCCGTCGTCATTACGGCCGAACCGATCAACAAGATGTCGAGTCAAGCAAGAAACTTGTGACCTACTTACTCGACATCCACTCGTAAACGCACACTGAGAGACACTCTTCGCCATCGCCTATAACTGCAGCGAAGCTTGCACAACGAAAAACTTCTATGTGCACTAATACCTACGTCTACATTCTTGAGTCTTTTGACCATCGGTATCGAATTTTACTTTTATATAGTTCTAGGGATCCTTTCCTTACCTTTGATAACAATGTATAATTTTAGTAATAATTACAGTAGTCTAAATTATTATTATTTTAATTTTTAAGCGCCGCCAATAATAGTGACGAAGTTTGTTATAAAAGTGAAAGAAATAACAAAATGATTCTTTGAAATATCACCCCAAGCTGCGATTGCGGTGATATTCTACTATGCCACTTTCAGTGAAGCAAACCAGAATTGTATCCTTTATCAAAGGACTATAATATACTATTGTTTTGATATTTTTTCCTGGTGAGTAAGGCCACAGGCGGATACCAGAGTTATCTTTGGCGGCCTCGGTACGAACGTCGACGCGCCGTGCGTTGACCGTTGCACTGCGAATGTCATCGCTTCGGCAATATATGTTACCCGCATTCGAAAACAGAGAAAACCGCGTGCCTATTCTTTTTCAAATATCTTACTTTTTTAATATTACTACTACTTAAATTTTTAACATACTACTAGCTGGCCAGCCGAACTTCCTACCGCTTAACAGTCAATAAATGTCGAGTTACCTTTTAGATAAAATAATTTAGGATTTTCATCATCATTATCAACATCTCAGCCGTAGGACGTCCACTGCTGGACATAGGCCTTCCCCAAAGGTGACTTGCTAGGTGACAAGTACATTTTGTTTTGATTGACGTCAAATGTTTGACTAGCTAGGGACGGAGTGGTTTGCATGGGAAAAGAAAATTGTTGTTTTTAATTTTTCCTCGTATTTTTTTACGTTCTTTCTCTCCACAAGAACCTTACTCAGACTTCATCAAACACAACAAAAAAGAGATCAGCCAAATCGGTCCAGCCGTTCTCGAGTTTTGCGCTTAGCAACACATTTACTGATTCATTTTTATTTACATGGATTATTTGAATCAGTTACCCAATTAGGCGGGGTTTGTTCACCAACAAATTAGCGAATTTTGATAAAAAAAAATAATGTTACAAAATCATCAAACATTACAGTGTGAATTTATTTTGTTTGTTTCTTTTTATCTTTCTAAAATGATTGTTTATTTAGTAAAAAACTAATTACATAATAATATAATTACGTGCAGGTACCTACAATATAACTAACTACACAATATTTTATGTAACTTTCGACTGGGTGAAACGATTTTGATGATTCTTCTTTTATTTGAAAACTGGTGCTTCCCCTGTGGTCCCATTTCAATTTGGTCCAGTTCTGACAATGACATCCATGAGAAAAGACCATGAGACGGTTTGAAGTCGGTGTATTTTTTGTTTATTTATATTTTAGAATATCTGAATTTTCATAGATATATTATTGCTCCATCAACACAGTATTATTTAGAAAAAAGAACAATGTTGTTCTTTCGGGGTGTTCCAATTGTGAAAAATTAAATTTTATAATCGTTCGTAAGAAGTACATACTCCAGTCGTGTGTCGTGTCAGTCGTTTTTAATGTACAGTCGGACGCATAAGTAGATTAACACATTCAAAAGTGCAAATCAACTGAACACTCAACTACTTGCTTAATTACTTACTTACTGAAGCTTTTTACAATCTTTTTTACGTAAAGTTTATTTTGTTCTCTAGTCGTGACAACGACTTATGGCGCGTTAAGTGTTTTGCACTTATGAATATGTTAATCGACCTATGCAGCCGACTGTACGGCGGGTGAACCCGCATGACACGGCTAGTATTGTCTTAGTGTAAACACTAAAACCTGCTTAGGTACTTGTAAGGTTTCAACATTCCATTTATAAGTTACCTTTGACGCGTTACTTATGGGCGAGGGAATAAAAGCGATAAGAAAAAGGCGCGTAGTTGACACAATCAACCAATTTGACTCCAGTGATTATCTAATTACACTGACCTTTGTTATAATCACTGTCCAAATATGTATTCGCGTTAACCTTTAATGAATACCAAGAAATCGACATACACACACACACGCATACCATAATGTTTAGGTATATTTGATGAACTTCTTTTTAAAATTTTAGTGTTATTAACATTGAAGTTCTTTATTTTTGTGTAAGCATATTTTTTTTATCAATACTTCCTTTCTTCATTTAATATTATATTCTTCTATATGGATACATTTATACATCAATATTATAAAGGGGAAATAATATAATTGATTTTCATGTGTGTACTACTTTTTATTTGATTTAAAAAAATTAATTATTTGACCTATTAGAACTTAATGCCTAATGTAGGCTGTATTTTTTTTAATTAGATGACCTTACGAAAATTATTGTAGAATAATGTAACCCAAAGTATTTATTAAAAACTTGCCTATAAAAGTCATTATTTGGAGTGTGCTGCGAAAATTATTTCGATTTTGATACATGAACTAGGAACTAGGAAAACAATAAGGACCTATGAATCTTAAGTTTTCCTAATGGCTGTCACTAATATGTTTCTTATTAAATTATGTGTATAGTCCGGTGTCGACTTACAGCTAGCTAAAATTAGGTTTTAGTGTAAGTACTTATAATAATCTCATATCACCCCGTCAACACCCCATTTGCCCCCTTTCCTATTATGTGGATAATAATAATCTGAGTGGATAATGGCCCCTCAGTTTCATCATACTCATAGGCACCTGCATAGATGCGTGAGGTATTTTATGCAAGATTTATTAATCCTCTTAAAAAAAATCTTTGAATCAAAAATGGTATTTATGTTGTGAGTAGTGTGTTGGGATGGGAGCACAAGGCATACATAGACAAGCAAGCTATAGCGGAGTACACTCCAAAAATTATATCCGGGGACGGGTTGCAAGCCGTACGATGATCAGTGGATGCAGTGTTGGCAAATATGTGGCTACTAAAGTATTTATGTTTTATGTTACTTGTGTTGTGAATAGTATGTTGGGATGGTGAGCACAAGGCATAGATTTGGCATACATAGACAAGCAAGGTAGTAGAGCATCTAAAAACGATTCTTAAGGAGTGTACCTACACTCCAAAAATTGTATCCGGGGACGGTGATCAGTGGATGCAGTGTTGACATTATGTTTTATGTTTCTTATGTTGTGAGTAGGGCTTGTTGTTGTTTTGCCACAGTTGTTGATTTGCCACATTTTTGAATTTACATACATTGTAAGTTGTTTTGCCACAGTCGTTAAAAAAATATGTAAATTCATAACAGGTACATAAGAATTGTTGTTGATACGCCACAAGTCTCAATTTCTCAGAAAGTAGTGTCAGCAACAATATTCTAGTTATTAGCATCTGATCATGGAAGATGCTCCAGCTAACAAAAGTGTTACAAAATTTAATGATAATTTTGTAAAACAGTGGTTGGAAAACTAACATAAAATTTTGGAATGTCCATGGAGTTCGTCATAGAACAATAATCAGTGTGTTGGGAGCACAAGGCACACATAGATAAGCAAGGTATAGCATCTAAAAATTCAAGTCGCGGCGTCAGAGTGCAGCCGGTCTCGCGCTATCGGGCTAATGAGTGTGCGGGCGACAGAGGGTTGGGGGGGTAGAGGCGAAGTAATGGCGCGGCGTCGGATGTCGCCGGGGGGTGCCTCGCGCCGCACCGCGCAGCGCCTCGATAACAAAATCACTTGCGGATCTACTAAAATATTTGGATCGGGAACTATAATATTGCATCATTAATTCTAAACACTACTAAATAAACAAGAAAAGCGTTTAAATTTCCAACAGATTTTAATTAAACTTTTCGGTATCATAGATACGTGTTAGTTTAGCTATAGGGGGTAACTTTGGCTCAAAACAAACAATCGTTTGAATTTCCCATTTCTTTACAGTATGACAGTAAACAAAAAAGTTCTCTTTAGAGATGTTAGTGTTACTGGCCTTGTTTTTTGTTGGTTGCACGAGTATTTACTTGATTCAAACTGTTTTTGTTTTGAGCCAAAGTTACCCCCTAGCTAGAGCTAAAGTAACCCTGATCGTGCCGGATCTACCTCCTTCTACTCTCATCTATCTACTCAATTTGTAGGACTACGCGGTCATTTTATTACGCAAATTTTTACTAAGCTGCAGACAAAAAATCAGCTGGTTATTAATAATTTTTATGACCTACATATTGTGATATATTGGTTTTTTGGAAGGGATGGGATTACTAACCAGCTGATTTTTCGTTTGCAGCTTAGTAAGCATTTGTATAATAAAATGGCCGCAAAGTTCTACAATTTCAGTTAATTACGTTTTCCCAGTCCTACGCTTGGAAGTACTGCTAACTCCTTTAGCTACCTCTATCGAGAATTTTCGCAGAGGAAAAAGGTGGATGTCTCGGCAAACCGAAGCTACTCACGGAGTTTCAGCCTGTTAGTAATCAGAAAAAAATTCAGGTGAGGTATCCTGGACCAAATGATTCGTTCCCTGTTACTGTTTTCGTCTCACCCCGCGCCCCTCTAGCGGGTGTAAGAATGGACTCGGTAGGTAATTTGTTCATTATTATTTGTTCACCGACAATTTGCCTCATCCATTTTTTATGCATCGAGCGCATCAGCTCCAAATGCCCAAAATACAGTGCAGGGCTCTGGCGCGTCGTAAATCGCGAGGTGGCACGACTGTAGGGTCTTTATGTGGCCTCGACTTGGCGAAAACACGTCTCTCTATCTATCTAATGAAAATACATAGAATAATAATAATATGTGTGACAGAAATAATATCATAAATATCATTAATGATAACAAATAACATACTTACATACATACAGATGTAAGTAAAATAAAAAATTGTAAATATCCTCAATTTAGTTTCGGTATCATGTATAGAGCCTATATAGAAACACGATATCTGAAAACAAAGTCTAAATGACTCCATGACCAATCCTTATATTTTTTATTAGTATATTGATGATGGTGATGATAACATTAAATATTTCAGGACATCGTAATTAAATACCCACATACATAGAGTACATACTACAAATATTTACACAATAGGTAGGTAAGATTAGAATGCAAGAAATGTGCATACGTAGGTATTATCGCTGAAAGAACTCCATTAGATAAAAGACGCCGGCGACTGGCCTCATTCATACCGACACCTATTCAACTTGTAACGACTTATATTATAACAGGTCTAAAATCGTTTTATTACCAGCAAAACAAACCGGCAAATTAAAAGAAATATTTCACTTTTTATAACTCGTTCGTTTTTTTTTTTAATACCTTCGCAGTCTTCGCACAGGAATGTAGGTATAATAAAAATTAACAAAAGCCCGATATAAAATAAAGTAAAGGGAGAAGAAGCAAAGTTGTTATCTGGAAAGATTTGCAAAGAAAAAAAATTACTTTCAATAATATACCTAATAGTAAACAATACCGCGTTGTCATAAAACATGGGCCCCGGCTTGGCCGCTTCCTTGAAGGCGGCCATAAAACCAGTGCAAAATTTAAATGTAAATATTACTATAATATGAAACAATTAAATTATTGTTGTCAATGTTAAAATGTTGTAAAATTTTACAATAATGTGTTGTGGAAAAAAAATAAGTTTTATTATCAACTAGCTGATCCCCGGGACTTAGAAAAAAGTAGGTATAACCTATTGTGTGTCCCGTACATCTAAATGTTTATCTACCAAGTTTCGTTTTCGTTTAATAGTTATGGAGGAACATACAATACAATACATACAGAAGAAAAAAATTAAAATCGTCAATTTAGTTTCAGTATGTACTCAGCTCACAACATGTTGTACTCACTGAGTATCAATACAATAATAAATCTGTACGTGTAAGGGTTGGTCACGGAGTAAGTTACTATGTTTTCAGAGATATCATGTTTATAGGCTATATACATGATACTGAAACTAAATTGACTATTTTTACAATTTTTTTTCTGTTATGTATGTATGTATGTTCCTCCATAACTCTTAAAACGAATTAACTGAGTTTCATGAAACTTGGTAGATAAACATTTAGACGTACGGGACACAGGATTGACTATATTTACTTTTTTCTTTGTCAACGAGGACGAAGTCGCGTGCACCAGTTAGTACTAATAATAGATCTGTAAGTGTAAGTATTGTACGTATGTATTTGTATGTGTGTTCACTCTTAAAACGAATTAACTGATTTTCATAAAACTTGGTACATAAACATTTAGACGTACGGGACACAGGACTGGCTACTATTTTCTTTTTCTTAGCGGACGAAGTCGCGTGCACCAGTTAGTACTAATAATAAATCTATAAGTGTAGGTATTGTATTAACTGATTTTCATGAAACTTGGTGTTGATAAACATTTAGACGTACGGGACACAGGATTGGCTACTATTTTCTTTTTCTTAGCGGACGAAGTCGCGGGCACCAGTTAGTACCTACTAATAAATCTGTAAGTGCAGGTATTGTATTAACTGATTTTCATGAAACTTGGTGTTGATAAACATTTAGACGTACGGGACACAGGATTGGCTACTATTTTCTTTTTCTTAGCGGACGAAGTCGCGGGCACCAGTTAGTACCTACTAATAAATCTGTAAGTGCAGGTATTGTATTAACTGATTTTCATGAAACTTGGTGTTGATAAACATTTAGACGTACGGGACACAGGATTGGCTACTATTTTCTTTTTCTTAGCGGACGAAGTCGCGTGCACCAGTTAGTACTAATAATAAATCTATAAGTGTAGGTATTGTATTAACTGATTTTCATGAAACTTGGTGTTGATAAACATTTAGACGTACGGGACACAGGATTGGCTACTATTTTCTTTTTCTTAGCGGACGAAGTCGCGGGCATCAGTTAGTACCTACTAATAAATCTGTAAGTGCAGGTATTGTATTAACTGATTTTCATGAAACTTGGTGTTGATAAACATTTAGACGTACGGGACACAGGATTGGCTACTATTTTCTTTTTCTTAGCGGACGAAGTCGCGGGCACCAGTTAGTACCTACTAATAAATCTGTAAGTGCAGGTATTGTATTAACTGATTTTCATGAAACTTGGTGTTGATAAACATTTAGACGTACGGGACACAGGATTGGCTACTATTTTCTTTTTCTTAGCGGACGAAGTCGCGGGCACCAGTTAGTACCTACTAATAAATCTGTAAGTGCAGGTATTGTATTAACTGATTTTCATGAAACTTGGTGTTGATAAACATTTAGACGTACGGGACACAGGATTGGCTACTATTTTCTTTTTCTTAGCGGACGAAGTCGCGGTCGCCATCAGCTATTAGTATAGTATGTACACTATACTACATAAAAACTTACATAAAAAACATTAAAAATACATTAATACATTAAATATACATTAAAAACTGCAGTGCACGGCCATGGCCGTAGTGGCCGTAGTCTGGCTAGAGCTAGAGCATAAAGTTGACGACACCTGGCTCAAGAAGGTTGGCGCGGTGCCAACTGATCTGCAGTGTGGTGTGCGACCGGGCGGGGGCCACCGCACCACACCGCACACCCGCTGCCTCGCTAATCACCGCTACAGTTCTTGACACGCATGGCCAGTTACTATGGACGTGTCGTATGTATACACACACCTACTATATTGTATAGTATATCTATTATAATACACACACATATATACCTACATAGTTTCTGTGAATATACTAGTTTCTGTGAATGTACTAGCTGGTGCTCGCGACTTCGTCCGCGTAGAAAAGTATAAAACGCCATCTACCGTATTTTGGATAGATGGCGCTATCTCCCGGGCCAAGCCGCTAGTATTTACTTTTATTTTAGATTTCCCGTAGGAATGAAGCATTTTCCCGCGGTAAAAAGTAGCTTATGTTCATCACAGATAATGTCGGCTTATAATGGTAAAAGAATTTTTCAAATCGGTCCAGTAGTTTCGTAGCCTATTCTATACAAACAAACAAACAATCAAATCTTTCCTCTTTATAATATTAGTAGGTATACTCGTAGATGTATGGACTTGACTGTATTTTAAACACATTAAAGTTTCAAATTTAATGTTGTATTTTGAGATTACCGAGAACATGTTTGTACAGCCAGATAATTGAAATTGAAATTTGAAACCCAAGCACATTCGCCTTTGTCGATAGCGACAAAAGGATTATATAAAAACACATACATACGCACGCACGCACGCGTTATCTATCAATGCACAGTCAAAACTATTCTAGCTAGAAAGCTGAAATTTGGAATATAGGTTTACTTATTTTATAACGTAAGCATCCGTTAAGATTTTTTTTAAAATATCAACTCAATTGTGAGAGCGGGTCACTCATAATCATATCATATGCTTAAATTCGTTTAAGTTTGTCTTGACCATCAATGGTCCTGACTGACTATCAAGCACAGCTAAAGCTTAAAGCTGAAATTTGGAACATACTCTTAGGTTTATTTTATAACGTAAGCATCCATAAGAAACGCATTTTGAAAATTTCAACTCCTTGCGAGGCCGGGGACAGGTTGCTAGTTGTATAATAATTCTAAACGCCTTTGGCGATAGTGTCAAAAGGATTATTTATATAAAAACATATATACACATAAAAATAGTGTAATAATAATCTATATCTATACCTCTATTATTATAAAGAGAAACGATTTGTTTATAATACTTGTGAATATATAAGTAGCCGGCATCAGCTGGTTATAATAATATGGTCGATTTCATTTATTAGTTAATGTTGTTGTTAGCATAATATAATATAATTATTATGGTTAAAATAGGTGTAATTACGTAATGAAAGTGAGTTATCTACTTCGCAGACGGACGCGAGACGATCAACGTTGTTATGAAAACAAAGTTTCGCACTTAGAAAAGTTGCGGAGGCCCTTATTGTTGCGATTGTTCGGCGAGATTCGGATTATTCTTACATTTACACCTTCGGAAAGAAGTTTTGGGCACTAGCTTCGAACTTTGATGTTTTGTTAGCGAGAGAGTTGATGCGTAGCATTTAATTGCTTTAGTAATGTGTGTGTGTGTGTGTGTGTGTGTGTGTGTGTGTGCTGTGTGTGTAGGGCTTGTCACTAACTAAATCGCGGGTTGTGTTCTATAAGCCCGGTGTTTACGACTCGGCACGTTTCGCGGAGGTTGGAGCCGTCGACGATGGCGAGGGTCGAACCGCGTTCGCGGACCGGGCGGGCGGACGAAGTGTGCGACGTGCGGGGAGGGGTGGCGGGGTTGCGACGGGGGTGAGGGGGCGCTACCGGACGGACACAAAGGAGAGGAGCGGCCGGTCGCGGCCGGGTGGCCTTATCACCGGCAGGCAGCAGGCCAGACAGTCGTTCTCTACTCGCGACCCGAGACGGACGTCTTCCTTTACGCGCCAACCGATCGCCGATTCCGCGACGCGAACGCACATAGTCAACCGTGAACCCGAGTGATATTTGTGTGAACTAAGTGTGAATACAAAACTTGTAAACTAGTGTTGGGAGAACACGTTCGGGCGCATCGCTCAAAACAATCAGTGCTTCAATTTTATTGGTTGGATTTTGTTCATTCACAAGGCTGTTGCACTACGGCGGCCGAACTGTCAAAAATTGTAAACATCACCCACGTGCGACCGACGAATAAGTAAGTCACGTTATTACAATATTTCTTCATTCTCTCGAAATTATTACATTTTACTTGTACTTTGTAAAATTTTCATTCGTTTTAAATATTTCAAACTTTTGTGTTTTGTGGCAATCACCTTCTGATCATGGTAAACATACAAGACTTGTTTAAAAGAAAATCGTACCCACATAATCATTATTGAAATTTTTCTAGTTTAATTTGTCCTTTAACAAGTTTTATTTATTTATTTATTTATTTACAACATACATGGTACATCATTACAGGAGTAGTCCTAATGCAATGTATATGTTCTTAAATTATAAAAATTTACAAAATATGTTTTTTTTTAAATAAACCTATATACACATTTAAACTAATAATTATTTAACTATAACATAGTACAAAGAGTCCCACCCTAGTGAATTCATTAAGTGTGCAATGGAACAGATCAATTAATTTTGCTATTTTATTTAAGTTGCGCAAGGCTCGTGTCAGAGGAGCCTTGCCAAGCAAATCTGTCCTTGCGCACGGTATGGCGAAAAGTTGTGGTTTCCGTCTCCTTCATACAAACCTGTCGGGAACGCACAATCCTATTTTATTTTATAATTGAACTTTTCATAATTGATATAGGTAGATATTACCTATATAGTTCAAATATTCTAAAAATAAAAAAAGTCAATCGATAATTAAAAAAAAAATCAATTAAAATAACTTTTGCTTTGTTTTTAATTTTTGTTTTTTTACAAATTTTCACACTACAAATTTTTTAAGATGTGAGATTTACTTATCTAGTTATATAATATTAGTAATGTGGAATTATATGTATTGTTTGTTTTGTCAATGAAAATAAAACAAATAAAGAATTTCTCAAAATTCTCACTAAGTAGGTACCTACTTTTATAATTTGTATAATACTATTTACAAAAAAAAAATGAAAAGATCGATCAAAGCAACGTTGCTTATAAACATAAACAACGCGAGTGCATAGGATTATTTATACCTAATACTAATAATATATTCCTTACCAATAAATAAAAGTAAAAAAAAAATTGTTACAACATACAAAAAACGTACAGTTACATGTCAAAAAAAAAAACACTCGTGTAACAATATGAAGTAACATTGTAATGGCATCGTGGAAGAATATTCGCGCGTAAATATTTGTATGAAATGAAAACAAGTGCAGTTAGTTATAATAAGGTGAGCGTGGCGCCATCTGTCGGTGACCGAGTGGCGGGTGGGCGTCGCAAGGTCACTGTGTCGACGACCCGACAACTTTTGCCGCCTACTGTTGTCGTAGGTCATAATTTTATGTCTTCTTTTGTTTATCTTTTTCCTAACTTTTTTATGGCACGCTTATTATTAAAACGGTATCGTAGTGTCGGTTTTTAAATAATTTTTCATTCGTTTCTGCACTCGCATTCACTTCGCACTATTATATAGTGTGCGAGACCGCGATTTTAGATAACTTTGAATTGACTTATCATTTTTTTGTTATTTATTAAACGCTTTTATTGAATTTAATCTATACAAATATTTAGCTAAAGAGTTTGTTTGTTTGTTTGTTTGTACGCGCTAATCTCAGGAACTACTGGTTTGAATTGAAAAATTATTTTTGTATTGGATAGTCCATTTATTTATCGAGGAAGGCTATCTATAGGCTATAGAGAACGCGGACGAAGTCGCGGGCACCAGCTAGTAATACATAAATTAGAAAGAAAAAATTGTAATTTTTAATTTTTTGCTTTAATATGTGAAGGCTAACGAAATGCTATCTACATAAATATCTTATACATAAATGATATACTCTTTTCATCACATGACCGCTTTTGATACGGTTTTCACTAAATAAAGAGCGATAAACGAGGAAGTTTTGTGTGTATATAATTTGCAGAAGACATTAAATGTCGAAGACATTAATAAATATAAAAACGCTGACGGAAAAATCACTTTTATATTAAGAATATTTTTTTTAAAATATAAAACCATTATACCAAAGGGATTGTCTACATTTATGATATATTGTCATTGTTTAAATAAATATGAAAAATTACATATATTTTAAAAAAACACTAGCAACCCGCTGGTTTCGCACATGTGCTTTCCTCTCCCTCCTCGTTTATCACTCTTTTGAACATTCTGAAAACCTAAACTACTGAACTGAACCAATTTTGATAAAACTTCGTAACTATGTGTAATTTGGTCCAACTTAAAAGATAGGATAGTTTTTATTTTGAACCCGGACGAAGCCGGAAGCGTGTAGCTAGTAATATTATATTGATAGGTATAGAAGATATACTTAGATATTGATATACCTATCTCATGTAATTTTTTTGTAAAGTTAGAAGCTTATAAGTTTAGGAAAAGACGTAAGAGTTAATAAATTTAAACAAAAAAACGTTATATAACTTGAAATTTCCAGCGATATTTGACTCAGTATTTAATTTTTTTTAATACATTCTTTAAATTTTCATTTCCTTAATAAGATCATCGAATGATCAAGATCTTAAAAGTAAAGTAAAATTTTTTGGTTCGCATTTGTCTATTGATAAAATATTGCCAATAGGAGTCACTTTAACTAAAAATATTCATTAATCATAATTATTTAAAAGATTTGTGAAGGATAAAGCCACTGAGAAACATCTTCAATTTATATCGAAATTGTCCTTTGTTATCGAATTTTTTAACCTAACTACTTACCTAACCAATTTTTAAACTCACTATAGTATGTTTCAATTGACACGATTCTTGTTGTCTCGTTTGAGGGCCACCCCTTATTTTTATTTTTCGCTAAAAAAACATAAAATAACACCCTCTACTCACTTCGCTAGATACTAATTTGCCTAACCATAGGCAACAAAACAAAACGTTTTGTCATTTTTATTATGTGAAATCTAAAAAAAATTAATCTGAGTAATAATATCATAAAAACGTGTTCAGGCATTCAATATTGTAATAAGTAGGTAACTGTAATATATGTATTGCGATAATTAATTAATAACTGTCTCAATGCTAAAGCGCTTACTGGGCAACAGTAACGACATTCTGAGATAAGGATCTCAGGATGTCGCAAGATATGGGTGTCCTCCTATCCAAAATCACTAGATGAGGATAACCATATTATTATGATTAGGTTGTTAAGCACAATGTACCTACATAAGCAAAATATGAACGATAATCTGACATAAACGCTTATTATTGCTGAATATATAGATACTCGGTCTGTATTTACATAAGTTTATGTAATATATTATGTATTATGTGTTGTCAATCGCGATAACGTCAAGTAAGAAATTCCTAATTCCTTTAAGAACGGAACACAGCGGCATTATTTTATGGTCCGTTTCCTTTTGTTACAGACATCGTGTTGCCAAGATGACAACTAAGGGAAAGCGCCCCATGCGGGCCATGACGCCGGGTGACAAGATAGAAGCTATTCAACGAGTCAACGATGGAGAGTCAAAGGCGTCTGTAGCACGCGACATCGGCGTGCCGGAGTCAACGCTACGAGGCTGGTGCAAAAACGAGGACAAATTACGCTACATGACATCTCGGCTCTCATCACCGGACACAGACAAAAGCAGCGATTGCGAACCACGCGAGAAACGCGCCCGCACAGACACCCCATCACCAACCGCACCCAATTCACCGGCAGTCACCAACGGCCTCGATCTCACCACACCGACCACTTCAACACACACCACGCAACAATCGCCTCCAGTCGACACCCCAGTTGAGCTCACCACCAAACGATTAGACCCCGCACCGCCCACACAGCATCCACCCCGCGATCGCCGGCTAGATCCCGGCGCAAACGCTTCTATGAGTGCCATAAGTCCGCTCTCAGGCTTCGGTCACATTCCTGGTCTCTCACACTCGCGTCTCGGCAGTCTCAATTTCAATGATATTGCCACAAATCTAAGCCTCCTGGCGCAACTGAACCCTGGGCTATCCGCTCTCACAGCTCAACCGGGAAGCCGGGCGCTACGTTCTGTTCGATCACCGAAACCGGCCCACAATGGAATTCCCAATTTAAATGACTCGAAACATCGTAGTAAAAGCCACCAAAGCTCGGATCCTTATCGAAGTATGAACTCATCGCATCACAGTATCCCGACATCTGCAGCCAGCCAACCAATAGACGAATCGTTGTGGTACTGGCTCCATACTCAACAAGCTATGCTCGACTTCACTGCACAGACTGCTGCTCGTCCACTGCAATTAGGGAAAGCCATGGAACATGCACCACTTCCGAGGCCAGCCGTGCCCACTGCTCCCATCACCTCGCACCTCGATTACAACAAAAACTCGATTCTATGGCAATACTATAAACAAATGGGCGGTGCTGTACCCCAACCTGAGGACAAGCTCAAATCTGCCGCGCAAGTACCCAAGGACAAATCCTTTGAGAACATCCTTTACTCGCATCTTACTAAAGGAAGGAGTGATCAGGAACGAGCTAGAACCAGTAGCCCGCCGAAATCTCAACAAGCGGATGAGAAAGCTACTAATGTGACAAATGGGGAAGACAAACAGGTAGCCGAGCCTGTCGCTAGCCCCGCCGATGCCGAAGTTAAGGAACCTGTGACAGAGAAGAACGAATCTGCCAGGAGTCAGAACAAAGCGCGCAACGTTCTTGACAATTTGCTATTCAATGCGATGCTTGCCAACGAGGAATACAGCTCCGGGGCTACTAACGGCGAGTGGGTCGCGGGAACGGACGAAGCATTGGAGCACGGGGAGAAATTCCTCGCATGGCTGGAGACGAGCGGCCATCCGAGCGTGACTCGCGTACACTTGTACCAAATAAGCAGCCTGCTGCACAACCTTCGCGCCCGACGGCCCTCGGCCGCAGTCCCCGCGGACAACGCATCTGCCCGTCGCAAGTGAACGCGACACTAGGACGCTCCGACGCTCTGAGCTCGCTACAGGGATATATATCAATTATATATTTACATATATATAATTATGACGTCGCCAGTAAGCACTTGTGATATGTGTAGCCAAATCCGCATAAGTTCTTTGTTCTAAAAGAAAATAATTTTACTTTAAGATTAGCTTTTAAAACGTGTTTACTTGGTTGATTGTTGTATTCCCTACGAGGCTCGCGGGACTCGTGCGAAGTTCGTCTCTGGACACTCTGCTCGAGCCACGGTTTAGTAAATGGTTTATTATTGTACAGATTGTACTACATGTTAAAGCCTTTGATGTTTGTTTTCAACTCAAGAGATAATAATATTGTAATTAGGTGTAGTGGTAGGCGCTGTAATTTGCCATTTTGAAATGCATTCCTAGTTGTATGTAATTAAATATGTTCTTTAATTAGTTTATAGTTAGTCACCTTTTTTCTACCTCATTCAAATTTATCGCTAAGTCGCGGCGTCCTTTCAACCATTTTATATATGTAAGTACTCGTTAGGGCACGCCCGTTTTTAATTTGGTTGACAAGTTAAGTCGATTGATCGTCGGTCGCCACATGAGTTGTGATCGATGACGGAGAGCGGAATCGCCACGTTCTTCAAATTTGTTAAGAATTAAATCTCTCTAATTTATGTTATCACCGTTTTCGAATTTTGAACGTTGAGATTCCGATCTCAGATTGGTGTAAGGGCATAGACTATATACCAAATACAGAAAGGATGCATTCGTACTCTATGTGCCAATCGAGTGAACAAGGTAATAACGTTAAGTTATAGAGTACTATTGACTTAAAATTAGATGAACGTTGTATAATTGTTTATGATTGCTCAGTATTTTATACATAAATGGTAAATCTTGCGGGGAATTGTATATATTAATACGTTAACAGTCATGAAAACTGTGATCAAAATTATAAATTATTAAAAGATTATAAATAAAATAAGTAAGTACCTAAACATTCCTAAGGAGATACTATCGTATGTTATCGTGTGACATTGTCCAGTGTGATTTAATGTACCCTCAAAAAGTGTTTAGTGTTTAAATAGAACAAAAGAAAGTAACGGTTCAATTCATTTGCATTTCGTGTTATAGGATTAGGCGAGATGTTCTTGAGAGAAATGTATTTTGTACAAAATTACAATTTATGAAAAAATTAAAGTTATGTTCCCTTTATCACAAAATTTGTGATCTCGCATGTTATGTGAATTTGATTAAATCTTTAATGGAATTTTTCTTGTATTATTTATAACTGATACGCTGATCCCCCGTCCAAAACATGAATGTTACAGTATTCGTATTTCAAAAATAAAACACATAACACCAGCAAGATAAGTGCGATAAAAAGGCTGGCGTCTTTTATACATATTATAGGTACTTTTAATAATAATAAAAAACTTTATAGTGTAATAGTAAAGAGAGATTGTACCTATCACACTTAGAAATTATGTATGCAAGTAGACCTACAACGCCATCTGTAGCTGTTTCAGGTAAACATTGTTTAAAAACTGAACCAGTTTATATATAAAAAAACAGGAAGACAAAGTTTTATAGACAGTCTTACAGAAGCCCACCGTGACATAAATGATAAAAGCACATGTGCTGTTGTATTTCGATGAGTGAGTAAGTGATGCCAGAGCCCATTTACCTCCTGTCACTTCCCAATCTCCTACTGTAGTCGGGAGTCACTGCAGTGTCTGCACTGGAGTGCACTGTCTTCTGTCTTTTCTGTCTGCTGATCATGAAATAAACAGAGAACAAAAAAAATAAGAGTTCTATAATAGCGAAGCAATTATCTCTATTGGGAGCAATGTTAGGCGTAATAAAGAGACACATACTTTTAGAAATAATGTGTACAAGTAGACTTACAACGCCATCTGTAGCTGTTTCAGGTAAACGTTATCTAACGGCTGAACCAAAGATTTAGAACTAACAATATAATTATCCCATCTTAATTTTTTCTTCTAAGAAATAAAAGTTACATTAGCCTAAAACTAAATTTATAAGAAAGTGAAATAGCATTTCCACTTACATGTAACATAGGCTTGGTTAGCGGTTCGTAATTGAAATAATCTCCAACTAAAGCCGCAACTCCTTGCCACGTGTTTGTATCAGCGAAACATAACTTCGTTGGACGTATGCTGGTACATACCATTTTCTAAAATTAATAAAATGTGTACAATTTCCTAAGTATTCTTTTTTTAAAACATACTTACAGCGCCATCTAGTAGCGACCAATGTTTCTATTACCTGCAAACCACATTCATTCGGTGCTTGTAAAAATAAAGGTTTCCGAAACCTATAGTGTAAATTAAACTGTCGTCTGAAGTTTTCAGCGTAAGCAAGCAGAAGGCGCTCTTTCGTTGAATTCGTATAATAACTTGGAGGAAAACAAGTACGATTTTCAAACACAGGTTCATTTATATCAGGCCAACATAAATTAACCACACCCAATTCGTATATTGCATTATTTAAAGAGTCCTTTGTTAAATTTTCGTAAATATCTTTAAGGCCGAATATCTTTGGAGGCACTTCCTCGAATTCGCCTTCTTCTGTGGGTCTGTCGAATATTTCACTGGCAATATTTTCATTAACTTCTAAAACCGGTTCCAAAGTCTCTAAATCTTGTTTTTTATCTATTGAAAATGTATCAGAACCTTGTTTACTCATTTTTATTCGATTAACTTGTGCAAAATAATATTGTAAAAAAATCTTTCAGTCAAATTTCAGTTTTACAGTTACTAGGCAACAAGTAAATACCTAGAGTAGCTTATAAAAATAGAATCAAGTTCTAATATTTATTAACTGAGTTCAGTGGTAGAGTCCTATAATAATTTTAAATTTCCCTATCTAACTATAAACTAATTGAATTTATTGTGCAGTAAACGGTGTTAAAAATTTTAAAAACTATAGTTTTTGAACGTCAATTTTAAGGTGCAAACTACAGGACGCGTCCAACTGCCGCGGTTTATGGACGCGGTTGCCTGCCAATGTGCCAATGTGCACGGTCGTTCACGTCCCAGTACTCCAGATTTAAGTCGCGGACGTGACCTTTGAGCGTTAAGACTGGTTAGGATATCCGATAGAAATCTGGAGTACTGGGACGTGAAATGAACGACCGTGCACATTAGCAGCCGCGACAGTTAGACGCGTTTGCTTGTTTCTACCTTAACAGGCACTGATCTCTAATATACCTCTTTTTTTTTTTTTTTTGGATGGATGGGCTATCCCATACAAATTACACATACTTTCGTGTACCATTTTGAAGTGCCGCCGTACGTAAATACGGGAACTAATTATGACGTTTGCGTATTTTTAATCCAAAGATAAGTAAATATTGTCTGTTTAAGTTTATTTGTGTCCGCTTGAGTTTTGAAACATGAAGAAATGTGTATTCTGTAAATGTCCCTATCATGCGGACATCACTAGTTTTAGTTACATGTACTTACACTCCATAGCCTACAGCGCTAAAATGGCGATTTTCAAATATACATAAAAATAATTTGACAGCAGTTCATCCAGAGGTATATTAGAGATCAGTGTTAACAGTGATTCTGACGACGGCGTCATAGCGATTGACATCTGTATGACAGCAATATGATAGCAATATGACAGTGATCATCTCTGCATTTTTTTATTCTATCAATATCAATCATGTTAATTATTTAATCTGTGTAGGTAGTGTATTACGAAACGTAACGTTGCAAACACGAAATAAAATAAAATATATAAACATTTAAACATAGTTATCTTACAAAACGAAGATCAAAGGTCGAATGATAATTCCACAAATGCTTTAGAAAACGGGTCATTTGAAAGGTGTACTTCATATTTCATAATATCGGTGTGTTCTCAGAGTTTATTAGAAAAACGACCATTCTAAAAAATTTCTAGTTACGGTCACTAATAAAATAATAAGCTAAGAGTGACTGAATTGTATTCATCAAGGTTAATAAAATGGGAAACAAATCTTCTTTATTATTGAGAGAGGAAGAAATAGCACAAATCCAAGAAGAAACCGGATGTAAGTATTTTTTGTATTCTCCGAAAAATAATATGTTTAAAAAAAACAGTTCCTACATTTTTATTTAATTTGTTTCTATTTCAATCTGTATATTACACACTAGCTGGTGCCCGTGACTTCGTACGCGTTTAAATGTTATATAGCCTAAAGCCTTCCTCGATAAATGGAATATCCAATACAAAAAAGAATTTTTCAATTTGAACCAGTAGTTACTGAGATTTGGGCGTACAACCAAACAAACAAACAAACTCTTCAGTTTTATAATATTAGTATTGGTTTTTTAATTATATTTGTGGGATTTTTTTTGAATCCTGTAAGTGTTTTTTATGGTGTTTTAAAGCTAAATTAGTTAGGAATGGTTGTTAGCTTTATAAAAATATAGTTTTTATGTCTAGGAAATCCATTCAAAATTAATTTTATAAACATTACATTATGTTTTATAACACATTTTGAAATGAACCAGTCATAAACATTACAAAATCTAACCTATTTTGTTACCAATCGTACTGCTACAACCAGTATTACGGGTGGGCTCGCTCCGGTCGCATTAATTTTCATAACATTCCGGAACCTAACCTAACCTATTTGTTTCCAGTGAAGTAAGTATTGTAACACATTTTGTAATAAACGCACAATTGTTATGTTATTATGTTTTAAAATGTTTATAAAAATAATTGCGAATGGATTTCCTAGGCATAAAAACTAGTAAAAAACGGTTACAAGATTCAAAAGCCAACCCATATTTGTACCTATTTAGTGTAATTGCTGATGACACTTTTATTTTGAACATTGATTTGAATTTAGATTATTTAATTACAATTACTTCATTGTCAGTATAGCCTAATAATTGAATTTAAGTTCTCACAATAATGTACTATCTCAAAACCATCTTATCGTGGACTTACCATCTAGTGGTCACTGTTCAATTCCTTTTATAATAACTACATCTTAAAATTATAAAGTAACCACATCTTTTACAGTCACCCCAAATCAAATCGAGAGGCTTTACTCCAGATTCACATCACTAGACAAAAATGACTGCGGAACACTCTCCCGAGAGGACTTCCTGAGGATCCCTGAGCTGGCCATAAATCCTCTTAGTGAGCGAATTGTGCATTCATTCTTTGCCGAAAGCCACGATGACAGGGTCAATTTTCTACAGTTCATGAGGGTTCTATCACACTTCAGGCCTATTAGAAAAAATAGAGAGAATAAACTCAATAGCCGAGAAGAAAAGTTGAGATGTAAGTCAAAAATAACTATAAAATACAAATCTAAAGATAATATTGGATTGTAAAGAAAATTCGTAGAGTATTTATGACCAAAGATTTATTTGAACAAAAAACAATAATTATAACAATAAATAAATCAATTATGTATTCTTATGATCTAGAGATTGACTATAAAATTTATTGAATCATTATTTTACTTTTAAATGTTCTTCTTTAGCATTAACGCCATACAAATAGTACAATTAAAAAAAAAAATTACATTATATTAATTATTTAATTATATAGGTTTTTTAAGTAATGTAACAATAAGTTTAGTGTGAGACAGTCTTGAATAAAATTCATTAAAATTCTATAATCCAAATATTGTACTCAATACCAATGATATGTTAAACAAAAAAGGATGCACCCCCAAGCAATGTATCCGCATGGATACGTTTGCTTTCTTGACGTGTTAGTTGGAGTTGAGTTGGAGTTTGACAACTCTGTCGCACACACGTCTCGACCACTCTGAGAACCAACTAACCTATGAGAACACTTTACAATAACAGAAGACACCAATCAATATACATATACATACTAATAATAAATCTGTAGGGGTCGGTCATGGAGTAATTTACTTTGTTTTCAGAAATATCGTGTATATAGGCTCTATACATGATACTGAAACTAAATTGACCATTTTTAGATTTTTTTTCTGTATGTATGTATGTATGTTTCTCCATCACTCTTAAATGAATTAACTGATTTTCATGAAACTTGGTAGATAAACATTTAGAAGTACGGGACACGCGTGATAGGCTACTTTTTATCTTTTTTAACGCGGACGAAGTCGCGGGCAACAGCTAGTAAGAAATAAAAATACGTATTAAGATGGCAATGAAAACAAATTATTTTTAGTAGATGGGCAAATAAAGGAGGACGGTTTTTTTGTCACTGATTGTGTGATAAGGGCGCTTTCTTGTTTAATATATCTCTGCTCAATACCTATTATTTTGTATTTTTTCACAGAATACTCTATAAAAGAATGTATCTCCTGTAGACGTCCCAATCAATGGATTATTTTATCTGTTTACATTTTCAGTTGCTTTTTCGATGTATGACTTGGACAATGATGGAAAAATATCAAGAGATGAGTTACTAGCTATTCTTCACATGATGGTCGGAGTAAATATTAGGTATGTAAATATTATTTGTCTGTGTTTTTTTGTAGGCTCGTTAACTGACCTAGCTATGTGTTAATATAGATATATCATCATTATGAAGAAAATATGGAGTCTCTAACATAAATGTACTGTCTATTGCAATTTATTTTATGTAGTCTTACTATAGATTAATTAATATAATTTATTACGAAGTTTTAATGCAAAAGACCACCAGGAAAAACTAACATGAGCATGTTTAATTTACATACATACATGAAAAAATAACATGTTTCAATGTTGTGTATCCGACTTCATTCCCAATTAGTTTGAAAATTGCGTCTTTTGAAAAGAAAAATGAAGTGTTATAATTATAATCAAATGTTTTATTTGTACAACTTACATTTTTATCTTAATCTTTAAATATTAATAATTTATGGGCAGTATTAATTTTAGTTATCAACATGTCAACTGATATCAAATAAATTATTTATCAAATGATTGTTATACATGCAATCTTTTATCCTGTTTCAATTTTTCTTATT
Source organism: Synanthedon vespiformis (assembly GCA_918317495.1). Lineage (NCBI taxonomy): Eukaryota > Metazoa > Arthropoda > Insecta > Lepidoptera > Sesiidae > Synanthedon > Synanthedon vespiformis. The sequence goes on from OU906962.1 coordinate 2,372,177, forward strand.
CAAGAAAGAAAGAAAATAGCTCCCATACAGATAGAATGATTTTAATCTGGTTTCTTTGTTTGAAATCTGACATGGTTGAGATGGTTTTTAGCTATAATTTTTGAAGATCCAGGCATTTGAACATCATCGACCCAATTCCAAGTTGACGAAGGTATTTCACTAACTTCGATTGATGTGAAATTTGATATACTGTTACATATTACAATGACATAGTAACCTTGACTTGTCAGCACTTCCCTTGGTGTTATCAATATATCAATACTAATCTATATATGTTCCTCCATAATTCCTAAACAAATTGAGTATATTATTTCATATTTATTCATTTTCTCATTTATAATATACTAGCTGGTGCCCGCGACTTTGTACGCGATGATAAATTAAAAATATAAAAGTCATTACAATTCTTAACAACTTGTTGCTATAACACCATAACACCATAACACATTCACCAGGCGTTAGTTACAGTTTTATATTTTAAATAATCCCTCGGGAACATTACTTTCTTCTTGGTTGAAATGTATCCTATGTCCTTTCTGGTGTCCTAGACAACGTGTATGCAAAATTTCATAGTGATCGGTTCAGTAGTTTTGGCGTGAAAGCGAGACAGGCAGGGTTACTTTCGAATTTATAATATATTAGTAAGGATTCATGTAAACCTTTAGAAATAAAATCATATAGTATTTGATGTTCAATGTGCATGGTAAAGCACATTTTGAGCGTAACATCTGTTGTAATTTTCAGTGAAGAACAACTGACAAGTATCGCCGAGAGGACAATCCTCGAGGCGGACACGAATAACGACCAGATGATATCCTTCGAGGAGTTCTGTCACGCGCTCGAGAGGACAGATGTCGAGCAGAAAATGTCCATACGCTTCCTCAATTGACCATTAACATCATGAACCTCGTATATCAAGTACATCCTAACCGTGTTGCTTGTAGTCATTGTCTATGGTCTCTTCACTACTAAAAAGTAATTCGGCACAACCAAAATCTTTGATAAAGGATGCAGAGCAGTCGAGAGTGAGATGCACAATTATTCATACCAAAAATAAAATCATAAACAGACCCTCGGGCGTATACTCTTTTTGACAAAACTACTGCATATATCTATTTCGTGTAAAGTTATTTGAACTCTTGAATAACTAATAAATGTATGTATGCAAAGTATTTTGGAGTTTTTGTAAACTAGAGTGACTTATTCACCCTCAAAGTTGCATTAAAACTTATGTTAAAATATGGATTTTTCAAGGATCATTTATCTTTTAAATTAATACTTTTTCTTTAAATTTTGTATGCATACGAACCTAGTTAACGACAAGATAAATCGGTATCATGCTTACGTTTGTAAATTAAACATAAAATAGCTGAGTAATTAGGCTTCTACGTTTGTATGGAGGAAAACTGACTTGTATTACCTTAAGGTGAACACGTGTTACGACTTGAACCATTGTTTACTAAATGTTAAGGTTCAACAAATCAGTTGTGCAACATATTTTTTTTAACAGAATTTAATGTGATAGAATGTATAAGAAAATCCAGTGGACACTTTTTCGCATTGATTTTGAATCTAATGTATCTCCTTTATCTAAGATTTGTTTTAAAAAAGTAAGATTTGATAATGAAACATACAACATTTCTGTTTGCAAATATTATTTTGTTATGCCGTTCTGTGATAGACAGACGTACAAGCCTTATTCGGCTATAGATAGAATCAATAAATTAAAAATAATATATTATTTATAGCATTTATCAAACAACAATATTATGATGTTTTAATCTGAAACGACTGCAAAAAAAGGAATTTAAAGGAAGAAGCGGTGGAAATGTTTCTCGACTATAATATAGGAGAGTGCTAAAAACTGTCTAATGTGTGCATAATAACAGTCTAATTATTAAACAAAAAAACTGTGTTTAATTTTAATTTATTTGCATTTTATTTAAAAAAAAATTAAATTTTATTTAAATTAAAAATATATATTTATGTATTATTATTTTTTTTCTATTTTTAAAAATTCTATTCTATTTTTAATCTACTTAAAAAAAAAAAATATTTATCTTTTTTTTTTAATTTCATATTTAAATTATTTTTTAAAGTTCCAATGAATGTCATTTTAATGTGCTATTTATTCATTCCTATGCTATTTATGTAGGTAAAATTTAAATTACAAAACACTATGTAGTTGCTAAATTGCTATTATAAATAACTGCAGTATTATTGGCTACTTTTTGACAGCATAAAATGATGTAAGTAATATCTAAATTGTTGATATCAATCATTGTAGATATAATAATGTGTATTTTAATAAATTATGTAGCATTGAACCGATTAAAAATAATATATGGTTATTTAATCAAAACACCCAAAAGAACAAGTTTGGCGCTTTGGCATTTGAACGCAAATTCCATAGTTGCTACTTCGATGGTTGTAAGTAAGTGTTAAGTCTTGAACTCGCGACACAAACTTGTTAATATATTGAAGAACTCTACTGCACATAGAATAAATAGGTATTTAAATAGGGATGGGGGTTTACCTACACAATAAGTAGGTCAATTGATAAATTAGGGGTAAATTTTGTGCGTGATTACTGTCACGTAGAATAGGGGTGGAAGTGAAGGGTTAATTGGGGGGTTTGGGGGATGTGATAAAAAAATAATAATGTATATCTTAAAATAGTTGTTAAGAGCTCTCTGTATATAGATAGGTAAATGTATGTATCTATAGCTAATAAAAAATCTGTCAGCTTTGCAAAAATCTATTAAAATTATTTTTTAGTATATTGTAGTGGGTTACCTTGTTTTTTAATAAAAAATATATATATATTGGAACTTATTTTTCAATCTCATTCTGTAAGAAATGTATGGAAATAGTTTTTTTTTTTTTTGACGTTTCTAGTGCTCTAAACCCCAGTTGGGTCCCTTTAGAGCTCTCCTGACGTCGGTCCTGACGATACGCACGACCGACCGCGGTATCAATAAACTGCGTACGGTCGGTCAAGCTCTGTAACGATTTCAAATTTTCATACAAATGAAAAGCGCGACAGAGGTACGCACCGACTGTTTTAAAGGAGAGCTCTAAAACCGGCCTTAGGGTCTGTTTATCCTTGTGTTATCGCAAAACTTGATGGACTCTGGCGAAGTCACGTGTCAAATAAGCACAGTAACCGATTTTGGGACTGTGAGGTATTACGGGGGATGTCCATGGCCCAGGCCCTTACATTAAGTCTTGCGAATTATTTTCACCCACCTTTAGGGGGATCCAGTGGGAGTGTAAAACAACAATCTCGACCATTCTCGAGGTGAGCTACGCCAGTTATCGTGTTATTAAGGCGTAACAAATATTCGCTTATAACTACATTATTTTTGACCGCACGACAAAAATGATAAGGAGTAATATTGTTGTTTATGCAATTCTCTACAAAATATTTCTTACACATTTCTACGTACAATCAATATTTTTCGAGATTGAATTATTAGTAAGCTTAGGCCCGATTTTCGTCTAACCCGACTGTAGTACAGGGAATGAGAGAGACGCAATGATAACATTTTGTACGAGAAAAAGCAGGTGTTTGCAATTCTACATGCGCAAACGAAAGATACCCAGAGCCCATCAAGTTTTGCGATGCCTATAACATAACGTGAAAATTTTCCAAAATTTTTGAATGCCAATGAGAATAACTATTAAAATTATGGATATAGTCTACTCAGGGTGTTTTTAATTTTTTTTTTGCCTAGTTGTCAGATTCAATTAGCCAGTGATAAAATAGAAAAGTCGTATAAATATTTATATATTATATTATGTATGTGTACGTCGCCTATTTATTATGTAGAAAAATAAATACAGTTTATATTTTGTAACAAACGCTTTCGTTTTATTTAATAAACAAAAAAAAATACATACATACTCTGTTACAATAAGAAAATGAATCCAGATTCTAAATTTACATAAATCACGAGAAATGCGAATACAATAGAAAAACTAACTATTATAATTAATTACATAGACATTTTACTTAATGCATTTACATTAAAAATATACCATTATACACTGTAAATAGACTTTAAATATATTTTACAAAGAAAAATCTCAGGACTGACTTGTTTAGAAGGATGAATTTGAGTTTAAGACTCAATTGAATCAAGAATAAAATGAATACTTTCAAAACTAAGAATATATAAACAAAACTTTCAATGCAATTTTTTTATAGTACCTAGTCACTTTTGTAGCATGGAGCAAAAACAATGAACCCGACCGTCACGCTTTGTGAGCGACACCCTCGGTGACTTTTAAATGTGTGAAATAAGGGCCATCTACCCAAATCAGTGCGCACTTCTTGATTCGTAGTAAGGGCGCGTTCACACTATGTCGTGACGACAGATAGTCGTTCAGTTTAAAATGTCGTGGCTTGTATATTTAAATGGAGGTGTTCACACGAAAAAAAATAGTTTTTTACGAAAAAAAAGTCACGACTGTCTACGACTTTTTTTCGTTATGACGACGAGGACACACGCATCTTTTAATTTATTAACAATTTCTGTTCATTGTTATTGTATTATGTTTGTGTCTTTATGTTGAGTGAATAAAATTCTTTCTTTCTAAATTATCAACACAATGACGGTATATGGGAACAGCTAGAGACGACAGTCATCCGACGATAAATTAATCGTTACGACACAGTGAGAACGCGCCCTAAGCTTAACTTCGTCACTAGTTTATTTATTAAGATGTGGACAGATGGTGGTATTAAGTTCCATCCATAGTTTTTTGCTTCTGACGTGCAAGTCGTACTACTAACAGTTTTTTTTATGAATAGGTACGATAAAAAAAAGCTAGTTTTGAAAGTTTTGTTTGTTTTGTTTTTTTTTTTACAATCAGGGTATTTATTCATCGCAGATTACCGGCACTTACTAAAAGTTACTACTTACTAAACGCACACCTCAGTCCTGCCAAGTTCCTCGGTAATTCGTCGACTGTTAGGCCGTCGAGGACACGGCCAATTTCTTCAAATGTTCCATGAACACTTGCAGCGAAACGTCGTCCGTGAGAACTGGGGCACCACCGTCCTATACAAAAACGATCAAAAATATAACTACAATTTCGCCTGTGGGATGCAAATTTAAAAAAAAATAAGCGATGTTATGGTGAATCAATTTAAGGCGGCCAATTTTACTCAAAAAATTACGACGTAAATCATTATTTGCTTTACAAAATTACTTTTAAAAGATTTAAAATTGGATGAAACAAAAATGTATCATTATTGGTGATCGTAAAGCTATAAAAAAAATTAAAATACATAAAAAAATCATCAATGCTTTGCTATATATATAGCTTCCTGATGGAAAATATTTTAATTCGCAAGATTGACCGCCTAAAGTGAAATGAACTTATATTACCACCACCAAAACAGCTTTTTTGGACATTTTTTTAAATTTTGCAGTGACTGTGCCAATGACTGTTGGTTAAGGGCCTATTTCACCATCTGTCCAAAAAAGCTGGTAACCGGGGATAATGGAGCTGATATACATATACCTTTGTTTTTACGGTAAAAGTACCAAACATTAAAAAGAAAATAATAATAAAAAAATTCCCCTATCGAAAGATGCACTAAACAGAGTGCATTATTTAATAAAACATAAAATTATTCCTACAACTAACTAATCAACACTTTACTTGTAGTTGGTGAAAGAGGCCTTAAGAGTGACTTGTAGAGTTATTCTAATTGAGAGCGAACTGACGTTTGATTCAACCTTAACATTTATTTAATTAAATTTTGAATTTATGAACTACACTAGACAAGTTTATTTGGTTCACTTTTAGTGAACAAAAAAAGTGTGCTAAAATTCTCGTCAACACAAACAACTATTTAATCACATCAAACTCTTCCTTAAAGTAAGTAGCTACTTGAATAAGAGAAAAAGTGAATATTTTAATTTTATTTTTTTAATTACGTAATAAATTTTATTGTGTGCAAAACGTTAATGAGAATGAACTTGTTAATCGTTAGTCAAACGCGTGTGGGCAGAAAACATACTATTGAAATGGGACACGTCATTTATTTTTAACAGTTTTAGGCTATATTGTATTATACTTTTGCAAATACCAAAGATACTAACTAGTATTAAATGTGTAATAAAGGGTGTGGCCTGTAATAAGAGCAATAAATTTAAACTATGATTCTATAGAGTATACGCAGTTAGCTTAACCTAATCATAATGCTCCAAAGTGCTTATACTCAAAGATATAGCAATCTAAAGTTACAATACATAAATCAATGAATTTCATGATCCGCTAAATTGTCAGTTATCAGTCGTTAGATGTCTTGGTACAGAGTACTGGGGCGAGAACTATCGTAAATTTCAATGTCAAATATGTACTCCGACCGGACAGATTATGTCTGTAGTACATTGCTGGCTCGATTAAGTTTGTTAGAAAATAACAGTAAATTTGTTTTTCATTTTAATTAATTGAAACAATTTGGAATGAATTACTGATTCGTTAAAGTGTCTATATTTTAACTTATTGCTCTCATTACAGGCCACACCCTGTACAAACCCAGGCCACATACTTTATTTTTTGTTAAAATTAAGTGCAATTGTTGCAATTTTATATTTTAAAGGTGTCAAAAAGAATAGTATCCCGAGTTTCTTCAAAGGATCCGTTATTTTGGCTTTTTTCCGAAACCCTGGTAAATTTAAATTTATAATGTCGATCCGCAAGAGTTTCTTTTAGAAACCTAATTGATAAATAAATATGTTGATTTTGATTTCGAGTGTTTCTCGTTAAAACGCATCACATTTCAATAAAACAAGTTTAATTTTTATCATGCACCATTGCCGCACGCAACACATGTTAGTAGAAAGCTTAAACAACCAAACACCAAGATCGAATTAGAAAAAGAAAAAAAAAACTCTACCGCTGATGGTATCGGCATCGCCTGGTAATACGCCGAACGATGATGGAACAAAAAAAAGTAACAATTGAAAACCATGCTCTGGTGAATTGGTGATGCACACCATGCTTAGAATAGGAATTACTATAAAATAAATACAGTGTGTGTTGTGAGTAGCATATCTTCAATCATCATCAATCACTAATATTATAATGAGGAAAGATTTAATTGTTTGTGTGTTTGTTTGTATTGAATAGGCTCCGAAACTACTGGACCGATTTGAAAAATTCTTTTGCCATTAGGAGCCGACATTATCGGTGACGAACATAGGCTACTTTTTACCGCGGGAAAATGTTTCATTCCTACGGGAGAACGGGTAATAGGACAACGGGTAGTAAGAGTTATCCTTCCGTACTTATCTTTTTCACGTAGTATCTTATACGTCTGACAGGAATGTCTTCTATCAATGTGCCCAAATGATAGGAAGTAAAGTATAAAAGGTAAAAACGTGATGCTGATCATCGTAACGAAAGAACGAAACATTTGGGCGCCAAAAATTCAAAATTATATTTTTTTATTATTTTTCTTAATATGAAAAAGTCAAAAATTTTGCATAGTTTGCACATAATCAAGAGTTCTTTTTTAAGCACACACACTGTATCTATATTTAATAGCAGCTGCACAATGTCTAATACAACAAACTGTTAAAAAAATGTATCTTATAGACATTTAAGTGAGAACTTCACAACAGCAATGCAACTATTATCTTCAAGCAACATATTAAATTATGTAGTTGCTGTTTTGCCAACTTATAACTTTTAGCGACAAAACAATATAATTTAGTGTAAGTACATATTTTGTAACATAAGGCTGTCCCAGAAATAAATAAATATGGTTTTCGAGCTTTCCATTTAATGAGTGGATTAGAAAAAAAATATTAACGACATATTTCATAACTCTGAAAGAAAATATCACGAGGAAACCTGACAAAAGTAGAAATTCTCAAACACAATAATATTGTGGAGTGGAGTTTTATTGCCTGTTATATATTTTATTAATAAAACATTTTCTTCGGTAGTCTTGAAAGATAAAAAGTATTATTAACAATTATCCTAAAATTTTTCGTGTACTTCATTTTAAGCCAAAACTTACAAAAAAAAAATTTTTTTTCGTACACATTATAGTCATCTATTATTTCTGGGACACGTTGTATTGTATTTTAATTATGTTATAATAGGCAAGGAGTGTAGAGAAATTGATAAATCTTGATTTTCATGCGTTGCTGTTACGCAAAATAATAAAAAAAAAAAAATCATTCTGTGGATTGTTTTCTACATTCAATATTATATAGGTGTATATTGTTTATTCAACTTACCCCTCCATATGCGTACATGTTATTATGTGTCTGCGACGGATTCACTTTTGACAGCAAGAAGCGGGCCTGAAAAAAATCACAACAATTTCCTTGATTCGTTTTTATACTGAATACTGTGATATTTTATGGGAAACGTTTTTACAAAAAAATAAATTGTAACTTTACATACAAAATTAACCAATATAAATCAGACAAGCGAGTAGTTTATGGTTGTAATCGTACGAGTACAGAAAAACATGTTGCCAAATCTAAACATAGTTCAAGTTTGTTTCATTTGTTTTTAACTCAGAAAATTTAAAAAACACGAAAGAACAATTCCTGCATAAAACTGCCAAGCCTATTGAGCCGCTCTAGACATATTTTCGTATAAGAAGACACAGGTCTATACAAATTTTTCGTATAAGATACGAAAAGTGGCTGAGACGCGACGCTGAATTGTGCTGAGGGCAAAGTTTAAAGGAATATTTCTGGAGCAATAGGGTGCGTAAGCTTCAGGCTTCAGTTCAGTGGCCAGTATATTCCTAAAGTAAAATTTGATGTGTCCTGACACATTTTTCGTCGTCAAATGACACCAGGGAAGTTTACAAAGGTTACATTACAATGCAAAACTTAAAGATAACTCTGTCATATGACATTGCCCAATGCCCACGACATATTTTTTTAGAAGTCGTTCTGATTTGATTGATAATGTTAAATCACACGCGAACGAAGCCGATGAAGAAAACACGTATTATAGGTGTGGATATTTTAGGCAAGACATGAGCGAATGGTCAGATGTCCAAAAAGAAAAACAAAAGAACGCAATGTTTTGAAACAATACGAGAAAAAAAATAATGTGCAAAAAAACGAACGCAGCCTAAATGCCGGTTGTATTTTGTAAAAGGAACACGACACGAGCACATGCAGTGGCAGTTAGTCGACATATAGTATAACAATGGGTGGCTATCGAGGTGCGTCGCGATAAATTCGTTCAAAGCAACATGTACCGCATCATACTCGCAATAATCGTTTTCCTATGTACGTTAGAATGTGATGCACAAACAACACAACGTTTAGAAACAAAAGGTTTTATTACGAACAACATTCTAAATATAAATAAATATTCAATGTCCTGACGAATTTCATAGAGCTCTCGAAAAATATATTGGAATTGTGCCGAATCAATAATAATGTGTTATCATCGTTTGTGAATACTTTTAGACGTGCTGTGCATTTTGTGGCTAAGTGGTATACAAAAGGAAGACTTGGATGTAAACATGTTGAGGAAACTGCAGCAGCACAATGTAAACATCGATGATATCGACGACATTGGGTAAACTATTAATGTGTGCTACATTCGTATTAACTATTATTTTTTCTTTTATAACGACGTCGTTGTGGCCTTGTTCATTTTCCATCTCTAGATTCTAGATTTTCTCTAGATTTTTGTTACCAAATATTGTTGGGATCACACAATAAATCCTTTCTCTACATTTAATTTTCACTCTTATCGTCGAAGTTAACAATAATTTATATAAGGGTACGGGATTTTTCAGATACATGCTTACTTGGGTATACTGTGGTTATTTTTAAAAGATGTATTTGATTCTGTATATCATAAATGGGTGGATTGACTAGCTACTAGCAGCAGTGTATTTAGTTACATTACGGTAACATTCACTAAATATTTATAAATCAAGCTAACTTTTGCTAATGTTAATCACATCTATGAATGTAATGTCTATGAAATATATAAAGTAATGCTAAAAATTCAAGACAGAATCATATGATCATTTGGTTACCTTGCTTTGATCACAGGCTACCTAAATACATCATACTACATTTGTGAGTACTATTATCGAGTATTATCAGACTATAATACAACATATTTTTCCAGCAAACTGCGATCAAGATGTCTAAATAAAAACTATACGGAATATATTAATGGTACCTCGGAAATTAACTTTTCTAAACTCTTCACGACAAAAAACCAATCCCCTACTGTAAATGAAAGTAAGTCTATTTAATTTCAATAGATTTAAAACATCTCGTCTACGTGTATATAGTTAGTTAGTTTCAAATGCTCCGATTGTTGCAGGCAAAGCGAATGTCGATGAATCTAACACTATAAAAATGTCAGAATTGGAAATCGCAGTACAACATATTTTAAACAGTCAAAAGTTTAAAAAGATATCAAACGAAAGCAAATACAACGAGGACCAGGAAAAAGAATCTTATCAAGAAGAACATCTCCAAAGTAAGATTCCTACGGAAAATATAACGGACTCCATAACTACAACTGCTATGCCGATGACTGAGGTCAACGATAACGAACAAGAAGTATTTCAAAATGTAGAAAGTAACGTAACTGTTGCACCGTTGAAAAGGTCTATAGTTAATCCGAATGAAATGAAACTTTTAAATGACTTATCGAACGATACAAATTTAGAAGTAGAACATATAAGCCGAATTATTGCAGATTACATCACTAGAAAACGAAATTTATCAACCAATGGCGTAAAGCAAAGTTTAGATATAGAAAACAATCAAGTGTTTAATCAAGTAAAACATGAACACAAATTAAAATCTGTAATTAAAGTCGACAGCAATAAGAACGAAAACCCCTCAATGAAAAAAGTCAGTATTAAAAATGAGAATGATACGGACGTGGAAGCAACAAATAAAAAACTGAAGAGATTTTCAAATTTAAACGAAATGAAAAACAACCCTCTATTTATTATTTATAATGAAGGGTACAAAGATAGACATATTATGTACGACGACAATAAACAGAGAAGAGTCAATGATTTATCTATAAATGAATATGTAAACAACACATCAGAGGACGACGATGTTGGTCCGCAACACAGAAAAAATTCACAACGGGATATGTTCAAAGAGATTGCATACAGTGTCAAATCTATTGTCTCCCATTATATAGACGCTCCTCGGAGTTCGCCTACAATAACAACAGGTTTTGTATTACATATATTATGTATAGTAGCAAACTAGCAACCCGCCTTTGCACCGAGATAAAAATTTCAAAAATCCTTTGTTAGTGGATATTTAAGTTACAAAATAAAGCTATGTTCCAAATTTCACCTTTCTAGATTAGATAAGTAACGATTTTATAAGTATAGATGAGAAAAATACTTTGTCTTACACACTTCTTTCAAATTTAACTGTTCAAATATCGTTACTATTTCAGAGGCTATAAAATTATCAACAACAACAAAAAAACTGGATAAAAGAGAAATGGATGAAATATTCATGTATGAAAATATAAATAGGATGTATCAAGATATGCAAGCTTCGAGAGTTTTTATTACTCAAACAACGGGTAATGTTATTTATATTTATATTATATATTATACTATAAAATTAATTAAAATGTGAAATTTTGAAAACATAATTTAAATGACCTTGGCAAAGAAGTAGACCTATTGTTCCAGGTATTTCAAATTACTGACTAATTTGAGTAACAAATATTTTTTAGAAAAAGCAACGACATTTCCCAGACAGGATCAAATTTTACACGGAGCTTTTGAAATGTATAAAAATTTCGGCAACATGTACAAATACTTTAAGTTAATGGCCAACAATAAACAAGATGAAGTGAAAATTATTACAACTACAAAAGGTATTACTAGAAATTTACATATTATTTTGTAGATAATTTCTCAGGCTAATGCTGAAAGCTTCACAGTTTAAAACATGTAAGAAAAGTTTATTCAATAATTTTATCAATCAATCAACCCCATGTGAACATACGCGTGATATTAGTCGACCCTAAAATTAATTTATCGTTCAATGCTTAGTTCCAGTAATCCAAACGTCTGTGAGAACAACTGTCGCGGAGCAATTTAAAAACAAATTACATAAAAACTCAAATATTCTTATGAAACTAACGGACATGTATAAACAGATGCAAAGGTTAAAAATTTCCAACACTACGTCTACCACGAGCACCTCAACAACAGGTAAATGTAAAAAATAACATCCACTCAGGATGTTTTGTAATATAATACTAAAATGTAGCCCGAAATGTTTTAAGAGATCCGTTTGTGTTGTCATAGAGGACAATTTATACTAATGAAGTTAATATAATATTGTTTATAACATAACATATTAATAACCTGCATAATTTCAGTCACACCACAACCTTCGACGACAGTAAAAAAGAAGGTACAAGACGCGTCAGAAATATTCAACAATTTCCAAGAACTATTCAAATTGTTAGGGAAAAGCCCAGATACAACTACGGTAACAACGACAACTGGTATGTAACTAAAACATATTTTATATATCATTCATTTATCTATATTTGCACAGATGTACTAGAGATAGATTTAGAGCAGTCAATTAATTTTCAGAACCATTTTCAGAAACGACTACAATGACCACGAAAAAAATTCGCACAGAATCTGAAGAAACATTTGATATATTGGAAAATCTTAAAGAAATATATCAGAAATTAAAAATACCCCATGAAAGTACTCATTTAAAATCAGGTAAGAATAGAGAAAAAAATCTAAATTGAAATTTTAATTGGGACCTACCAAAAGTTAAATAGAAATTCAGAAGCTTAATCGTTACTGTGTTTCCAGAAATTTTGACTACAACTCCAAACAACATAAAGCCAACTGAAGCGTCACCCGTTTATAAAAATCGGTACGATATGTACACACAACTGACGCCAGTCAGAGTTGATTTTAACGAACAAAGCGAAAGTGGCCCCTCAACCAACCAAATAATGAAACCAGACTTCGCTAGATACATATATGAAAGTAACAATCCTGTTAACATTAGTAACTTTCAGCCACCTGACATTTATTTTAGGGGAGGAAATCAACAAACTCAAATGGATATCCCACAAAATATTTATTACAACAAATTGAATCAAATACAATATAAAAGTTTACAAAATCCAATGCCATACTACATCGGCAGTCGATCTACAGATAGTCTTCTAACTTTACCCAGAAATGGTCCTGTGCCATTTCCATATGAAATAAAATTGTCTGTTAATAGTCAGTCTTCGCCCAGCAACCCTCTAATTTCACAGGTAAATCCCGCTATTTCATTTTATAATAATCAGCCAAACTTGCCTTTAATTGATCCATACAAAACGCCTTTAACTTCGTCCAAAAATGCATTTATTGCACCTATTCCTTCACTTGACAATCACCCTATGTCGTCGTCCGACCCGATTTTATCAGAAAATCGTCAAGTTTCATTCAATAATCAGATGTCATCAAGAACGCAACAGATTTCACCATACGATAGATTTTATTCCCCTAAAAACCGACAAAAGCCACCTCAAAATATGTTTTCATCCGGTGCTCGCGCGCGTTTAGCTGAAATAAGCCCGATATCATCTTACATTCCTCAGATTTCACAGAAAAATCGTTTTCCCCAATCTAAAAATATGGCTAGTGGCCTTCATTCGGCTGCGAATATTGTACAGACCAACTTTAATGAGGTGCCACCTCTTGGAATACGTGTTGGAGAGCCGTTAAATTTAATTCATCAAAATCTAGTTGTACATAACAAAAAACATGTCAACGAAAATGCCAACAGCAATCGTTCACATAGACAAAAATATCATTCCAGAGAGACGGAGGAATTTAACGAATTTAAAGAATTGACAAATGGCCACAAAAGTAGATATCACAAGAAGAAAGATGAAAAGTATAAATTCAAACCAAAGGTTTCTGGAAAAATGGCCAGATTTCATGAAATTTTAGAAAACAGTGAACTCCAGGCGGATAACAAGGAATTAATCCTGGATGCGGACAATTACGACGCTGAACCCATTCCACCTAGACATCAAGTGTCCATAAACAATATAAAACCGTATGACAATTTTGATAAAAATATGAGAACAATGGTGACCACCCAAAACAAAGTACATAAACTGTTAGACAAAATGTTGGAGAAGGATTCACGTGAACGCCCAGAATTTGATATGATGTGATATTATTATTACAATTTAGAATTTTTATATTTTTATATTAATTTAGCATCAAATATAAGATTACATTGTATAATTATTGGAAATGTACATGTAACAATGATAAATTATGATGAATTAAATTATGAAATCTATTCAGAGGCTGAACTGAACAGTGTTTTTTTTACACCACATTATTATTTTTTGCTATTACATATTATATTTTTATTCCGCTACTAGCTGGTGCCTGCGACTTCGTCCGCATTGAAAAAGAAGAATGTAGCCTATCCTGTGTCCCGCACTTCTAAATGTTTATCTACAAAGTTTCATACATACATACAGAAAAAAAATCTAAAAATCGTCAATTTAGTTTCAGTATCATGTATAGAGCCTATAAAATCTATATACACGATATTTCTGAAAACAAAGTAAATTACTCCGTGACCGACCCCTACAGATTTATTATTAGTATTGATTGATGTATTATTTGTATAATATTATCAAATGTGATAAAGGAGAGTCTCACCTGCGAGCCACCGTGCTCGGTGTCGATGTAGCGAGGCACGGGGAAGCGACTCTGCAGGATCTCCTGCGCGTCGTCCACGGGCGCCCGCAGCAGCTGAGCGAAGCTTTCGTACTCGGGCATTTCCTGGTAGCGCAGCGCCCGCCACTGTGCGATCGTCTGCGCCATACATTTCAACACGTGAGTGGATGAAGGTGTAATGTCGCATAAGTGACGCGGGTAGCGTCACCCGAGCGCTTTCGTTCTTCCATTTCAATAGTGCAATGCTGACTGGCGCGTGTAACAGGTTGGAACGTGTACCTACAGCTGAGCACATAAATTCCAGATGATTGATATCGGTACACACTACACGCGTAACACAGCGTTCACTAGCTTCAAACGGACGCTGGTGAGCCGGCGACCGATGCCACACGCGTGACTTAGCGGAGAGCTTTCCTACTCGAGCTACTTACCAATAATTCCATACTACGTAATTCCATGATTACTCATTAGTTATTATTGGTCGGTAGTAACACATGAAAAAACATGAATCGAAACGAAAAACTGAAATTTATAACTACATATTTATAATTTATTAATAACTAGCTGGTGCCTGCGACTTCGTCCACGTTGAAAAAGAAAAAAGTAGCCTGTCCTGTGGCACGTAGGTCTAAATGTTTATCTATTAAGTTTCATGAAAATCAGTTTTTTTTTTTTTTTTGTGTCAACTATGTACCATAATCTGTCTCCTTTATGGGACAATAAATGGTATGTGTGTGGGGTTGAATAGTGGCATGCCAGGTATGTGACCTGTGTCACATCCTACTCAGTCATTAGATACTATATTATGTTAGTATGTCTTGGGGAACTTTGCGCTTCAGTCTGCGAACCAACAGATTATCCTTGCCAAGGTGTTTGATTTGAAATCCTTTTTTTATATGTTTTGGCATGTCAACGAATTTCCTCCGCGACCATATTAAAGTGCAGATCATGATGCAACTGTTCGTTGGTGACATACCAAGGAGCATTGGTTATTAATCTTAACACCTTGTTCTGGAATCTTTGGACGATTTCTATATTGGAATGACAGGCTGTTCCCCAGAGTTGGATTCCGTAGCTCCAAATCGGTTTTAGAATGACCTTATACATAAGAGAGTTTACTATTGAGAGATAGTTGGGATCTGAAAATCAGTTAATTTATCAGAAATCATAAATCATAATCATGAAATCATACAATACCTACACTTACAGATTTATTATTAGTATTAGATGATACAGTAGATCTCCCGGAAATATCAATGTAGTGTGCTTATTATGTAATATAGTCATTTAAAACGATTTTTTAAAATTAGCCACATAGTGGATTTTTGACGCTCGATTCTCGACGCTTGCACCGCAAAGCGAATTCGCTCAAACGTTGGTTTAGTGGCCCAGGCGTTAGGCTGTTATTACGAAACCAGCGAAGGTTCTATAAGGGGGTGGTTACTTCCGCTAGACGAGCTAACCAAAATGACTGCAAGCTACTACACTTTCCGTAATCACACTCACCTCTCCGTGATAGATAAGTATTTGGAAGAATGTGTCCATCAACAGTATCCGGTCGGGTTGTATCGATGAGGTGTCCAATAAGACCGGCTCCGGAGCACCACCGAAGCTGTATGAATACAGGATCGGCTGGATCATGATCAGCGACTGTGTCAGGTCCTCACGCATCAACATGTGCCTGCGTATTATCACATATATAATTTTAAAAAAAAATTGTACACAGTGTACTCTTGAGATAAAAAAAAATATTTTTTAAAATTTTTGTATGTTTGTGTCTGAAATCTAAGAAACGACTTAACAGATTTGAATGCGGTTTTCACTGTATCAAGCTTCCTGCCGTTCTTTCAAAGCGTTTTCCAATATTAACATATTGGAAAACGCTTTGAAAGTCAGCTTTCTTCCATACAAACGTAGAATGATTATTGCTCCGCTGTTTTATGTTTAATTTACAAACGTAAGTATGATACCGATTTATCTTGTCGTTAACTAGGTTCGTAAAGGTACAAACTTTAAAAAAAAAGTATTAATTTAAAAGATATGATCCTTGAAAAATCTATATTTTAATACAAGTTTTAATGCAACTTTGAAAGTGATTAGGTCAATCCAGTGTACAAAAACTACAAAATACTTTGCATACATACATTTATTAGTTATTCAAGAGTTCAAATAACTTTACACGAAATAGATATATGCAGTAGTTTTGTCATAAAGAGTATACGCCCAAGGGTCTGTTTATGATTTTATTTTTGGTATGAATTATTGTGCATCTCACTCTCGAATGCTCTTCGCATTCGGGCCACCGACTTGTTTCACCTTAAATTAACCTAATAAACTCGACTTTAAAATCTTACCGATAGAATGTAGTTTCGTCTGGCGAATTGTTGAACACTTGAAGGAACTGCGAGCGCCGCAAGTGATACATGAACTGCGGATACAAACTGAAGTTCTCCGATAGACGGAAACTGTTTGGATCGTCCTTTGCATATTCTCCGAACTTTTGACACTACAAAAGATAGAATATACATTTTCTAATATATTTGTACTAAAATAAGTCATGTCAAATATACCAATTTAAAAAAAAAATTAAACTTTTCAAACACCTTCACAGTTTAATGCGTTTGAGAACTCCCCTTCGTCCATATTCGTAACTGAAATTATATAACCAGTTGCAAGAGAAGAATTTTTTTCGCTGTTTGGTAACTAGTTATGAAAGAGGAAGCGGTGATACCCCTTCCACCGCATAAAGCTCGTATACCTCTAGCTAGAGTGTAGAGTATCTAATAATCTAATATGGAAACTATACCGTGTATAGCCGTTGATTTTAGGTGATTGAATGTAATGATTGTAAATAAATGATTGAAATGTAAAGTTTAGCATTTGATGTTTAATGACTCACGAGGCGGATGAGCATGCGGTCGAGCCAGCGCAGCACGTCGGGCCCGTCCTCGATGTCGGCGCGGTAGACGACGAGGCGCGCCATGACGACGGCGGCCGCCTCCTGGTCGAAGCCGGCCGCCACGTGCTGCACATTGACGGCGGCGTCCGCCCAGTTGCGCACCAGCGTCGTCACGCGCACGCGCCGCTGCCCGCTCGAGTGCTGGTACTGCGTTATCAGCTGCACGCACCCGCGCCCGCCCGCCGGCTGCGGCGCCGCGTGCTGGTTCACCACCTAGTACATGCCATCCAACTTTGTTTTCATTTTATTCAACACCATTGTAACAATTTCGCTGGTGTTAAATTTATTGTTACACCCCGGGGCACTTTTAAAATTATGAAATTTTAAACATCACGATCTGAGGGGAAGCGAGTTTGTATGAATTTATATGGTAACGATTTTATAATTATTCTAGTTCTGATTTTATAATTCTTTGACGACACGTTTGGTCCAGTGGCTAGTAACCCTAACTGTTAACCAAACGGTCGCGGGTTCGAATCCCGCTAGGGTCAAATGTTTATGTGTTAACATTTATATCTTTGTACCTGAGTCATGGATGTTTGTATTTATAAAATATGTATGTACAAAAAAAAATCCCGGTATCCGTAATACAAGCATTAGTTGCTTAGTGTGGAACTAGATGGTGCTGTGTGGAATGTGTGCAATATTTGTAAAAAAAAAAAAAACTTTAGACGGTAACAATGTGCACAGTAAATCATATCGTTACCGTTGCACGCTACGATCCCCGTAAACTACCGGCCGGTAAACTGAGTATGTGTTTTATCTTCTAAAATTCTAATGAGTCTAAAGAAGTTTTCACTTCAAAAATACTTCAAGTCCTGCTGCTGCTAACAAAACGTCCGGCGAAAATGCCGAGCTCGGTGTTTGTAAGTCCGACTTAGTGTGAACAGTTTCATATATAATTACAGCCACTGGACACATAATATACTATCCAGCACTTTTACTGGCCCTCAAAATTCACCAGACAATTCACTTCAGCTTTTATTTTTTAAAAAATCACTTAAACACTTTTGTCCTTTTCTCTAACAAGAACCACAGGCGACTGAACTAAAAAATTATTCTATTACAAGTTTTATTTAGTAGGGGCAAAACTCATACCTCAAAGAATATCGCCATCGTAGTACTTGGTGTAAATGTGCACATTTTCCATTGGCACGTGTTGCCCATGCCCACTTCCTGGTCGGACACACACGAGCCTTTCACATTGAGAGAAACACACGATCCTATCGCACCACTTACTGAAAATAACATGACACACAATTGACTCATTTTAACTTTAACCCTCGACAAATTTCTCAATTTTAAAAAGCAAAGAGTGCAGAAAAGTTTACATTTGTTAATGAACGAGAGAGCTATGTTCACTTTTTTTTAATTTTTTTTATGTTAAGGTCGACAGACAGGCTGACGATCCATTAAAATTAATTTAATACTAGTGTTTACTGGCTATCATACCATTAATATTTTAGGTCGTTTACACGACTTTTCATCTAACACATGGAGTTCAAATAACACTCGAGTGCAAAACTTGAACTCAAATACTCCCCCCTTAAGATTTGTATTTATGTAAAATGAACTTACTCTTCAGTTCCCGACTACATTTGACCTCCAAGGTACCGTTGAAAGCCATTTTATCGTCTCCCTTCTGATCCTTGGCAAACACCCTCTGGAATGTCTGCTTGAATAATGAAGAGTTGAACGAATCTCCCATAACCATGTGGCCACTGTAACCAAATACATAATAGGTATAGGAATCAAATTACTGCTGCAAAACGTCAATTATAATGAATCAATGCTTAAAATGTTACTTTGATCCTAAATATTTTGATGGTTTATTTATTTATTTTTTCAATTCAATTATTTATTGCAAAACCATAATGTATAAAGATGTTATAATATAAAATTTTAAAGACCAGTGTTATGGACTGGGAGAGAGGAAGTGTAAACTAAATATATAAAATTATTTTATTTTATTGAAATTAAATAATATTTACATTTATATTATTAATGTAAATAATAATTTTATGGTTTATGGTTTGGTTTGGTCATTTATGGTTTGATTTCAATTTATTTCTTAAAGTAATAAATCATAAATAATAGATAAAAATAAATAATAAATCAGATTAATGATGTTAATAAATCAGAGAAATTGTGTAAAAAAGGTCAGTCAATATAATTTTAATTGCATGTTTATGTAGATGTTGAAATTATTGCGAATTGTGGCTCACAAAAAGACTAAGTTGAACATAAATATCTACATACCCAGTTGAGTTACAGCATTGTTTCATTTCCATTAATCCAGTTTGATCCAAGGCACACGAGTATATATCAATACAGTGACCGTTTGTCGCAGCCCTCAAGGACAGAGCCTCGTAGTGTTTTATAGCTTTCTTCATATATTTCGCATTATCCTTGTGAATGTCGTGGTGTGATCTTATTGGCTGCTTCAATTCATCGTTGACCACTTGGCCTGGCCCTTGAGAGCACGGTCCGCCCAAAAACAACATGATTCTTCCGCCAGCGTTCGGATAGGTGATTTCTAGAAGGCCAACGGCCAAAGAAAGGGCAACACCACTGCTGCGTAGAGGTCTCTTTCCCATGCCCAAGGGCCATGGGTCTCTTCCAAGCTCACCTAACAAGTCAGTTAAGGCCATATCACACTGTTTTACCGGTTGCAGAAACCTATGGGCCGGTGGCTGTGGAGGTGCAGCACCTTGACGCTGTTGTTGTGGATTAGGTGCATTCACTCGACCTATAGCGAGTTGCTCTTGAATCTGCTTAGCGTTAAGGTCTTTCGTACCCTTAAAAACGTAGCATTTTGATATACCATCTGTGCCTGAAAAACAATACAAATATTTATATGACAAACAAACCTATAAAATAAGAAATAAGCAACACCACAGGTGGTGCAATCTCTCTATTGTGAATATGATATAATTTTGTTAAGAAAAAAATTGAAAATAAAATTTAAAAACCCACTTACCTAACTCATGAATTTGGACCATCCTCCCAAATGTAATAAGACCAACTAATGCATTTTGTGGCATCAAACTTAGTGATGTCTGTAAAGAATCCTTTAGAGCTCTCAATTCCTCCTCGTCCATACAGGTGTCTACCACCAAAAGGAATATAGGTGGCATAGTTTGGGCTCGCGTTATGGTGTACTCAATGGTTGAGAAATTGGGTATTAATTCTGCAGGCTGATGTTGCTCTGATATAGCCGCATATTGAGGTGGAAACTGAAATAATAAATAATATGTAACTTTTAAAGTTTTATTTTCCAAAAGACTTTTATCCAAGAGGGATGACTAATGAGGTAAAAAGGTACTCGAATGGAGGCCACAAATTAGAAAGTGCATTGTGGGATTCCCTGCGGTCAGGTGATCAGACTTCCCAGAGAGTGGTTGGATGCGAAACACAGAAATTAAAAATAATAAAGTAGCACCAACTTCACAGAAAAAGTTTCATTAAAATCTGTTCAGAGGTTTTGGATTCTATAGGAGCCATACACACACATCACCTTTCATTATATTTAGATTACAGTCTGTATATTAATGCAGTAATGTATATCAACTCAAACAAAAATTTAAGCCTACAAATAAATAATAAAATAAAAATAATAATGTAAATAATTAGTCAATATAATTTAATAGTATAACTTCATAGCAATATTTCCAACAACAAAGATCAGAGTAAAATTTAAATAGGGTCTAAAACTAAATTCATAGTTTTACAAACAAATATTTCATAAAATAATGATTTAGTAAAAAAAATCAAAATAGTTTACAAAAGAACATGAAAAAATTGAGCATAAATTCTAGTTTTGTAACACATATGGAAAAGAAGAAACTTAAAGGTTACCTATAAATATATGAAATTCTTATTTTAAGGACACCATCATCATTTAAATTTGTGTTCTAGCATATCTTTATTATTATGGAA
This sequence comes from Synanthedon vespiformis, assembly GCA_918317495.1. NCBI lineage: Eukaryota > Metazoa > Arthropoda > Insecta > Lepidoptera > Sesiidae > Synanthedon > Synanthedon vespiformis. The sequence continues at coordinate 2,393,818 of OU906962.1, forward strand.
AACTTCCTAACATTAAGAAAAGCAGAAGAAAACTTACAGGATTCCTTTGAAAACAGAAATTGCAGACCCACAACTTAGCTCTGTAATCAACCTGACACATTGGATTAAGAATGGCTCTGCATGTATTACGTGTACACATTACAGGTTCATATTGGATAGGTGGAAGATCAGGTCTTTCCTTGAGTGGTTGATACAGACAGGCCAGAGGAACAACCAGTCGTGTTGCCTCAATTCTGCTTGACGGCCATACATTCCATGTAAACCTAATTCCATCCCTGTCCTCGTTTTGCTGAATAAACTCTTCGTATGTTGTCGCCATCGCTAATCTACAACAGAATTGATAAAAACACGAAACACTTATAAGTTAATGTAATATAAATTGCTACACTAATATCTGGATTTAATTTAACCATTGCACATACCAAGGAGGCACACGGTGATTCAAGCTTAGCCACACATACAGTATATTAAACACTAATTAAAAGTTCATTCATAAACATTTAAATTTTATTGGAAACTTCTGTTAAAAAGAAAAGGGACGTTCCTAGCCTAGCTGATTTGGCAATTGTCAAATTAAGCCCAACCAAAGACAAACAGCTGTCATTTACACGCCACGTCATTTTTAATACGTTGTTATTTCTTTTTTTATTTATTATTTGGTAAAGTTTTAATTTAGACTGTAACATATAATAAATTAACCGTTGAGTAAGATATTAATGTTTTTTTAAATCAAGTAAAAATACATTTAATAATTATTTATGGCTGCCCATAAATATGGTAAGCGTCTGGTCTCTATGGTGAAGCTCAACGTTCCGATTTACATAATTATTTTTTAATTTTTGTTTATATTCGATAAAATTCAACATATTTTAATTTAGTTGTCTATAAACGATTTCCTTTTTAATTTCATAAAAATTAATTGTTTCATGGATATACTGATTTAGGAGGGTTAACTGTCTCAAAAAATAACAACTTCGGTTTTTTTTTACATTTATAAGCGGAATCGTATAATGGAATGTTGATGGTTGAATGAAAGATTTTTTTTAATGAGTTGTTGAGGACATACATACATACATAGTAAAATAGATTTCGAAGGATATGATTTGTAAATTATTTAGCATTTAGCGTAGAAAACATTTTTAATTAAATGTAAGTTGTGGACATAAAACTCTTAACATGTCATTGCTTTGTTTCAAAAGCAGGAAGTTTATGCCAAAAAGTGCGACTGCGCACTGGCCAAATTAGTAGTGTGAAAGAAAATGGCGATCAGCGAAAGGCGTCCGGAGTTAACGTGATGAAAAACATTGTTAAAAGCTCAATTACATAGTGTTATAGTTAATAATTGTGTCAGATGTAGATTATTTAAGTGTTAATGAATAGTGATTGTGTATAAAAATGGCTGCGAATATGTACAGAGTCGGCGGTAAGTAGCATTAATTGGTTATTTTTGTTGTAGCTTCGCCGGTTCACCGCCAGCCGACTAGCGGTGCTTTGCTTTGATTGTCGTACCTTCATTAATCGCTCACATTAATTAGTTCAATAATGTTACATGTCATTATATTCTTTATTTTACCTGTAAATTTTCGAGTTTTGATGTTTAGATTTTACAAAAGTAGTGTTTTCGGAAAGTTTTATTATTTTACCAATTTTCATCAAATAGGACATTAGCATTTGCATCTAGGTATCATTGTATCGGCTCGCGTATCTGTGAGCGGAACATTTGACGAAGAGTCCTCAATTAGAATATTGTTATGAAATGAGACTTTAATAAAATCGTGTTATTTTGACATAAGGTTTTAGGTTATATTTCATGTTGTCAAAATATTTTCGATCTATTATTTATATTTATTGTAGAATTCACGGTTTCCACTATAGTGTAAGATTGTAAAAGAATTAAAATTTCGTAGCCTCGATTTTTATGCCTACATTCATGAAATTTGTATTACTAATATTTAGATTGTTTGTTTGGGTGTAGTAAAACCGGCGCTTGGGTCTCACTTATCTAACAAGTAGTTGGAAATAGGTATACCGCGCGAGTCCTAACCGCCTCGTGCACGTATCGCCTCTTACACGAGTTGCAAGTGGTTGATTAAGTGAATTTTCTTACATAATATTATTTATTATTTAAACATTATACCCACCTACCTACTATAGTCATTAAGTACCACATACTTATATTTTTGTTGTTATCAACTCAACATATTTTAAAAAGATATAAATATTTTTATGTAATAATTATAAAAGTATAATAAATATATTAGTTTTTGAATGCTCTTACACATTGTGATGATTTTCTATAGTACATATAAACTGGGTTATTTTTTAATTCAAATATTTTGAATGAATTAAGTTTATTTTTACATTTACTACACTACTATATTTTAACTAAATATGTTATTGTGTATTGTACATTTCTAGTAACTAATATAATTGTAATGTACGTAAATAATTTTATACATTAATAGAGATTTACATATTACTTAGGTCACTTATAAAAAACTAGCTGGTGCCTGCGACTTCGTCCGCTTTCTCTATAGCCTACAGCCTTCCTCGATAAATGGACTATCCAACACAAAAATATTTTTTCAATTTGAACCAGTAGTTCCTGAGATTAGCGTGTTCTAACTTTCATTTTTACTATTATTGTGTCCTAGTGTTTCCAAAGGTTGAATTTATTGTGTTCGTATCCATTACTATAGGGTTATGATTATGAGACTCAGTGGAAGTTTTAAATTCCACTGCATCCACAGTTTCAAATGTTATGCTCGTAAAAGTATATTAACGATTGGAAAAAATATATAATTACACACAGCTTGGAAGTTGTTCCATGACTGTGTGATACTTTTAACTTTTTAATCTATTTTACATAAATATGTGTACATAAAGTTTGTACAGCCAGCTCTCTAGTAGTTCATAAAAACTAGTGCAGAGGTTATATCCAATAATGTTGTGATAGCTTTATATATAGTCCATATTACCATATGAATAACATTAATGTGGAAGTAACTCTGTCTGTCTGTCTGTTGTTTCTTTTTTTTTTTCAATGTGAACAATGTCACGCGCACCAGCTAGTATATTAATTAATATATAAAAATTTCATCCATTAATACCTATTTTTAACTTATCTATGGATTTTATAAAAATTAAGGAATAGTGTCTTGACTATTGACATTTATTTACAGTTTCTTGATAACTCATATTAGTTTGCTGTCTAGATGTTACTTAAAAAAAATTATAAAATTGTCTATTATAATACTTATTATCTTTGTTTTGTAAATGAAGAGTTGTCTTTCTTTTAAACCTGCTTGACAATTCACTGAAATTCTTATCAAGACTTGAATAAATTGTTGGATATTTATTTGTTAATTTAGCCTTCACTTGTGTGAAAGTTTGAGTTCATTGAACTATTAACATAATTCTATACTATACTGAACTGCAATGCCTCTTAAACAAATATAAGGGGAATGTATTTATCTGATATGGATTCTATATAGAATTTTTTTTTTGTATTAATTAATTGTATTAATTAAGTGTATTTTGAAATCTTAAAATTACTATGCGTTTCAAATGAGAATAGGATCGCACTTGCTACAAACTTCACATGATCGGAGTCATCATAGTAATATCGTCAAAAAAATCCGAATAACAAAAATATAAATACTGTTATTTATTTTTTATCTAATAAAATTATATATGTATAAATATATAATATCCTTACTAATATTATAAATGTGAATGTGAGTTGGTTTGTTTGTTTGTTTATTACGCTTTTATTGTTCAACGCGGGCGAAGTCGCGGGCACCGGCTAGTATATATGATAACTATTAAGTAATTAAACTATAAGTGTAAATTACATTACGATTTAAATCGTATTTATACGATCTTTTCGGCTTTGGTTTTATGTAGCAAAGCCCTTAAGTTTGCTAACGCGCCTCCACGAGATAAGTAATTCTTTTATGGGTCAATGTATACAATTTTATAATAAACTACCTGAATAAATAAATGACATTACAAAAATAATAAAAATAATAATTAATTCTTGGCTTGTTTTTTCTTGCACTCCATACACATCACTAATGAAGTTCGTGAGAAATGCGGAGCAAAATGCGAATTTCCAGTCCTATTCTCATTTGACACGCATAGTACCTAATATCAGAAGACTAATTTTAAGAATTTATTGATTTTAAAATATGGGCAAATAAAGTAATATTATTACTGGAAATCCGCCATGCTGCTCCGTATTTCTCAAGAACTTCATTAGTGATGTGTATGGTGTGCAAAAAAAAAAAAAACCAAAAATTTATTCTTTATAATTATTATTTTTGTAATGTGATTTATTTATTCAGGTGTATGAATTATATTTTTATAATATAATATAAATATACAAGTTAAATCTAAATAAAACTCTTAAATGAACTTTGAACTTAACAGAAAACCAACGATTTTGCTACATTATATACAATTTTATATATATTTATATATAATATAATTTTATTATAGATAAGAAATAAATAAAAAATGTTTAATATTTTTGTTATTTAGATTTTTTTGACGACGGTACTATGATGACTCGGATAATGTGAAGTTTGCAGCAAGTGCATCCTATTCTTATTTGACACGCATAGTACATAGTATAAAACAAAGTTGCTTCCCGCCATCTATCCTTCTGTATCTATATGCTTAGATCTTTTAAACCACACACTGGATTTAAATCTAGTTTTCACTAATGGAAAGAACGTTATACGAGGAAGGTTTTTACAGAAAAAAAATCCAAAAAATCAAAATTCACCCATTTGACACCGGGAGCAGATCGCTAGTTACAAATAAATTATTGTGCTCTTTACTGTTCTTAGTAGAAAAGAAAATTTTGATTTTATTGTTATATTCACGGACCACATAGGTTATATTATATTTTGATTGTGCCTCCTATTTATCATCATCAATACTAATAATAAATCTGTAAGTGTAGGTATTTTATGTATGTATGTATGAAACTTAGTAGATAAACATTTAGATGTATAGGACACAGGATAGGCTACTTTTTTCTTTTTCAATGTGGACGTTGACGAACGCGGGCGCCAGCTAGTAGGTAATAAGTTAAAAAGTAGCATGTATATTTATCAATCAACATTGCCATAAGTATGTAGAAATTTTTAGTCAGTGTAAATACACTATATCACATACAACGATTTTACGTTGACTACCATCGCCTATAACACCAGCAACACCACAGGTGTTGTAAGTCTTGTGGGCTGCCAACTACAGTATAATTAAGTATAAAAGATTGGGAAGGGAACCCTTACCCACTGTAACACAATAGCATACCTACAATGCTGTTATTTCACATGGTTCTTCTAATGTAATGTCGACAAACTACCCCTGAAAAACCCATTCAACAATGACATTGAGTTGCTTATATTTTTGATCTTGAATGGGAGGACCTTTAATATATTCATACAAAAAAAATCTAAAGATAACATTTTTTTAATGAAGATTCTTTTCAAAATCTTGACAGATTTATTTTATATGTTTACCTAAGAGGATGGCTTCACCTTTTGGAAAACATATAACGATAAATTCGAAAATTAAAGTCTTGGTTCCTTTTTTTAGACATGGATGTGTCACATACTTTTTTATTCATCATACAGAGAGCTCTATATTATTATCTATAGAGCCCGAAAGGTTACTTGTATCATCTTAGGGTTTACTTACTTATAATCTGAAGATTTTACTTACATAATCTTACGGTTAAGCACGTTACTGTTGCCATATAATTTGTTGGAGGATAATAATTTTTTTGTTCTTTTAAATTTAAGGTGGAGTCGAAACTGAACCAAAAATTAATTTAGTCAAGTCAAACTTTTTAATGCAATCATATTAACAAACATAAATGTTGTAATTGAACTTTTGATAGTTAAGTTGTAACATTTTGATTTGCTATAATATATAGTATAGATCATTTATTATCCCATTCATAAATTTCAAAAGCTTTAGGTAAATTTAAATTATCTTGTAAATGGCTCATAACACATCATCATAAAATTGATAACTGTCTTTAATAATGGATATTGCATAATTATGTATTTTTAATGTAAGTAAGTTGAGTGTTCAGTTGTTTTGCACTTTTTAATGTGTTAATCGACATATGCGGCCGACTGTACTTAGTTTCACCATTGATAAACAAATATGAGCGCCAGATTACCCCGTCAATACACCGCCGCGCGCGCCCGCAAATTAACGAATACCTACTTTATACAAACATAGAGGTAAAATCCTCTCAGACATTGACGTAGTAACCCTTGAGTAGATAATATACTTTGAACACTCAACTTTTAATCTCTAAAGTCTAATTAGTAGTAATTTCGTAAAATTTTTCCTCTAAGTATTTAAGAGTTATTGGTATATAACTAGTTACAGGAACATACGTTTTCATAATGTCAACCGTTTTCAGACTTACCATAGAGCTGCGGGGAAAGCGGTATAACTATATTACATACGTGCGATTCTGAACAATAAACTGGGTCCTGTCTCGTGTTAAACCAGTTAAAGGAAAATATTATTTTACTAACAATTTCCTGACGTGTCACGCGCTTCGGAACTATAACATATTATCTCGTTCAATTCCGAAAGGGTGATTGGCAATAAATACGCTTACTAGTTGACTTGTCATCCGTGTGCACTTTCAACAAAAAATAAAAAGATTTCCCCAACTACTGCTGTCGTCGTTCTCTGAGCACATTGTATTGCAGGACTAGTATCTATACTATATTCTAAAGAGAGAAGTCAGAGAAGATTTGTATTATTTGTAATGAAAAGTTTTTCATCCTTACTTCCTTACTAATATTATAAATGCGAAAGTAACTCTGTCTGTAGCGCTTTCACGCAAAAAGTACTGAACCGATCACCATGAAATTTTGCATACACGTTGTCTGAAGGTCATAGAATACCTTTCATCCAAAACGCGGAAGAAATATAGTTATATATAAAAATTCCTGTTCCGATTTTAAAAATTCTTTCACCTTATAGAACACTGCATTATCAGCGAGTAACATGGGCTGTACTTTTATAAAGTTTTATAAAGTTACGCGGGCGAAGTCGCATGGAACAGTGTGTTATATTGATTGATTGAGATATATTGTTTTTATTTATTGTAAGTGCCACTAGTCCTAGTGTGCATGAACTCGTAAACTGCTTCAGCGGATGTTCTGAATATATAAACGAAACGCTATTAATGTTACGTCTGCGGTTTCACAACGAGCTGTCGTTTAATACACAATATACCCTAAACCTGGATGGAGTAGATGATTATTTGCACTGTAATAGAAAAAAATATATGGTTTACAAATAAATTTCAAACTTATATTAAGAAATGATACACTGATATAAACTGAGACCATTTTTTTCTTTTTTGTATTAACTACTGGCACAATGCAGTGTTTACTTGTAAAATAGTATATTTAAGTTAAGATCCTACTATAATGCACTACTGTCCATTCAATAATTTTTTATTCACTCACATTGAGTTTGAAAAAAAACGCGGGAAATCTAGTTATCTGAAAAGCGTATATAAATAGTTAATAAATATAGATAGACGTATTGTGTAGCTAATTATCCCTGCCAAAATATCGTCTCGGACTGAATTTAAAAATTTGAAAAATTAAATTTTATAAAGAAATTGAAATGTTTCTATGTGAAATGTTAGTTTTACATACATTGATAGAACTTACATTACATTTTCCATAAAAAATAATACTTATTCAAATTCAAAGTCGGGGTAAAATAAACTTTTGAACGCATTTAAGAGGGAAGAATAATAAGTACTCGTCCATACAAAAAGAGAAAATGTTTTTCAACTTGGAGATTGGAAAATATTTAGAAGTTTTTATGTTGACACAATGAAAGATTAAGTTTATAGATTTCCTTTTTTCAAAATTTGCAATAGATTCTAATAAAACTTATAGGCAATTAGGCACCTCAAATATCTTAATTTTGATTAAAACTTTTTCGAATTAAACCGTTTGTTTTATAAAAACTATTTTTTTTTAAAAAAGCGGAACCTATAAACCTAGAATATATTATGCTGAAACGGTCGACATGAAAATCAAAGTGAAAGATGTAGTTAGTGGAAACTGTTTTCTCCCGAAATGGAAATTTCATCAAAAAAAGTAGGTACCTATTGTACAGCAATACCAAGTGTATTGGCGATCTGTATTTTCCTAAATACCTATTTCGTTAGGATCGCAAAGCTATAATTTCCTCTTAAACGCATATTTTGTGTGCGAATCGTCAGTAAGCCAAGTTCTGTTTTCTTGTTTCTAATAAAGTCAGGTATTAGAAACCTGTGTATTTTCCGTAAAATGTAAAAATCTTATTTTTATTATTTGTTGATAAGATCATTAATAGCCTAGAATTCGTCTGATTTCCTTCATACATGATAGTGGAAGGATATTTTCTTACATAGGTGACTTTAAGTTTTCACGAGTAAATCGTTAGAAAAATGTTAGTAGTGCAATATTTATTAACATATTGTTGAATATTTGTTAACAATTTACGTGTGACTTGTTATAGAGTAGGTACTCGTGTATAATTTAGCATTTGTTTAATTTTATTTTTTATATAAAAAAAGGCTAATTTTATAAGTAAGTATAGATAGATAAATATTCGTTACATATGTGAATGTGTA